>JAUCBN010000035.1:16155833-17562500 GCA_035048815.1 Abelmoschus esculentus | reverse complement strand
TCTTAATATATATAAGACATCCTCCAGATACTTCAAATCGAAGCAATTGGATGTCCGACTCGGGCCTATATGACATGACCGATCAATAGAAATACTCCAACACTCCACCTTTGTCATATATTCCATACATCACACTAGATAGATATCATATTCATGAATACGATTCACTTTCAAGATGCCTTGGTGGTGAAATGGTAGACACGCGAGACTTAAAATCTCATGCTAAAGAGCGTGGAGGTTCGAGTCCTCTTCAAGGCATAATATTGAGAATGCTCATTGAATTGGAATAAGTTCGGCAGCGGATCACGAGATCTTGGTGATCTGATCTATCTAATGAATGGGGAGTCTGCTTTGAAATCGTTCGCCCTGCACCCACCCCCGAGTATATGCTTCAACAGGAATCACGCACACAAGGGTAGATTGATACAATATTCTGTTTGGGAAGTAAGAAGCCCCTTTGACAAGAGTGGATCCGAAGGATCCCAAATGAATTGGCTTATTCGAAAAAAGCCTTGTTCTTTGGAAGATCTATCTCGTGCCTGGTACTGCATGGTTTCACTCTGCAAGAACTCTGAATCATTCTCTTGAAGCTCATCCTTTTCATCATAAATGATCCGCTTGCCCCGAAATGACCCGACCCAATAAGGAAATCCCAATTCGTTGGGCCTTTCGATACAATCAAATAGAAAGCCCCAAGGGCGCCATATCCTAGGAGCCCAAACTATGTGATTGAATAAATCCTCCTCTATCTGTTGCGGGTCGAGTACTCCTTCTCCTTCCCCTTCTTCAAACTCCGATTCGTATTTTTCATAGAGATTTCTCTGATCAACGATAGAACAAGATCCATTTTGCATCATATATAAGGGATTCCCTGGCTCGGACCGAAGAAGCAATTTCACTTGATCATTATCAAACTGACCGTAATCTTTTTCTGTCCGTGAGGATCCCACCAGAGCACCTTCTACTTCTAATAGGCCATGAACTAGATCAGAATCATTCTCAACGAACCCATAAGAAGTGATCCCATTTTTTTCATCGGGTCCTGGTAGAGACCAAAGGTCTTGAGCGACCGATCCGGCAGAACAACTCAAAAGATAAAGAAGTCTCGTTAATTTCTTCATGCTCGTTCCAAGCTCGAAGTACCATTTGTACAAATAAGAATCCCCTTCGTTACATGATTTCTTCTTCATATGGATAGATATAGGATCTAAGGGGCAATTACTTAGAAGTACATTTTGTACAACAGCCCTTTCTATCTGATAGAAAAGGATCCCATGATCTTGAACCGATCTTACCTGGGATCGCAAATCCTAAGTTTCTCTATGAAGAGCAGATCTAATTGTATTAGTGTCTATAATTGATTTCTTCTGTGTAATATTAATCGATAAGGCCTCATTGATAAGTGCTACAAGATCTCGTGCATTGGAACCCACGGTTATGGACCCGAATCTATTAGTATGGAACATTTTCTTTTCCAAGTGAAATCCCCTAGTATATGAAAGAGTGAAAAAGTGCTTTCGTTGTTGTGGAATAAGAAGCCTTCGTATCTTAATACATGTATTTAATTTATTCAGGGTTATTAGAGCGGGATCCACTTTTGAGGGAATATGAGTCGAAGCAATAACAAGAATATTTCTAGTGGAACATCTTTCACAATCCTTGGAGAGATAGTTCATTAATAGACCGAGGGATAAGTAATTCGCCTCATTCACATCCAGATCATGAATGTTTAGAATCCATATTATGCAAGGAGACATTGCTTTTGCTAGTTCGAATTGAAGGATGATATAAAATCGGTTTATTTCCGACATCATATCCATAGTTAACGCATTCATCATAGTTAGAAGCTCCAGCTCCGTATCAAGGTCACGATCGATATCGTCACTATCGTCAATAACGTCACTATCATCAATATCGATATCATCAATAAGAAAACCTTTAAGCTTGTTATCCAGGAACTTGTTCAGAAATACTGTAATAAAAGGAACATAGGAGTTTGTCGCTAGGTATTTGACCAAATAGGATCGTCCGGTTCCTATAGAACCTATCACTAAAATACTCCTAGAGGGAGATAAGGTTAAGCGGAGCGAAAAGGGTTTTCCATGAGACGGGAAATGAAAACTATTAGCCCCACACGAAGTTTGTGAATAAGTGATTGTCTGATAATGAGCAAGGAATATCTGTTTTTCTGCTAAACAAGATGTATTGAACTCATAATTCATTAGATATTTTTTATGAATGTCAACTAAGTATCGTAAGTATATATTTTTTATATCATATTTATACATAAACATCATCTAAATCATCTATTTTAATGCATTTGATTTAAAAATGGAAAAAATATTATTAAAGATTTTTATATCGTCTTTACCTTTATTATTCAATTTTTTAATTAATTTTTCTAATCTCTAACCCTAAATCCTAAACTCTAACCCTAAACCTTAACCTCTAAATCTTAAACCCTAACCCTAAACCCTAAATTCTAATCCTAAACCCCTAAATCCTAAACTTAAACCTTAAACCCTAACCCTAACCTAAACAATAACACAAACCCAAAACCCTAACCCCTAACCCTAACTCTAACCTAAACAATAACACATAACCCCAAACCCTAACCCATAACCCTAACCCTAACCTAACAATAACACATAACCCTAAACCTTAAACCTAAACCACATAAACCCTAACCCTAACCCTAACCCTAACCTAAACAATAACACATAACCCTAAACCTTAAACATAAACCACATAAACCCTAAACCCTAAATCTAAACCACATAAACCATAAACCCTAAACCTTAAACCTAAACTATATATAACATAAACCCTAAACCTAAATCACATAAACTCTAAACCACTAATCCTTAAACCATTAATCTCTAACCCTAAACCCTAAACTCTAAATCTTAAACCCAAAATCTATATAAAAATTAATTAGGAAAATTTTAAAGAACAAAGAGAAAGATGACACAAGAAATCTTTGATAATATTTTTTCTTTTTTAAATCAAAGATATTAAATTAGATGATTTGGTCAATGCTTATGTGTAAATTTGATATGAAAAAAATATATTATGTGTCTTAATTTAATTGGTTGACATCATATCTTAGGTGATGGAAAGGGTTCATGTAATAACTTTTTCTATAAAGTATTGTTGTATATATTTTTTAATTTTGATATTTATTTAAAAAATATAACATTTTTTATTTAATTAAAAACGTATTCTTTTGCCATCTGAATATGACGTGGCAATATCACTTAAAAAATTTAGTCTATTTAAATAAATTAATTGTATTCATAGATTTCTAATTTACAACAAGATTTTAACCCATACAAAAAATATTTATCCTTTCATCCGAGAAAATGACTTCCGAGCGACGTCGAAAGGAAGAATCAGAGTCATTGGTTCCATCGTCACCATATCTAGGCTGACCCTTTCTCAGATTCACGATCAAATCGGGACCAACCTCAGACGCAACGTACATGCGAGGGTGACCACCGGAGCTACCGTTCCAGTCAACGTGCATCAAAGTCGACGGCACAACACAACGTGCATGTGGAGAAGGGTAGGGAAGTAATTTCACTCTGGATAACACGTGTCCGACATCACGCACGGTTGATTGAACTTTGACCAAATCACCTTGTCGCTGACGATGAGCTTCGCGTGCTTGCGCGTCAGGGACCAAAACTGAGACCCGATCCTGAAATCATCCAGACTCAACTCCGGCATCATCGCTTCCGGTCCACGCGCCGCCCACCTTTCATAGCTCCCCAACTCATTGTCTAGTATCTCAATGAAGCTCTTCTCGGACCCGATTAGGGTCTGGTAAGTGAAGTGAAACGAGTGGATGGGGATACACGAAGGAGATAGAAGGACAAACATGTAATTCGAACGATCGTGAAGTAGCGCGTGAGCGAACAACCGCCGCGCCACAGAAATTAGAGAAGGGGTGAAACGGAGAGTGGGTTTCGAATGGATGACTCGGTGAGAAAACACGCCCGTAAACGGCTTTTCGTAAGGCTGTTCCGGATCGGCATGAACATAAATATTGAAGAGGCTTTTAAGGGTTTGTTTAAAGTAAAGCTCCCAAAGGGGAGCGAGAGGAAGAGGCGATATAGTGAGGAACAAGAATGCAATCTTTTTAGGTGAGTCAGGAGGCGTTTTGAGTTGACTCGAGAAGCAGCTCGAAACAGTTATTTGTCATCTTCCGGCGGCTTAAAAGATAATCTCTGGTGGGTTTTGATTGCTGGGACAGAGTTGATTTTGGGACCGTCGTGTACGGTGGTTGTCGGAGTAGTGGTGATAACAATAACGGCTAAAGGCAGGCAGACGATCAAAGCACAAAGAATATATAACGGTGCCCGGTTGAGCGGAGAAAAGGTGGGATTTTTAGATAGAGAAAAAAATATCCTTTTTAAATTTTAGTGAAATATATTTTAATGGTAAATGAATCAAATCTATGATTTTTAATACTAATTAAATAAATTGAAAAGGCATGAAATTATTTGGCTTTCGGATATTTTAGCGTCAAAAAAATAATATTATGGCCGTTTTCGTTCCATTATATATTAAAGTTATTAATAAATATATTTATTTAATTAGATTATATCTATTTTTATAAGTGAATATTTATTTAATAAAATATATTTTTAAATTAATTTATAATAAAATTTTAATAAATATTTAATTGATAAAAAATAAATATATTTGATTAATTAATTTTATGAATGAAGCGACGAGAATAGTTTATTTAAATGACAAAATTATGAAAATACCTGTCTGTAATGAAATTACTTGCATTTTATGGAGAAAAAGTATTTTAGTTTTGGTTTTATAAAATTATTTATTTATTTTTAACTCTTCAAGTTATTTATTCATAAAAAAGTCCTAGTTATAGTTGAGTTTTACTTATTATATTTAATTAATTTATTTAAAATGTTTTTAATAATACATAAACTTTCGTGTTATTTGTTTTTTAATCGAATCAATCGATAAATAAGTTAAATGAATGGGATCGAATTTTTTCATACACGATCCCAAGGATTGAACTTGGAAGTTTAAAGAATGTCAAATTATGATTTTGGCCCCTTCACTATTTTAAAGTTTTAAAATTAGTCTTTATATTTTAATTTAACATGATTAAATCAATTTTATTTTAAACTCTAAATAATTTAACATAAATCATCTAAATGATAAAATTAAATGACATAAATCAGAATTAACTTTATACTAATGTTAATTGAAACCGATATAAATCCGAATGTTCCCCCCTCCTTCAATTAGTAGGGCTTAGGGCCGTAAATGAGACGAGACAAATCGCGGGTTACTCGAGCTCGACTCGGTCAAAGCTCAGTTAAAACTCGACTCGAGTTTTGAACGAGCCGAGCTACATGATACTCGACTCGAAAAGCTCACGAACTACTCGAAAACATAAATATACTATTTTTTATTTTTTATAATTTAAAATTTAAATTTTTAAACTTAAAACCCTAACATCTAAACCTTAAACATAAGTCTTAAACTCTAAAATTAACATTTATGTAACTTGTGTATCAAATTTTTTCTCCATTAGACTTTAAATGAGACGTGAGAGATAAGAGTTACTCGAGTCCAACACGGTCAAAGATCGGTTAATACTTGACTCGATTAGGCTCGAAAAAAGCTTGAACTCGACTCGAGTTCTTAACGAGCCGAGCTGAGTTCAAATATTTTAAGCTCGTTTAAAATTACTCAAGCTCAAACTCGACTCGAAATCTTAACAAACCGAACCGAGCTTAGCACTACTCGAACTCGACTCGACTCGTTTACACCATAGTAGGGGTAATTGAGTGGCATTGAATATGCCTCCCAATACTTTTGTTTAGGGTTTTTCATTAAAATATTTCCCAATTTCCCTTCATCCTGTCCCCTACCATTCCCCTTAAAATATACATCCACTGGTAATAGAAGACTATTACTAAATAGGTCGGATTGAAATCCGTCGGTTCAGATTCAATACCCATCAAACAGAAGCTTATTTCGTCTTTCCTTGAATGCAAAGTGTAGGGGGGTTTAAAAACAAAAAATGGCTTCTTTTTCCACAGGTTTAGAGTATTCAATTCAACCTTCAAAAAAAAAAAATAGAGTATTCAATTCATCGGATTTCTAAACCACACGTAAAAGTTGACCACTTCGTTTATCATATTTGAACTTTGAAGTAAAACACTAGGAGAAAACAAACAGCCAAAAAGATGGAAAGGCAGCTCAGATTTAATGGAAAAATCAGAGACCCAGACCTGCAAATCCACTTGTTTCTGCAAGAAAGAAGGTCAAAGCTAACCCTTTTACTCGTATGTCTTAAGGTTCTTCAGACTGTAATCCTTTAAACCATTTTCTTTATATAATTTATTGCTCATGAGAATTGACCAACACATGAAAATTTACATCTTTTTTCCACTTCTTTCCATTGATTTTCATGGTCAAATAAGAACTGCCCGTCTGTTGTTAATTTGCCCTTCCCTTATCTGAGTTTGTCCCTTTCTTTTTGACCATTTTATAGCCAAGTCTTTCTTTGGATTGTAAGCTCTTAGTTCCCTTCAGTAACTTGTTTTCTACCCCAAAATCAAAACTTTGCTGATTTGATGGACTAATTACCTCAGTATTGCCTTCTAATCTGCTTCCTTTAGAGCCAAGTTTTTGTGTTTAAGACACAAACTTTTCTCAGGAAAGTGGAAACCCAGATTTTCTCTCCATATATCTTCCTCGGTTTTGGCGCTATTCTGAATATTCTAATGGAAAACAAGGGTTTGATTGATTTCCTGGTCTATTTTGTACTTGTCCATTTTTTCTTTGATATCTCTATGGCTAACGATCGGTTCACTGGGTCTATTGAACCGGATTTTCAAGGTTCTCAGATGAATTGGATCGACAATAATGGCTTGTTCCTCGTATCAAACAACTCGGAGTTTGGTTTTGGCTTTGACACTACCTTAGATGTCACATCGTTTTTACTAGTAATCATGCATCTTAAGACTACAAAGGCGATTTGGGTAGCTAACAGAGGCTTCCCTGTTTCAAGTTCGGACATGTTTTTGTTTCAAAACAATGGCAACGTGTTGTTACAGAAAGGACAAACTGTTGTCTGGACGACAAATACTGGTGACAAAGGTGTTTCTGCTATGGTGTTGATGGATTCAGGGAATTTGATTTTGCAAAGGGATGATGGCAAAGTAATTTGGGAGAGCTTTGCTCATCCTTCGGATACCCTTGTTTCGAACCAAGAGTTTAAACAAGGGATGAGGCTTGTAAGCAATCCTAGTCCTAGTAACTTGAGTTACATCCTTGAAATCAAACACGGTGACATGGTTCTTTCTGCAGGTTACTCGAATCCGCAGCCGTATTGGTCAATGGGAAAGGATGCTCGAAGGAACATTGACAAAAATGGTGGGGTGGTGACTTTAGCTTCCATTGATGAGAATTCATGGAAGTTCTTTGCTGAAAGCAAAGTGTTGCTTTGGCAGTTTAGGATATCAGATTCTATCGATGTAAATGTGAATGACACTTGGATTGCGGTGTTGGGAAGTGATGGGTTTATATCTTTTTTCAATCTGAATGCAGAAGAGTCTTCTTTGACAGCCAAAGTTCCAGATGATCCGTGTGGGACACCCGAAGCTTGTATGCCGTATTTTGTTTGCTCAGGTTCTTTAGCAGGAAACACTAAATGCCAGTGTCCATTGGAGCTTAGTTCGGGAACTTGCAAAACTGGGGTTGTCGCTGATTGTGGTAATGACAATGATGCTGTAGGTCTTGTAGATGCTGGAACCGGGCTCGATTATTTCGCGCTTGGCTATGTTTCTCCTTCGTCGAAAACCGATCTTGATGGCTGCAAAGCATCTTGTCTTAGTAATTGCCACTGTGTGGCTATGTTTTACAACAATAGCTCGAGGAATTGTTTTATTTTTTATGACGTTGGTAGCTACCGAAGCTCTAAAAACGAGTCCGATTTGGTTGCTTTTGTTAAGATGTCGAGAAATGGAGTCGGTGAAAGGGATAGAAGAGGGAAAAGAGGCTTCCCATACATTGTGGTTATAGTGATTCCTGCAATACTCTTCATTTTTGGCCTACTTTTTGTGTCATTGAGATACTACAAGAGAAAGAAAACAATGGCAGAATCTCCTAGTGCTTCAGAAGAGGATACTTTCTTGGAAAGTTTCACTGGGATGCCTACTCGGTTCACTTATAAAGACCTTCAGGCTGCTACAGATAACTTCTCTATTAAGCTTGGACAGGGAGGATTCGGTTCTGTGTACCGTGGAACTCTTCCGGATGGAACTCAACTCGCTGTGAAGAAACTGGAAGGCATTGGTCAGGGGATGAAAGAATTTCGAGCTGAAGTTGGTATTATCGGAAGCATCCATCATCTCCACCTGGTTCGGTTGAAAGGCTTCTGTGTGGAAGGAAGCTATCGGCTTCTTGCTTATGAGTACATGGCGAACGGTTCCTTGGATAAATGGATCTTCAGGAGAAACGGAGAACTGTTGCTGGATTGGGGGACAAGGATCAATATCGCAGTGGGAACAGCTAAAGGGCTAGCTTATCTTCATGAAAATTGCGATGCGAAGATCGTGCATTGCAACATAAAACCCGAAAACATATTACTCAATGACAATTTCCTTGCCAAAGTCTCTGATTTCGGCTTAGCAAAATTAATGACTCGAGAGCAAAGTCATGTTTTCACTACACTAAGGGGCACGAGAGGGTACCTCGCACCTGAGTGGATCACAAACTACGCGATATCAGAGAAGAGTGATGTTTATAGCTATGGCATGCTGCTGCTGGAGATCATTGGGGGAAGGAAAAACTTCGACCAGGCTGAATCCTCGGAGAAATCTTACTTGCCATCCTATGCATTTAAGATGTTAGAGGAAGGGAAGCTTCGAGATATTCTCGATTCGAGGTTGAGTATAGAAGGTGAAGATGAGAGTGTTTACACTGCTGTCAAAGTTGCATTATGGTGCATACAGGAAGATATGCATTTAAGGCCATCAATGACCAAAGTTGTTCAAATGCTAGAAGGTCTCTCCTTTGTTCCAAAGCCGCCAATGTCATCTCCATTAGGTTCTCGACTTTATTCGAGTTCATTTAAACCGACTGCCATGATTGAAGATGGCACAGTTTCGGCCTCAGCACCATCGATCTTCATTGGTGATGATTATCTTTCAGCTGTTCGGCTTTCTGGTCCAAGATAACAATTTCTCAATAGGATAGTTTAGTTAAACTGTTCCAAAGATATGCAATATCATTCAGAAAATTCTGTAAACACTAACTATTATTCAATACAAAATCAGACTCCAGAATCAAATCCCTTTTTGTTTTACGATCTCGGCCTCGAACCTAGGGATGAAAAGAAGCTCAAGCCACAAGGGCCCGGGCTGTCAACGAAGCAAACGAGGTTGTTAGGCCAAAAACTAGCCGCCGGCAGGTCGAGCAGGCCAATGAAAATCAATCAGGTTGTCCAATAATCAGACATGAATATCCACAGGAATATAAATGTAACGTCACCATCTTCATCTTCTCAACTTTGATCTTGCTTTTACTTCATTTCCATTACATCTAAACTAACTAAAACATCGGAGAATATCCCGGAACACAGGCAGCACAAGTTCATGTCACCATTGACGACAAAAGCATAATTTTCTGATATCATGTAAGAAAAAATGGAGAGACATAGAAAGGAAGCATGGTACTATCTGCAATGGTCCTTCCCTATTTATTCGTAGGCCAGGTTCTGAGATGAGGGACCAAAGTCCTAATGCGTTCCATGTCTTTGAGAAAGACCCATTTCTCCCACCTTTTTTTCAGACATTAATTGATGATTTATTGCCTTTGAAATAAAATTCCCACCATCCATTATTTTTTTTATAATCCGGAATGGGGTTATCATTATCTTTAACTCCATGAATTAAAATAAATAAATAAAAATGTTGATTGTTTATCTTTTAATTAATTGGTGGATAGTTGCATTATTCATTTAAGGATTTGATTGGTTTGATGGGTATAATTCAGTTATAATAATGTCAAGTTGATTCCTTTATAATTTATTAATCATTATATTTATTATTTTTTAGCATAAATTATACTTCTTAAACCAATTACTAGTCAATGGATTTACTTTTAACCCTTTTTAGCATCAAGACACCATCTCCATATCTTACGTAGCCGAGGGAGGTGTATCATATTTTGACCACGATTTCTCTAACCACTAGTGTACGTGATCTTTACGTTAGGCAATCGATTTCGTGACATCAGCATCGTGTAATGAACAACAACAGATGACTACAAAGACTCTGCTGTATCATATTTTGATCACGTTAGACAAGTGAAGTGTCTTGTCGGTGGAGAAGACGATGTTTGGATCATGCACACAGCAAGGAAGAGGTTGGAGAGGGAGATGGTTTCACAAGTGGAGAAGAAGAAAGATTATATGAAGGGATGGGTGGATAATTGACAACGAATTATATTAGTTGATAATTGAGTATATAAAAGTGTTTAATAAGATTAATTAATAATTAATATCTGCTTTATTATTTAAATTTATCTTCATTAATTATAAGTAAAATAACGTATAAAAATATGATTTTATTTGATATTTGTTTAAATAAAAGAACAAGTCACATACTCGCATTCAAAGATGGACGTCTCCTTATATTAAAAATTTCAATTAGTAGGTAAAGTTATTTACGACGTCGTTTTCTTGGTTTTGTTGAGTTCTTAGCTTATACGTGAAATAACCCTAACCTAATCATGAAGATAATCTTTTAAAAGGAAATTTAGCTTATAAATTTTACCATAATAATTAAATAATTGGACTAATCATTTATTTTAAAACCTAAATTTTTATGTTTTGTAGTTTTATAATCTTTTAAACAATATTAGTTCGAAGTCATATAATAATCTCAATGGTAAAAGATAATATAATTCATCTAAGTGATTCAGGTTTAAACATTATATATACACAATATATACATTATTAAAAATATTATGAAAAAATTAAATAAACGTTAATTTATGATCACATAAACATATTTTTTTTAAAAAATCTAATATATGAATATATTTATAAATTTAAAACTTTTAATCTCTTGACAAAGATGGCTTAAAAGATGATAGTAATCTTTCAAGAAAATAAATTAAACTTTGCCATAAAAACTCTCCGACCATAATAGGAATAATACAAATGAACTTATTTCTTAGAGACCACTAATTTTTTATATAATAATTACTAAATTAATTATTAATTATTTATAATTTTATCCTTCATCGAATTCTAAATACATTTTATAATATTTATATTTATTTGTTATAACATTTAATATATATAATACACCTAACATAATTGTTCACTTAATTTTATTTTATACTTTATAATAACCCCATATATTTATGTACGAGCTTATAATTACGAATTTTAATCTAATACTTTTAGTTTATATACGTCTTTGGAGCCCTGCTTATGTTTGTTTTAAGTTTATGTACCATCTTATATATATGAATGTTCTTACTAGTAAAAGAATCTTTATCTATGCTTAAAAAGCTAAATAAATACATTTTTTAAATTTTATTTAAAAAAACTAATATCTTATATTATTAGATAAATTAATTGTTGATATATATAAATTATAATCCTAAATCCTAAACCCTAAATTTATTATTTTAAAATAAAAGTACCAATGAAAAAAATAAACAATTTATATCATAATATTAAATTATAATTTAATCGATTTGACTTTCGATCTGACTTTTAAAACATAAATATCGAAGAAAAAATATAGTTGGAGAACAAGTTAGTTAAATAACCGTGTTTACTTATCTAAAATTCGGGTTAAAAGGTGAAAAAATAGAAAGATTCTGTAACGAGCGTCGAACATTGCTGAACGTCACTAATATTGAACATTGTTGAACATCAATAAATTAATTAATAAAAATTAAAAATCTCAAGGACTCAATATATAATTAATAAAAGAGTGATAGACTGAACATATATTTAATAGTTAAGTATTGAATCTTTAAGATTTTTAATTTTTATTAATTAATTTAATAATATTATTTTATTGTATAAGAAAACCGTATATTCGTAACCGTATTTGATGGGGGGACAGACACCAATCATTATCTCTTGAAAGAAAGTGACTTGGAATAGATTTGAAAGCCGCGACTATAAAAGACCTTTCGCCCTTCAAAAATTAGAATCCAGACAAAAACAAAATAAATAAATAAATAAATCATTTTCAAAATTACTTTCCATTTTTTATTGCTTTTTTGGGAGAGCTTCCTGTTTACTTCTTTAATCTTCACTGTTCACTTCACTATCTTCCTTCTCAGATCCTTTCGATTTCCTTCACTGATTTCTCAGATTTATCGTCTTATCGCCTTCATGAAGGTTTGATTTGTCGCACGCTTCTCGAGGTAAGGAAGTAAATAAGTAAAACTGATTCTCCCCCTCCCGACGCCATTTAAATTTTTGTTTAGTTGGTTGCTGAGAAAGAATGAGGATTTCATGTTGGAGTTTCGGTAAGAGCAGATCAATGTGAAAGGAAACGTTGTTGTAATTGTTTAGTGAACTGGTGCTGAAGATCTACGTTCCCATTGGAGATTTGCTCTACTTAAATCATCTGTTTAACTTCGGTTTTTGGCTGATTTGATCGCGTTTTTTTAATTAAGCTACTCATGATATGTTTTCAGTTAGATTTTCGTTTGTTGTTGGTGCGGTAGTATAAGATCTAATTTAGTGTTGTTTGTCCATTTTTTTTATGCACAAATTTGCAGCAGCAATGAATATCATATATGCTAGATGCGATTAATATTTTTGCAACTTGATCTGTTGTTTATATACTTTTGAGGTTTTAAATTGTACGAGATGAACGGGGATAGACGGGGATGATTGAAAATTAGTAAATAGAGTTTGTAGTTGCTGTGGAGGTTTGAGAAAATTTAAATTTGTGGAAGTGTTAAATTGATTTTCATTGTTTTGTTGCTGGCCTTATATTTGTTTCTTGTTTTATTCAGTGTGTGATGGATTCGGAAGATATCTTGCCTGTCAGTGCGCTTGATGAGGTTGCTCTTCGAAATGGTGTCGATAGGCAACTTCAGGTGTCTGAGGACGACGGTGGGATTTCAGATACTGTGAATGGGAATCTTGAGAAAACCTCCAAGACTTATTTTCAGAATGAAATGGATTATAATGGAAAAACTGGGGAAGGTAGAGAAGAAGTGAATGAATTTGTGGATAACAATGGATTGATTGATTCTAAGGTAGAATGTCTTACTTCTGTTTGGGTGCTTTTATTAAGGGTTTATATTTGAGGCAGTAATTGTGGATAAACTATCAATGAACAGAACCAGATGATAGTATTTTATTGAAAATGAGGTTAAAGTGGATGTATTTTAAAATATTTTATGATTTGTCATATTTTGATTCACTGACAGTGTACACGTAGTTTTTAAATGCAAATCCTTTGATTAATTACAATTTGTCTGAACATCATGTTTATGAGTGTGTCTGTATTCACAGGAAGAGGAAGTTGAAGATAATGTGAAGCAAACCAAGCCTCTGAAGGTTCAAGGCAAGACCAAGAATGAGAAGCCCTCTGGTCCCAAAAATGTTTCTTCAGCTTTAGTGAAGAAAAGTAAAGATGGAAAAACTGAAAAGGTGAATTCGAAAGCTTCGAATGGTGGTTCTCTTGCTACAAGTTCACGTCTGAAACAACCTCTTCAAAGTAGATCAGTTAATGAAAAACAAGGCAATGCATCCAAGGTTGGAGCTGATAGTAGTACTGATTTCTCATTTAGTGCATTTTTCTTTTTTACTTTTGCAACTATTACTGCCTTTCTGACCATTGTTTTCCTCTCTTTGCTTCTTACAGCATTCTGAGAAATCTGGGACACCCTTCTTTGACGGCACTATGTACGTGCTACTTTTTGCTTATGTTAGAATTTCTCTTTTATCATGCAGCCTTCTGCCCATGTTATTGATTTTATTAACTTAGAGCCCCTGAAATTAGACTTTATGTTCAAGATGATGAATGATACTTTCTCCTTCCATATCTCAACTGTTCTATTACATTACAGGGAGAAAGCGAAGCTGAAGCTTCTGAAAAATGGTCGTATTCTTAAAACTGAAGGAGACACGGAGTCCTCATATCCTTTACAGTTTGTTTCATTAGTACTTCCTGCCTGGAACTACGAGTTGAAATGGTTTGCAATTTGAACTTCCTTCTTGGTCTTGTCTAGAAGTTTCTGTTTTTAAATGAGATATTTCTGTTCACCTTAATTGCTTCATAGAAGCCCCATGGCAGCTGATGACAAACCTCGTAGGGTTGGTACTCTTCCAAGCTATGGTTTCAGTTTCAAATGTGATGAACGTGCTGAGAAAAGGAAAGAGGTTGATTCTTTATATAATATTCTCGAGATTTTACTTCATCTATTCTTGCAGGTCTCTTATTTAACTTCTAAAACTTCTCCATTGTGTTGTGCAGTTTTACACTCAACTTGAGGAAAAGATTCATGCAAAGGAAGTAGAAAAGAGCAACTTGCAAGCAAAGTCCAAGGTATTATTTTGTGAATATGATGCCCACAATAGTTTCTTTCTTATCATAACTACTTTTTAAATTTCTGATAGGAAACTCAAGAAGCTGAGATTAAGATGTTTAGGAAGACTTTGAACTTTAAAGCAACTCCAATGCCAAACTTTTATCAGGAACCTTCACCTCCTAAGGTGGAATTAAAGAAGGTTTGTCAAATGTTTTGGTGCATGAAAATCTAGAAATGCAAACGTCATGCTTATTAATATTATTTATTAATTTCAGGACTGAATTGCTAAACAATACATATAGGTGCCAAGGCTACTTTTTTAAGGTTTTATCATTAGGTTTGACACCTATCTACTTTTTATGCCTTTGTTACATGCATGTGCAAGTATCCCTACTCACCTTCCTACAGGAGCCATTTCATTTCTGCAAAATGCTGCCAGATGCTTGAGTTGGAAGTCATACCTCTGTGAACTGTTGTTAGCTGTAGCTGATACATTTAACTTGTAACAACTCTTACCAATGAACAATTGAATCAGTGTTGGGTAATTAGTGAAGGCCCCTCTGAATGAACCTCAGCATAAAATTGATACATTCCCGATGTGAGGTTGAACTCTGAAGGGATAATTTTTATCATCTACCTCGTCTTTCTACATATTTAAATGGCTGCATGAATTTTTTTCTTTAGGACCTAGATTTATCTGCTTTGTGAATCTCTTGAAGGGGCAACTTTGAAATCTGACTGTTTTAAATTGCCTCGGCCTCAATTCACAGACCACCCTTTTCCCACCCCCTTGTGTGTGATACGTGCATCATTTTAAAATTTTATACTATATTCATTGCATCTACAATTCTAGTTTCGAGTTCACACAAATTTATTATCCATGACAAAACTTCACCCTTCCTCTTTTTGCCTGGATGCAGATACCAACAACAAGACCTAAATCTCCAAAGCTTGGTCGGAAAAAAGACTCAATTCCTTTGGACTCCGATGATACCAACAATAGCGGTCACCAATCAGGTCGGCTAAGTCTAGATGAGAAAGCATCTCAGAGCATCTCCGCCAAAGTAATTTCTCCTATCTATGCAAGTAAGCCAAAGCGTAAATCCCTTCCCAAACTGCCTTCTCAGAAGACTAGTTTATCCGGTGCAAAAAATGAGGAAACAGCATCTAAGGCATCTAATCAGGAAAAGAAAACTGCATCGAAAGCAACTACTGAAGGGAAGATAGCCTCATCTAAAGCATCGAGCGAGGAGAATGCAACATTATTTGATAAGACAAATGAAGAGTTATCTCAAACCCAACAGCAGGAGGCAGTTCCTACAGCTGATGCAGGCGAAAGTAAGCTCGACATTGACCGAGGACCAGAGTTTGGAGAGCAAGGACCACCAGACATTGTACAGGAGCCTATTGCACTGGAGTATTAAAAGCGGATGTTCATATACAAAGCGCTCTTGACTTCATTTTGCCTAAATAAGGACGTCTAAGACTGAACTATCTAGGTATGAAAAAATCTACATTATGGTTTATGATGTTGTCTTCTCCAATGTTCTGCAGCTTCGATCGCTTAGGTTGATGGCCTTGTTCTTAGGATTCTCCATTCCTGTTTGCAACACTCTTATGTCGATCTTTTACCAAATTGTCATAATTTATGTGGTTTAAAGATGGGTTTATTGAACATATTAAGTAAAGTGTTGGAGTTCTTCATTGTGTCCTTTAATCCGTGATCGAGTAGGATATATCCATAGCTGCTGAAACTATTTGTGAATTAAGTCCATTTTCATGTTCTTGAGTTTGCTACAGTGTGTAAATGCTTTTCATTCATTCTATTTGAACTAGCTCTTGTAGATTATTTTGCAGAGATCAGATCTGCACCATGATCATCATTCGATACGTCATAAAGTGACTTTGGGTAATATACAATGGATAGTATAGATTCGAATATTTGTGTATTGTTTTTAAATATTCATTATTAGAATCTGCACTGAGAGAGGATATGAACATAAAATTTATTTCATACACCACTGGTTTATCAACCGGGTGTTTTACATTGTTTCATATTTCATTATATTGATATTTATAATACACAGTGCCACATTCAGTTCAAAGTTTACTTTGAACGAATAGCGCAAATGCATGCATACATTTGTATTAACAGATTTCCCCCTATAATAAAATGTGAATTCAGGGAAGTTCAACAAGCAGCCGTGGTAAAATTACAAGGGGGGCCGTGGGGAAATCGGCCATGTGGTGGCTGCGGTGTGCAAGTATTAGCACCGTTGATGGGATGTTCTTCCCCTTTCACTTCCTCTTCATCTTCTTCTTCAGCATTCCATAGATACCAAGCATACGATGCAATGACATGGCTGCAATTTAATAACATTATTATCCCACCAGCTCTTCCATGAAAAATTTAAGGGAGAGTAGTCGATTGGTTCGATTGATAGAGTTGTTCTGATAAAAAACTATTGATTAAGTTGGTTTGAATTGGCCAGAGTATTGAAAAACCAACTTAATCAGATTGATTTTATAAAATCGATTTGATCGAAAACTATCGATTAAGTTAGTTTAAATCCAATTTTTACCCTAGTGTATGAAAACAAGAAGAAACAAATCGTTAGGAGAAGCTTGAAGAGCTCGATCGAAGTAAGATTGAGCCCTAGCTTCATCTTTATGGTTAGTCCATATTAAATCTCCATACATTGATAAAACTTCTCCGTCATTTGGTTTCATCAAAACTGCTCTCTCGCAATACTCTTCAGCTTTCACTAGATCACCTTGAACCTATTGAATGTAGCATAATTTCAAATTGAATCATAATATAGGGACCAAAACCATAATTTAACCTTTATAATTCTCACCTCTTTCAAGAATTTAGCATAGTTTGCAAGAAGAAGGGTCTCTCCGGGGTAAGTTTTGATCATATGTTGATAATAATCATCAATCACCTCTTTCCCTTCACCATGCTGTCCAAACCCTTGAGATGCATCACCACCATTGCTACCGACATCACCGCCGGCCAGAGACAGTTTCCTTGAGCTGACATTATCATCAGTCCCTTCTTCTCTAACCGAGTCTTGAGCACCCAAAGAACGGCTGCTAAAAAGTGGACTGTGCCTTTTTGGGATCGCGGTTTGCCTCATGTTACCATCCGAGGGCGTTCTTTGCATCATATTATGCGATGAAGCCGTCACGGTAATCGCCTTCGACGAGCTCCGGTGACCCGAGTCGGCCACCGCCGAGCTCTGGGAAATGCAAAGGATGGGCGTCGATGAGCTTCGCAGAAGCATTGTTGCTACATAAAAAACAAAACAAATTACATATGTTTTTTCTTTTGTGTTTGGTTATATATGAGTTTTCCTGGTTGAAACGAAATAATAGGCGTGCAAGAGTGTGAAACGTTGGATTTGTTTGGCACTTAATTTCCACGCACAACCGTCCTTTATGCGTCTATATACCCTATTTTCCTCTTCTTGCTTGCTCGATTTACCCTATTTTTCTCACATCACCGGCCATCTTTTTTTAGGTACCATTACCACCCAAGAGGTTGAGGCCTAAAAAAAGTGCACTCAGAAAATTTTCTACGTTGGAATTGAACTATCAATTCTTGTGGACTGAAAATGTAATTTTATATAACTTGAGGAATAAGGGTTTAGGTTTAGGTTTAGGTTTAGGTGTTTATGTTATGGAGTAGAATTTACGGTGTACAGTTAAATTTGGATTTAATCTTTATGGTTTATGATTTAGAATTAGGTTTAAAAATTTAAATTTTATAATTTAAATATAAAAGACTATATAAATTTTTAATATACCAAAATATAACCTTTTATAACTTTGGATTATATTTTAATATACGAGATTATGTATCATAATTTTACTCTAATTTTACAGTTTTATAAGTACTGAATCACAATCTTTTTCATTTTTAGGGGTCAAAATATATAAGTTTATCTTTATAAGGGGAATGACTCAAACATCTTTCTAATGGAATAGAAATCCAATGCTTTTTTCTGCATCCTATTTCTGCCTCACATTAAAATTTGAGTTTAGAGTTTAATCCCACATCATGGATGGTATAGCTTATTCCCACATTTGCATTTCCATGAAAGGTGATAATAGACGTCATCACCCTCTTCACCGTGGCCTGATGCTTTAAATCTCTTTCTATCATTAGGCTGAATAACCAGAGTAGCCATGCACGGCCTGCAACTCGAGCACTTGTTCAAACACCGCGGTGGCCTTGAACCCACCTGGAGTTTCTCTGTTCCATTGAAACCTAGTGTCTTGTAACTCGAAACCCTCGATACAACTTGCATAAAACATTTACAGACAATTAATAAACGAACATGAACATGGTTTTTATGTTCATTTAATAAACGAATGAACATAAACAAAGGTGTGTTTGGTTCATTTATCTTCACGAACAATTAACTGATTCATAAACTTGTTTACCCAGTTCCAATTTTTTCTTTTATTGTTTATGGCCCGTGTTTGTGAACATTAAGCAAATATGTTATGAACATGTTCGTAAACATATAATCAAATATATCTATGAACGCTAAATAAATGAATACGGACATTTCTAAAAAAACATACAATAGGACATGAACATCTTAAAAATAAATAAACTAAGATAAATACAACCTTATTCATTTAAGTTCGGTTCATTTACGATCCTAACGGCACATGAATGTAGAGCAGAACTATTTAATAATATTCACTTGGATCATCACCTGGTTTTGTAGGAAGAAACAGCATAGAAGAGATGACGATTGCAGCAATATTGAGCTTGTTTTTATGGTAAGATAACGTAGTTGCCATCGAGCTGAGAGAATGTAATGTGTAGAGATTGTAGCCTAGCAAGAACAGGGAAACCAATTATATCATGGAAGGCAAGTGGACACATATAAAGAACTGAGGGTTTATTGGTGAGACAAAACTTGTCTGAGGGGGGCCTTGTAAATGCAATTCATTGTACAAAATCAGACAATAGGACAGGGAAAGTCAAACAGGAAACTCAATGATACAGTTAAATCCTGCTTCACTACTGCTGTAATGTTTTACTGTGATGGACAGCAGCTCTTTACACAAAACTATTGTCCGCTTCCAATTATTGTTCTTTGTTAGAGCTGTGTAATCCAAATTCTATGATATAATTTGGCCTTTACATATAGTCTCTGGTAACGTCCCCCGCTAGTATTTTTCGTAGATAGATGTCTTCCGCTAATGTTTTCCGCTGTCGACGACGAGAAGAAAACCAAGTCCGATTAAATTTTCGACATATAAGAGTTTTCTTATAAACAAACAATATATTTTACAAATAGATATAGATGATTAGGGTTTACGAGATATGACTTATATCGATTACGAGTTGTAAACCCTAAAGTGTTACCATGCATACTTTCTTCTTTGTTCTTATCTTATGCTCGTGATTTATTTTCGAATTGAATTTTCTAATTCAATCTTTGTTTTTTCTTTGCGATTGGTTTTCCATTTATGCATGATATTATGTTAAACCAGAATTCTCCCAAGTGAGATTATCAGACACTTGGGAATTCAATCAACCATTAGTCCTGCAATCTCTACGGCCAACAGTGTTACTGAAAGAGTGGTACAAGTGAAAAGAACAGACAAGTCATTGATTTATCCAACCAAAGACCAAACCTCCCGACTGCAGAAATAGGTTGGAAAGTGTCGGATAGTGGTGCATCATTTTATTATTTAGGATGAGTCCTGTCCTATCAACAACAATAAGTCGCAGATTTTACAGTCACTAGAAGTGACAAATCCTTATGAAAAAAGCTTTCAATTTTGATTGATGACCCACTTTTGAAACTTCACACAATCTTTACAATGTGATGGGGTTGATGACAAGCTCAGCAGCCTTACCAAGATACAGATTATGATACAAAGCTTTGGCATTCATGGGAGTCTAAAAAAACAAAGGGGATAGAGTGCAAATAAAATAAATAAATTTTAAAATGTATGAAAACTTAAAATAACATATTTTGTAATAATATTGTTTTGCAATTTTCTATAAATTTCAAATTTTGTTTTTTTCTTATAGTAATTTAGATTGGTCATTTTAATTTTTTAATACTTTTTATGTAAGTTTCAAAATTTATCAAAAAATATATTTTTTTAATAAAAAATCTAATATTTTATGTTATTGAACAATTCTCAAAACTTATATTTTTTAATAGTACCCAAAATCATCCGCTCAACGTTTCCATATCATACTTTTGATCAGGGACTAAAAAAAAGTTGAACACCTAAAAACCCGACTAGAATCTGTTTGAGTTAAAATTTGATTTGATCCGATGATATAATGATCCGAACTCTTATTTATCCGATCCCGATTTAGATATGTTACTATTGTAATTGAACCTGACCTGCGTCCGACCGAGAATGACCCAAATACGATTTGAACCTGTTGTTGTGGACTCGAAACTTAACTTGTATCCGACTGAAACGAACCCGAACCCGAGTCTGACCTGACAAATAACCGATATTACCCGATTGAATCGACCCGATACCTGATTTTACCCGACCAATTTTGAACCCGATCTGTTATTGCTATGAATTAATATTTACAAGACTTGATATTTACATGACACGTAATTAAGGATATTTATAATTTGATGAATTTAAAATATTGATAAATATAATTAGGCTTAAAAAATTAAAATTGAGCATGAACTTAGAGATTAATATTTAAGTTTAGTATTATATATTTAATTTAATTAATTTATTTAGTATTTTATTTAGTTTTAGTGTACTTAATTTTAATTTTAAATTAATATTTCATTAAAATTTATAATTTTAAATTTAAATTAATATTTAATTTAATATTTTAATTATAATAAAAATAATATTTAATTATAACATATTTAATTAAAATATTAATTTTATAATATGTACAATTATATATTCACATTCGTATCAAAATTTTGTGTATAATTATATTTATCAAATTTAATTATATATTCAAATTGAATTAACTTATTAAACTTAGGATTTAATTAAACTAAATTAATATCTAAAAAGTATAAACTACAAATATAATTAAAATAATTTTAAAATCAAATGTAAATTTTTATTAAATTAATCTAAATTATGACTTAATTGAATTAAACCCACACAATTGATAAAAAAATAATAAAGAAAAAGGAAAAAACAAAATTTTGGAGGGAAATAAGCCCCACATTTTTTAAGTTTGATATTAAGTTATTTTTAGTGTAATTTTTTTTGAAGGATATAAGTTATCCAAAATTTTGGAAGAATTAGAAATAAACTTTGATTATTATATAAAAAAGAGAGAAAAGACAAAATTTTAAAAGAAAATATAATATATAATAAATTTTAAAAAAACATTATTATTATTATTATTATTATTATTAGGCATAAAGATAATTTTTACCCTTAACGTTTATAATTTTTGTCATTTTAGCCCCTATTCTTTTTTTGGGATAAATTTAGCCATTGATCTATGTTTTTTTAACAAATAACTCATTTTTTAACTACTATGATAATTGAACCGTTAAAAATTTAATAATGGCAACATATCACATATATATATATGTGATAATATATTTTAAATGACATATAATCTAAACTATTAAATATATACATATATATAGAATATAATTTTATTCCAGTATAAAATATAAAAAATTTAAATTTAAATAAAATATTAAAAATTAATTAAATATAAAACAAAAATTTACTAAATATTTTCAATCCTAACTAAACTAAAATATCTTTATAAAATCCTAAAACTCCGATTTAGATTAAAACTAAAATACCTAAATTTAAAATTAAAATAATAAAAATCTAATTGATTATTATCAAAAAATTTTATCTTTGATTCACCGGTAACAAACTATACAAAACACTTTCTTCTCAAATTATGTTCATACCTTTTTAGATAAAATTTTGATTTTACTATAGTTAAGATTGAAAATATTTAGTAGAATTTTGTTTTAGATTTAATTAATTTTTAATAAATAAAAAATAATAATTTTTAATATTTTATTTAAATTTTAATTATTTTATATTTTTAGATTAGAATAAAACTATATTCCGCGTTTATGTATTTGATATACTAGATGTTAAGTCATTTAAAATATATTATTACATATATATGACATGTCATCATTATTAAATATTTAACGGTTCAGTTATCATGGTAGTTAAAAAATGAGTTATTTGTTAAAAAGATAAAGGTCAAGGGCTAAATTTATCCCAAAAAAAGAATAGGAGCTAAAATAACCAAAATTATAAACGTTAAGGGTGAAAACTATCTTTATGCCTTTTTTTATAAAGTTTTTAGATTTTTTTATATATTTTTAAAATTTTAAATTTCTTAAAAACGATAAGTGACATTATCTTGTCACAACAAGTGTTAAAATTAAAAAAAAGTTAAAGTTAACGGTCATCTTTAATCAAAGGGCCAAATTGATTTTTTTTTCTTAAGTTTGAGAGTTTAATTGAATCCAATAAAAATTTAAGGGCTTAATTGATTTTTTACAACAGTTTAAGGGCTAAATTATTTTTTTAATGAGTTTGAGGGCTTTATTGGGTGCAACAAAAAATTAAGGGCTTAATTGATTTTTTTGCAAAAGTTTAAGGGCTTATTGAACCCTTAAGCCTATTTTTATTTAGTTCAGTTGGTGATATTCATTTTTAATATGATTCATGCTAGTGAAAGACATTAAATGTTAAATAATTAATTCGAAATGAATGATCAACCAAAATATCGACTATTTGCACCAAACTCAAACTTAATATGAATTCAAAACCCAAATTAACTAAACCTAAAATAAAACCGACTTGAAATGAACATGACTTGAAATAAACCCGACCTAAAATGAATCCGAACTGAAATGAACTTGTCAATTATCTGATTTTGACCCGAATAGTTTGAACCCAACCAGAAATGGACTCATGATGAAATTGATCCGCACCCGACCCGAATCGAATCAAAACATCAAATTAACCTGAAATAACCTGTATCTAATTTTACTTAACCTAATAATATCCGACCTAAAACCCATCCGATTAACTGTTTTTACCTCCCTACTTTTGATGGCATTTACGGGTATAGTAATGGAGTATTTAAGACAAATTATTTAGCAAAATAGTAATAGTATTTTCGGAGCTCCTACGATTAAGATTGCTGTTGGGAAAATCATGTTTTTTGTTCCATGATTCTTTGGTAGTGTCCCAGTATTTGCTTGGTTCCCATTTCAATAATTTGTTTCTTCTCCAGCAATAATTCTATTACAAAGGATTGAGAGAGGTTGCAGTCGACAGTTCAGATCAGATGACACCAGCAAAAACAAGGACTTAGAAAAACAACTACAAGTGTTGTAATGGCTGATTATAAGCTGCTGTCATGGCCCATGGCCATAGTCCTGGAAAGCTAGACACCAAACTTCGAACTGCCGAAAGAGACCACGTCTACAGTGATTTGTAGTCAGGGACTCAAAACCATTATGCCAAAAGACACCCATTATCGGGGCTCAAAACGTAGAACAGAGCCCGGACAAAACGGAACCTGCGACAGAAAGGAGAATGACCGTATTCCCTGGAAAATGGGACTGAGTTTAAGTTTTGGAGCTAAAAATTTAAGAATATATATAAAATTTAGGATTTTGAGTTATATAGTGTAAATATATAATTTTGTGTAAAACGAATTTACCCATCAAAGAAAATTTTTTAATACACAAACCGTATAAACTTACGTAATCCATGTATCAATATTTTTTTTTGCATATCAGTCGTTCACATTAAACATATCTCTTGAGAAATCGATCAATAAGCTGACCTCAAAGCTAAACACGTGTTATTTTCGGGTGCAAGTCGTCTGTCCTTTTATTGTGTCTTCATTGATGTCCCGCTTTAAATTAGTAAGTTTAAGGTTTAAGGTTGGAGGTTATGGTTTAAGGAATTAGGATATGGTGTATTATTAGGATGTAGGGTTTAAGATGTAAAAAATTAGGGCTAGAGTTTAGAATTTATTTTTTAAAGATTTTTTAGTAGGAGCATAGAACGAGACATGATTAAAGATAAGAGATTTTTACTTGTCATTTCCGATACGTATGTGTATATACATTTTTTAATTTGAAAAGAAAACCTTTTTTTTTATATATATTTCCATAAAAAGTTAACTTTATTGCAATTTATTAGGACCTTTCTTCGGAAACTAAGGGATAGAACCTCTTTGAATGAGTCCAACACTGATCCAAATTACTTGTGGATACCTGTGGACATTGTACGATCCTCACATTTTCTAGGGTTCATTAGCTTATGAAGATTAGTAAAAAAAACCCATTGATATTAAAGCCTCCTAGGGCTATGTATGTTTAATCCAACATCAATAGCAGTAGAAAGAAATTATATTCGAACACAAATATACTTGAAACAACAAGAAACCAGACCATGTTGCTGGCTATACTCGTCTCTAACTCCGCCGGAAACATTCTCCTCGAGAGGTACTTTCCCACATGTCCATGCATTGTCAAACATATGTATGTGTGTATGTGCGGTTCTGTCGAGATTTTATTGTCAAACATATGAATACGAGTAGTGACTTTCGATGAATGACACTTTATAAACTTCTGTCAACAGAGCAGCACATCAACTTTATGAGTAAATGCATTTATAACCAAACTTGTGGGAAAATATATAAGAAAATTTAAATAATTTACATTAAAATTCTGGGTTTTCATTGATGCTGTATAGGTTTAATGGCATTCCATCAGAGGAGAGATTACATTGGAGAACTTTCTTGGTTAAATTGGGAGCTGATAACCTCAAGGGTGCAAGAAATGAAGAACTTTTTGTTGCTTCACAAAAGTAATGTAAAATTTTGCCATATGATCACTATAAGTTGATGTTACATTTTGATGTTAGATTATGCTTGAAACGAATACGATTCAGTAGTATATCGTTTTATCCCTCCTATACACGTATAAGAAATATTTTTAAAACATGAAATTGAAATATATTGTCATATTAATGAGAAAATGAGACAATTGATAGACAAAAAGCCAATAGGCAAGGACAAGGACAAGGGCAAGGGCAAAGGTTCTACTAGCAAATTAACATGGCCTATCTCAGACCTCTTTTAGCCCTTCATCATAGAAGACAAAGCTTTAGTTGACATACCCATTTATTTGTTTTGGCTTACTATCAAAATAAATATTTAAGTTATCTCGTTTTTTCTATGTGTTCAAGCCTTTCGGTCCCTCTCGGTCCATCCATGATTATAGATGATTAAGCATTTTTTTATAATCTTTTTGACTTTTATTATCAGGTCAGTTTACATTGTTTACACGGTGCTTGGAGGTGTCTGCATATACATTGTTGGCAAGGATGAGTACGATGAACTTGCTTGTAAGTTTTGATTTTTTTTTTAAAAAATGGGATTAATTCAAGTGAAAAATAAATTAAGAAAATGTTAAAGATGACTAATTCTGGGTTTCGAATGTTTGTACAGTAACTGAGGTGATGTTTGTAATAACATCTTCAATCAAGGACGCCTGTGGTAAATCTCCCAGTGAACGCTTGTTTCTCGACAAATATGGAAAGATCTGCTTGTGTCTGGACGAAATTGTCTGGCAGGTATGGGGAGTTTTGGTCAAATTCATAAACAGTACTTGTACAATGTTTTTTCCCCCCAGATTTAGTCTGTCTTACTTCGATCATTTATACTCCTATTTCAAAATGTGTATTTTCTGCCCCGAAATTATTGTATGGTCGGGGATGAAAGTACACATTTTTGCAAAGTAGTAGAGTAGAAATGATCAAATTATAGTAGGACTATATCTGCAACATGTTTTGTTTCTGGTTTCAATGCTTGGTTCTGAAACATGTTTTGTTTGTTGTCAAGGGAATCCTGGAAAACACAGAGAAAGACAGAATCAAAAGGCTAATAGGGTTAAAGCCTCCAAATCCAACAGAGATTTGAAAGCTCTGGTCTCTGTTGAAGACAGTGCTTCCTTTCTCTTTGAAGATGGGACAATAAACATTGATTTATTCATCTTTTCTTTGTCAAAACCTTTATTTCAATCAAAATTTAACTCTATACTTGTGACATTTATTTGAAAAAATACCCAACTTTTTTTTAACCAAAGTTGTCACCTTTGGAATAAAGAAAAATATAGAGAAGATTGTGTGCTATTTGGTATTCATAAGTCCTTACTACCATGGAGGAAAGCTATGTTATTCGAATTAGGATGAGTTTAGGATACGACTATATATTTGACACAAGTATAATTAGAATTTTTTAATATATATTTTTAATTTATTTTAAAAGATAAGTGGATATTAATAGTAAAAAAATTTCAAGATATTCGGATTCGGGTGAGAGTGTTCAATATAAATATATAATATGATTAGATTTTTTAAGTATTTCTATACATCCGATACAATTATACAAAGGTAGACACACAGCTAATTCATGAAGAATGAAGAGTCCAAGCGACATAGGTAATATTAATAGTAGTAATTGTTGAGAGGTTCGAACAATCAATCGAGATAGTCAAAAAGGGTGAATTGGATTTTTTTCATAATTAGTTAACTTAACTAGATCATGCACTAGAGTATAGGGATTATTTGTGCATTTTACCCAAACAAACAGAAATAGTATAACCTGGTTTTCGAATATTACGAAGGACTACCCCGACTTTTCTCACTTTTTTTTTTTTTCTCTTTCTGCGATACAATCGTTCATCAGAATTTACTCTATACACAGAGAAAAAAAAGGTGTGCTTTTGATCTGGTGAGTGGAGGAGCATGAAGTTTTGCAAGAGCTTAAGCATATTGATCGAAGAAGCTTTGCCTGATTGGAGGGATAAGTTTTTGCCGTACAAGGATTTGAAGAAGCAGCTGAAGTTGATTTACCCCAAAGATGGCAACGACAAGCAGCCTAATAGACGGCCCAGATTGGATTCCAAGGAAGGTGGAGATGGTAGGTTAAAGGAGGAGGAGGGCGAGGTTTCCAAAGAGGTGATGGATTTCGTTTTGTTGTTGGAAGCTGAGGTGGAGAAATTTAATGCCTTTTTTGTTGAAAAAGAAGAGGATTATGTTATCAAATGGAGGGTAAATTTCACAATTTTCCATTTTTGAAGAATTTAATGAGTTATTAAAATTGTTGGTCAACGAAAGGGTTGTCTTTTTTGTTGATATGATGTTTATAGAGGATTATGTTGAACTGCTTTGTGGTGAATTTAGTGATGGGTTTGTCGAAAAATTGAAGTTGTGAAGTAAAAAACGAATCTTTTCCATCTTTTCTTGTTTCTAATTCATTTATTATGAATTCAGAGAGCTATATTTATAGAATTATCTGCTGAGTTGCTTGTTTCATTGTGAAAAAAATTGATGAAAAATCTTTTTTATTGTTAAGCTGTTTATAGAGCTTTATATTGAAACTCTTTTGGTGAGTTTAGTGATGGGTTTGTTGAAATTTTAAAGTTAGTGAAGTTCAAAAATTATTCTTTCCCCCTTTTTTGTTATTACTTTATTCTGAATTCAGAGAGCTTTATTTGTAGATTCTCGGTTGAATTGCCTTTTTAGTTGTTGTCCACCCCGTTCTCCCACTAATTCGGACCGACTCGCATTGTGTATCTTACTTTAGTGGGTGAATCTTCTAGTAGAGACTTTCTGCATACACAAATTCTCGAACTCGAGACCTATTTAAGCGTACCAAGTTGCGAACCACTTGAACCAACCCGTTGGTGAATTGCATGTTTTAGTATGAAAGAAGGATGGAAAACTTATCTGATTTGGTACTTTATGGTGAATTTTGTGATGGTTTGTTGAAATTTTGAAGTTAAAAAATGAACCATTTCTCTTTTTTTTTGTTACTATTTCCTTTATTCTGAATTCAGAGAGCTTTATTTGTAGAATTCTTTGCTGAACTGCCTGTGAATTTAATGATGGGTTTGTTGAAGTTTTAAAGCTAATGAAGTAAAAGATGAATCTTTCACTATTTTTTCTTTGTTTTCTTTTCTGAATTCAGAGAGCTTTATTTGTAGAACTATCTACTGACTTGTCTTGGGAGATATAGCATGTTTATTTGCTTTTTCCTTGTGATTTGCAGGAGCTGCAAGATAGAGCGGAAAAGGCCAAAGCATCCGACGAGGAGTTAATAGAAGTGGGGAGGGAGATAGTGGATTTTCATGGGGAGATGGTTCTGTTGGAGAATTACAGTGCCCTTAACTATACAGGTAGTAATCTGTTTTCTTATAATCCGTGTTGTTGATGAATGACTGAAAGCATGGCTAGAACTACAGACGTTCCGATCTCAATGGTGTCTTATGTTCTTTACAAATTATGAGACTGTTTTCTGTGGAATTGACAAAGTTAGCTTTGTGCAGTTTTTGATGAATTATGTGGTCTAGTACCAGATCAGATGTACATTATGAACAGATTACTTGAATCCTGAAAGTAGAACGTTCTGCCTAAATGGTCTTTATGACGTTCATAAAATTCGATTCGAATGCTTATGTCGGTATTGCTTCTTTTAGGTTGTCTAATATTTTGAACCTATATGATGCACACAGGACTCGTGAAGATAATAAAGAAATACGACAAGCGAAGTGGTGCTCTTGTTCGCTTGCCCTTCATTCAAAAGGTCTTGCAACAACCGTTCTACACGACTGATGTTCTTAACAAGCTTGTGAAGGAGTGTGAGATGGTGCTCGAACGTCTTTCCACCATGAATGAACCATCAGATGAGAAAGAATGTGAATCCAATACTTGTAGCAGAAGTAGCGAAATTTCAGTCAAAGTCCCAAAAGAACTTGCAGAAATTAAGGATATGGAGAACATGTATATGAAGCAAACGTTGTCAGCGCTACATGTCTTGAAAGAGGTCCGAAGTGGAAGCTCAACCGTGAGCATGTTCTCACTGCCGCCTTTGCAAAATCACTCATTATGTGAACAGAAGAACATCACGGTGATAGAACAGGCAGCTAAATAAGTTTCCCAGTGTGTATTTTAAACATATACTGCTGCAAGATACTGACCAAGCTTTGTATCCTAAATCCAATTTCTAATTGGAACTTGCTCTATACAGTTTTCAATACCTGAACATGTGTTTTGATCTTATATACATACATGCATGGTAAAGGCAATCCTACTGATCATCGGTGCTCAGAAATCCCCCAATGAAGCCAGCACCATTGCAATTTCCACATAACATCTGCTTTTTGCCTCTGCAAAATGCTCCAAGATAACCCAAGTGAGTTGTTACAAAGGCTACAACACTCTTGAAGCAGCTGTCAACAACCACAGGGCCTACAGCAACTACACAAGTTTGATTCATGTATATTTTTACGAGCAAATCTTTCGTGTTATTATTGCAGGTCATGCAATGTGGTTAGTACTTCTGGTCGATGAATCACTTAAAGGTTGGAGTAAGATTTTTCAATTTTTTGGTACCTATGATTTTGCCAGGTGTGTATTTTAATTTTGTGAGCCATCAGGTTGTTGATTTATGTGGATGTTCGACTTGTATAAATTGAGGATCATTTCATCAGTTTCTTTTGTCCTTACACATTTGCTCTTATGTGATGAGAAGGGATTCAGGGAATCTGAGGTGCTTCGTTCTTTTACTTTTTTGGATTTACAATATGTTGATTAACAATGCCAATTGATTGGTCACTTAGTTATAATCCTTACCATTGCCATTAGTTATAAGACTTGTTGGTCTACTGTGGGAGAACGTTTTCGTTGAAAACAATGTCAATGTTGGTTGATTAAAAGGTAATCAGATCAAGAATTTGTCAATAAAAATTGGCAACATCATTTTGTAGTAGATGGTTTGTTGTTGTTGTTAATGAGTGAGAACCTATAGGAATTGAGTTCTTTGGTTTAGGGGTCGTAGCATGTTGCTTCTGCAAACAGGGCGATGGGTCCAACTACTATGATTTCAAAAGATGTTCCATTTTATATAATGTCACATTTATGTTGGCATGAAAGCAAAATAGTCATAGTTTAACATAGGATCAGTGCCAAATATAGGATCCACCAGCTATTGAGGCTGTCAACTAGTTAAGAACTGAGAAAAGAGATCTCTATCTTACCATTGCTAAGAACTGGTAGGATCGACTTAGTAGGTCCCTTGTTATTGATCAATGGGATGCTAATATGACAAGCAAGCTGTTCACAACATCTCCAAAGAATGGTGTGATTCCTGCGTAGTAGAAATTTTAAAATGACGTATTATTTATTATTAAATACAAAAAATTGAATTTTTTAAATATTATAACAAAAATAATACTTGTTAAATTAATAATTAAATGATAAAAGAGTAAGTATATTGTTCGGTTGATGAAACTATTCAATTAAGTTCTTTTGTGTTTTTTGAAGTTATAAGTTTTAGGCCCATAAAAAAAAAACTTTCTTTTTAGAATTATTTTCTTTAGATAAAATTATGAATAAAATTAAAATTATAAAAAAATAATAATCAAACGATAAAAAACATTAATTTGTTTCTCATGTCAATGTAATATTGTATTAATCGTGCTGTGTCATGCTTTTCACATTTTATAATATTAAAAAGTACTTCTCCTTTTTATTTCCTACAAACTCAAAAATACGTTTTTTGAATTAAAAATAAAAAAATATTTTCAATAATAAAAAATATAAAAAATATAAAAAACACGTTTGATTACATTTCAATACAATTATAGTTTTGATATCATTTTTTCCAGATTAAAAACCTTTCGATACAGTTACGTAATTGTTTACATACGAACCTATTTTAAATACTAACTCGTTTCGATACAATGAAATCACATATCTATACCCCTTACTAAATATTCGTATATTAAATATCTAATTTACGAAATACAATTCACATAATAGATATTAAAAACTCATTTTCATTTCAAGGCAGAGAGAGGAAAAGGCCTTCATCAACCAATTATGTTGCATTCATTAAAAAAACACTAATAGAATGAAGAGCTGTACTTCCAGAAAGATTGGCATCAAACATGAACAAGGATCAAACAATAAAAATAAGTACAGAAAATCAGTGATTCTTAAAAACATGATGATTCTGGATGTTGATGTAGGATGGTGTCTAAATATCAGTTATAATGCATACAAAAACTAACAGACAAACCAACAATAAATTAATGAGAGAAAATAAAAGTACCAGAAGACAAACCATACCTGTGTACCACGTCCATCTGTTCTTCCTTTGATAAAGCATTCAAATCTTTCTTGACTTCCTCAAATGTAACCAGCTCATCTACAGGTTCTTCACTTACTAAGGATAATTTTCCATCTTTTCCATTCAATGACATTTCCTGTGCCAAACATATTTGCTCAGTGACTGTAAATTTGAATTCTCTTCGGCAAACAAAGGTTTTGATGTTAAAATAATAGGGTAGAAAGCAAAACTCACCTCTAAGGTTAACTCTCTATTAGTCTCATCTTCACTAGAATCTTCAAGGCCAAAGTCTTCAATGGATAAATTTTTTGCTCTTTCCTTCTGCATTTCTTTCACCTCTTCCTCCTCTTCCCTAGGAGCCTCATCATCACTTGAGTGCAACTTCAAAAGTACATCAAAAAGTAAATGAAAATCTTTCATCTATTTCGAAAGAATACATGAAAGCACCTTCACAGGAATGTCATTCACAAACGGTCGTCCTTCAAAATTAGGTGGTCGCCAACTATGCAGTCAAGAAAACAATATAGAAGAAACCAGAAAGAGACTTGCAGTTCAAATTTTCACCTCAAAATCATGATTATCACCACCATAGTGTCTGCTCTTTATATCGCCCAATAGATCCCTTTCTTCTTTTTCCCCCTCATTCTCATCTTCTTCATCGTGCATTTCATCCTCAACTCCTCCAAACTTCGCTCTCGTCTGCTTTTGTCGCCTGACAACTGCAAATAACAAGCAATAAATACTTGATATAAACACAACAATAAGCAAACATAAAATAGCTAGAAATACTTGAAAAGGATGCATCATAAAACAAGTAGATACATCTACCTAAATTATCACCTCCAAAATCACATGGAACGGAGAAAAAAGATATTTTTTGAGGGGACTATAATTAACCAGTATCTTCTAAAAAGATATATAAGTTTCAGAACAAAAATCGGCAAATCATTTTGTATTCTTGTAATTGAAGTTTTATGCCAAACAGTCATTATAATATTGTTAAAGAAATGCAACAAACAGTTAACATAATCAGAACTCTCGTACTTCTTGCTGCAAACTTAGAAACTTGGGCATCGTCAATATCATCATCATCTGCCTCATAATCATTAATATCATCGTCGTCATCTCCCTCATCATCATCAATATCTTACCGGTGGAGAGACAAAAACACAATAAAATGATAAATATATAATACAAAAGGGCTGTACTACCAGCAGTCTTGATACTATTGCCAATAGCAGTTCTATTACCATTAAGATCTATCTCTCTTACTAATTATTAGTTCAATTCAATGATGCTAATGTCATTCATAAGATTTCTTCCAAATATACAAGTCATTAAAATTATTAAAATTTCAGCTTCAATTTATTAAATATACACTAACAACATATACCTAAAGCTATTTTTTTAGTTAAAATAAAATGCTTTAACATTCAAACTAAGTTTTAGTTAAAATAGAAGGTTTCAACACTCAAAGTTTGACAATGGAAACAAAGGAAAATAAAAACCTGAAGATTTAAAACAGGATGTTCACCATCATCATCTGAATGTCCACAATCCCCGTTGATATCCAATGGAACAACATCCCTTTGCATATGAACTGCAAAAAGGAAATTAAATAAATGATTTAGACAAAGATTAAAGAAAACAAAACGAGTATAAATATCAGTGAACTTACAAATATCAATTTCGTCATCGACGTTCTCCGGGTCGTGGCCGTCGTCGCCTCGGTGTCTTCTCTTAGGGTTTCCCTTGTCTTTCTTGGAGCTGTTTCCTCTCTTTCCCATTTCTAGGAAAGCAGATTCTCGATTTCAAAGTTTGAAAGGCTTCATCAGTTAGCAGACTTATGCTGACTTAGGGGTTTATGTTTTTAGCGTAATTCTAAAAGCCGGCCAATTAAATAACGGCTAAAAAAGACCTATAATTTTAGATCATTAGATGAAGTTAAATTAATATGAAAGGTAACCTACTGTCTAGGTAAAAAGGGGAAAATTATGGGTTATAAACCAAGCGGGAAAAATTATGGGTTATAAAAAGGGGGAAAATTATGGGTTATAAACCGTTATGATAGTTGTATATTACCTGCAAAAAAAAAAAAAATCAAAATGTTTTAGATCAAACAAGAACACGTGCAAAAGGGAATATACATCTACATCTCACATTTTAGAACTATATATGTCTTAACAAATATATAAAAGGGAACAAGAGTAAAATTCAGAAATTTGCCTTCCGAAGGGTGCTCAAATCCAGAGTCAACAATGGCCCGAAGAAGCTCTGGCTTCAAAAGGAAATCTCTGAATCCTGAATTGTGAATCCCAACATATCCCCTACAAAAGAGAAAGAGAAATATTTCTAAACATCATATACAAAATCAAAATAAAATCATTTGACGCAGTTAATATCTATTCTAACTAAAACTCGTCCGTTCTCATATGAAAACTAATATAATTTGAATAATAAATGAAAAAAGTGAGTAATATAAAGAAATTCAAACTCACTTCTTGCCGGCCTCGCCGTTGACTTTAGCAGTGACGGAGTCAGGGGCTTTCTCTTCTTCCTACTCGTAGTCGAGAAGCTCCTCCTCGTAAGCATCGTTTTCCCTAGTTTCTCCCATTTTCCCTACAAAATCAGAGTCCAGTAACAAATCATTAGGGTTTTAGCGAAGTATGAGATGCAAAAGCTAATTTAAAACAAGGTTTTCATAAAAGCACAGATTTCAAAGAGAGGTCAGAGATTTGGGAGATTTACCTAAGAAATTAAGTAGAAGAGGAAGGAATTTGGGGGTTTAGGGTTAGGGTTCGAAGACAGTCTGCAAAGGATAAAGGTTAGCTTTTTAAGAAGTACAGAAATTTAGATTTGAAGAAGGGGGAGAGAAAAGGGGTTTCACTTAGATAGGGTTTTTTGGGTTCAACGAGAGATTGTTATTGGCAGAGGAATTTTATAGTTTATTTCCCAAATTGCCCTTGATACTTCTCATTATTATCCATCTTATCTATTACTCCAACTAGGGATGTAAAAAGTTGACCCGACTTAAAAATCTTTTCGAGTCAGAACCTGGTTTGACCCATGGATGTAATGACTTGAACTTGATCTTTATCCGATTGTTGTTGATCCGAACCCAAATTGGACATGTTACTGAAGTAACTGAACCCTAACTGTATCCGACCGAGAATGACCCAAACCCAATTTCAACATGTTACTGTGGACCTAAAATTCGACCTGTATCCGACTAAAACAAACTTGAACCTGAGTTTGAACTGTAAGATAACCGATATTACTTGATTGAATTGATCCGAAACCTGATTTTACCCGACCTGTTATTAACCTAAACTAATATCAACGTAATATTTATATAACATACTAATATTATACTTTTAATACAAATATATATTATACATCTTAATATTTATATAAATAATTTATATAACATACTTATATTATATTTTTAATATGAACATAATATTTATATAATTTATGCTTATTAATTTTTAATTAAAAATTTATAGTTATATTATATTACAAATATTTATATTGTACATATAATATACTTATATTATATTTATAGATCTTATTACAAACATATTTATATTTTAATATTTATAACATACTTAATAGAAATATTTATTAATTTTATATTATAAATACTTATTAATTTTAAATTATATAATAAAAAATCTTATATTATACTTATAAGTTATAACTTATTAATATAAATTCACCTTTTAAATTACACGAACCATCTAGCCTCATCGGTTGAAAGAACAATTGTTGTTCTTGGAGGTCACGGGTTTGAATACCAGTATTGCTAGTACAGTGATTAAGCGATTAATATCCAATGGTTGAGAATATATTTAGAACAGATACTACTGTAATTATTGTAGCTAAATAAAAAAAAATCATCCTTTAAATTACTATACATCATTATAAATAACAATAATAGTTTTTTAATAGAACATAATTAATAAACTTAATACTTCATAAAAAATTTTATGTATAAAATTTGAGGTCTCAGATCTTATAGCAAAAATTTTGCAATGTTATATGCAAATACTTTGCTACTAAAATTATTATTATCGAGCACTAAAATCGAAAGGCTATCAACAATGTTAAATTATGGATAATTTCTTACCTAAGAAACCAACATAAATTAATCAATGACAACTAATTAGATAACAAAAATGTCAACCAAATATCACCAGCAGACAACAACCAACAACATACACCAACCAGCAACAAACAACAATAAGCAGTCAAGAATCAACAATCAGCAACCACAACAACATTAAACCAATAATTCAGTCTATAAGCATCAAACAATTCAAAAGTATTCTCAGATTCTAACTACGAAATATAAGTTCTAATCTGATCAAACTAAAAAAAACAGTACATAAGCATTCACAGATGATAACTATAAATATTAACATGTATAAACAGAAAGACAGGATATTAAATCAACATGCAAAACAAATAAAACATAAGATAACAAAAAAGTCAATCTATAATTAAAGTATAATACATGTTTTTGTATTACGCTAAAACAACCAATCGACTCCCTAATACAATATCATTAAGCTCCATACATGCTCTGAAAAAGATAACAAATTATAAACTATCTCATAAAATTAATAAAAATTAAAAAAAAAAGTTTTACCTTTAAGTGAAATTTAATCTTCACCAAGACCTAAAATTGAAAATTCTTGCATATCAGTAAAATTATCTTCATCTTTTTTCTCCAGTTCAAAACCATACAACCAATTACGGGTTGTTATAAAAATTTTAACATTTTCGGTAAAAGTTTAGCCCATAACTTGTTCAAAATTCTTCCCCATACTAAATGAAGATTCAGAAGCAACATAAGTGATTGGAATGACTAAAACATCTATTGTCATCTGCGAAAGAACATAAAATAAAATAGCTTGTGCTTTTTAATACTCTAAAATATTAAACTGGCTATCTTCAGTACGAGGGAGAAAGAGAAGATTTATGTATGAGTCAATATCAGACTTTTCACTCCTTGAAGCAGCTAAATTGACATCAAAGTTCTAATAAAAGGTGTATAAATAATTAATAAAAAAATATTTTAAAAATTTAATAATCTGTTAAAACAAAAACATTGTTAAAATAAACACATACCCAAATAGATTGAACTTTTTAAATGTTAGAGACCGACTAAAATTTCATATACTTGTATTTTGAAAAGAGTTGTTTTGAACAGAGAAATTAGTAGTAGAACAAAGGATAGACTTTGAATAATATATATTTAAGTTAACAAACTCATTGTAAACAATAGTTATCCTTCTGTCAACTTTATCCTCAACATAGAGGACAACATACAACTGCTTCAGTAGTTGTAATTTATATCTAGGATCAAACAAAACAACAAAGGATAAAATAGTTGAGTGATCAGACCAATATTTCTCATACAATTCAAGCATGTCTACTATCATTTTAGAAACTCTCTCACAAGAATTATATGAGCATTACACAACAATTTTTCTATAGAAACAATATTAGTCAAGTACAAATTAACAATAAGATACATGAAATCAGAAAATAGATTAGTAATTTTAAAAAAGGCTCAAGAAAATCACACATTAACTGAACAGTTTTTCGTTCATTATCAGTAATTATATCTAAATTATTTTCTCTATTAACAAATGAGTTTATAGCTAATCTAGCTTTAGGTCCTAATTCGTTTAAAATTTACCATTATATTTTATTTGTTTCTAATTTAGTCACTATATATATAAATATATTATATATTATAATATATACTATGATACATATACATATAAATAATACCTATACATTAAAAATTAATATAATATAAATTTATATGAAGTATATACTATAATATATTATATATTATAATAGTATTTAAAATACAAGTATTTATATATATAGTATAATAGTATTTATATCATATATAATACATATACATTAAAAATTAATATATTAATATATTATAATATAATATATCTAGTTATACATATATGATATACATCTACTATATACTATGTATATATTAATGTACTACTATTATGTATACATCTAACCACTATAGTATTAGTATATATGAATGTACTACTACTATGTATAAATTGTATACATTATACATATATTAATGTATACACATCTAATTACTAATATATAATTATATATAATATATACATACAACATATGTTAGTATATATATCTAATTACCAATATATATTATATACACACTTATACTAAATTATTAATGTATTATACATAGTATTATATATTCCATATTTTAATATATATTATAAATTTATTTTCCATATATAGAAATATTTTATTTCTAAAAATAGTAATATTCTTTATATATTATAAATTTATTTTAATATATATTTTCTCTGTCCCATAAATATTAATGTCTCTTATTGACTTTTTTTAGGTCAAATTTTTAACTCTTGATTATTTAAAATTTATTATTGATAAAAATATAAAAAAATATATTTTAAAAACTTCTAATTGATTAGATTTTAGATATATAATTTATAAATTTTAATTATTTAAAATATTTAATATAATTATAATAAAAATTTAAAAATTTTGACTTTCAAAAAGTCAATAAAAGATATTATTTTTGGGACGGAAGGAGTAGTATAAATTTATTTATAGTATTATTCTATTTTCAAAAATAGTAATATTTCATATATGATATTAATCCATTTTTAAAAATAGTAATATTTCATATATAGTAACATTATTAGTCTATATAATTAATAATTTCTATATATACTATATATTATGTATACACATCTAATTACTAATATATAATTATATATAATATATACATATAACATATATTAATATATATATATATATGATTACCAATATATATTATATACATACTTATATTAAATTATTAATGTACTATATATAGTATTATATATTCTATATTTTAATATATATTATAAATTTATTTTTCATATATAGTAATATTTTATTTCCAAAAATAATAATATTGTATATATTATAAATTTATTTTAATATATAATATAAATTTATTTATAGTATTATTCTATTTTCAAAAATAATAATATTTCATATATAGTATTAATCTATTTTTAAAAATAGTAATATTTTATATATAGTAATAATATTAGTCTATATGCTTAATAATTTTTATATATATTATAAATTCTTTGTACAACATAAATTTTATATATACTATTATTTTATTTATAATATATTTTCTATTTATAATACATTAAACTTAAAATTTTTAATATTTTTAATTATTATTAATTTATAATTTTTGTAATTTAGTCCTTACAAGTTATAATTTTTTATTTTGAATTGATTATTAGTTATTTTTTAAATTTAATTTAGTATTTTTATTAGATGATATTTTTATTTTATTAATGTTGATTTTATTTAATTAAAAATTTTATTCTTTGAATTTGTAGTCTAATATTTATTCATTATTCATTTTTAATTTTTGTAATTTAGCATAATTTTTAAGATATGAATTTATATGATATTTTTCTTAAGTCTACTTGGGGGTGAGCAAAACTCGAGTCGACTCAAAAAAATCGAATAACTCGACTCGATTTGAGACAAAAATACTCGACTCATTTTGACTCAACTCAAAATTTTATAGACTCGACTCGACTCGAAAAATTTTAAATAAAGTTTGAGTTGTAAAATAGAAACTCGAATAACTCAAAATTTTTAATAATTAAAGGAATAATTTTTAAGTTTAAGATGAATCTTTCAATTTTTTATTATATATATACATTAATATATAAAAATATAAATAAATATTGCTACATATAAAAAAATATACATGTATATCTTATATGATTAGAGAAAGTCGTCTAAATTGGAATCAAATCATACTATAACATGATAAATAATTATAATTAAATATTTATAGGAACTCGAAAACTCAACTCAAATTTCTTAAACTCGAATCGAATCGAAACAATTTCAAATAAAGTTTGAGTTGTAAAATATGACTCGTCAACTCGAATAACTCGAAATTTTTTGACTCGACTCGACTCGACTCAATCGAATACTCACCCCTAAGTCTACTGTGTATATTTATTTTTAATGGGATTCATGCTGGTGAAAGACATTACATATTAAATAATTAATTCGAAATGAATGATCAACCATTCAACCAAAAGTCTATCGTTTTTTACTTATTTATACAAAATCAAACTTAATAATTTTAATTATTATGAATTTAAAACCCAAATTAATTCGACCTAAAACAAAACGACTTGAAATGAACCCGACCTGAAATGTAACCGACCTGAAATAGACCCGACCTGAAATGTAACCGAACTAAAATGGACCTGACCTGAAATATAACCGAACTGAAATGGACCTGACCTAAAATCTACCTGACCTGAGATGAAATTATCTATTATCCGATTTGGACCCGAATCATTTGAACCCGACCTGAAATATACCCAACTTGAAATGGACTCGCACCCGACCTGAATCGAGTCAAAACATCAAATCAACCTGAAAGGACATGTAATCGATTTTACACAACCTGATAATACCCGACTTAAAACTCATTCGAGTAACTATTTTTACATTCCTACTCCCAACTAGTTTGATATGGGCTACGTTGGAATAGGGCTCAACACAGTTGTTGAAACAGTTATTGAAGTGTTAAATATTAAAATAATATTAAATATTTTTAAAAAAATTGTAATGATGTTTTTTATTTTGTATCTCAAACGTTATTTTTTTAAAATTTATTTAAAATGATCGATTAGATAAAAAAAATTTAAATACATTTTTTTGTTGATAGAAGCCTTAATCTAAAATATTGTTTGAAGTAGATTACTAAATGTTAATTTAGAGAAAAGTAAAAAAAAAAATGTTTATTTAAGACTAAACGAGGTGAAAATACGTTTGTTTGAAGTGTTCGAAATGATACCAAACGTTTATTAAAAATATTGATGAATTAACCTAAAGTCTAAAATTACTTTCTCTCGGATGAATCATAAAATAATAAAATTCTGAATTTATAAATTAATTTTAAAATTTAAATTAATTTATTATTCATAATAAATTTAAATATTTTTATTTAAATTTGTATTAATTAAGTTCACCGAAATCATTCAACAAACACAAATATGAATATTTCAAAGTTTAGTGTTATGGTTTTTAAAGTTTAGAATTTAAGGTTTAGGGTTTTAGAAATTAGTGTTAGGGTTTAAATAAAAAATTATTTAGCTCTAAATCTTTAACCATAAAACTTTAAACTCAACCAAAAATTCTAAACCCTTATAATCTAAATCATCAAATCTTAAACTCTAAAATTTATTTTAATATAATATACATCTATTTTATAGTCTATATTTACGATCGTTAACTCTTTTTCTAATAATATCTTAAAATTTAAATATGAATTTTCTTCTTACAAGCATTGCTAAAACTATTATATGACGTCCGGGGAAGAAGTCAGGATTTGAAGTTAGGGGACAAAATGTAAATGATTGAAAGTGGAGGATAAATTCATAAATAAACCAAATTAAAAAATAAATAAATAAAAAGATAAAAGGTAAAAAAAAAATTCTTCAGGATGGAAGGACGATTGTCCCTCCTCAACCTCACATGCCTTCGTCTCTAATGACGTTTATATTAAAATATTTCCATAAACATATACATTAAACCAATATAAAAGCAAAAATATGTCTTATGTGATTACATATTAATATATTTTCTAAAATAAAAGCCGATAAGAGTCGGTGTTTCTTTAAGGGGATGTTTGGTTCTTGAAAAAGAATATTATCGAGATAATAATCTTTTTCGAAATGTTATTTTCATGTTTGATTTTTTTTTATTTCTATCAATCTGGAAAAAATTATTACTAACAGTAGTATTTTTTTTTCCCAACATTCCACGAATGTGACTCACTTTTCTCTTGTGTATTTATCAATTCCTGTCATCTTGGATACAATTGTCCTTGAAGTAATGAGTTGTCTTAGTCTAAATTATTTTGTATATTTAAAGGGCATAAATTTATTAAATAATTTTATTTTATATTAGTTTAATATTTAAATAATTCTATTTATATTTAAAAAATATTTTAATATTTAAATAAAAAATATAATTTTAAAAATATTCAATAAAATATCTAAATAAAGACATTGAATTGACATTGTTACAATAATTTTATATAAAGATATTTCTTGCCGATAAAAAATTAATTCAAATTTAGTCTTCATATTCTGACGTTAGATTTTGAATTTTAAGTTTATGAAAATAAAATCAGTACAATTTATTCAAGTTTACTTGAATTTGGTTTGACAATGAATAAGTTAAAACTCAAAATTATTTATGAGTTGAAAACAAATTGGTTACGAGTATTTGTTAAAAAACTCGATCATTATTAATAAAATAATATTCTTTCAAAAAAAAAAATCTAATCTTAGGGCAAGTTTCTAACTATGAACTATTTTTAATAATTTATAAAATTATTTTAATAACTAAAAAATTAACTAAATTTCTTATTTTATACCACGATAAAAGAAAATAATATATATGAAATAATTTATTAATTATTATGTAAAATATTAATTACATTTATAATATATTAACAATAATATTATTTTTGTAAAATTTAGTTATTGTAACAAAATTAATTATATGATTTTTACCATAAATATTTTTAATATAATATTAGAAATTTAAAAGATTAAAAATAAAATATTTTTAAGGATAATCTAGTAAAATTTACTTTCAAGTAATTTTATATTTCATCAATTAAATATTGTATCTTACATTCCTACCAAATAAACCAAACAAAGTAAGTTAATATTTTCAATAATTTATCAAGTAATATTACATCTCGAGAATCTTATTCTCAAAGATAAGTTTACATTTCGTAAATTAAACGTACTCTAAGGATTGTATTTTGATATACAAACTCGGTAAAGTTTATATAATATTTTTATAAAATTTAAATCCTAAACTTCTACGCGTTAAAATATAAACCTTAAATTCTAAACTCTTAATTCTATAACCCACATATTAAAACATTAAATTCTAACCTAAAACCTTAGACTCTAAACCTTAAATTTAAAGAATTCATGTAAACTAAAATCACATAAATTTGTGTATTAAAATTACATAAAATTAAAGGATTAGTTTAAATTAAAATTTACATAAAATATTTTCCTTCCTTTAATAATGCATACCGAATAAGGTTCATTGTTTCCTTAATTATGTCGAGAAAAGAGATAAACACCGAAATTATTATTTCCACAATTATATTGCAAAAATTTATTGAATTTATTAGTGGATTTTCTTCTTCTTCTTATTATTTTAATTCGACTCCATTTATGAATATTCTTATTTATTACTCTTCCTGTATAATTTTTTTTTGATAAATTCTTCCTGTACAATTTTAATTAGTTAAATAGAGGGTTTAAGTAATTAATTTGTTTAGGAGAGAGCTACCCTACCAGGAGTATATATAAGATAACCTAACAAGATGAGTCTCACCAATTCCACAACCTTAATTTCTCAAACAGAATAAAAAATGGTAAATCCAAGTCACTTATGTTCTGTTAGTACAGTGATAAAAGAGTTGAAATAAGAAATCATGTTACATGTTTCATGTTTCTTTGTCATTGTAGGAAGCAGTCGCGGTCGTGTTGTTCGTACTTGGTATTGGTTTGTCTCTTTTGACAACCGGAAATGCTCAGCAACATTTCGATGTTGGGAAGTTTGGTGCGGTCGGAGATGGGAAGACCGATGACTCTAAGGTGAGTAATTGTTTTATGGCTGTTTATTTATGGTCTGTAACGAGGTTTGTTTTTAACTGTGGAAACTTGGTAGGCATTTTTGAAAGCATGGCAGGCGGTGTGTGGAGCAGAAGGGGAAACAGCTACCCTTGAAATATCAGCACAGAAAACATATTTATTATCTTCACTGGAATTTCATGGTCCTTGCAAGGCAAAAACCATCCATGTTCAGGTATTCGGACACAAATTATCTACTTGTTTTTGTCTTGCATGTGCCATGCATTATTCATTCAAGGTACAGAGAGTCTAGATCGAATATTTAAAGGACCTAAATATTTACTTTTTAAAATACAGTGACTTATTAAATATTTAATCCTGAATTAACAGATTTTGTCAACAAAGTTTGTACAGGTTTATTTAAATTTTTATATAATCCTGAGTTTAAACTTTATTACTATATCTAACATAAAATATCCGTACGTTTGTATTTACATAACTAGCTATATTTAATTATGTACTGATATTTTATCAGGTTTTGGGGAACATTTTAGCACCCAGTGCTGATGCATGGAGTAAATCTAAATCTGGTAATTATTGGATATGCATCCGGGGAGTGGATGGTCTCATCGTTGATGGTCCAGGCACAATTGATGGCAATGGTGCAACTTGGTGGGGCAAGGTGGATACATTCATCTTTCATATATATATATACAATAAAATATCGTATAATTTATGAACTATATTTAATGCACGATTAAAAAATTGATACATCTTAAAAATTTTGTCTCTTGATTCATAAATTGTTCTCCATTAATTTAAGACACACCCTTAAATTCTTTCTAGAGTCGAGAGACAAAACTTTGAGAATGTATCGATTTTTTATCAATTTTAAAAAGTCAAATACCAAACTTTAATAGATGTGATTGACTAATTTCGATTGTATTAAACTTTCAGCATTCAACATCCGAGAGGCCAACGGTGAGTATCATCGATCTCGGCGTTCGATTTTCCTCTTCTCTTTCTCCCGGCTTTGTTCTTCCATTCCTGTAATAATCTGAACATGATCCGATTGATCGTTTTCCAGGCTTTGTACTTCGATTCCTGTAATAATCTTAGACTAAGTGGATTTACTCATCTAAATAGCCAAAGGAATCATATCACCGTGTACAATTGCCGTGGAGTGTCTATATCGAAACTTCACATCATTGCACCTTCCGATAGTCCTAACACTGATGGAATCAATATCGGAATGTCATCTCAACTTTTTATATCCGACACATTCATAGGAACAGGTTGTTTCTTCATCCCTAATCTTACATCTTCTTGTTTAATATCTATATATGTTGGTAATACACGATCTGTGAGATAATGATTAGCAACGGTACACACGGTGATGCACAGAGCTTACCGGATATGACATTATATGTAGTTAGCTATGTCTTCGATTGATTGCAGGTGATGACTGCATTGCTCTAAGTAATGGCACTTCTAACATCAATATTACTAATGTTACCTGTGGACCGGGTCACGGGATCAGGTGTTCGAACACTTCCATTAGTTCTTACGTTGTCATGAACTGAATTTCATATAATTTAATGTAACCTACTGCAAATACTTGTAGCATTGGAAGTTTAGGCGGAGCCGACGACCGTGTGGAACAAGTGTACGCTACGGGTTGTACTTTCAACGCGAGTAAAAACGGAGTACGAATCAAGACAATCCCGGTGAGTCATTAGCTTCTTTGTCTGGAAAGAAACATCATTTGAATCTGAAATTCATGAAGATTTGGACCCTTTTGTTTCGTCAGGGTGGAACAGGGTTTGTAAGGGATGTTAAATTCGTAGGGATAAAACTCATAGCATCTGGAAATCCGATACTCATAGACCAACATTATTGCAATGGCATGGATCACCATTGCCAAGATCAGGTATAGTTTATATTCTTCACGATCTGATCCATCGGAGTCGGAAATCTTTCAACAATAGCTTCTGTTAAAGCAATTTAGATGAAGAAGTGATGGTTGTTTTTCGATTTTTTCTCAGGAAAAATCTTTAGCTATTAGTGATGTGACATTCAGAGGATTTCGAGGAACGAGTTCAGTTATTGAAGCCATTAACTTGGATTGCAGAAAGCAAGGTTGTCGTGGCATCACCATTGATAATGTAAACATACGCTCGAGTGTCGGAAAGAAACTTCAAGCCGTTTGTAACAATGCTCATGGAACAGCTTCCTCAACCATACCTGTTGTCTCTTGCTTGTCTTCTTGATGTCCAAATATTCTTAATGGTTTTGGAATCGTATTAATTCGTCCATTGATTTCTTGTTTTGTTTCATTTCGACCACACTAATGAAGAGAGTGAATGTGTCAAACCCTCTATTGCTTGGACTACAAATGCTTGTTGCCTTGTTTTATCTCCTTTGGGTTTGTAGGACAAACACAAAAGTAACAATTATTTTAAGTTAAAATGACTTATCTATCGATGAAAATTATCAATCAATTGATGATAATCGACTTAAAATGACGAAGTAAACTTATGTGATAATACATGTTGACGCAGTAGTATCGTATAAATACATGTGTTGGGTTAAAAACATTATAACAGTTAAAAATAATTTTAATAATTTTTATTATTATAGGGGTTATTTTGACGTAAAATAAAAAGTTGAGATTGAATTACTCCATAAAAAAGAATATGACCAAAGTGACTATTTAGTCAAATGTTAGGCAATTTTTTGGATTTTTGGATATTAAATTTTCATCTTTAAATTATGATCATCATTCTAATTTAGTTCATAAACTTTTTAATGTTATAATTTCATCTCCAAACTTTTGAATAGTTTAATTTCTTCTTTAAATTATGAGTTTCACTTTAAATTGGTCTCTAAATTTTTGAATATTCAAATTTCATCCTTAAACTATAACATTTATTCTAAATTAGTCTCTAAATTTTTAAATTTTCAATTTTATCTCAAATTATCGTTTGTACAATATTAATTAGTAAAATAGAGGTTTTAAGTAATTAATTTGCTTAGGAGAGAGCTACCCTACTAGGTGTATATATAAGCAAACCTACCAAAATGAGTCTCACCAATTCTACAGCCATAATTTCTCAAACAGAATAAAAAATGGTAAATCCAAGTCACTTATTTCTGTTAGTACAATGATAAAAGAGTTGTAATAAGAAATCATATAATTTCTTATTATATACCACAATAAAAGAAAATAATATATATATTTATGTAATAATTTATTAATTATTATGTAAAATATTAATTACATTTATAATATATTAACAATAATATTATTTTTTTTAAATTTATTTATTGTAACAAAACTAATTATATGATTTTTACAATAAATATTTTTAATCTAATATTAGAAATTTAAACGATTAAAAATAAAATATTTTTAAGGATAATCTAGTAAAATTTACTTTCAAGTAATTTTGTATTTCATTAATCAAATATTGTATCTTACATTCCTACCAAATAAACCAAACAAAGTAAGTTAATATTTTCACTAATATATCAAGTAATATTACATCTCGAGAATCTTATTCTCAAATATAATCTTACATTTCGTAAATTAAACATACTCTAAGGATTGTATTTTGATATACAAACTCTATAAAAAATTTATATAAATTTATAGAATATTTTTCTAAAATTTAAATCCTAAGTTTCTGCACCTTAACACTAGCAACACTTTAAACACTTGCAACTATATTGCTGTTTCAAATCCACACTCCAGATGTTATTCCCCTTTAGTACATATACATGCACCCAAATAATTAAATGATCAGACCCAAAATAATTCCATGAGTGCAGTGTTTATAAAAGAAAAAATAATTAAGTGGTCAGACCAAAGGATAAAAGAATTAGCAAAGGAACCAAATAATATTACTCTCTCCGTCCTATAAATAATGTCCCTTATTGATTTTTTCGAAGTTATTTTTTCTAAACTTTGACTATAATTATATTAAATTCTTTAAATAATTAAATTTTATAAAATATATATTTAAAATCTACTCGATTAGAGGTTTCTAAAATATATTTTTTAATATTTTTATCAATAATAAATTTTAAATAATCAATAGTCAAAGTTTAAAAAGTTTGACCTCCAAAAAGTCAATAAAAGACATTATTTTTAGGACAGAGGGAGTAATTATTTTAAAGATAAGGGTATTTAACTCATAAGAAGTCTTAAGAGGACATCAACTAAACCTCAAACCCTAAATCTTAACCCCACCACAAAGACCTTTCTCGAAAGAGATAGTTACAACACCATTCTTCTTGACATCGGCACCTAACATAAAACATAATTTAAGTATCAACATTCTTCTTGACATCAACTGATCAAGCTAGGTATTACTGATACAAAGCCAATAATTTTAATAACTAGAGTCTCTTTTAATCAAATAATGCATATCAACATAACACATAATTTTCAAACATATGTAGTTCCACCAAAACAAAGTAAATCGTTAATATGTTAAACACAATTCCTGTAAACGAAATTGAAATAAAACATATATATATATTAGAAATGCTAAGATCACAGAAACCAAAATAAAAGAAATATGATTCTGAAACTTTAACCGAGGCCTGTGCTATCACAGTGTCCTTAAAACAGATTCGTCCCATCCCGGTGCTGGAGTTACTATGGAACGTCTGTCTCCCAGGATACAACAGTAGAATACAATAAGGAGAGCAACGCTACCTTACTGCAACGGCGAACTTTTACAGAAGCAGAACACTATTTAGCTAGAGGATGTTTGTGTTTTTCAGTGTGTTGAGATAAGAGCAAGAGGGTTCCTTTTTATAGTGTTCATGCAGGAGACATGATTAATTACAAAATTAATCTGTAATTATAATTCCTTGAAGAGTTACAACTCCCTAAATTCAAAATGACATTTAACAGAGAATTAATCCAAATAAATTGGAGGTTACAACCAACTGAATGGTCTGCAACTCCATAAAAGGTGGTTTAATTTTATAATATCTGTTGAAAAAATAATAGTAATATTATACTCATTTATATAATATATATATGTAATATATATACATATATTAATATATATATATATATATATATATATATATATATATATATACTAATATAGTATATTATACTAAATAATCTAAATTACTAATGTATATAATATACATACATACATTATACATATATTAACTAGTTAATATATACTATAATATTAATGTATATTATATATATATATATATATACATCTACTCTATAGTAATGTATATTATATACATATATACATAATACATGTCATATATGATATACATCTAATTACTATGAATACATATATTAATGTAGTATGTACTCTGTATACATATTATATATATTAATATAGTATATATTAAAGTACTATGTATATATTAATGTACTACTACTGTGTATACATCTAATTACTATAGTATTAGTATTTAGTAATTAGTATATATGAATGTACTACTACTATGTATATATAATACTATACATTATAATTTATACATATATTAATGTATACATGATACATCTAATTACTAATATATAAATATATAATTATATATAACATATACATATAACATATATTAATATATACATCTAATTACCAATATATCTTATATACACACTTATATTAAATTACTAATGTAATATATATAATATTATATATTTTATATTTTAATATATATTATAAATTTATTTTTCATATATAATAATACTCTATTTCCAAAAATAGTAATATTCCTTATGTAGTATAAATTTATTTATAGTATTTCATTTTTAAAAATAATAATATTCCATATAGTACTAATCTATATATAGTATTATTCCATTTCTAAAAATAATAATATTTTATATATAGTAAAATAGTAATAGTATTAGTCTATATATATATTACAAATTTTTTATATAATATAAAGTTAATATATACTATTATTTTATTTATAATACATTAAACTTAAATTTTTCAATACTTTTTAACTATTATTAATTTATAATTTTTGTAATTTAATCCTTACAAGTTATATATATTTTTTTGAATTGATTATTAGTTATTTCTTTAATTTAGTTTAGTGTTTTTATTAGATGATATTTTTATTTTATTATTGTTAATTTTTTAATTTAAAATTTTATTCTTTGAATGTTTAGTCTAATATTTATTCATTACTAATTTTTAATTTTTTTTTAATTTAGCATAATTTTTAAGATATAAATTTATATGATATTTTTGTTAAGTCTACTACGTAATATTTATTTTTAATGGATTCATGCGGGTGAAAGACTTACATATTAAATAGTTAATTCAAAATGAATGATCAACCATTCAACCCAAAATCTATCAACCCAAAGTCTATCGCTTATTTACTTAATTTCTTGTTTCTACCAAAATTAAACTAAATAATTTTAATTAATAAGAATTTAAAACCCGAATTAATTCGACCTGAAATAAAACCGACTTGAAATGAAGCCAACCTAAAATAGACCAGACCTAAAATAGACTCAACCTGAAATAGACTCGACCTGAAATGGACTCGCACCCGACCCGAATCGAGTCAAAACATGAAATCAACCTGAAATGACCTGTATCTGATTTTACCTGACCTGATAGTACTTGACTTGAAACCCATCCGAATATCTGTTTTTATATTCCTACAACAAGCATGTGATGAACCTAATTTCAAGATTGTAACTTCAATTTGGAAATTTTTGTCCAAAAGTTTGTAAAATTATAATTTGGTCATTTTTTCATATTAGATCAAATTAGGACTCGTTGGTTGTCCGCTTCCGCTAGAATCAAACATGATGAATGCACGAACACTTAGAAATGAAGCCAACCTAATATAGGGTCATTTATCAGTACAAGTCTTACGAGTATTGTACTAGTATTTCCCGTGTAATTCGTTCGAGTCGAGTTTTATCTAGACCGAGTTGAGGGTGTTACAACCCATGAGTAGATGGGCCCAACACTTGAGGGTTTCAAGATTTATCCAAACCAGATTTAGTAATTTGTCCCTCTTAATCATATCCTTATCATTGTATCTTTGTAATTATGGAAAATAAAATAGATAAGGGAAAAAAGATAAAATAAATCTAGACCCTTGATGTAAATCATTTCTAGTCATTGGATGCAAAGAGTTCCAAGTATAAATAGAAACTTTTTCCATCTCATTTGTCATAACTTCTTCTTTGAATAATATAGATCATCTAGTTCTTTGTTATTTCTCTTCTTTCAGTTATTCCTTAATTTCCACAAAGTTATTAGCATTTAAGCTTTGAACGTTTCAGACTTACTTAAACGGTTCAATCAAGAGAAAGGCGTCTAATGTAGTATACCCCGAATAACTTAGTTCTACGGACGTGATACATTGCTCAAAGTATTATACGATGAGTAAGTCAAAATACTTCCATAAACATATACGTTAAACCAATCAAAAAGCAAGATTATGCTTTAAGTGGTTACATTTTAATTTATTGTCCGAAATAAAAGCCAATAAAGGTTAGTGTTCCTTTAAGATTACACTTTTATACATAAGTTTTGTTAAAAATTATATAATATTTCCATAAAAATTAAAAGTTAAATCCTAACCTAAAATCTACCATATTTATGAATATTCTTATTTATTACTCTTCATGTACAATATTAATTAGTCAAATAGAGGGTTTAAGTAATTAATTTGCTTAGGAGAGAGCTCCCCTACTAGGTGTATACATAAGAAAACCTAACAAAATGAGTCACTAATTCTACAGCCATAATTTCTCAAACAGGGATGAGTCTACAACAGGCGTCGAACATCGTTGAACACCACTAACGTTGAACACCGTTGAACATTATTAAATTAATTAATAAAGATTAAAAATATCAGGGACTTAATACACAATTATTAATTGTATGTTGAATCTATCACTCTTTATTAATTACATATTGAATTCCTGAGATTTTTAAATTTTATTAATTAATTTAATGGTGTTCAACAATGTTCAACATTAGTGGTGTTCAACAATATTCGACGCCCGTTGTAGAATTTTCCCTCAAACAGAATAAAAAATGGTAAATCCAAGTCACTTATGTTCTGTTAGTACAGTTATAAAAGAGTTGTTATAAGAAATCATGTTACATGTTTCTTTGTCGTTGAATGAAGCAGTCGCACTTGTGTTCTTCGTACTTGGTATCGGTTCGTCTCTTTTGAGCACTGGAAATGCTCAGCAATATTTCAACGTCGGGAAGTTTGGAGCGGTCGGAGATGGCAAGACCGACGATTCTCAGGTGAGTAATTGTTATATGAATGCTGTGTATTTATGGTATGTAACGAGGTTTGTTTTTAACTGTGGAAACTTGGTAGGCATTTTTGAAAGCATGGCAGGCGGTATGTGGAGCAGAAGGGGGAACAGCTACCCTTGAAATATCTGCACAAAAAACATATCTATTATCTTCACTGGAATTTCTTGGTCCTTGCAAGGCAAAAGCCATCCATGTTCAGGTATTGGAACTCAAGTTATCTACTTGTTTTTGTTTTGCATGTGCCATGCATCTATACCTTTACGGCACAAACAAAACCTAGATCGAACATTAAAATGATCAAAATATTGTGTTTTTAAAATATAATGGCTTATTAGTATTTAGATCTGAATTAGTAGATCTTAGCAACAAAGTTTGCAGGGTTGTTTAAATTTTTTAATATTTTTTTGGAGGTCTAAAATAATTTTTTAATTCGTGGAAGGGGTTTACTTTAAAATTTTTGAAAATTTTAGGTTTAAGGAAAACTTTTGTAAAATTTGAGAACCATAGAGATTTTTTAAAATTTTTAGAAGGGGTTTAATTAAAAATATAATAAAAATTTATTTAAATTTTTTTTAGAAGGGGTTAATGTCTAACTTATCTGATATATTAGTTTAAAAGAACTTAAATTATTATTAGATAAAAAAATAAAGGCGTAAATCTAATTTTTTTTAGTATAACTCTTAATTAAATATTTAATCATTATAAATTTTAATTTAAATACTTATTTTTATTGGATCAAAATTTATCAATTACTAACAGGGGTCTAGGTCCCTTTGATCACCAATATCAATACATATGATTTTGTACCTTAAAAAATTATAACTTTATGCCATTAAACTTTTCATATAATTTTTAAAAATTTGATATTATCTAACATAAATTCTGCTTATAATTAAATAACTATCTATGCTTAATTATGAATGTATGTTTTATCAGGTTTTGGGGAACATTTTGGCACCAAATGCTACTGCATGGAGTAAATCTAATTCTCGTAATTGTTGGCTATGCTTCAATCGAGTAGATGGTCTCATCGTTGATGGTACAGGAAAAATTGATGGCAATGGTGCAACTTGGTGGGGCAAGGTGGATACATTCATCCTATATATATAAATATACAATAAAATATGATATAATTTATAAACTACATTTAATACGTGATTAAATTGATATATCTTAAAAGTTTTGTCTCTTGATTCATAAACTGTTCTCTATTAATTTAAGACACTCTTAAATTCTTTCTAAGTTGAGAGACAAAAACTTTGAGAATGTATAGATTTCTTACCAAATTTTAAAAGTTAAATACCAAACTTTAATAGATGTCATTAATTGATTTTGATTGTATTCTACTTTCAGTTTTCCACATCCGAGAGGCCAACGGTGAGTATCATCGGCATCGGTGTTTAACTTTTCTCTTCTCTTTCTCCTTAATCTGAACTTTGAAACTTTTCGAACATGATCCGATTGATGATTCTCCAGGCTTTGTTATTCTATACCTGCAATAACCTTAGACTAAGTGGATTGACTCATTCTAAATAGCCAGAAGTTTCACATCAACGTGCGCAATTGCAGTGAGGTGTCGATATCAAATCTTCGCATCATTGCACCTTCCGACAGTCCTAACACAGATGGAATCGATATCGCATTGTCAACCCGAATTAAAATATCCGACACTTTCATAGGAACTGGTTGTTTCTTCATTCTTAATCTTACCGCTTCTTGTTTAGTATCTATATATACACGGTGCTGCACAGAGCTTACCGGATATGACATTATATGTAGTTAGCTATGTCTTCGATTGATTGCAGGTGATGACTGCATTGCTATAAAGCGTGGCTCTTCTAACATCAATATTACTAATGTTACCTGTGGACCGGGTCACGGTATCAGGTGTTCGAACACTTCCACTAGTTCTTACCTTATCATGAATTGAATTTCATATAGTTTATGGTAACCTACTGCAAATACTTGTAGCATTGGAAGTCTAGGAGATGATGGAGCCGAAGAACAGGTGGAACAAGTGTACGTTACGGGTTGTACTTTCAACGCGAGTACAAACGGAGCACGAATCAAGACAACCCCGGCAAGTCATTAGCTTGTTTGTCCGGAAAGAAACAATATTTGTATCTGAAATTCATGAAGATTTGGACCCTTTTGTTTTGGCAGGGTGGAACAGGGTTTGTAAGGGATGTTAATTTCGTAGGAATAACACTGATAGAATCTGGAAATCCGATAGTCATTGACCAACACTATTGCAATGGCAAGCATCACCATTGCCAAGATCAGGTATACTTTATATTCTTCACGATAAGATCCATCGGAGTCTTAAAGCAATTTAGTTGAAGAAGTGATGGTTGTTTTTCGATTTTTTTCAGGAAAAATCTTAGCTGTTAGTGGTGTGACGTTCAGAGGATTTCGAGGAACGAGTTCAGATATTGAAGCCATTAACTTGGATTGCAGCAAGCAAGGTTGTCGTGGCATCACAATTGATGACGTAAACATAAGCTCGAGTAACGGAAAGAATCTTCAAGCCGTTTGTAACAATGCTCATGGAACAGCTACCTCAACCGTACCTGTTGTCTCTTGCATGTCTTCTTGATGTACACAATAATGGATTTCTCATTGAAATGAAATGTTCTTAATGGTTTTGGAATCGTATTAATTCGTCCATTGATTTCTTGTTTTGTTTCATTTCGACCACACTAATGAAGAGAGTGAATGTTCATTCGGAAATGCACAAACATTTGATGTGGAAATCAACTGCTGCAGGCCTGCAGCCCCGTTCCAGGCGGTGCTATGTCCGTAGCAAATAATTAGGGTTTTAGCGAAGTATGAGATCCAAAAGCTAATTTAAAACAAGGTTTTCATGAAAGCACAGATTTCAAAGAGAGATCCAAAATTTGGGAGATTTACATGAGACATTAAGCAGAAGAGGAAGGAATTTAGGGAATTAGGATTAGGTTCAAAACAGTCCGCAAAGGATAAAGGTTAGATCTTTAAAAAGTACCAAAAAAATAGATTTAAAGAAGGGGAGAGAAAAGGAGTTTCACTTAAATAGGGTATTTTGGGTTCAACGATGGATTGCCATTAGGATGTAAAAACAAATAATCGAATCAGTTTTAGGTTAGGTACCGTGAGATCGGGTAAAATCGGATACAATTGATTTTAGGTTGATTTGATATTTTGACTCGATTTGGGTCTGGTATGGGCCAGTTTTAGGTCGGGTCCATTTCAGATCGGGTTCAAACGACGTGGGTCAAAATCAGATAATTGGCAGGTTCATTCAGGTCAGGTATATTTCAGGTCGGGTTAATTTAGATTCTGAATTCATATTAAGCTTGAGTTTGATACAAATAATCAATAGACTTTCGGTTGATCGTTCATTTCAAATTAATTATTTAACATCTAACGTCTTTCACTAGAATTATTCATATTAAAAATAAATATTACGCACTAGATTAAAAAAATATCATCAAATGATTCAATGTTAAAAATTAGACTAATTTACAAATTAATAAACTAATAAATTTAAATTTCGAAGATAAATAAAATTTTCATGACAGTAAGACAATAGATTGAATTACAAAAAAATGAATAGGGGTCAATTTGGAATAAGAATAGAGTTTTAGGGACTATAATTAACAAAATATAAAATTAAAATAATAAATATTGGACAAAATTACCGAAAAAAAAAATGAATGAGTTCAATTTCAACTAAAAATAAAATTTTAGTGACTAGAAAGAATAAACATTTACAAAAATAGAAATCAATGAGAAAGAAATTTAAGTTTAAAATTAAAAAACATAAATAAAATAAAATATCATCTTATTAAAACATTGGACTAGATTACAAAAATAAATAATAGTCAATTTAGAATTAAAATAAATTTTGTAAGGACTAAAATGAACAAAAAATCATCAAATGGGTCATATAAAAATACTGAAATAAATTGCAAAAATTATAAATTAATAATGGTAAAATTCGATGAAAATCTAAACTTGTAGGTACTAATATGAATAAAAATATAGTTAAGTTTTAATATGTATATATAATATACTTTAATACATTATACATATACAATATATTTTTGTATAATATACTTTGATATATATAATATACTTTAATATACATATATATTATATATAGAATATATACTATACATAGAAATTAGAATGTAAATGTATATATTGTAATATATACAATATATAAAATTTTTAACATATATAGAATGTATACTTAATACTTTAATATATATATTTTAATATAGAATATATAATATATAGATGTATATACTATATATAAGTGTATATTTTAATATACGAAATTTAATATATATTTAAATGTATACTTTAAATCTTTAATGTATACATAATAATGTATATAAATATATTATAATATATTAATATATATGTATATATACAATACATTATATGTAACGACCTGGATTCGAATCTGAGTGTCGTGTTAACCTGAGGGGTTTGGACTTTGGTTTTGGGCCCCGAGTTTGAGTGTTGGCCTTAAGCTTTTGGGCTTGCTTGATTGTTGGGCTTTAGTGTTGTTGGGTTGAGAGTGGGGCCTTGGTTAGTAGGGGCATTTTTATAAATGCGTAAGTTATAGCAAGAAAAGAGGTAAGTAAATGTTGGATTTTTAAGGTTTTTGCTTAGAATCTCGTTTTCTTGTTACAAAGGATATTGTAGAACTCTAAAAGATCTACAAAATAAGGTATGAGTGGTTTGATTTGGTGAAGAAGAGAAGGTGTATGGGGAATCCGAGAATGAGGTTTGGAGGGTTGTTTCTATGTTTTTCTTGATGTTTTTAAGAGTTAAAAACATCTCTTGCAATGTTTAAGAGTTGTTTAATCCCTTTCTTGTAGAGAAGGAAGTGGGAGCTTTATCACAGGGTTTGGGCAAAGGATAAAGCTTAGAGGTTTGAGTTCGAGTTTGGTTGTTGTTTTTGCAATAGGTTGATACTCCAAACTCGTTCTTTACATCACTCATATCATGGTAGTTGTATACATATAGATTTTTGATACATGTGTGCTTGGTTTTGAGCTTGAAGACATTAATAGTGATTTTTGGATTTATGTGTTTGAAGGCTGAAAAATGATGTTAAAACACTCTAAACATTAATAATTTTGAGTAGGAACACATTAGAATCATTTTGGATAACTTTGAGAAGAATCCTTAGAAATTTCTAAGTGCAGACCTACAAATCTACATGGGGTATCGATACCGGTGGCCCGTGTATCGATACCGTGAGAGAAAAATAAGCCTGTTATGCAGGCGTATCGAACCGTGGTTCGACATCAAACCCTCCAGTGACATCCGATAATACCTGTGGTTCGATATTAGTATCGAATTGGATAATCCCCTTTAGTTGACCTTGAAGTTGGTCAAAGGGTATCGGTACTAGTAACGATACTAGTGTTTCGATACCCTCTTTGGATGAGTATCGATGCAGGGTGTTTCGATACCCCACCTAAGGGTATTAAAAGCTAATTATCAATGCAAGGTGTAATCTTTCCAATTTGGATACAGAATTGAGTTCGGTGGTTGTGATAAATAGTCCCATTAATATTAAAAGCTATGAAATGGATTGATAAACCAAAACCGATAATTATAACCCGAAAGACTAAATTGAGATAATCTTAATATATCTTATTATGCTAAGATTCTAGGTCTACCGATTGTATGGTTTGAGTCTTTGTATGATGAAAATCCGGATATCCAAATGTGTTGTAACACGTTGAAGACCATTCGATGTAATATGTCGGGTGATGTATTGAAATCTTTTTTTTCTGAGTGTTGGACGACCTCACTCGAAGATGTTCGTTGTAACATTCCAAGCATGAGATTGGTTGGGCGGCCTCCATCCCTTTCCGAACGTTGGGCGGCCTCGTTCGAAGATGTCTGATGTAACATTCCGGGCATAGAATTGTGGGTAGCCTCAATCCTGAGTGTAGGATCCCGATGCTGTATGGACGCGAGCCTCACTCTTGTGTGTTGACTTGATTTGATTATATATGCTGTGTGCGATAATATACATTCATCTATGCCATGTGATAGGCAAGCATGCTAGACCATCATACATGCACGATATTTATATACCTTTATTTACTGCTTATGATATGCATGATGTTGGCCGAATTCGGCATATCTACTGAATATTTGTAGCTCAGCGTTCGAAATGTGTTTTCGTGCTTAGGTTAGATGAAACCGGTTCTTGTGGATCACCATCGAGGTTTAGATTTCGACATCGACTATGTGTCTGAGTACAGTAATAGATGTAGTGGGCTAGTACTATGTTGAACCCTATTTGTAATGAAACTATGCTTATTTTATATGGTTCGAATGCTTTAATTGGGTTGTAATATTTGGAGCTCATGTTCTTTTAAAATATTTTGGAATCATGTTTTAAACTCGAATAAATTTTATGATTTATATTTGGACTTAAGTTGGTTTTATTATTGGGCTTTTAGAAGAATTTTTGAAATACAGGTTTTGGACCGGAGGCCCAATGTGACACGAGGTTGTGGGCGTTACATTATATATATATGTATACAATATATAAGTATGTAATTATGTATAATATTATATATAATATAAGTATAATATATTTATTAATATATTATACTTATATGTATATAAATTATATAATATTTAATATATTATATAATATACATATATGTATGTATATGTATATTTTAATTTATACATATGAATGTATATTTTAATATGCGAACTTTAATGTATACATAAATATGTATACATGTAAGTATATACTTTAATATTTATATATATTAAAATATATGTATATATTATATTATAATATATATTTTAATGTACATTTATATAGTATATAATATATACTTTAATGTATATGTATTAATATAAGTATATAGTATATAGTAAAAATGTATACTTTAATATATTAAAATTTCTCTGATATATATTTTAGTATATAGTATATAGTAATAATATATACTTTAGTATATACTTAAATAATAATATTTCTCTAAAATTTATTATATATTATAATTTTCTTCAAAATTTTACCTTTTTTCTCTGTTTTATATAATAATCAAAATTTAATTTTAATTCACTTCAAAATTTTGTACAACTTATATCCCTCCAAAATTTTCACGTTAAAAGTAACTTAATCGAAAACTTAAAAATGAGTGATTTATTTCTATTCAAAATTTTATCTTTTTTCTTTTCTTTATTAATTGTCTTTTTCCTTTTTTTTATCAATTGTGTTTGTTTAATTCAATTGAGTTATAATTTATATTAATTTAATAAAAAACTATATTTAATTTTAGAATTCTTTTAATTATGTTCGTAGTTTATGCTTTTTAGATGTTAATATAGCTTAATTAAATCCTAAGTTTAATAAGTTAATTCAATTTAAATATGTTATTATTATAGTATATAATAAAATTTGATAAAATATAATTATACACAAAATTGCGCATATCTAACACGCATCAAGTTTTTGGCACTATTGCCGGGGATTGACAACTAAATTTTGTTTTCTTTATTTTCTTATTCTTTTAATTTATTTTTAGTTTTTATTTTACTTGGTTTATTTTTGGTGTATGACCAGGTCCAACCCAATCAATCTATTGTAGGAGATTGATCCAGAAATTGAACGAACCTATCAAGGGTTTAGGAGACAGATCCAAGGAGCCATGACAGTAAATCAAGAAAATCAGAACTTACTTGCTGACAATGGAGGCCTTCCACAACAACCACTGCCGCAACCACTGTCGCGACAGTTAACTGTTAGAGATTTTCTAGTGAAAGATCTGAATGGATTGAACCCTAGAGTTGTTACACCAGAAATAGAAGCAACCCACTTTGAATTGAAACATATGATGTTCAATATGATTAACACTATTGGACAATTTAGTGGGTCTGCAACTGAAGATGTCAAGCAACATATCAAGTCCTTTATGGAAGTTTGCAACTCATTCAAAATTCAAGGAGTCCATGAAAATATCTTGAGATTAAAGCTTTTCCTTATTCACTGAGGATAGGGTCAAGACCTGGTTAAATAACATTCCGGCAGGATCTATAGGATCTTGGAGTGAACTCTGTCGAGAATTCATTACGCGTTTTAATCCTACCAACTTATATGATCAAATCCGTAATGAAATTACTTCTTTTCGACAGGCTGATGACGAACCTATGTACGAGGCATGAGAGCGCTACAGAGAGTTATTGAACAAGTGCATGGATTTCCACTATGGACACAAGTGACCATGTTCTACAATGCCACTAATGCCCCGACAAGGATGATGTTGGATGCTTCGGCAAATGGAACACTCATTGAAAAAGCTCCGGAAGAAGCTATTGAGATTCTGAACAAACTCGTAAGGAACGATTTTCAATTCCCCACTTCTAGGCGAGGAGGAGTAAGACGCCAAGCCACTATGAATGAACTAGAAACTACCAACTCGGTGGCAGCACAATTGGTCTCTTTAACCAAGATGGTCCAGAATATGAAATTACAGCAAAATACTCATGAGGTTAAAACAATCAATTCTTCTGTGTAAATGCAAGATCATGAATCTGTTTTTTATGTAGGCAACTACAACCGGATAATAATATGATGTCTAACACATGTAATTCAGTATGAAAAAGGCACCCAAATTTTTCATGGATAAATCCAAACAATGCCTTAAATCCCACTAACCAAGCCTCAAGTTATCAGCATCCACTGCCATAGCAGCAGATACAATAGTCAATACCGCAACAATAGATGCATCAGCAACAACCCATGAATTCATTAGAAAATACTCTTAAGGCCTTTATAATGAAAACAAAATCATATATGGCTGAGCACAACAGTTTCATGAAAAGAACTGATGGCTTCATGAATAGAACTGAGATGAGGCTGCAAAACAAGAAGTAACAATTAAATCACTGGAAACCCAAGTTGGTCAATTTGCTCAAAGACAGAATATTAGACCACAGGGAGGACTAACTAGTAATACTGAAGTTGCTAAGGGAATGGGCCATGAACAATGTAAAGCAATCACTACAAGAAGTGACTTACAACTTAAAGAGACATTAGGCAGTTCAGCAAACAAAGTTCCACCAGCAATACAAGAGGAACCAGAAAAGGAGGACTTGGATGCTGATTAAACTGATCATGAAAACACTGCCCCAACAGAGAGCTCGGTAGCACCTAAACAATCTACCGAGACAGTAATAAACACAGTGGTTCCAGGTATTAAATTCCAAACTAATAAGACCCTGAAAGAGATGAAACCACCACCATCTTTCCCACAAAGTTTGAAAAAGCGAAAACAAGACCACCAGTTTAAAAAATTTCTAAACATCCTAAAGCAAGTTCACATCAACTTACCCTTTGTTGAGACAATTGAACAGATGCCCAACTATGCTAAATTCTTGAAAGAGATTGTGTCTAAAAGAAAGAGGCTAGGTGAGTTTGAAACAGTGGTAGCAATTGAAGGATGTATGACAATGCTACACAACCGCATGCCACCAAAGTTGAAGGATCCTGGATGCTTTACCATACCTTGTGCAATAGGTAACCACTATGAAGGTATGGCCCTATGCGACCTTGGAGCAAGCATCAATTTAATGCCAAAGCCTGTCTTCCAAAATCTTGGAATTGGAAGGGCAAAGCTTACTACCGTGATGCTCTAACTTGCGGATCAATCATACGTGCAACCCGAAGGAAAAATCGAGGACATACTGGTAAAGGTAGACAAGTTTATTTTTCCTGCTGATTTTCTTGTCCTTTATTGTGAAGCAGATGAGAATGCACTAATCATCCTTGGGAGACCTTTCCTTGCCACTGGACGAATACTAATTGATGAGGAAAAAGGAGAGTTAACTATGAGGGTCAATGAACAACAAGTTAAACTCAATGCCTTTCACAATTTGAAAAGGTATGATGATGCAGAAGAATACAAAATCCTTCAGACCACAGATGTAGACACAAAGGAATCCTACTACAACAGTCACTGCCTAGGCAACATGCTCGGTAGAAAATAAATATCTGCTATGACAGAATTTTTGGCAGGAAAAGTAAGGCAAAGATGAAGGAAACCAACAACGCAACATACTGTCCAGACAAACATGGTGCAGTGAAGATCATAATAAAAATGGATGAACTTAAAATCGATGGCCTACACTTAAAGGATAATCCTGGACAACAAGAGATAAGCAGATTGGGAGAGGCATTCACATGCACTCCACTAGTAACATAATCTCTTCCCTTATCTTTTTATTTCTTATATTAGGATTAGCTTTAGTTTAGAATTTATGTTTTTCTTATCGTATCTTTTTATTTTTATTTATTTTCAATTTTAGTTTTTATATTTTTTTAGGACATATAAGCAAGAATAAAGGAGAAATAGTTTATAGTAGGAAATCTGCCGAGGCAGTAAACAGTGTCAGAGCCGCAACAGTCCCAACAGACAAAAACAGTATAACGGCTCTCTATCGAGATTCTCGCCGCGACAGTACATGCTAACGGGTAGTAAAAATCAAAACGACTACAAAACGGCTAGTGGTTAAAACGATTACACTTCCGATGCCTTTATAAGAACTTGCTTCCTCTTGAACTATTCACTCTTGCATTCTTGTTTTCTTTAGAATATTTGATAAACTTGCTCTCACAATACTCTGCCTACTCACAACCTTCTCGTAATTTTCAGAAAACCTTCAAGAAATTCTCTAAGACTCTCAATTTTCAATTGCTTATAGATGGCCACCTACAAAAGATTCGCCCCTACCTCCGTTGAAGAACGCTTCAACATGTCCTTTATCTGTCGGCAATTATGGGAGAAACAAGGATTCCAACATTTAGAGGAAGAAAACTTCAGCATCGAACACTAGTTGTTTGACAAGATTAAGTATCAAGAGTGAGAGTTTTTCTACCTATAACCTCCCTAGGCCAATGCCACCATCGTGCGAGAATTCTATGCGCACGGGCCAAGCAAGAACTCTTTCTTTGTCCACTACCGAGGTAGGCCTATCAGGATCGATACCGAGATAATCAACGATTTCTATGGCATTGTCCCTATACATGATATCAATGCTGAATTTATGGAGGATGTCACCACTCAAGAGTATGAGCTAATAAAGGATGACCTCTGCTACGGTAATACTCCATGGAAGATCGGTGCCCACAAAAGTTCTATAGCAAGGAAAAACTTGAAACCCGAGGCCAAACTTTGAAATACCTTTGTAAAGAGACACCTCATCCCAACCTCCCATAACAACACGGTGGAACGAAAGAGATTGGTGGTCATACAATCAATCATCAACAAAAGGAGCATCAACGTTGGAGAAATACTTTTACAAGAAATTTACGAATGCGGTAAGAAGGATAAAGGCCCTTTATATTTTCCTTATTTAATTACTGGTATTTGTAATGCTGCAGGTGTACCCATTGCCAAGACTGATGAATTCACACCCCCAAAAAAGGACGGACTAGAGAATTCTGCCACAAATTTATGCATATCACTCAGGCCGAACCAGTCCAGGCCACTCCACTGTAGTTCACTACCGACACTACTACCGAGGTACAAATACGACAAACATTTCTGACACTGCCTGCACTGCTGCTACAACAGAACCCTACCAAGAGATCCTCCAGAAAATAGCAGCCATGGACCTTCGACAGCAACGATACATGGAGTACCATAGGGACTTCAACACTGCCTTAGCCAGATGATGAGCAACAACTTCCCAAACCAAGGAGTGCAGTTTCCGAACTTTCCTCCAAATATATTCGTCACAACAGCATCTTACACCGAAATAACCCCAGCCCTAGGAGGGCCAGGACCATTCTTCCCTGCTGGACCACAAAGACCGTTCAATGTTGTCGGCCCACCTAGCGTAGTAGACACTTCCGCGGTATCATCTGCCAGCCGAAGAAATTCAAAGAGGAGAGTAGTTTTTAGCTCCCCACTGAGATCTATGGCCAGCCTCTTGGAAAAAATTGATGCCTACATCCATCAAAGCTCATCCACTACCGAGCCTACCATCCAGCATGCCACGGCAGAAACAACATATGCCGAAAAAAGAGGGACAAATAGAATACTCACTGAAGAAGTTGCCGAAAACGAGGAAGGGGAGGAAGTCAATGCTCCTTTGCAAAGGACACTACCCAGTCGAGTTCAACCGTACCGACAAGTAAAAACACAACAATCACCATCACAAGGATCTAGAATAAAAGAGTCGGCAGGGAGGCCTAGGAAGAAGATAGTTCGCAAGAGCTCCTCGGAGTCCTTATAATTTTTATGCTATTTCTCTTATAATTGTCTTTTTTTCCTTTTTATATTTTGTTGCCTACTGATTGCCCCTAAATTAAGCATTGAGGACAATGCTTGGTTTAAGTTTTGGGGTGTAGAGCCACTGCCGAGGCCATGCCATGAAAAAGGAGTTTTTAGTGATAAAATTTTTTCTTATGTCCATCATTCTACTTAAAATTGTTGCCCATACTCTTTCACTGCCCATCAGTATTGTTTTAGTTTATTCTTTAAGGCAATAGAAATCTTCTTGCTATATAATAAAGTGAACACATCGCCAAGTAATAAAGTGATGAGTATCATCGGATATCGTCTCCACAGGGATTGGTATATTTAATATGCTTCCTTTAGTCTTCTTTCTCTGTAAAATAAAGTAAAAACACAATTAATTGGGTTTTGATTGAACTAAATAATACTAACTAAATAAAGATAGAAAATAAGATAAAGAAGGTGGCTAGGATCCAATTATGCTGTATAGTGGATTTGATCAACTTGTTCTTGTCCAATGCAATTGTACAACACTGCCTCGGTAGGACTGTAGATTACTGCCTCGACAGTGGTGTCACTCGTCTGTCGCGACAATCTCTTGGTCTTGGGTAAACTTTACCAAAGTTCGACAAAGTATCCTTTAACGATTTTGCTTATATCTAAGTCGAAATACTGTTGATGACCATTACTTGATGATACCTCTATGCGTGAATCAATTATAATCACCAACCAATCCCATACTTTTCTTAGCCGCTAAAACTCTTAGCCTATCTCTAGGCCGTGAATCAATTACTTGATGATTAAAGTTTTTTTTGTTGTTTTATGGTTTTGGTGACAATGCTCTGAAATACTTTTTAAAATTAGTTAATATTACAAATTGAACTAATTTTATATACTTTTAATTTCTTACAATATCTAGAAGTCCGTAGCTTGTAAAATAGATTGCTCTTTTTACAATCCTTGCGAACCTACAATATCTAGAAGTCCGTAGCTTGTAAAATAGATTGCTCTTTTTACAATCCTTGCGAACCTACAATATCTAGAAGTCCATAGCCTCATACATATTTCTTTGAAGATACATTTGGATTTATTTTCAAACTAAATTAAAGGAAGGGAGTTCTTTAGTTTTATTGCTATCAAGCAGAACTATTATTGATAGTATATTCTTTGATGATATATATTACAGAAATTCTAAATGGATAGGAGTTGGATGAATTTTTCAAGGGTAAGTGCTGACTATCGAAACGGAGTCAAAACTTTTTTAAATGTAGCTTTTGCGAATTCAAGCCAAGAGAATATGATTCTTTGCCCTTGTAAGAAGTGTGTTAATATTAATTGGCAAAATCGTGAAGTTGTAGAAGAACATTTAATTGTTCATGGCTTTGTTCCGGGCTATAAGAAATGGGTATTCCATGGAGAGTTGACAACTCGTACTGCTACTTCCCAGAGTAATGTGTCTTTTTCACCTATTTCTAATCGTCCATCTATTAGAGAAGATGACATGGAGGGTATGTTGAGAGATGATTTAATATGCACGATAATGAACAGTCTATTAGAGAAGAAGATTGTGATATTGGTGTAAATGATTTTACCGAGATGAGAAGAACCGAATGTGATGAAGAGCCAAATGGAGATGCTATAAAGTTTTACAAGTTGCTTGATGAAATGAATGACCCACTTTACGAGGGATCGAAGCATTCCAAACTCTCATTTTGTATTCGTCTTTTCCACTTGAAATGTTTGGGAGGATGGACTGGTAAATCATTTACACAGTTACTAGAGTTTTTAAGAGAAATGTTTCCGTCTACCAAAATTCCTGAATCTGGCAAAGATATGAAGAAAATGATAAAAGATTTGGGCCTTGGATATGAGAAAATACACAGCTGCTCGAATGATTGTATGTTGTATTGGGGAGACAAGAAAGATCAAGAGTCATGTCATGTATGTGGTAAATCTCGGTGGATGAATATGGATACGCAAGATGTGATGGAAGAAGAAGCTGAAGCACGACCAAGAAAGAAGTCGGTAAAGATTTTGCGGTATTTTCCTCTAATACCTAGACTTCAAAGACTTTTTATGTCTTTGAAAACTTGTGAGTCTATGAGGTGGCATTATGATGGACGAACCGATGATGGATTGTTAAGGCATCCTGCTGATTGTAAAGCTTGGAAGTCATTCGACCAAAAATTTCCAAGTTTTGCCAGAGATCCTCGAAATGTCAGACTCGGGCTTGCATCTGATGAGTTTAACCCTTTTAAAATCATGAGCACTTTGTATAGTACTTGGCCCGTTCTGCTTGTTCTTTACAATTTGCCCCCATGGATTTGCATGAAACAATCATCTTTTATCTTATCCATGATAATCCCCGGTGAGAAAGATCCTGGTAATGATATTGACATCTATCTACAACCCCTAATTGCAGAGTTAAAACATTTGTGGGTGGGTATCGAAACATATGATGTGTTGAAAAAGGAGAACTTTAATTTGCATGCAGCTTTATTATGGACTATTAATGATTTTCCTGCTTATGCAAATTTATCTGGGTGGAGTACCAAAGGTCGTTATGCTTGTCCTTGTTGCGCTGCACAAACATGTTCGAAGTGGTTGTACAATGGAAAGAAGTTCTCTTACATGGGACATCGACGGTGGTTAACTGAAAATCATCGTTTTAGATTTCAGAAGAATATGTTTGATGGTACTGAAGAGTTTAGAACAGCTCCTGAGCAAACAATCGGGTCCGATATCTTATACATGTTGAAAGATACAGAATTCAACTATGGAAAGATGAGACAAACACCTAACCCACGATCAAAGAGAAAGATGAAAGAGGTGTATGAAGGTGAGGTTGAACCTCTTAGTGATAATGAGTCTGATGAAGAGGATGATCCAAATGAGGCAGAGTTATGGAAAAAAAGAAGTGTTTTTTTTGAATTGCCTTATTAGAAGGATAACATTTTGAGACATAATCTTGATGTTATGCATATTGAGAAGAATGTTTGTGAGAATATTATTGGAACCATTCTCAATGTCGATGGAAAATCTAAAGACAATTTAAAGAGTCGACTTGACTTAGTTGACCTCAGAATTCGACATGATCTTCATCCTCAGATACTTCCTAATGGAAAATCTTTCTTACCGCCTTCTATATTTGTGATGTCGAAGATAGAAAAAGAAATGTTCTGTAAGGTGTTAAAAGATATAAAGGTTCCAGATGGGTATGCATCAAATATATCTCAATGTGTCAGTATGAAAGATTGAAGACTTTATTCTCTAAAGTCACATGATTATCATATACTGATGCAAGATCTTATGCTAGTTGCCTTACGGGGTTGTATGTCGAATGAGGTGATATCTTGTATAATTGAGCTTTCTAATATAATGAAAGCTCTTTGTGGTAAAGTTTTGGTGGTTGAAGAACTTGAGAAACTCCAAGATCGAGTAGCGTTGACTTTATGCAACTTGGAGAAGATATTTCCACCTTCATTCTTCACAATTATGGTGCATTTGTTGGTTCATCTCCCTCACAAAGCTAAAGTTGGTGGACCAATTTTCTATCGTTGGATGTATCCTATAGAGAGGTATAAATTTTTCGAACGTTATTTAATAATATTTAGATATTCAACTTGTTATATAATGTTGTGTTTCTTACGTGTCTAGGTTCTTGTGCAAATTGAAGTCTTATTGTCGTAATAAGCGTTATCCTGAAGGATCAGTTGCTGAAGGGTATTTAGCCAAGGAGTGTATGACTTTTTGCTCTAGATATTTGGAAGATGTCGAAACGAGATTGAATAGACCAACTAGAAATGAAGTATGCAGTACTAATAACGGAGAGGCTTACATGTTTGGGAGCTATGGTGAACCACTCGGCAAAGTTGAAATTGTACAGTTAGATGATAAGTCATGGGTGCAAGCACATCGATATGTTCTTTTTCATCATGACTCAATAGAGCCTTTTCGAACGTAAGTTTCTATAAATTCATATTTTACAGCGTTGATTTATTTTTTTCCCATTCTTTAACCATGTAACCTATTTTATAGTGAGTATAAGGAAGAGTTACAATCTCGTGTACGCTCAAGAAGATCAAATCAACGAGAGAGTCATAAACTCTTTACAGAAACTTTTCACGAATGGTTAGGGAAAATGGTAAGTATAAATAAAGCTTTATATGACTTTTATAGTCTTAATATAAATATGCATGAATGTTAACCAATGTAACTTCTCACGTGTAATAGGTTTGCTGTGGGAGAGAAGTTAGTGAAGAAGTAAAATGGCTTTGTCAAGGCCCAAATAAAATTGTTAAGAGATATAATGCCTTCCTCATTAACGGGTATAGGTTTCATACGAAATCTCGAGAAAGATTACGGAGGACGCAAAATTGTGGAGTTATTGTTACTTCTTCAATTACAAGTTATGCTAGCGCAAGGGACAACCATCCTGTGGAGGGAGATGTTGAATATTATGAAATTATTACCGACATTGTTGAGTTGGATTATTATGGAAAACGGAAGGTTGTGTTGTTTCGGTGTGATTAGGCTGATGTCAACAGTACTAAGGGAATTAAAAAAGATCAATTTAGTTTTACAATGGTAAACTTTTCTCGATTAATTCATACTGGCCAACAATTGATGGACGAACCATATGTATTCTCGTCTCAAGTCAAACAAGTTTTCTATTCCCATGATCCAACCAAAGATGGTTGGTATGTTGTACTCCGTAACACCCCTAGAGAATTGATTGATATCGGGGATGGAAGTAGAGATGACATTGAAACAAGACCAGAAACTTTGCCTTTTGCAGCACAAAACTTAGATGGAACATCTTCTACTTCTAATTCACAGTTTCAATGGGTTCGAGGCAACATGGATGAAGATTTTAATGAAAATTAGTTGCGTATTGTAATAAGATTTCTATTGAGCCTTATTAATTTTTTTACTAAAGTTGTTGTTACTAATATTTCTTTTCCGTTTCTTACAGGTATTATGCCGAGGAGAAAATTAAATACCTTAAATATTGTTCAAGTTCCTCGACCAGGAGAAGAAACAAATGAAGATGACTTGTCTGGTTCTACAACTTCACAAGTTCCTGAAACGGTGGAGAATATAGAAATTGAAGGTATTTTTTAAAACTTTATTTGAATCATAACTATTTGTTATCGTTGAAATGATTTAATAAAGTGTTGACTTGATATATTTGCATATAGGTGGAAATGGTCGAAGGCGCAAGACTAGAGGGCGGACGACTTTGATGGAATTATACGATCTTCCCGTTGGAGAACGTGTAAAAGTTTCAAGAAATGATGCCGGTCAACCTGTTGGTGCAGAAGCAGGTGTTTTGGCGAGTTATTTAGGCATTGTTGCGCATAATGCTTCAATTTTGCCAATCAGTTATGAGTCTTGGCATCAAATGCCAAATAGTAACAAAAATTAAGCTCTTGATCTTGTTAAGGTAAGAATAATATTATATTATCTAATTCATTACATTTAAATAGTAATATTTACTTTCGATTTTGTGATTTTCAGAATAAATTCTCTTTGGAGGTCTCAGACGATTATGTGAAGCATGCATTAGGAAAGAAATGGAGAGACCATAAGAGCTTGTTGAAGAAGACGTATTTCAAAAACGATTTGAGCCTTCAAGAGAAATTTCAAAATGTTCCCCCAGGAATACTACGATATCAATGGGAAGATGCAGTCAGGTTTTGGAGTTCAGCAAAAGGGGAGGTAACATCTACAATTTATAACAATAACATTATATTATTTCAATTTCAACTTTAAATGTAATAAAAATTGGAAATTAAACAGGAAAGAGAGCGCGTAGGAGTTACTAGTAGACAAAAACAAAAATTTACGCACACATCAGGGACGAAGAGCTTTGCTCGCATTGCTAATGAAGATGTATTATTTTCTTTATATTATTATTTTAATTTGTATTACATTAAAGTTAATATTCATGTTTATTATATTTTGTAGCTTGTGTCGACTGGTTCTAGCATTGGACGGGTAAAGCTATTCGACATTACTCACACCAAAAAGGATGGCTCTCCAATGAATCCTGAAGCTGAAGAAATTCTGGTATAATGTTTTCATCTATTATTTTTCATCTATTATTTTGTATTATGTTGTATTTGGTATTCTGATATAATGTTTTCATTTATTATTTTTAACAAATGATTATCAGACGAGAATGAAGGAAAAAAGGACAGAGATAGAAGCTACGGCATCAACTGATGGTTCTGCTAATATTGCTAATATCGAGAATCAAGTTTTTGCTGAAGTTTTGGGTCCTGAAAGATATGGTCGAGTACGCTGTCAAGGTTCATTCGTGACACCAACTAAATATTTTGGATCCAAATCGTCTCAGTACATGCCATCACAAAGTCAGTCTTATGTTTGGTTTATTTTTATTTTCACCAATCAGAAAAAGATTATTATCAACCGTACTATTTTTTATCAATATTCCGAGAATGTGATATCCACCATTCCCTTAGGTATTTGTCAATTTCCTCCATCTCGGATACAATTGCCTTGGAGTAATGAGTTTTCTTAATTTAGATTTTTAGCATATTTAAATAACATAAATTTATTAAATAATTTTATTTTATATTAGTTTAATATTTAAATAATTTTATACATATTTAAAAACTATTTTAATATTTAAATAATAGAAAAATTATAACTACAAAAATATTCAATAAAATATCTAAATAAAGACATTAGATTGCTTATGAGATTTTGAATTTCAAGTTTATGAAAATAAAACTAGTATAATTCATTCGACTTTACTTCAATTTGGTTTGACAATTAATAAGTTAAAAGTCAAAATTATGAAATTAAATTATTTATGGATTGAAAAAATTACTTATGAGTACTTGTTAGAAAACTCGATCATTATTAATAAAATAATATTTATTTAACAAAAAAATATAATCATAGGACGAGTTTCTAATTGTAAACTAATTTTTTAATAGTTTATATAATTATTTTAATCATTAAAAATTAACTAAATTTCTTATTATATACCACAATAAAAGAAAATAATATATATTTATGTAATAATTTATTAATTATTATGTAAAATATTAATTACATTTATAATATATTAACAATAATATTATTTTTGTAAAATTTATTTATTGTAACAAAACTAATTATATGATTTTTATTGTAAATATTTTTAATCTAATATTAAAAATTTAAACGATTAAAAATAAAATATTTTTAAGAATAATCTAGTAAAATTTACTTTCAAGTAATTTTATATTTCATCAATCAAATATTGTATTTTATATTCCTACCAAATTAACCAAACGAAGTAAGTTAATATTTTCAGTACTATATCAAGTAATATTCATCCTGAAAATCTTATTCTTAAAGGTAATCTTATATTTCGTAAATTAAACGCACCATGAGGATTGTATTTTGGTATACAAGCTCTATAAAAAAATTATATAATATTTTTCTAAAATTTAAATCCTAAGTTTCTGCACCTTAAAATCTAAACCTTAAACTCTAGACTCTAAATTCTATATCCTACATATTAAAACATTAAACCTCAAACCTCAAACTTTAAACCTTAAAATTAAATAATTCATATAAACTAAAATCAAATAAATTTATGCATTAAAATTTAGGAAAATTTCCAAAACGGGCGTTGAACACCGCTGAACACTGCTAATGATGAATACTGATGAAAATTATTAAACTAATTAATAAAGACTAAAAAATTTAAAGACTCAACATGTAATTATAAATTATTTAAAATAAACCCTAAAATCACTAAACATAAAACTTTAAACCCTAAAATATAAGATCTCAAAACCCTAAAATCAAAAACCCTAAAAGTACTAAACCATAAACACTAAATCTAAACCCTAAAAATCCTAAACCCTAAAATAACCAAAACCCTTATATCTATATCTTAAACTAATTTTGGATTTCAAGTTTAGGGTTTATACTTTTTAGAGTTTCAAAATTTTCTATTTTAGGGTTTAGATTATGATTATATTTTTATATTTTATCGTTTATGGTTTAATTATTTTAGGGTTTAGAGTTTATGATATAGTATTTTGGATTTTAAGATTTAATGTGTAGTATTTTTTAGCTTGAGTTTAGGGTTTTAGATTTTAGATTTAATATTTTTTAAATTGAAAATAATTTAAAAAATTAAAAATTAATATATATGATTTGCTTAATTTTTTTTCAAATAATTTAAAATTATATGTTTAGTCTTTGAAAATTTTAATTTTTATTAATTAATTTAATAGTGTTCAACGGTGTTCATCGTTAGTGATGTTCAACAATGTTCAACGCACGTGGTAGATTCATCCTAAAATTTACATAAAATTAAAGGATTAGTATAAATTAAAATTTACATAAAATATTTTCCTTCCTTTAATAATACATACAGAATAAGTTTCATTGTTTCCTTAATTATGCGAGAAAAGAGATAAACTCTGAAATTATTATTTCCACAAATTATAGGGCAAAAATTTATTAGTGGATTTTCTTCTTCTTATTATTATTTTAATTCGACACCATTTATGAATATTCTTATCTATTACTCTTCCTGCACAATTTTATTTTTTGATAAATTCTTCCTGTACAATTTTATTTAGTCAAATAGAGGTTTTAAGTAATTAATTTTCTTAGGAGAGAGCTACCCTACTAGGAGTATATATAAGATAACCTAACAAGATGAGTCTCACCAATTCCACAACCTTAATTTCTCAAACAGAATAAAAAATGGTAAATTCAAGTCACTTATATTCTGTTGGTACAGTGCACAGAGATTTGTAATAAAAAATCATGTTACATGTTTCTTTGTCGTTGTAGGTAGCAGTCGCGGTCGTGTTCTTCGTACTTGGTATCGGTTCGTCTCTTTTGAGCACTGGAAATGCTCAGCAAAATTTCAATGTCGGGAAGTTTGGTGCGGTCGGAGATGGGAAGACCGATGACTCTAAGGTGAGTAATTGTTTTATGGCTGTTGTTTATTTATGGTCTGTAACGAGGTTTGTTTTTAACTGTGGAAACTTGGTAGGCATTTTTGAAAGCATGGCAGGCGGTGTGTGGAGCAGAAGGGGGCAGTGCAACCCTTGAAATACCAGCACAGAAAACATATTTATTATCTGCACTGGAATTTCATGGTCCTTGCAAGGCAAAAACCATCCATGTTCAGGTATTCGGACACAAATTATCTACTTGTTTTTGTCTTGCATGTGCCATGCATCTATTTATTCACGGTACGGATAAAGCCTATATTGAATATTGGAAGGATTAAAATATTTACTTTTTAAAATATATGACTTATTAAATATTTAATCCTGAATTAACAGATCTTAGGCAACAAAGTTTGTACAAGATTTATTTAAATGTTTGTATAATCTTAAATTTAAAATTTACTACTATTTAACATAAAATTATTCGTAATCCATATTTATATAACTATCTATACTTGTATATTTTATCAGGTTTTGGGGAACATTTTAGCACCCAGTGCTACTGCATGGAGTAAATCTAGTTCTCGTAATTGTTGGCTATACTTCAATCGAGTAGATGGTCTCATCATTGATGGTACAGGAAAAATTGATGGCAATGGTGCAACTTGGTGGGGCAAGGTGGATACATTCATCCTATATATATAAATATACAATAAAATATGATATAATTTATAAACTATATTTAATACGCGATTGAAATATTGATACATCTTAAAAGTTGTCTAATGATTCATAAACTGTTTTTTATTAATTTAAGACACACTCTTAAGTTCTTTCGAGAGTTGAGAGACAACTTTGAGAATGTATCAATTTCTTACCGAATTTAAAAAGTTAAATACCAAACTTTGATAGATGTGATTGACTGATTTTGATTATATTCTACTTTCAGTTTCCAGCATCCAAGAGACCAACGGTGAGTATCATCCATCTTGGTGTTCGACTTTTCTCTTCTCTTTCTCCTTAATCTAATCTTTGAAACTTTTCGAACATGATCCGATTGATGATTCTCCAGGCTTTGTTCTTCTATGCCTGCAATAACCTTAAATTAAGTGGATTGACTCATCTAAATAGCCCGAAGTTTCACATAAACTTGCACAATTGCAATGGGGTGTCGATGTCAAAACTTCACATCATTGCACCTTCCGACAGTCCTAACACAGATGGAATCGATACCACATCGTCAACCCAAATTACTATATCCAACACATTCATAGGAACAGGTTGTTTCTTCATTCTTAATCTTACCTCTTCTTGTTTAATATCTATATATACACGGTGATGCATAGAGCTTACCGGATATGACATTATATGTAGTTAGCTATGTCTTCGATTGATTGCAGGTGATGACTGCATTGCTATAAAGCATGGCACTTCTAACATCAATATTACTAATGTTACCTGTGGACCGGGTCACGGGATCAGGTGTTCGAACACTTCCAGTAGTTCTTACCTTGTCATGAACTGAATTGCATATATATTTAATGTAACCTACTGCAAAAACTTGTAGCATTGGAAGTTTAAGTGGAGCCGACGACCGCGTGGAAAAAGTGTACGTTACGGGTTGTACTTTCAACGCGAGTAAAAGCGGAGCACGAATCAAGACAGTCCCGGCAAGTCATTAGCTTCTTTGTCTGAAAAGAAACATCATTTGAATCATAAATTCATGAAGATTTGGACCCTTTTGTCTTGGCAGGGTGGAACAGGGTTTGTAAGGGATGTTAAATTCGAAGGGATAACACTCATAGCATCTGGAAATCCGATACTCATAGATCAACACTATTGCAATGGCGGGGATCACCAATGCCAAGATCAGGTATAGTTTATATCTTCACGACCCGATCCATCAGAGTCGAAAATCTTTTTACAAAAGCTTCTGTTAAAGCAGTTTAGATGAAGAAGTGATGGTTATTTTTCGATTTTTTGTCAGGGAAAATCTTTAGCTATTAGTGATGTGACGTTCAGAGGATTTCGAGGAACGAGTTCAGTTATTGAAGCCATTAACTTGGATTGCAGCAAGCAAGGTTGTCGTGGCATCACCATTGATAATGTAAACATACGCTCGAGTGTCGGAAAGAAACTTCAAGTCGTCTGTAACAATGCTCATGGAAAAGCTTCCTCAACCGTACCTGTTGTCTCTTGCTTGTCTTCTTGATGTACACAATAATGGATTTCTCATTGAAATAAAATATTCTTTGTGACACACTCGCCTCGGGTTAGGAGACGGGATGTCGACCGAACAATTAACTCATAATTAAATCGAACTTATATTCGCTTTTAGATCATTTCAATTATTTGAATAATAATTCAAGATAATTTTATGCTATACTTATCAAATATGAGACCAATTTAAAACTTTTTCGGTTACGATTATGTTTGTCAATTCTAAATTATCAATCATTCTAATCCGATCTCATCGTTCATTATTAAGTCACTATCAATTTAAATCCCAATGTAGATCTTAATTTAATTTGTTTAATAATCCTTAACATTGTCTTATTGATCAAGCCAATTTACATATTTCAAATTTAAACCACATTAGCTATAGGTATCGATACCCCTATAGGGAGGTATCGGAATAGGGGTATCGAACTGGGGTTCGATACTGGTCACAGACGTTGACTCGTTGACTATGGCTGAGTAGCCTGGTTCGATACTGGTATTGATACAATTTCGTTACTGGAAGCCCCAGTATCGAACCAGGTATCGATACCGGTCTACTTGGTGACTAAGGTTAGGAAGCCTGGTTCGATACTGGTATCGAACCAGGGGGCTCACAAGAAGGCTTGGTATCGAACCTAGCTTCGATACAAAATCTTTACTGCCAAGGATGGTATCTGATGAGTGCCTAAAAGGCAGTTATTTACTACCCTTCCCATGGTACTTTATGCATCTATTATACACCAACTTGAACCAAAATATGGACTCTTTGCGAAAATATTGGATATTCCGTTATCATTACTTACAAAGTCAATATTTATAGAGAATGCAGATATTATTACATATTCTGTACACGCAGGAATATCTAGAGCAGAAGCGGCAGTGAAGTAGTGTTGCGGCCGAGGCAGAAGACAAGGCCGCAGCAGAATCCAGTGTGACAGCACCAACAATGGAGGCGCGATGAAAGATAAAAATATAGAGAACATTCTGGAAGATGCGGCGCATCAATTGGACCAGGCTAACGCGTTAAAAGCTCAATTCAAAGACCAAGCGGGAAAACCCTTTTAGAAGGCGGCAAATTTGGAAATATCAGATTCCTTGAAGAAGACTTGTTCCCTACTCCAAGTTGAAGTCTATTTAGGAAAGGTTTACCCTAGGTTAAGACTATAAATACCCTAGCCCGACCATATTGTTTAAGGGAGCCGATTTTTGGAGAAACCCTTCCTCCCTAAGAATTGTACTTAACGATAATATGTTCTTAACTTCTTAGGGATAGGTGAAGGTTGTCGATATTAGTGAGAGGAGATTGATTCTTGTATCTTTGTTCTTATGCAGTAATAATATCAAAGTTTGCTTATTCTATTGCCATTCTTTGTTCTTACATTCAAGCTCGAGAGGGAAATTTGCAAGTAATCTATTTATCTAGCATCGAGAGGTGTAGATTCACGAAAGGGATAAGTCTGGTGTTGTATACACTAACTCGGCCTAGACTCTTTGGAAGTCCAAGAGATAGGTTAAGAGTTTCAACAGCTAAAGGAAATGTTCGATTCGTCTCTTTTGAACACTGAAAATACTCAACAATACATAATATTTTGTATAACATATTTATATTTTTATTTATTACTGATTTAAATATTACAAATATGTAATAATCTTATATATAAAATACTTGTTAATTTTAAATTATATAATAAACTTATCTTATATTACAATTATAATTTTTTAAAACAACAAAATTAATAAACTTAATACTTAATAAAAATTTAAATATTTTAAGCCTAAGTTACAATCTTAAGTAACTTAAATGAGATACTTTAAACTCCGATATATTTGTAAATTATAATTTTAAATATCACGTCCATAATTAAATGATTTTAATTTAGAAAACTCAGATTATATAACTGTAACCGTAAGCAAATACCTTGTTGAAAACACAGATTACACAATTTTGATTCTTATTTGTATAACACTTGTCAAATATGAGTTAAAAATGAAAATTAATAAAACTTCATAAAATTTACAAATGTACATCACAGAAAAAATACAAAAATCTATAACTTAAAAATATAAATATGTATAAAATGTGAGCTCTCAGATCTTATAGCAAAAATTTTACAATGCTATATGCAAATACTTTGCTATCAGAATTATTGTTATCGAGCACTAAAAAATCTAAAGATCATCAACAAGATTAATTATGGGTAACTTCGTAACTAAGAGATCAACATAAATTAACCAAGGTAATTAATTAAATAAAAAAAACATCAATAAAATACCCCGCAAATAAAAACCAACAGCAGACATCAACCAACAGCAGAGAGCAACCATTAACCACAACAATACGGGATTATAATCGCAAACCAATGTCCAGAATATGAACCTAATAGAAAAAGGAAACTCAGGAGAATTGAAAGTAAAGTTATTCAAAACAAAAAAATATGACCTATAAACACACTTGGTATCCATCCCTCTAGAGAATTTCTTAAGATGTGCAGATGGTCCTATTTACATTATCCATGTGTATAATTCTATTCCGAGAGATCCAAAAGCTAATTTAAAACAAGGTTTTCATGAAAGCACAGATTTCAAAGAGAGATCCAAAATTTGGGAGATTTACATGAGACATTAAGCAGAAGAGGAAGGAATTTAGGGAATTAGGATTAGGTTCAAAACAGTCCGCAAAGGATAAAGGTTAGATCTTTAAAAAGTACCAAAAAATAGATTTAAAGAAGGGGAGAGAAAAGGAGTTTCACTTGAATAGGGTATTTTGGGGTTCAACGAGGGATTGCCATTACGATGTAAAAACAAATAATCAGATCAGTTTTAGGTCAGGTACTGTTAGATTGGGTAAAATCGGATACAATTGATTTTAGGTTGATTTGATATTTTGACTCGATTCGGGTCTGGTATGGGTCAGTTTTAGGTCGGGTCTATTTAAGGTCGGGTTCAAACGACGTGGGTCAAAATCAGATAATTGACAGGTTCATTCAGGTCAGGTATATTTCAAGCAGAGTTTATTTCAGTTTGGTTGCATTTTAGGTCGGTTTTATTTTAGGCCAGTTTAATTTAGATTCTGAATTCATATTAAGCTTGAGTTTGATACAAATAGTCGATAGACTTTTGGTTGATCGTTCATTTCAAATAAATTATTTAACATCTAACGTCTTTCACTAGAATTATTCATATTAAAAATAAATATTACGCACTAGATTAAAAAATATCATCAAATGATTCAATGTTAAAGATTAGACTAATTTACAAATTAATAAACTAATAAATTTAAATTTCGAAGATAAATAAAATTTTCATGATAATAAAACACTAGATTGAATTCCAAAAAAATAAATAGGGGTCAATTTGGAATAAGAATAGAGTTTTAGGGACTATAATTAACAAAATATAAAATTAAAATAATAAATATTGAACAAAATTACCAAAAAAAGAATGAGTTCAATTTCAACTAAAAATAAAGTTTTAGTGACTAGAAAGAATAAACATTTACAAAAATAGAAATCAATAGGAAATAAATTTAAGTTTAAAATTTAAAAGCATAAATAAAATAAAATATCATCTTATTAAAAACACTGGACTAGATTACAAAAATAAATAATAGTTAATTTAGAATTAAAATAATTTTATAAGGACTAAAATGAACAAAAAATCATCAAATGGGTCATATAAAAATACTGAAATAAATTGCAAAAATTATAAATTAATAATGGTAAAATTCCATAAAAATATAAACTTGTAGGTACTAATGTGAATAAAAGTATAGTCAAGTTTTAGTATGTATATATAATATACTTTAATACATTATACATATATAATATATTTCTGTATAATATACTTTGATATATATAATATACTTTAATATACATATATATTATATATAGAATATATACTATACATAGAAATTGGAATATAAATGTATATATTGTAATATATACAATATATAAAATTTTTAATATATATAGAATGTATACTTAATACTTTAATATATATATATATATATTAATATAGAATATATAATATATAGATGTATATACTATATATATAAATGTATATTTTAATATATGAAATTTAATATATATTTAAATGTATACTTTAAATTTTTAATGTATACATAATAATGTATATAAGTATATTATAATATATTAATGAATATAATACATAAGTATGTATGTATATGTACAATACATTAATATATATGTATATATTTATATATTAGATGTATAATACATTATATGTAACGACTTGGATTCGAATCCAAGTGTTGTGTTAACCCGAGGGGTTTGGACTTCGATTTTGGGCCCCGAGTTTGAGTGTTGGGCCTTAGGCTTTTGGGCTTGCTTGGTTGTTGGGCTTTAGTGTTATTGGGTTGAGAGTGGGGCCTTGGTTAATAGGGGCATTTTTATAAATGCGCAAGTTGTAGCAAAAAAAGAGGTAAGTAAATGTTAGATTTTTAAGGTTTTTGCTTAGAATCTCGTTTGCTTATTACAAAGGATGTTGTAGAACACTAAAAGATCTACAAAATAAGGTATGAGTGGTTTGATTTGGTGAAGAAGAGAGGGTGTTTGGGGAATCCGGGAATGAGGTTTGAAGGGTTGTTTCTATGTTTTTCTTGATGTTTTTAAGAGTTAAAAACATCTCTTGCAGTGTTTAAGAGTTGTTTAATCCCTTTCTTGTAGAGAAGGAAGTGAGAGCTTCATCACAAGGTTTGGGCAAAAGATAAAGCTTGGAGGTGTGAGTTCGGATTTGGTTGCTGTTTTTGCAATAGGTTGATACTCCAAACTCATTCTTTACATCACTCATATCATTGTAGTTGCATACATATAGATTTTTGATGCATGTGTGCTTGGTTTTGAGCTTGAAGACATTAATAGTGATTTTTGGATTTATGTGTTTGAAGACTGAAAAATGATGTTAAAACACTCTAAACATTAATAATTTTGAGTAGGAACACATTAAAATCGTTTTGGATAACTTTGAGAAGAGTCCTTAAAAATTTCTAAGTGCAGACCTACAAATCTGCATGGGGTATCAATACCGGTGGCCCGTGTATCGATACCCTGAGAGAAAAATGAGCCTGTTATGAAGGCGTATCGAGCCGTGGTTCGATATCAAACCCTCCAGTGACATCCGATAATACCTGTGGTTCGATATCAGTATCAAATTGGATAATCCCCTTTCGTTGACCATGAAGTTGGTCAAAGGGTATCAGTACTAGTAACGATACCAGTGTTTTGATACCCTCTTTGGGTGAGTATCGATGCATGGTGTTTCGATACTCCACCTAAGGGTATTAAATGCTAATTATCGATGCAGGGTGTAATCTTGCCAATTTGGGTAGAGAATTGAGTTCGGTGGTTGTGATAAATAGTCCCATTAATATTAAAAGCTATGAAATGGATTGATAAACCAAAATCGATAATTATAATCCGAAAGACTAAATTGAGATAATCTTAATATATCTTATTATGCTAAGATCCTAGATCGATCGATTGTATGGTTTGAGTCTTTGTGTGATGGAAATCCGGATATCCAAAAGTGTTGCAACACGTTGAAGACCATTCAATGTAATATGTCGGGTGATGTATTGAATTTTTTCTGAGTGTTGGGCGACCTCACTCGAAGATGTTCGATGTAATATTCCGAGAATAAGATTGGTTGGGCGGCCTCTATCCCTTTCCGAACGTTGGGTGGCCTCGTTCGAAGATGTCTGATGTTACATTCCGGGCATAGGATTGAGGGTGGCCTCAATCCTGAGTGTAGGATCCCGATGCTGTATGGACGCGAGCCTCACTCTTGTGTGTTGACTTGATTTGATTATATATGGTATGTGCGATAATATACATTCATCTATGCTATGTGATAGACAAACATGCTAGACCATCATACCATGCACGATATTTATATACCTTTATTTACTGCTTATGATATGCATGATATTGGCCGAGTTCGGCGTATCCACTGAGCATTTGTAGCTCAGCATTCGAAATGTATTTTCGTGCTTTGGTTAGGTGAAGCCGGTTCTTGTGGATTACCATCGAGATTTGGATTTCGACATCGACTATGTGTCCGAGTACAATAATAGATGTAGTGGGCTAGTACTATGTTGAACCCTATTTGTAATGAAACTATGTTTATTTTATATGGGTCGAATGCTTTAAATGGGTTGTAATATTTGGAGGTCCTGTTCTTTTAAAATATTTTGGAATCATGTTTTAAAATTGAATAAATTTTATGATTTATATTTGGATTTAAGTTGGTTTTATTATTGGGCTTTTAGAAGAGTTTTTGAAATACAGATTTTGGGCCGGAGGCTCAATGTGACACCAGGTTGTGGGTGTTACATTATATATATGTGTATACAATATATAAGTATGTATGTAATTATGTATAATATTATATATAATATAAGTATAATATATTTATTAATGTATTATACTTATATGTATATAAATTATATAATTTAATATATTATATAATATACATATATGTATGTATATGCATATATGTATATACTTTAATATATATATTAATATATATATGTATATATTTAAATATAATATATATTAATGTATATGTACAACTTATATCCCTTTAAAATTTTCACGTTCAAAGTAACTTAATCGAAAACTTAAAAATGAGTGGTTTATTTTCATTCAAAATTTTATCTTTTTTCTTTTCTTTATTAATTGTCTTTTTCCTTTTTTTATCAATTGTGTTTGTTTAATTCAATTGAGTTATAATTTTTATTAATTTAATAAAAAACTATATTTAATTTTAGAATTCTTTTAATTATGTTCGTAGTTTATGCTTTTTAGATGTTAATATAGCTTAATTAAATCCTAAGTTTAATAAGTTAATTCAATTTAAATATATTATTATTATAGTATATAATAAAATTTGATAAAATATAATCATACATAAAATTGCGCATATCTAACACGCATCAAGTTTTTGGAGCCATTGTTGGGGATTGGCAACTAAATTTTGTTTTCTTTATTTTCTTATTCTTTTAATTTATTTTTAATTTTTATTTTACTTGGTTTATTTTGGTGTATGACCACGGCCAACCTAGGCAATCCATTGTACGAGATTGATCAAGAAATCGAACGAACCTATCAAGGGTTGAGGATATGGATCCAATGAGCCATGGCAGTAAATCAAGGAAATCAGAACTTACTTGCTGGCAATGGAGGCCTTCCACAGCAACCACTGCTGTAACCACTGTCGCGACAGTAAACTGTTAGAGATTTTCTGGTGAAAGATCTAAATGGATTGAACCCTAGAGTTGTTACACCAGAAATAGAAGCAACCCACTTTGAATTGAAACATATGATGTTCAATAACACTATTGGACAATTTACTGGGTCTGCAACTGAAGATGTCAAGCAACATATCAAGTCCTCTATGGAAGTTTGTAACTCATTCAAAATTCAAGGAGTCCATGAAAATATCCTGAGATTAAAGCTTTTTCCCTATTCACTGAGAGATAGGCCAAGAACTGCTTAAATAGCATTCCGGCAGGATCTATAGGATCTTATAGTGAACTCTACCGAGAATTCATTATGCGTTTTAATCCTAGCAACTTATATGATCAAATCCGTAATGAAATTACTTCTTTTCGACAGGCTGATGACGAACCTATGTACGAGGCATGAGAGCGCTACAGAGAGTTATTGAACAAGTGCATGGATTTCCACTATGCACACAAGTGACCATGTTCTACAATGCCACCAATGCCCCGACAAGGATGATGTTGGATGCTTCGACAAATGGAACACTCATTGAAAAAGCTCCGGAAGAAGCTATTGAGATTCTGAACAAACTCGTAAGGAACGATTTTCAATTCCTCACTTATAGGCGAGGAGGAGTAAGACGCCAAGCCACTATGAATGAACTAGAAACTACCAACTCGGTGGCAACACAATTGGTCTCTTTAACCAAGATGGTTCAGAATATGCAATTGCACCAAAATACTCATGAGATTAAAGCGATTAATTCTTCTGTGTATATGCAAGATGAGAAATCTAGTTTTTATGTAGGCAACTACAACCGGATAATAATATGATGTCCAACACATGTAATTCGGCATGAAAAAGGCACCCAAATTTTTCATGGATAAATCCAAACAATGCCTTAAACCCCCACTAACCAAGCCTCAAGTTATCAGCATCCACTACTACAGCAGTAGATACAATAGTCAATGTCGCAACAGTAGATGCATCAGCAACAACCCATGAATTCATTAGAAAACACTCTTAAGGCCTTCATAATGAAAACAAAATCATATATGGATGAGAACAAAAGTTTCGTGAAAAGAACTGATGACTTCATGAATAGAACTGAGATGAGGCTGTAAAACAAGAGGCAACAATTAATTCATTAGAAATCCAAGTTGGTCAATTTGCTCAAAGATAAAATATTAGACCACATAGAGGACTACCTAGCAATACTAAAGTCGCTAAGGGAATGAGCCATGAACAATGTAAAGCAATCACTAAAAGAAGTGGCCTACAACTTAAAGAGATATCAGGCAGTTCAGCAAACAAAGTTCCACCAACAATACAAGAGGAACCAGAAAATGAGGACTTGGATGCTGATCAAACTGATCATGAGAACACCGCCCCAACAGATAGCTCGGCAGCACCTGAATAATCTACCGAGACAGTAATAAACACAGTGGTTCCAGGTATTAAATTCCAAACTAATGAGATCCTGGAAGAGATGAGACCACCACCACCTTTCCTACAAAGGTTGAAAAGCAAAAACAGGACCACCAATTTAAAAAATTTCTAGACATCCTAAAGCAAGTTCACATCAACTTACCCTTTGTTGAGGCAATTAAATAGATGCCCAACTATGCTAAATTCTTGAAAGACATTGTGTCTAAAAGAAAGAGGCTAGGTGAGTTTAAAACAGTGGCAGCAACTGAAGGATGTATGACAATGCTACACAACCGTATGCCACTAAAGTTGAAGGATCCTGGATGCTTTACCATACCTTGTGCAATAGGTAACCACTATGAAGGTATGGCCCTATGCGATCTTGGAGCAAGCATCAATTTAATGCCAAAGTCTGTCTTCCAAAATCTTGGAATTGGAAGGGCAAAGCCTACCACCGTGATGCTCCAACTTGCGTATCGATCATACGTGCAACCCGAAGGAAAAATCAAGGACAAACTGGTAATGGTAGACAAGTTTATTTTTCCTGTTGATTTTCTTGTCCTTGATTGTGAATCAGATGAGAATGCACCGATCATCCTTGGGAGACCTTTCCTTACCACTGGACGAACACTAATTGATGTGGAAAAAGGAGAGTTAACTATGAGGTTCAATGAACAACAAGTTAAACTCAATGCCTTCCACAATGTGAAAAGGTATGATGATGTAGAAGAATAAAAAATCCTTCAGACCACAGATGTAGACACAAAGTAATCCTGCTGCAACAGTCACTGCCTAGGCAACATGCTCGGCAGGAAATTAAATATCTACTATGATATAATTTTTGGCAGGAAAAGTAAGGCAAAGGTGAAGGAAACCAACAACACAACATATTGTACAGACAAACATGGTGCAGTGAAGATCATAATAAAAATGGATGAATTTAAAGTCGATGACCTACACTTAAAGGATAATCCTGGACAACAAAAGATAAGCAGATTGGGAGAGGCATTCACATGCACTCTACCAGTAACATAATTTTTTCCCTTATCTTTTTATTTCTTATATTAGAATTAGCTTTAGTTTAGAATTTATGTTTTTCTTATCGTATCTTTTTAATTTTGTTTACTTTCAATTTTAGTTTTTATAATTTTTTAGGACATATAAGCAAGAATAAAGGAGAAATAATTCATAGTAGGAAATCTGCCAAGGTAGTAAACAGTGTCAGAGCCGCAAAAGTCCCAACGGACAAAAAACAGTGTAACGGCTCTCTGTCGAGATTCCCGCCGCGACAGTACATGCTAACGAGTAGTAAAAATCAAAACGACTACAAAACAGCTAGTGGTTAAAATGGTTATACTTATGAGGCCTTTATAAGCACTTACTTCCTCTTGAACTATTCACTCTTGTATTCTTGTTTTCTTTAGAATATTTCATAAACTTGCTCTCACAATACTCTTCCTACTCACAACCTTCTCGTAATTTTCAGAAAACCTTCAAGAAATTCTCTAAGACTCTCAATTTTCAATTGCTTATAGATGGCCACCTACAAAAGATTCGCCCCTACCGTCATTGAAGAACGCTTGAACAAGTCCTCTATCCGTTGACAATTATGGGAGAAACAAGGGTTCCAACATTCAGAGGAAGAAAACTTCGACATCGAACACTAGTTGTTTGACAAGATTAAGTATCAAGAGTGGGAGCTTTTCTGCCTACAACCTCCTTAGGCCAATTCCACCATCGTGCGAGAATTCTATGCGCACGGGCCAAGCAAGGACTCTCTCTTTGTCCACTACCGAGGTAGGCCTGTCAGGATCGATACCGAGATAATTAACGATTTCTATGGCATTGTCCCTATACGTGATATCGATGCTGAATTTATGGAGGATGTCACCACTCAAGAGTACGAGCTAATAAAGGACGACCTCTGCTACGTTAATACTCCATGAAAGACCGGTGCCCACAAAGGATTTGTAGCAAGGCAAAACTTGAAACCCGAGGCCAAACTTTGGAATACCTTTGTAAAGAGACGCCTCATCCAACCTCCCATAACAACACGGTGGACCGAAAGAGATAGGTGCTCATACAATCAATCATCAACAAAAGGAGCATCAACGTTGGAGAAATAATTTTACGAGAAATCTACGAATACAGTAAGAAGGATAAAGACCCTTTATATTTCCCTTATTTAATTACTGGTATTTGTAATACTGCAGGTGTGCCCACTGCCGAGACATATGAATTCACACCCTAAAGAAAAGGATGGACCAGAGAATTCTGCCACACATTTATGCATATCACTCAGGCCGAACCAGTCCAGGCCACTCTGCAGCAGTTCACTGCCGACATTGCTACCGGGGTATAATACACGGCAAACATGCTTGATACTGTCTGCACTGCTGCTACAGTAAAACCCTACCAGGAGATCCTCCATAAAATAGCAGGCATGAACCTTCGACAGCAACGGTACATGGAGTACCAGAGGGACTTCAACACTGCCTTAGCCCAGATGATGAACAACAACTTCCCAAACCAAGGAGTGTAGTTTCTGAACTTTCCTCCAAATATATTCGTCACAACAGCACCTTACACCGAAATAACCCCAGCCCTAGGAGGGCCAAGACCATTCTTCCATGCTAGACCATAGAGACCATTCAATGTTGTCGGCTCATCCAATGCAGTAGACACTACCGCGGTATCATCTGCCAGTCGAAGAACTTCAAATAGAAGAGTAGTTTTCAGGTCCCCGCCGAGATCTATGGCCAGCCTCTTGGCAGAAATTGATGCCTACGTCCATCAAAGCTCATCCACTACCGAGCCTACCATCCAGCATGCCACGGCAAAAGCAAAAAATGCCGAAATAAGAGGGAAAAATATAATGCTCACTGAAGAAGTTGCCAAAGACGAGGAAGAGGAGGAAGTCAACGCTCCTTTGCAAAGGATACTATCCAGTTGAGTTCAACCGCACCGACAATAAAAAACACAATAATCACCAGCACAAGGATCTAGAATAAAAGAGTCGGCAAGGAGGCCTAGGAAGAAGATAGTTCATAGGAGCTCCTCGAAGTCCTCATGATTTTTATGCTATTTCTCTTATAATTGCCTTTTTTTACTTTTTATATTTTGTTGCCTACTGCTTGCCCCTAAATTAAGCATTGAGGATAATGCTTGGTTTGAGTTTTGGGGTGTAGAGCCACTGCCGAGGCCTTGACATGAAAATGGAGTTTTTAGTGATAAAATTTTTTCTTATGTCCACCATTCTAATTAAAATTGTTGCCCATACTCTTGCACTGCCCATCATCAGTATTGTTTTAGTTTATTCTTTAAGGCAATAGAAATCTTCTTTCTATGTAATAAAGTGAACACATCGCCAAGTAATAAAGTGATGAGTATCATCGGATATCGTCTCCACGGGGATTGATATATTTAATATGCTTCCTTTAGTCTTCTTGCTCTGTAAAATAAAGTAAAAACACAATTAATTGGGTTTTGATTGAACTAAATAATAATAACTAAATAAAGATAGAAAATAAGATAAAGAAGGTGGCTAGGATCCAATTATGTTGTATAGTGGATTTGATCAACTTGTTCTTGTCCAATTCAATTGTACAACACTGCCTCGGTAGGACTGCAGATTACTGCCTCGACAGTGGTGTCACTCGTCTATCGCGACAATCTCTTGCTCTTGGACAAACTTTACCAAAGTTCAGCAAAGTGTCCTTTAATGATTTTGCTTATCTCTAAGTCGAAATTCTGTTGATGACCATTACTTGATGATACCTCTATGCGTGATTCAATTATAATCACCAACTAATCCCATATTTTTCTTAGTCGCTGAAACTCTTAACCTATCTCTAGGCCGAGTTTGTTTTTCCCGATTGAAACACCATACTTATCCCTTTCGTGAATCTAACTCTCTCGATATTAGATAAATGGATTACTCACAAACTTCTCTCTCGAGCTTGAATGCAAGAACAAGAAATGACAAAGAATAAGAAAACTTCGATATTTTATTGTATTAGGAACAAGAAAAAAAGTTTGATTTCCTCACGCTAATACTTTACAACCTTCACCTAAGCCTAAACAAAACTAGAACATAATGTAGAAAAGAAAAACTAAACCTACTTCTATACTCTAAGCTATGAGTCTAATGTGTGTCTCATACCCTTGGACGGCTATGACTTATATAGGCTTGGCCTAGGGCAAACCTTTCCTAAGTAGAATACAACTTGGAGTAGGAAACAAGTCATGTACATAGGTCAAATATTTCCAAGTTTATTTCTTCTAGAAGGTTTTCCCGCGTGGCCTTGTCTTTGGGTTTTTCTTGTGCTATACAGGTCCAATCCTTGGGCTTATTGTCCAGCAACGTTTAGTTTATTTTTCTCCTCAGCTTGCCCACCATATTGCTACTTGTCCTCTGCTGCCTCAACATCAGGTCCTGCCGCGACAATACTTTTTCCTACACAGACATAAAAATGCAGTAAAATATGCCTTTTCTATAAATATTATCTTTAATAACATAATCTTTAAATATATCACATTAAGTATATGCATTGGTCCAAGTATGTGTAGAATTGATGATTAATGCCCATGAAAAGTGTAGAAAGTGATAGTGAGTTGAGCACTCAGTTCACATTATGACATTAATACTATAATTAAATATATTATAATTAAATATTATTTTTATTATAATTAAAATAATTTAAATATTAAATTAAATATTAATTTATAATTTATAATTTTTAATAAAATATTAATTTAAAATCATAATTAACATTAAGTAAACTAAAACTAAATAATATAGTAAATAAATAAATAAAATTAATTATGTAATACTAAATTTAAATATTAATCCTAAATTAATTCTCTATGTTTATGCTCAATTTTAATTTTTTAAGCCTAATTATATTTATCAATATTTTAAATTCATCAAATTATAGATATAATTAATTGCATGTCATGTAAATATTAAGTATTGTAAATATTAGTTCATATCAATAATAAGTCACGTTCAAAACAAGTTAGGTCAATTATCAGATCGAGCTTAAAACAAGCCAGGTCCAAAACAGATCGGGTAAAATCAGGTCTAGGGTCGATTCAGTCGGTTAATATCAATTATTTACCAGGTCAGACTCAGGTTCCGGTTTGTTTCAGACATATGCAGGTTGGGTTTCAGATCCGCAGTAACAGATTCAAATCGGATTCGGGTCATTCTCGGTCAGATGCAAGTTAGATTTGGTTACAACAGTAAGAAGTCCAAATCGGATTTACGTCGACAACATTCGGATACAGATCAGGTTCGAGAAATTACATCCTCAAATCAAACCAAGTTCTGACTCGAACATGTTTCAGTTGATTTTTTACATCCCTAATTGTGGTCGGCAGAGGAAATTTATAGTTTATTTTCCAAAATTCCGTTGTTACTTCTCATTATTAACCATCTTAACTGTTACACTCCAACTAGTTTAATATGGGCTATATTGTCTTACGGTTATTGAAGTGTTAAATATTAAAATAATATTAAATATTTTTTTTATAAAAATTGTATTGATGTTTTTTTTAATCTCAAACGTTTATTCTTTCATCGTTATTTTTTGTAATTTATTTAAAATAACCAATTAGACAATTTTTAAACGTTAAATTCTTATTGATTGAAGCCTTAATCTAGGATTTCGTTTGCAGTGGACTACTAAATGTTAATTTAGAGAAAATAAATTATCGTTTATACACGACGTGTAAGTCAAAATACTTCCATAAACATATACATTAGACCAATAAAACATGTTTTAAGTGGTTACGTTTTAATTTATTGTCTGAAATAAAATCCAATAAGGGTTGTTGTTCCTTTATGGTTATATTTTTATACATAAGTTTTGTTAAAATTATATAATATTTCAATAAAAAATAAATTTTAAATCATAAATTTTAAACCCAAAAATCTAAACCTTAAATTCTAAACTCTAAACCTTAAAATTAAAGGACTCGTTGAAATTAAAATTTGATTTATAAACTTTTTAATGTTATAATTTCATCTCCAAACTTTTGAATATTTTAATTTCTTCTTTAAACTACGAGTCTCACTTTAAATTAGTGTCAAAATTTTAAAATATTTAAATTTCATCCTCTATCTATAACCTTTATTCTAAGTTAATCATTAAAATTTTTAAATATTAAATTTTATTCTAAATTATCGTTTATACACATGCTTGGATAAAGCAGACGTATCTATACACTTGCTACGCGTATCGGTATGTCCCCTTCAAATTTAGGCTTGCGTAAAGGTATGCAGGGGAGTATCAATACGTGTGCTCGAGATTGAAAATCTACTTTTCCACCCAAATCTCGTGTACCAATAATGTATCGATACGAGTCCTTATCACTTAGGCATACTGATATAGACACTGACTGTATCGGTACGTGTGGTCGTTAAATCACGTAGGCATACCGGGTCACGGGATCAAGTATTCGAACACTTCCATTTGTTCTTACCTTATCATGAATTGAATTTCATATAGTTTATGGTAACCTACTGCAAATACTTGTAGCATTGGAAGTCTAGGTGAAGATGGAGCGGACGAAAAGGTGGAACAAGTGTACGTTACGGGTTGTACTTTCAACGCGATTACGAACGGAGCACGAATCAAGATAATCCCGGCGAGTCATTATCTTCTTTGTACGAAAAGAAACGTCATTTGAATCTGAAATTCATGAAGATTTGGACCCTTTTGTTTTGGCAGGGTGGAACAGGGTTTGAGCTTACATGTAAGTGGATCTTTAAGCTTACATGTAATGCAGATGGGTCAATTTATAAGTGTAAGTCTAGTTCAGTAGCAAAAGGATATCTTCAAGAAGCGGGTATTGATTATTATAAAATATCAGTCCATTTGTCAAACCAATTACAATAAGGACAATTATTTCCCTTAATGTGACAAGGGGCTCAAATCTCAAACAGTTAGACATAAATAATACCTTTTTGAACGATGATTTTAGTGAAGAGGTGTAAATGACACAACCTTTGGGGTATGAACAAGGTCAAAATTCGGTGTGTAAGTTAAACAAAGCCATTTATGGCCTCAAACAGGCCCCTAGAGTTTGGTTTGACAAGTTAAATCAATATCTTCAATCAGTAGGTTTAGTTTGTCTAAATCTAATGCTTTTCTATTTATAAGGAAGACAATAGTTAGTATAATTTACATACTTGTCTATATAGATGATATTATCTTGACTGAAAATGACAGTGACGAGATTCAAAAGAATATCTATGATCTAAATCAAACTTTCTGACTTAAAGATCTTGGACAACTACTTTATTTTCTGGGAGTTGAGATGAATTACAGGATAGGTAGTGTCTTTATAAGTCAACGAAAGTACATTGTTCATTTGTTGACTAAGAGTAGTCTTACTCAAGCTAAGCTACCCACACCTATGTTGAGTAGATGTAAGTTGTCTAGTGAAGAGAGGATTCTTATTTCAAATGTCACTAAATATAGAAGCATAATAGGGACTCTTCGATATGTGGTTCTTACTCGACCTGAGATTGTCTTTGTCGTCAATAAGATATGTTAATTTATACAAGACCCTTCGGATACACATATATAATTAGCCAAAAAAAATACTACGCTATCTTCTTTGAACTTTAGATTTTGGATTGTGATTTAGTCTTTCTTTAACTTTATCATATATTGCTTTGTTTGATGCTAATTGGGATCTGATAATGGTGATAGAAGGTTTACAACAGGATTTTGTTTGTATTTCAGAAATAATTCAGTTGCTTGGGGTAAAATTATATATGATAATGGTGATATGTACTCTCTTGTTGCTGTTTTTTTGCATGTTTTTCTTGCCGGTTTACTAGATCTTAAAGGTGAAGATTACAAGGGGAATATTGGATATAGATCTAGAGTAAACATACTTATTGTATACTTGTATCTTGCCTACTATGATTAGTTACGAACAGTTAGAATTTTTTTTATTAAATTATCATTCAGTTAACTGATTATAGATAATTTTTAACTCTTGTATAAATATTCTGGTTTTCTATTGAGAATATTACAATTGAAGAAAATATTAACAAGGGTAACGATTTTTTTTGAAATTCTATTCTTATGTTTGGTTTATTTTTATTTTCACCAATCAGAAAAAGATTATTATCAACCGTACTATTTTTTATCAATATTCCGAGAATGTGATATCCACCATTCCCTTAGGTATTTGTCAATTTCCTCATCTCGGATACAATTGCCTTGGAGTAATGAGTTTTCTTAATTTAGATTTTTAGCATATTTAAATAACATAAATTTATTAAATAATTTTATTTTATATTAGTTTAATATTTAAATAATTTTATACATATTTAAAAACTATTTTAATATTTAAATAATAGAAAAATTATAACTACGAAAATATTCAATAAAATATCTAAATAAAGACATTAGATTGCTTATGAGATTTTGAATTTCAAGTTTATGAAAATAAAACTAGTATAATTCATTCGACTTTACTTCAATTTGGTTTGACAATTAATAAGTTAAAAGTCAAAATTATGAAATTAAATTATTTATGGATTGAAAAAATTACTTATGAGTACTTGTTAGAAAACTCGATCATTATTAATAAAATAATATTTATTTAACAAAAAAATATAATCATAGGACGAGTTTCTAATTGTAAACTAATTTTTTAATAGTTTATATAATTATTTTAATCATTAAAAATTAACTAAATTTCTTATTATATACCACAATAAAAGAAAATAATATATATTTATGTAATAATTTATTAATTATTATGTAAAATATTAATTACATTTATAATATATTAACAATAATATTATTTTTGTAAAATTTATTTATTGTAACAAAACTAATTATATGATTTTTATTGTAAATATTTTTAATCTAATATTAAAAATTTAAACGATTAAAAATAAAATATTTTTAAGAATAATCTAGTAAAATTTACTTTCAAGTAATTTTATATTTCATCAATCAAATATTGTATTTTACATTCCTACCAAATTAACCAAACGAAGTAAGTTAATATTTTCAGTACTATATCAAGTAATATTCATCCTGAAAATCTTATTCTTAAAGGTAATCTTATATTTCGTAAATTAAACGCACCCTAAGGATAGTATTTTTATATACAAGCTCTATAAAAAATTTATATAATATTTTTCTAAAATTTAAATCCTAAGTTTCTGCACCTTAAAATCTAAACCTTAAACTCTAGACTCTAAATTCTATATCCTACATATTAAAACATTAAACCTCAAACCTCAAACTTTAAACCTTAAAATTAAATAATTCATATAAACTAAAATCAAATAAATTTATGCATTAAAATTTAGGAAAATTCTAAAACGGACGTCGAACACCGCTGAACACTGCTAATGATGAATACTGATGAAAATTATTAAACTAATTAATAAAGACTAAAAAATTTAAAGACTCAACATGTAATTATAAATTATTTAAAATAAACCCTAAAATCACTAAACATAAAACTTTAAACCCTAAAATATAAGATCTCAAAACCCTAAAATCAAAAACCCTAAAAGTACTAAACCATAAACACTAAATCTAAACCCTAAAAATCCTAAACCCTAAAATAACCAAAACCCTTATATCTATATCTTAAACTAATTTTGGATTTCAAGTTTAGGGTTTATACTTTTTAGAGTTTCAAAATTTTCTATTTTAGGGTTTAGATTATGATTATATTTTTATATTTTATCGTTTATGGTTTAATTATTTTAGGGTTTAGAGTTTATGATATAGTATTTTGGATTTTAAGATTTAATGTGTAGTATTTTTTAGCTTGAGTTTAGGGTTTTAGATTTTAGATTTAATATTTTTTAAATTGAAAATAATTTAAAAAATTAAAAATTAATATATATGATTTGCTTAATTTTTTTTTCAAATAATTTAAAATTATATGTTTAGTCTTTGAAAATTTTAATTTTTATTAATTAATTTAATAGTGTTCAACGGTGTTCATCGTTAGTGATGTTCAACAATGTTCAACGCACGTGGTAGATTCATCTTAAAATTTACATAAAATTAAAGGATTAGTATAAATTAAAATTTACATAAAATATTTTCCTTCCTTTAATAATACATACAGAATAAGTTTCATTGTTTCCTTAATTATGCGAGAAAAGAGATAAACTCTGAAATTATTATTTCCACAAATTATAGGGCAAAAATTTATTAGTGGATTTTCTTCTTATTATTATTATTTTAATTCGACACCATTTATGAATATTCTTATCTATTACTCTTCCTGCACAATTTTATTTTTTGATAAATTCTTCCTGTACAATTTTATTTAGTCAAATAGAGGTTTTAAGTAATTAATTTTCTTAGGAGAGAGCTACCCTACTAGGAGTATATATAAGATAACCTAACAAGATGAGTCTCACCAATTCCACAACCTTAATTTCTCAAACAGAATAAAAAATGGTAAATTCAAGTCACTTATATTCTGTTGGTACAGTGCACAGAGATTTGTAATAAAAAATCATGTTACATGTTTCTTTGTCGTTGTAGGTAGCAGTCGCGGTCGTGTTCTTCGTACTTGGTATCGGTTCGTCTCTTTTGAGCACTGGAAATGCTCAGCAAAATTTCAATGTCGGGAAGTTTGGTGCGGTCGGAGATGGGAAGACCGATGACTCTAAGGTGAGTAATTGTTTTATGGCTGTTGTTTATTTATGGTCTGTAACGAGGTTTGTTTTTAACTGTGGAAACTTGGTAGGCATTTTTGAAAGCATGGCAGGCGGTGTGTGGAGCAGAAGGGGGCAGTGCAACCCTTGAAATACCAGCACAGAAAACATATTTATTATCTGCACTGGAATTTCATGGTCCTTGCAAGGCAAAAACCATCCATGTTCAGGTATTCGGACACAAATTATCTACTTGTTTTTGTCTTGCATGTGCCATGCATCTATTTATTCACGGTACGGATAAAGCCTATATTGAATATTGGAAGGATTAAAATATTTACTTTTTAAAATATATGACTTATTAAATATTTAATCCTGAATTAACAGATCTTAGGCAACAAAGTTTGTACAAGATTTATTTAAATGTTTGTATAATCTTAAATTTAAAATTTACTACTATTTAACATAAAATTATTCGTAATCCATATTTATATAACTATCTATACTTGTATATTTTATCAGGTTTTGGGGAACATTTTAGCACCCAGTGCTACTGCATGGAGTAAATCTAGTTCTCGTAATTGTTGGCTATACTTCAATCGAGTAGATGGTCTCATCATTGATGGTACAGGAAAAATTGATGGCAATGGTGCAACTTGGTGGGGCAAGGTGGATACATTCATCCTATATATATAAATATACAATAAAATATGATATAATTTATAAACTATATTTAATACGCGATTGAAATATTGATACATCTTAAAAGTTGTCTAATAATTCATAAACTGTTTTTTATTAATTTAAGACACACTCTTAAGTTCTTTCGAGAGTTGAGAGACAACTTTGAGAATGTATCAATTTCTTACCGAATTTAAAAAGTTAAATACCAAACTTTGATAGATGTGATTGACTGATTTTGATTATATTCTACTTTCAGTTTCCAGCATCCAAGAGACCAACGGTGAGTATCATCCATCTTGGTGTTCGACTTTTCTCTTCTCTTTCTCCTTAATCTAATCTTTGAAACTTTTCGAACATGATCCGATTGATGATTCTCCAGGCTTTGTTCTTCTATGCCTGCAATAACCTTAAATTAAGTGGATTGACTCATCTAAATAGCCCGAAGTTTCACATAAACTTGCACAATTGCAATGGGGTGTCGATGTCAAAACTTCACATCATTGCACCTTCCGACAGTCCTAACACAGATGGAATCGATACCACATCGTCAACCCAAATTACTATATCCAACACATTCATAGGAACAGGTTGTTTCTTCATTCTTAATCTTACCTCTTCTTGTTTAATATCTATATATACACGGTGATGCATAGAGCTTACCGGATATGACATTATATGTAGTTAGCTATGTCTTCGATTGATTGCAGGTGATGACTGCATTGCTATAAAGCATGGCACTTCTAACATCAATATTACTAATGTTACCTGTGGACCGGGTCACGGGATCAGGTGTTCGAACACTTCCAGTAGTTCTTACCTTGTCATGAACTGAATTGCATATATATTTAATGTAACCTACTGCAAAAACTTGTAGCATTGGAAGTTTAAGTGGAGCCGACGACCGCGTGGAAAAAGTGTACGTTACGGGTTGTACTTTCAACGCGAGTAAAAGCGGAGCACGAATCAAGACAGTCCCGGCAAGTCATTAGCTTCTTTGTCTGAAAAGAAACATCATTTGAATCATAAATTCATGAAGATTTGGACCCTTTTGTCTTGGCAGGGTGGAACAGGGTTTGTAAGGGATGTTAAATTCGAAGGGATAACACTCATAGCATCTGGAAATCCGATACTCATAGATCAACACTATTGCAATGGCGGGGATCACCAATGCCAAGATCAGGTATAGTTTATATCTTCACGACCCGATCCATCAGAGTCGAAAATCTTTTTACAAAAGCTTCTGTTAAAGCAGTTTAGATGAAGAAGTGATGGTTATTTTTCGATTTTTTGTCAGGGAAAATCTTTAGCTATTAGTGATGTGACGTTCAGAGGATTTCGAGGAACGAGTTCAGTTATTGAAGCCATTAACTTGGATTGCAGCAAGCAAGGTTGTCGTGGCATCACCATTGATAATGTAAACATACGCTCGAGTGTCGGAAAGAAACTTCAAGTCGTCTGTAACAATGCTCATGGAAAAGCTTCCTCAACCGTACCTGTTGTCTCTTGCTTGTCTTCTTGATGTACACAATAATGGATTTCTCATTGAAATAAAATATTCTTTGTGACACACTCGCCTCGGGTTAGGAGACGGGATGTCGACCGAACAATTAACTCATAATTAAATCGAACTTATATTCGCTTTTAGATCATTTCAATTATTTGAATAATAATTCAAGATAATTTTATGCTATACTTATCAAATATGAGACCAATTTAAAACTTTTTCGGTTACGATTATGTTTGTCAATTCTAAATTATCAATCATTCTAATCCGATCTCATCGTTCATTATTAAGTCACTATCAATTTAAATCCCAATGTAGATCTTAATTTAATTTGTTTAATAATCCTTAACATTGTCTTATTGATCAAGCCAATTTACATATTTCAAATTTAAACCACATTAGCTATAGGTATCGATACCCCTATAGGGAGGTATCGGAATAGGGGTATCGAACTGGGGTTCGATACTGGTCACAGACGTTGACTCGTTGACTATGGCTGAGTAGCCTGGTTCGATACTGGTATTGATACAATTTCGTTACTGGAAGCCCCAGTATCGAACCAGGTATCGATACCGGTCTACTTGGTGACTAAGGTTAGGAAGCCTGGTTCGATACTAGTATCGAACCAGGGGGTTCACAAAAAGGCTTGGTATCGAACCTAGCTTCGATACAAAATCGTTAGTGCCAAGGATGGTATCTGGTGAGTGCCTAAAAGGCAGTTATTTACTACCCTTCCCATGATACTTTATGCATCTATTATACACCAACTTGAACCGAAATATGGACTCTTTGCGCAAATATTGAATATTCCGTTATCATTAATTACAAAGTCAATATTTATAGAGAATGCAGATATTATTACATATTCTGTACACGCAGGAATATCTAGAGCAGAAGCGACAGTGAAGCAGTATTGCGGCCAAGGCAGAAGACAAGGCCGCGGCAGAATCCAATGTGGCAGCACCAATAATGGAGGCGCGATGAAAGATAAAAATATAGAGAACATTCTGGAAGATGCAGCGCATCAATTGGACCAGGCTAGCGCGTTAAAAGCTCAATTCAAAGACCAAGCGGGAAAATCCTTCTAGAAGGTGTCAAACTTGGAAATATCAGATTCCTTGAAGAAGACTTGTTCCTTACTCCAAGTTGAAGTCTATTTAGGAAAGGTTTACCCTAGGCTAAGACTATAAATACCCTAGCCTGTCATATTATTTATGGGAGTCAATTTTTGGGGAAACCTTCCTCCCTAAGAATTGTACTTAACGATAGTATGTTCTAAACTTCCTAGGGATAGGTGAAGGTTGTCGATATTAGTGAGAGGAGACTGATTCTTTATCTTTGTTCTTATGCAATAATAATATCAAAGTTTGCTTATTCTATTTCCATTCTTTGTTCTTGCATTCAAGCTCGAGAGGGAAGTTTACAAGTAATCTATTTATCTAGCATCGAGAGGTGTAGTTCACGAAAAGGATTAGTACGGTATTGTAGACACTAACTCGGCCTAGACTCTTTGGAAGTCCAAGAAATAGGTTAAGAGTTTCAACAGCTAAAAGAAGTGTTGGATTGGTTGGTGATTATCGTTGATTTACGCTGAGAGGTATCGTCAATGACTGGTCATCAACAACACTTTGACTCAGAGATGAGTGGAGTCACTTACGGACACTTTGCTGAACTTTGATGCCTCTGCCCAAGAGCAAGAGATTGTCGCGGCAGTGGAGCACCGACGTTGCCGAGGCGGTGTTTGCAGTATTGTCGAAGCAGTATTATGTGATTGCATTGAACAAGAAGAAGATCAATTGAATCCACTAATTGACGCAGCTGGATCTTACCCATTTTCTCTATATCGTCTTCAACCTTTTATTTTATATTTTGTTATTTAAATATTTAGTTTGTTAGACAAATCAACTTATTTGTGTTTTTACTTTATTTTCAGGAGCAAGGGGACTAAGAAAGACATATTAAGTATACCAATCCCTTTGGAGACGATAAAAGATATACTTATCATTTTATTACTTGACTACGTGTACATTTGCACTCAAATTGCGCTTATACCACACGCATCAAGTTTTTGGCGCTGCTGTCGGGGATTGACAACTAAATTTTATTCTTTAATTTTCTTGTTCTTTAACTATCCTTTATCTAACTTTATCTTTTTTTTATTTATTAAATTTTATTTATTTAGTTTATGACCAGGGTAAATCCAAATGATCCATTGTACGAGTTGGATCTTGAGATTGAATGAATCAGACATCATCTGAGGCGTAATCTCTTTCAAGCCATGGATAATCCACCAAGAGGACAAATTCCACCTGTTGATCATAATGTACTGCCGCCAACAATGCCGCAGCAGCAACTGCCGCAGCCATTGCCGAGGCAGCCCACTGTTAGAGATTATCTGGTGGAATATTTAAACGGACTCAACCCTCACGTAGTCACCCCAGAAATCGAGGCAACTCACTTTGAGCTAAAACCAGTGATGTTAAACATGTTGAACACAATTGAACAGTTTAGTGGGTCTGCTACTGAAGATGCAAGGCAACATCTTAAATCTTTCATGGAAGTGTGCAACTCTTTCAAGATTCAAAGAGTCCATGAAGATATTCTGCGATTAAAATTGTTCCCATATTCACTGAGGGATAGGGCGAAAACCTGGTTGAATATTATCCCAGCAGGATCCATAGGATCTTGGGAGGAACTCTACCGAGAATTCATTACGAGGTTTAATTCGACAAATCTCTATGAACGCATCCGTAATGAAATCACATCATTCCAGCAAGATGAAGATGAATCGATGTATGAGGCATGGGAACGTTACAGAGAACTATTAAACAAATACCCACTACATGGTTTTCCCTTGTGGACACAAGTCTCCATGTTCTATAATGCTACCTATGCCTCCCCAAGGATGATGCTAGATGTTTCCGCAAATGGGACACTTTTAGATAGAGCACCCGCAGAGGCCATTGAAATTTTGAACAAACTCGCAAGGAACGATTTCCAATTTCCCACTTCAAGGAGAGGAGGAATGAGACGTCATGTCACAGCCCATGAATTAGATACATCAAGTTCGGTGGCAACACAATTGGCTTCTCTGACCAAGATGGTTCAGAATATGCAAGCCCAAAGAAACGTACATGAGGTTAAGGCAGTTAACTCATCGGATTACATACCAGATAAAGAGACCAACCTATATGTTGGAAATTATAACAGAAACAATCCAATGATGTCCAACAATTACAACCCATTTTGGAAAAGAAATCCAAATTTTTCATGGAGTAACCCTAATAATGCCTTGAATCCAACTAATCAAGCCCCTGGATTCCAGCATCAAAATTAGAACCTGCCACAGCAGAACACTCAGCAGTCCATGCCACAGCAGCAGGTACAACAACGACAGTCTCTAAATGCATTGGCAGATTCTCTCACAGCTTTTATGTCAAATACTGATGCTTACGTGATGGAGAATAGCCACTTCATGAATTGTAAAGATGACTTCATGAACCGAACCGAGATGAGACTGCAGAACTAGGAGGCTGCAATAAAATCTTTAGAAATCCAAGTTGGTCAATTTGCCTAATGACAAAACACTCGACCACTAGGAGGTTTACCTAGCAATATTAAAGTTGCTAAGGTGTTAGGCCACGAGCAATGCAAGGTAATAACAATCAGAAGTGGCCTACAATTGAAAAATAAAGAAGGGACCTCAGACGATAAAGTCCAACTGGAAAAGCAACATCATGAGGACTCAGAAGCTGAGCAGGACCCAGCCGAAAGCTCTGCCACAGAAACAAAACCAGCAGTATCAGAACCTTCCGCCGAGGCAGCTGTAGAAAAGTTCACCCCAGGTATTAAACTCAATATCCAAGGAAACCTGAAAGATATCAGAACACCACCTCCTTTCCCACAGAGGCTGAAGAAGCAAAGACGGGACCACCAATTTTAGAAATTCCTAGACATATTGAAGCAGGTCCATATCAACTTGCCACTAGTTGAGGCTATTGAACAAATGTCTAACTATACCATGTTCTTAAAGGATATAGTATCCAAACAACGAAGGCTAGGAGAATTTGAAACAGTGGCAGCCACTGAAGGTTGTATGGCCATGCTGCATAATCGCATGCCGCCAAAGCTAAAAGATCCTGGCTGTTTCACAATTCCTTGTGCGATTAGGGATGGTTATAAAGGAAAGGTCCTATGCGACTTGGGAGCAAGCATCAACTTAATGCCTAAATCAGTTTTTCAGAAACTTGGAATAGGACGGGTAAAACCAACAACAGTACTGCTCCAACTTGCGGGTCGGTCCTATGTGCACCCTGAATGCAAAATTAAGGACATTCTAGTGAAGGTTGACAAGTTTATATTTTCTGCCAACTTTCTTGTCCTTGACTGTGAGGCCGACGATAATACACCGATCATATTGGGATGACCTTTACTTGCTACTGGATGCACCATCATTGATGTGAAAAATGGAGAGCTCACAATGCGAATAAACGATCAACAAGTCAAGTTGAACGCCTTCCACAATCTTCCAAATTCAGACGCTCCAACAGAATGTAAGGCTCTCCACACAACAAATCAAGGTAATAAAACATCCTGTCTGGGCAGCACGCTCGGCATACTGTTCGGTAAACGAATAAAACCCAAAGGAGAAGTCGAATGCACTGAAGGGACTAGCCAACTCATGAAGATAGATACGGGTCAGAAAGAGAGAATAAAAATGGGAGATGCATTCACATGCACTCCACAAGTAACATAATCTCTTCCCTTCAATTTTACTTATTATATTAGGATTAGTTCATATATTATTATTTTCAGCATATTTTATTTTTAGTATTTTATTATGTTTTCTTTTCAGAATTTTTTATGTTTTTAGAATAAATAAAGCTATGAATGCAGGAAAAATTGTGTCACAATAGGAAGTCTGCAACCGCGGCATTGCATTGTGTCAGAACTGCAGAACTCCTAACGGGCAGAAACATTGTAACGGCTCTCTGCCGAAAAACCCACTGCGGTAGTAACTATGCAACAAGGCAGTAAATACCTAACGGCTATTTATTTTTAACAGTCATATTTTTACAGCCTATATAAGTAGACTCATTGTTGTGCATTATTTACTCTTGCATTCTCACTACTTTTACTCTCACAATCTTGCTCTCACTATATCTCAAAATTTTCAAAACTCTCTGCATTCTTACCCGTTATGTTGCACTTTACAGTATATTTTAAAGAAAATCTCATCAACATTCGAATTCTCCATGGAAGCATACAAACTCTTTGCTAATAACATCATAGCAGAAAGATTCTAAAGGTCTTTCGGTGCACGACAGTTATAGGAGGAACAAAGATTCCAGCACACCATTGAAGAAAACTATGGCATCGACCAATTCTTGTTCGACAAGATCGAAGACCAATATTGGGAAAAATTTTGCCTCCAACCTCTCATAGCAAATGCCACAATTGTAAGAGAATTCTATGCGCATTGCCCGAACAAGGACACATTGTTCATCTACTGCCGGGGCAAGCCAGTAAAGCTAGATGCTGAGGCAATCAACGATTACTACGGCATTATCCCCATACGTGCTGAGCATGGTGAATTTGTAACCAATATCGAGGATTAAGAAGACATCAAGGAAGAACTTTTCTACGACAATACTCCATGGGAAACTGGTGCCCATAGGGGTTATGTAACAAGGCTCAGCCTTAAACCCGAAGCCAAGCTTTGGTGCACATTTGTCAAGCGACGCCTCATGCCCACCTCCCACAACAACACAGTTGATAGAAAAAGATTGTTGCTCATTCATTCAATCATCAACAAAAGGACCATCAATGTTGGAGAGATCATTCTTCAAGAAATCTATGATTGCGGTAAGAAAGAACGAGGTCCATTATATTTCCCTTGTTTAATCTCTGCCCTATGCATTGCTGTAGGTGTCCCTATAGAAGCAAACGATGAATACACAACACAAAGACAAGGCTGGACAAAAGAATTCTGCCACAGAGTGATGCAAATCACCCAAGCAGACCCAGTACAAGAAACACCTCAATAATTCACTATTGACTTTACTGCCGAAGGGCAGTATACGGCAGAAGCACCTGACAATGCCCAAGCCTCTGCCGCAGCAAATGCATATCAGGAGATTTTGCAGAGGATATCAGACATGGACCTGCGCCAGCAACGATATATGGAGTACCAGTGCGACTTCAACACGACTCTAGCCAACATGATGATGTAGAGCATCCCATATCAGGGGGCGTAATTTCCAGAGTTCCCAGCCAACATGTTCGTCACTGTTGCCCCTTATATCGATACAACACCTTCCCCAGGACCGCAACCATCTTTCCAGCCATGGTCGCACCAACAGTTTTATGCTACCGGACCTTCCAAAACAACCAGGTCTTTCGGAGTATCATCTACCAGCCAAAGTCCATCCAAGAGGCAAGCTGTCTTTAACTCTCCCCAAAGAGAACCAATTCCTATGCCTAGTCTCAGCAGAGATACGTTGTCTCGTGAGATTGATGAATACCAAAGTTCGTCCCATGAATCAACAATACCCACTACCACGGCAGGGGGCGGAACGAAAATCATGGACACAGAAAATATGGACGAGGTGGAAGAAGGGGATGAGGTTACGGCACCGACACAACGCACACCGCCCAGTAGAGTTTAGCCGCATCGGCAGGCCAAACAATAGCAATCACCGGCACAAGGATCCAGAAGAAAGACACCAGCAGCAAGGCCTAGGAGAATACTCCGTACGAGCAGCTCATCGGAGTCATTATAAATATTTCCTTTACTGCCTTCATCTTTTTCAATATTTTAATTGTTGTTTGCCTTATATTTTGAGCATTGAGGATAATGCTCGGTTTGAGTTTGGGGGAGATTGTAGGTGTAGAAACACTACCGAGGCTATCTAATGCCGCGGCATTACCATAAAGGGAGTAAATTTTTTCTGAATTTTTTTTAATATTCTCTTTTCTTGAATTTATGTTTGTAATCTTGCACTGCCCTACATCAGCTTTGCTTTAGTTTACTCTTTTAAGGCTATAGAAATCTTTCTCCTTACAGGTCCAAGTTCTGTTTTGAAGGGACAACCATAGGATACTCATGGAATAAAACTTAGAAGCTTGCTTTAGGGTTAGAAAGAAAATAAACACTTTTTGACTTGTTTGATTTAGGAGTTCTTTTAATAAACATAGGTGATAAAAACTTAGAACCTTTTGGGAAAATAACTAGAGGTGCCTATCACCAGCTCTAATTTTGCTCTCCTTCATGCTAAAGGTACCCAAAATTGGCTCTAGTATGCTAAATAGGTGGTTAATAAGAAAAAGAAGAAAATAGAAAACGCATATCTTGAGGTGCCCGAAATTGGCTCAAGACTTGTTGTTTTAAGGAGACAACTTTAGTCCAAGATTCTATTTGTCTTGAACTTAGAGTTTATCTAAGAAAGCCTTGAATCAGCCTTGTCCATAAAACGCACACACTCACCTAGCCTTATAGCTTGTTTCTTAGTAAAAGTCCTTGGGTAAACTAGTGGCTAAAACGAAAAGATAGATATGATCATGGTAGGGAGAATAGATAGAAGAGTAAGACCAAAGGGGAGTAAGGTTCGGCAATTTGATGTTTTGCATTGCTTTAGGGCAAGCAATAATTCGAGTTTAGGGGTATTTGATGAGTGCCTAAAAGGCAGTTATTTACTACCCTTCCCATGGTACTTTATGCATCTATTATACACCAACTTGAACCAAAATATGGACTCTTTGCGCAAATATTGGATATTCCATTATTATTACTTACAAAGTCAATATTTATAGAGAATGCAGATATTATTACATATTCTATAAATGTAGGAATATCCAGAGCAGAAGCGACAGTGAAGCAGTGTTGCTGCCGAGGCAGAAGACAAGGCCGCGGCAGAATCCAGTGTGGCAGCACCAACAATGGAGGCGCGATGAAAGATTAAAATATAGAGAACATTCTGGAAGATGCAGCGCATCAATTGGACCAGGCTAGCGCGTTAAAAGCCCAATTCAAAGACCAAGCGGGAAAACCCTTCTAGAATGCGGCAAACTTGGAAATATCAGATTCCTTGAAGAAGACTTGTTCCCTACTCTAAGTTGAAGTCTATTTAAGAAAGGTTTACCCTAGGCTAAGACTATAAGTATCCTAGCCGGCTATATTGTTTAAGGGAGCCGATTTTTAGAGAAACCCTTTCTCTCTAAGAATTGTACTTAACGATAATATGTTATAAACTTCTTAGGTGTAACCCCCTCGACCCGGTCTAGACGTCACCCGACTCGAACGAGCTATACGGGGAATATTGAGGCTAATCTGGAGACTCGCCTCGATAAACAACCCTAAAAAAATTATCATTTATCTTTTCTAAATGCTTTAATTAGATCATACATGTTCATGAAAGGACTGAATTCAATAGCAGCGGAAACTAAAGAGAAACGAGTCCTAATTTAATCGAACAAGTTTTAGGGACCTAATTATAATTTCCAGAATTTTATACCCTGATTGTGAAATTAAAGTTATCAATATTTAATTATGTATTTTTATGCTTGCACATAAATTTTCATCTTAAAGTAATATATACAAGTTATTTTATTGCATGCTCAAAGTTTAAGACTATTTCTAGCCTCCAAAGGTTCATGACATTCTCTATTTGCAAATTTATCTAAAAACACTTTAAGCACGTATCATGGAATATTATCTAGATGCACTTCAACCTAGTTAACAATAATATATTCAACTCCTAAGTAGTCAAGCTTCATTATAAACAACACTAGAATTCAAACATAGGGATATCAAGAATCAAACTTTAAAATAACTATATTAATACTAAAGGAATATCAATGGGCAATTTAATTCAAAGTCATAGGCTAACGTCAACTTTGATAATCATCAAATATGTATAAGCATATAACTATTTCAAGTCTCAAAAGCATAGACATTAGTCACAACATGATAACACATCCCCATTGCTCTCTCACTACTACTAATGTTAAAAGACACACTTTAGCTTTCACTTGACAGTTACCTGGATTCTTGCTTCTCTTTGCTGCCTCCATATCAAATACTCTGCATTACAAGGTAAATGAGAGGGTAAGCATAATCTTAGTGAGTAAATAAAAACAAGTATAAAAACACCTTGTAACGCAGCCCATATTAAACCAATTTCATCAATTTAAAAACATGTCATGCTCTTTATAAAACAAAACACACATGACTAACAATACCACTTTTAAAACTCAGTAAGTGTCATCAAGTCAAGGCTAACAACGCCATCATTAGATTTTAGTAAAAACCATTTTGTAAACACATGCTTTAAAAGCTAAAACACAAGTCTTACATGCTACTCACATAGCAATGCTTACACGTGCACCTCAATGCACAAAGCTCAAGTCTTACATGCTAACAACATAGCAATGCTCAAATCACATGCATACCAATGCATAAAACCTCGCATGCATAATACCATATGCAACCAAGTGAAAACCATGACACTTACCTTAGAAAAGTAAAAACATATATTGGTGCCAGTGATCCGATTTGTACCACTCCAAATCGTTAGGATAAACGGGCAACCGCATGTTAGTACCACTCCCAGAGCATGCGCATGTTGATACCACTATCAACATGAATTATCTCACCTTGGTGTCCGGTGACAGTACCACTCTGATCAACCCGTATGTGAAAGTACCACTCCCATCACATAGCATTAGAATAAAAGCCAAAATGCAACACACAAGGAATTTATACACGTACGACTTTTGAATGTTTATAGTGCACTCTAGACCCTATTGATCGATCAACTTATCTCGTAAAGTTCATCACTTAACTAGACAACATATTATCAAAAACCAATGCTCAACATTTAATTCAGAACAGAATTCAAATCACATGTATCCCACTTTTTATGCATCACTTGCAAAAACCGATAAAACCATTTTTATCTTATTTTTCAAAATAAAAATCGTGGGAACATTGAATGCATGTAAAATATATTTAAAAATAGTCTCATGAGCATTTATATACATGAATAATCACATATGCATAACACAATAAAAGCATGACAAATAACATAATAAAAACACGGCGTAATATGGGAACCTTTAAGAAAGCAATATTTTAAACTTACTTCAAAGTATAGGGAGTTTTTTAAAACCTTCCCTAAACCCCCAAACCTTTGAAAAAAATTTAAAACCATGCCAAATTGGAAACCCTCATAATCCACTCACCGATAACCGATACTTGCTCGTCAAACCACTAAATAAACCGGAACGCCTTCAAATGCGATCACCTAACTCTTGTCCTATTTCAAGCATCAAAACCAAGAGGTTTAATTCTTCTAAACTCACAAAAGAAACCAAAAAGTCGGATCCCTACACAACAACCCTTAAAACCTATCAAAACTTAAACCGAAAACTTGTCAGAACATACCAAACTTCACTTAAGCCTATTTTCCGGGATTAGTGATATTAAAAACACTTTATAAACATTATAAAAAATTAAAAATAATCCATTTAAGACCTCAAAACAGTGGGTAAAAACCCTTAAACGAAAATTGAGATTTTTAGCCAAAAAATCGATTTTTATGAAATTAAAGGATTAAAACAATTTCTCCAAACCAATAACTTAGGAATTTCAGTTAAGAAATTTATTGTTCTAGAGGATTGATAAAATCTCACCTCCAAAACTGATCCAATTGCTTTCCAGGTTTTAAAACGAGAAAACAATGAGAAAATAAGAAAATTTGAAGGGGAAAAGTTAAAATAATTATTGGAAACGATTTTTAGTAGAAAAGAATGAGTTTTTACCTTGAAAACTTTATGAGAGGCTGCCTCCAATGAGGGAAAACGAAAATTAGAAAAATAGGTTATGTTTAGGTTAATTAAAAAGGGTTTTAAGAGTTTTAAGTTGAGTTTAATTAAGTTATTTAATTTAAAATAGATTTTAGGCTTAATTAATTAATATTTGGAAAGCCTAGACCATTTAGGATTATAATTGGATCAAATCCCCTTAAAGATTCAAAGTTTTGGCTTGTTTCATAAAATTATCCCTAAATTTTCAATTTTTACAAAATGGTCACTAATTTCAAAATCTTAGGGTTTCAAGGGTCAATTTTCAAAATTGATTTGACCAAAGTCAACTATATGATAAATAAGGATTTTAGAATATTTTTCCTCAATTTATTTCGATTGAAAACTAATTTTTAAGTATTTAATCCCGAATAATGCTAAACCGACAAAATCGGTCCACTAGAACTCTAAACCGGCCTCTAAACTTCTAGGCCCAAATTTGGGGTGTTATATTAGGGATAGGTGAAGGTTTTCAATATTAGCGAGAGGAGATTGATTCTTGTATCTTTGTTCTTATGCAATAATAATATCAAAGTTTGCTTATCCTATTGTCATTCTTTGTTCTTGCATTCAAGCTCGAGAGGGAAGTTTGCAAGTAATATATTTATCTAGAATCGAGAGGTTTAGATTCACGAAAGGGATAAGTACGATGTTGTAAACACTAACCCGATCTAGACTCTTTGAAAGCCCAGGAGATATCTTAAGAGTTTCAGCAGCTAAAAAAAGTGTTGGATTGGTTAGTGATTATCGTTGATTTACGCCGAGAGGTATCGTCAAGGACTGGTCATCAACAACACTTTGACTCAGAGATGAGCGGAGTCACTTACAGACACTTTGCTGAACTTTGATGCCTCTGCCCAAGAGCAAGAGATTATCGCGGCAGTGGAGCACCAATGTTGCCGAGGCGATATTTGCAGTACTGTCGAAGCAGTGTTGTGTGATTGCATTGGACAAGAAGAAGATCAATTGAATCCACTAATTGACGTAGCTGGATCTTACCCATTTTCTCTATATCATCTTCAACCTTTTATTTTATGTTTTGTTATTTAAATATTTAGTTAGTTAGAAAAATCAACTTATTTGTGTTTTTACTTTATTTTCAAGAGCAAGGGGACTAAGGAAGACATATTAAGTATACCAATCCATTTGAAGACGATACACGATATACTTATCATTTTATTACTTGACGACGTGTACACTTGCACTCAAATTGCGCTTATACCACACGCATCAGTATCGATACCATATAATTGGTATCGATACCCTCGCTCTAAAGGGCAAATTTCTAACCTTTTTGAGACACTTAGACACTAACCAAAGGTCATCCATATAACCTCTAATCAACCCTAATCCTTAAGGGACCACTCCAAAAGTCTAAGCATCAATAACCATTTATCAATTCAACCATTTGATCGATTCATCACTAAATTAATGCTCATGAACTTTCAACACACCAATTCTAACATTTTTACTCAAATGCCCTTCATCATATCATATGTCACCTAACAATTAGCAATCCTTATGAAATGCCTCTTTTTCTAGGCATCTAACATATCCACGGGGTAGTTTTTAGGATTCTCATGATATCCTACTAGGTTCCATGCTACACATGTCAAGTCCATAACTTACATTTTTCATGCATAATTTAAGAATAACATAAACATACCATAGGCCAATTCTCAAAGGATATATGGTTAGCCTAACATGTTCAAATGCCTTATGGCTTACTTACCGGAAGTACGAATGATCATATATACAAATCAAGATCCAAATATCAAAATGCATGAGCTATTCTAATTATGCATAATATGCCACCAAACACTAGGAGTTATCAAAAATAACAAAATACCATACTTTGCTTGCTTGGTGTTCTTGCTCCTGATCGAGCTCAATCTATCTCCTTGACTCGAGAACCTGTTGTTTTGGGAAGGAGGAAACAAACGGTGGTAAGTACTTACGAAGTACTTAGTGAGGCAACCCTAAGTTTAACCATCTAGACATTAATCACGTAATAAGTAACATGCTCAAAGTAAGCCATTAATCAAGATCATATTAACAAGTCAATCATATATGCACAAAGTGTCATGCCACTAACAATTTCATATTCAAGATCAATCATAGATCATGTTCAAATGCTCAATAGCAATTTATATTCAGATGCATACTAGCAACCTATAATCAATGCTCAAGGGCAACTGATATTCAAAAACTTGTTGACAACTTATAATCAAATGCTCTATAGCAATATCATATCAAATGACCAATAGCAAGGTTATATCAAATGCTAAATAGTAATTTTATAATTTTAATCTTTCGGATTAGTTTCAAATGATGCCTTGGTATAGTTAGACTAAGTAAGCTAGTCAACAGAAGTACCACAAGGTACTGATAGAAGTACCACAAGGACACTAGCAAAAGATACTCATGGTATCTACAAATGGTGACTAACCACCAAAAAAGGTACCCATAGTACCACAGAAGTACCGAAGTACTGATCAGAAATACCAAAGTACTAACAAATAAGCTTAGACCCTAGGCATATCGTGCTACCTATGACCAACTATCGATCAAGACTCAATCAAGTTCCATATTCATATAATCTTTCACTTTGTATTAGATCAGGTTCCGTACCATAACATTGTTCATATCTTACTATCAATTGAATCATTTATGTCAAGCTAACATATCAAAAGCATAGTCATGCTAACAAAACAAAAGCATTATCATGCTATCATATCAAAAGCATTTAAACATGCTACTATACCAAAGCATTAGTCATGCTATCAATCAAAAGCATTAGTCATGCTATCATTGAAACATACATATCGTATTACTTATCAAATAATTGAAACATCATAGGCATATCTTATGCATGAATCGCGTACCTGACATCCCTAGCCGCGTGCCAATACTTATCTCGACATTTCCGAGCTATGCAAATGTACTAAGCTAGTCTAACACCTAGCACTCAAGCATGGCATGTAACAAATCATTTACATTTAATCCTTCTTCCCGTATTACCAAATATTTTATTAGTTCAGTTACATTTCAAATTAAATCAAATAACAAAGGTGGTTAAGACCCTAGGTCCCAACCCTAAGGTTTGCCACATTCACTATGTCTCCAAGCAACTCAAGGATTGTAGATCGCGATTCCTTTGCCTCTTTTCCTTGCCGATTCGGGTCTCTCTTCCCCGTTGATCTCTTCCCTCGGATTCTCTAACAAGCCATAAACGTATAAAAATTCATTAAGATATATCCAAATCATTCAATTCGAACAATCAAATGCTTAACAAATGCAAATATTCTCGTTTGTCCTCTAAAGACAACTTTACTACCCTTTTTTAATTCGATCATATCTTCTAGATTCGATATCCAAATCGAGCATATTTTATATCGTTAGAAAGCTAAGAGGACCCTCTACAAGGAAAATTCAACCTTTCATTTTAATTCTTCCCCTATCAGTACCAGAATTCATTAGAGTTAGAGCTGTTCAGATTCTAGGATTGCTCGAACAGTCCTATGGAATAGCTTATAACTTTTTCTACTAAACTTGGATGGAGGTTACGTAAATTTTCCCTTAAGCTATGTATATAGGAGTATTGTACTTTAAAATTTCATCTCTTAAATCCTTAAATCCTAATCTAGGGAATTTTTTAAAGTTGACTACTCGGAATTGTATTATCTAGGCAAATAAGGCTAACTTTCAATCCATTGCATAAATTTCAAATCCAACCTTATTCATACAATTTTTAGCACCTTCAAACATAAAATTAACCTCAACTAATCCCTAATTTCACTATAATACCAAATCAATTAACCTACATAATGTATTCACAAAAACCTCAAACCCAAGTTCTCAACTTAAGATTCATGCTTCAATAACTAAATCTCATTAATCACTAACTCTAGATTAGACTTTCTACTAACATAATTTATCATATTAGTATCATGATAGCTTTCAAAAATTATAGAACTCAAGCTTTAAATATTTGGATTATGAAAAAGAAAGCTTACCGAAACTATTAAATTCGATTTTTTTGTAGGTTTGATCAACCATGCAAAGCCCTCAAGATTTCCTTCAATGGCTTCCCACAAGAGCTCTTTCTTCCCCCTTTCTTTTCGTTTCCCATGTGAAATGAGAAGGGAGAAGAAAGAGTGGCTGGATTTTTGTTTCTCATTAAATGAGGGTGAAAAGTCCGTTTTACCCCTCAAGTCATAACTAGAGTTATTTTATCACTAAGGGTAGTCTAGGTAATTCATGTATTTACCATGCAAGTCTCATGTTTCTCTTTCAATTCAATTTCATCACTTTTCTAACTCAATTAACATATGATTCGGTTTTTTTTACGGTTTATTTGAATCACTTTACTAACCTAATTTTTGGATATTACTTTCTTAATGGTTTTGGAATCGTTTTAATTCGCCCATTGATTTCTTGTTTTGTTTCATTTCGACCACACTAATGAAGAGAGTGAATGTTCATTCGGAAATGCACAAACATTTGATGTGGAAATCAACTGCTTCAGGCCTGCAGCCCCGATCCAGGCGGTGCTATGTCCGTAACAAATAATTAGGGTTTTAGCGAAATATGAGATCCAAAAGCTAATTTAAAACAAGGTTTTCATGAAAGCACGGATTTGAAAGAGAGGTCCTAAATTTGGGAGATTTACCTGATAAATTAAGTAGAAGAGGAAGGAATTTAGGGTTAGGGTTGAAAGAGAGTCTGCAAAGGATAAAGGTTAGTTCTTTAAAGAGTACAAAAATTTATATTTGAAGAAGGGTGAGAGAAAACGGGTTTCACTTAGTTAGGAAAAATTATATCATGGGTCAATCTCATTACGTGTCCATGGACCAACCAATGATAACTGTTTACTTCATCAATTTTTCTATGTAATATTTTTTTTCAAGTGAATCTTTATTTTAAAAATTAAAAAATAATAAGGTGGATAATTATCATTGGTTGGTCCTATGAATGACGTGATGAGACTGATCTATTATATAATTTCTCCTTAGATAGGGTTTTCTTGGGTTCAACGAGGAATTTCCATTGGCAGAGAAATTTTATAGTTTATTTTCCGAAATGTCCCTTGTACTTTACATTATTAACCATCTAGCTTGACATGGGCTATATTGTCATCGGTTATTGGGGTGTTAAATATTAAAATAATATTAAATATATTTTTATAAAATTTGTATCGATGTTTTCTTTATTTTGTATCTCAAACGTTTATTATTTTATCGTTATTTTTTAAATTTATTTAAAATATTGATTAGGCAATGATTTTTAAATATAAAAATCTTATCGAACGAAGCCATTTAAAGTGGATTACTAAATGTTAATTTAGATTAAAGTTAACAAAAAATTAGTTTTTTAAAATTTTTATTTAAGACTAACCCAAATGAAAATATGTTTGCTTGAATGAAAAAAAATCCTTTGTACCTTCCTCATGCCTCCTTTAATGCCTCCTTTGATTTTTTTTAAAATTTTAATTTTAAACCTAAAACTTTATTTTCTATATCCTAAACCCTACACCTTAAAAATATACCTACCCCTAATTCCCTAAACTCTAACCTAGAACCCTAAACCCTAAACCCTCTAATTTGAAGTGGAGGCATAAATGGAGCCATGAGAAAGGGACAAATGATTTGCACTTTGCTTGAATTGTTTAAAATGATATTTTTCGTTCGACAATCAAAATGTTTTGTTAAAATATATTAACAAATTAATCTAAAAATTAAAATTATTTTCTCTCAAATATAATAAAATAATAAAATTCTGAATTTATAAATTAATTTTAAAATTTAAATTAATTTATTATTCACATTAAATTTAAATATTTTTATTTAAATTTTGATTAATTAAGTTCATTGATATCTATATCAGTATGTAGTTTGTAAATTAAATATCTTAATATATAGACTTTGTAAACTATAATATATATAAGCTTATAATTTTTGAAATTCAAGGTATAGTTTAAGATGTAGACTTTATATATTTATGTTTTAACATTTAAAATTTAAGATTTTATGTGACACCCTCGCCTCGGGTTAGGAGATGGGGGCGTCGACGGGATATACAAATCGAGTTTTGTATTTCAAGCCAAGATAATTTGTTTATCGAATGATATTACAAGTCAAATGTAAGTAGTTCCTTTATCAGATTTTGGATCAATTTAAAACTTTCTTAATTATTCGAAAGGCAATTCAATTATATCTTATGTTTCGCAATCCCTTAAACCCTATCATTCATGTTAAATTCGGATCCGATTTAAAGCTTTTCCAAATTCATTATAATTATTATTTGATCTCAAGTATATTTCATTCTTCAAATTCTAACTTAGTTCAGATGGAAGAGCTCGAGATGTCAAGAGGGTATCGATACCTCCCTATAAAGGGTATCGGAACAAGGGTATCGAACCCTAGTTCGATACTGGTCAATTATGTTGACCCTTTTACCAAGGCTGAAGGTCTAGTTCGAAATAAGTATCGATGCAATTTCGTTATTGGAAGCCCCAGTATCGAACCAGGTATCGATACTGGTATACCTCGTTGACTCGTTAACTAAGGTTGGGTAGCATGGTTTGATACAGGTATCAAACCAGGAAGACACAAGGAGGCTCAATATCGAACCAAGCTTCGATACAAAATGTTACTGCCAAGGATGGTATCGATACCCATGTAATTGGTATCGATACCCTTACTCCAAAGGGTAAATTTCTAACTTTTTAAAACACTTAGACATTAACCAAAGGTCATCTATATAACCTCTAACCATCCCTAACCCATAAGGGACCACTCCAAATGTCTAAGCATCAATAACCATTGATCAATTCTACCATCTGATCAATTCATCATTAAATTAATGCTCATGAACTTCCAACATACTAAATCTAACATTTCTAATCAAATGGTCATTCATCCTATCATATGCCATCTAACAATTAGCTAACCTTTATGACGTGACCCTTTTTGTATGCAACTAACATATTCTTGGTGTGATTCTAAGAATTCACATGCTATCTTACTTATTTCTATGTTCACATGCCAAGTCCACTACTTGCCTATTACATGCATAATACAAGACCAACATTACCTACCATGAGCCGATCTCCAAGGGATATAAGGATAGCCTAACATATTTAAATGCCTTATGGCTTACATACAGGATGTCCGAATGATCATATATACAAAACATGATACAAATATCAAAATGCGTGAGTCATTCTAAACATGCTCTCTATGCCACCATAGCTAGGAGTTACAAAAGTAAAAAAATATCATACTTTGGCTTGCTTGGTGTCCTTACTCCCGATCAAACTCAATTTAGCTCCTTTACTCGATAACCTATTGTTTTGGGAAAGAAGAAACGGAGGTGGTAAGTACTTACGAAGTACTTAGTGAGGCAACCCTAAGTCTAACCATTTAGACATTAATCAATGAAAAGTATCATACTTCAAGTAAACATTTAATCAAGATCATAATAACAATTTAATCATATGAGTAAAGAATTTCATGCTTTTCATGTTTGTTTTGGTATCATGTTATCGTGCTTATCATGTCACTAGCATGCAAACCAATTTCATACCCAAATATTCGATGACAATTCATATTCAGATGCTTCATGGCAATGTCATATTAAATGCTCAATAGCAAAATCGTGTCAAATGCTCAATAGCATTATCATTAATTTTAATCTTTCGGATTAGTTTCAAATGACGCCTTAGCATAGTTAGACTAGGTAAGCGAGTCATCAGATGTACCACTAAGGCACTAACAGAAGTACCAATAAGGTACTAACAAAAGATACCCACGGTATCTACAAATGGTGACTAACCACCAATCAAGTTACCCATAGTACCGAACAGAAGTACCGAAGTACTGAACAAAAATACCGAAATACTAACAAATAAGCTCAGACCCTAGGCATGCCGTATTACCTATGACCAACTATCGACCAAGGCTCAATCAACGTTCCATATTCATTTAATCTTTCAATTCGTATTATCAAGCTCTTTATCACCAACAATGATCATAACATGTTATCAATAAAAGTATTCATGTCATACTAACATACTAAAGCATGTGTCATGCTACCAAACCAAAGCATATATACTATCAAAACAAAAGCATATATTATGCTACCATATCAAAAAGCACACATCATGCTATTATCAAGATCTACCAATCATGTTACCAAACAAATGATCAAATCATAATAAACATGCCTCATGCATGACTCACATACCTAGCATCCGTAGCCGCGTGCCATTACTTACCTCGGCATTTTCGACCTATGCAAAATGTACTAAGCTATTCTAACATCTATCACTCAAACATGGCATCAAACAAATCGTTAACATTTAATCCTCCTTCCCGTATCACCAATTATTTATTAGTCCGGTTACACGATAAATCAAATCATATAAACAAAAGTGGTTAGGACCTAGGGTCCTAACCCTAAGGTTTGCCACACTCACAATGTCTCCAAGCAACTCAAGGATTGTAGATCGCGGTTCCTTTGCCTCTTTTCCTTGCCTTTTCGAGTCTCTCTTCCTCGTTATCCTCTTCTCTAGAATTCTCTAACAATCCATAATCATATAGCAATTTGTTAAAATATATCCAAATCACTTAATTCGAACAATCACATGCTCAACAAATGTAATTATCCTTATTTGTTCTCCAGAGACAACTTTGCTACCCTTTCTTAATTCGACCATATCTCCTAGCTTCGATGTCCGAATTGAGCTTATTTTATATCGTTAGAAAGCTAAGAGAATCCTCTAAAAGCAAATTTCTCTCTTCTCCCTTGCTCTTCTCGTGTAAATGAGGATGAAGAGAGGAGATGAGTTTATTTGTTTGTAATTAATTGGGTGTAAAATGACTGTTTCGTCCCCCACTTAAGTTCTTTAGCAATTAAATGCCCAAAAGCAATTAAAGGAAGTTGAAAATCTAAATGCAATCCCCTCATTTTTCAATTAATTCAATTTGATCCCTCACTTCCAATTCAATTAACATGTGATTTACTTTAAACTCATAAATTATTCCAACCATTTTCTAACCCGGTTTTCAGGGTGTTACATTTTATATTTAGTTTTTAAAGATTAGAATTTAAGGTTTGGAGTTTTGAAATTTGATGTTAGGCATATTTAGATTTTAAATCCTTAATCATAAAACTTTAAAATCTAAACAAAAAATTTTAAACCCTTATAATCTAAATCACTAGATCTTAAACTCTAAAATTTAATAAACTTATTTTATTTTAATATAATACACATTTATTTAATAGTTCATATTTACTATCTGTAACTATTTTTTTCTAATAATAACTTAAAGTTTAAATATTAATTTTCTTACCAGCATTGCTAAAAAATTATATGACGTACAAGGACAAAGTCAGGTTTTAGAGTTAGGAAAAAATATAAATGATTGAAAGTAGGGGATAAATTCATAAAAAAGTTAAATAAGTGGATAAATGTGAAAAAAAATCTTCGGGATGGTAGACAATTTCTCCTTCTCACCCTCACATTCCTTCGCCCCTGATGGCCTGTCTATTAGAATATTGATCTAGTGTAAGCATACTCATTATATCATTGTATCTTGGTTGCTATGATTAGTTACAAACGGTTAGAGAAAATTGTTAAATTTTCGTTATTTTAATTGACTATGGATAGCCTTCAACTCTTGTATAAATACGTTGGTTCTTTATTGAGAATATTACAGCTGAATCAATAAAACAAAGTGAAGTTACTCCCTCGCTTTCTCTATATCTTTCTGGTTTTCATAGTATCAGTCGTCAAAGATCCTGGTTACCAAATAAGGTCGTTGTGCTGGTTCTTCTACTCTACGACTATCTTTTGCTTCTTCTCTGTAAGGTGTTTTCTTCTTGATTTGTAACTATCGCACTTGCTGAATTGTGAAATCTTTGATACAATTTTGTTCAGTATGCTTGTGTGTCTATGATCATGAGTACCTTCAACTATCGTGTTTCGATTGTTTACAATTAGGTAGTAATGAGCTACACCATACGGTGATCTTTTGTGACTATCATTAATTGATTCTTGTTTTAACACCAGATCTTTCATTTTTTGAAAAATATGTGATTTGATCGTGTGGATGTTTGTTCTCAGAAGTATATAAGTATTATAACAGATTGTATTTAAAATTCAATGATACAAACTTATGATCTCAAAGCTCTTATTTATACACCAGAAAATATTAATAACTACCTTAACCAATCCTAACAAGAATTCAATAGAATAACCATTTCTAATAGCCCCCCTCAAGATGGAGGTTGGTGAATGTTAATGAGAACCATCTTGACGATAAACGTAGAAAACGCAGGTGAATGAAGAGCTTTAGTGAAGAGATCAACTAGTTGTGCTTTAGATTTAACATGGAAGAGTTTAAGAAATCCTTGTGTAATCCTTTCACGAACGAAATGACAATCAATCTGGATGTGTTTGGATCTTTCATGAAAAAACTGATTCGAAGCAAGATGGATTGAAGCCTGGTTGTCACAGTATAAGAACGTTTGTTGAACAGGAACATGAAAAAAAGACAGGAGAGTAGCCAACCACATCAGTTCACATGTTGCAGATGCCATAGTTCGATACTCAGCTTCACATGAGGAACGATTAATAGTATGATTTTTTAGACTTACAGGATATCAAGATGCTGCCAAGATAAGTGCAAAATCCAGTAATTGATCATCTTGTATATGGCCAAGCACTGTAATCCGAATCAACGAAACACTAAGTTAAAGACTGGCTTTGTAGGAGAAAAAGAGTCCCAAACTCAGTGCCTGCTCTATATAAGAAAGTAAATGGTAAGCTGTCTGAAGGTGAGGCATACGAGGCTTAGAAACAAAAGACTTAATAATCACAAACTTGGTATGCACCATGAGACCCTGCCAAGCATGCTGACATCCATGCATGTTATCGTCCAATAAAAGAATACTACTCAAGATCTTGAAGGTGAAGATTGCAAGGATAATATTAAGATATAGATCTAGTGTATGCATGCCCATTGTATCTTTATATCTTGGCTACTATGGTTAGTTATAAACGGTTAGAAAAAAATTATTAGATTATCATTGTGTTAATTGACTATAGATAGTCTTCAACTCTTGTACAAATACGATGGTTCTCTATTGAAAATATAACAATTGAATCAATAAAACAAATTGAGAGTAATATCTCCATAAACATATAGATTAAACCAATAAAAAGCAAAATCATGCCTTATGTGTTTACATGTTAATATATTATCCAAAATAAAAGCAGATTTTTGAAATTTTATTCTCATATTTGGTTTGTTTTATTTTCACTAATCCGAAAAAGATTATTAACAATTGTAGTATTTTTTTGTCAATATTCAAGAAATGTGATTCTGACCCTTTCCTTAGGTATTCGTCAATTCCCTCCGTATTGGACACAATTGCCCTTGAAGTAATGAGTTTTCTTAATTTGAATTTTTTTAGCATAATTAAATGGCATAAATTTATTAAATAATTTTATTTTATATTATTTTAATATTTAAATAATTTTATACATATTTAAAAAATATTTTAATATTTAAATCAGAGAAAAAATTATAACTATGAAAATATTCAATAAAATATCATACATTAGATTAACATTGTTACGTTACTTTTAGATAAACACATTTGTTATCGATGAAAAAATTAATTAGTCTCAATTTTTAATGTGAGATTTTGAATTTCAAGTTTATGAAAATGAAACTAGTATAATCATTAAGTTTAATTGAATTTGGTTTGACAATTAAGAAGTTAAAACTCAAAATTATGAAATTAAATTATGAGTACTTGTTAAGTCTGGATCATTATTAATAAAATAATATTTGTTTAACAAAAAAATATAATCTTAGGGCGAGTTTTTAACTGTAAACTAATTTTTTAATAATTTATGTAATTATTTTAATCACTAAAAATTAATTAAATTTCTTATTATATACCACGATAAAATAAAATAATATATATTTATGTAATAATTTATTAATTATTATGTAAAATATCAATTTCATTTATAATATATTAACAATAACATTATTTTTGTAAAATTTAGTTACCGTAACAAAATTAATTATATGATTTTTACTATAAATATTTTTAATATAATATTTGATATTTAAACGATTAAAAATAAAATATCTTTAAGGATAATTTAGTGAAATTTACTCTCAATTAATCCTATATTTCATCAACCAAATATTGTATCTTACATTCCTACCAAATAAACCAAAGTAAGTTTATTTCTAGTAATATATCAAGTAATATTACATCCCGAGAATCTTATTCTCAAAGGTAATCTTACTTTTCGTAAATTAAACTTCTACACCCTAAAATCTAAATCTTAAAATCTAAACTCTAAATTTTACCACCTACCTATTAAAACATTAAATTCTAACCTAAAACCTTAAACTCTAAACCCTAAAATTAAATGATTCATTTTAATTAAATTTTACATAAATTTGTTAAAATTAAAGTATTCGTATAAATTAAATTTACATAAACTATTTTTCTTAATTTAATGCATACCGGATAAGATTTAGGGTTTCAGATTTGAGGTTTAGGGTTTGGGGTTTGATCAAAGAGAATCAATTTTGGGAAAGTTTGATTGTTTGTTGAAGATCTTGAATGGATTTCTAAATAACAGTGTTTGAGTTCTTGAAAAAATGTGGGTTTGATCGAGCAAAAACAATTTTTAGAAGAGATTTGGTGTTTGTGGAAGATCTAGAAGGGTTTTGGGATGAACAATAAGAAAAAGGGATGAACAATGAAGAACTTCAAGTGTTTCGATAAAAAAATTAAAAGATTTATGGGAAGTAGGTGTTTTTCCTAGAAACAAGCAGAGAATTTAGAAAGAGAAGCAGAGAGAAATTCGGGCAGAAATTAAGAGAGAGAATGAAATCTGAGAAATGAGACATTCAAATAAAAATTTGGGTTTATATACTTGGTGGATCGAGTTAAAAGATTCGTGTGTTTTAAAACAGATCGTGTCTAACTATTCGGATCTCGTGTCATTATCTACAGGGTTTTTAATTTCTTATAATTTGGTCTTAATTCGTTTAAAATTTAGATTTAATTTTTTTAATTTATTCATTGTATTTATATATTAATATATTATATAATATTTATAATTATACTATGTCTAATTATATAATTTATAATTTATACTATGTATAATTGTATAAATACTTATATAATATATAGTATTTATATATTATATAGTATGTATATATTACATAGTATTTATATATTATATAGTATGTATATATAACATAGTATTTAAATATTATATAGTATTTATAATATATAATATGTATTTATATAGTATTTATAATAAATAATATTTATAATTTATGTATTTATATAATATGTATCTATATAGTATTAATATAGTATTTATAATATAACATATTACATATTACATATACATGTATAAATTATAATACATATTACATATACATATAACATACATTTATATATACATGTACTAATACTCTATACTAATACATATATTAAAAATTAATATACATGTTAACATGTATGATGTATGTATAATATATTATATATATACATATAACATACATATATATAATACATGATACATACATATATATAATACATGATACATATATATGTATATATACATATACATATATGTCACGGACCGTTCGTCGTGACTACGCGGGACCGAGCGAGATGCTTTCTGGTTATACTTAAAGCTTGGGAGCGGGATAGCATTAAGAGTGTAGTACGTGCCGAGCAGTCATCCCATCTGGGATGGGCGCGAGTCGGAAGTTGTCCCCGCTTCCCTAATGAGTCCATGAAGGGCGAAACCAGTAAGCATCGGAGATCGTTAAGGCTGATCCTCGGGTATGCGAGAGACCCAAGGTGCCGCACGGGTAGAAGTCCCTACACAAAAACTCTGACCCCGTGACATATACATATTGATATACCATACATATATAATATATATATATATATTTGTATATACATATACTATATAGTAATTACTAAATACATATACATATGTTATATATACATAGTATATAATATATATTTTTTGTATAAATATATAATATACATTTTTTTTGATAAATATATAATATACATTTACTGCTTACTATATATACATATAAATATAACATACATATATATGAATGTACTTATGTACTATGTATAATTAATAATTATATATATTATACATATCTAATCACTGTACATAATTACCAATATATATTATATAAATACTTATATTAGTTATTAGATTATTAATGTATTATATATAGTATTATGTATTCCATATTTTAATATATATTATAGTTTTATTTTTTATTTATAGTATTATTCCATAAATAGTATTAATATTTATTCTACTATTATTCTATTTCTATATATAGTATTACTCCATATATAGTATAATTTCTATATATAGTATAAATTCCTTATATAGTATTAATTTTATATATACTATTATTCTATTTATAGTATAATTTTTATATATTGTCTAAATTTTATATTTTTATTTTTGAAATATATTAAACTATAGTATAATTATATTATAATTATAAATTTATAATTTATAGTTTATTAAAGTATATTAAAGTTAAATTTTTCAATACTTTTTAACTAACATTAATTTATAATTTTTTGTAATTTAGTACTTATAACTTATAAGTTAATTTTTTTTTTGAATTGATTATTACTGATTTTTCTAATTTTCTTTAATGTTTCTAATTTTTAATTTTTGTAATTTAGTCCTTACAAGTTAAGTTGATTTTTTAAATTTCAAAATTTAATCTTTGACTTTATAGTCTAATATTTATTCGTCTTTTACGTATTTATACAAAATCAAACTTAATAATTTTAATTATTATGAATTTAAAATCCAAATTAATTCAACCTAAAAACAAAACTGAATTGAAATGAACCTGACCTAAAATGAACTCGACTTGAAATGCAACCGAACTAAAATGGACCCGACCTAAAATATACTCGACTTGAAATGAAACTGTCAATTATCCGATTTTGACCCAAAATATTTGAACCCGACCTGAAATGGACCTGCACCTGATCCGAATCGAGTCAAAACATCAAATCAATCTGAAATGATTTGAATTTGATTTTACTCGACCTGACAGTACACGACCTGAAATTCATCCAAATAATTGTTTTTACATCCCTAGTTATTGGAGTGTTAAATATTAAAATAATATTAAATATTTTTTAAAAAATTGTATTGATGTTTTTTTTTTTTATTTTGTCTCTCAAACGTTTATTTTTTTATTATCTTTTAATTTATTTAAAACGATCCATTAGATAAAAAAATTTAAATATAATTTTTTTTTTGTTGATCCAAGCCTTAATCTAAAATATTGTTTGAAGTGGATAACTAAATGTTAATTTACAGAAAAGTAAAAAAAAAAAAAAGTTTTAATTGTTTATTTAAAGGAAAATTCTACAACTGGCGTCAAACAACTTAAATTTATTTTCATATATATTAAAATTTAATTTTTTTTAAATAAGGGTAAACTATACATTTAGTATATCACCTATTTTTTTATTTCTATTTTGGTACTCAAATTAATTTTTTTTTAATAAAATGGTACCTAACGTTACACATTATTTCTATTTTGGTACCTTAACTATTAAAAATAAATGAAAACAAAGATGTTGCTTGAACAAATAATAATTTTAGTCCCTAAAATTTATACAATCTATCACTTTTTTCGATTTAAACATCATTTTTAATTTTTGGTTGAAATAAGCGTTGATTTTTTGAGCCTTGACAAAGACCTACAATCACCAAAGAACATATTTTTGTTTTCGGCACATTATCAAAGAACTTATAACCAAAAGCTTTCGACTTTGGATCAAAATGAAATAATATAAAACCAGAAAAGAAAAGAAAAGAAATAATTATTAAAAAAATCAAAGATATCGCAAATCAAAATAAGTTTAACCCATTAAAAAAAATTAAACAATAAATTTTGGTTGGTTAAAAAAATCCAGAGTGAAATGATGATCAAATATATCGAAATATCATTTGTTTAAAAAACTTTTAGGGAAAAAAAGTTATTTTCGTTTAAAACTCTTAACGCAAAGAATATTTTTTAATTAAAAACGAAGATTAATTTTATTTTATTTTAATTTCGAAAAAATCCAACATCATTGTGGAATCGGCTATTATTTTTTAATTTCGTTTAGTTGAATTTTACTTTTTCATATTTTACTTTTTTATTGTTATTAAAGACAATATTATTTTTTGACAAATTAAAAAATAGATGATATTTTACAAAAAATAATATTGACAACAAAGAAGATGTTTGATATCTAATATTTTATACTTTGAATACAAGAAGAAGAGAGAATTTATATTTTTAATCTAAAAATTAAAAATATTATTTAAATTGATAGCATTGTAGAATAAATTGATACATTATATAAGTTTTAGGGTCTAAAATTGTTATTTGACCAAGCAATATTATGTTTCTTTTTAATTTTAATAATTTGGGTTTCAAAATAAAAATAATATGTACCGTTAGGTATTATTCTATTAAAAAAATTAGTTTGAGTACCAAAATAGAAATAAAAAAATAACTGAGATACTAAGTATATAATTTATTCTTATTTAAAATTTTTTTAAATTTTAACATATATGGAAATAAATTTAATTTAATTGATTTTTTAAATTTTTAATTTTTATTAACTAATTTAATAATATTCAACAATGTTCAGCAATAGTGATGTTCGGCGATGTTCATCGCACATAGTAGACTCATCCTTTTATATTTCATCAAACAAATATTGTATCTTACATTCCTACCAAATAAACCGAACAAAGTAAGTTAATATCTCTAGCAATATATCAAGTAATATTACATCTCGAGAATCTTATTCTCAAAGGTAATCTTACAATTCGTAAAATAAACGCACCCTAAGAATTGTATTTTGATATACAAACTTAGTAAAAAAATATTTTTATAAAATTTAAAATTTAAATCTCAAACTTTTGCACCCTAAAATTTAAATCTTAAACTCTAAATTCTACAACCTACATATTAAAACATTAAATTCTAATCTAAAACATTAAACTCTAAACCTTAAAATTAAATAATTCATATAAACTAAAATCACATAAATTTGTGTATTAAAATTACACAAAATTAAAGGATTAGTATAAATTAAAATTTACATAAAATATTTTCCTTCCTGTAATACTGCATACCGAATAAGGTTCATTGTTTCCTTAATTATCTCTTCCTGTACATTTTTTTTTTTGATAAATTCTTCTTGTACAATTTTAATTAGTTAAATAGAGGTTTTAAGTAATTAATTTTCTTAGGAGAGATCTACACTACTAGGAGTATATATAAGTTAACCTAACAAGATGAGTCTCATCAATTCCACAACCTTAATTTCTTAGACACAATAAAAAATGGTAAATCCGAGTCACTTATATTCTGTTGGTACAGTGCCCAGAGATTTGTAATAAAAAATCATGTTACATGTTTCATGTTTCTTTGTCGTTGTAGGTAGCAGTTGCCGTCGTGTTGTTCGTACTTGGTATTGGTTTGTCTCTTTTGACAACCGGAAATGCTCAGCAACATTTCAACGTCGAGAAGTTTGGTGCGGTCGGAGATGGCAAGACCGATGATTCACAGGTGAGTAATTGTTTTATGGCTGTTGTTTATTTATGGTCTGTAACGAGGTTTGTTTTTAACTGTGGAAACTTGGTAGGCATTTTTGAAAGCATGGCAGGCGGTGTGTGGAGCAGAAGGGGAAACAGCTACCCTTGAAATATCAGCACAGAAAACATATTTATTATCTTCACTGGAAATTCATGGTCCTTGCAAGGGAAAAACCATCCATGTTCAGGTATTCGGACACAAATTATCTACTTGTTTTTGTCTTGCATGTGCCATGCATCTATTCATTCATGGTACATACAGAGTCTAGATTGAATATTGGAAGGACCAAAATATTTAATTTTTAAAATATTTTATCTTGAATTAACAGATCTTGACAATAAAGTTTATACAAGGTTAACTTAAATTTTTGTATAATCTTAAATTTAAAATTTACTGCTATTTAACATAAAATTATTCGTAATCCATATTTATATAACTATCTATACTTGTATATTTTATCAGGTTTTGGGGAACATTTTAGCACCCAGTGCTACTGCATGGAGTAAATCTAATTCTCGTAATTGTTGGCTATGCTTCAATCGAGTGGATGGTCTCATTGTTGATGGTACAGGAAAAATTGATGGCAATGGTGCAACTTGGTGGGGCAAGGTGGATACATTCATCCTATATATATAAATATACAATAAAATATGATATAATTTATAAACTATATTTAATACGCGATTAAAATATTGATGCATCTTAAAAGTTTTGTCTCTTGATTCATAAACTGTTTTCTATTAATTTAAGACACACTCTTAAGTTCTTTCGAGAGTTGAGAGACTAACTTTAAGAATGTATCAATTTCTTACCAAATTTAAAAAGTTAAATACCAAACTTTGATAGATGTGATTGACTGATTTTGATTGTATTCTACTTTCAGTTTTCAACATCCAAGAGACCAACGGTGAGTATCATCGATCTTGGTGTTCGACTTTTCTCTTCTCTTTCTCCTTAATCTAATCTTTGAAACTTTTCGAACATGATCCGATTGATGATTCTCCAGGCTTTGTTCTTCTATGCCTGCAATAACCTTAAACTAAGTGGACTGACTCATCTAAATAGCCCGAAGTTTCACATCAACTTGCACAATTGCAATGGGGTGTCGATATCAAATCTTCACATCATTGCACCTTCCGACAGTCCTAACACAGATGAAATCGATATCACATCGTCAACCCAACTTAATATATCCGACACATTCATAGGAACAGGTTGTTTCTTCATTCTTAATCTTACCTCTTCTTGTTTAATATCTATATATACACGGTGATGCACAGAGCTTACCGGACATGACATCATATGTAGTTAGCTATGTCTTCCATTGATTGCAGGTGATGACTGCATTGCTATAAAGCATGGCACTTCTAACATCAATATTACTAATGTTACCTGTGGACCGGGTCACGGGATCAGGTGTTCGAACACTTCCAGTAGTTCTTACCTTGTAGCATTGGAAGTTTAAGTGGAGCCGACGACCGCGTGGAACAAGTGTACGTGACAGGTTGTACTTTCAACGCGAGTAAAAGCGGAGCACGAATCAAGACAGTCCCGGTGAGTCATTAGCTTCTTTGTCTAAAAAGAAACATCATTTGAATCTGAAATTCATGAAGATTTGGACCCTTTTGTTTTGGCAGGGTGGAACAGGGTTTGTAAGGGATATTAAATTCGTAGGGATAAAACTCATAGCATCTGGAAATCCGATACTCATAGATCAACACTATTGCAATGGCGGGGATCACCGTTGCCAAGATCAGGTATAGTTTATATCTTCATGACCCAATCCATCAGAGTCGGAAATCTTTCTACAAAAGCTCTTGTTAAAGCAGTTTAGATGAAGAAGTGATGGTTGTTTTTTGATTTTTTGTCAGGGAAAATCTTTAGCTATTAGTGATGTGACGTTCAGAGGATTTCGAGGAACGAGTTCAGTTATTGAAGCCATTAACTTGGATTGCAGAAAGCAAGGTTGTCGTGGCATCACCATTGATAATGTAAACATAAGCTCGAGCAACGGAAAGAAACTTCAAGCCGTTTGTAACAATGCTCATGGAACAGCTTCCTCAACCGTACCTGTCGTCTCTTGCATGTCTTCTTGATGTACACAATAATGGATTTCTTGTTTTGTTTCATTTCGACCACACTAATGAAGAGAGTGAATGTGTCAAACCCTCTATTGCTTGGACTACAAACGCTTGCTGCTTTTGTCACGGACCAATATTTTGAGTTCAAATTTTCCGCATACTAAAGGGTAGAACTCATAAATACTCTTAGCCAACTCGTACACTTGAAAAATGCATCAGTCCACACCAAAGAAGTCAAGCACTCAAAGAACCAATTCCTCGTCACTAGTGGAGCCGAGGTTATCCGACCCATAGTTTGGGATCACAGTCGCACCATGGATGTCAACCATGATCTCACCATGGGTGTCGGTCCCGCTCGCACCATGGGTGCAAATCTATTTCGCACTATGGGTACCGATCCGGCTCACACCATGGATGCCGATCATTATCACCCCATGGGTGCGGATCATAGTCGCACCATGGGTGCCTATCTTGCTCACACCATGGGTGTTGATCCCGCTCGCACCACGAGTGTCGATTCGTCTCACACCACGAGTGTTGATCCGTCTTGCACCACGAGTGTCGATCCGTCTTGCACCATGGGCGTCGATCCGTCTCGCACCATGGGTGTCGATCTGGCTCGCACCATGGGTGCCAAGTCTGTCTACACCATGGGTGCCGATTCCGTCCACACCATGGGTGTCGGTCCCGCCCAAAACTAAGGGTTGCATTCGAGAATACCATCAAGGCCATCCTGCCGCACATCAGGAGCAAGCCCACCACACCTTAGGGCCCAAGTATACAGCACTTAAGGAGCCTTGAAGTTTGACTCCATGAAGGAGTTCTAAAACAATAGGGACAAGAAGTTTTAATCCTTAAAGGACTAGGAATCCTAGTTAGATTAGGACTAGGAATAGAGGGGGCTATATAAGGAGGCTTTGCCCCACCTCATTATTTACTTTGTCTTGAGTTTTGCTCTCAAGCATTAGACTTTGTTTTTCCCGACATCTGTTAATATTCAATAAAAGTGCCGAGCTATTGCTCGTGTTTCCCCAAGTTCTCTTTCTCCATCTATTATCTCTTATTCTTCACGTTTCCGACTTGATCCAACCCTTCTGCTTGGATCGGATAGGCTTAACTTAGGCTTCATACTACTTGAAAGAGGCGTCTAAGGCTGCATGTCCCGGTTGAATCTCCAGGGGCGTGACAAGTGGTATCAGAGCGAAGTTTCTCGCTGGGTATGAGTAGAAAAGAAGACATGGGGACGGCCACAAAGGCCACGAAAAACCAACCAACGGATAAAAAACGTTGCCTCAAAGGATCGACTAACACGTCTTGAGGAAAGGATAAACCGACTCGAATCCAATTCAAAGGAATCGAAGGATTCTCTAGACGTTGTCAACGATCACCTTGAGGAACTAGAAGTCAAAATCTATCCTCTCAAGCAAGATGTTAACGAGAAAGTTCAAGAACTCCTCAACCAAACATACTAAAAATTAAACCAATAAGATGTATCCCTTGAGGTCGCGATGTAGGCGATGAAGGGAGAACTATTGGAGGAAATCAAAAAGCTCAAGACCGAGCTATCCCTTTACAAAAATGCCGTAATAACTAACATAGTGGGCAAACTGAGAGTGGCTAAACCCAGGATCGATGTGCCAAAACCGAAGGAGTTCAAAGGAGCAAGGGACACTCAGGAAGTGGACAACTTCGTGTGGTATTTGGAGCAATATTTTCGACTCATAGGCATCGAGGATGAGAATACAAAGGTGAATACCGCTTCTGTCTACTTGACAGATGTCGTACTTTTATGGTGGCGATATAAGTGTTCCCAATAAGAGGACGGTCAAATTCCCGTCAAAACTTGGAAAGAATTCCAATATGAATTCAAAGAACATTTTTACCCATAGAACGCACAAGAAAAAGCTTGGGAAAAGCTTCATCAACTGAAGCATGACGGGTCAATCCGTGAATATGTCAACAAATTCACTGAACTTAGGCTTCAAATTCATAACATGAGCGAAGCCGATGCCCTCTTTCCTTTCAAAAACCGATTACAACGTTGGGCCAAGATGGAATTACACCGAATGAGGGTAAAAGATTTGTCCAAAGCAATGGACGTAGCCGACTCTCTTACAGAATTTGAATTCGAGAAATCAGATAAGCCAAAACGTAAAGGTGATGGCGAAAAGGGCCAAGGCGTGCATATCAAAGAAGGATCCAAGGTGCAAACCAACGGAGAGGTCAAACTCTATAAGCCGTGAAAAAAGAACAACAACTTTAGTTCTTACAATTGTGGAGGCAATCACTTAAAAAAGATTTTCCATAACTCGGAAAAGCTACATCCATTCAAGAAGACGAATGCGAAGAAGAAATTGCAGACTTGAACTCCATCCTTAGTTTTATGGAGAATAAGGAAAACTTTAAGAAAGGTTTGATGTACATAAATGTTGTTGTGGTATACAGACGATTGAATGCCTCAGTGGACACTGATGCATCCGACTTGTTTATGTCAGAACTAACCACAGAGAAGCTTGGCCTTCATGTTCAAAAGGCAAGTGGATTCGTTAAAACCATTAATTCCAAGGAGACACCAATCGCAGGAGTAGCGAAAGGAGTCAAACTCAAGATTAGAAAATGGTTTGGCAAGGAATCAATAAGTGTAATATCACTCCATGATTTTAACTTTATAATCGGAATTGATTTCCTTGATCGAATTAGGGTTGTGCCCGTCCCATTTGAAAGTTGTTTGCACATACTTGACCCTCGACAGCCGTGCGTGGTTCCAGCAAAAAGAAAGCTTAGAGTTAGGGAGAAAATAATGTTAACCATTAGATTTAGCGAAGGAGGAAACGAGGAAATTCCCCCGTCCATCACGATACTGAAACATGATGACCTAGTGAAGCCAAAGACAGTCTCGATAAAAGTGGGACAAGTTCCAATTGAAATTCAAGATGAGACATCGCTCATGTTGCCTAAAATTCTCCATAAAAAGGAGAAGACCGGGAAAAGTTAAAACTTGAGTCACCAATAATCTCGCAAACCACAATAGAGGATCTCAAGGAATTGATATAACCTTCGAAAATCCCGAACAACCATCCATGTCGGACACATATTCCAGCATGCTTGATGAACCAAAGCAAGCAACCTACAAGTTTGCAACAAAGTGGAAAGAACACCCCACCCAAAGTCATCAACAAAAGGTCGGAAAGCCGATTAAGAGATGGGCAAGTACAAAACAGAGGGACGCCAGCTACCAAGCTAGAAACTTAGTCCTTGCAAAGCTAATCGGGATCTTACAAAATCCTCCGGCATACAAGAGGCTTGTGCAAAGATACGAGAGTCCATTCAAAGTCTTAAAACAAGTGGGCAACAAAATTTATCATCAGGAGTTACCCACATCGATTAAAGCTCATCCGGTATTCTATGTAAGTTCACTGAAACCCTTCACAAGAATAAATCAAACCCAGATCAAGTCAAATCACACCAAACACAGGTTGGAGTGAAAATCTCTTATGAGAACACAACTTGGGAAATACAAGCCGAACGAGTCTTTCAACGACCAGGATACAAACCAAGGCATGAATACCTTATTCAATGGGAAGAACTTCCAAATAGCAAAGGAAGTTGGGAACATGCCGAGAAAGTTTGGCAATTTAAAGACCAAGTAAGCTAATATAACATTGGTCAAGCGACGAGGGCGTCGTTGAAACCAATGGGGGAGAATGTCACAGATCAATATTTTGAGTCCAAATTTTCCGCGCACCAAAGGGTAGAAATCATAAATACTTTTAGCTAACCCGTACACTTGAAAAATGCATCACTCTGCACTAAAGAAGTCAAGCCCTCAAAGAACCAATTCCTCGTCACTAGTGGAGCCGAGGTTATCCAAGCCATAGTTTCCGATCACAGTAGCACCATGGATGTCAACCATGATCTCACCATGGGTGTCGCTCCTGCTCGCACCATGGGTGCAAATCTGGTTCACACCATGGGTACCGATCTGGCTCACACCATGGATGCCGATCATAGTGCACCATGGGTGTCAATCTCGCTCGCACCATGGGTGTCAATCTTGCTCGCACCACGAGTGTCAATTTGTATCACACCATAGTTGTCGATCCGTTTCGCACCATGGTTGTCGATCCGTCTCGCACAATGGGTGTCGATTTATCTCGTACCATGGGTGTCGATCCGTCTCGCACGATGGGTGCCGATTCGTCTCACACCATGGGTGTCTATCCGTCTCACCCCATGGGTGCCGATCCGGCTCGCACCATGGGTGTCGATCCGGCTCGCACCATGGGTGCTAAGTCTGTCCACACCATGAGTGCTGATTCCGTCCATACCATGGGTGTTGGTCCCACCAAAAACTAAGGGTTGTATCCGAGAATACCATCAAGGCCAATCCTGACGCACATCAGGAGTAAGCCCGCCACACCTTAGGGCCTAAGTATATAGCACTTAAGGAGCCTTGAAGTTCGACTCCATGAAGGAGTTCTAAAACAATAGGGACAAGGAGTTTTAATCCTTAAAGGACTAGGAATCCAAGTTAGATTAGGACTAAGAATAGAGGGGGCTATATAAGGAGGCTTTGCCCCACTCATTATTTACTTTGTCTTGAGTTTTGCTCTCAAGCATTAGACTTTGTTTTTCCCAACATCTGTCAATATTCAATAAAAGTGTCGAGCTATTGCTTGGGTTTCCCACGTTCTCTTTCCCCATCTATTATCTCTTATTCTTCACGTTTCCAACTTGATCCAAGCCCTTCTTCTTGGATTAGATAGGCTTAACTTAGGCTTCATACTACTTGAAAGAGGCGTCTAAGGCCGCATATCTCGGTTGAATCTCCAGGGGCATGACACTTTGTTTTAGCTCCTTTGGGTTCTGTAGGACAAACACAAAAGCAACAATTATTAACTAGTGTACTTATGATTGTTGAGTTATAACTCTAATGATAGATTATTAATGTTTGAATGAGTAATTATTAAAACTTTTTTGAAGTAATTTTATTATTAATATTGTAGTGATCCTTTCAAAAATCGAAATAAATAGGTGTGAAAAGGGTCACTGATTTGAAAAATTAAAAATTGAGAATTTTGAAATTGTCCCAAAATTAGAAAATTAGGTTTAGATTGAAAAATTAGGGATTTGGAATAAAAATTAGGGATTGGAAAATTGGGAAATATGGTTCCCAAATTGAAAATTGATTTAAAAATTTGGGAATTAGGGTTTAGGTTAAAAATTGGGAGTTTTGAAAATTAGGGTTTTGAAAAGTCCTAAATTAAAAGTGAATTTAGAATTTTGAAAAATAATTAAAAGGGATTAAAAAGAGGGGAAAGATTTAAAAAAATGGGGTGGAAAAATGTTTTAAAAAAAGTGGAGTCGCCACCGGCCATTTTGGTAGGCTGGACACCGTAAAAACCAGAGATTCGAAAGAGACGGGTTTGAGAGTCGGTTACGGTTTGAACACGGGTTTAAGGGTTAAAAACCGCCTAAAATTGATACCTTTATCAAAATAACCGCTTAAATTAATTTTGGATTTTCCGAATTAAAAGTGACATTTAAATTAATGTTTGTCTAAATATTCGAATCAAATTTTATTTTTTTACCGTGTCTTTATTCAAAGGCAACACATACACCGTGACCACTACGTTGGAACACGGGCCCATTATGACCGAATAAAGACGTAATTAATGAATTAATTAATTAAAAAGTATGGATGTGAATGGAAAAAAATAAAATAATAATAATAATATGTATGCAAAATAAAATAAAGAGGTGTAGATGATTGCATGAAGTAAAGATTATGTACTACATGACAAACTATAATAAATAAATAAATAAATAAATAAAATGTACATGTAAAAGAAGCATGCATAGCAGAGTAAATGTAAAAAAAAAAGGTAAAGCAAATATATACAAAATCAAATATGCATGTGAACTATAGAATGAAATGCCTAAACAAAATATACATGAAAATAAGATAAATAAAAATAAAGCATAAATGTAAAATGCATGATGAAATAAAATATAATGTAGCAAAACATGAATAGTAAAGTTGAATAAATACATGATATAAAGAGAAACATAAATAAATTAAGAAAAAAGTAAATAAAATGATAAAAGGAAAATTAACCACTGTGAAGGACTAAATCGAAAGGATTTAAAAAGGTTTAGGCCCTTACAGCCCTATTTTTAAGTGAGGAAAGGCCAAAAGGGAGATTTAAAAGAAGCGGAGAGACCTTCCTGAGATTAAACTAATTTTAAAACGATAGTTAAAACCTATCTGGTGGCCAAATCAAAAACCTTTAGAAAGTTCAGAGGACCTCATGTGCTAGGACTAAAATACGGAGGGATTTATTAACGAAAATAACCCGTTTTCTTTTTATTGTATAAGTATAAAACACAAAAATTAGATTAATCATCCCCTTTTCGAAACCAAATCGCGTTAAACCCTCTGTTTCTTTGAAACCGAAACCAAGACCTCACTTCTATAAGAAAACGAAGGAACAAAACAAGAGGAGAAAACTCTTCTTTCGATTCGAAAGGAAGAAGAAGAAGGCGGACAAAGTCTTCCCCCTCTCTCAGCTCACCAACAACAACCGACGGTCGCGAGGCTTATCGCTGGACTCGAGGAGATCGGACGAACAAAACCGAAAAAAGGGTAAACACAACAAACCTTAAACTTTCTTTTTGATTCCCCCTATTGATGCAAAAATAAAAAACGACTAGTTATTACCTCTGAAACTGGTATATTCGATTGAAAGTGTATGGGGAAACCCCTTACATGATATTGGTTCTTGGCTTAAATAGCCGAAATTACATGCTAAAATAAAAAAAACCTCTAAAATCCTATTTGCTTGCTGGTTTTGTATTTATGTTATGCCTCTCACTTCTGCAATTTTTGCTCTGAAAATTGTGGGCGTTTTTGTTTCTGGCATTTGGCCGAAATTCTTCTGATGTTCTGTTGCGATTTGTACGAATCTTGGCTCTGTAATCTGCTGGAATTGTTGGTGATTTGGTTTTAATTGTTATTTGGATTATCTGGAAATTGTGTATTCGGCTAAACTTTGTATCGATCTGACAATCTTCGTTGTTTGTATGGACACGTGGTGGCCGGTGATGCGATGGGGGACCACCGAACGGCCGACGACCGGAGAATTGAAGGAGTGATATGGCAGACGAACAGTCAGTGCGTGAACCTGACGCGCACATGGGGTGCGATGAACCGGCGCGCGTGGGCGCGTGGAAGCTCCAGAAGATTCTTCCCTGTTTAATCTGGACCGTTGGATCACAGATCCGATCCAACAATCCTAAAATGGCTGCACAAGAGAAAAATGAGGGTTAGCTAGGGTTTTTTACTTAATCCGGTTTGGGTTTAGGGTGGGTTTATTATAATATTATTTATTTTTGGGTTTAATAAAGTTTGGGCTTCTGTAATTTAATTATTTAGTGTGGGTTTGTATATTAAAAGGAATGGGCTGATATTTAAATAAACTTTGGGCTATTTATTTATAAATATAATTTTATTTATTATTACTTATTTATAATAATAACAAGTAATAATAATAATAATAAGTGGTAATAATAATAAAGATAATATTAAACCGAAATAAAGGAAAGTAATATAATAAAAAGATGAAATTCGATTATATAGAACAAACTTATAATATTTTTGTATTTTCTAATAAATAAATATATTAGAGTCGTAATAGACAAATAGGAGAAAATAAACATAAAATGGATAATAATGTATAGGTAATGTTTTTGGATTTTTGAATTTAGTAACAAATATATAGTAAACAAATGTATGTATAAAAAAAGATAGTGTTTTCACAAAATTCAATCCCGTTATTTGAATTCAACGACAACTTAAAATCGGGTTTAAAACCCCAGATAAAATTAGTGATTACAAATATTTTATTTTAAGTTGAAAAAATTTATAGATAAAAATTATCAGTCAATTGATGAAACTTATATGATAGTACATGTTAATGTAACAGTATCATATAAATGAATATGTTGGCTTAAGAAATATTATATAACTGATGAAACTTTTAAATATTTTAATTTCTTCTTTAAACTATGAGTCTCACTTTAAATATTGTCAGAATTTTTAAATATTTAAATTTCATCCTCAAACTATAACCATTCTTCTAAATTAATACCTAAATTTTTAAATATTAAATTTTATCTTAAATTATTGTTTATACACTTGCTTGGATAAAGCAGATGTATCTATACATCTGCTACGCGTATCAGTATATAGAGGCATACCGATACAGACACTGATTGTATCGGTAAGGGTGGCCGTTAAATTAGTTGTTGGCTTAAAATAAGTTATGTTTCTATACGTTTTAGTCCCTAATATTTGTATTTGCAATTGCATGAGCTATAATAGTTATTTTGAGTTGAAATTTCACCAGCAAGCATGTGATGAACCTAATTTCAAGATTGTAACTTTAATTTGGAAAAAATCTTCCAAAAGTATATAAAATTCAAATCCGATCCTTTTTGCAAATTAGGTCAAATTATGGCTCGATTTTTTTTTTGTTTTTCGCTAGAATCAAACTTGATGAATGCATAATTTGGTCCTTTTTGCATATCAGGTCAAATTAGGGCTCAATTGTAGTCCATTTTCAGTAGAATCAAACTTGATGAATGCATGAATACTTAGGAACTAACTTGATGAATGCATGAACACTTGGGGTTGAAGATTCATTCAAATCATATTTGGTAAGTTATCCCTCTTAAACTTATCCTTATTCTTATATCTTTGTAATTATGGAAAGTAACTTATGATAAGCGATAAAAGAATAAGAATAAATATGGACCCTTGATGTAAATCATTTCTAGTCCTCGAATGTAAAGGTCTTTAAGTATAAAAAGAGGTTTTTCTCACCTCATTTGTCACAACTTCTTCTTTGAGTAATACATATCATTCACTCAAAACCTCTCTAGTTCTTTGTCATTTCTTTTCTTCGTTTATTCTTTAATTTTCGCAAGAGCTTTGAACGTTTCATGGTAAAACAAATTTATTAGTGGATTTTCTTATTATTATCATTTTAATTCTACCCTATTTATGAATATTCTTATTTATTACTCTTCATGTACAATATTAATTAGTCGAATTGAGGGTTTAAGTAATTAATTGGCTAATGAGAGAGCTACCCTGCTAGGAGTATATAGGAAAAACTAACAAAATTAGTCTCACCAATTCTACAACCTTAATTTCTCAAACAGAATAAAAAATGGTAAATCCAAGTCACTTAGATTCTATTAGTACATTGCTAAAAGGTTAGATATAAAAAAATTATGTTACAGCTTTCTTTGTCATTGTAGGAAGCAGTCGCGGTCGTGTTGTTCGTACTTGGTCTTGGTTTGTCTCTTTTGACAACCGGAAATGCTCAGCAACATTTCGATGTTGGGAAGTTTGGTGCGGTCGGAGATGGCAAGACCGACGATTCTCAGGTGAGTAATTGTTTTATGAATGCTGTGTATTTATGGTATGTAACGATGTTTCTTTTCATTTGTGGAAACTTGGTAGGCATTTTTGAGAGCATGGCAGGCGGTGTGTGGAGCAGAAGGGGGAACAGCTACCCTTGAAATACCAGCACAGAAAACATATTTATTATCTTCACTGGAATTCGCTGGTCCTTGCAAGTCAAGCTCCATCCATGTTCAGGTATTCGAACACAAATTATCTACTTGTTTTTGTCTTGCATGCGCCATGCATCTATTCATTCACGGTACAGACAAAGCTTAGATCGAATATTGAAAGGACCAAAATACTTACTTTTTAAAATATAGTGACTTATTAAATATTTAATCCTGAATTAACAGATCTTGGCAACAAAGTTTGTATAAGGTTTATGTAATTTTTTGTATAATCTTGAATTTAAAATTTAATACTATCTAAAATAAAATTACGTACGTCCATATTTACGTAACTATCTATACTTAATTATGTTCGTATATTTTATCAGGTTTCGGGGAACATTTTAGCACCCAGTGCTAATGCATGGAGTAAATCTAAATCCGGTAATTGTTGGCTATGCATCCGGGGAGTGGATGGTCTCATCGTTGATGGTCCAGGCAAAATTGATGGCAATGGTGCAACTTGGTGGGGCAAGGTGGATATATTCATCATTCATATATATACAATGAAATATCGTATAATTTATAAATTGTTTTTTATACGCGATTAAAAAATAATCTATCTTAAAAGTTGTCTCTTAGTATAAGAGACACCCTTAAATTCTTCTTAAAGTCAACAGACAAAAACTTACTTTAAGAATATATAGATTTCTTACCAAATTTAATAAGTTAAATACCAAACTTTGATAGATGTAATCGATTGATTTCGATTGTATTTTGCTTTCAGTTTTCTACATCCCAGAGGCCAACGGTGAGTATCATCGATCTCGACATTCGACTTTCCTCTTCTCTTTCTCCTTAATCCAAACTTTGAAACTTTTCGAACATGATCCGATTGATGATTTTTCAGGCTTTGTTATTCCATTCCTGTAATAACCTTAGACTAAGTGGACTGATTCATCTAAATAGCCAGAAGAATCACATCACCGTGCACAATTGCAATGGGGTGTCGATATCATATCTCCACATCATTGCACCTTCCGACAGTCCTAACACGGATGGAATCGATATCGCAATGTCAACCCAACTTTTTATATCGGAAACTTTCATAGGAACAGGTTGTTTCTTCATCCCTAATCTTACCTCTTTTCGTTTAATATTTATATACATCGATAATACACAATTGGTAAGAGAGTGATTAGCGAGATGATGCAAGTGATGACATTAAATACAGTTAGCTATGTCTTCGATTGATTGCAGGTGATGACTGCATTGCTATAAAGGGTGGCACTTCTAACATCAATATTACTAATGTTACCTGTGGACCGGGTCACGGGATCAGGTGTTGAAACACTTCCATAGTTCTTACCTTATCATGAATTGAATTGCATATAGTTTATGGTAACCTACCGCAAATACTTGTAGCATTGGAAGCCTAGGAGAAGATGGAGCCGACGAACAGGTGGAACAAGTGTACGTTACGAGTTGTACTTTCAACGCGAGTACGAACGGAGCACGAATCAAGACAACCCCGGCAAGTCATTAGCTTGTTTGTCTGAAAAGAAACAATATTTGTATCTGAAATTCATGAAGATTTGGACCCTTTTGTTTTGTCAGGGTGGAACAGGGTTTGCAAGGGATGTTAATTTCGTAGGGATGACACTGATAGCATCTGGAAATCCGATAGTCATAGACCAACACTATTGCAATGGCATGGATCACCATTGCCAAGATCAGGTATACTTTATATTCTTCACGATCCGATCCATCGGAGTCGGAAATCTTTCCACAATAGCTTCTGTTAAAGCAATTTAGATGAAGAAGTGATGGTTGTTTTTCGATTTTTTCTCAGGGAAAATCTGTAGCTATTAGTGGTGTGACATTCAGAGGATTTCGAGGAACGAGTTCAGTTATTGAAGCCATTAACTTGGATTGCAGCAAGCAAGGTTGTAATGGCATCACCATTGATGATGTAACCATAAGCTCGAGTGTCGGACAGGAACTTCAAGCCGTTTGTAACAATTGTCATGGAACATCTGCCTCAACTATACCTGTTGTCTCTTGCATGTTGTCTTGATGTATACAATAATAGATTTCTCTATGAAATGAAATATTCTTAATGGTTTTGGAATAGTATTAATTCGTTGAATATCATCGATTGATTTCTTATATTGTTTCATTTGAACCACACTAATGACAGCAGCGCAACCGGTCCGAGCCAAAGTATTTGAGAACTTGTTATACGATGAATTGTAGATGTCTGCAACCTAAAGCATGTCCAAAACGTAAAATGTACAGAGAGTTCGAGAGATCCAGATGTTCTATCCTCATTTTAAAGGAAAGACAAAAATAAAATGCGTTTGCCGGGAGTTGAACCCGGGTCTATTGCTTGGAAGGCAATTATCCTAACCGTTGAACTACAAACGCCTGTTGCTTACTTTTTGTCTCTTGCTTTCTTCAATATTTTTCTTGAGTTATCCAGTACGCAGAAAGAAACAACAATTATCATGCAATAACTTTTTGTTTTTACTTTAATGTTGTAAAATATGTTCTCTGGAGATTTGGGGGATTCAGAAATGTTGTTGGGGTTTGTCAATTGACCTGCTGCCTTTCATGCATATTTGGCTGCTGAGTCTTGTCATGTTCCGAGAGCCACGGAAACGCTCGACGAAGCAACTACTTTATTCCGTGTAAACTCGAATGCTGTGAAATGAACCATTGACAGTTTCCTGGTTGGAAATAACTTGCACCTGCCTAGCTCTCCATGGTGAGTTTAAAACCGTATTACGTTCATTAAGATATGAAGACCAGCAATATCCTTTTAGATTCTTGTTTTCGTACAAAGGTGAGCCTTAATGTGTTTGTATGTTTGTCTCCTATGTAAATCTTCTCAAAATTTTGAATTTCAAGATAATAATTTCCCAGCAGAATTCTGATTTTTGGGTAATACAACTACTGGACCATTCTCCAGAAGTTGGTGCTGCAGTGTCGAGAATTGTTGGCGCATTCGGTTACCTTCCCCCGAGTATGTTAGGGTTGGCAATGTTCATTATTAACTAGTGTACTTGTATGAATGTTTGAGCTCTAACTCTATTTACATGTTATTAATGTTGGATTTATTATGATTCGGATTTGAATCCGAGTGTTTGATTAACCCAAAGAATTTGGCTCCAATGTTTGGACCTCATATTTGAGTCTTAAGCCAGTTTTGGGCCTTGGATCTAGGTGCTTGAGTTGGGTTATGAGTTTAGGCTTTGGTTAGTGGATAAGATGATAATCCTCTAATTGAGAACTAAAAAAAGGGGAAAAAAAGTAACTTCTCTGTAAAAAAGTTAGGCAAGTAAGGTCATTCTTCTCTTATCATTCTCCCTATCTTCCACCATCTTTGCAAGAGAAAAAATCTAGAAAAGGTTTCAACTTTGTTGTGTTGCTTGAAAATCTGGTTTTGAAGCTGAAGAAAGAGTTGTAGGGTTACTTATGATCTACCAAACAAGGTAAATATATATAGGTTGGAGGGAAATGAGGTTTAAGAATGGAGGTTGAGTCATGAACAGGAAAGAAGTTTTAAAAGCTTAAATTTTAGTTTTATTGTATCTTTATTCTTTAAGCTCTGAGAATTCTCCCTCAATGGTGTCTAATGATTGATTTAACATCTCTTTATAGAGAAGCATGTTGGTGAGCCCTCAACGGGCTTGAAAAACAAAAAACTTGAATAAAGGAAAAAAACTCGGTTGTTTTTGTTTTTGCTTAAGGTTGATACTCCTCCAACTCCCTAGCATCATGTGTGAAAAAATTAAATTTTATATTTTAACCGTTTTAAGTTGTTCAAGAAATAACGAGTTATACTGATCAACATTAAATTTATTTTTTAATTGTGTATGAAAAAATTTAAAATAAATGAGTTTTTTAATCACAAATTCAGAGTTTAGTATAGCTATAAGTACATTTTATGTGCTTTAATAGTTTAAACAATATCAATAATATTGTCTGTTTTTACAATATTATTATGTTGTTATGTAATATTTTTAAAAAATATTTTCTCTTTAAGTTGTATATTGTTTGTGTGTGGATTTTAATTCATATAATATGTAAAATTGAAACATAGTAATCGGTTACAATCTTACAGATATTCATTAAATAAAGTGAAAACATAAATTATGCAATAATCACATGAATAAACTATTTGGTTTTATCTATATAAAAATTATTTGATTTTTTACTATTCAATCACTGTAACTAACATAATTTAATTAAAATATTTAATAAATTTAAAATTATGTTCGGAAATGTATTTTTTAAAAACTGATTTTAATAGAAAAATAGGTATGAGTTGAACTTTGATTGAAACTAAGAAGAAACTGATATTCAATTATTGTTTTGTAAGTTTAGTATTAAAAAACAATAATTTTGTATATAATAAATTTGATTGGAATTAGAATAAACGTTTAAAAAATCTTTGAATTACATGAATAATTTTTCAATTACATTGCTTTATTTTAATATTTATATGTTAAATGTTAAAATATTTGTATAAATTTGACTCAGAAAATAATGTATACGAGTAACTTAAAGAATCGAAAAAGTTAAATTAGATTTAAAAAACAAATCATAAAATTAAAATGGTGTTTTATAGTTTAAAACTTAATAAGTTGCCCAAAGACAAAAAAAAAAAAATAAAAAGTGACTTGGTTAATTAATTTTAAGAGAAGTGTTGTAAAGGAAAAAAGAAAAGGGATGAAAAATTTAGGGTTTAATCTAAATATTTGATGATTTATTTTCTATTAGGATTAAATTGATATAGTATAATGATTTTAGAAACTAAAATTATTATTAAATCATGTCATTTTATAATTTTCGTTAAATATATAATGGAAGATGATCAAAATGAGAATAAAATAAAATATTAGTGACGGTTATCCCAAAAATATTTGTTGGATGACTAACACAAAAACATGATGATAGTTGAATGATTACCTGTGTAATTCTTTCTATAGAAAATAATTTAATTAAAATTTTGTTTTAAATAATTATTAATTATACATTGAGTCCTTTAAATTTTTACTTTTATTAATTGGTTTAATAGTGTTCAACAATATTCAGCACTACTGGTGTTCAGCGGTGTTCGACGCACGTGGTAGACTCATCCTTTATAAAATTATTTTAATCACTAAAATTAAATTTTTTATTATACATCACGATAAAAGAAAATAATATATATAGGTAATAATTTATTAATTATTATGTAAAATATTAATTACATTTATAATATATTAACAATAATATTATTTTTGTAAAATTTAATTATTGTAATAAAATTAATTATATGATTTTTACTATAAATATTTTTAATCTATTAGAAATTTAAATGATTAAAAATAAAATATTTTTAAGGATAATATAATAAAATTTACTTTCAAGTAATTTTATATTTCATCAACCAAATATAGCATCTTACGTTCCTATCAAATAAAACGAACAAAGTTAATACTTAATATCTCCAGCAATATAACAAGTAATATTACATCCCGAGAATCTTATTTTTAAAGGTAATCTTATATTTCGTAAAATAAACGCACCCTAATGATTGTATTTTGATATAAAACTTAGTAAAAAAATATTTTTATAAAATTTAAATCTCAAACTTTTGCACCCTAAAATCTAAATCTTAAACTCTAAATTCTACAACCTACATATTAAAACATTAAATTCTAACCTAAAACCTTAAACTCTAAACCTTGAAATTAAATAATTCATATAAACTAAAATCACATAAATTTGTGTATTAAAATTACCCAAAATTAAAGGATTAGTATAAATTAAAATTTACATAAAATATTTTCCTTCCTTTAGTAATGCATGCCGAATAGGTTCATTGTTTCCTTAATTATCTCTTCCTGTACAATTTTTTTTTTATAAATTCTTCCTGTACAATTTTAATTAGTTAAATAGAGGATTTAAGTAATTAATTTTCTTAGGAGAGAGCTACCCTACTAGGAGTATATATAAGATAACCTAATGTAACAACCCATTTTAAAACATAAAAAGAAAAAAAAAAACATTTCATTAATCTAAATCCATATACAAGATGTCCATTACAATTCAAACCTAATCCCCTATCCAACAGACATAACCCATAACCCAAACCCGAAAGCCCACAAACTAAGCCCATTATTCATTTAATCTTACAATCCATAACCAAATAAACTCAACCCATAACTAAACCTAACTTGAACCCAACTAAACCCTAAATGGAAGGGTAACTAAGCCTCAGCCACCGCCTCTTTTACTCAGACAGCTGGCCGCGCGTGACTGCCACGCGCGACTGTTCGATGCGCACGTGGTGGTCACGCGCCCTTTCATTGGTCCCTCAAACGGCCACCGCTCACGTCTACCACGCCGGACTGTTCCACTGTCTTTGTCACTTCGCTTGCAAAACAGAGGATAAAAAATAATTACTAGATCTAAAAAGGGAGATTAGATGTAGTTTTATATGAATATTTCATGGGTATAAAATCCAGATTCGAAGCTTTGTAATATTTGCACGAGAGAAATACAATAAAAAACACATATTCGGAGCAAAAAAGTGATCTCAGAAACACCAATAGCCATAGATAATATCACCATATTCGAACACCAATCGGAAACAGAGAGGAAGGAGATCGGAGCTAAAAAACCGAAAAAGAGGTAAAAATAAAAAGAAATTCGAACTCATCTTGTGGAGTGATTATTTCGAAAAACCAAGCCCACCATTGCGTTTCTTGCGTCGAGATCTGTCGGAAAGTATTAAACTTTTGATCTCCGACGACCGGCGTCAGTGGACGACAGTGCTCCCATTCTCCGGTGGCCAGGCTTCAGAGAATTTCAGAGTCTCTATAACATCCATCCATTGTGTTTGAAACAAAATGAGAGTGAAGACTCTCTTCATAAATTTAAGGTTATATATATTATACCCAAAACGGCGCCGTTTTGGTGCCTGGCTTCAAGGCCCAAAACTACGTCGTTTTAACTATTCATGCTCAAATGTTGACCTGGCCGCCCGACCCAGATTCGTGTCTAACTCGAGAAAAGGGGAAAATTACTCTTGTGGTCCCTACAGTTTCACCGTGCTCGAGATTTGGCCTCCCAGTTCATATATCCTTCGATTTCAGTCACTAATTTCACTATTTAGTCCTATATTTTTATATTTCATGCAATTTAGCCACTGTTTATTTATTTTTACCCCCTTTAATTCTATTTTCTTGCGGATCAACCCCTCTAATGATGTTACTATTATTATTATACTCATTTTTTTATTTATATTTACTTATCTATTTTATTACCTTGTTATTATTTTGTTATAATATAAGTATATAAATATTATGTTTATATGTTACTATTATTATAACTTATTATTATTATTATTATTATTATTATTATTATTATAACTTTTAAATATTAGTAGTAGTAGTAGTAATAGTTTTTTTTATTATATTTTAACTTTATTTTGTTTCTTAATTTATTATTTAGCTTGGTTTATTTTATTATTATTAAATATGCTTTATTTTATTATGTTTTATTATATTTTTGTTTCGTATTTTTTTAAAAAAAATATTATCTCGATGTATTCTATTAGGAGTAGCATCTCGTTCTTCGGATGTTATCTCTTTTGAATCGTCGTGGAGATTAGGATACACATTTTTAAATTAAAAATTAATTTAATTCGAATTTTTTATTTTCTTAAAAATTACGATGCGAACCTTTAGGTACCAATTTTGGGCATTATGGGGTGTTAATCCTTCCTCAAACGTAACCAATTCCCGAACCCATCTCTGGTTTTGTTTTCTAGGTGTTCGATCACCTTTTTGAACGATCGATGACAACTGTAATTGATTAACCGATTTTTAAATTAAAACGGTATTCCAATAGTAGTGCATCCTGTTCTTCAGGTGTCATCTCTCATAATACCGAATTTTCAAATATTCTCGCGGATTTTTAAATTTAAATATTCCAATGGGAGTGACATCATGTTCTTCAGGTGTCAGGTGTCATCTCTCAGGATACCAAATTTTTAAAATCATACCTAACTTTTAAACTTTTAAACCGTTTTTAAATATTTTCAAAAAAAAAAAAGGATCGCTACACTTAACAAGATAGTCTCATCAATTCCACAACCTTAATTTCTCAAACACAATAAAAAATGGTAAATCCGAGTCACTTATATTCTGTTGGTACAGTGCCCAGAGATTTTTAATAAAAAATCATGTTACATGTTTCATGTTTCTTTGTCGTTGTAGGTAGCAGTTGCCATCGTGTTGTTCGTACTTGGTATTGGTTTGTCTCTTTTGACAACAGGAAATGCTCAGCAACATTTCAACGTCGAGAAGTTTGGTGCGGTCGGAGATGGCAAGACCGATGATTCACAGGTGAGTAATTGTTTTATGGCTGTTGTTTATTTATGGTCTGTAACGAGGTTTGTTTTTAACTGTGGAAACTTGGTAGGCATTTTTGAAAGCATGGCAGGCGGTGTGTGGAGCAGAAGGGGAAACAGCTACCCTTGAAATATCAGCACAGAAAACATATTTATTATCTTCACTGGAAATTCATGGTCCTTGCAAGGCAAAAACCATCCATGTTCAGGTATTCGGACACAAATTATCTACTTGTTTTTGTCTTGCATGTGCCATGCATCTATTCATTCAAGGTACATATAGAGTCTAGATTGAATATTGGAAGGACCAAAATATTTACTTTTTAAAATATCGTAACTTATTAAATATTTTATCTTGAATTAACAGATATTGACAATAAAATTTATACAAGGTTTACTTAAATTTTTGTATAATCTTGAATTTAAAATTTACTACTATTTAACATAAAATTATTCGTAATCCTTATTTATATAACTATCTATACTTGTATATTTTATCAGGTTTTGGGGAACATTTTAGCACCCAGTGCTAATGCATGGAGTAAATCTAAATCTGTTTCTTGTTGGCTATGCGTCCGGGGAGTGGATGGTCTCATCGTTGACGGTCCAGGCAAAATTGATGGCAATGGTGCAACTTGTGTTAGAATTCAAACTTGTTTCTAACTTCCTAAGTCCGCAAAGCTGAAAATTCAAGAGATATCGAGTTCGATGAAACTGAGCATTGGATATGGAGCTCAGAAGAAAAGAAAATTAAAGGACTATTTTTTAATGAAGATGAAGACGATAATGACTGCATAATTCAAGACGGACAAGGTGATAATCAAAGTCCTCAACAAAATCTAATAAAATTGTTGCCATCAAGCAGCAATGACGGAACACAGAATCTTGAAGAACAACCAACAAAAGTTCGGAGATCTACGAGAAAGAAGAGTTTCAAAATAGTATAAAGATTACGAAACTGAAAACTTTTCACTTGTTTGTTTCTTTATTGACAGTGAACTACTAAGATATATAAAAGTCAAGTTATTAAAGAACAAAAAACTTGATACAAGAAATATCAACAAAGAAACAAATCGCAGGTACAATGTTATAATCGTCATAAGTACGGTCATTATAGCTACAAGTGTAGATCATTCCCAAATCAGGAGGAAAAAAGTTATATAGCAGTAGCTGATGAAGAAAATAATAGTGAATCTTATGTATTTCTCACCAAACGAAACGAAGAATCAAAGGAAAATATTTGGTATCTTGATAATTGTGTCAGCAATCACATGTCTGATAGAAAAGAATTGTTCGTGGAGTTTGACGAAACGATCCATGGACGAGTAACTTTTGGTGACAATTCACAAGCAGAATTTAAAGGCAAAAGCAAAGTCATGATTACACAGAAAGATGAAGAAAAAAATATATATCAGATGTCTATTATGTACCAGCTATGAAGAGCAATATCATCAGCCTTGACCAATTATTAGAAAAGGGATATGAAGTGCAAATGAAGAATTGTTCACTTTCCATTAAGAACAATAATGGAGAATTAGTTGCTCAAGTTAATATGACGAAGAATCGTCTCTTCATCATTGATATCGAGACAAGAGATGTGAAGTGCATGAAGTCTTCAACCAAAGACGATTCATGGTTGTGGCACTTGAGGTACGGACATCTTAGATTTTTTGACTTAAAGTTATTATCAAAAGCAAAGATGATGAATGGATTGCCAGAAGTTAACACTCCAGATCAATTGTGTGAGGCTTGTATCAAAGGAAAACAACACAGACAAAGCTTTGAAGTTTGAAAATCTTGGAGAGCAAGAAGACCATTGAAAATTGTTCACACTGATATAGCTGGACCATTCGATATGTCATCACTTGGAAAAACAGGTACTATCTTACTTTTATTGAAGATTATAGCAGAAAGTGTTGGGTATATATTCTTAAACAAAAATCAGAAGCATTGGAAAAATTCAAAGAATTCAAAGCAATGGTGGAAAAACAAAACGATCAATACTTAAAGATACTTACATCTGATAGAGGAGGCAAGTATACGATGAAGTTATTTGAAGATTTTTGCAAGCATGAAATTATTCATCAGTTGACAGTTAGATATACGCCTCAACAAAATGGAGTTACAGAAAGAAAGAACACACATTCTCAACATGGCAAGGAGCATGATAAAAGAGAAACATTTACCAAGAAATTTTTGGGCTGAAGCAGTTCGATGTGCAGTTTATCTATTGAATCGTTGCCCAATAAAGAGCGTGAGGAACATGACACCAAATGAAGCATGGAGCGGTAAAAAAACAGGAATTGGTCACCTCAAGATTTGTGGATGCATCGCATATGCCCACGAACCTGAACAACTAAGAAAAAACTCGATGATAAAGAAGAAAAGAGCATCTTCATCGGCTATGATGAACGTAGTAAGGCTCTATAACCCTTTAGCCAAGAAGTTGACAATCTCAAAAGATGTCGAGTTCGATGAAGCAGAGCATTGGATATGGAACTCAAAAGAAAAGAAAATTGAAGGACCATTTTTAATGAAGACGAAGACAATAATGACGTCATAATTCAAGATGAACAAGGTGATGATCAAAATCCTCAACAAAATCCAATTGAATTGTTACCATCAAGATGCAACGGCGGAACAGAAAATCTTAAAGAACAACCAACTGAAGTTCGAAGATTTATGAGGGAAAGAAAAGCATTAAAAAAATACAAGGATTACGAAACTGAAAATATTTCTCTTTTGTTTTTTTTCTGACAGTAAACTACCTATATTTGAAGAACGAAAAATTTGATACGAAAAAATCAAATTTGAGAGTGTTAAAATTCAAACTTGTTTCTAACTTACTAAGTCGGCAAAGCTGAAAATTCATGAGCTGACAGTATCTAGAAGGATTAAGAATCCATAGCTTTGAAGCAATGTAAATGGCGGCAAACAAAATATTATATCCATGCGGCAGCAACAAAATGAAACATGGTGGCATGAACATGTGGCAGCTTCTCTTGGAATTCAAGAAGTATACGGCAAGGAATGGCAACATTGTAGGCGGTTTAGTTTTCCTACAAATATGTGTTATTAGCTTATAAGAGAATGTGTGCAAGAAATGTGTGTGAGTGAGAAGAAAAGAAATTAGAGAGAAAAAGCTTAGCAAAGCTTTGAAAGAAATATTTATAAAACTAGCCGAAGCTAGTATCATATTTGTGTTATGTTCCTATATTGGTCATATTAATAAAGAGTTTAAGTTATAAATTATATTGAGTGTGCATCAAAGCTTCCAACAACTTGGTGGGGCAAGGTGGATACATTTATCTTTCATATATATACAATAAAATATCGGATAATTTATAAATTATATTTAATACGTGATTAAAAAATTGATATATCTAAAAAGTTTTGTCTCTTGATTTATAAATTGTTTTCTATTAATTTAAGAGATACTCTTAAATTCTTCTAAGAGTCTAAAGACAAAATTTTAAAAACGTATCTATTCTTTATCTAATTTAAAAAATCAAATACTGAAATTTGATAGATGTAATTGACTGATTTCGATTATATTTTACTTTCAGTTTTCCACGTCCTAGAGGCCAACGGTGAGTATCATCGATCTTGGAGTTCATCTTTTCACTTCTCTTTCTCCTTAATCTGAACTTTTGAAACTTTCCGACATGATCCGATTGATGGTTTTCCAGGCTTTGTCCTTCTATTCCTGTAATAATCTTAAACTAAGTGGATTGACTCATCTAAATAGCCAAAGAAATCACATCACCGTGCACGGTTGCAATGGGGTGTCTATATCGAATTTCATATAGTTTAGTGTAACCTACTGCAAATACTTGTAGCATTGGAAGTCTAGGAAGAGATGGAGCCGACGACCGCGTGGAACAAGTGTATGTTACGGGTTGTACTTTCAACGCGACTATGAACGGAGCACGAATCAAGACAGTCCCGGCAAGTCATGAGCTTGTTTGTCTGAAAAGAAACATCATTTGTATCTGAAATTCATGAAGATTTGGACCCTTTTGTTTTGGCAGGGAGGAACAGGGTTTGTAAGGGATGTTACTTATGTAGGATAACACTGATAGAATCTGGAAATCCGATAGTCATAGACCAACACTATTGCAATGGCAAGCATCACCATTGCCAAGATCAGGTATGGTTTATATTCTTCACGATACGATCCATCGGAGTCGGAAATCTTTCAACAATAGCTTCTGTTAAAGCAATTTAGTTGTAGAAGTGATGGTTATTTTCCGATTTTTTTCCCGCAGGGAAAGAATATAGCTATTAGCGGTGTGACGTTCAGAGGATTTCGAGGAACGAGTTCAGTTATTGAAGCCATTAACTTGGATTGCAGAAAGCAAGGTTGTCGTGGCATCACCATTGATGATGTAACCACAAGCTCGAGTAACGGAAAGAAACTTCAAGCCGTTTGTAACAATGCTCATGGAACAGCTTCCTCAACCGTACCTGTCGTCTCTTGCATGTCTTCTTGATGTACACAGTAATGGATGTTTCATTTCGACCACACTAATGAAGAGAGTGAATGTTTCTCTACGTTTTAGTCCCTAATATTTGTATTTGCAATTGCATGAGCTATAATAGTTATTTTGAGTTGAAATTTCACCAGCAAGCATGTGATGAACTTAATTTCAAGATTGTAACTTTAATTTGGAAAAAAATCTTCCAAAAGTATATAAAATTCAAATCCGATCCTTTTTGCATATTAGGTAAAATCAAGGCTCGATTTTTTTCCGTTTTTGCTAGAATCAAACTTGATGAATGCATAATTCGGTCCTTTTTGCATATTAGGTCGAATTATGGCTCGGTTGTTATCCGTTTTCACTAGAATCAAACTTGATGAATGCATGAATACTTAGGAACTAACTTGATGAATGCATGAACACTTGGGGTTGAAGATTCATTCAAATCATATTTGGTAAGTTATCCCTCTTAAACTTATCCTTATTCTTATATCTTTGTAATTATGGAAAGTAACTTATGATAAGCGATAAAAGAATAAGAATAAATATGGACCCTTGATGTAAATCATTTCTAGTCCTCGAATGTAAAGGTCTTTAAGTATAAAAAGAGGTTTTTCTCACCTCATTTGTCACAACTTCTTCTTTGAGTAATACATATCTTCACTCAAAACCTCTCTAGTTCTTTGTCATTTCTTTTCTTCGTTTATTCTTTAGTTTTCGCAAGAGCTTTGAACGTTTCATGGTAAAACAAATTTATTAGTGGATTTTCTTATTATTATCATTTTAATTCTACCCTATTTATGAATATTCTTATTTATTACTCTTCATGTACAATATTAATTAGTCGAATTGAGGGTTTAAGTAATTAATTGGCTAATGAGAGAGCTACCCTGCTAGGAGTATATAGGAAAAACTAACAAAATTAGTCTCACCAATTCTACAACCTTAATTTCTCAAACAGAATAAAAAATGGTAAATCCAAGTCACTTAGATTCTATTAGTACATTGCTAAAAGGTTAGATATAAAAAAATTATGTTACAGCTTTCTTTGTCATTGTAGGAAGCAGTCGCGGTCGTGTTGTTCGTACTTGGTCTTGGTTTGTCTCTTTTGACAACCGGAAATGCTCAGCAACATTTCGATGTTGGGAAGTTTGGTGCGGTCGGAGATGGCAAGACCGACGATTCTCAGGTGAGTAATTGTTTTATGAATGCTGTGTATTTATGGTATGTAACGATGTTTCTTTTCATTTGTGGAAACTTGGTAGGCATTTTTGAGAGCATGGCAGGCGGTGTGTGGAGCAGAAGGGGGAACAGCTACCCTTGAAATACCAGCACAGAAAACATATTTATTATCTTCACTGGAATTCGCTGGTCCTTGCAAGTCAAGCTCCATCCATGTTCAGGTATTCGAACACAAATTATCTACTTGTTTTTGTCTTGCATGCGCCATGCATCTATTCATTCACGGTACAGACAAAGCTTAGATCGAATATTGAAAGGACCAAAATACTTACTTTTTAAAATATAGTGACTTATTAAATATTTAATCCTGAATTAACAGATCTTGGCAACAAAGTTTGTATAAGGTTTATGTAATTTTTTGTATAATCTTGAATTTAAAATTTAATACTATCTAAAATAAAATTACGTACGTCCATATTTACGTAACTATCTATACTTAATTATGTTCGTATATTTTATCAGGTTTCGGGGAACATTTTAGCACCCAGTGCTAATGCATGGAGTAAATCTAAATCCGGTAATTGTTGGCTATGCATCCGGGGAGTGGATGGTCTCATCGTTGATGGTCCAGGCAAAATTGATGGCAATGGTGCAACTTGGTGGGGCAAGGTGGATATATTCATCATTCATATATATACAATGAAATATCGTATAATTTATAAATTGTTTTTTATACGCGATTAAAAAATAATCTATCTTAAAAGTTGTCTCTTAGTATAAGAGACACCCTTAAATTCTTCTTAAAGTCAACAGACAAAAACTTACTTTAAGAATATATAGATTTCTTACCAAATTTAATAAGTTAAATACCAAACTTTGATAGATGTAATCGATTGATTTCGATTGTATTTTGCTTTCAGTTTTCTACATCCCAGAGGCCAACGGTGAGTATCATCGATCTCGACATTCGACTTTCCTCTTCTCTTTCTCCTTAATCCAAACTTTGAAACTTTTCGAACATGATCCGATTGATGATTTTTCAGGCTTTGTTATTCCATTCCTGTAATAACCTTAGACTAAGTGGACTGATTCATCTAAATAGCCAGAAGAATCACATCACCGTGCACAATTGCAATGGGGTGTCGATATCATATCTCCACATCATTGCACCTTCCGACAGTCCTAACACGGATGGAATCGATATCGCAATGTCAACCCAACTTTTTATATCGGAAACTTTCATAGGAACAGGTTGTTTCTTCATCCCTAATCTTACCTCTTTTCGTTTAATATTTATATACATCGATAATACACAATTGGTAAGAGAGTGATTAGCGAGATGATGCAAGTGATGACATTAAATACAGTTAGCTATGTCTTCGATTGATTGCAGGTGATGACTGCATTGCTATAAAGGGTGGCACTTCTAACATCAATATTACTAATGTTACCTGTGGACCGGGTCACGGGATCAGGTGTTGAAACACTTCCATAGTTCTTACCTTATCATGAATTGAATTGCATATAGTTTATGGTAACCTACCGCAAATACTTGTAGCATTGGAAGCCTAGGAGAAGATGGAGCCGACGAACAGGTGGAACAAGTGTACGTTACGAGTTGTACTTTCAACGCGAGTACGAACGGAGCACGAATCAAGACAACCCCGGCAGTCATTAGCTTGTTTGTCTGAAAAGAAACAATATTTGTATCTGAAATTCATGAAGATTTGGACCCTTTTGTTTTGTCAGGGTGGAACAGGGTTTGCAAGGGATGTTAATTTCGTAGGGATGACACTGATAGCATCTGGAAATCCGATAGTCATAGACCAACACTATTGCAATGGCATGGATCACCATTGCCAAGATCAGGTATACTTTATATTCTTCACGATCCGATCCATCGGAGTCGGAAATCTTTCCACAATAGCTTCTGTTAAAGCAATTTAGATGAAGAAGTGATGGTTGTTTTTCGATTTTTTCTCAGGGAAAATCTGTAGCTATTAGTGGTGTGACATTCAGAGGATTTCGAGGAACGAGTTCAGTTATTGAAGCCATTAACTTGGATTGCAGCAAGCAAGGTTGTAATGGCATCACCATTGATGATGTAACCATAAGCTCGAGTGTCGGACAGGAACTTCAAGCCGTTTGTAACAATTGTCATGGAACATCTGCCTCAACTATACCTGTTGTCTCTTGCATGTTGTCTTGATGTATACAATAATAGATTTCTCTATGAAATGAAATATTCTTAATGGTTTTGGAATAGTATTAATTCGTTGAATATCATCGATTGATTTCTTATATTGTTTCATTTGAACCACACTAATGACAGCAGCGCAACCGGTCCGAGCCAAAGTATTTGAGAACTTGTTATACGATGAATTGTAGATGTCTGCAACCTAAAGCATGTCCAAAACGTAAAATGTACAGAGAGTTCGAGAGATCCAGATGTTCTATCCTCATTTTAAAGGAAAGACAAAAAAAATTGCGTTTGCCGGGAGTCAAACCCGGGTCTATTGCTTGGAAAGCAATTATCCTAACCGTTCGACTACAAACGCCTGTTACTTATTTTTTGTCTCTTTCTTTCTTCAATATTTTTCTTAAGTTATCCAGTACGCAGAAAGAAACAACAATTATCATGCAATAACTTTTTGTTTTTACTTTAATGTTGTAAAATATGTTCCCTGGAGATTTGGGGGATTCAGAAATGTTGTTGGGGTTTGTCAATTGACCTGCTGCCTTTCATGCATATTTGGCTGCTGAGTCTTGTCATGTTCCGAGAGCCACGGAAACGCTCGACGAAGCAGCTACTTTATTCCGTGTAAACTCGAATGCTGTGAAATGAACCATTGACAGTTTCCTGGTTGGAAATAACTTGCACCTGCCTAGCTCTCCATGGTGAGTTTAAAACCGTATTACGTTCATTAAGATATGAAGACCAGCAATATCCTTTTAGATTCTTGTTTTTGTACGAAGGTGAGCCTTAATGTGTTTGTATGTTTGTCTCCTATGTAAATCTTCTCAAAATTTTGAATTTCAAGATAATAATTTCCCAGCAGAATTCTGATTTTTGGGTAATACAACTACTGGACCATTCTCCAGAAGTTGGTGCTGCAGTGTCGAGAATTGTTGGCGCATTCGGTTACCTTTCCCCCGAGTATGTTAAGGTTGGCAATGTTCATTATTAACTAGTGTACTTGTATGAATGTTTGAGTTCTAACTCTATTGATATGTTGTTAATGTTGGATTTTTTACGACTCGGATTTGAATCCGAGTGTCTGATTAACCCAAAGAATTTGGCTCCAATGTTTGGACCTCATATTTGATTCTTAAGCCAGTTTTGGACCTTGGGTCTAGGTGCTTGAGTTGGGTTATGAGTTTAGGCTTTGGTTAGTGGATAAGATGATAATCCTCTAATTGAGAACCGAAAAAAAGAAAAAAAAAGTAATTTTCTGTAGAAAAGTTAGGCAAGTAAGGTCATTTTTCTCTTACCATTCTTTCTATCTTCCCCCATCTTTGCAAGAGAGAAAATCTAGAAAAGGTTTGAACTTTGTTGTTGTAGCGATCTTTTTTAAAAAAAAATTAAAAAAAATGTTTAAAAGTTCGGGTGGGATTTGAAAATTCGATATCCGGAGATGACGCTTGAAGAACAGGATGTCACTCCTAATGAAATACCGTTAAAATTTAAAAATTCGTTTTTTTAAAAGAAAAAAGATTGCTACAGTTGTGTTGCTTGAAAATCTGGTTTTGAAGTTGAAGAAAAAGTTGTAGGGTTACTTGTGATCTACCAAACAAGGTAAATATATATAGGTAAATATATGTAGGGTTACTTGTGATCTACCAAACAAGAAAGAAGTTTTAAAAGTTTAAATTTTAGTTTTATTGCATCTTTATTCTTTAAGCTCTGAGAATCTTTCCTCAATGGTGTCTAACGATTGGTTTAACATCTCTTTGTAGAGAAACATGTTGGAGAGCCCTCAAGGAGCTTGAAAAAGAAAAAAACTTAAATAAAGAAAAAAAACTCGTTTGCTTTTGCTTTTGCTTTTGCTTTTGTTTTTGCTTGAGGTTGGTACTCCTCCAACTCCCTAGCATCATGTATTTCATAAAATTAGGTATGGTTGCATGAATGTTGTTGGCTTGAATACTTGGTAGCTTAGAAATACTCTTTAATTGTGATTGATGTTCTGAGGTTGAACTGTTATAGTTTGTCCTTAATCGTAATAAAAGAATATAATATATATAGGTAATAATTTATTAATTATTATATAAAATATTAATTACATTTATAATATATTAACAATAATATTATTTTTGTAAAATTTAATTATTGTAATAAAATTAATTATATGATTTTTACTATAAATATTTTTAATCTATTAGAAATTTAAATGATTAAAAATAAATTTTTTTTAAGGATAATATAATAAAATTTACTTTCAAGTAATTTTATATTTCATCAACCAAATATTGCATCTTACATTCCTATCAAATAAACCTAACAAAGTAAGTTAATACTTAATATCTCCAGCAATATATCAAGTAATATTACATCCCGAGAATCTTATTTTCAAAGGTAATCTTACATTTCGTAAAATAAACGCACCCTAATGATTGTATTTTGATATACAAACTCAGTAAAAAAATATTTTTATAAAATTTAAATCTCAAACTTTTGCACCCTAAAATCTAAATCTTAAACTCTAAATTCTACAACCTACATATTAAAACATTAAATTCTAACCTAAAACCTTAAACTCTAAACCTTAAAATTAAATAATTCATATAAACTAAAATCACATAAATTTATGTATTAAAATTACACAAAATTAAAGGATTAGTATAAATTAAAATTTACATAAAATATTTTCTTTCCTTTAATAATGCATATAGAATATGGTTCATTGTTTCCTTGAAGAGACCTCAAGGAGCTTGAAAAAGAAAAAAAAATTTGAATAAAGGAAAAAAACTCGGTTGCTTTTGCTTTTGCTTAAGGTTGGTACTCCTCCAACTCACTAGCATCATACATTTCATAAAATTAGGCATGGTTGCACGAATGTTGCTTGCTTGAATACTTGGTAGCTTGAAAATACTCTTTAATTGTGATTGATGCGCTGAGGTTGAACTGTTATAATTTGTTCTTAATCATGCTTAGATTCGTTCTCATAACATGTAGGAATGAAGGAGAAATCAGCCATGTAGATTAAGTTGAGGATTTTGGAGAATTCTCACCCTAGACCTACTATTCGAGTTGCGGTATCAATACGGGAAGGTCTCGTATCGATACGCTAGAGTATATAAGTGGGCAAAATATAAGGGGAGTATTGATACTCTAGCTCGTGTATCGATACACCCTATTTGATTCAAATTCCAAAAACGTTTTTCGATATTGGTACACAAGAACGTATCAATACCACTGTTACATTGAGTTTTAACATAGAGGGGTGTATCGATATCAACTTGGTCAAGTATCGGTACGGGTATGGACCGTACGTTATGGTTAGGTTTGACCTTGGTCTTCTCAAAGCTGTTTAGCTTGGCACATCGATACGCAATGGGAGCGTACCGATACCCCGTATAAGCGTATCGATACTCATCCAATAATTTATTCAAAAATTAATACTTTTGTTCGAGGTTCTATAATTCCAAGTAAAAGATCCTAGGGGTCTCTTGAGGTGTAAAATGAATACTAAAACTGAAAAATTAACATTTTAACCCATTTATGAGATAATTGTCTAATTACTTGGTAACAAGTAAGTATGTGAATTGTAATGGAAACCAAAAAGAGTATTGATGATATAAATATGTGGCATGATAAGTTAGGGCCTTACTTAGCGTTGATGGGTCGCCTGGTATTATAATATTATATGGTGGATCTGAACATCCTATATATAATCAAAGTGTTGCAATACTTAAAGACTTTCCGAACGTTTGATCTCGATGCTTAGTGGATGCGGGTCAGTTCAAAGATGCTTGATAAATCATTCCAAGCATGAATATAGGATCCCGATGCTTAGTTGATACGGGCCTCATCCTAGAGTATGAGATCCCTATACTTAGTGGACGTATGCCCTGCTCGTAGTGTATGATCCCGATGGTTAGTGGTCGTCAATCGCACTACATATATATATATATATGAGATATATGGACTATGAGATGCTATGTGGAGTTCTCTTGATATTCATATGTTGTGTGTCAATAATATGCATGTATGATATCTTGTGTTTAGACAGATATTGTAGCGTCATTGTACTCATACCATGTCATCATTCATGTTTTATATGTTTATTTATGATATGTACGATGTGAACCGGTTGATAGAGTACCTGCTAAGCTTCTATAGCTCGATCGAAATATATTTTCATGCGTAGGTTAGGAGAAGCCTTGGATTGTAGGAGCACCATCATGGTTGGCTTCAACATCGACTAGTTGTCTGAGTACTTTTACTAGATGTAATGAGCTATGTATGTAATCTCCTCGACCTAGTCTAGACGCCACCTGACTCGAACAAGCTACACAGGGAATATCGAGGCTAATCCAAAGACTCGCCCTGATAAACAACCCTAAGAAACTTTATCTTTAATCTTCTCTAAATGCTTTAATTAGATCCTACATGTTCATGTAAGGACCGAGTTCAATTGCAGCAGAAAATAAAGAGAAACGAGTCCTAATTTAATTGAACAAGTTTTAAGGACCTAATCATAATTTTCAGAATTTTTATGTCATGTTTGTGAAATTAATATTATCAATATTTAATTAAGTATATTTCATGCTTGCACGTAAATTTTCAGGTTAAAATAATATCTATAAGTCATTTTATTGCATGCTTAAGGTTTAGGCACTATTTTCAGCCTCCAAAGGTTTAAAACATTCTCTATATTCAAATTCACCTAAAAATACTTTAGGCACATATCATGGCATATTAACTAGATGCAATTCAACCTAGTTCGCAACAATGTATTCAACTTCTACGAGTATGCTTCAACATAACCAATCTTATAAACACATGGAAGAACCACCTTAATATACTCAACATGATCTCTAAATGCATTCCAACCTAAATAACAACATCATCAATTCGTGTCATAAATAGTCATGCTTCATTATCAACAATACTCAAATTCTTACATAGGGATATCAAGAATCAAACTTCAAAATAACTATATTATAATTAAAGGAATATGAATGGACAATTCAAGTCAAAGTCATAAGTTAATATCAACATAGATAAACGTCAAATATGTATAAGCATACGACTACTAAAAGTCTCATCAATATAATAATATTGATAACATGGTAACCCATCCACATTGCTCTCTCACTACTACTAATGTTATAAAGACATACTTGAGCTTTCACTTGATGGTTACCTAGATCTTTGCTTCTCTTTGCTACCTCCACGTTAAAAACTCTGCATTGCAAGGTAATTGAGAGGGTAAGCATAAGCTTAGTGAGTGAATAAAAACATATTTAAAAACATCTTGCAATGCAACCCATAAAAGCTAAAATTTTATAAAAACATGTCATGCTCAAATCAAGAAATAAACGCATGGCCACAAAACCTTTTTCAAATACTTTTGGAAAACACATGCTCATTAAGCATCACTCAAGTCTTACATGCCTATAGCAAAGCTTCATTGAAAACATTATTCAAATAAGAACACATATTTGCTTATAACATTGTATTGGTATTAGTGAACCATTTAGATTACCATTAAATATTAGGATAAACGGAAACGACAAACATGGGGTCAATCACCAACATGCCATATATGAGAGCCAACCGCTACTTATATCACGTGTGAAGGCCAATTGCCTAATCACACCCATGATGGAATAAAATCAATCATGAAATCTCACCTTAGTATCCAAGATAAGCAACACTTACATGTAATACAACACATACATCACAATATAAGTATTAACTCTAATGTATCATCAAGGCATTTTAAACACATACGCATTTTAATTATAGTGCACTCACATCCTATTGATCGATCAACTTATCCATGTTTCATCATCTTTAATACCAATACTAAAAACAAAATCAATGCTCAAGTTTCGATTTAAAAACGGTGAATTAAATTCATGCATCCCACCAATACATGCATCAAATGCATAAACCGGTAAAAACCACTTTTATCATATTTTCAAAACAAAACCGTGAGAGCATCATATGTATATAAGAATCTTTGTAAAAACATATCATGAGCATTGAAAACATGCATATTCACATATGCACAACATAATATAAGAATGACTAAAACATATAGTAAAAATAAGGCAAAATATGAGAACTTTTAAGAAATCAATACTTAAAACTTACTTTCGAGTATAGGGAGGTTTCTCACACCTTCCCTACACCTCAAACCTTTGAAAACACATTTAAAACCATGCCAAATTGGAAGCCCTCATATTCCACTCACCAATTTATCGAGACTTGTAACACCCCTAAAACCGGGCTAGTAAAATGAATCGAATTAATTGCGGGATTAAACCAAACCTTGTAACACTTAGACGAAGTGAGGGACTAAATCGAATTGAAAATGGAATAGAAAGATTGCATGGTGAATGTTAGACTTCCCTAAACTACCCTCAGTAATTAACCAAGCTTAGGCAATTCATTAAGGGTGATATAGTTTTTTCTCACTTAAAATAATTAAAATAAAAAGAGGAAGAAATCAGCACCCATCTCTCCCATTCTTCTTCATTCACGTTAGAAGCAAGAAAGGAGAGGGGAGAAGGCTTTCATGGTGGCTTGAAGGAGGGAGCTTAAATTCCATGCATGTTTAAGCATTTGGCTTAGGAAATTGAATCTAAAGACCCCGGTAAGCTTTTCTACCTTAACCGAAATTTAGGGTTTGAAGATTTTGGGTTTTTGATATTGTATGATACATTGTGTTAGATTAAGGTGTTAGAAACCCAAATTTGGTGATAATGTTGCTTGGGGTTTAGTTGTTAGAGCATGAATGTTAAGTTGAGAAGCTTGAATTAGGGATTCTCCTAAATGCATTATGTGGGTTGATTGAGTTGATAACATGGTGAAACTAGAGATTAGTTGAGGTTAAAATTATGATTAAAGGTGCTGGAAATTGTAAGAATAAGGTCGGATTTGAAAATCGGACTAATGGATTGAAAGTTAGCCGAAAATGGCCTAAAAATTCTATTCCGGGTAGCTATCTTTGAGAATTTCCCTAGGACGGGATTTAAGGATTTTAGAGCTAAAACTTTGGATAATGATACTCATGTATACCTAGTTTAAGAGGAAATTTATGGAACTTAAATCCGAGTCCAGTAGAGAAAGATATACGCATTGCCGTAAGGCTACCCGAGCAGTCCTGGAAATCCGGCCAGGTCTGTTTCGGATGAATTCTGGAGCTGATCAATTAGGAATAAAAATATGAGGTTAATTTTACGTTGTATATAATTCTTCTAGCTTTCCAACGAGGTAAAATGGACTTAAATCGGACATCGGATCTAGGAGATATGACCGTTTCGCTAAAGGATAGCAAAACTGTCCGTAACAAACAAATACACATGTTTATCTTTGTTAGGACTAGTATTGTTTGGATTAAATGATTGAATGACAGTCCTAATGAATGGTACATGTACATGGATTGTTAGATACCCCGAGAGAAGAAGTGAACGAGGAGCAAGAGAGGCTCGAGGCATTAAGGAAAAGAGGCAAAGGGGTTGTGATCTACAACCCTTGATAGCTCGGAGTAGAGTGAGTGTGGCAACCCTTGGGGTTAGGACCTAGGGTCCTAACCACTCCTTTTCTTATTTGAATTAATATATCATGTAAATGGACTAATCGAATATCCGGTAAAAAGGGAAGGAGGCTAATGTTAAATGACTTGCTTGCTAGATTATAATTATTAGCTTAGCTCATATGCATTGCTTGGAAATGCCAAGGTATGTATGGCACGCGGCTATGGATGTCAGGTATGTAAATCACGCATAGAGCATGTATTGGTGATGCGACATATTGTTGATAACATGGTATGCATGTTAATTGTAATGTATTGATTGATATACTTGCCTTGGATAATTCCACATGATGACATGATACATGTTAATTGTATTGATTGATATACTTTCCTTGTATTCGCATGTAAGGAACACTTGTTCTTGGTAATGTAAACTTAATTACATAAACGGATATTGAAATGTTATTGAGCCTTGGTCTATAGACGGTCATAGGTTGTACGGCATGCCTAGGGTCTTGAGCTCATTGTTTAGTGCTACGGCACTCATGTTTAGTACTTCGGTACTCTTGTTGGTACTATGGGTACCGTGTTTTGGTGGTGAGTCACCAATTGTTAGATACCATGGGTATCTCATGTTAGTGCCTTTGTGGTACTCATGTTAGTGTCTTCGTGACACTCTTGTTGACTCGTTACCGTGTCCTTCTATACCAAGGCATCACCCGAATGTAAATTGAAAGATTAAAGGTTCAAATGTGACTTATACTTACACGCAATGACTTGAATGTTATTGACACTTGATCATGCATTGATATTGACTATAGAAATGTAATTGATGTTAAGTGTAGCACTTGAATGTAACATGGTTATTGATATTGAAACGTTCATATGGCTATAGGTAGCCCTTGAAATGGATTACTTAATGATGGCATGAGAATTGAAAAATGACTAATGAGATAGGAACATTAATGTTATGCTAGTTGAGCATATAGACCATGATATGATACGAATGACATAAACGTTATCTATGAGAGCATTTTGCTATGATATTTGGGTTATTGTTGATTTGTGCATTGATAGACCATTGCCATGAATTAAATCGTATGTTTAATTGAACCATGATATATCTTGTCATTGCATCATGTCTAATTTGGTTATACTAGGGTCACCTCACTAAGTACTTCTTTGTACTTACACTCCCCTTGTTTCCTCCTTCCCAAACAACAGGTTCACGTGTCAAAGGGGTAGATCAAGCTTGATTTGGAGCAAGGACACAAAGCAAGCAAGAGTATGGTATCTTGTATTTTGATTTAACTCCTAGTATGGTGGCATTAGTGAACATATTTTGTTAGTTCATGCATTTAAGGGCTTGGCCCATGGCTTGTATATATATTTTTGTGCATATGGCTTGTTATTGACTTGGTTTGTAAGCCATAAGGCATCACTATACTTGGTTAGCTTTTGATATGGTTTGGGATTGCTCTTGGAGCCTTAGCTAGGGTGATGTATGTTAATATGCAAATGATAAGTCCTATGGTCTAACATGTATATCATAAGGTTAAGGTAGGATCAACTAATGGTCATGGTCATTATGCAATGGTTAGGTTGTTATTTGGAGCCTACACATGTTAAATTGATCCCTTAAGGTTAGTGGTAGTCTAAGGTTGCACCTAGAGTGACCCTTGACACATGCATATGGTAGGTGTGCATGCAATTAAGATAAAGGTGAAGCTAGTTGATTGTCATGGAGAAAAGAAATGAAATAACATAAGGGTTAGATTGTTCAATGGCTTAGATTAATGACACTAGACTTAGCAAGTGGTTCAAGCAAGATGCTAGGATTGCCTAAGGGTTGAATATGTTCCTTAATGGTCTAAGGAAGAAATGAGAATCAATGTAAACCCATAGAAATGTTTCTAAGTGTTTAAAGGCTTGAAATTACCCATTTCGAGCAGGGGTATCGATACCACTAGCTTGGGTATCGATACCACCCTTGGCAGAAAGTTTTGGAACCGATGCTTGTATCGATACCACCCTTGGCAGAAAGTTTTGGAATCGATGCTTGTATCGATACCACCCTTGGTAGAAAGTTTTGGTACCGATGCTTGTACCGAAACAGGCTTCCTAGCCTTGGTCAACGGGTCAACGTAGACAGCCTGTATCGAAACCAGGTATCGATACCTGTTCCGATACTGGCTTCGATACCTTTAATAATATGGATTTAAACATGTAAAAAAATAGAGTTGATTTGAATAATTTGATAAGATTAACGATGGCTAAATGAACGGAAATTGATTAAGGGTAAATTACTAAGTTCAATGGAAATTATAAATGTTGTATAATTGGAAATTTGGAATCGAACTGATTAATTAAATAAGTAGATAAAAGTTTTAAATTGGCCTAAAAAATGAACAAGTATTACATGAGATTGTCTTAAATTAAACCCGTAATGTTTTACAATGAATACAAATTCGAATTAAATGTCCGGTCGACACTCCCGTCTCTTAACCCGGGGCGAGGGTGTCACAATTTGTTTGCATCAAAGCTTGATTCGAAAGCTAATGTCGAATTCTCTCTCAATCCGAATGGATTGCTCTACTTTAGAGACAGAGTATGTGTACCAAACAATGAGGAACTGAAAAGAGATATCTTGCAAGAAGCGTATCAAAGCTCATTCTCAATCCATCCTGGTTCTGTTAAGATGTATAAAGATTTGAAGAGCTTGTATTGGTGGCCTGGCATGAAAGCAACCATCACAGACTTTGTATCCCGATTCTTAACTTGTCAAAAGGTTAAGGCTGAACACCGAGCTCCTACGGGACTACTCCAGCCTATTGAATTGCCTGAATGGAAATGGGATCGGGTGACGATGGATTTTGTTATCGGTTTGCCTGTAACACCGAGAAAGAATGATACTATTTGGGTGATTGTTGATAGACTCACCAAGTCTACACACTTTATTCCAATTCGAAGGAACATGAATTCAGAAGCTTTAGCTGAACTGTATGTCCATGAGGTAATACGGTTACATGGTGTACCTACATCGATCATCTCCGATAGAGATCCCAATTTCACCTCTCGATTTTAGAAGTCTTTGCAAAGGGCTCTTGGAACTAAAGTGCATCTTAGTACTGCTTTCCACCCGCAGTCCGATGGTCAGTCTGAAAGAGTAATACAAGTGCTGGAAGACATGCTACGTGCTTGCGTTATAGACTTTGGAAAGAATTGGGAAAAGTCCCTACCCTTAGTGGAATTTGCTTACAATAATAGCTATCAGACATCGATTCAAATGGCTCCTTTTGAGGCTTTATACGGGAGGAAGTGTAGAACTCCATTTTGTTGGTCTGAATTGGGAGAGAATAAAGTTTTGGGACCTGAAATGATCCGGGAAACGGAGGAACAAGTTCGGATTATTCATGATCGACTGAAACAAGCCTTCGATAGACAAAAGGCTTATGCAGACTTGAAACGGAGAGACATCCAGCATAATGTGGGAGACAAGGTCTTCCTAAAGGTTTCCCCTTGGAAGAAAGTCTTTAGATTTGGAAAGAAAGGGAAACTTAGCCCTCGGTTCATTGGACCTTTTGAGATCATTGAAAGGATTGGCCCAGTGGCCTATCGACTTGCACTCCCCAGTGAATTTGACAAGATACATAATGTTTTCCACGTTTCTATGTTAAGAAGGTATCGATCTGACCCTTCTCATGTCTTGGAACCGGAAGAACTAGAGTTGAATCCCGATTTGTCCTATGAAGAGGAATCAGTTCAGATTCTTGATAGAGAAGTTAAAAGACTTCGCAACAAGAACGTTCCCTTAGTAAAAGTTCTTTGGAGAAATCACAAAAAGGAAGAAGCTACTTGGGAACCTGAGGACACGATGAAATCACAATATCCGCAGTTGTTCCCTTTAGGTAAATTCGAGGGCGAATTTCTTTTAAAGGAGGGGAGAGTTGTAACACCCCTAAAACCGGGCTAGTAAAATGAATTGAATTAATTACGGGATTAAACCAAACCTTGTAACACTTAGACGAAGTGAGGGACTAAATCGAATTAAAAATGGAATAGAAAGATTGCATGGTGAATGTTAGACTTCCCTAAACTACCCTCAGTAATTAACTAAGCTTAGGCAATTCATTAAGGGTGATATAGTCTTTTCTCACTTAAAATAATTAAAAAAAAAGAGGAAGAAATCAGCCCCCATCTCTCTCATTCTTCTTCATTCACGTTAGAAGCAAGAAAGAAGAGGGGAGAAGGCTTTCATGGTGGCTTGAAGGAGGGAGCTCAAATTCCATGCATGTTTAAGCATTTGGCTTAGAAAATTGAATCTAAAGACCCCGGTAAGCTTTTCTACCTTAACCGAAATTTAGGGTTTGAAGATTTGGGGTTTTTGATATTGTATGATACATTGTGTTAGATTAAGGTGTTAGAAACCCAAATTTGGTGATAATGTTGCTTGGGGTTTAGTTGTTAGAGCATGAATGTTAAGTTGAGAAGCTTGAATTAGGGATTCTCCTAAATGCATTATGTGGGTTGATTGAGTTGATAACATGGTGAAAATAGAGATTAGTTGAGGTTAAAATTATGATTAAAGGTGCTGGAAATTGTAAGAATAAGGTCGGATTTGAAAATCGGACTAATGGATTGAAAGTTAGCCGAAAATGGCCTAAAAATGCTATTCCGGGTAGCTATCTTTGAGAATTTCCCTAGGAAGGGATTTAAGGTGTTTAGAGCTGAAAATTTGGATAATGATACTCATGTATACCTAGTTTAAGAGGAAATTTATGGAACTTAAATCCGAGTCCAGTAGAGAAAGATATACGCATTGCCGTAAGGCTACCCGAGCAGTCCTGGAAATCCGGCCAGGTCTGTTTCGGATGAATTCTGGAGCTGATCGATTAGGAATAAAAATATGAGGTTAATTTTACGTTGTAGATAATTCTTCTATCTTTCCAACGAGGTAAAATGGACTTAAATCGGACATCGGAGCTAGGAGATATGACCGTTTCGCTAAAGGATAGCAAAACTGTCCGTAACAAACAAATACACATGTTTATCTTTGTTAGGACTAGTATTGTTTGGATTAAATGATTGAATGTCAGTCCTAATGAATGGTACATGTACATGGATTGTTAGATACCCCGAGAGAAGAAGTGAACGAGGAGCAAGAGAGGCTCGAGGCATCAAGGAAAAGAGGCAAAGGGGTTGTGATCTACAACCCTTGATAGCTCGGAGTAGAGTGAGTGTGGCAACCCTTGGGGTTAGGACCTAGGGTCCTAACCACTCCTTTTCTTATTTGAATTAATATATCATGTAAATGGACTAATCGAATATCCGGTAAAAAGGGAAGGAGGCTAATGTTAAATGACTTGCTTGCTAGATTATAATTATTAGCTTAGCTCATATGCATTGCTTGGAAATGCCAAGGTATGTATGGCACGCGGCTATGGATGCCAGGTACGTAAATCACGCATAGAGCATGTATTGGTGATGCGACATATTGTTGATAACATGGTATGCATGTTAATTGTAATGTATTGATTGATATACTTGCCTTGGATAATTCCACATGATGACATGATACATGTTAATTGTATTGATTGATATACTTTCCTTGTATTCGCATGTAAGGAACACTTGTTCTTGGTAATGTAAACTTAATTACATAAACGGATATTGAAATGTTATTGAGCCTTGGTCTATAGACGGTCATAGGTTGTACGGCATGCCTAGGGTCTTGAGCTCATTGTTTAGTGCTACGGCACTCATGTTTAGTACTTCGGTACTCTTGTTGGTACTATGGGTACCGTGTTTTGGTGGTGAGTCACCAATTGTTAGATACCATGGGTATCTCTTGATAGTACCTTTGTGGTACTCATGTTAGTGCCTTTGTGGTACTCATGTTAGTGTCTTCGTGACACTCTTGTTGACTCGTTACCGTGTCCTTCTATACCAAGGCATCACCCGAATGTAAATTGAAAGATTAAAGGTTCAAATGTGACTTATACTTACACGCAATGACTTGAATGTTATTGACACTTGATCATGCATTGATATTGACTATAGAAATGTAATTGATGCTAAGTGTAGCACTTGAATGTAACATGGTTATTGATATTGAAACGTTCATATGGCTATAGGTAGCCCTTGAAATGGATTACTTAATGATGGCATGAGAATTGAAAAATGACTAATGAGATAGGAACATTAATGTTATGCTAGTTGAGCATATAGACCATGATATGATACGAATGACATAAACGTTATCTATGAGAGCATTTTGCTATGATATTTGGGTTATTGTTGATTTGTGCATTGATAGACCATTGCCATGAATTAAATCGTATGTTTAATTGAACCATGATATATCTTGTCATTGCATCATGTCTAATTTGGTTATACTAGGGTCACCTCACTAAGTACTTCTTTGTACTTACACTCCCCTTGTTTCCTCCTTCCCAAACAACAGGTTCACGTGTCAAAGGGGTAGATCAAGCTTGATTCGGAGCAAGGACACAAAGCAAGCAAGAGTATGGTATCTTGTATTTTGATTTAACTCCTAGTATGGTGGCATTAGTGAACATATTTTGTTAGTTCATGCATTTAAGGGCTTGGCCCATGGCTTGTATATATATTTTTGTGCATATGGCTTGTTATTGACTTGGTTTGTAAGCCATAAGGCATCACTATACTTGGTTAGCTTTTGATATGGTTGGGGATTGCTCTTGGAGCCTTAGCTAGGGTGATGTATATTAATATGCAAATGATAAGTCCTATGGTCTAACATGTAGGTCATGAGGTTAAAGTAGGATCAACTAATGGTCATGGTCATTATGCAATGGTTAGGTTGTTATTTGGAGCCTACACATGTTAAATTGATCCCTTAAGGTTAGTGGTAGTCTAAGGTTGCACCTAGAGTGACCCTTGACACATGCATATGGTAGGTGTGCATGCAATTAAGATAAAGGTGAAGCTAGTTGATTGTCATGGAGAAAAGAAATGAAATAACATAAGGGTTAGATTGTTCAATGGCTTAGATTAATGACACTAGACTTAGCAAGTGGTTCAAGCAAGATGCTAGGATTGCCTAAGGGTTGAATATGTTCCTTAATGGTCTAAGGAAGAAATGAGAATCAATGTAAACCCATAGAAATGTGTCTAAGTGTTTAAAGGCTTGAAATTACCCATTTCGAGCAGGGGTATCGATACCACTAGCTTGGGTATCGATACCACCCTTGGCAGAAAGTTTTGGAACCGATGTTTGTATCGATACCACCCTTGGCAGAAAGTTTTGGAACCGATGCTTGTATCGATACCACCCTTGGCAGAAAGTTTTGGTACCGATGCTTGTACCGAAACAGGCTTCCTAGCCTTGGTCAACGGGTCAACGTAGGCAGCCTGTATCGAAACCAGGTATCGATACCTGTTCCGATACTGGCTTCGATACCTTTAATAATATGGATTTAAACATGTAAAAAAATGGAGTTGATTTGAATAATTTGATAAGATTAACGATGTCTAAATGAACGGAAATTGATTAAGGGTAAATTACTAAGTTCAATGGAAATTATAAATGTTGTATAATTGGAAATTTGGAATCGAACTGATTAATTAAATAAGTAGATAAAAGTTTTAAATTGGCCTAAAAAATGAACAAGTATTACATGAGATTGTCTTAAATTAAACCCGTAATGTTTTACAATGAATACAAATTCGAATTAAATGTCCGGTCGACACTCCCGTCTCTTAACCCGGGGCGAGGGTGTCACAAGACTTGCTCGATAAGTCACCCGAAAACGCGATTCGGCTTTCAAAACTCCTTCAAACTTGTTTCTCTACCTCTTGACCTAATTCAAGCATCAAAACCAGAGTTTTTAGTGCATTAAAACACACTCAAACATCCCTCAAATCGGACCAATACATGGCAGCCCCTAAAAGCACCATAAAACCTAACCAAAACTTACCGAAAACCTCTCCAAAAAACCCTAAAACTTATGTCCGGTATTAGATACTTAAAAGTCATCCTAATTACATATAAACACTTCAAAATTCATATATTTAGGTATCAAAAACAACCATGGAAAATCCTTGAGCGAAAATCAAGAAAATAATAAAATTTTATTTAAAAAATCGATTTTATTGATTCAAGACTTTAAAGATTGTTCCAATAAGCCAAGAAATTAGGAATTTCATTAAAGAACTTTATGTTTCATAGGTTTGAATGATTCTCACCTTTAAAATTGATCTCACCCCTTCCAAGGTTTAAAAACTAGAAAACTTGTAGAAAAACGAAGAGATTTTGATGAAGAAAAATATAGGTTTTATTAAAAACGAAGAGATTTTGATGAAGAAAAATATAGGTTTTATTAAAAAGAATAGATATTTACCTTGAAAAGATGATGAAGAGGTTTTCTTGGGGAAGAAGAAACCGAAATTTAAAGAAGAAATATTTTTAAAAAGTGAATTTTTGTGTTTTTAATCAAAATTAGAGAATTTTTAATTAGTGAATTAGGTGAACTCAATTTCGAAAATTAATCCTTGAATCCATAAGATTTTGAAATTTTGATTACTTAGGTTAAAACAATGGATTAAAGATTGTTTATATAGGTTCTTGAAAAGCCTAGATCAACTAGGATTAGGATTATATCAAATTTGGCTTAGTTTATAAAATTGTCTTCAAATTTTCAATTTTTACAATATTGTCACTAATTTCAAAATCTTAGGGATTCAAGGATCAATTTTCGAAATTGAGTTCACCTAATTCAAATATAAGTCAATTAAAAATTTTAGAATATTTTCTCACAATTTATTTTGATTTAATACTAATTTTTAAGTATTTAATCCCGAACTAGGCTAAACCGACAAAACCGGTCCACTAGACCTCTAAATCGACCTCTAAAGTTTTATGACCAATTTTGGGTTATTACAATGTACTTATAAGACCCTATATGTATAACTGTAACTCTTGTTTTAAATTGTTGAGTCGAATGCTTTTAAAGGTTATAATATTTTGGAGTTTCTTACTTTTAAATTTATCAACTTATTTATGGTTTGAAATGTGATGGACTATTCATGAGTCTGGATTTTGAACTTGTTATTGGGCTTTTAAAATGAAATTTTTGAATACAGGTTTTGGGCCGGAAGCCCAATGAAACATCCGGGTCGATGGTGTTACAAGATTGAATAGTTGTTTTAATTCCTATTTTTTGAAGTAATTTTATTATTAATATTTTATTTTGAAACAAAATAATATCTTTATAGATGAAAATTATCAGTCAACTAAAAATAAATAACATAAAATGACGTAGTAAACTTACATGACAGTGCATGTTGACATAGTAATATTGTATAAATAAATATGTTAGCTTGAAAAAATATTACAACACTTAAAAAAATATTTTTATAAAATTATATAAAATATTTTTTATTCACTTTTGTCAAGTCATTTCAAACTCTAAGTTTTGTATATGTACCGATTCTCATACTCGGATGTGAGTTTTAGATACGAGTACGAGATACGATAATGCTTTCTAAGTTTTTTCTTGGTGTGTTAGATCTGCATATTCTGGTGTTGAACACACTGTCGAATCCTAATACTTCTGAAAGATTGATGAGTCTGATCAACATTTCTAGCAAGGACATGTGCTGTTTGCCTGCACCAGAGACTTGGTTAAGAGGCATTTCTTCTTCTGGTACGGGGAATGGAGAGACAAAACTTTATTATGTAGTAATTAGTACGTGGTTGGGTCAAAATTTTATGAAAAGAATATTGTTGTGAGTGCATGGTGAGCGGATAAATTTTTTATCGAGAAATTATATTATGGGTAAGTTTCATCACGTGTCTATGGGATCAACCATTAAAAATTACCCATTTCATCAATTTTCTCATGTCATATATTTTTCTCAAGTGAATCTTCACTTAAAAAAATAATTTTTAAATGAATAACCATAAATATGAGTGAAGATTCTGGCATAAAAAATATATATATAATTTCTCTTTTATGATATTATCAAACAAGGGAATCGCATTTGATTTCCTGAAGTAGAAATGGGAGTGAATAAATATGCACAACCAAAGTTGCCTTTTTTTCACGTTTTAGATTCTTTGTAATGGAAAATAAAGTTTCATATTATAATATTGGTAGGGGTGAGTATTCGATCGAATCGAGTCAAAAAAATTTCGAGTTATTCGAGTTGACGAGTCATATTTTACAACTCAAACTTTATTTGAAATTTTTTCGGTTCGAGTCGAGTTTAAGAAATTCGAGTCGAGTCGAATCGAGTTTTCGAGTTCCTATAAATATTTAATTATAATTATTTATCATGTTATAATATGATTTGATTCAAATTTAAATGACTTTCTCTAATCATATAAGATATACATGTATATTTTTTTTCATATGTAGCAATATTTCTTTATATTTTTATATATAAAGGTATATCTATCATAAAAAATTGAGAGATTCGTCTTAAACTTAAAAATTATTTTTTAATTATTAAAAATTTTGAGTCATTCGAGTTTCCATTTTATAACTCAAACTTTATTTGAAATTTTTTCGAGTCGAGTCGAGTCGAGTCTATGAAATTTCGAGTCGAGTCTATGAAATTTCGAGTCGAGTCAAAACGAGTTGAGTATTTTTGTCTCGAATTGAGTCAAGTTATTCGGTTTTTCAAGTTGAGTCGAGTTTTGCTCACCCGGTGAAAGAGTTAAATTTTTATTAGATAGAGTTACATTATGGGTAAACTATAATAGAGATTATTTAATTATGAGTAAAATTACATCTAGATCACTTAATTGTTAAAAGTCATGTTTAGATCACTTAATCGTAGGTAAAATTACATTTAGATCATCTAATTAATAAATATTACATTTGGATCATTCCATTATAAGTAAATGTTATATTTAAGTCACTCTTCATATTTAAAAAAAGTTTATCAATTTGTGTATTAGATTAATTAATAATTTCAAATGATGTACTCTAATATTAACGAGGGTATACAAGTGATTTGAAGGGAAAAACAATTAAATTGATGTACTTTTTTAAATATGAAAGGTAATCCAATTGTAAACTTACCCAAATATAACTTTAATAATTGATTGATATAAATATAACATTTAATAATTCAGTGACCCGAATATAACTTTACCTATAAATAAATGATCTAAATATAACTTTTAATGATTAAGTGATCTAAATATAATCATATCATAATTAAATGACTTCGTTGTAATTTACTCTTTTCTTATATAGGGACGGAAGGGAATAAATAATCCCAACCAAAGTTCCTTTCTTTCACATTTTAGATTCCTTGTAATGGGAAATAAAGTTTGATTTTACATATTCGTAGTTTAATAGCTAATTTTATATTAAATACTGTTAAATTTACAAGTTTTATAAATCTGAGGGACTATATTTGTGAATATCTGTATAGTTTTTTACTTTCCTGCTGGCACTGGTTGAGGCATATTCTTAATCCTACAAATCATAAATCAAATCAACCGCCCACTCTCCATTTTCTTAAACTTTATTCCAGAGCCATTCTTAATTATAAAGTTAAATACGTAAGGTATCGGGGGTTATGGTAATCGGTCGGGTTGGATTTGTGTTCGCTTTGATTTTGATCCGAAACTTAAGCCTTTCAACTCAATTTTGACCCATCTGATTTTAATATTTTTTATTTTCAGTCCGATCGATCTGATATTATAAAAATTATAACCCGACTTCGATTTGACCCTGATATTTTAATACAAAATCAGAATAAACTCGACCTGAACCAAAAAAATTAATAAAAATATTAAATAATATATATAAATATAAAATATATACCGGGTCAGGCCGAATCAAGAAATTTTCATCCTAAATCCAACCCCAATCCAACTTTTTAAATCACCCGACTTGACTCGAATTTAATAAATTAATACTTAAAGTAAAGTGATAGACAAATTACAGTTGGTAACTACTTTTAATTACTTTCAATTTTTTTTTTAATGAAAAGCTGATTTAGCTTAAATAATTTTATGAGGATGAAAGTTTATTTATTTATTTATTTATTTATTTATTTAACTCCGATATTATAAAGATTATCGTAGGATGATCATTTTATCTTAATTTTTTCCTTCATCGCAATATAATTTTCTTTTGAATAAATCTATTAGTTTTATTAAATGAGATATATAATAAAATTATAATAAAATTTTACACTCTAGTAAAAAAAACAAATTTAGATATATTTTTTTAATCATAGAAATAAAAAAAATTAGTGTCTTGGCACGAGCCTTCTAACCCAAGTAGTTGACGGAATGGTTGTTGTTTTTAGAGGTCACGGGTTCAAACACTAACGATACCAGTAGAGTGATTGAGCGATCAATGTTAAACGGTGGAAATTATATTTTATCATGAAACGATGATTATATATGTATATTCGAATCCAATTCAAGGGTTTAAAATTAAAAATAACAATAAAATTTGAATTTTATTTTATTTATTTATTTTTCTCAATGTGACATTGTGATACCTTTTGAACAGTCCCCTATCACATGGTTTCGGATTTCAAAGTTGCTTTATCCCATCGTGTCTTCAAATTCAGACATTATTAAAGCATAAATCCTGTCTACAAAAGGAATCCTAAAAACATTATAAATTGCTCAAAATCTAAGACAAGGAAAGTAACAACCGGAAAGGGAAGGAAATTGGTGGCCGGAAAAAATGGAGAGAAGGATTCTTCAATGGATCATCTTCCTCGTGTTATACTTTTCGAGTGAAGGAGCTTTCGTCTCGTCATCGGAAACTCCATTGATGAAGGGAAGACTACTCAAAAGTAAGCTCTCTCTGTAGTTATGTATGTATACTTGCATTGAAAGTAACCGATAACACGAATCAATTGACTAATATCTTTAAATAAGATTTCACGTTCGAGTCTTGCTCGTCGTGTGACTATCGAATATGAAACAATGAAAACCCCTTTTTTGTCTAGTGTAGGTGTTTTCAAGGATCATGGAACAACAACAACAGCAATCAAGGGTTTGCATGAAGCAGTTCATTTGAAGGTGGTTCAAAGAGGAAAGGAGGTGATTGTTGATGAAAGGAAGAAAGCGGGGAAAGGAAGTACCGGTGGTGGAGATCTTCTCCGACCTCGTGCTAGAAAGGGCGGAGCCAGTTCCCTTCACCCGACGACAACGCTTAGATTCGTGTCACTCGGGTTACTACTCTCCACCTTGTTCCTCTTCTCATAGCTTTGTTAAAAGCTCTCTTTCTAATAGAAAGTAAAAATCGGGTCGAATATTTATCAACACTTTAGTAAAGATCAATGTTCGAATTCCAAACCAAATTCATGGTGAATCCCATGGAGGTTGTCATGATACCCGTTGTCCAAACTCTGAAAGTTGATTCACTTGAACCGAATCAATTCTCAGATTTTGGACAACGATGTGCATTAACGACTCGCATTGGATCAACAAAGATTCTTGTCCAAACTCAAAGTCGATCCAATGAAAGTCGTTTCATCACTAAACCTAAATGTTCATCCACAGATAAAAACAGAAATGGAAACTTAATCAAACAGATCCAACCAACTCACCATGTTTGTCTGAAAAACATAAGATCAAAGCATTCGAAATCGAGTTTCTCACAAAATCAAATGAAGCAATTCATGAAACAGCACAAGAACATCAAGATCAGTCAGAACAGAAACACATCAACCACCAAATCAAAGCTTAAAACATCACCATATCCATAATTAAACAAGACTAAGCACTTCGATAATAAAGTGGTCGCCTGTACTCGTCGAAGTACTCATCTCGATTCATACAAACAATGGCGTAAATAGCATAGATTATCCCAGGAACATAACCCAGGATCGTTAAAATCAGACAAATACAGAACTCTACCTGAAAATTCAAAAACCCAGAATTTCAATTTAAACCTAAAAATCGGAACTTTAATCCGAACAAAGGACAGATTTACTTACGCTGCAACAACCATGCCTTAAGAAAACACCCAGAGGAGGTAGCAGAATGGCGATGAGGAGTTCGCAGCAAATCTCGCAGCTCGACGGCATCTTTCCGGTGATTGTGATGATTGATTGGAGGGTTCAACTAACAAAGCGAGAAACGAACCCTTTTTTATCCAAAGATCGGATTTTTCCATGGACAAGGGGAAAAGTCAATATAAAATAAAAGGTAAACTAGTTAGATGACCACTTAATTATTAGATATCACTTATTTTGATCATTAAATTAAAATTTTCAAATTTAACCACTAAATTATTTAATTAAAATTATTTTAATCATTATAGGTAAAAATATATAAAAGGGTAATGTAGCAGTTAATTTTCATTTATAATATTTAGTCACTGTTATTTATTTATTATATTAATTTAGTTATAATTTGATTTTAATTTATAAATAAAATTAATCAATTAAATGATAATGTATGTTATTATTTAATTAAATAATTTTATTTTATTTTATATTTAATATATTTTTAGTAAAGTAGCGATAAAAAGTTTTAAAATAAAAAAGTACTTAGGATATAATTTCATCCCACAACCACTAAAAGTTTTATAACTGAAATTGAGCTAATAAAACTAATTTAATTGATTTAAAATTAAAATTAATTAAATAGAACAAAATAAAATAATTGAATTAATTCGATAGATTCAATCGATTTTAAACCTTATCTCTCTCTTCATTGTATATACAATATAAAATAAAATAATTTTATAAATATGTTTCAACACAATATATATGAGTTATGATTTATTTATATAATATAATATGAAATTATTTTTAGATATTTTAGACCATTAAATGAGCATAATAAATAATTAAGATCTTTTTTAAATGATAGGTTTTATATTTTTTTTATCGTTAGTCATATTCATTCATTTACTTTTATTCAATAATTCAATAATTAATGACGGATATATATATAACTTAGATTAAGTTTTGATAATTTTAAATTTTTAAAGATTACACATTTATTTTTATTTTTTTATAAATTAATTTTTAAATTTTATAATACTTATAATTTATATTTATTTTAAAATTTTGAAATTTTATGTATATTTATTTTTAAAATATAAAATTATCTAGATAACCATCACTTATAAATTGGGTTCCACGTCACATTTTGATTTGCAATTGATGATTATTACATTGAAATGATTGAGATAGGCTACCTATAAAAGTTTTGAATAAAGATAATTAAAGAAGTTTTTCTAAATTTTGGAGAAGATTAAATTATTTAAATCATCATTAAAATTTGTTTTAGTTTTATTTTGATTATTAAAATTTTAAAATATTTATTTTATTTACTAAAACTTAAATATTAAATTTTATTATTATTCTTTCATTATCATTATCGTTTTACTAATATTTATTTACTAACAAAGAAATAAAAAATTTAAAATTTGAATGATGAAAAATTTCGTCGATACAAAAAATAGCATATATCAAAACAAATTTTTTAGTTAAATAGAGATCAAATTAAAACTTAAGGTGTCGAGATAAAGTTACTAATAAAATTTAAGACTGAATAACTATCATTTACGATTATTTACAAATTACAAATTTAAAGATCTAATTGATAAATTATATAATTAGGTAATCAAAATAGAACCTCCCCTAAAATTTGAAGGTCACCTGAATAGTTTACCCTATAAATTTTACAAACCTTACTTTCACGTCTTTTAACTTTGATCCTTCACTTTCTTATGTTGTATTATATCTGTATATTTGTCATTGGAATGGCACAAGCTTGGTAAGGAAATTAATAAAACTCTCATTTTCATTAAAAAAAAACTTAACACAAAAATAAATGTTTAGATTATATATATTTTTGAAATTAAGTGTTTAATATTTTTTTTCTAAAACAAATATTTTAATTATATATTTTTGACAAGGACTAACGTTTTTTTTTTTGCTGAAATGGATGTTTAAAATTTCATTCTATTAGTATTTTAAAGCAACAACGTTAGAAACTGTTTATATTATAAATAGGTACTTAAATTATATATTTTTCTAAAATAAATATATAAATTTTTTATTAAAATAAATATCAAAATTATATATTTTTAATGAATAATTTATATTCAGTGAGCTTCCTCGGAGGATCCTATTGTATGATACACCTAACTTTTGGCAAATCCAAGCCCCGAGCAGCGACATCTGTAGAGAGAAGAAGAACTGATTTTTCTGTGGAATTCACTTGAAGTAAGAATCAAACAACTAATAGAATAGTAAAAATATGTTATTAAAAGATAACTTACGAAAAAAAATTATAATTTGAGCACTTATTTCGATAAAAATATATTAGGTACCTATTTCAGAAAAATATATAGTTTAGGTACCTATTTATAATTTAAACAAATATTACCTTAAAACAGTTACGGAATAAAACTCTAAACACATATTTCAGCAAAAAAAATCATTAGGCACCTATTTTAAAAAATATATATAGTTTAGGCACTTGTTTTTAAGTTAAGTCAAAAGACAACTTTGAGAGAGTTTGTCTGCAGAAATAGAATCCTACCTAGGGTTGTAAATGAGATGATAAGATCGCGAGCTATTCGAGCTCGACTCGGTTAAAACTCAACTGGATTGGACTTGACTTGAGCTTGAACTCGGCTCGAGTTCTTAACGAGTCGAGCTACATGATACTCGACTCGAAAACTCACGAGCTACTCGAAAACATAAATATACTATTTTTTAAAAAAAATATAATTTAAAACCTAAAAATCTAAACCTTAAACTTAAATCTTAAGCCCTAAATTAAGATATTAAAAACCTATAATTAACAAGTTTGAGTTTATACAACTTGTGTATCAAAGATTTTTTCTTCATTAGGCTTTAAATGAGACGTGAGAGATAAGAGTTACTCGAATCTAATACGGACAAAGATCCATCAATACTTGACTCAATTAGGCTTCGAAACATGTTAATTAATCAAATTAATAAAATTAAATTTTCAGTTCAGTTAATGGTTAAAGGGTTAAAAATTTTGGTTAATGATATTTGGGTAGTTTAGTTCGGTCAATTAACCGAATTAACCGATTGAATACCCTTAGTTTAGAACAAAAATTTAGGGTTTATAGATTAAAACATTAACCTCTCACCATATTACAAAAAAACTAAACTTTATCCTCTAAATCCTAAATTCTATCCATTATTCCTAAATTTTAAACCTTCAAATCTCACGCTCTAAATTGAATCGATAAACCCTAAACTCTAAAACATTATTAAAAACTTTTAGTTTTCGACGTTAAAATATTAACTATAAATCCTTGGTATATATCTTAGTACTGGTTTTCTTTCTGAAACATAGAAATCCTATTAACATTTCATAGGCATTTAGGGTAGTGAATTGTGAAATTGGAAACAAAGGGTTCATCCTATTTTACCTGTTTTTATGGTTGAATAAACCCTACACCCTAAAGGTAATAAATGATGCAACACAACTTAAAAAGTTGAAAACTTGATTAGACCATAGAGAAGATGACTCACCTAATAGGCTAATAATAAATGGTTTTTTCCCCCGCTTTGTTTACTAGATGAAATGCTGTGATTTGGGTAAATTTGACTGGTCAATAAAGATTACAGTCAATTTTAAGGGAGAGTATTCGATCGAGTCGAGTCGAGTTAAATTAAAAAATTTTGAGTTATTCGAGTTTACGAGTCATATTTTACAACTCAAACTTTATTTAAAATTTTTCGGTTCGAGTTGAGTTTAAGAAATTCGAGTCGAGTCGAATCAAGTCGAATTTTCGAGTTTTTATAAATATTTAATTATTATTATTTATCATGTTATAATATGATTTGATTTCAATTTAAACAACTTTCTCTAATCATATAAGATATGTATATATATATATATATATTTTTTTTTCATATGTAACAATATTTCTTTATATTTTTATATCATAAAAATTGATAGACTCGTCTCAAATTTAAAAATTAATCCTTTAATTATTAAAAATTTTGAGTTATTCAAGTTATTCGAATTTATATTTTACAACTCAAACTTTATTTGAAATTTTTTCGAGTCGAATCAAATCTATAAAATTTCGAGTCGAGTCAAAACGAGTCGAGTATTTTTACCTCAAATCGAATTAAATTATTCGATTTTTTCAAGTCGAGTCGGGTTTTATTCACCTCAATTCAACCACTACTCAAACCGGTTTCAACCTTGGATTAGACTTGTAATTACTATAATATAATCAGGAAATAGTTACTTTAATTTATTAAAAATAATTTAACTATTAACTTTCTATTTTGAGTTAAAATATTTTTTATAAATAAAAATATTAATCAATTAATATTAAAAGACTTTAAATGACGCAATAAATAAAAAATATACCTTGTCATAAGTCACATAACAATTCATATAAATTCAGAATTATATATCACATGAAGATCATCTTTAGTGTTTCTTTTGCTTATATGTTTTATTTTCTCAGTTTTTTAAGATTTTATCACGACTAATTCAAACCGATCTACTTTGTACATTTTACTTAGATGAATGTATCTTATAGAAAAAAAATTTACGTATACAAAATCTTAAATTTAAAATTTAATAATACTGAATTACTTAACACTTAAGCTAACCCGTTTGTTTCCCACAATTTTTTTAGTTATTAGATGGTATATATAATATAATGTTGAATTTTAAAATGAAAAATATGAATATTAGAAAGAAGGATTAAAACAGAGATTGGGAGCATAAAGCTTCACCTAAACAAGATTTACTTTGATAATTGATGGTAACCTCAATTCTTATCAGATGTTTTGGGTGTAAATTAAAAGAGAATAAATGAACATCACATTATTTATGTTGGTTTATTTAATTTTTAAAGATATATATTCGATTTGTGTTTGATTAAATTTTTATTTTAAGTTTGTTTATTTATTTTAAAGGTTTTTATGTTCGTTTATTTAGTATTCAAAAATATGTTTGTTTAGTTTTTTTTATTTAACTATAGCGTTTACAGTAGTATTTGTTTTAGAGTATATGCTCAACAATTAAATTTTGATCGTTCAATCGCTATGCTATTATTACTGATGTTCGAAACCATAACCTCTAAAAACAACAACCGTTCCTTTAACCGATAAAGTTAGATGATTCGTGTTGTTTGTTCAATTTTGACGTTGGTCCATGGGTTCATTTATATATCCACTTTATATGTTAACCAAAATAATGAAATTATATCACTAGTCCTTAAGCTCCTTAAACTTTATTATTTAAGCTTTAAAGTTTATTGTGCATTCAATTTAACTTATACCTTCATCAATATTTAAAATATATAAAAAAAAATCAGGTAAACAAACTTATAAATGATTTAATAAGCAAATTTATTTATTATTTATATTCTTTTAATTACCTTAATAAATAAATATTATACGAACTATTCATAAATATTTCCTCCAACACTCCATTTTATTTAGGCAACACATCTGATGTTAATGTAAGAAATGAAGCTCATAAAAGACAGTTTTTTCATGAAAAAATGTAAGATAAAGGTCCCAAGAAGTAACCGGGAGAGCAGGTAACAAACAGGTTGCTGAAATGAGAAGACTGTAAATAAAAGGCCAATCTTTTACTGTTGTCTCTCTTCCACGCTTTGGTTTCTTTTCTTCACTTCAGTCTCTGAATTGTAGATAATTGTAATGTAGAGAGAGAGATACATCAAATTCTCATAGATCGAACCCATTTTTGTTGTTGTTTCTCTTAGAGTCTTTGATCGAGTTTTCTGGGTCACTTTCCTGCATTTTCTGGGGGGAAAAGAAAGAGGAAGAAAGTGTGGAATGGGCAGCAAAAGTGTCAGCTTTTTTTCAGAAACGAGTGACTGAAACAACACATTCAGAAACAAAATACTACAAATTCTTTTAAGGTAATTGAAATGAGAAGCTCTTTCTCTCTCGTTTCTCGCAATGCATAGTGGAATCTCTGTTTTTCGAGGTTAAATTTGAATTCTTTTTTTGTTTTTTATCAGCTTTAAAGTTTGAATAGCTCCTGTTTCTCACAAGTGATCCATTTTGGTCTCTGTATTGATTTTTAGGGCTTTTGAGATGGTTTTTGAAGACTTTTAGGGTAAATTAAATGTGGGTTTGGCGTGGAATTGTAAATTTGAGGAAGTTTTTGGGGGTGAAAATGGTGAAAGACTGAGATCTGTTTTGGGAGCTTTTAAGGGAGTGTTTGGTGATTGTGTGTACTGTAAGTTCAAAGTATCTTTGGAGTTGTGTTTGAAGTGGTTTAAGCTTTGTGTTTATGAGGAATATGATGATTTTAATGGATTTCATTAATGGGGTTTGATCATTTTGAGGATTGTTTTAACAATGTTATGAATTGGAGTGAACTAAAGAGCTGATAAAGTGGGAACTTAGGTTTGCTTTGAGTGTTTCTTTGATAGATTTCTTAGTCTATGTCTGGTGCTCCGAGAGTGAGGTCCATGAATACGGCCGATTCCGAGGCAAGACCTGTGTTGGGACCTGCAGGGAACAAGGCAGGTGCGTTGAGTGCAAGAAAACCAACTTCAAAGCCATTAAGAAAGATTGAAAAGTGTCCAGCTGAGGCCACTTTAGCAGTGGAGAAAAATGGACTTCCATCACCTAAAGTTAATTCTCTTTCCCCCAAATCCCAATCTGTTAGTGTTCCTTCAGTGCTACGCCGCCACGAACAGTTATTACATTCTAATTTATCACTAAATGCCTCATGTTCCTCCGATGCTTCCACGGATTCATTTCACAGTCGAGCATCTACTGGTGGTAGGTTGTTTCGGTCAAATAGTGTTGGAACTAGGAGGAAGCCGTACTTGTCAAGTCCAAGAAGTGTTGTTTCTGATAGTGGTTTGGATTTGCCGCCCGACAGTTCACATCAGAGGAAGAGATGTGCTTGGGTGACACCAAATACAGGTGTGTTGTTGTGGCCTCTAATTCTTCACAGTCTTATGATTATGATTGATTTGTTTTGTTTAACATTTTCTCCCGGTTTTCTAAGTATTAGGGTAGAGAAAATTCCCTGTACTGAGAACTCCTTTTGTATTGTTCATGCCTTTCAAGTCCTTCAATCCAAAAACTGTAGCCTTAGGCTAGTTTCGATTAATATAGGCTCAATGAACGATCAGCATCTAACCAAATGAATCAACTAGGGTGGCAATTTTGCTCTTTTTATGATCGCCAACCTTTACCGGTTTTGTAGGATTTTTTATGATTTAAGTCGAGCAATCGGTTAAATTGTGTTGAATTTTTATCTTTCCGACGTCATCTACAATCCATTTACTCAATAACTTTATGTTTCAAACAATTGTTACCAAGTACATGATAAGGTATTAATAGCATATATGCAAATTGGTTATGCATTCATATGTTCAAGCATCATGTGTTTTGTTGACTTAGTTTTGTTTGTTGGGATTAGATCCAAGTTATGTTGCTTTTCATGATGAAGAGTGGGGAGTTCCGGTACACGACGACAAGTATGTGATCTCGCTATTATTGCCTGCATCATTTTATCACTGATTAAGTGATTACCTTTCTGATCATTAAATGAGTAGTTTGCTTGAAATTGTTGCTCATATGCAGAAAATTGTTTGAGCTGCTTGTACTTGCGGGTGCATTGTCTGAACTTACATGGCCGACTATCCTAAGCAAAAGACACATATTTAGGTAACTTTTCCCACTTTGATCTTATTTTTGTTGAATAAGCACGCTCATTTCTGAAAGTATATCTATTGTGCAGGGAAGTTCTCGCGGATTTTGATCCCGTTGCTGTATCAAAACTGAATGAAAAGAAGTTAATAGCACCTGGTAGCATGGCAAGTTCTTTGTTATCAGAACTAAAGCTGCGTGCAATCATTGAGAATGCACGCCAAACATCTAAGGTAGATAGATTCTCGTTCTTATTTGCACCATCTTTTAACCTTGGTTAGCAACTTACCACCATAATTTCACAATCCACGATGGCTATGATTATCAACGCAACTAACTTTCTGCAGGTTTTGACGATGCCAGGTTATAGATGAGTTTGGATCATTCGACAAGTACATCTGGAGCTTTGTTAACCACAAGCCTATTGTTAGCAGATTTAGATATCCTCGTCAGGTTCCAGTTAAAACTCCAAAAGCAGATGTCATAAGCAAAGATTTGGTAAGAAGGGGTTTTCGAAGTGTGGGGCCGACAGTCATCTACTCCTTCATGCAAGTGGTAGGAATGACAAACGACCATCTCACAAGTTGTTTCAGATTCCAGGACTGTATATACACGGCAGAAGGAAAAGAAGCAAATGGGACCGAAGATGTTGCTGAAGAGATAAAAACCGATAACATGATTGAATCAGAATTATCCATAGCTATCGATGAATTGAGCTTCTCCTAAGAACAATATTGGCTGCCGGCAGATGTCGCTACAGGTTCTGCCATCGGTTTTACCACAGACTGATTCACTGCTCTTTTGCATAGTAACTGAGTTGGTTGTGTATAAAATTTCATGAATAACTATGCATCCTGAATTATCTAGATTGTAGATCTGAAGTAAACTAAATTTAGCCTATGAATGTGTGCTGGTTGATGGGATCACTGTCCTGGAAGTCATAAAATATGATGTACCATTTTCTTGCCCCTTGTATAGTTAGAAAGGTTAGTAATTAGAGATGTTTTAACATGTCAGACTCCAGCATCAGGAGCTGCATGCAGGCTGCAGCAAGAAACCAGATTCGCCGCCCGATATGTCTCTATCAGATTCTTGACCATCCGGTTAATAAGTGGGGACTGATTGAGATTTGAGTGTGGGTCGATTTTAAGTGTAACCCTGTAAGTTGTTGGGACAGCTAAAACCTACACAGACAACTCCATTTGCTTTAAATGGATGTCAATAATGGTTAGCGGCAAAACGTGTGTCCTAGAAGGACCTTGTGCAAGGCCTCCATCCAAAATGACATGCTTATAATGTACCCAATATTACTAATGATGCAGGGTCCCTCTGTTTCCTTATGTTGTTGATATAATAATGTCTTGATGGATGTTTTGTCTGAAAATGGCTGGAATACTTCCAAACTGTACCTATAGTTCTACTAAGCTTTGCACTAGATCTCATGGTAACCACTAGAATTTTTCTTGCAAATATAAAGTATCCTTATAAAGGATTTGCATTGGCAGTAGCTGTAAGCCTGTAACCCAACAAAAATACATGGCTAAGCTAAGCTCTCAAATTACAGCTCATGTAACATAAAAAAGAACAAGGAGAAATTGGAACATGGTTCCAACTAAGGTGACAAGAAAAGGGTTGCCACTCAAATCTATATTGTTATGTTTCCACAACTATAATAACCTTGTTCCTAATAGATTGGGAGGGGATACAACAGAGAAGCATACATCAATAATTAAGGAAAACTACAAATAAGAAAATCAAACCTGACCATTCATCATTTATAGAGACATGTCTGCTATTACCAACACAGGCTCCATTTAAGTTCATCATGGCTTGTTTTCAAATCCAATACAAAGAAGCATCCGAGCTGGTTCAATTGCCTTCTTGCTTCCTAGATCTAGGGTCTCACCAGTTACTTCACCTTCTGTACCTACTGAACACTGACCACTGGGTTGATGTAACTTGGCTTTGCCCTCCATCGGTTTTTTAGAGTTGTAAGTTGTTCATAGAAGCGGGTGCGGCAGCGGCAACAAGAGGAGCACTTGGTTGGACATGTCTCTTCTTGGGTACAGGCCTGTCATGGCTAAGCTAAGCTCTCAAATTCCAGCTGTAGACAGGTTTATAGGATGTGGATGGATCAGAATCATTAAGTATTCTGATAGGCTGAGCAGTAACAATATTGTGTGAAGCATGTTCAGCCAAGGATATTTCCACCAATTGTAACCATCAGATGTATTAGAAAACTCAGAGAGAAACGAATACTTGTATGTTTATTGAATTGATCAACTTGATTACATCTCTTCCTTATTTACACACAAAGAGCAAAAGGCTAACTAACAAGGAAGAAACTATAAGCTAACTAACAAGAATTACAACTCAGCAAGTTAGTTACAACAGTAAGTTTTAGCTTTGATCAGCTAAGAAAGTACACGATAAGCCACATTCAACATGCTCCCTATTCTTTTCCTTTCCAACTTCTGAGAAATCAATAACTCCCAGCTTGCAGCGAAACATACTGAAATAGTCCTTGGACAAAGCTTTTGTCATGCCATCCGCAACTTGATGCTCAGAAGGAACAAAGTTCACCTTTAACTTCCCTGTTGCTACCTTCTCTCTTACGAAATGAACATCGAGTTCCACATGTTTCGTCTTCAAGTGATATACTGGATTTTCGCTCATGGCGATCGCACTAGAATTGTCACTCCAGACAACAGGAACACATCCACTTCGACACTCATATCCTTGAGCAATGCATCCAACCATGTTACATCTGATGCCACATGGCAAGACTTTGATACTCCGCTTCAGTAGTGGACCTGGAAACAGTTTTCTGCTTCTTAGACCCCCACATGACCAGGTTTCCTCCTAGATAGACACAGGTTCAAGAGATAGAGCGACGATCATCGAGACTCCCTCCCCAATCGGCATCGGCAAAAGCTACCAACTGAAGTGGTGCCGATTTACTCGTAAACCACAAGTCATAATCAAGCGTGCCATTAAGATACCTCAAGACTCGTTTTGCAGCCGAGAGATGTTGTTCGCATGAAGAATGCATGAACTATGCAAGTTTGTTAACACTGTATGTGATATCAGGCCTTGTATGACACATACAACAAGGACCCAATTATGCTTTTATATTCTTTTGCATCAACGAGCGAACTACCAACATCCTTAGTGAGTTTGATATTAGTCACCATGGGGGTAAGAGTGGAGGTGGAACTATTCATACCTGTCTTTACTAGTAGCTCCATAACAAACTTTTTTTGTCTCAAGAACAACGAACCACCTATCTTGCGAACATCGATCCCTAAGAAATAATTTAGCTCCCCAAGATCCTTAAGGGAGAATTTCTTAGCTAAAAGCTTGAGTACTTTCTCCATCACATCACTCGAGCTGTCAGTCACAGTAATGTCGTCCACGTATACTAACATGTATGTGACATGCTCATTGTCTTGACCGTAAACAAAGACGTATCAGCCTGAGAGCTTTTAAAGCCAAGACTAACAAGATAGTTCTTCAACTTGGAATACCAATTTCGTGGCGTCTGCCTTAGCCCATACAAAGCTTTTTGAAGTTTACAAACCAGCACTGAACCATCCGAGGCCCTCTTTTCGAACCCTTGTGGTTGATCCGTATAAACATCCTCACTCAAGTCCTCATTAAGGAATGCGTTATTGATATTCACTTGTCTCAGCACCCAGTTTTGTGAAGTAGCAAGCGTAAGAACCACATTGATCTTGGAAGCCTTTACCACTGGACTGAAGGTTTCTTGGAAATCCTGGCCAGGAATCTGAGAATAGCCCTTGGCCACGAGCCTCGCCTTATGTCTCTGAATGGATCCATTAGCATTGCGCTTAATCTTAAACAGCCACTTGCACCCTACTGTGGAATGCCCTTCGGGAAGAGAGACTAAGCTCCAAGTATCATTTCGAGCCAAGGCATCAAATTCTACTGTAGCTGCTATAGTCCATTCAGAGGAGAGAAAGGCTTCTTGAATGGTTGTTGGTTCATGCTCATCTGATTGATACTGAACAAGATAGGTCTTCGATTTAAAAATGCCACACTTGCTTCGGGTCATCATGTGATGCCTGCCGACAGGAGAAGGTTGTACTGGTTCAGGTAGTTGGTCTCGAGGAACATCAGTTTCAGCTGAATAGGTGAACTCCTCACGTGCAGAAGAAAGAGCAGTGAAAGTATTGTTATTCTCACGATCACATATGGTATTTTTAGTACCATGAGCATCACCTGCCACAAACTGGTCAACAGATTGAGCAAAGGATTCAATAGAATGACCTACTTGCCTTTCATTATGACTCGTAAAATTTTGAGCACCATTGTCTGTACCAGCATCACTAGCCTGCCTGGGAGTTGATCTGACAGAAACAACAGGCGGTCGAAAAAGTGTAGCAACACCTGGAACAATTGAAATTTTTTTCTGTACAATATTTGACTCATTTGTCCTTTGAACTGATCCCTCACCAGTTGTACCTGAGAAGGAAAAACACTTTTCATCAAATATAACGTGCTTGGAAACATATACTTTTTCATCAGGAACAAGATATTGGTAGCCTTTATGTGTGGACTGTATCCTAGGAAAACACATGGTTGAGATCTGTAGCTCAACTTATGAGCTTGAAAAGGTCGCAGATGTAGGAAACACCTGCACCCAAATATACGCATAAAATCATAATCTGGAGTCTTGTTATAGAGCTTCTCAAATGGTGATTGCCCTTGCAAAATTGATGTAGGCAACCTGTTAATGAGATAAGCAGTTGTTGCTACTGCATAAGCCCAAAAGCGAAAGGGTAGCCCTGCCTGAGCCATTAACACAAGAGCTAGTTCGACCAGATGATGATATTTTCGTTCAACCACACCATTCTACTCAGATGTGTGTGGGCAGAAGACCCTATGCCTGATTCCTAGGTTAGCAAGAAAGGTAGAAATAGACCGAAACTCTCCCCCTAATCTGTCTGAACTTCTTTAATAGTAGAATTAAATTGATTTCACACCATCGTTTCAAACAATTGAAAGGCATGCAGGGCCTGATCTTTTGTTTTGAGTAGATACACCCAATAGTGTCTTGTACAAGTATCAACTATGGACATGTAATAGTTAAATTCATGGAAAGTAATATGAGCAGGACCCCATAAGTCCGAAAAAACAAGATCAAATGGTTTGTCATAAACAGAAGTTGATGTATCAAAAACTAACTTGTGACTTTTACCCATTCGACAAGCAACACAACTATCATTTGATTCTTTTGGAGAAAGAGCAACTCTCATTTGCTTACAAATTTTTACAAGTGTAGCATGAGCTGGATGACACAACCTCATATGTCATATATCATATACACTATGTTTATTTTTTACAAGATTAGAAAGGAAAAGTAAAACCTGAATCAGAGATTGCACAGCAACACACTAACTTTGTTTCTGAAGCAAAGAACAACTCAACAATGGCCTCTAGGAAGTATGGCGATTGATACCATATTAGAAAATTCAGAGAGAAACGAATACTTGTATGTTTATTGAATTGATCAACTTGATTACACCTCTTCCTTATTTATACACGCAAGGAGCAAAAGGTTAACTAACAAAGAAGAAATTATAAGCTAATTAACAAGAATTATAACTCAGCAAGTTAGTTATAACAGTAAGTTTTAGCTTTGATCAGCTAAGAAGGTACACGATAAGCTACATTCAACAAGATGAAGGTGTCTTCACAACCATTTTAAGATTCTAAGAGTTTTGCAGGTTTGGTTCTGGCCCAGATGCAGGCTGCAGCGTTTCCTTTTTGATCTGAACGGCTTTATTCTTGTAGGAGGGAGCAGATGCTATAGCTTGTGTTACAGAAGTTGGAGAAACAAATGATTGAAGCCGATTTTGAGTTGAAGCTTCAGCACTCTGAACAGCAACAGCCAAAGTACAGGAAATTTCCCGATGGGCTTTGTTAACTTTCACCCAAGAAATTGAACGTCTACATATGTCCTTTTCTCGTTTCGGGTTGGGATGGCGATTTAACTTATCCGACCCAATTAAATGGACAAAAATTCGATTAACATGAGTCTGTTTCATTTGAAATAGATGGTGAATGTAACGGGTGATGAATTTGGATAAATTTTTTTTAATTTATTATCGTCTGTTCATTCATTCATCTATTAATATAATATTAATTTTAAAAAATTATAAACTATTTTAAAGATTTGTTTAGTTAAACCCTAAAATATTTATTCATTTTCTCATTTTAGCATCACTTTTTTATTTTATTCTCACTTTATCTTATAATTTTTACCGAGATTTAAATCAAAAAAGTATTTGTTTTATATGTTTTTTTTAATAACATATCTTCAAAAGGCATGAATTCATACACCAAAAATGGAACATAAATATTCCTAGAATTTATTACTTTGAGGTCACCAATTTTTGAGTCGAACTCGAGATTCAATCGAACTTAAATTCGAGTTTAATAATTTTAAATTTGTGAGTTTTAAGTCGAATCGAACATAACTTTGAATATTTCAAGTTTAAGCGAAATTTAACGATACTCAAACTCAATTCAACCCATTTACATACTTACTCATAATAATAAATAAAAATTATTACATATTATATGATATAATAATTTGTTATTACAAAAACAAATAAATAAAAAGATCATAGTAACTTGTTAGAAGATTTGAACCTATTTTATGTACCTACGAAAAGCATGTGAACACGAAACCCAGCACCATCAACAACATGGGGACATAGTTTAGAATTTTAATATGGAAATGGGAAAAAGATTGTAATAATAATAATAATAATAATAACATTTGTGACAGCCCAACCAAACGGAATATTCAAATTAATAATTAAATTAATTAGTCTTTTTCATATTAAAATAATTAAATAAACTGTACGATGAAATTCAGCATACCAACTCTAAATATTGAATGTGAACTAACTTTTTAAATTTAATAATAAAAGTCACAGTATTATATGGTTGGTGTTGAAATGATCATCATATTTTAAAACTCGTTAAATCTATCAATCAACTATTAAAATAATATTAATATAGTTACCGATCGTTAAAAATTATCGAATTAATGATGTAGTAATTAAAAAATAAAATAGAATAATTAAACATTCATTCTATGTTATAATACAATTAAAACTAAACTAAAAAAATATATGAATAACAGAAAATAAATATATAATTATTCAATTTTATTTTCAACTGTTATGTCATCAGTTCGTTAATTTTTAACGATCGGAGACTATATTAATACTATTTTAATAATTGATTGATAAATTTAACAATTTTTAAAGTAGTGATCATTTCGGTATCTACCTTTATCTTAATTTTATTCATGGTCATAATAATTGAATGCGTATGATGTAACTAAATAATTCAAAATGATATAATCTTCTAATTTGTAAACTTAAATAATGTAAATCAATAATAAATTAAACTTAAAATAACTCGAAGTTAAAAAATCATGACTAGACCAATAATTTATCTGTAATTCTATAAAATTGATATTGACTTTAATATATAATATATACTTTGTATATATCAAAATTTTTATATTTTTATAATTATTTTAATATGTAAAAAAAATTGATACTTAAATTCTTATAAAAATAATAAAACTTTTGATAATCCTCGTTCTAGTTTCCTCACGTTGAAAAAAACAAATAACACTTGTATCTTTTAATTTTTTGATATTATAAAATAATTGTATTTTATTATAAAACAATAATAAGTAAATAATTTTAAAAATATTTTTGTTTCTCAAAGTGTAACAAATCTTAAAAGCTAATTGTTGAAAGTGATTGCAACAATACTTGTATCTTGCTTTCTTTTTAAAATAAAATTTAAATAAATATAAATAATTCACATATCAAATATATTTAAACTTTAATAATAATAATAATATTTAATATCAACTATTTCCTTATTTTTTTATGTTTCGTTATTAATAATGTAACATGTTAAAATATTTTATTGTGACTATTTTGATTTCCTATTTCCCATGAAGAAACTGTGAGCATATTTATATTCTATGATTTCCTCTGTGCCTTGCCACTCGTATCATTTCAAATATATATTAAATGGAACTTAAAAAAAGTCTGATGTCAAGGGTTGGACCGAGAGGGTTTTATGTATAATTTTCCAACGCCACAGGAGTATCTTAATTTTTTTATTTGGCTGCTGACGGTGTCTAGTTTAATATTTTTTATTTTTTATTTTATCGATAAGAATATTTATCTTTAAGAATGGTTTAAAAATTTTATACCCCGTACAATTTATTAAATATAACCTTTAAAAGTAATTGTTCATAATTATTGGATGTTTAAGAAAATCAGAAGTTTAAACAAAAGGAAGTGATATTATTGAACTCAAGATAGATTACACAAGAGACGTGAGCATAGAGTGACGTTCAACTAACTGAAAGTTTGTTAGTTTAAGTAAAACTGATACAAACTAACTAACTCTTCTCTAGAATCTTCAATGCTTAACATCCTTCCTACTTCTTTCATTCTCAACTTCATTCAACAAGAAAACTCTTAATCTTTGTCGAAAGATTTTAAAGTATCCTTTTGAAAATGATTTGGTCAGTCCATCAATAATTTGGTCTTTCGCATGAACATAATTAATTTTAAGTTTGTTTGCAATAATCTTTTCTTACACAAAGTGCATATCTAATTCAACATACTTCGACCTGGAGTGATAAATTGAATTTTTACACTCATGGTAATAACACTTAAGTTGTCGCTCCATATTATAGGAGTATTCTTGACTTTGATTTTCATTTTATCAAGAAGAATGTTCAACCATGTTACCTCAGAGATAGCATCTGTTAGCCCCCTGTATTCTACCTCGGTTATAGATCGAGAGATAATTTTTTGTTTGTTTTAGTTTCAAACAACCGAATTATCTCCCAAGTAAACATAATTGCCATATACTGATCTTCTATCATCTAAACTACCTTCCCAGTCTGCAGCAGTGAATGCAACCAGTTGATATGAAATGCCTGCATGAGAGAACAACAATCCAAAGTTTAATGTCCCACTTAGGTATCTCAGCACACGTTTCACAGTTACTAAGTGTTGCTCACATAGACTATGCATGAATTGTACAAGCTTATTAATAATATACACAATATTCAGTCTGGTATGACAGGCATAGAGCAACCCTCCTGATACTTCTGTATTCAGTTGCATCAGTTAGTGAACTGTCAGCTCCTTATCTGAGCTTCAAAGAGGTTATCATAGGTGTAGGGATAGATATACATTTTGTCATATGAGCTTTCTCGAGTAGCTTCATTATGTATTTCTTTTGGTTTACCATAATGAAGCCCCCCACCTTGATGGCATTCATGCTAAGGAAGTGATTAAGTTCACCAAGATCTTTCAAAAAGAATTTATCACTCAATAGCTTGAGCATATTTTTAATGACAGTTGTGGACCCTCTAGTTACTATGATACCGTTTACATACACAAGGATATACAATAACATGTCTGACTCATTTTTATAAAGAGAAAATTGTCAGTATGTGATCCTTTGAACTCAATTTCAAGTAAAAAGTCTCTTAGCTTAGAATATCAATTCCTTGGTGCTTGTCAAAGACCATAGAGTATCTTTTGTAACCTGTAAACCAACCTTGATCCATCAGGTACTCTTTGCTCAAACCCTTCTAGTTGGTTTATGAACACAGCCTCATGCAACTCTCCATTGAGGAATACATTATTCACATCGACTTCTCTGAGTGTCCAGTTGTTGTGCACATCTAAAGATAGCATGAAATTTATGGTTGATACTTTCACCACTGGGCTGAAGGTATTCGAAAAGTCTTGATCAAGTACTTAAGAGTATTCTTTTGTCACAAGTTGAGCCTTATATCTTTGCACATATTTATTTGTATTTTTCTTAACCCAAAACAACCATTTACAACCTATTGTACTCCTTCCATCTTGAACTGACACCAAATTTCATGTCTCATTTTTTAAAAGTGTACCATATTCATCGAGAACAACAGTTTCTCAGTGAGATGATCGGAGAGCTTTATGAACTGAGCTTGATTCCACCAACTCATCTAAGGCAGATGCAAGATACAACTTAGGTTTGTAAATGCCTCATTTATTCCTTGTAATCATATGATGTGTGCCGTTAGATATCAAGACTTGCGGAGATGATACATCAAGTGATACTTGTTCATCTTCAGTTGGCCGAGAGTCTGTTATATTATGGGCTACTTGTTCATCTTCTGATGGTCTTTTTGAACCCTATTGATGTTAACCACTAATGTCTCCTGGTTTCACTGGTTGCAACTCTTCTGGTTCAAGATTACCTGAACTCCCTAACAACCTTGAGCTCTCATAATGTTCTATCGAGTCAGCACCAATATCATTTGAGTTCTCCTGATGTGCTAATAAGTTACCACCAAAGCCATTTGAGAAAGGTTGAACACGATCCTGATTGCTCGAATAGGTAGAAACATGTGCATCATATACAATATCAATATTTTGCATGTTGTAGCTCGTAGTCACGCCTCTAATAGCTGGAGTAACTGTTAGAGTATGCTCAAAGACCAATCATATGATGATTGTAAAGATACTTTTATTTATCAATTTTATTGAATAAAGACATTGTCATTGTTATTTTCAGATATATGTGTTAATGTATAACATAAACTGAGAAACAATAAGGTTCATATAATAATATATGTATTATTATTAAAAGATCTTTAGTCAAGTATTATTATGGGTATATACAATAATAATACGCTTAAGACTAACATGTGATTAATTAATGACAATGAGTTGTCATTGACATAGAGATGTCAGAACTAATATATGAATATATTAGTAGAGAATGATATATTGGATTGATCCACTATGAGTATATATCTTGGATTATTATGTAACGGTCACGATATTGCTCATAGTGACAACTATATGTATGATCCTTAGACTTGAGATTATTACTATCTCAACATATTTTGTTTTATGTTTTGATACAGTTAAATTAGTTACACTATAAAAACTGACATTGGACATATTATAATGTATGTAGTGAGATGTAAATGATCAAGATAGGATTTGTCCTTCATATATAATAGGAAAATATATCAAAGGTCACTTGATTGAGTGAGACTAGAAATGCATGGCCATACTTGAATATGTTGATATGAGATATCACAAATTATTCATTAAAAGTAGTCTACTCTAGATATCAAGAAACATTAAAATAGGCTATACAAGTGTGACTATTCTAAGACTTGTTCCTATTAAAGATATAAAAGGACAAAAGGATATAATACATTAAGATAATTGCTCACGGACATGATACATCGAATCAAGACCTCTTGTAACTTAGATGACAATGATATATTGCTAGATGTCACTCATTGTTTGTAATATTAGAATTGTTCTAATATTATTACTAACGTTATAATGAGCCTACAGGGTCACACCCATTGAAAAGGAGCAAAAATATATATAAGTATAAGTAGATTATATTTAATCCCGAATTTTAAATAAAGGATCTAATTAAAGTAATTATATCCCTTTTAAATTTGAATTAAATATAGATTTTGGAATTTAAGAAAATAATTAAGGTAATTATTTCTTATAAACAAATTCGAAATCAAACTCTTATACCTAGGGTTACACCTATATAAAGGATCTTTGGTCTAGCAGCCACAATAGAGAATTCTGAATTCCCAAACCCTAGAATCAAGAAAAAATAGTTTTTGAGATTTTGCTTTATCAACCGGGTGAACTGAGTAGAGGTCGAGACGATATTCGTGAAGGCTAAAGATTTGAATTGTCGAACGATCGTGATTGTCGCAAATCTAATTGTTGTTTTTGCTGCTTATCAAGGAACCCAATGTAAGTCATCGCATCTCTTCCTCCCGATTTCAGATTAAATGTACATGAATCACTGAAAGATCATCATAATTTTATTTAGTTGTGCCATGGGGTGTGTCGGCGGTCCCAATAGTGGTATCAGAGCCACTTGTACGATTCATAATCGGGTTAAATACTTGGGTGATGTGATATGTATGAGATGCATGATTTGTTTTACTATATCGGCGATACAAATATTAATATTAGTAGTCGATTAGGGATACGATTAATATGTTAATCTATTAATTACAGTCGCCATGTTACTACAAGGGTTATACGATAATCATATGTCAATCGTTGACATAGTGATCGGCGAAAGTGCGATAGCAGATCGCATCAAGGAAAAAGGAATAATTGTTATTTCGATAAGGAAAAATCTAAAGGATTTTAAAAATCCCGAAAACACGATTCTATTGATAAATCTTAACAAATCGTGATGTTTTTCTATAGAAAATAGTCGTTATTTTAAATGCGGCCCATATTGGTAATATTAACGATTTCGTGATAGCATATATATGATATGTTTGCTTTGCACGGTATTTGACATGCATGGTTATAGCCCTTGCTTTTACAATAGTTATAAATTTTAAATACGGCCTATGTGTCGTGTCGTATCTTTCTCTATCTTTTTTGTACTTCTCTTCTCATCTTACTCCCTTGTATATAAAACGAGTTTCTATAATTGTAATATTATTCCAAGAAAAAATCGAGATGTTTGGAACAAAGGCAAGAAGATGCTTGAGAAACAGTTTTAGTGTAGAATTAAGGTTTTAAGGTTCTCCCATTAGCTTGGAATGGGTCACCTTAGTTTTTTATTTTGGGCTATAACCATTGCAATCTTATTGTTTTATATCTATCATGTATGTCATGTAATGTATGATATATATCTTCTACTCGATTGATTAAATGGACAACGATGCTCACTGTGAAATACTAGAACTGAAGAGGAAGAGATTCTTGAGCTAATAGAGCTAGAGTTGTTTCAATAATGTGTCTGTGACTTCGTTCAACCATACCATTTTGCTCACTTGTATAAAGGCACACAATTCTATGTTTTATTCTCATTGTTTGAAATAAATAAGACAATCTATATTCACCACCCAATATGTTTGAATCTCCTTGATGGTAACATTGAATTGATTTTTAACCATAACATGAAATAACTAGAAAACATAGAAAGCCTGATCCTTAGTTTTAAGAAGGTAAACCCAACAATATCGAGTAAAACCGTCAACAAAGGAAATATAATACTTGAACCCATTGAAATCGATGTGGTCAGGTCCCCAAAAATCTATGATAACGGTTTGGAATGGTGTTTCATACTCTGTTGTAAAAGGTTTAAATGACAACTTATGACTTTTACTCACTTTACAAGCAACACACAACATATTGGAATCAATTGAATCTTTATTGGACAGTTTTAACTTCATCTTTTTACAAACTTGAATGAGAGACAAATGAGCTGGATGACCAAGCTCTTGTGCCAAAGGTCATACATCCTTAGCACAAGTAGCTACATTAACTTCAATTTTACCAACACTAGACTGGGTATTACAAACATCAAACTGATGGAGTCTTTGATTTTCAGCTCCTTGAAGCAACACACCTCCAGTCCTTTCATCTTTTACCAGGTACTTGTTCTCATGAAACTCGAAGAACACCGAGTTATTCTTAGCACACTTTGAAATAGAAAGTAAATTCTTAATGATAGAAGGAACATGAAATAGATCAGCTATAACAAGATCTCGCGATATAGTATTAAGCACGGTGGTACCAGATTTAGAGATAGTTAACCCATGACCATTGTCAATTCTCAACTTACATGTTCCAGTGTAGTCTGTGCCATTGAAAACCTTGCTAATATTTGGAGTGACATGGTGTGTGGACCTCGAGTCAACCACCCAGCTATCAAATGTGACTGCATAACCAGTTCCACAATAAGTGAGATAAGCTTGCTCTTCGAAAATTGAGGCTACATTAACATTCATTGAATCTTTGGTATTGTTTATTGGCATCCCAGTAAACTCTTTATTGAATCTTTGCCAACATCAATCAATAGTGTGACCATTTTTGTCATAAATTTGGCATTGAAATCGTGGATGACCTCGACCTCCTCCTCTGTAGCCTGACCTTCCTCTTTGATTTTGATAGGATCGGACTCCTTGGTGAACATTAGTAGGTTGAACCTGAGCTACATTTTCCATAACATGTAGCATATTCTGATCACTAAAGCTCGAGTTTTGATGAATATATGAACACCCCCTGGATTGGTATTAGTGGGTTGAACCTGTGCCACATTAGCAAGTATAGGCAGCACATTCTGTGTTTTGAACCCTTTAAGCTGAGCCTAAACATCAATCAGAACAATTTTCACTCTATCCAAAGAAAACGACTCTTTGTTGAAGGTAATAATTGCCTTGAATGGTTGATATCCGATCTTTAATCCACTCAATATTGTAGCAATCTAATCAAGATCAGAGACAGTGGTCCCATAACTTGATAATACATCACATACCTCTTTAATCTCTGTAAGATATTACGCATACTCTCATCATCCTTACGAATGAAATGAAGCTTATAGTGAAGATTCATGGCACTGATAGTAGACTTACTCGCAAAGAATTTTGACACCGTCTTCCACATTGTAGTTGTAGTCTCGAAACCCACGAACTAAGAAAAAAAATCGCATTTATTGTTGACAACAACCAAGATGTTAAGGTGCTATCTTGGTTCACATAAATCTCATAATCTTCATTAGGTATTATCTTGCCATCTTCATTGAGTATCGTCTTAGGTGGTTTGGCAATTTCGACGAGTAACTTCTCCATTCGATGGCTCTGAACAGTTGAAAGAATTTGTTACTTCTGTAATAGGAAGTTCATTTCATCAAGAACGACATTGACTCTTTTATTGGTGAAAGCCTTGACACTTTTCGAAAGCTCAACAACTTCAAGAGAACTACCCTTAGACATGATGGGAAGAAACACACAAACAAATTAACAAAAGAAGAAGAGAAGAAAGGAAGATGAGGACGTAGCAAAAAAAAACCTTCTAGGCTCCGAGACCACTGGTGATTGATACCATATTGGATGCTTAAGAAAACCAGAATCTTTAACAGAAGAATATGATATTATTGAACTCAAGAAGGCCTAAGCTCACTTATTTATACACAAGAAAGGTGAGCTTAGAGTGAAGTTCATCTAACTTAAAGTTTGTTAGCTTAAGTAAAATTGATACAAACTAACTAACAAACTCTTCTCTAGAATCTTCAATGCTTAACAATAATCTTATTAGTTCTAAAAATGTGATTCTTATAAGCAATTGTCCTTTTTAGGGGGCCTGTGTGGTCATTATTATTGTGCATGTCCAAAAGCTCGTTAATTCTATAAAAACAATAGGAATAGGAATAATCAATAAAATTCTATAATTAATTGTCACATTTAGGACATAATTATAACGTTTTAACAATTATAGCTTATTTTTCTTAAGAGCATTTTCAAAATTTTTAAAATGAATTTCGAGATTAACATCATCTAATAGATATAGTTTATCAAAATTTTGAGCTCTCTTTTTTAAAGATTATGTGCAGTCGCTCCTATTGCGCATGTCCATAACCCTACAATTATTTTAATATTGATTGTCAATTATCGGTAAACAAGGTAAACATGCTTTTCAATTTGAATTCAATTTAGATTATTTTTGTTTGAGTCATTTTGGGAATATATATATTTGATTTAAGTTTGATTCTGGTCTAGTTTAATTTTTGTTCAAGTTTATGGTGATTTTGATTCAAGTATTGGGTTAAAAAGTTGGATTAGTTGATCTTCGATTTGGTTGACTTTTGATTCAGTTGATTTTCGGGTTAGTTATTTTTTGTTCGATTGATTTCAGATTAAATCAATATAGAGTTAATACAAGATTGATCGATTTTAGTCAAATTTTTAGGTCAAGTTGAATTTTTCTATCCTATATATAACTTTATATAGACTACATATTTTTACTTTTTGGTAAATTGTATAATAGTTAGCATCTCATCTTTCTTTAGTTGGGTTACTTTGATTCAATTGAAAATCGATTTAGGTTCAATTTTGGTTTAAAATGAATTTAAGTGAATTTTGGTTAGATTATGATTATTTCATGTTTCGGATCAAATTTGAATCATTGTATTCTGATTAATTTTGAGTCTCGAGTCAAGTTTATCAAATTTAATCATCATTGTTCATTATTTTGCTTTGTTGTTTTATAGTTTGTTTTTATTTTCCTTTTTTGAGTTTTTTATCTTTAATAAGAATATTTGTTTTGTGACTAGAGGTGACATACGGATCGTTTGATTCAAGTTATTTTTGGATATGATTACCTTCAATTTAAATTTAATTCGATCAGATCAAAGTCTGATTCGATTTAAATTCGGGTCTATGATGATTTCAGTTCATGTATCGAGTTGATCTGGTTGATTTTTAATTTGATTAACTTTATTAATATCGGATAAGCTAATTTTAGTTTATTCAATATCATATTAATAATACATCAGATGATTTCATTCAAATTTTAAGGTAAAATTAAATTTTTACACTTTATATATGACTTTATATAGCAAGTATATCTCATCTTTTTCTTTCTTTTAATATATTTTCTTTATCAGGTTGTTTCGAGTTATAATTATTTTTAATTCAAATGAAATCAATTTGCTTTAAAAATTGATTCAAGTATATTCGGTTTGGATTATTTTCGATTCAACTAAAATTTTAGTCGATTTCAATATGGTTCTATTCATTTTGTGTTTAGGATTAAATTTGGGTCATAATATTCGAGTCAGTTTTAGATTTGAGGTCAAGTTTACCAAATATACTCGTGGCACATTTTTCCTTCATCTTTGGGACGTCCTTTTTCTTCTGCCTTTGTATCATGTTTTGTCACGTTTCATCTACTGTTTGACATGATTTTCGTATATAATAACAGTCGTTTGATTTTTGTACAAAAATTCTTACGATGATTTTTTTTATTGAAATATATCAATAATCATAAAAATATCCTTTTTAATTATTATTTATCGAAATAAATAAAATTGTATAACAAAATAATTTGTTTAATAATTGATTTCGCTCGTGATTTTTTTTCATCGTAAAGGTTAAAAACAATAAAATTCATGTAACTTTCTGAATTCTTTGATGATATACTCTAATTTTAAAGGAAATATTATTTTTTTACATCTATAAATTTTATATATTATTGTATAAATTATTTTAGTGGATGTATTCCATAAATTATTTTCTCTCTTTGAGTATGTTGTATTTAAAATATATTATATTTTTTAAAATAAAATTTAATTATCCTTGTTAGAAAAATGTGCTCTCATTTTATAATTTTAATATTCCAATTTGCAAGGTTATTAATAAAAAAAAACCTTTGTGACATCCCACACCGACAGAAAACATTCGACTTAACAATTGAAATCTTTAGTGTTTTTCATATTAAAATAATCATAGACAATCTTGTACCATGAATTGAATATACAAACCTTGAATGTTTTTTCCACATTCTTTCATATATTTTTAATTTTTATTTGTGTCATAATAAGTTAATCTATATAATTTTTTTAATAAGCTGGTATGAATTTAAAGTTCAAGACTAAGGTTAAAAGAATTAAGGGTAAGATGTATTTGTACGGTATAAGATTTAAGGTTTCGGATGTGAAAATTCTACATTTAGTTCTAATTTTCTTAATTTTTATAAATTTATCTTTATATTTTATAATTTATGTTGACCTTAAATTTTTGAATCTTTTATAATTCCTACCGCCCAAAATAATTCGAATAAAAATCAATCCGAACTCGAAAAAAGAAATCATGGCTAAACCAATAATTTCTTTGTAAGATTATATTAATTTTACCAATTGGTGAACAGAAATTGAACTAGTATTAGCTAACTGCTAACCCAACCTGTCATTTTAATGGATGACAGCCATATATAAACAATCGATAGAGAAAGGTTGTAAAGCAAACATAATGAACGGAAGAGTCTATTAGATTATGAATTCCGTCGCATCAATCCAGATTTTTTCTATTTGGAAAGGAAATAATCAAACCCCTTAATCACGGAACAGATTTGAAATGCAAGAGCAGCTACTCGAGCAAGGTTCGTTCTTTTCAATTTCCCACGCCGTCTACCTTTTTTCATTATGATTCTTGTGGAATTTCGTCTGGGTTTATCGAATTCTTGGTGTTTTAGAGTTTAAAGTTGTTGTTTTTTGGTTGTTCGTTTCATTTTCTAATCTGGGTTTTCTTTTTAGCTTCAGAATTGATGAGGGAAAAAGTTGAATTTAGTAGTTTACCCCTTTTTTTACTTGTTTTAGGAGATAGAATGGCAGAAGAGGTAACAGCAGGGACAGAAAGTTCGGGTTTTTCACTGTTAGAATGGATTTGCGAGGTTAAAAAAATGGCCTTGGAATCATACAAAAGCAAGCCGATTTCACATTGGATTCTCCTGTTTTTAAGTAGTTTGGGAATGCTTGTGGCGTTTCCTGCTTCTAGTCTTTTGTCTCGTGTCTACTTTGCTAATGGTGGAACCAGCAAATGGATCATTTCATGGGCAGCTGTGGTTGGATGGCCTATTCCGGCATTAATCTTGTTTCCCACTTATGTCTGTTCTAAAACCAGACCTACTCCTTTAAATTTGTATCTGTTTCTGTCCTATGTGTTTCTGGGTTTTCTGAGTGCTGCTGATAATCTCATGTATGCATATGCCTACGCTTATCTCCCTGCATCAACAGCAGCTCTGTTGGCCTCATCATCACTTGCTTTCTCTGCTTTGTTTGGTTTCTGGATCGTGAACAACAAACTGAATGCTTCAGTCATAAATTCTATCGTGATCATAACGGCTGCGATGACGTTGATCGCATTGGATTCGGATTCGGATCGGTACCCGTATGTGACCAACAGCCAATACATTTGGGGTTTTGTATGGGATATATTAGGTTCGGCACTCCACGGGCTTATATTCGCGCTTTCGGAGTTGGTTTTCATCAAGTTCTTAGGCAGAAGGTCTTTCCATGTTGTTTTGGAGCAACAAGTCATGGTTTCTTTCTTTGCATTTGTGTTTACAACCATTGGGGTTATAGTTAACGATGATTTCCGAGGAATGGCGGACGAGGCCAAGACTTTCAAGGGCGGCAAAACCGCGTACAATCTGGTTATCGTTTGGAGTGTCATTACTTTCCAATTGGGGGTATTAGGAGCCACTGCTATACTGTTCTTGGCTTCCACCGTGATGGCCGGGGTGCTTAATGCAGTAAGGGTACCGATCACAGCTGTTGCTGCAGTAATTTTCATGAATGACCCGATGAGTGGCTTCAAGATCCTGTCTTTGGTCATAACAGTCTGGGGATTCGCTTCCTACATCTATGGCACTTCCTCTGGGAGTAAGTTATCCCAGTCATAAGCTTCTCGTACTCGTATCCGACACAGTCAAAGAAAACAATCAAACTGATGCCCCATTTGGATTCCAAGGGAGTAAGAAAAGTTCTTCCATGTGTACTAGATTGTTACGGTAAGACTCGTTTTTCGGACTCGAATGTGTGTATTAGATTTGAATACCTATATAATGCAATCGATGCATAATTACAAACTCTAGCATGTAATCATATATATATATATATATATACAGGCAATGACACTAGAAAATGATTCACAAATGCAATAAACAAAAACAGAATTCAGCTGCTGTTTTTAGGCATTTCCAGCCACTATTGTCATCCTAACTCGGACCTAGAGGCACCTAAACGATGTCGGTTTGCTAGGGAAGAAATTCTGGTAATTATTTACAGCTTTTAGTATCAATTTGCAGCTTCTAAAGAGGCTTTTGCAGTGCAGAAGCTGCCCCTAAACAGGGCAGGTTTGTTACTGCGAATTAGAGCACTCATGACATTGTTTTCGACCATTTTCTAATGTGCCGCCTTGCCAAATCAGTGTGTTTGCTGCTGCTGTTCGGACAATGCTGTTCGGACAATGATCGGTAACCATTTTTCTACCGGTTATCAGAGAGTATAAGTCAGCACACCTAGTTGCTGTTTATAAGTTTCTTTAACTAGTTTTCATATCAATCCTTATACCTAGCCAAGCCATGCTAGAACACCTTCACGAGACTACGTACACGCCGCCACCACTTTTAGGAGTTGTGACTTCCTTTTCGATACGGACCTTAGAGTTTCGAAAACCTTCAGCTACGGCCTATATAGAGTATAGAGAGCGGAGTGAGCTTCGTAAGGCTTGGTGAGGTAATCGACGAGGCAAACGTAGAAAACCGATACTCGTTACACCGAGTTTTATAACTACTAATACTACAGTGTGCACATAGGTTGCTGCCTCAGCATGAACAATATAACAATCTTGGGGCAAAATATGATAACCAGACAGTCTCAGATATCAATCACTTGATCACATATCACAACAAAAACAAAGCTAAAATTTCATTTTATTATCGAATCGAATTACACATCAAATATCGATTTCAGAGTTCGATACATACGTACCTCGAACATATGAACAACTGCTTGATCATCAGATACCTACACACAAATGATAAATCGGAGCATACCACAAATTCATGTATTCTTAACCTACATGCCATTCCATTCATAATAACATATTGTCACGGACCGTAGGTCGTGACTACGCGGGACCGAGCAAGATGCTTTCTGGTGATGCTTAAAGCTTGGGAGCGGGATAGCATTAAGAGTGTAGTACATGCCGAGCAGTCGTCCCATTTGGGATGGGCACACTGATCGTGCACCACACTGGTCGGGAGCTGTCGCCGCTTCCCTGATGAGCCCATAAGAGGGCGAAACCAGTAAGCATCGGAGATCGTTCAGGCTGATCCTCGGGAATGCGACAGACCCGAGGTGTCGCACGGGTAGAAGTCCCTGCACGAAAACTCTGACCCCGTGACAAGTGGTATCAGAGCGAGGCTGTGTGCTAGCTGTTGGGTTTACCAAGCGCCCCATGTGCTGCGGAGCGAGTCAGGTGGACGAGCGTGTTAGCCTAAACCCCCAAAAGAAGAGGGTGTTCGCGAGTGCGTCCTCTAGAAAGAGATTGAGATGAGGACGGGTAGGCAGGAAGCCGCAACGAAAGTTCTCCGGTTGGGTGAACTGCAATGGGACACCTCGGTAAAGTGGCAGGTGGCCATGAGGTGATTGCAGGAAGACCCTTACCCAAGGAGGGCGGCCCCAAGTTAGTGGGCCAGTTTGGGAGAATTGCACACTAGTTCCTAGCACGTTTCAAGAGAGGGAAAGAGTTTCCTCCCCATGCACGAGGGCGTGCATGAATTGGGTGGAGGAGAATGTCACTGACCGTAGGTCGTGACTACGCGGGACCGAGCGAGATGCTTTCTGATGGTGCTTAAAGCTTGGGAGCGGGATAGCATTAAGAGTGTAGTACGTGCCGAGCAGTCGTCCCATCTGGGATTGGCGCGCTGATCGTGCACCACACTGGTCGGGAGCTGTCCCCGCTTCCCTGATGAGCCCATGGGAGGACGAAACCAGTAAGCATCGGAGATCGTTCAGCCTGATTCTCGAGAATGCGACAGACCCGAGGTATCGCACGGGTAGAAGTCCCTGCGCGAAAACTCTGACCCCGTGACAATATATACATACATATATATATATACATACATATATGTATATAGTCAATAAAGTATAGTTCAATTACACTCACCTTAAGCATAGTTCCGAACCACCATTCAAGATCTCTAATCGAAGCCTTCTTGTATCAACCTCTTCTTTTTCAGACATGGTTCGGTTTTGCTTCCTTGACCGACACAGATGCATGAAACGTGCTGGTTGTCGGTTTCAATACACGACAGCTAGCCTCTCCAACATGCTAGGACACTGAATTTACAATTGACAACTAGTTTCCTCCATTGTCAACCACTGACATTTGTCTTAGCTTGTTAAAGTATTAAGCATTGGTCAAATGGGGATATTTTCTTTTTTTATTATCATTCAAAATAATCAATTTATAATCCCAACATTATGGAGCCTTATTACCAATACATTTTTTTGGATTCTGTGTTTCAACAGCAAATTGAGGAACATGTATTGGGCTGATTACCTGTTACTATAAAAACAATATTTATGTAAGTTTTCGGCTACGGTGCTAACTGAGTTCAGCAGTTTGTGAGTAATTTGAATTTAATTATGTAATACTTTAAATTTGGGCCTAGAAGTTTAGAGGCCGATTTAGAGTTCTAGTAGACCGGTTTTGTCGTTTTAGCCTAGTTCGGGATTAAATACTTAAAAATTGATTTTTAATCAAAATAAATTATGGAAAAATATTATAAAATCCTTAATTAATATATATTAGACTTTGGTTAAATCAATTTTGAAAATCGACCCTTGAAACTCTAAGATTTTGAAATTAGTGACCGTTTTGTAAAAATTGAAAATTTAGGGACAATTTTATGAAACAAGTCAAAACTTTGAATCTTTAAGGGGCTTTGATCCAATTATAATCCTAGCTGGTTTAGGCTTTCCAAATATTAATTAATTAAGCCCAAAATCTATTTTAAATTAAATAACTTAATTAAACTCAATTTTAAACTCTTAAATCTTTTTTAATTAACCTAAACATAACCTATTTTTTTAATTTTTCGTTTTCCCTCTTTGGAGGCATCCGTTCATCAAGTTTTCAAGGTAAAAATTCATTCTTTTCTATTAAAAATCGTTTACAATAATTATCTTAACTTTTCTCCTTCAAATTTTATTGTTTTCTCATCGTTTTCTCGTTTTAAAATCCGGAAAGCAATTGGATTATTTTTGGAGGTGAGATTTTGTCAATCCTCTAGAACAATAAAGTTCTTTACTGAAATTCTCAAGTTCTTGGCTTGGAGAAATTGTTTTAATCCTTTAATTTCATAAAAATCAGTTTTTCGGCTAAAAATCTCAATTTTCGTTCAAGGGTTTTACCCACTGTTTTTGGATCTTAAATGGATTATTTTTAATGTGTTAGGATATTTATAAAGTGTTTTTAATCTCCCTAATCCCGGACTATAGGCTTAAATGAAGTTTGGTGTATTTTGACAAGGTTTCGGTTTAAGTTTTGATAGGTTTTAAGGGTTGTTGTGTAGGGATCCGAATTGTTGGTTTATTTTGTGAGTTTAGAAGCATTAAACCGTTTGGTTTTAATGCTTGAAACAGGACAAGAGTTAGGCGATCGCGTTTGAAGGCGTTTTGGTTCGTTTAGGTGGTTTGGTGAACAAGTATCGGTTATCGGTGAGTGGATTATGAGGGCTGCCAATTTGGCATGGTTTTAAATGTTTTTTAAAGGTTTGAGGGTGTAGGGATGGTGTGAAAAAACTCTCTATACTCCGAAGTAAGTTTAAAGTATTACTTTCTTAAAGGTTCTCATATTACGCTGTGTTTTTATTATGTTATTTGTCATGCTTTTGTTGTGTTGTGCATATTTAATTATGCATGTATATAAATGCTCATGAGACTGTTTTTAAAGAGATTTTATATGCATACGATGTTCCTACGGTTTTGTTTTGAAAAAAATAAGATAAAAGTGGTTTTATCAGTTTTTGCAAGTGATGAGTAAAAAAGTGGGATACACGTGATTTGAATTAAGTTTTGAGCATTGATTTTTGATAATATATTGGCTAGTTAAGTGATGAACCTTATGGGATAAGTTGATCGATCAATAGGGTCTAGAGTGCACTATAAACATTCAAAAGTCGTACGTGTATAAATTCCTTGTGTGTTGCATTTTGCCTTTTATTCTAATGCTATGTGATGGGAGTGGTACTGTCACATACGTGTTGATCGGAGTGGTACTGTCACCGGACACCAAGGTGAGATAATTCATGTTGAGAGTGGCATCAACATGCGCATGCTCTGAGAGTGGTACTAACATGCGGTTGCCCGTTTATCCTAAAGATTTAGAGTGGTAAAAATCGAATCACTAGCACCAATATATGCTTTTAATTTTCAAAAGTAAGTGTCATGGTTTTTACTTGATTGCATATGATATTATGCATGAGAGGTTTTATGCATTGGTATGCATGTGATTTTAACATTGCTATGTTGTAGCATGTAAGACTTGAGCTTTGTGCATTGAGATGCACGTGTAAGCATTGCTATGTGAGTAGCATGTAAGACTTGTGTTTTAGCTTTTCAAGCAGGTGATTTCAAAATGGTTTTTAATAAAATTTAATGATGGCATTGTTAGCCATGGTTTGATGACACTTACTGAGTTTTAACAGTGGCGTTGTTAGCCATGTGTGTTGTGTTTTATAAAGAGCATGACATATTTTTAAATTGATGAAATTGGTTTAATATGGGCTGCATTGCAAGGTGTTTTTATACTTGTTTTATTCACTCACTAAGCTTATGCTTACCCTCTCATTTACCTTGCAATGTAGAGTATTTGTTGTGGAGGCGGCAAAGAGAAGCAAGGATCCAAGTAATCGTCAAGTGAAAGCTCAAGTGTGTCTTTATAACATTAGTAGTAGTGAGAGAGCAATGGGAATGGGTTATCATATTGTGAATAATGTCTATGCTTTTGAGACTTAAAATGGTTATATGCTTATACTTATTTGATAAATATCAAAGTTGATGTTAGCTCGTGACTTTGACTTGAATTTCACATTGATATTCCTTTACTTATAATATAGTTATTTTGAAGTTTGGGTTCTTGATATCCCTATGTGTGAATTTGAGTATTATTGATAATGAAGCATGACTACTTATGAGTTGAATATATGATGTTGTTATATAGGTTGTAATGCATCTAGAAATCATGTTGAGAATATTAAGGTAGTTCTTCCGTGTGTTTATAAGATTGTTGATGTTGAAGCATACTCTTTGGAGTTGAATATATTATTGCTAACTAGGTTGAATTGCATCTAGCTAATATGCCATGATATGTGTTTAAAGTGTTCTTAGGTGAATTTGCATATAGAGAATGTTATGAAACCTTTGAAAGCTGGAAATAATCCTTAAACTTTGAGCATACAATTAAATGACTTGCAGATATTATTTTAAGTCTTAAATTTACGTTCAAGCATGAAATATACTTAATTAAATATTTATAACCTTAATTTCACAATCAGGGTATAAAATTCTGGAAATTATAATTGGGTCCCTAAAACTTGTTCGATTAAATTAAGACTCGTTTCTCTTTAGTCTCCGCTGCAATTGAACTCGGTCCTTGCATGAACATGTAGGATCTAATCAAAGCACTTAGAAAAGATAAACGAAAAATAATATTTATTTTGTTTTTAGGGTTGTTTATCGGGGTGAGTCTTCGGTTAGCCCCGGTATTTCCCGTATAACTCGTTCGAGTCGGGTGGCGTTTAGACTGGGTTGAGGGGGTTACAAATTAGATTAAAATGTGAGTATCGTCTGAGTTTGATTTAAGATTCGCGAATAGATGATTATGTTTTGTAATATATTAGTTTGATATATTTGTAAATTGTTATTTTAGAGTTTAAATTCTAAAATTACGTACTATTTTGATAATTTTTCATTAAATTTATTAATTCACGTTTATATTAAACTTTGTATGTTATTAGATTGTACATAGATTAAAAAAGATAGGCATAAAGATGATTTTAATCTTGACGTTTATAATTTTTATCATTTTGACCCTCAATCTTTTTAAGGATAAATCTAACCCTTAACATATGTCTTTTTGACAAATATTTTATTTTTTTAGTTAACATAATGAATAAACTGTTAAAAATTTAACGATATTGATATGTCATATATATATGCGATAATATATTTTAAATAATATGATATCTAGCCTCATTCTACATATATATGATACTTCATGTCATTATTGTTAAATTCTTTACGATAATGACAAATATATACATGTAAAATATAATTTTATTTTAACATAAAATATAAAATAATTAAAATTCAAATAAAATATTAAAAATTAATTAAATCTAAAATAAAAGGGTACTAAGCATTCTCAAATCTTAAATATCATTCTACATATATATAACATATCATTATCGTTAATATTTTAACTATCTTATCATCATGCTAGTTAAAAAATAAGATATTTATCAAAAAAATATAAGTTTAGGGTTAAATTTATTCCAAAAATAAAATAAAGGTCAAAGTGATAAAATCATAAACGTTAAGGATTAAAGTTATCTTTAATCAAAAAGATAAGTAAAAATTCTTATAAGCCGGTGAATTAAATCAAATAAACACGAATCAAATAAAATTTGATAAAATAAATAATTTTTTAATTAATCAGTTTGTGATCGACTCAATCGATAAATTCACGTAGTTTTGCCGATGGTAGCCCAAGATATTCACTCAAAAACATCGCCGGTAGTTTTCAAGGTGCAGGCAAACTTTGAAAAATCTCTGGTTTCTGTTCCTGAACCACTTGTTCTATTCCAGTGCTGTATTTTTCAAGATTCAAGACAAACTAAGAGATACGTGGCACTTGAAAATGAAGCCAACAGAGACATTGTACCCTCAGCTAACCTTATTGAACCATAGCATTTGTCTTGAATCCCCTCTGCTACTCCCTGGACCACTGCTTTAAATGCAAACTCATGGATTTGCCCAAGGTCAAAGGGCAGTTGAAAATACATATTTTTACCGTTTCAGAACTTCACCTTCCTCCAAAAGGCGAAAGACAATGACTGACGAGGGGTTACTTTCGTTTAAGTGATAAGTAATTTGATATCGTTTAAATAGATTTCAAGAATTAGGACAAACCAAGACCGATAGAATTGTCTGAAGATGTAGGTGTCTGCTTTCTAAGTGATGTTTTTAGTAGCCAAGTTTCTGGTAACAACTAACAAGCACAATCCTTTAAGCACCCATGATGAACTTCTTTAACAATCATTTCACTCACCAAGTGGGCCATAAAGTTTGAAATCAGAAACATCTATCCAGCATGTCTAAATGATGCTCGAAAGTGGGCATGGAAATTCTAGCATGCAATCCAGAGACAGCTTTTTCTGCATCATCCCAATGATGCTAAAGCATATGTAGAGAGACATAACTTTGAAGGATATATAATTTCCTAGACATGGCAAAACTGCATTGACAGAAACTGGTTTGATGAATTTATAACAATGGACCCTTTCTAAATTATATTGTCTTCTCTTTATTAAGCACTTTGCCATCGATTAAAAACTCGAACCGGATTGATCGGTTGAACTGAAAATTAGTCGACAATTCGATACTTTTATGGTCTATAGTAGTTGCAGTCTTCCTTCTTGGCTAATAGCAGAGAAATAGAGTAGTGTTTTCTTTCCTTGTCAATCCTCCACATGCTCACAAAAAGATGCTTGACAAACCAACCCAATTAAGCTAATCCTATATGGAAAATGATTTACAAATATGATCCCACAATATATATATATATTATTGAGCAATAAATTTCTATAATCAAGTAAGTATTATGATATGGACCCCACCTTTCTTTAATTTTTACTAGCGCAGCTGACAAACATTTTGTTTTTCTTCATGTTGCAGAAGTATTTTTCTCCCATTAATGGTGAAGCAGTGGTCCATGAGTAACTATTACTCTTGAGGTGCTCCCAACTACCTGCATATCCACCAGCAGATTAAAATAACTGCAAAGGTGGTTGCTTTTCTTACAAGGCATATTCAAAACTGTCCATAGAGTGATCAAAGCATTCAATGAACAAGTTTCAGATTGATTTAGTTGTTTGTATGAAGATTAAGACAACTTTCAAGGATCAAACTTGTGTGTTATAATATAACTATGATGACAAAGATTATGAGATTCCAAAACATGATTTAACAGTTACTCTAAATCCTCTACCATGGTGACATAAGGAAAAACTCATGTAGGAAAAAAAAGAAGCTAAAGTCATCTTGGTTCAATATCCTTGAGAAGGCCAACAATTTGTTGCATGGTTGGTCGCTTGGTGGGAATATCGGCTGTGCAGAGATATCCGATCTTGAGGGCCTCTTCCATTTGGTGATCCGGTCCGGTGTCACGAATTTTAGGATCGATAGCTTGTGATCCTTGGTTCTTTCTCACTAAACCTCTAGTCCAACTCACTAAATTCTTTTCTTGCTCCTCTGGGTAATCGTCTCCGATTGGTTTTTTCCCTGTGATTAGTTCGAACAAAACAACACCGAAGCAATATACATCGGATTTCGGGGTGGAGGCTTGATATTCAGGCTGGGAGAATTCTGGTGGTACATATCCAGGTGACCCTCGGGAAATTTCATCTTCTAGTTCGGTTCCGAAAATCTTGGCTAATCCAAAATCAGATAATCTAGGCTCCAAGTTTAAGTCAAGATAAACACTACTAGCTTTGACATCTCTATGGATTATTGGTGGTGAGCAGCCATGATGTAGAAAAGCCAGTGCTCTTGCGGTGCCAAGGGCGATTTTGTGTCTGAATGACCAGGTTGTTAATAACCCTTCGGAGCCGACATTTTGTATCCCATTGTTGTCTTCCTCCCATGTATCGTGGCTCCAGTCTTCTGTTGTCTGAACACCGAGTGGCAAGTCATGTAACAAATTCTGCAAGTTCCCATTCTCCATGTAATCATAAATAGCAATCCTTTGATCCCCAGCCAAGCAATATCCGGTTAATGGAACAAGATTGGGATGCTTGATTCGACCGAGATACTCGAGCTCCCTTGCAGCTTCTCGGTCTGTCAATGTTGATCCATGAACCAAGACTTTAACAGCTACATGGATTCCACCAGGCAGAAATCCTCGATAAACAGGCCCAAATTTTCCTTCTGCTAGTAAAGTGCCTCGATCAAAATTCGAAGTTGCAGACAAGAGGTCTGCAAATGTGATATTCAGTAGTGGCTTCTCAAATATCACAACTGGGACGGACGTTGCTTGTTTGACATCAGCCACCCAGGTTGTGGAGTCGATTTGGAACGAAAACGGACCTGAAATATGTTGCTCCTCTTTATACGAGGGCTGCTTAACAACCCATGTCCTGGATTTCCTTCTACAACCGAAGGCTAGGATCAGCAACACGGCAAGTAAGCAGACCAGAGAAATGGTTAAAGCTAAGGCAAGCTTTAAACCCTTATGTCCATTAGCTCTTCTTTTGAAAAGGACAGGATTCGCAGCAATGGGGCAGCTGTTCGATGAGCCATAAAAGACTGCTTCGAAGGTCTTGGGGGAGAACCTCGAAGCACAAAGGGTTAAGTTGTTGTAAGAAAAGTTGTATCTCTTCATCGATGGGAGTTTTTCCAAGAGCGAGGGGGGAAATTCTCCGGTCAGATTGTTGTGTGAAACATCAAGAACTTTGAGTCTTTTGTTAGCCAATGATGGAATTTGGCCTCTAAGATGGTTGAATGAAACATCAAGTGTGTGTAAATGAATCAGATGTGAAATTTCACCAGGAATGTGACCGAGGAGGCCGGTTTTGGACAAATTTAGATACTCTAACTCCAAAAGCATTTCAGTTCTAGGGAATTTCTGCGAATCCAATCTATTACACGCTAGATTAAGATGTCTAAGGTTCTGAGCATGACTCAAATTTAGTAAAATTTCTCCACTAAGCTGGTTCTCAGACAAGTCTAGATAAACCAAATGAGACCAATTGTAAGTAGAGTTGAAATGTACCTGAGAAATATGACCATGAAACTGGTTCACGCTCAGGTCAATCACCTGCAGCTGCCCTTGAAAAACACCCATAATTGAGCCATTAAACAAGTTCCTGGAAATGTTAAGGCTTGTAAGAGAGATCATTTCTTCAAAATCGGTGTCCCGGCCACGAATCTGGTTGCTGGCGATGTTTAAAGTTTTGAGCTTAGGAAGTGCTGCACCAAAACCATCTGGCAAAGAACCATTTAGCCTATTTGAGGAGAGGTCAAGTGAAACCATAGACTTACAATTCAGAATCCCATTCGGAATGCTCCGTTCAAATCGATTTCCAGCAAGGTTAAGAACTTGCAAACTAAGTAAGGAGCTTATAGCTGAAGGGATTTCCCCAGAGAAATTATTGCCAGAAAGATCAATGACTTGAAGCAAACCAAAGTTGCCAATGTTATTAGGAAGAGACCCTGAAATGTTATTACAAGAGAGATTAAGACTCTTCAATGTCCCTAAACTCCAAAAATCCGAAGGCAAAGCAGTGATTTTATTATTGCTAAGATCCAAAGACTGAAGCTTTGCTAGCTTTCCAATGGTGGTATCTGGTATCAAACCAGACAAGCCTAAATTTGAAGCTTTTAAGGCAATAACACTCTCCTTTGCATCACAATGCATCCCTTCCCATGAACAAACAGAACCAGAGAAATTGTAAGAGAATGAAGAATTCAACCCCATTTTTTTCAAGAAATCAGAGACATAAAACCCATCTGTGTTGGGTAATTGACAAGTGAAATGCTTGAACAAGAGTGATAGAATTAGTACAGAACCAAAGACCCCAAACGCCATTTTGAGACAAAAGCAAGGTGCAAAGTCCAAACTTCAAAGAAGAAGAATCAAAAGCCACCACTTTTTAACCAACACCAAGCTATTTATCTTCCATAATTAGTTACCATTTCAGTCAACCAAAGACAACATTTTTCTTCAAATTCTGCAAAACCCCATTAAAGCCAATACCGCCAACAATAACAACTGTTAAGCAGACTCGGTCGAGGCTCTCGTGATAAACAGAAAACCCCAATAAATTACCTGTAAGAAACCAACAAAATGAACAGTGAGAAGAAAAAAAAAGATTTTTTTCTAGCATTCTGAAGCACTTGGTGTCCAAGGAGCAAAGTTGGAGTTTACCTTGTGAGACTTTGCAAGCATTTCCAAGCCAACAAAACAAAAACCAACCAAAGTGAAGTGGTTTTGTCTATGTCTGGAGCATAAACAGCTCCATTCCTTTTCAAACCACAGTTTTTTCTTTACAAAAGTACAAAACTTTATAACTCAAAGAACAATTCAAGAACAGATTTTTTGAATAGAATAGAGAATCGAAGTGCAAAACAGCAAAGACATGGAGATATTGGGAAGAGGGGAGATGGAAGTTTGGGAAGTGTCAGAAGTTGAGCTTCATAAATGAAGGATTTAATACAAAAATATTTAAAATAAAAAACATAATTAAGTTTGGTGAATTTATCAGAGATTTTTGGTTGAGTATTCATTATGTTTCTTCATTGAATGGTGATCTTTTGCTCTTTTATATAACTTTTGGTTGAGGTTTCTTTTAGCTTTTCCTTTTGAAAAACAAAAAGGGGAAAATGGAAATATGAATGGCTTTTCAAATTTACAAGGTAACAAAAAGGTTTAATTCAAAAATTGGTCACTGAATTATACTTGATTCTGATATTGATCCTTCTAGGTTTTTTGAAAGTGATATATAAATTGCCAAATTTGTGAAGTAAAGGTATTAAATTGAGTAAAATTGAAGTATATACACTAATTTTATAAATTAAGTAAAATAAAAAAGTTCGTTTTTGATGGTTAAAGTTATAAATACTAGCGTGGGTAATACCGGGTACCCGATAAATTTAAATAAAATTAATCTCGGTCTCGGTAATCATCGAATCTTAAAAATTAAAATAAGTTTCGGTCACATCGAGTCTTAAATTTTAAGAACTGGTCTCGTTACTGGTGGGAACCAGTTCTAATATTGGATACTCAATCAATTAGTTTATTCTTAAAAATTGAGTAATTGAAGAAAAAATTGGATAATTGAAGAAAAAATTTCAAGCACCAATAATAATATTAAATAATAAAATTAGAGCAATGGAGGTTTGAAAATTAAAGTTTTAAAACTAGTTATACTCGTAATATTCATATACAAAGAGAAAGTTTGATAAGAAAAATAAACAAAAGAAAACTAATATCGGATATTTGGTATTGGTCTCGATTCTATTGGGTACCTACCGGGTATCAGGTCCAAAAAATCAAGATTCAATCTCGATTCCATCGGGACCTAAATTTGGATCCAATCTCGGTCCCATAAGAACCAATACCAGACAAAATATCTATCAGGTCTTACAGGTCTGGGACCGGTATCGGGTAATCAAGTTTTTTACCCACCCCTAATAAATATACACAATAACGAATATATATCCAAAGAGATAGAATTTACTTGCACAAAATATAAAACTCATAATTTTATATGTTTTTTAAATCGTTGAAATGGTAAGATAGATATATAAGATTAACTCTTATATAGTGTAACTTAGGGACGAAACCAGGATTGAGGATTGAGTGATAAAACATAAATGTTTGAAAGTGAATGAGTAAATTTATAAATAAATCAATTTTAAAAAATTAAATAGAAGAATAAATATAAAAAAAATATTTGAGTGGGGCATTATCCGTTCCCACCCTTATATGGTTCGTCACTGGTATAACTATATTTTATTTTTTATCCAAATATAAAAATTATACCACACATCTTTTTCATTATATCAAATCATCAACTATAATCCAAACCAATAAAAATCAAATTATAAATTTTTAAATATTTTTCGTAAAAAAAATTCACTTATAAAAAATAATACAAAACAAAAATAATAAAATAAATTATCTTTATTAATTAAAATCATAATTCCCTAAATAACAAATTTCCCCTTAAGATTATATAATTTTAATTCAATATAATGGTAAAATTACTTATCGGTCCCTCAAAAATGCTAACTATATGATTCAGTCCCTTCAAATTTTTAAAATTCTAAACCAATGCCACGTTCCCTTCTAAATCCACTTTTTACCTATCTCTAAATGGTGAAAATGAATCTTTGTGTCATCATTACATATTAAGAACCCTAAACCATTTGTCCAAACCTTTATGAAAGATTAATTGAATCCACCAAATTGTCCTTTCCCCTAATCATTTCTATGATATGGGTTCCAGCATTGAGTTTATTTTAACAATTTAGTCACATAATTTATATAACTTGATTCAGGCGTAAATTAGCGGGTTTAGGGCGTAAGATTTAGGGTTTAAAGTTAAGGGCTAGAGTTAGGATTTAAGGAATTAAAGGTAGGGTGTATTTTTTTAGGGCATAAGATTTAAGATATAGAAACTAAGAATTAGGGTTTAAAATTCATTTTTTAAAATTTTTTAACAAAAGACGTGATAAAGAGACAAATGATTTTTACCCTATTTTTAGTGCTCATTTTTGTGGATGATATTATGATCTTATAGTTTTTTTAATATTTTTATTAAAGTAATAATAAGTGCTAAAATTAGTAAATAAAATTATATTTAATTAAATATTAAAAAAATAATATCGTTTATTTGTTTCAACCTTGATTAAACTATAAAATAAAAATAGAGGGACTGGTTAAATTTTGTTTTATATACCGGATAGTCTATTTTTTTATCTCTCAAGTATTTCGGTATATCTTTTACGAGAAATTATATTATGGGTAAGTCTTATTACGTCATTTATGAGACTGATCACTAAAATTCACTTATTTCATTATTTTTGTCCATGTTATATTTTGAAAAGTGAATTTTCATTCATATTTACCATTAATCTATTTTAAAAATTATTTTTCATATAAAAATTCACTTAAAAAATAATAAGATAAATAGATTTTATTAGTTGGTTCTATAAACACGTGACATGACTTACCCGTACATATAAATAGTTTCAATAGTTTTTATCTTTCGTTTGCTTTTATTTTCAATAAATAATTCTGCTCTTGTAGCACGATCTACTCTACCTTTTGGTATGGTTTTTTTTTACCGTTTGGCATGGGTTTTTTTTTGTTTTATTTTTTAAGGTTGGATCTGACAACGACACAACTGATAAGATGGTAATTATTTGTTATCATGGTGATCTTCCTTGCTTTGGACCCTCGGATTGAATTTGGATACACAGTTTGCGCTCGTGGATAGTTTATCGCGACACTTAGTTTTGATTTGTGATTCTCGATGGTCTTTCAATAGATTAATCCTTTTTTGTGGTTCGTTTGCCAATACAATCAGATTTGTTCGTGTCTTTTATTTCGATCTAAATTTTGGATGAATTTTTTAAAAACTTTTTCCATGTATAGTCCTTATATGATCTGAAGTTACTAATTTTAAAAAAAAAATCTAAATTATAAATTTAATTTACAATGATAATAGTAAACTATTATTATAATATTAAATATTTTCTCTTTTAATAAAATTAACGTCTTTTATTAAAAAATCTTTTATCATAAACATGTCAAAAGAAACGAATCAGTTAATATTCAAGTGAAAATGAAAAATAATATAGAAACAAATTCCGAGCATGTAAGATTAAGAAAGAGACGAAAAATAATATACGAGAACTTAAAATTTATAGAGGTGCGATGAACCTAACTTCCCATGATTCACACGTGTACAGACCCAAAAACAGATGATCCAAGCACGAGAGCAAACTTTATACCAACAAATCTGAAACAGCCAACTAAGAAGCCTTCAGACCAGATTTCTACTCTGCCAAACCAGACCAACCTATATACACTAGAAGAAACATTAACTTACCATGTGTAAGAGATTCTTGACTCACATAAACATGGAGTTGAAGAGTCTTCATTCTTGAACAAATTCCAGATGGATTCACCCTTTCTGACAGATTCTGAGAAGTGAGCACTGCTGGGTTCCAGAGCTGCAGCCTGCCCTGAAGTGGATGGTTTTGCTGGGTTAGGGAGGCATGTAGGCTCCCATACCAACGCCAACCAACACCATTTGGATGATGAGATTGGAATTGGAGTTGAAGAAGAAGAAGAAGAAGGAGATATGCTGCAGCTGATACCACAGTTATAAACTATGGGACAGGGGGAAAGTTGGGTGGAACAAATAAAATATATCAATCGAACAAAAATCATATGTACCTTTTCGATACCCTTACATTAAAATTTAAATTAATTATAATTTTAAATTTTAAATCTTAGATTATAAATCATAAACCCTAAAAAATATATATTATTTATAATTTCTTAAGCTCTAACCTTACCCGTAAATTAACCAAAAGCAAGAAGGGTTGAAGCACTAATCACTAGGTTAATTACATTTATATGATATGGGATGATAACAAATTTTATTAAGTGATTATTTTATTAGTAAAAAAACTATTTTTAATTATATTAAAACTTAAGGGTTTTTTATTTATTATATATTTTAATATATGATAAATAAATTAAAGTAATAAGGAGGATAATTTTCTAAAGTCGTTGGAAGTGAAATTAGCCAATGACGATATTATTATTAGCAGAGATGTTCCGATTCCTGAGATTCGGTTTTTCGATAGGGTTCATAAGCAGATTGATGCAAAGTTGGCAAAGGCGATGATAGTAAGACTCCTGGGGCGCTCAATTGGACTTAGGGCTTTGAAGAATAGAATACAGGCACTATGGAATTCGATGGGAGATTTCTCGATCATTGATCTGGATAACGATTATTACTTGATCAAGTTTAGTCTTGATACGGATTATGAAAAGGTAATTTCTGGTGGCCCATGGATGATTTACGGAAGCTACTTGACTGTCTAGCCCTGGTCGAGGGAGTTTTCGACAGCTGAAGATCATCCTAAACAGATTTTGGCATGGGTAAGACTGTCTGGATTACCCTATCGCTATTATTCGAAACATTTATTTAATGCAATTGCAGGACTAGTTGGAGAGGTTATTCGGGTTGATTTTAACATGATGGAGGGTCGTCGAGGGAGGTTTGCACGGCTTGCGGTTATGGTGAGGCTGGACCAGCCTCTACTACCTGGTATGATAATTGATGGTAGGTTCCAACGGATAGAATATGAAGGTTTGCCGTTGATTTGTTTTGGATGTGGGAAGTACGGACATACTAAGGAATTATGTGCGGAAGTGCAGAAGCAGGAGGCATACCCCAAAATTGTGGAACCAACACCAAAAGCCGCTGAGATGTATGGGTCGTGGATGCAGGTGGAGAAACGACGACGGGGAATCCAACGAATTGCTAAGGAACAAAATTCTTCTGATTCGAGGGCTGCTAAGTCGACGGGTTCGCAGTTTGCTGTGTTGAATGTTGAAATAGATAATATGACGGTGGAAGAGCAAACTCCGACGCAAGGGATCGGCCAGGCCCCGATTCCTAGGGTAGATCATGGTTCTAGTTCAAAGAGGGTAATGAAAGGTAAAGAGGTTGTGGTGGTTCATGAGCCATCTGTGAATAAGGGTGCACAACAGGTTCAAATCATCGCGGACATAGCAAGACCATCTAATGTTGTTCCTCTTATGGAAGCTACTGGGTCGCAAATGAATGCGAATAAGATGATCACAAAAGCAGTGATTGACACTTCTAAGGCATGTAATGAGCAAGAACAAGTTAAGAGTTTGCAGGTCACCAGTATTGGTAATGAGACACAAAGCACGGTGCAGATTGTTCCTTCTAAGTTGCCTACGGAAAAACATACGGTTATTCGTATTGCGGATGAAAATCAGAAACGGGTCTTAAAAGATAATAAAGGAAAACCAGTGTTAGGTTTGATTCGTAAAATAAGCAAGACATATGCTCGTAGTGGCACTATTTCAATCCCTTTGGTTCGCAAGAACGGAAAGGCGAAAAAGATTAATGGGAAACACCAAGCGATGAAAGTTACGCAATGGATAAATACAGTCTCAAATGAACTATCTACAAAGCAAGCAAGTCTGGATTTGTCCGTTAGGTCGAGGGGTTCAGAGACAGCTAAGAAGGGTGAAATTCGATGGACTACGAACAAGCCATTTGAGGGAACGATACAAGCGGTGAATCAGTGAGTTTGGGGTTCTTTATGATTATTTTAATGATTAAAATCATGTGTTGGAATACTCAAGACACTCTTGGCCTTGACTTTAATCGTTATTTTAGATTATTGGTTAGTGTACAGTTACCGGATATGATTGCAATCTTTGAGCCTCGAATAAGTGGGGATGGAGCGAATAGTTTCATTCGTCGCTCGGGGTTTGATTATTCATACAGAGTAGAAGCAAATGGTTTTTCAGGAGGCATATGGGTCCTTTGGAAGGAGGGGATTATGTTTGCAAATGGTTTGACTATATATCTAATTATTCAACAAATAAAATTCATTAATAAAAACCATGAGCTAAACTCGATCGAAAAATAAAATAAAGCAAGAAAATAAACACCGATAAAAAAAATAACGAGTATCCATTTTTCTACAACAGAAGAATAATTTCATCTGTAAGGGTATAATATCGAACACGATTTATATTTTAATCAATTATTTTAATTGGTTACGTAGTTTTCACGGCTAAACCTTATAATATATATATAGAATGATGTAACTTATTTCACTAAGGGTAGTTTAGTGTAGTAGTTAAACGTTTGGTGTTTCTCTTAAAACTTATGTGTTTATTATATTAGTCTAGCCCCGTGATAATATGCTAAGATTATTATTTTTTATTTGTTTTTTCTTTGACAAGACGATAACATGTGTTATCACTTGATTAAAAAGAAATTAATTAATTAATTAATTTTATTTAATTAAATTAAATTAATATAGTAGGTAAATAATATAAATTAAATTATTATTTTATTAATTTTTAACGATAATAATTAAAATAAAATTATTTAATAAATTTAATGATATAATTGATGAGATATTTATTTTGATACTTAAAATAAATACGTCTAAATAATTAAGTAGTTAGAAGCAGACTAGATGTTGATTTCTCACCCATCCTTTTGAACTGGACTTTGGATTATACTATTTTCCTGGGACTTGAACCCACAGTATATCTTCAAAGATTAAAGTTGGTATTAGAAATATCAACCAATAATGAAGGATAATTAGTTTAATGGGGGAGCCGGCAACAACAACGACAAATAAGTAATTAAAAAAGGTCTTCAATCTACATGGTTTTAGAATATGATATTATAAATATAAAAATTTGAATTAATCGATTAATAAATAAATAATTTAATTAAATAAAAATTAATTTATAAACATGATTAAAAGTGATAATTGAACGAGAAATAATCGTAAATCGTAGAGATTTGAATTGACGGGTTGATAGATAATAAAAAGAAATACTCATGGAGATGCAACGACGGAGCGATGTTGTAGGTGGTCCCAAATTTATTTGGTATATTATATTTAAGGTCCTTCATAATTTAGATAATAATAAAATAAGGTTTTTGTCCCTCCTAATTTTTAGATTTAAAGGCTTAATAGACCTTTGTCCCTCCCACTATTCGATCCTAGCTCTATCCCTGTAGAGATGGAAGATATTTTATCTCCGAGTTTTAAATAATGATAAAGATAATGATTGCTATATTCATATTATAGAGATATTCGGATTGTACTTATATATTGTAGAGATCTGTAAAAAATATTTGTCGGAATCTTTAATATTTTACAAAATTTTAATTTTATATATTTACCAAATTTATTTATTTTTTATAAAATTAAATTTATTATTTATATTTATAATTTAAAAAAATAATTATAGATATTTATTTAATATATTAAGATTTAAATATTTTTAAACGCAATGAATATATGACTTGTAAATAAAAATTTGTTATATATTTAATTAATAAAATAATAAAATTTGTTATATACACGGTGAAAATTTGATTATGCATACCCTAACTCTTATATACGGTGCTTTATACAAAGGATTTCAAAATTTAGGAGTTATTTTATGAAATTTGAGGTTATTTTTATTTATTTTTAAATATAATTTTGAAAATAGAAGAAGATAACAGTGTTAAATAACAATAAAATTAATAAATATTAACAATTGAAACTTATTTAAATAATATTAAAAACGTTAAATAATTATTTAGTTCAAAACAAATTTTAAACATCTAATTAAAATATATATAATTTAAAATTTTATTAAAAAATATATAATTAAAAAATATACAAACCTTTAAAATTTCGATAAGAGTGACATGGGCTTAGTGGAATCTGGGCCTGGAATGCCACCTTGTTCACTTCTGGTAATTACAGAGAAGCCCATGTGACATGACTTTCCCTCCCTCCCTTACTAATAGGTCTAATTATGATTTTAGTCCTTCTATTACGTTGCATTTGATATTTAATCATTCCATTTATAATTTAACACATAATGCGATTATAACTAATTTCCAGTACTCTTTTCTCATTAAAATAATATTTTAAAAAAATTATCCCATCGCCTTACTAGTAACAGTGAACTGATTTTCATTAACATTATAAAAGTAAAAGGAATTGCATATGAAATTTCGATATAATAGAAGGACTAGAATCATAATTAAACACTTAAATAAATAACCATTCCAATTCATTGCTTCTAAAGTTTGACAATGCTTATACTATAATTTGAAACCTTATCCTATATACGCCAAGATGATTTAAATAATCTCGACCGTTGGTTTTGGAAATTCCATATGAGTTCGATATTTGAACTACCAACGGAGGAAAGAAGAGAAAAAGGAAGGGTCGAAACGATATTCGAGAAATAATTTTAAAGAAATTATATCATAAATAAATCTCGTCACGTCATTTATGGATCAATCAATAAAAATATTTATTTTGTTATTATTTTTATGTTATATTTTTCTCAAGTAAAACTTTACTCATATTTATTTTTAATCTATTTTAAAAATAATTTTTTTAAGTAAAGATTCACTTGAGAAAAATACGACACGAAAAACACAATAACATGAATGATTTTTATTATTTGATCACATGAACACATAACATAACTTACTTATGATATAATTTCTCATAGTTTCGGTAAAAAATAAGATAAAATTTATTATATGATATTAAAATTTGAATAATAACATTTTTTTCTGTAAATTAGAGAATATTGGGTTTAATATTTATTATTTTTATATTTTATGATTTTGTTTTTATAATATTTTTTAAGTTTTGTTTTATGTCTTGTTTTGATATGGTTTTAATATATTTTAATAGCCGTTTAGTGTTTGTATAAAGATTTTAACGGTATTAATTTTTTATTATGATTTTAATGGGTAATTATAAAAAATTAAATCCTTATTCGCATAATGTGTCTCGATTAAACGATATTTTACTCGGATGATGTGTTTCGATTAAATGAGGATGAAAAGATTTAAAAAGAACTTCTAAATTTCCATAATATGTTATTTTTTATGAAAATGTTCTTTTTTACATTTTTTAAATTATATTTTTTTATAAATTAATTCTTATTATTCTACCTCTCGAATATGTTATATTTGCGATATTTTTATAATTCTTAATGAAAAAATTCAGTTGTCAACATGTCATTATACAAAAATTAATATAATATTAATATGTTTTAAATATTTTTAATTAGTATTTCACTCAATTTAAAAGATTTTAAATCTATAAATTAAAATAAAATCGAATTTAACCAAGATATTGAGATCGATAGAAGTGGACCCCGGTAGATATTAGTTGGTCTGCATTAAGCTCAACCATTGTCCGAAAACCGGACCGGACATGGAAGCAGAGAGCAAAACACGGCGAAAGCAACCAAACAAAAAGAATTCAATACGAGTCGTAAGATTTCAAATTCAGACGCTCCAATTCTTTATTTCTACACCACCAAATCAGAGGAAATTCAAAACCCAGATTTAAAAATCCTTTATTTACAATACCCAGATCCAGATTTTCATTAAATTTGCGTCGTTCAATTCATTTTACCCCATTAAAGTTAAGCTCGTGCTTCTTCTTTTATTTTTTTGCTTCATTGTTATTTCCATTTTCAGACCAAAACCCAGAAATTTTACTCCGTTTCAGTATCTGGGGTTCTTCAAAATCATGGGAATCCAAAACGACATAGTGAAGTTCAACGTCGGCGGGAGAATCTTCCAAACGACAGCCACAACACTTGCAAACGCCGGCCGTGATTCATTTTTCGGTTCATTATTCGACGACAATTGGGACTTACGGCCGCAACAACACCAAGAATTCTTCATCGACAGAAACCCAGACTGTTTCGCCGTCCTCCTTGATCTCCTCCGCACCGGCGATCTATGCATCCCTCCCAATGTCCCAGAAAAACTCCTTTACAAAGAAGCCATGTTTTACGGCTTAATCAATCATGTCCGTACGGCGAAATTCGGTCCATTTGATGGTAACAGACTAAAGCTTTCGAGATCAGTAACGGGCAGAGCCCCGGGGGATGGAACGGCCATCCGAGCCGGTCCTGACGGCGGTTGCTGCGTGGCGCATGGTAGCATGGTCCATGTTTTTGATTGGATGTTCGAAGAACATCCACCACTTAACCTTGATTACCAGAGAGTCAACGACATAGGTTGGGTCAACGCTGAGAATGTTTTGATAAGTGCCTGTGAAAGGCTCGGGAGAGGAGACGGCGGGATGGGGTTGTTCAGTTCATACACCGGTGACTTGAGGTACAAGTTCAATGTTTTCCATGACGGCCAAATCAAGAGTTATACAGCTGGTGCTTTGACTTTTAGCCCTGATTGTAAGATTTTTGCAAGTTGTAAAGGGAGAAGCAATGAGTATGGGATTGGAGTTTGGGACCAAATGACTGGTAAACAGATGGATTTCTTCTACGAAAGTCCGGGTTGGTCACTCGGTGAAGCCGATAAACTCCAATGGCTAAACGGGACAAACTGTTTGCTCGTAGCCACATTGTTCCCCAGGAAAGACAATTGTTACATTAGTTTACTTGATTTCAGACAGAAGACAATGGTCTGGTCTTGGTCCGACATCGGTGCTCCTTTAACCGTTGGTGAAAAACGAGTGAGGGATGCAATTGCAATGGAGGAATGCAACTCGGTGTGCGTGGTTAACGAGTACGAAGATTTGGGGTTTATTGATTTGAGGATCAATGGGGGGAGTGTAAGGTGGAGTTCAAGGAGTAGGTTGATGAAATGGAAGATGCCAGATGAGCCTTGTTATCCAAAACTTGCATTGCATAACGGCCAGTTGTTTTCGTCCATGAATGATTGCATCTCGGTGTTTTGTGGCCCCGATTGGGTGTTAACATCTAGGCTTCGAAGGAGTTATGGCGGCTCAATATGTGACTTCTCGATTGGGGGTGATAGGCTCTTTGCACTTCACAGCGAGGATAATGTGTTCGACATATGGGAAACTCCACCAACATCGGTTATATGATTCAGGTCGTGGTTTCATTGCTGTAGCAGTTTTTTATTTTTTCGATATAACAGTCATTTAAGTCTTCGGTTAGTTGAACATGGAGGATCAACCTGTAGGTATAGCAAATATTGTAGGTTAGGCAAAAAGATTAAAGGGTGATATTTAAAGTTGTGTTCTATATATATAAATTGCTTGCTAGTTCAAATAAATGAAATTAATTGCTAAACCACCACTACCATATATAGAAAGCTTGAGTTCTTAGACTGCAAAGTATTTTGCTCACCTTTACAAGGGAATGAAAAATGATTGCTTTACAGTCGGCTTTATTTCGAATCAAGTTTTAGTTTAGTTGATTCAACTATCCTTAAAAAGTGGGATATCAAGCACCAAAATGCCATAGGTACTAGCTAGATCTTGATGTTTAAGCACCAATCTAGTTGTGCCGATGGTGCTCGGGGCACCAAGGATGCACTGGTTAGATGCTCATTACATGTGAATTGTGAGCAGTTGCAACTGCTTGATTATCTTACAGGTATAAAACATTTGACAGAATTATGAACTTATGCTTTGCCTAATGTTAGGTTAGTGTCTTAACTACTTTTAGGTCTGGACGAGTTTTGATTCGATGCAATTCTGGGGACTTTTTTCTGCTACACCAAATCTACTAATGATCCCCCACCACAACAAACTCTACTACCTGCATTTACTTGCCTTAGGTCATTCTTGAACCAGCTGGTCCATCCAGAGTTTACAAATTCAAGACCCTGCAACTTTCTCTCTTTTTTTTTTTCTCAAACCTTAACTACTGATTCAACTGGATTTCCACCATTGCTGAATTTAGTTTATGCTCCATAGGATTGAAGATAATATATGTTATCCTTTCTTTATATAAATGAAAAAAAAGGAACATATATATACAAATGTCAGTATTACTTTCTTGGCAGCCACAATCAACAGTAATTTTCCTGGAAATTTCCACTGTATTCTTTCTTCTGTTAAAGGAATAATATGCTGAAATAATGATTTCCGCATAGGAATGAACGGTGGGCGAGTCTAACATACGACAAGTCTAGGATATGGTTAAAAAACGATAAATTTCGAAACTTGTCCAAGAACTTAAAATGTTAGACATTTTGATAATATTTTATGTGTCTTTTACTAGTATTCTAGATATGTCATATTCCAGATTACCCCATGAACACAGTGGAACTGAAAGTGAAGGCTAACAGATAAGTAAGAACAGAAAAAAAGGGCAATGGACCCCAAGGTCTTAAAAATATCAAGCATTATTACTTTTTTTGAGAAATATGATTGGAGAAGATTCTTCTGGTGCAGCTTCTCATCAAAATCATTGTAAATTTGCTCCTTATTGTCAACATGACACATTGCCATTATTGTCTTCATCAGACACCAATTCCATGAAACATTGTTTAGTTACTGTCATCAACATCAGCATTACATAGAAAAGAGTCACCTGACTTTTGTATTATATAGAATTTTCTTTTCAGTTTGAATCTGGTAATAATACTGCATCAAATCTCGAATTGCAGATGATCTCAACCCTGTGAAAGATGTAAAATTCAGTGTTCTCGGGACCCCTTCAAGGACATCGATCCGATGAACGTAGACGGGATGTTGAGTGCAGCCATATAAAATCTCAATGGAAGAACAGTAATACATGAAGCTGGCAATGCCGTTCAAGACAAGTAATGTGATCATCTGAAGAACACTAAAACATTAAACTAAAGCAATCCCAGATTACCAAATGAACTAGTCAACTAGAAACTTTTCTCACAAGAAACTAGCTTGAATTTATTGAGATTAATGAAAGATTAAAAGGAGAAAAAAGAAAGCTGAAAACTTAGAGAAGGATGAGAAGCAACCCTTTGAGTCTTAATTGTCCATTAACTCTCAGATCCTGAAAATCAGACCAAAAGAAATGAATTTGACAATTGCTGCAAAGTTCACACTTTTCCTGGTCTTTGTCTGCTTGCCTCTTGCTCTGTAGCAGCCTCTTTTGTGGACAACAACCAACACATCATATAAGCTTGGTCGGACATCAATGGCTACATAGGCACTAGTTCTTCCACTTAAATATATCCTACAAATTCTAGCCCAACCACCCAAGATCAAAGTTATTCCTACTAGTTTCTTCTTTAGCACACTATGTACCTACCATTTCTTAGTGTCTACTATAAGCTAACCTTGTGGTTAGCCAACAACTCTAAAAGTAAGCAATCCGTAAACCGGAACCAATTCACCCAATCCCACCATCCAAATGCAACCAAAGAAAAGTTCATAACTTTATGCACAATACCTAACACACACACACAATATATATATATATATAAAGCTTATTTTAATATTTAATTCAAGACATAAAGTCAAAAAAATTCTCTAACATTGATTGAATAATCATTTTTGTTTCTATTTTTGAACCAATTTAATCCTTAGTATTTTATTTTTATTCAAAATGACCCATATAGAGATGAAATTTGTTAGTCAACTGACGATAAACGAATTGAAATGACTTAACAAAATAGCACATCGTAAGAAAAACGTTTTATATAGTTTTATAAAAATATTTTTTGACCGATGTGTCATTATATAAAGTCAACATATTTATCTACATGACACTACTATTACAATATGCATTATCATGTAAGTTTATCATATCATTTCAAGTTATATATCGTTAATTAATTAATAATTTTTATCTATAAAGAATCATATTGACATAAAATAAAATATTATGAGTTAAGCTAGTTAAATAAAAAATCGATTAAACGTTATGATATTTTTTGATATTATATTTTAATTAAAAAAACTATAAAAAAGAAAGCTTTCTGTATTTACCTTCTTGGGTGTCAAGGTATTCCATAATCTTTATCTAATCCACCAATTTCACCGGTGAATATGATTTGGGCTTTCAACCTGCTGATGGAAAAAAAAAAAGTAGAAACTTTCCCTTTCTTCCTGGTTTTGCACGAAAACCAGCTGTTTATTCACAATTAAGTCATTAACTAACTTAAAAAAGGAAAATAAAAATCGTCCATTTCGAAAAAGTTACGAGCTACTTAAAATATAATTTTTTATAATTTTAAATCTAAATTTTTAAATTTAAAATCATAAAATCTAAACTTTAAACATAAATTTTAAACCCTAAATTAACATACTAAAACCTAAAATTAACAAGTTTGAGTTATATAACTTGTGTATCAAAGTTTTTCTTCGTTAAGTTTTAAATGAGACAAATAAGAGTTACTCGAGTCTAACACGATCAAAGATTTTATTTCAAAAAAAACATGATCAAAGATCGGCCAACACTTACTCAAACAAAACTCGAGTTCTTAATAAGTCGAATCGAACTCAAATTTTTTAGGCTCATTTAAAATTACTCAAACTCAAACTTAACTCGAAATCTTAAAGAAATTTAGACTAACCGAGTATTTTTTTAAAAAAATATTTAGGTGCCGTATTTTAATTAAGTTGCCGAAAAATAGATCCCAATAAAAAACAAAATCATATAAACCCCCGAGAATTCTGTATGTGATAGTGGATGTTGTCGGCGAGAGACGTTGTCCACGTCAAGTAAAGGATGCGCTGGTGGGTATCAAAAGGTCATATTTTTCTCGTATTTGTCAGCACTGCAAAAATGAAAATTTGAGCCTTTTTAGGTTGTATTGCACAAACAAATTAAAACAAAAATACTCTCTAAAGTTTCTATCTTTTTTCTGAATTATCAAAATCCAATCATTATTTGGAAATTTACGAGAAAAATAAAACATACCCACAGAATTATTTTCCTTCAACTGCAAGCCTGAAAGGGTTAAAGAAATTGTTTACTTCAAGGTCAAGCTCTCTTTCTTTCTTTCTTGACTGTTTTGGGGTCTGATTTCTGGAGCAAAGACATGGGTTTGTTTAGTAAATTGTTTTACAAGAAGCCGCCTGATGGACTTCTGGAAATCTCTGAAGGTGTCTACGGTGAGTGTTTTTTTGTCTTCTTGGATTTCTTTAATTTGTTGTTTTTTTATTGGGATTCAGTTATTTTGCCTTTTTTTGAGATGTGGGAATATGGCCACTAAGAAAATGATTAATATCTAGGTGATTAAAAATGAATTATTTAAAGGATTGTTGTTTTTTAGAATAAGGGTTCTGTTTGGTTGCTAAGAAAATTCGGGAAGGAAATGCAAAGTTTGAAGTTTTGGTTTCTGTGTAGGAGAAGAGGAATAAAAAAGAAGTATAGTATAGTTAACTTTTGCTTTCTTCAATTTGTTGTTTTTATTGGGATTTCAGTTATTTTGACTTTTTGAGATGTGGGAATATGGATATGGTCACTAAGAAAATGATTAATATCTGGGTGATTAGAAATGAATTTTTGAAAGGATTGCTTTTTTTAGACTAAGGGTTCTGTTTGGCTGTGAAGAAAATTCGGGAAGGAAATGTGAAGTTTGAAGTTTTGACTTTGTGTAGGAGAAGAAGAATAGAAAAGAAACATAGTATAGCTAAATTTTATTGCTTGGAATTTTTTTTTCTTTTATTTGGAGTCTGATAAATTGTGTGCTGTGGTGTGGTGGCATATAGTTTTTGATTACTGCCTCGCCATTGATGCTTGGGAAGAAGAAAACTGCAAAGCCTATATAGAGGGAATAGTTAGTAATCTTCAAGAACACTTCCCCGATGCTTCATTCTTGGTCTTCAATTTCCGTGAAGGAGAATCGCAAAGCCCGATAACCGAGTTACTGTCCAAGTATGATTTGACTATAATGGATTACCCTCGTCAATATGAAGGGTGTCCTTTAATATCAATGGAGGTGCTTCACCATTTTCTGAGATCGTGCGAAAGCTGGCTCTTGCTTGGTCAGCATAATTTGCTACTAATGCATTGCGAACGGGGTGGTTGGCCGGTCTTGGCCTTCGTGTTGGCTGCATTGCTGTTATATAGGAAGCAGTACAGTGGAGAGCAGAAAACATTGGACATGATATATAGGCACGCTCCTCATGAGGTTTTGCAGCTGTTATCACCCATGAATCCAGTGCCTTCACAATTGAGGTATCTACAGTATGTCTGTCGGAGGAATGTGGGGTCGGAATGGCCTCCTTTGGATCGAGCTCTCACCTTGGATTGTGTCATTCTTCGTTGCATTCCTGATATTGATGGACATGGAGGTTGCCGTCCAATATTTCGAATATATGGACAGGATCCTTTCCTTGCTGATGATAAAATTCCAAAAGTTTTGCACTCAACCCCTAAAAAAAGCAAATTTGTACGGCATTATAAGCAGGTAATCCCATTCTAGTTGTACGCAGATACATATGTCAAAGTGGTTGACAATCCTCTATTAAAAGGATGGATGATCTTGTTTTTGAAATTCAAACATGGGGAATTATGCTCTAATATAATGAAGAAGCTAACGCCTTTTGTAACAATAATCTCATTGGTCCTCACTCTACCTATAGACATGTCCCATGTATTTTTGGCATATGCTTGCTCATATGGTGACATCTTTTGTTATGTGCCCTTCTGTTTGGTTCCACTCTGGATTGTGTGATGGTTTAACCTCTTTTGATTTTATTGCAGAAAGAGTGTGCCCTGGTTAAAATTGACGTAAATTGCCATATTCAAGGTGATGTTGTGGTTGAATGTATCAACTTGAATGATGACATGGAAAGAGAGGGAATGATTTTCAGGGTTGTGTTTAACACAGCTTTTATTAGATCAAACATTTTGATGCTCAATCGTGATGAAATTGATACATTGTGGGATGCTAAAGAGTTGTTTCCAAAAGAATTTACAGCTGAGGTATATATCTTCGTGCATTTTGCTTGTGATTTTTTTCCCCCTTTTTTCTAACAAAATGTTGCCTTGTGAATGAAGTTCCTTTTCTCAGAATTGGATGCTGCTTCGTCCATTATTTCCCTAGATTTCACGGGCTTTGAAGAAAAAGGAGGTCTTCCTATGGAAGCATTTGCCAAAGTTCATGAAATCTTTAGTCATGTCGATTGGATGGATCCACGGGCAGATGCTGCATTTAACATGCTTCAACAAATCAGTGCATCAAATATTGACCAAGAAGTGACTGACAGCCATTGGAATAGCAGCATGGACCTCAGTCCTAGATCAACTCCTAAAAATCTTCAGGAAACGAAGCTCACTGTAGTATTACCCAGTAGCCCCAGGAGTCCCAGATCTATTAGCATGAGGATTCTAAATGCGCCCTCAAGAAGGTCATCTTTTGATTCTGATGCAAGTAAGGAGATTAAACCCCAAGTCTCTGAAATCGAACCATTCAGTCGGTCTGCTGCTGCTACAAATGATTCCCAGGCCATATCAGAGAGACCAAAAGTGGCTGAAACTAAAAATATTTCTGATTCACCACAAACACCTCTATCTGTTCCAGTTCAACCTCCCCCAACTTCTAGTGCAACTAAGGCTCTTCCTCCTCCTCCACCTCCACCATTGCCTAGTTCTCTTTCTTCTGCATCAGAACCAGCAAAACCTTCACCTGCCTCAGAAGGTGGAACCTACGTACAAGACAAAAATCGAACTGCAGTACCCAAAGAGCAGTCTCTGAAGGGTTTCTCTTGTACATCATCCACTCCAGCCTCTACAGTAGCCTCTACTGTGGCATCTCCTTTAACACCATCTAACAAGGAGGTCCCATGTGTTAGAATGATACCTCTTCCTGCCCCCCCACCTCCACCACCACCTAACAAGGAGGGCCTACCTCGGAAAGCATTGCCATCTTTGGAGGAAAATTTAGCTCTGAGGGCTATCCCTCCTGCAGCATCTATACCTCCCCCTCCTCCAGCACCTAATGGACCTGGATCTCTTGTATCCTCTCCACCACCACCACCTCCTCCTCCTCCAATGTCACCTTTGAAGAAAAACTCAGCTTCTAAATCCGCACCACCACCTCCTCCTCCTCCTCCAGCACCTATTAGAGCTGAATTTCATGTAGCCCCACCACCACCTCCTCCAATGCCACCTTTGAATAAAAGTTCAGCTCCCAAATTTGCACCTCCTCCCCCTCCCCCTCCAGCACCTATTAGAGCTGGATCTTATGTATCCCCTCCCCCTCCCCCTCCTCCTCCTCCACCAATGCCACCTTCGAATAAAAGTTCAGCTCTTAAATCTCCACCCCCTCCCCCTCCCCCTCCCCCTCCAGCACCTATTAGAGCTGGATCTCATGTATCCCCTCCACCACCTCCTCCTCCAATGCCACCTTCGAATAAAAGTTCAGCTCCTAAATCTGCACCTCCTCCTCCTCCTCTACCACCTCCTCTTCATACCAGGCAAGAAGCAAGTCCTACAGTTTCCCCATCAGTACCACCACCACCACCACTTCCCGCACGTGCCTCGGCATCAAATTCTTCTCAAGTTCCAGCTGCACCGCCACCCCCTGCTCCTTTTGGTAAAAAGACAAATGCCATTTCTACTGAACCTAAAGCTGTAGTGAGTAGTGGATTTTCAGCTCCTGGACCACCACCTTATACTTCTCCCACAAATTCAAGAAACAGACTTCTTTCACGTACAATTGGTTCAAGGGGTAATCAGACAAAGAAATTAAAGCCATTGCATTGGTTGAAGCTATCTAGAGCTGTGTCTGGAAGCCTGTGGGCTGAAGCACAAAAACTGGGTGAAGCTTCGAAGTATGTGGTGCTCAGCTAAATTTGTTTGTTTGTTTTTTAAGTGTCTTTTAAGTATTATGGTATTTACTTGTTTTGTTTTATTTTATTGGAATGTTAATACTCTTTTCAGAGCTCCAGAGATCGACATTTCAGAGCTTGAGAATCTCTTCTCAGCAGCTGCTCCTAATATGGGTCGTGGTGGTAAACCAAGTACACGTACAGCACATGCACCGAAATCTGAGAAAGTGACATTGGTAATGGTTTTTTTTCAATATTTAACTGAAGCAGGTGATGATTCAGTTGCTTGTTTCATAGAGGTTACGGTATATAGTTTAGTCTTTCATGCTATATGAATTAACCTTGGATGAAGACGTTAATATATGCTAAGTGCAGTTTTCGTCCACCCGATTGACATGTCTTATCTGCCTGATTGCCAAAGGAAATATGAGTCATTGTAATATTGCTCTAGATGAGAGACTTGGATTCAGGAAATGAACTTTTAAATACTATAATGCTTTGTAGAGTGGTGCACATAGGAAATTCAAACTTTCAGTCTACCTCATATTGACACATGAACTAAACTTCATACCATGGACTTGGTTGTAATAACCATATGATGAACGTTATAACTGTTTTTACTGTGCTTTTGTTTAATACCTTTCCTTCTTGCAGATTGACCACAGGCGTGCATATAATTGTGAAATCATGCTTTCAAAAGTGAAAGTACCCTTGCCCGAATTAATGGTAATTTGAAGTGTATTATTCTCGAGCTTGCAATTATTTACTTTAAAACTTTCTTTTATCAATCTTAATCCTTAAACCATCTGGAAAGTCATAGCATGGTATTGGACACTGGACAGCATTTTTACCCTTTCGTCTATTATTAATCTCTTGTTTGGAGCCTTACCCCATTTAGTGAAATTTTTGCAGAGTTCGGTGCTTGCCTTGGATGAATCTGCATTAGATGTTGACCAAGTTGATAACCTCATCAAAATTTGCCCTAGCAAAGAAGAGATGGAATTACTAAAGGTGAAATGAATCATTGTCATTTGATTAATAGTTATTTAGAATCCCTCATTATAGTAATATTAGATTTGATGGTTCTCTCCAATCATCTTTCCGCCTTCGATGTAGTTTATACATCTTACAGCCAAGGTACTTGAATTATCATTTCCCTAAAAGATATACTTACATAAATAACTTCTTTTTCAGGGATACACTGGAGAAAAGGAAAAGTTAGGGAAATGTGAACTGGTATGTAAGTTTTATTGTTTCCGTATATTTTGTTTATTTGCTGTCTGCTAATTCAACATTTTAACCAGAGTACTTTCTGTTGGATATTCATAATTTGTTAATCGAACTGTAGCCATTTGGCTCTCACTTGAATAATATTTTCTTATTAACAACTTATGGAATTTTACATTGTCAATTTAGAATCACTAATGGACTGATATTTTCATGGACCTCCGAAAACAGTTCTTCTTGGAGCTAATGAAAATCCCCAGAGTAGAGTCCAAGCTCAGGGTGTACTCTTTTAAGAAACAGTTCCGCTCCCAGGTTTGATCAAAATCTGCATCCAAATTCAATAGTTGCCAATTGTTGGCTTCATTTTGTTACTTATCTGGCCACAAATTGTCATTTAGGTTTCTGACCTCAGATGTAGCCTTAATGTTGTGAATTCAACAGCAGAGGAGGCAAGTTATATTTATATGTGTTTTCTTGCTACCTGTTTTAGATATCCAACTATCAACATCACACTAACGTGGAGACTTATTTTTATCAGATTAGAAATTCTGCCAAATTGAAGAGAATCATGCAGACTATTCTTTCATTAGGAAATGCTTTGAACCAGGGAACTACAAGAGGTGAGTTAAGTCTGGACTTGTTTGGTACAAAAACAATGGTAACAAACTATCATACCTGCATATCTTCAGTATGAGGAGACATAATAATCGAAAGTTAAAATTTGGTTATGAACCCAAAATTGATCGTCTTATGCTCCAAAAATGCATTGGCTAAACCATTGGAAGTTGGAACTTTAGCCAGTGAATGAGTGCTCTAATGTTTGCATTTTTGCTTTAGGTTCTGCTGTTGGGTTTAGGTTGGACAGCCTTCTTAAACTAACTGATACACGAGCACGAAACAACAAGATGACTCTCATGCATTACCTTTGCAAGGTAAAAGTTATTTATCATTTGGGACCATACCCGGGTTTTTTTATGTATTGATTCTTTATTAATCCGTACTGATATACCCCTTTCAATTAGTTTCTTTACTCTGCTTAGCATCTGTTGAAACTGTAACATATTCAGTTCATGATATTTTGAATAAATAATCATAGGTGCTCGCTGATAAGCTCCCAGAGGTACTAGATTTTTCAAAAGATATTTCGAGTTTAGAACCTGCATCAAAGGTATGTTAATTGTTGTTGGGTAAAATAGTCTTACAAAGATTTTTAGTTTGAGCTAGCATCTTTGCTGACATCCGTTTCCCATCTAGATACAACTTAAATTTTTGGCCGAGGAAATGCAAGCCATAAGCAAAGGATTGGAGAAAGTTGTGCAGGAACTCTCCAGTTCTGAAAATGACGGGCCTGTATCCGAAAAATTCTGTGAGGTAACTTTAAGCATATAATCTGTTTTAATGGGTGTAACACAATCATTTTCCGTTTACATATTATATTCTATTGTGTTGTCCAGAACTTAAAGGAGTTCCTTTCTTTTGCCGAAGCCGAAGTGAGGTCCCTGGCTTCCCTATACTCTGCAGTGGTATGTGCCTAGGCTGTGTTGCAAACAGTTACATTCTTACTAATGTTTACCATATCAAACCATTCATTATATCGGGTTTTACCTTGACAGGGAAGAAATGTGGATGCATTGATTGTTTACTTTGGAGAAGATCCTGCTCGCTGTCCCTTTGAACAAGGTATTTAATGGTTGTCATGAGTTTGTAATGCTAATTACATTTTTTTCCGTTGGAGATATATAGATATGCTCCGGTTTATCCGGCTTACTTCATCTTAAAGTTGTTGCCTGTATTCGTTTTAACGGACGGGTAATTGTTGCTGAACTAAGAATGGTAGAAGTTTCTTTTCAGGCTTTATTTTATATTGCTCTTCTAAATTACTGCAGTTACATCAACTCTACTCGATTTCGTGAGGAGGTTTAACAAAGCTCATGAAGAGAACTCCAAGCAGCTCGAGCAAGAAACGAAAAAGTCGGCAGAAAGTGAGAGGTTGAAGATGAACGCTTCACAAAAAAACGAATCTGAGAAATTATTACTAAGTTCTATTCAGACCAGCAACGCTTAATTGATCAGACACCAATCTAGACTGCTTTCTCTTCTGGGGAGAAGGGTGATGAGAATGGTGACTATGCAACAACTACTCAAATTTGCAGAAAAAAGCAGTGGATGGATGGTTGTTGAGAATAGAACATCTGGTCGACGGAAACGACAGATTCCATCGCAAACTCGAAGTTTCAAAGAGGCAAACATCCTCAAAATTCCACCATTTCCCCTGATCTAGCTTAATGATTCTGCCTTTCCACTATCCCCTTCTATACAACATTATAGCTTACTGATTTGGTATGATCTTACCTTTGCAGAGACGAAATTAATCGACTCTCGGACTCGGTTCCATCTATAGGTAACTTGTACATTATCCCCCCATAGAACTTGTAAGTAGTTTGCATGAAAAATCATGGGAAATAACTCCTTTTTCCTCCATCAGAATCACAGTTTGTTACTTTGATTTCATGAATTTGGTTTTTGGCCAATGCTTGTTTGTTTCACAATAAGAAATGACGTGGGAACTGTGTACATCTTCCATGTTCATCCCCATTATAACTCTGGAGCTCCACCTTTGATTTTAGAAATGTGTGTAATTCTTGGAGCTCAAGTAAAATAAAATAGGTCAAATTGCAGTTTTGGTCCATCTTCTATGCTTATATTTGATATTTATATTTTGTTCCTGTACTATGATTTGGTAATTTATATTTATGATAATCATTGATTAATATAAATAGTTATTATCCTATAATACTATACTGTATAATATATATCAGCATGAGTTGGAATGTTAGTCTAAGAAGATTTGAAGCATAATTGTCAATTGAGGGACCAAAGCTATAACTGTTCCGAGCATATTATTTTTAGTTCAGGTCTTAATTTAAATTTAAAAATTAATTTATTAATTATTAAAAAATTAAATTATTAAAAAAAATCTAGTATAAGAGATTACTTGAAGTTAATTTTTTAATATTAAAATTATTTTTTTTTGACAAATGCTACTGAATTTTTATTAAATTCATAAAAAATATAGTTATATCGTCTTTAAGAAGTGAAAAAATTGGATATCCAACCATTTTACAACCCAAAACAGAGAAATTAGAATTTTTATAAAATTAAGCATACCAATAAAATTCAGAAGTTTCTTGAATTTCTTTGTCTCTGTCTAAACGAGACGCAGAAAGAATTGTAGACGATTCAAACTGTCATGTAAAAAGCATCGCTACTCAAAATTGATTTCATCGGCAAACAACCATCAACTGAAGTGGGAATATAATTTTTCGAAAAACCACCGACAGAAATATAAATCAGAAATTAGCCGATTGAATCAAACCACAAGAACAAATAAATCAAACCACCGGCAAACAACAATCGATCGCTAGGGTATGCTGCAACATGTCACAAGAGCAGATGAATCAAACCACAAAACGAAAACGTGTCACAAAGACAGAAGAAAATGTGTTACAAGAACAGAAAACGTGCTGTAAAAACAGAGATTCTTATTAAAATTAAAAATAAAAGTAATAGATTTATAGATCCGGTGATCGACAACCAATACTAGGATTGATTATCAACTACCGGTAAAAGAGATAGATCAAAATAAAGAACGATTATAAAATAAAAAATTTAAAAAAAAAGAGAGCGATTAAGATTTTTTTATAAAATTATTATTTTTAATTGAGATAAATTGAAATGAACATATAGTAGTATCTTTGGATGCGTGTGATGCCAGTCACGTGCCTTCAACGGTACATTACAAAATTTGTGTCGGTGGGAAATTTCCCATTGTCTATTGAAGTTGGCCTGTCGGCATGATTGACTTCACGCGCGCGCTTGGTCAAAAACTCAAGTATCGTTACAGGGAAAGTGAGAAGATTTAGGGACCTATAACGCAATTACCCCTATATGTTATATGAAAATTCCGGGTTAAAAACAAAAAAAAAAACATGAATATTAGGTTCTAACATTACTAAAATAATACTCAAATGTCTATATTTCTACATTAACAATATTACAGTAAATTCGCCGTAGTACAATAAGTTTGAATAAATTAAAAAAAATCAAATTTTTTAGGTGAATTTAAAAAATTTTAGATTTTTAATCGAATTTTAATTAAAAATTATTAATCATTTGATAATATGATCAATTAAGTGATAAAAAAATTTGAATTTTTTTACAATTTTGCCGTCATATAGAACGTGCCACCCAATTCTAAACATAGGTTTTCAAGGACTGGTATGCCAGACACATTTCTCAAGTTTTTGTTTGATTAACATCACAGCTTAGTATTTACGGATTTGAAATAAAAAAAACTAACTCATAATTTTTTTTATGTAAAAAGGAATGCAACTACGAGCCTCGCTAAAAACCTCCCTAAACCTAATTGGAGGAAAAGAGTACTCGTAACGGCATTAAACAAATTTAAACAAAAACTTAAACCCCTAAAACATCAAGCCAAACCTATGGACTTGTCCCGATCAAGTAAAATCCGAACTGCATTAGGTGGTTCCAAGAACACTCGCACTAAATCCTCAGTATTTCGCATGATCTTAGCCAACAGATCTGCTACTCCATTAGCCTCTCTTCCCGCATGCACAATTCTAACATCCCATGCACGAACAATCAGCTCACTAATCAGAAGAACAAGATTGCGATGGGCGATGTCAACCAACAACCCTTGTATCAAAGCTACGGCTGTAGTGCTGTCAAGTTCAAGCACCACCTTACAGTACCCTAATTCCCAGGCAAATGTTAAACCGTCAAAAGCAGCCCACAATTCTGCGCAGATCACCGAGCAACGGCCAATGCGTCGCCCAACACCACGAATCCACTCACCGTCAGCGTCCCGGATGATTCTTCCAGCGGTTGCAACCAAAGGATTTCCTCCCACCGCTCCATCCGTATTAACTTTAGCCCATCCTTCATCCGGTCGACACCATTGTTTACACAACCCTCTTCGCTGTTGTTGTTTGCGTATTTCCATAGCAGCCATAATTTTCTTTGCATACGCTACACAGTAATCCACAACGTTACCAACTAATTCTCTTCCACTATCAAACACAAAAACACATCGCCTCTTCCAAAGGATCCAACAAGTTGTTGCAAATAAAATCGTCCACCAATTACTATTACTCTTCAAGTTGGCTTGTAACCAATCTCGATTACTTTCGTTAAAGAAGCTACGCCATAGGTTTTGCGGCACCAGCTTAACCCAAACCTGTCTCGCCCGGCTACACGTTCTCAACACATGGTTTATATCCTCATCTTCTACACCCCACACAGGGCATAGGCTGCTGTTATCAAAATGTCGACGGGTTCTTTCCTTGTTCGTCATCAACCTATCATGGTTTAACAACCATAAAAAAGTTATAATCCGTTGTGGAACCGGAAGACGCCAAATGAACTTCCATGAATCCTTCTCCTCAAGGAGTACCTCTGGCCCCAAAGTACGATAGACTAATGCGGTTGAGAATATACGCGTTTCAGTCCATCTCCAAACTAGCGAGTCATTCCCAAATCCAACATGTGGCGGAACAACGTTTGCCAGCTGATCCAAGGACTCGCGAGGCAATGCCAACGCAAGCTTGCTCCAATCTCAATCTCCTATTACCGTTAGCATGCTAGCAACACTCACGTGAGGAGGATCACCGGGTAGAAGGTATTTTATCGCTAAAGACTCTCTCTCATCTAACTACACGTCCCACCAAAAATCGATTTTCCACCCATTACGAACTTGCTAACACATGCTTTGCTTTATTGCTTCCCAACAATGACTCACACCTTGCCAAAGCCTCGAGGAGTTTCATCGATAAATTTCACTAGGCAATTCTCCAATCCATTTATACTTATCTCTTAGTACCTGGACCCATAGCTTGTCCTTACTACAAACCAAGTGATACCCTACCTTCATAAGGAAAGCATAATTTTGGTTCTGCACATCACGAAAACCTAAACCTCTCATATTTGATGGCTTTTTTACAACATCCCATTTTACAAGGTTGATAGCATTATGGTCTGGTGTTATACCCCAAACAAAACGACGAATGCGTTTCTCAATTTCATCATAAATAACTTTAGGAAGCCAGGTAGTTTGCATTGTATAAATTGGTATAGCTTGTAACACAGCCTTCGCTAGAGTAATTCTCCTAGCTAGTGCCAATGATTTTGCTTTCCAACCCGATAATCGTTGATCAATCTTCTCAATCAGATATTGGTAAGTGGCCCGTGTAACACGCTTATGTAGAAGAGGCACACCCAAGTACTTCCCCAAATCATCCACTACCTCAAACCCAAAATAGTTCGCTATGTTTTGTTTTCGCTCTAAGCTGCAATTATTAGAAAAGAATATTTGGGTTTTAGAAACACTAGCTCGGTGTCCTAACGACATACAAAAATCCTGGAGGATTTCATGAACAATTTTAGCCTGCTTCAATGACGTCTCCGTAAATAGTACCAGATCATCTGTGAAAAACAGGTGCGACAAGCCCGGGCCACTACGAGAAAGCTGAATCTGCTTCCATTGTCTATCAAGGATTCGCCGATCAATCGCCTTCGCTAACTGCTCCATACAAATGACAAATAAATAAGATGAAAGTGGATCCCCTTGTCTCACCCCACGGGAAGGCTGAAACGAATCTGTCATCTCTCCATTCTAGATAATTCTTGTAGTAACCGAAGTTATACATTTTAAAATCCACCAAATAAAACGGTCAGGAAGCCCTAACCCATAAAGAGAGCTTTCTATAAAATCTCAGCTTAATCTATCATAGGCTTTTTCCAAATCAACCTTAATCGCCATCCAAGGTTTGGAGTCTTTCTTCTTTCTCATCGTATGAATTACCTCTTGAGCTAGAATAATATTATCCGTGATATGACGTCCTGGTATAAAACTTGACTGAGTTGAAGATATCCAGTTCAGTAACAGAGGCTTAAGTCTATTAACCAGAATCTTAGTAATAACTTTGTACAATATCGTGCACAAGCTGATAGGTCTAAATTGTTTAATACACTCTGGTTTAGCAACTTTGGGAATTAATACAAGTAAGGTCTGATTAGTGATGTCGCCTAGATTTTCAGTCGCGAAGAACTCTCGAACAAACGACACCATCGACTGCCCTACAACATCCTAATTCCTCTGAAAACCCCCCGTATGAAAGCCATCAATACCTGGTGCTTTATGCGGATTCATTGAAAATATAACTGCACGAAGTTCAGCTGGCGATACATCCCGTAACAATAGCCTTTGCTAGCTCTTAGACACCTGTGAATGTCCACTCAAATCATTACGGTCCAAATTGACAACCGGTTCGACAGTGTAAAGCTTTGAGAAAAACCGATAGCATGTTCCTTTAAAACGGTTGACTCTGAGCACCAACTTCCGTCATCTAGGTGAAGCATGTGAATAGTATTGCGTCTCCTTCGATTAAGAGTGGTGGAGTGGAAAAATTTTGTATTACGATCACCTTGGTCAAGCTATTTACTCCAAAATTTTTGAAACCATAAGCTTTCCTCCTGCTCAAGGACAACATTCAACTCAGATTTCAGTTTCATCTCTAAATCTAAGAGAAACGGATTATGCCTTCTATCAATAGCTCTCTCAATTCCCCTGATTCGGGCAAGAAGTCGCCTCTTTTTTTTCCCAATATAGCCAAACACATCCTTATTCCATTGACGACTTTTTTCCTGAAATGAGAAAAGGCTATCAAACACATTTATATTGCTATCCCAGCTCTCATGTAATAACCGCTTAAAATTTGGGTGATCATTCCATACTGACACAAACCGGAAAGACCGTTGACCATTTCGATTCCTATCCGCCTCAGTCACCAATAAAATTGGACGATGATCAGACCCCATCAAAGGTAGATGCAAGATATTTGAAGACGCAAAAAATTATACCATTTTGCATTATAGAGGAAGCGGTCAAGCCTTTGACTCAAGTTACCCCTCTGCCATGTAAAGCGTGGACCACTGAAACCTATGTCAATAAGCCCCGTTCGAAAGATAAACTCACTAAACTGCGCACAAGTCCCCACTCTCCGAGTCGATCCACCTGACCACTCATCAGAACTTACTATGGCATTAAAGTCTCCATCAAGCAGCCACGGCATTCCAGGCCCTGGATCCAGGACCTCAAGTTGATCCTAGAGGAATCGACGTTTACCCTATTTTGGGCTTACATACACAAACGTAGCGTGAAATTGTACATTTGATCTAGAATCCACACCAATTCCATGTATAAATTGGTTTGAAACAGTAAGAACATCAAACATAATCCCCTCCTTCCAAAGGACCCATATGCCTCCTGAAAAACCATTTGCTTCTACTTTGTATGAATAATCAAACCCGAGCGACGAATGAAACTGTCTGCCCCATCCCCACTTATTCGAGGCTCAAAGATTGCAATCATATCCGGTAACTGCACACTAACCAATAATCTAAAATAATGATTAAAGTCAAGGCCAAGAGTGCCTTGAGTATTCCAACACATGATTTTAATCATTAAAATAAGCATAAAGAACCCCAAACTCACTGATTCCCCGCTTGCATCGTTCCCTCAAATGAATCATTCGCAGTCCATCGAATTTCACCCTTCTTAGCTATCTCTGAACCCCTCGACTTAACGGACAGATCCAGACTTGCTTGCTTTGTAGATAGTTCATTTGAGACTGTATTTATCCATTGCGTAACTTCCACCGCTTGGTGTTTCCCATCAATCTTTTTTGCCTTTTCGTTCTTGCAAACCAAAGGGCTTGGAATAGTGCCACTACGAGCATATGTTTTGCATATTTTACGAATCAAACCTAACGCTGGTTTTTCATTATTATCTTTTAAGACCTATTTCTGATTTTCATCGGCAATACGAATAACCATATATTTTTCCGTAGGCAACTTAGAAGGAGCAGTCTGCACCGTGCTTTGTGTCTCATTACCAATACTGGTGACCTGCAAACTCTTAACCTGTTCCTGCTCATTACATACCTTAGAAGTGTCAATCACTGCTTTTGTGATCATCTCATCCGCATTCATTTGCGCCCTAGTAGCTTCCATAAGAGGAACAACATTAGATGGTCTTGCTATGTCCGTGATGATTTGAACCTGTTGTGCACCCTTATTCACAGATGGTTCATGAACCACCACAACCTCTTTACCTTTCATTACCCTCTTTGAACTAGGACCATGATCGGCCCTAGGAACCGGGGCCTGGCCAATCCCTTGCATCGGAGTTTGCTCTTCTACCGTCATATTATCTATTCCCACATTCAACACAGCAAACTGCGAACCCGTCGACTTAGCAGCCCTCGAATCAGAAGAGTTTTGTCCCTTAGTAATTCGTTGGGTTCCCGTCGTCGTTTCTCCACCTGCATCCACGACCCATACATCTCAGCAGCTTTTGGTGCTGGTTCCACAATTTTGGGTTGTGCCGTCTACTTTTGTACTTCCGCACATAATTCCTTAGCATGTCCGTACTTCCCATATCCAAAACAAATCAACGACAAACCTTCATATTCTATCCGTTGGAACCTACCATCAATTATCATACTAGGTAGTAGTGGCTGGTCTAGCCTCACCATAACTACAAGCCGTGCAAACCTCCCTCGACGACCCTCCATCGTGTTAAAATCAACCCGAATAACCTCTCCAACTAGTCCTGCAATTGCATTAAACAAATGTTTCGAATAATAGCGATAGGGTAATCCAGGCAGTCTTACCCATGCCAAAATCTGTTTAGGATGATCTTCAGCTATCGAAAACTCCCTCGACCAGGGCTGGACAGTCAAGTAGCTTCCGTAAATCATCCATGGGCCACCATAAATTACGTTGTCATAGTCTGTATCAAGGCTAAACTTGATCAAGTAATAATCGTTATCTAGATCAATGATCGAGAAATCTCTCATCGGATTCCATAGTGCCTGTATTCTATTCTTCAAAGCCCTGAGTCCAATTGAGCGCCCTAGGAGTCTTACTATCATCACATTTGCCAACTTTACATCAATCTGCTTATGAACCCTATCGAAAAATCGAATCTCAAGAACCGGGCCATCTCTGCTAATAATAATATCGTCATTGACTAATTCCACTTCCAACGATTTTAGAAAATTATCCTCCTTATTACTTTCGGCGGAGCGCATCGCAGCATCTCGAAAAGAAACCCTCTTCCCAAGATTGATAGGTTTTTGTCCACTTTTCAGCCCAGACGTCACCAATGACGGTAACGTGATATCACTGTCTCTAGATGATAACCCTATTGTTTTTTCCATGTCCGCCCCACTATCAAGATCCATATGCGCTAAATCTCCTCCTTGTTGAACTGCCATCTCTGCCCAGGACCATTCCTCGTATCCGAAACTCCATTGTCTGACATAAATAAATCCCGCCGTCTTGGCCGCTGGAAACTTTGATTTGGGAGATTACCAACCGAACAAAACGCCACCGTTTCCCTTCTTTTTACACGAATTACCAAACCCTAAAAAACCTATCACTTCTTCCAAAAATCAAACTGGATGAACGTGTCCAACTCCGTTAAACGGTGGTGATCTCCAGCTTCTATGTTGACGACGGAGAGAAAATTCAGCGGCGGAGAGAAATTGGAGGTCTGCTAAAACCAACTCATAATTTATAAAGTTGATTTGATTTAAAAAAATTAAATAAAATTTAAATTATAAAATATAAATTCGAATAATTCAAAAATTTTAATAATTATTCGATTAAATCATAATGTTAACATACTCAAGTGACCCAAACCATAATTTAACCATTCTTTCTTGGCATTTGAATTCCTATTCCATTCAATGCATCAAAGCTGGTGTCTGATTAAGATTTGGGCACAAAAATTAAGAAAGTTGCAGTTTCTCTTGCCTCGGATCAAAACAAAATGACCACAAGGAGACACTGTCTCACAACAAGGACAATCAATGTCTCTCCATTTTTCATGTGAAATTATATCGAAAAATTCTACGATGAGGGTTGAACACTGTTAAATATTATTAACGCTAAATATTGTTAAATATAATTAAATTAATCGATAAAGATTAAAAATTTAAAGGATTTAATACGTAATTAATAAAAAAGTGATATACTCAACATAAAATTATTAATTGTATGTTGAGTATTTAAGATTTTTAGTCTTTATTAATTAATTTAATAATGTTCAACGATGTTCAGTGTTAATATATTTAGCGGTGTTCGATGTACATGGTAGACTCATCCAATTATATTTTACATCTATCTTATATGTTAAGAAAACAATTATCATTTTTAAAGATCATGAGTTCAAATATCAGTATTGTAACATAATAATTGAACGATTAACGTCCAATAATTAATAATATATTTTAAAATAAATATTACTTTAATTATTATAGTTTATTTAAAAAAAACTTATATTATATATTTAAATTTTTATGTAAAGTTTTAAATTTTAAATTTATTTAAAAATATTAAATTATTTATCATTCGAATCAATCCCGATGAAAATGGTTGTCTTTTAACTCTCAGTCATGATATCCTTTATGATACTGAAAAAGAGAGAGAATAGTTGTGCAAAAGGAAAAATTAAAGCAAGAAAAGGAGAGAAAGATCCTTAAACAGCACCCCCAAATCATTGAACCCCACCCACCATGTATGTAATCTAATGTTTTCAATTCACTCACTTATCTCTCTCTTCTTCTTCCCTTTATCCAGTGCTGAATTCCTTTAACTCCATTTCTTTTTCAATTATTAGCAGCATTTCATGTTCAAGTAGTACTTGATTACCACAAAGGGTAAAGGAGGGTTAAGTTAAATAAGTGGCCAAAAGTGATGGATTTGAGAAGAACAGGAGCTAAAAGCAGTGTTGTTGCAGGCTCAGTGTGGGAGACCAGGATGAGGAGTGATGAAATCAAAGGTGGGTTTAAGGTTTTCAATGGAGAAGATGAGAGCAATGGTGAAGAAAACAGTGATAAAGGATTGAGCTTGAAGAAAGGTCAAAGCTTTGGGAAGAGGAAGACATGGAAAAGTGAGAGCTTTGATGGGTTTGAGAAGAACCCAATTCTGATTTCTAAAGGTAAAACTGAGGAGCAATGCAAGAAGAGTCCAATTAGGGTAGCTAAAGGTAAAGATTTGAGCTTGTCTGTTGATGGCGGGATTAAGAAGATTCCACCAGTTCAGGTGAAGAAAGGGGTTAGGGATCTTAGTAAATCTGTTGATGGGATTGAGAGGACCCCAATTCATAGTAAGAAGCTAAGATCTGAGGTTCAAGTAAGGAAGGTGAAATCAGATACAGTTAAGGTCTCCTCAGCTCAATCTGGTGAGGTAAATGTGAAGGACTCAAATGAAAAGGCTGGATCTTTATCTGAGGAGCATTGCAGAGAGTTTGGTGTGTGCCAAGAAATGGTCATTTCAAACAATGGGAATATGGCCAAATCATCTCCAGAAATATCAGTTGTTGTTGATGATGATGATGAAGATGAAGAAGAAGAGGAGGAGGAGGAGGAAGAAGAAGAAGAAAAAGAATTCTATGAAGATGAAAAAATGGAGATTGGGGATGAAAAGAAAAGTTTTGACATTAAGGAAATAAATGTACCAGAGGTGGAGAAGCCCAACAAAGATGCTAATGAAGTGGCAAATTTGCAAGAAGATAAGCCTAATGAAGTGATGAAAATCAGTCAATTCCATAACAAAGTTGCACCATTTTCTTCAACTGTGAATAAGCAACCATCCCCAGTTGTTAAGTGTGCTACTCCAGTTTACACAACATCTGCAAAAACTACAAAACCTACTCCTTGTAAGTGTGTTTGCTTCCTTTTGATGCTATATTTTGAGATAAATATTGTTGCTCTTTTTACTGCTGAATGAATTTTACTGTTGGACCTTATTGTTTCCTTTCCCAGCCTCAGATGATTACCATTATCAGAGATTCCCACAAACTCAGAACAAATTGCAGAGTTTAGGTAGAAAACTGATTTCATTCCTTGGAAAGATGAATGAATTTCATATATGCAACTTGTTTAAAGATCCTTTTTTTTAGTTGATTTGGTAATGTGGAGAGATGTATCGAAATCGGCATTGATCTTCGGGGTCGGAACATTCATCACCATCTCATCATCTTACACACAAGACCTCAACATCAGGTCTCAAAATTGTCATTTTTTTTCCTGTTTTCAATGTTCTCAATCTTCCCAAAGTCCTTTACTCAAAACACTTTGATCAATGTTTTCAACAGCTTCATTACTGTAGTTTCCTATGTGGGACTTGTTTACCTTGCTGCCATATTCCTTTACAGATCAATCATCTGCAGGTAAAACTTTGCATCATATGCCATCAATGAACAAATAAACTGAATTTAATTTAACCCTTTCTTTTCCTTTCTATAAAAATGCAGGGGAATTGTGGATATTGATGAATCAAGCTGTGTTGTTGGAGAAGAAGAAGCAATTTGGGTACTAAAATTGGTTCTTCCATACTTGAATGAGTTCTTATTAAAGCTGAGGGCACTTTTTTCTGGTGATCCTTCTACAACAATGAAGGTAAATTTCCAATTTTTCAACACCATTTTGTTTTGATTTTTTAAAGAAGTTGATCAATTGGGAAAATTTGCAGTTGGCAGTGCTGCTGTTTGTTTTGGCCAGATGTGGTAGCTCCATAACTATCTGGAAAATGGCTAAATTGGGTTAGTTTTTCATTTTCTTTTGGTTGAAATCTTAAATTGTAGGTCGATTTTTGGTTTTAGCCCTCCATTATGCTCAAATTTGCAATTTAATCCTTATACCTTAATTTGACTAACCTTAATCCTCTATTTTTATAATGTCATTAGTTAATCCAGTTAATCTTTTCGGTTAAAATGCTGACATGATTATTTTCTTAATTTTACCCTTTTATCATGTTTACATGTTTTTTAAGAGTAATCAAACACCATTGGTCACCAACCTATTCTCACTTTCATGTTTTAGTCACCAAACTATTATTCTTTTGGCAAACTTGTCACTAACGTTATGTTTTATTTTTCTATTTTGGTCACCAATCTATTTCTTTTTCTTGTTTTGGTCACTAAACTATTTTTTTCGTGAGTTTTTCTAACTTTAATTGATTAAAATTAAAAAATGTAACATAGTGATTATTTTTGCCAAAAATAATAGTTTGGTGACCAAAACATGAAAGTGGGAATAGTTTAGTGATTAATATTGTTATTTACCTTTTTTAAACGTTTTATAGGGTTTTTTAAAAGTCAATTTTCGAAATTTGTTTTGCCAATACTTTAATGAGAATAATTAACAATGTAACTCTTATGGACTAAACTAGTCAATGGTGTAGTGGCAAAAGGACTTCCAACCATATCTCCTCCCCTAAACAAATACAGGGACTAAATTGCAAGTTTGAGCATAATGGATGGGGTAAACCATAATTTGACCTCAAAAATTAGACAATCATGTCTGATGTATTTGGAACAGAACAGTTTTCATAGAAAACAGAATCTAAATGAATGTTTGCATGTTTCACTTGTGTCTGTCTTTCAGGATTTTTTGGCGTTTTCACTGTTCCAAAAATCTGCTCCTCTTACTCTCACCAAATCACTGCATACGGTAAAAAAATCTCTTCCCAATAATCTTCTTAGATATCAGTATCATTTTAACTAGATCTTTTCATCAGTTTAGTTATTCGAATTAGTGTTGAATGTTAGTTCGAATCTAAGGTGAAGTAGAAAAATCTTCTCGGGGACGTAATTGAATTATAATTTTTTTGTAGGTCCGAATATAATTTTATCATTGTGTTAGCCTATAAGCTTACAATTTCTAGAGGGCTCATGCAACGATTTTTCGGATACACATCGTATCCAAAACTCTCATGTAGTGAGTATACAGGACAAAAGTCAGGATTAGGGTTTGGAGGGCAAGAGCACCTCCTAGTCAACATATAGATCCGTCCATGTAGGTACACTCGTATTGTAAATATATTTCAAACCGACATTTAACGTTTAAACTGACCTACTTGATACAGTATTGATACTTTAGGACTCAAAATAGAATGTACAGGTACCGATTTTAGGATGCTCGATGCACAATTAATTCGATGTAAATAATTGTATTCTAGAATGAAATTCGAGACATGGGGGGGTTAAGTTGTAGGTCCTTATCTTTATCATACAAGCAGGCCCGTACCTGGGCCCGGGCAATAAGGGCATCGGCCTAGGGGCCCCCAATTGTCTGGGCCCCACTTTTAATAAAATAAAAATATATTAATTAAAATAATAATAATAATAATAATAATAATAAATATAATATAAAGTGGGCTCAATAAATCATATTTTGCTTGTTGTTGACCGTTTGAAATCTTTAACATTTAATGTGGGCCCCACTTTTATATAAAATAAAAATATAAAAAATAATAAAGAAATAAATAAAAAATATAATATAGTGGGTTCCACAAAATCAATTTTTGTCGCTGCCACAGTTTAACAGCTTGAAAAAAATTTGAGTTCACTAACAATTATATAACCGTTCGAAAATTTTTAATTATTTTTATATTTTATTAATTTATAAATTAATAGGTTTTAGGTTTTTAGGTTATCATTTTGAATTTAATAATAATTTAATATTTTTTTAATTTTTTAATAAGATTAAAATTTTCAAATACACCACCTATAAAAAATCCTTACAATATTTTTACTTTTTATATCTCTATTTCTCTTATATTTTCTCTCTTTTTTTATGTTATATTCTTACATTTTGATTAAAATTTTTTATCTATAATTTTAATTTGATACTCTAAGAGGACAAGAACTCATATATTTAAGGAGATTGCGGTTTACATGATTTGTTGTTGATATACTACATCGAATTTGAAGCATAAATTCAACGACAAAATTCCAAGACTATCATTCTATACCTTTTTACTTCATAATTTTTACAGTATGATATTATCTTTTTTCGGAACTGAAAGTATTGCAGATGATTTTGCCGGATGATTTAATGTAAGCACTTGAAATTTTCAAGTTTGTCAAAATGGTAGATTGTTATCCAAATATTTCAATTGCTTATCGAATTCTTCTAACTATGCCGGTGACATTTGCATCTGTTGAATGATCTAGCCATTTTATGTATTGAGAAAAATATGTTAGACCATATTGATGCAGACACTATCATTAGTGATTTTGTATCTATAAATGCACGTAAAAATTGTTTTGTGTGAATATTTGAATGTTCAATAAAATTTATTTATGTTTTTATTTAAATTTTGATATATTTTTAAATGATTTATCAACAATAATAAAAATAAATTAATTTATTTTAATATATCTTTAAAATTATTTATTTAATAAATATTTTAAGGGCCTAAAATTTTAATTCGCCCTTAGACCACCAAAATCTCAGGAACGACCCTGCATACAAGAGGGAATGGGTGTTAGATGCATCAAATAATGAACATGTAGGTGTTATTATTATTAGAAAAGGGGAGGGTGGTCTTCATAAATTATTTGTTGAATTATGATTTTTTTGAACAAATTAATAGTGATTATAATAGTATCTGTTCTAGAATATAATCATTAGATTCTCTACCATTTAACATTGATCACTCAATCACTTTGCTGGCATTGATGGTGCTCGAACCCGTGACCTCTAAGAACAACAACAATTCTTTTAACCACTTGAGCTAAAGGGTTCTTAATATTGTAGGACTTCAATGGGGTTGGTAGGTGCTTAATGTTGTAGGACTTGATGGTTAAAATGCTTTAATATCTCTAATTTGGTGCCCAATTGCCATTCTTTCAAATGCCTAAAGTAGATACAAGGGAATCAAATCTTACTTGGTTTTCAATAATATATGCAAGTATTATTCATGTCATAATGGAAGTTGATGTGCATAGGACTACCATGCTTGTATCACTTGATTCTCACTTAGCCTGACTTATTACATACGATAGTCGATCGAGTATGATTTGGTAGACATTGTTATTGGTATAATATATAGGACGTCGTAAGATCAAGCATGTTTAAGCATTCAGTATCCTCCTATTTATAGCATAGATGGAGAGGGATCTCGATAGTGTATGCATTGTACACTGAATTTATGCTATCAGTGCAACAAATTGGTTCGATTTCGAAATAATATGATCGGATTTTCGAATTCATGCACATTTCGTAACATAAAATTTAAATCCATTTGATTTTCATTTTAAAAAAATGTGTGTTACATGTTCAGCGAAATTTTGGATTCGACGCTTTCGAGATGCATGGGAGTCATGCACGCATAAGAAAGCCGTGGCCGTGGCCATCTTCACCCTGGTTTGGAACCTATCTTCCATCGTTGCTCGCATATGGGCCGGTAAGAAACCAAACCTCTACTCTTTCCGATCAGATTACGATTTCATTCCTTGTAATATACTCGAACTTCATAGTTCAAATAACTAACATCATCTGAGAATGTATGTAGCTTTCATGCTATTCGTGGCCTTCCGATACTATCAACACAAAATGGTGACGGAGGAGTGGGGTGAGGCTGAAACCGGACCGAGTAATATCGAAGAATCACGGCAAGGACCGGTGGGGAGACGAAGACAATATGGTGTTGGGTCATCTAAGCCAGTATTACCAAATAAGCTAAAGAAACGATCCTAAGAGAGCCGGCTTTTGCCCATGCATAGATTGGCTATCAAATCAAATGTTGTTGTGGGCACTTTCTTCTTTGGGTTTACTTCCAATTTTTTTGATATATAGTTTTATTGTAATAATAAATTTTCTTTAATATGCATGTTTGGTTTATGGGGCTTTAACTACGAGCGGAATCTGTCTGCTTCTTAATCGTGTCTCATTTGATATCCTATTTTAAATAAGTGAGTTTAGTATTTAGGGTTTAAGGTTATGAATTATGGTTAAGGTTTAAAGAATTAGAGGTAATATATATTTCTTCGAATATAAGATTTAGGATGTAGCAAATTAGGGTTAGGGTTTAGAATTTATTTTTTAAAGAAATTTTAGTAGGGACTATGAAATAAGACATAATTAGGGGATAAAAGATTTTTACTCCTTAACTACGAGAATCAATATCTATTTTTTTTGGATAAATAATATTAGTTTAATATCTATTTTTCTTTGGATATATAACGTCTAAATCGTTAAAAGGAAGGGTTATTGTTCTTAGAGGTCACGGGTTTAAGCACCAGTGATGTCAGTAAAGTAATTAAGTGGTCAATGTTAAATAGTGGAGATTATATTCTAGAACAGATACTACTGTAATCACTATATTAACGACTTCTATAAAAATCAACTTTAAACTTTTGATTAATTTGTAAATTTATTATTGGTTGAATATGATTTGATCGAGTCATCACACGACTCAACTTTGTTGACCAGATAATATTTGAAAATATGTCATTTTTTAAAATAATTTTTAATATTCAATCTATAAACTAATTAATTCAAATTAGATATTGTATAAATTTATTAACAGTAATAATTCCTAATTTAATTTATTTCATTTATGACAAAAGTTTTCAAACATTAACTTTACTTAAAATATCTTGAATTTTAAGTATAATCATAACTTAAGTCGAATAAATTAACTTACAAGTTATTAATAAAATTAATGACATAGATTGATAATTTTTTCTTTACGGTTATATCGATAAACAACTCAATTTATCAAATAGAATCCAACTCACGTACTAAACATGAGAAATAATTATGTCTTTCAATAATTAAATAACTTATTTCTAAATTTAAAAAATATATTATTTATTATTACACTCATATTTAAACAATAATATAATTTATTTACTTTTATTAACAAAATCATATTTGAAAAATACGAATAAAAATACAAACAAAATACATGTTACTCCACCAACCCTTGCATGGCGTGCTAATTTGGCCATTTAGGACAGGCTATATTAAAAAAAAAATCTCTGAATGAAAATATTTTTTATCTAATTATTTCCACAGAAAGACAGGAACATAAAAAAATATATATTATGAAGAATATACAATAGAATATTATAGGTTAACTTAAGAATGAAATTAAAATATTTTTAAAATTTATATCACCAAAACATAAATACTCCTTTTTACTGTGTCCGTTAATTCCAACCACCACGCAGTCCCTCATCATCCCAACACTAATCGCCGAGCTGTCGCTGTCACTGTCTGAAGCTGGACCCACGGAATTATTAAGAACCTACCAAAAGCAAAGGAAAAAAAAAAACAAGACATAAATATAATTTTCACCCTTAACGTTTATAATTTTTATGATTTTGACCTTTATTTTTTTTTTTTGATAAATTTAACCTTTAACTTATGTCTTTTTAATAAATAACTCATTTTTTAATTACCATGATAATTGAACCGTTAAAAATTTAATAATGATAACTTGTCATATATATGTGATAATATATTTTAAATGACATAAAATCTAACCTATTAAACATATACATATATATATAGAATATAATTTTATTTTAATCTAAAAATATAAAACAAATATTAAAAATTATTTTTTTATTCATTAAAAATTAATTAAATCTAAAATAAAAGGCTACTAAATATTTTCAACCTTAACTATAGTAAAATTAAAATTTTATCTAAAAATGTATGAACATAATCTGAAAAGAAAAGATTGTGTAGAGTTTGTTACCGGTGAATCAAAGATAAATGATTTTGATAATAATCAATTGGATTATTATTTTAGTTTAGAATTTAGGTATTTTAGTTTTAATCTAAATTGAATTTTTAGGATTTTATAAAGATATTTTAGTTTAGTTAGGGTTGAGAATATTTATTAAATTTTTGTTTTGGATTTAATTAATTTTTAATATTTTATTTAAATTTTAATTATTTTATATTTTATACTGAAATAAAATTATATTATATATATGTATATGTTTAATAGGTTAGATTTTATGTCATTTAAAATATATTAGTATCACATATATATGACAAGTTATCATTATTAAATTTTTAACGGTTCAGTTATCATGGTAGTTAAAAAATGAGTTATTTGTTAAAAAGACATAGGTTAAGGGTTAAATTTATCCAAAAAAAAGAATAAAGGCCAAAATGACAAAAATTATAAAACGTTAAGCGTAAAAACTATCTTTATGCCAAAAAACAATAATTATTGAGAAAGATTATCCACGTGTCAACCTCATTATGTTTCAAACAAACAATACTTGATAATTTAATTATGCAATAAATAAACATTGCCGTTGTTTTTTTTTTTGTTTTTTTAAATATTATATTTTTAACAATTATTTTAAAAATATTATAAAATAATTTGATTTTAAATAATAAATTAAATTATATTAAAATTAATTATATATAAATAAAATTCTAAGTTTCGGCCTTTGGCATACAATCCCAGAAAGAAAAAAGCTTGAATATATCGGAGATAGACAGCAAATCGGTTTTTGATTTTCATTTGGCTTTGTTAACAAAATCCCTTTGGGGAATGCAGAGAGATGAGATCATTGCTGGCACTGCCTGAGATTTGTGGCCACCGTGAACGATCCATCGGCGGCAGGAATTGTCACCGGAAACACGTTGAGGACGGGTGATTCATTCACTTGATATCTCTCCCCTCTTCTTTTAATCTTCCATTTATCCATGTTCATCTCTCCTGTTGTGAAAATACAGTAATTTCAGATCAAAGGGTGTCTTTTTTGTTTGTTTTGTATTGTATTTCTCGAGCTTGAAAGGTACAAAAATGGCGGATAACGCGGCTAAGAACGAGAGCCCATCTTTGCTTCATGGAAAATACGATCTCGGCCGTGTTTTGGGTCAAGGTACCTTCGCCAAAGTGTACCATGCAAAGAATCTCCAAACGGGGAAGAACGTCGCCATGAAAGTCGTCGGAAAAGAGAAAGTGATCAGAGTCGGGATGATGGAGCAGATCAAGCGAGAGATTTCCGTCATGAAAATGGTGAAACACCCGAATATCGTCGAACTACATGAAGTGATGGCGAGTAAATCCAAAATTTACATCGCCATGGAGCTCGTCCGCGGCGGCGACTGTTCTCGAAAGTTGCCAAGGGCCGTCTCAAAGAAGACGCGGCCAGAATTTACTTCCAACAGCTTGTTTCCGCCGTCGATTTCTGCCACAGCCGCGGCGTTTATCACCGTGATTTGAAACCGGAGAATCTGCTCTTGGACGAAGATGGAAACTTGAAGGTCACGGATTCCGGACTCAGCGCTTTCTCCGAACACTTGAAACAAGACGGCTTGTTACACACAACGTGCGGAACGCCGGCCTATTTGGCACCAGATCAGGTCATCGGAAAAAAGTTTACGACGGAGCCATGGCGGATATTTGGTCTTGTGGGGTGATCTTATACGTTCTTCTCGCCGAACATCATTTCATTGTCCCAAGGCTTCGATTTGTCGCCGTTATTCGAAGAGAAAAAGAGGGAAGAAAAAGAAGAAATGAGATTCGCCACAACAAGGCCCGCAAGTAGCGTGATATCGAGGATCGAAGAGGTGGCGAAATCGGGGAAATTCAGCGTCAAGAAGAGCGAGTCGAGGGTGCGGTTGCAGGGTCAGGAATGCGGTAGGAAAGGAAAATTAGGCATCGCGGCCGATATATTCTCAGTGACACCATCGTTTTTGGTGGTGGAAGTTAAAAAAGACAACGGAGACACCTTCGAGTACAATCAGTTTTTTAGTAAGGAACTTCGACCAGCACTCGAAGACATCGTCTGGACATCACCGAACGAGAATTCGACCGTCGCTTGACAATAATGTTGCTCCACACCATTGTTTGTCGATGTTGTTGCTTCATGTTTTTTTTTAATGTTGTGATCGTCTAAAACTTTGTTACTGCTGTTGGTTCCATTTCATGTTGTTGCTTGACAATAATTCTGTCTTTGCCTTCGGTAACATAAGATTTTAAATAAAATTACGAGTTCAGGGTAAAATACGAGATATCCCATCTAACTTGAATAAGTCTCATTCGAATATAAATTAAATTACATGTAGACTCCTTGAGATTATAAGTCGGTGGAGAAGAGTACATTAAAACCAGTCGGAGCAAGTGGACGTTCAAAATGTGACACCAATCGACCGGGGTTGTCGCAAGACATGTTATATGACCAAGTTTTACATTCATGGGAAGGAAATTCTGGTGACGAGGATCCACTTTTGTTCACATGGGTCTGCCCCATGCCAATGCCATGTCCACATATGTTGTCTTCTTCCTCCCACCAATTTCATTTCAGACCGAACACACACTCAACTAGCTTGATATGCCAAGATTTCTTTAAATTTTATGATGTAAAAATTCTAACATAACGGTTTTAAAAATTGTTTTAACCGGTACCTGTAACTTAGAAGAAGAAAAGAAAGAAAATGTTCGTGTTGAGTATTAAATCAAGAACATAAGAGAAGAAATATCAACGAAAGATTTAACCACTTGCTCTAACAATCGTTGACAATTATGTTAATCGCTATTATGTTAAATTGAGAACATAAGAGAAGAAATATCAACTACCTATTATGTTAAAATTTGACATTCAATTCATTTAACTTCAATTTGATATAAATTGATCTAATATAGTTTTATAACGTTATTATTAAGTTCGAAGCGATAATATTTTGAATCTAAAAAGTAACTAATAGTGATTACAGTAGTATCTGTTCTAAAATATAATCTCTACTATTTAATGTTCATAAACAACCCAGATCTTACCAAAGAAACTGTCCTATGATCACTTAATCCTTGTGCTGTTGGACAATTTCGACAGCCTCGTGTTGTTCACCGTAATCCTACAGGAAAAACAACGATACAATCACGATACTCGTAAGCGATGAACATGGATTCCAAGTTGTTGAAGAATCGAATACATTTTGAAGCAAACTTGATTGTAATTCCAAGCATATATGCATACCTTAACAACTACGCAGGAGCAGCCAACGACCTTCCGAGCTTTCCCCTCGGAGTCTATCTTACATAACTACAACCAAAGATGAAGCATAAGATTCAGATCAGTAGAACTCCTTTTCGATACGTAAATGAACACTTAAATGTCGCTTACACCGGCCCACTCGCCGAGAGTTTTCGAGCTCGGAGCATGCAGCAGTTTAACATTGTGATCAGCACAAAGGGCCTTGACCAGCTTAACATAATCAGGTTGGTCACAGTCCTCTGCTATAATGCAAAGATGTGCATTGTGCTTTTCGATCGCCTTTGCAGCTTCGTGTAAGCCGCGAGCAAGGCCACCATGAGCTTTCGATTTCCTCACCACAAGGGGCAATGCCGTGTTGATGTCCATCGGCTCACCCAGAACGGGAGGTGCCTCAGGTTGGGCGACAGCAACTTCTTCCCTGCAAGAGAATCCGACATGAATACTATATAAATACATAGAAACAATAAAGATGGAATCTTTCAGACAAATAACAATTCTGGAAGAACACAAGCAATTCAAATCAATCCACATTAACAGGCAATAAATAACAGACCAATTTGTTCCACAGTAAAGCAAACTAAACCCAGAATCTGTATTATTTAAATGCAAGCACTTTGAATTCATATGGAGAAATCAAACAAAACCAATAACAAAATCATTTTTTTTTTGAAACACCATTGATATACTACGAAGTACAGCATTGGAACTTTAAAATGGAATGGATTTTCACTTACCCTGACATTTTTTGAGCTGAAATTGGAAATGAATTTACAGTTTCCTGGGAAAAGAAAGAATCTGAAGAGCGGGGAAACCTGGAGAAATGATCTGAAGCGGCTGGTTGACGGAGGAATGGGGAAAGGGTTTATCGAAAGTGGAAGACTTCATAAACGTAGCCCTACTTTTCAATATTTTAATGGGTCGATAGGGCTGATATTCTCCTCTCTTTTGTCTGGGCTTTATGGCTGGATTTATGTACATAGCCCAGTTCAGTTGAAGTTGAATTTAGCTCCGGCCACCTCCATTTTCCAGGACTCAAGCGCCGTCGGGTGGCGGGAAGATCTTTCCAAGAAGAGAATCAACTGTCAGTTTTCATACATCCCTCTCAAAGGTAACTTAAAAGTTCATTTTTTTTAAAAATCAAGCTTAGAAGCCTATTGTCTGTTTATCTCTTTGACATGACAGACTGGATTTTTCATCCGTATTTTAGTATGGGCAATTGTTTGTTTTTCCTGGGTTAGTGTTAGACCGTTGGTTTCCATTTTCAATGCATTTTAACTAGTTCAATTATTGAGAAAGGGATGCCTTTTAAGTGTTTGATGTTTTGCCCCACTGAATTCAAAACTCTGCATATGCTTTATTTTTCGTCTTGTAGGCAGCTTCAAGTCGATTATGTTTCATATGAAAATCGTAGTGTTCTTATTTGTGTAATTGGGCTGTGTTGTTCAAGGTCATACAGTTTGCTGGTCTATTGTAAGTTTGTAACATCCGAGACCCGAGGATAATATTCTTCTCCAACATCAATGGCTCTGAGGAAGCCTCCACTCCCTAAAATTCTTCTCAATGATGTCTCTTGCATGAGAAATGCGCAACAGATATTGCGACATGTCAATGTCTCGGTTCATGATGGTGGAGCACTCGTGTTGACAGGCAGCAATGGCTCCGGCAAGACCACTTTCCTGCGTATGCTAGCTGGATTCTCTAAACCTTCAGCGGGTCAGATTCTTTGGAATGGTCACGACATTACTCAATCAGGCATTTTCCACCAATACAAGCTTCAACTAAACTGGCTTTCGCTTAAAGATGCGGTGAAAGAAAAGTTCACTGTCCTCGACAATGTTCAATGGTTTGAGGTTCTTGAAGGTAAGCATGGTAAGTCCATGCCTGCCTTGGAACTCATGGGCTTAGGTAGAGTGGCAAAAGATAAGGCAAGAATGCTTTCGATGGGACAACGAAAGAGGCTTCAGCTTGCTAGATTGCTTGCCATTGATCGACCGATTTGGCTTCTAGATGAGCCTTCAGTTGCATTAGATGATGACGGGGTGAGGTTGCTAGAATATATTATCGCAGAACATCGAAAGAAAGGTGGGATTGTAATTGTAGCAACACATCTTCCCATCCAGATTGAAGATGCCATGATTTTGAGGTTGCCTCCTAGGTTCCCTAGAAGGATGACTTTGGTAGACATGCTTGATCGTGCAGACATCGCATAAACCAGACGAAGCAAAGCTACACCGGTTGATACGTTCGACCATCACTCATGTCATTGTCACTAATATTAAGCAAGTCTTTGTATCTTTAAGAACATTTTTGCATCCTTAATGTCCATAAATGGCACTGCCCATATGTCTTATGCTCCTTGCTGATTCTATATGGTGTGTTGGAATTGCATTTTATAGTTTTGAGATGTTACAATAGGGCTCAAATAAGGTGGCTACCAGCTAGAAATGCTCTCTTAAACGTAGAAAAAAGAACACATTTCACTACAAAGAACATGAAAGAGTGAAGTCCAGAGGGGTATGGGTTTTGTTTTGTCCATAAAAATAACTTCAGATAATAACATTTCATGATAAAAGAGTGGAAAGACCAAGCTTTTGTTTTGTCCTTTCACAGAGGATTAATACATAAATAAATATATATTCTGAATTTTAGGGATTTAAATTATTTTTGATAAAAATAAATGCTTACAAATTTTGATTGTTATAATTTTTGGTAACTAATAGTTAATGGGTTTTAAATTTTAATTTTTTTAATCAATACTTTCCAGTGTTCTTAGTGTATTTTGCGTTCTTTCAAAGTTTTTCGAAGTCATTCTAATAGTTAGTTTCCGCTTAAAACGATCTAATCCCATAACAAGACACGTTATAATAAATTTAAGGCATAAAGATAGTTTTCACCCTTAACGTTTATAATTTTGGTCATTTTAGTCCCTATTCTTTTTTTGGGATAAATTTAGTCCTTGACCTTTATCTATTTAACAAATAACTCATTTTTTAACTACCATGATAACTGAACCTTTAAATATTTAATAATGATGACATGTCATATATATGTAATAATATATTTTAAATGACTTAACATCTAGTATATCAAATACGTAAACGCGAGATCTAGTTTTATTCCAATCTAAAAATATAAAACAATTAAAATTTAAATAAAATATTAAAAATTATTATTTTTATTTATTAAAAATTAATTAAATCTAAAACATAAGGCTACTAAATATTTTCAACCTTAACTATAGTAAAATCAAAATTTTATCTAAAAATATATGAACATAATCTGAGAAGAAAGTGTTTTGTATAGTTTGTTACCGGTGAATCAAAGATAAATTTTTTTGATAATAATCAATTGGATTTTTATTATTTTAATTTTGAACTTAGGTATTTTAGTTTTAATCTAAGTCGGAGTTTTAGGGTTTTATAAAGATATTTTAGTTTAGTTAGGGTTGAGAATATTTAGTAAATTTTTGTTTTGTATTTAATTATTTTTTAATATTTTATTTAAATTTAAGTTTTTTATATTTTATACTAGAATAAAATTATATTCTATATATATGTATATATTTAATAGTTTAGATTATATGTTATTTAATATATATTATCACATCTATATATGATATGTTACCATTATTAAATTTTTAACGGTTCAGTTATCGTAATAGTTAAAAAATGAGTTATTTGTTAAAAAAACATAGATCAAGGGCTAAATTTATCCCTAAAAAAAAATAGAGGCCAAAATGATAAAAATTATAAATGTTAAGGGTGAAAATTATCTTTATGCCTAAATTTAATTTAAAAAGAAACTTTAGTTTTTTCTTTTTAAAAAAATCTAAAATTTTACATCTTTGAAGTAATCCTTGAACCACTAAAAATAACCAAACTTGTAAATTTTCACCGTGAGTCATCATTGTTAATTGTTGTCATCAATCTCACCTCTTCGATCGTTAGACTTAATCGATCATTTTTTTTAATATATTATTGTAAAAAATCAGTAAATGATGTACTAATCAAGTGATTATTTAATATTAACTATTTAATATTCGATTAATACATCATTCGTCAATTTTTGACAACGATATATCAAAATAATAGATCGACTGGGTCTAACGACCAAAGAGGTGGGTTAACGGAAACATTTAATAACGGTGGTGGCGAGGGATTGAGATTTTAATTATAAATTTTATGATTATTTTAGATATTTTTAGTATTTTGGATTTAAAAATAGATTATTAAAAATAAAAATATAATAAAAACATACTTTATGTTAATTTTTTTATTAACAGATTTTTAATGATATATAAATATTAAACAAATAACATTTAATAACGGTAGCGGTGAGGGATTGAGATTTTAAGATTTAGAAATTTGATGGTTATTTTAGATATTTTTAGTATTTTGAATTTAAAAAATAAATTATTAAAATAAAAAAATAAAAATACTTTATGTTAATTTTTTTTATTAACCGAATTTTAATGATATAAATGCATAATACTATAACAATTATTTTTTAACAAAAATAACAGTTTAAATATTTATTTTTAAAAAATACATATCCAAAAGTTAAAAATATATAATTTGTTCATTTATTTTATATTAAACTTTCCACATCTTATAGAAGGCAAATAAATGGGAGAGGCTTTAGGGTTTCGAAAGGCTCATTAGTTTAAGAATGAGGCATTGCTCTCAGGGAGGTGGCTGGTTGTCTACAGGGCGGTTGCTCCTCTCCTCTGATTGATAAGCGAAGCCTATGATTTCAAATGAATATCTACAATAGCCCTGGCTCTCTCGTTCTGTCTCTGTTTCTACTCAATCCATGCATCCAACAATCTTCCTCGCAATTATCGTTCTTTCTTCTTCTTCTTCTTCTTCTAAGCAATGAGGCAATGATGATTGTTTGTTGGATTAGTAAAGTTCAGACTTTTGAAGAAAAAAGGCCGTTGCTTGGCGGGGCAACTCTTGATTGTTGCAGCCACAGGCTTTGTTTTCTTTACCTGTCTGACAAAAGGCGAATCTGAGCCTCCCCCATGTTCTCCTTTCCTTCACCAGGTTTTGTGCCGGGTTTTTTTTCCTGGTAGTAGCTTATCTTAATGGGAATCTTTGCTATAATCTTATCTTCATGTTAAAGTTGAAAATTTTAGCTAAAGAATGGATTGTTAATGTGATTATCCTATACCCACTGTAAAGGAGAGATCCATAGTAATATATACCAGAATTGATTCTCTGTTGTTCTTAAAATTTGACTTTGATTAGCTATTTGTTTATTATGGACAAGACAAGGACTACCCCATTTGGAAAATGTGAGATCTTGATCTGCCATTGTTGCTAGTTTTGCATTTCCATTTCTTATAAGTTGAAGTAGGTGATAAGTTTTATGAATTTTAGGGACAACTGATCTTGCAGTATGTTTTCAATTTTCATGGTCCTTCTAAGTTCTAACTATAGGAAGATATAATGAATATACAATCTATTTTGATTTTACTCCGAAATGGTCTTCGGTTTTTGGATGAGCCTATTGAAATATCATACACTTTGTCTACTTCATCTTGTGTAGAATAACAGACTATTTGATTTTATTGAAATTAAGAATGAGTCAGGGATGTTCATGAGTTGTCTATGACTCGTGCCCACGAGATCGAATAGTTGATCATCGAATATTTGAAATGCTGCTGAACCATTGTTCTTGCCTTTTGTTATGCTTTCCTGCTAGTTACAAAAGCAATGGTTGGAAAATCTTTGCCTGGTACTTGGTTTTCTTTGTTCATCTATGTGAATTCCTTATTTATTTCTTTGTGCTCTTTTTGTTAAGCTTTCATAAGGTTGGCTAATCTCTCATTCACAGGTTAGAAGTTCATTTTGTCAATTCGAAACATTACCCTTTATTCGTTTGCGTGTTACAAACTATGGTGAATGCAGATTGTGGAAGCAATGACTGATCTCAAGCGAGGGACGGACATGCGATTCTTGGACTTTCTGACTTATAAACATCACCTTTGCCGGAGACAAGAGGGGTGGCGTCCTGGTACCAAAGGTAGGCAGAAAATGGATAGCAGCCACTGAAATCTGTGAAGAGGCCTTGCTGATCAAACTAACTTTGTAAATGTTGATAGATTTTTAGAGAAACCGGATCAAGTATATATATGATCTTCATGGATATACTCCGTTCCGTTCTGGTGTATAAATTGTTCGAAACAGGATCTGAATTCTGTATCAAACTAACTACATAATCTATGCTATGATTGCTATCCTCATTCTGGTATCTCAGTGAAACATAGTAAGCTGTAAAATGTACCCTTTTTGGGTTTGGATTCTTTCTTCATGATTCCATCTTTGTTCCAAGTAGAGCAGATGATAGAAACAGGACATCCTTAAAATTGAAACATCCGAAGATGAAAATCCAATGGAAAAAGAGTAAATATTTTGCTAAAAAGAACATAAAACGAGTGAAAGATACATGCTTTTGTTTGTAGCCAATTCAGTTCTCAGTTTCTTACCAATTTGGAAATGACAAAACTGCCACATTGTCTTTTATCTTTCACATATTATATAAAAAGCAGACCCCGAGGGTTCCCAGAGGAGCATTAGTTTAGGAATGAGGCTTTGCTCTCAGGGAGGTGGGTGGTTCTGTAAAGGGTGGTTGCTCCCCTCTGATTTCAAGGTTTTTTTGGTGAATGAAAACCCCATGTACTTAGCAGGCACACGCCTTAACCACTCGGCCATTGCACAAAATCTACATCTCTCTCTCTCTCTCTCTCTCTCTCCTAAATTCATCCATTCATGCATAATCTTCATCTACTACTGCTACTGCTCTGATCTCTCCTATGCTATACTGTTTTCATTTCTTCTTCTTCTTCTTGTTGCAATGAGGCAATGATGATTTTTTGGGGGTTAGTAAAGTTCAGACTTTTGAAGAAACAAAGGCCGTTGCTTGGCGGGGTACTCTTGTTTGTTGCAGCCACCGGCTTTGTTTCTTCTGCCTGTCTGAAAAAAGGCGAATCTGAGCCTCCCTCCTTTTTTTCTTTCAGCTGGGGAAAATACCCAGTATCATATTTTAATGGGAATCTTTGTTATAACCTTATTTTCCTTTATAAGTTGAAAAATTTATGGTGAAATCAGAATGATTCTGGATCTCGTTAGCTAAAGAATGAATTTTTAGTGTGATTTTACCACAAGGTTCCCCTTGTAAAGCATAGAACCAGAGTCATAATATACCAGAACTGATTCTTGGTTGTTAAAATTTGATTTTGTCAAAGACTACCCCCTTTAGAAACTGTGAGATCTTGATCGGCCTTTGTTGCTAATTTTGCATTTCCATTTCTTTTCCATATGGCCAAGAAGAAAGTTGAAGTAGGTGATAAGTTTTCATAGCTCTGCTGAAGAATGAGGATGGGGATAATGGAAAGGGTGATTAAGCTCTGTAGGTGCATCCTTGCAGAGCTGGTGAAGGTAGAACCCACAGTCTGCCGCAAAGGTAAAACATGGAGCTAACACCTTCTCCCCACAACGCCAACACTGAGCTGCTCCACCTCATTATTGATCAGCTGCTGTTCATTCAACATGAGAAGTGGATGTTGATGCCCATGATTCTTTGGCCCCTCCATTTCTTCGGATGTAGCAGAGAAGAAAACAAGAATGAAACACAATAAAGAATGAAACACAATAAAGAATGAAACACAATAATGAGTTTTGGGTGGATGTTGATGCCCATGATTCTTTGGCCCCTCCATTACTTGACAGTTTGTGTCAAGAAAGAGATAAGAGAAGTACCATGCTACTGAAGAAGAAAAAAAGAGAATTTTACTCATTTGCTATAATGTATATGAGACGGGAGCATACAATAGCTTTTGCCAGAAAGGAAAAAAAAATAGAAAGAAAACTTGATGTTACTGAATGCAGAATGTATAAATGATCTCAAGGCAACAAAATTGTTATGTTTAACGTTATACGAGCCAGCTCCATGGTTACCGGCTAGGGTTCTCACAACGTCCTGCAGACAGATGAATAAAAATGAATCTGTTCTTTTTAATGCCTTCCCAAGAGAATAAAATCTGATAAGAGAAGAGAGAAGTCATTTGCCTTGTAAAATCAGCAATCTGCAAGAAATAAAGATGATGGGAACTCTAGCTATGCTTTTCTCTCATCCATTCCACAAAATTGTCGAGAATCAACGGCCAAGCTAGATCTGAATCGTAATTTCCGAGGTCTGGAAAACTAATCTGCGAGCAAGGCTTCAAAGTTATCATAGATGACACAAATACTTTCTCATCACATGTCAACCATAGTTCAGTTCTATCAATGCAATTATATAGATGGAATATTTGTAAACCATTTCAAATATTGCATGAGGGAAAGAAATTTACATGCTATTGAGTTTTCCGGGAAAATAACAGCAAGCATCTACAGTTTTCTTTTGAGTAGGCTTACCTCTTGAAAAAAACGTAGAAAATTTTTCCACTGGTCCAAATTTATAACTTTGTAATCACTCTGGACCTAACAGCAAATCCAGTCAGGGCATTATAAATGTCATCGAAAACATGTTCTGATAATTTGGAATGCATATCTTTTGAAAAGATGAGAGAATAACACTCCAACCTTTAGATACTCGATTAGCGAATCGACCTGAGGACGAAATTGGGCACCGAGAACAATATTCAACAGTTCACAGATGCTTTCAATGTCCAAGCTCTTCTGCTTCTCCTCTGAAGCAGTTGATCAATGTCAGCTTTTTATTAAAAGAACAAATTACCACAAAAGAGAAGCTGGCTTGGTGAAAAAGATAGGTTGCTTTCATTCAGTTAAAGGGCAAACCTGTTAGGCAATATCGAAATGCATAGGTATAGAACTCCTCATAATTCAATGGCTTCCTCACCTTTTAATTTTCAAATATACAAAAGCTAAATTCAGAATTACCGCTTAACTTCTCACTTGTCAACTAGAAAACAATTTTAAAGATAGCAATAACTGTTTCAACAGATACACCAAACAAGTAACAAAGTACCTCAATCTCCAGCTCATGAAGCGCCTTCTTTAATTTGCTAAGAGAATCAACCCCCAACGCTTTCATGCCAGTTCGCCACTCATCCTGATTCAGTGCAAGAGAAGAAGAAAAAAGTGGTCTCATTCAACTAATGTGAGTGTCAGTTCAAATTTTATATTATAACATCCATCAAATACACCATGTCATAAAAGTATTGCTTCTAATGACCTGGGTAAAAAATCCCTGCTTTGCAGCTTTTAATTTCCTGAAATATGCAGAATGCACGATGTTAGAAGATTCTCTGACCAAATGACAGACCCGGTTACATCCACAGAATATAACATACCAAGCAAGCATCAATATCCTCACATCAGTGTGGTCCACTCCTAGATCTGAACAGAGTGCTTCAATACCATCCGGACTACTCAAGAAAACAACGAGCATTAAAAAGAGTATATGCGTGCAACCCTTTAAAGAAAATTTCTCCTTGTGCATTCATTAAGGCTTATATTGACTTGTTCATATAAATAGATGTTTAAGGGTGTATAACCTCACATCAAATTCGAGAACATATTTTTGCAACAGGCAGATGAGAATAAAAATATCATAGTAGCTCTTTCATTTTTTTTGTTTTTTTCAAGGGAACTCATCACTTTTTGATACAATAGAAATGTACGCCTTACAACTGAAAGTTATTCTTGGGAATAGAACTTTTAGGTAAGTACCTTGAGATAAAATATATGCATGATAATACAATAAGGCATGGAGACATGTTACAAACAATAATTTAAGAAGGTTCATGAGCTTGTCATTGACATCATAATAAAACTACGTTCCCACAATTTAAAACAGAAAAGAGAGAGAAGGCATTGGTTTGTTCTTCCTTTGCATCTAAGGGAAAAAGTAGTGATTGACCAATGACCATAGCATAAGAAAAAACATGATACCATATCAATAGTTCTACAAATAAAAAGAATGTAGACGGGATATACTTACTCAATCACGCCTGATGAACTATTTGCGTATGAATTGAACAAACGATCTATTTTTCCCAGCCCCTTTGTTTTAGTTCTGCTCATGACTAAGAAAAAGAAATATAGCATCATCTAATTAGAATACCGGGCACTTCAACAAAACACCACAAGTAATTAGTAAAACAATATCGAGCATATTAATTCTATCTATTTAACAAGCATTCAATGCAAATAGCAATGTTATAACAGAATGCTAATCCAATAGTTTTCAGGCATAAACATCATATAATGCCATGTAGATCACCAAATTAAGGGAAGAACAAAAGTACAAATAACACATTCAGATCATCAAATCAATATTAGCAGACCCTTTTAAGTAAGAATCCCCCAACCATAACAATTACTGCTATTTCCCCCAAGTTCCAGTGATGGGTTAAACATGAAAAAATCTTTCTAAATTTCAGTGAAGGGGTAATAAGCTGCAATCACATTCAGCCACCAAAAAAACCCAGTAACATAGAATAAACTAATCAATTTAGATATGAAATTAATCCATTTAGATTATATTCTATGATGTTTCTTAGCTACAAGATTTCTTTTTCTTTGTTTTTTAAAGAAGGGGGAGATCGTTATAAATGTATTAACGAACAAATTTTCAATTAAATATTCTTATTTCCCGCGATTTTTAAGAAACCAATCAGAATAGAATACATAGAAATTCAAAATCGAACCCAAATATCTATATAACGCTAATTGCAGTAGATACTATTAGTCTATTTTCAACAGAAATAAATTAACCAGTGTTACTCCATATATCGCTAAAATTCTTTTGTTTTCTTTAACCCTCTTTTCCCGCGCTTTCTCGCGTACCAAACATATACATCTCTTCTTCTTGTTTTCCGAAATGAAAAAAAGGGGGAAATTGTGGTACCAGAACGACCGTCGGATGATATGACGGATGATGAGTTGTGTGGGGCCGTCTTTCTCTTCGATGCGCGAGGTGGCATGGCGTTAATGCGGAGGAGAAAGAACAGCACAGCCGCTTGATTTAATGACCGGAATTGAATTGACCCCAGCTTTGACAAATCAAGAACCCTAGATCCCAATCATACTAGAAACTGGGAAATAATTTTCAAAAAAAAATAAAAAACTAATACAGGAAGAAAGATTGAGCGTGTGAAGATTAAAGAGGAGGGTTTTCTACTTTTCTCCTCCTCTTCTTCTTCTGTGCGTGTAATTCACGCGCGCATCGGCACGTGTAAACTTCCTGTAGGCCCATTGGGTCAAACAAAAAAAGTCCAATCCATCTTAAAAGGAGAAAAATAAAATCTGTAGAAAATTTCCGAAATCTGTTGGCAAACCGATTAAAGAAATATCTCACGTATTGTATAGAAATATCAGAAGAATTAATTAATTAAATCAAATTTTTAAATCTTTATTAATTGAAATTTTACTAATCATTAATTAAATTAAATATTTTAATTAAATCAAAGAGAAATTCAGTCAATTCGATCGATTAATTCAGTTAATTAAAAATTTTAAAAATGGATAAATTATATAAATAATAACTAAAATATGTTAAAATGAATTTTTAACCAACGAATTTTTAAAATTATAAACCAACTATTAAACTTATTGAATTATTATAAAATAGTTATCAATTCATTATACGTCGTAAATTATTGATAAATATTAAGAATTTTAATAATTATTTTTATAATTTAATAAACTTAATTATCATTTTATACTTCTTAAAAGTTTTGATAATCTGTTCTTGGGCAGTGTTTCTGTCGGAACCAAGACTAGCACACATCGGATGCTGGGAAGGATAGGAGGATTGGAAACAAAGATAGGGAGTAAATGTTGCAGGGACGAAAACCACAAGGAAAAGGAAAAATTTTGATAAAAAAACGCCGTTGCCGGGGATCGAACCCGGGTCACCCGCGTGACAGGCGGGTATACTCACCACTATACTACAACGACTTGATGTGATTCAATACTTATAAAATTTTATTATTTTCCCACGTCTGGCAATCGGCTATTTGTTGAAGTAGGCATGATGGTAAAGACTAAAGAGCATACATTCTTCAATGGCAGTGCCCATCTCCAACCTCACCGCTCTCTCCACGGCCACCGTCAAACCCACCGTCATCTTCACCACACCACCAAACTACGCCACAAGACTCTCCGACCTCCTCACTCTCAAAGGCCACAATCCTCTCTGGTGCCCCACCATCACCACTTCCCCAACTCCACAATCACTCTTCTCCTACCTTTCCCCACCCTCCCTCTCCCTCTTCTCCGCCATTGCCTTCCCTTCACGCGCCTCCATCACCTCATTCTCCCTCGCCGCTACCTCTCTTCCTATACCACTCCTCCCCTCCCACGGCCCCACGTTCATCCTCACCGCCTTAGGAAAAGATTCAGAGCTATTCGACACCCCTTTCATCTCCCAAATTTGTTCCAATTTACAACGGATTAAAATCATAGTCCCTCCCATCGCCACCCCCAACAGCTTAGCCTTGTCTCTCGGGGAAGGATACGGTCGAAAAGTATTATGTCCGGTCCCGAAAGTCGTCGGCCTAAACGAACCACCAGTCGTCCCGGATTTTCTCAACGATTTGAAGAACGGTGGGTGGTTCCCGGTTCGGGTCGACGCCTATGAGACGAAATGGTTGGGACCCGATTGTGTTAAGGAAGTGTTGAAAAAAGCGCAGGAGGAGAAGGAAGACGAAGTGCACGCCATTGTTTTTACAAGTAGTGGAGAAGTTGAAGGGCTTTTGAAGAGCTTAAAAGAGTTCGGGTGGGATTGGGGGATGGTCAGAAGGAGGTGGCCGCGTTTAGTAGTGGCAGCACATGGTCCAGTCACGGCGGCAGGGGCGGCGAGGTTGGGGGTGGATGTCGACGTCGTGAGTTCCGATTTCAGCAGCTTTCAAGGTGTTGTTGACGCACTTGATGTGCAGTTCAAGGCTTTAGGAGAGTAAGGCTTCCTTCGGCATGGGAAATATGAATCGGTTTCATGTGAAAGAATCCTCATTGTTTGAGTGTTCATCCAAAGGTTCAATTTTTAAGAAAAAGTCCTTTTGATTCAGAATATTTGTCCAAAAGTCCCCATAGTTTCTGAAATATTCATACGCAATACATAAACAATCCCACAATTCACAACCAAATCAAAACACCAATACTTCAACAAATGAACTATATACTATTTCACTTGCTATAATTGACAAAAATCTATTTACCAAACTGTATATGTATGGTTGAGGCCATTGTACTGCAATTCTTCTTTTGGAAGCAGTTTTGTTTATCATTTACCTCTGGCCTTTAACCCCGAAAGAAGCTTCGATGCATTTTCCATGGAAGGTCTGTCGACTGCCCTGCTCTTGGTGCAGAGGAGAGCAACATCGACTGCCAGTTTTATGTCTTCTTGCAATGAATTGGTGGAACCTGCTTCGTTTTCGTGGTAAATTTCTCTTAAAACAACATCCTTTGGTTTGCTATGAATGCTTGGTCCACCATTTATCAACCTACCATTGGTTAGTATTTCCAGAATGATCTCCCCAAAGTTGTATATGTCTTTGTATAGTTCCTCTTTGATAGCATCATTGAATTCACCTGTTTCAAGCACCAAATAAGATTTCAAGAAATACCCTTTTGCATGTGTACTTTGAATTCCGGAGATGGTCGGTTTTGGATACAGATCATGTTAGAACAGATAGATACATATATGACAGTTTTGAAAGAAGGAATGCATGAAAAGTGAATGGATAGTGTACCTGTTACCAGTCTAGAAGTTGCTGGAGCTGTACCTTTGATCAACTGCATCAGATGCTTAAACCCGAAATCAGCTAAACGGGGTTCGGAATTATCATCGAAGATCACATTACTTGACTTCAAATCACCATGAGGAATTGCAGGGTTACAGTCATGGTGAAGGAAGCAAAGTCCCTTTGCAATCCCAATCATAATCCTGCACTTCATACCCCAATCTCTTTGCATTCTCAGTTTCTCAGCTAAATTCCCATTAGGCAAGTAATCATACAGCAGGTATGACATCTGTTTGTTGTAGCAAAAACCAAGTAATCTGATCAAATTCATGTGCCTTGCATTTCCCAGATGCGTTATAAACTCCGAGGCAACCTTCACTCTATTCGGCTCCCATTCTAGCTTTTTCACTAACACGGTAATCCCAGTAGGCAGCACTGCTTTGCAAAATGCATCAGAAAATGGTGGCGGTTCTTCCATGGAATTAGTACAACTGAAGCTCCTGAAAATGTCATTGGCAGTAAACTGAGGGAGGCCGATAAACGAGTTCATTTGCCATTGCCCTTTGCTTCCTTTTTGATGATAAATTAGCCCGAAAACTATTGCTGCAAGGAGCAGGATTGCTCCTGCAGATAGCAACAGTATTAACTTAAGTTTTTTTCCATTGATTGGGTTTGAACAAGATTTCAGAGGCTTCCCACACAGCTTCGGATTCCCAATGTATGCACTTCTACCCATCGATCGCAGCACTTTTTTTGAAGGTATGGTACCTGAGATATCGTTGTACGAAACATTCAAAAGTACTAAGCTTGAAGACTTGCTGAACTCGACAGGTATCGAACCGATGAGATCATTATGTGACAAATCCACAAAAACTAGAGAAGGAAGACTAGCAAGCTCCTTAGGTATATGATCACTTAAATGATTGCTAGCTAAGTTTATCATCTCAAGTGAAGTACAATCGGAAATACTTTTAGGGATTGATCCTGAGATTTTGTTCATCCGCAATTCAACAATGACAACGGACTTGCATGATCTAAAAGGAGGTAGATTCCCTGAGATGTTACAATATGATGCAGAGAAATTCAGAAGAAATGGCAAAGACCATGTTTTTTCTGGTATGATTCCCCCTAGTTCTGGATTATTAGAGACACTGAAATACTGAAGCTTTGAAGCATGAGAAATATCCGAAGGAATTCCACCAGTAAACCTGTTCTTGGACAAATCTATGTATGTGATATCAGGAAAACTACTGAACTTCAAAGGAATCTCACCTGAAAATGAATTATCCTCGACTCGAATACGAACGAGCGAAGAACAATTAGACAAAGGAGAAAGATTGCCTGTGAAGTTGTTTGAAAAGAGCATTAATTTGAACAACTTACCACCTGCACAGATACCAGGTGGAATACTGCCAATGAAACTATTGTTTGAAACATCCAACCATCTGAGCTTCAAGTTCATCCCCAAGTTTTTCGGAAGTGTCCCGGTGAAGAAATTGTTCCATATAAACAGAGTTTCCATTGATGGAAGCTCGGCTATGCTTTCCGGGACAGTACCATTCATTTCATTAAACATAAGACTAAGCAATCTCAGATTCTTCAGCTCTGCAAAGCTCTCAGGAATAGGCCCAGAAATCAAATTATCAGAGAGATCCAAGTCAGTGAGAAGAACCATTCTGCTGAACTCCCATGGGATCGATCCGGTAAGCCGGTTTCGAAAGAGAAAAAGCGACTCGAGCTTGGTTAGATTCGAGAGCTCCCTCGGGATAGAGCCTGAAAGATTAGAACCAGCAATATCAAGGTATTGAAGCTCACTCATGTTGCTCAACTGCCATGGGATGTTCCCTTCGTAAAAATTGTACCCAATCTCCATATGAGTCACCGTTTTGAGATTCCCGAGCTCCGGCGGTATTTCTCCGGTGAGGGAATTCCCTGCTAAGTGGAGATATTCAAGTCTCTTGAAAGAGCCATATGAAGATGGGATTGGACCATCAAAGTAGCTACCAGCTAAATTGAGAACCTTCAGAGATTCAACCTCAGTAACCTCAACTGGCAATGACCCTGAAAAGCTGTTGCTAAGAGCATCAAAATGAACCAAGTTCTTCAGACCGGTGATTCCCCTCGGAAACCTGCCGGAAAAGTTGTTTCCACTGATATCCAAGGTTCTCAGGTTGGTGAGGTTGAAGATTTCCACCGGAAGCTCACCAGAGAATGAGTTTTGACTGATGTTGAGATCAACAAGCTGAGTCAAAACACCTAGTTGCTTCCCGGGTAACTTACCTGCAAGATTCTTCATATAAAGGTTTAAACCAGTAACAATGGTGGAATTTTTGTTGCATACAACACCAGACCAAGAACAAGCAAGTATTTTCCCAGAAATGTTTCCCTGGGAAGCCACTTTCCAATCATCCAAGCTCTTAGAATCATCAATCATCTCCGATTTTAAGCTCAACAAAGCATCTGAATAAGGATCAGCAGCTAAAACTACTGCAATTAACATGGGAAAGAACAAGAGATTGAGGTGTGGCCATAGCAAAATCTCCATTGGAACTCACAATGAAGAAGCACTGAGCTGAGTTCACTGTAAGCTGTTGATTCTTTGTTTCTGTTAGGTAAATTGGAAAAATCATGGGAAATAGGGAAAGTAGGCATAAATTAAAAGGAAGAAATGACATGGAATCATTATATTGTTTCTTGAATTGCTTTTGATGGGGTCTGAAACTATATTTTTCCTCTTGCTTTAGTGTCTTATGATTTGAATTAGTAAATGGAATATCATTGTTAAATCCTTAAAAGGGAGAATTTTCTCAAATAGGAACCTATTTTTTAAATATAGTAAAAAATTATTTTAATTTTATAAATATTAGGTTTAAGGGTCTAAGAAGTCCTTAAATTTTTGACAAAATATTAATTAAGTCCTTAAACATATTATGTACTCAATTAAGCCCTTGAACCAAAAAAGTTAAATCAATTAAGCCCTTTGACCCCATTTTGACTATTAGATCTTGACATTTTTTTCTTCAGATGTTATCGGCACATGATACAGTATAATTCTATCATGTTATTTTTAAAAAAAAATCAAAAAGTATTTTTTATAAATTTTATATGTTAATTTAGAATTTTAGAATATTTAAAAAATTTTAAATAAAATAAAAAATTCAAAAAATATCAAGTAAAACTATTATGGCAGATTGCATTGTAACAGCAGATAAAAATATTATTCAAATTTAATGATCAAAATTGATCAAAGGACGTAATTGATTTAATTTCTTAGTTTAAAAGCTTAATTGATTTTTTAAAAAACTTTAGGGGCGTTTTTTACCCTTTAAGCCTAAATATTATATTTTGAATAGTAATAGTATAATCAAAATTATTAAAATTTGACTATAAATAATAATCTAATTTATTTGATAAAATATAAAAATATTATTAAAAGTCGGAATCTTTTGTCACGAACTTGAGTGTTTTTTACTCTCCAAAGGCTTAATATTTTGCTATCAATTTTAATTTTTTAATTCAAAAATAATCACTGTTAAAAGTTAGATTCTAATAATTCCAACTTTAATATTATTGTTTAAAGTATAATATTTATGAATTTAAAATAATTTGCGTCATATTTAAGGAGAAAATTTTGACAACAATGTTCAAGTAAAAAATCCTTAAATAATTTTTGAACTTTTAAAAAAAATAAATTAAGTACCTAAATGTTTTTTTATCTAGTTAATTTTTTTAATTAAAAAATAATTAAATAAATTCTTAAATTAAAAAAATTAAATCAATTAAAAGTTTTTATTAATTTTAACTATTAAATTTTTTTCTTCAAATTTATTGGTACAGTGTGTCATGTCATAATGTTTTTATTTTAAATTTTTATTTTTTTAAAATTTTTTAAAAATCTAATCTAAAAAAACTTATTAAATTTATAAAAAATAAAAAAAAATTGTACATATAATTTAATAGAACTATAATGTATCTGTCATGTACCAGTAATATCTAAAAAATAATATTAAGATGTAATAGTCAAAATCGATTAAAGAGTTGTTGACTCAATTTCTTGAATTAGGGTTTAAAATTTAGGGAGTTAGTTGATTTTTTTAAAGTTCAAAAATATCTTACAACTTTAATACGTATTCGTCTAGCGGGATGAAAAAGTAAGATCTCTTAAACAAAATCATTACTTTGAATTGTGTCGTTGTGAATAGAGTAACTGAATTAAGAATATCGTTCTTATAATAATTTCTATAATACTCGATTTAAATCAGTTAACCAAATCAATAATTATATATGAATATCTGTCTCTAATCATAGAAATAAATAAAGGGTCTAGTTAATTAAAAGCAATCTTAGACCATCATAGATAAATATGAATCATTCTTTAATAGTACAACCCAGTTAGCAATGACAGCTGCTATGGAATCATTCCTTTGGACCTTAATGATTATAGTTTACGTGCATATATGAACATGGAGATATATATTCGAAATTAAATTCGAATATATATTTTAAAAAGGATTGTACGAACTTATCTAAAACCGAATTAAATTTCGGTTTTAGATTAGTTTCCACATGTATGCCAAGAGTATCTATATGGATTTTTGCTACAAAGTTTCTTACTTATGATGTTTGAATGGACCCATTAGAGGAACAGACCAGAGAACGTTAAAGTAAACGACACAAGTTGTGTTATAAAACGACACAAGTTTCCTTGAATTATGATAAACTTTGGCCTGTTGTGTCTTTGAAGGAAACACAATGGGTTAATTCCACTTTCTACCACAAATTATGGTTCAGATTTTAAAGTGGATACTAAATTTTAAAACGTCATGATCCAGTCCTATACCCGGAATGTTACATCGGACATCTTCGAACGAGGCCGCCCAACGTTCAGAAAGGGGTGGAGGCCGCCCAACCAACCCCATGCTCGGAATGTTACATCGAACATCTTTGAGTGAGGCCGCCCAACACTCGGAATAAAAGTTTTCAATCATCACCCGGCATGTTACATCGGATGGCCTTCAACGTGTTGCAACACTTATGGATATCCGAATTTCCAACTCACAAGGACTCAAACCACGCAAACGATCCACCTAGGATCTCATCACAACAAGATATATTAAAGTTTGTCTCAATTAGTCTTTAGGGTCATAACCTTAATCTCAGTTCGACAATTCATTTCATAGCTTTCAGATTTAAGTATTTATTTATTACGATCACCGAGCCCAAGACTCTACTCAACTTACCCGAAATACACAGGGGTATCGATACCCTTAAGTAGGGTATCAGAACACCCTGTATCAATACCCACCCAAAGAAGGTATCGAAACACACAGGTATCGATACCACTAGACCAAAGTCAAAGTCAACAAAAAGGAGAAAAGATTGTTTCGATACACGTATCGATGCAAAAAGTTCCTGGAACCCTTGGTATCGAAACAAGGTTCGATACCCCTGAACAACAAGCCAAAATATACTCATGGGTATCGATACCGGTAGCCCGAGTATCGATACCCCCTGCACTAAGGACGAGTCTGCACTTAGAAATTCTAGATTTTCAATCCCAAACTTAATTTAATCGATTCTAAAGTGTTCTTACTCAATATTAATGATGTTTAGAGTGTTTTAGCACCAATTTCCAACCCTTAATCACATTAATACGGATTTCACCATTAAAACACCCAAAGCATAAAACCAAGCATTCATGCACAAAACCTACATGTATGCTAACTACCATGAAATGCATGATAATTAGAAGAGTTGGGAGTACCAACCTTAGCAAGCAACAACCACAAAACCAAGCTCACACCTCCAAGCTTTGTCCTTTGCTCAAACCTTGAGATGATGCCCCAACTTCTTTCTCCTCAAACTCAAATCCCGGATTTCCCTCACACTTTTCTTCTTCACCAAACTAAATCACTTTTACCTTAGATTATAGATCCTCCAAAGCTCTACAACATCCTCTCTACTAAGAAAACGAGATTTTGAGCTAAACCCTTAAAAATTCAAACTTTACTTACCTCTTTTCTTGCTACCAAGATAAGGGAGATGGGGAAGGAAAAGCAGAAGGAAGAATGATCTCACTCCTGTAGACACTCTAAAACCCCTCCATCCTCACTTATATGGCATTTACCAAAATTCCCTCCCACTAAAACCTCAAGCCCAAAACCACAAAAGCCTACAATCAAACCAGCCCTAAAGCCTGAGACCCAATAACCTAAGGCCTAAAACCAAAACCAAGCCCAAACCCACGGGTTAACCCGACACTCGAATACGATAAACCCGGGTCGTTACAGATACATTATAAAAGTTTAAAACCTAAATCTCTAACCCTAGTATCAAAAATCATAGACATTAAATTCCAAGCTTTAAATTCTAATTATAACCCTAAATTTTATCCCTGAAACCTAAACCCCTAAATCTTACAACCTTAAAATTTAAGGGATTATGTGTAAATTATTTTCTTTTATTAAAAGTTTTGAGTTATTCGAGTATCTTTTTACAACTCAAATTTTATTTAAAAATTTTCAAGTCAAATCAGGTTTATAAAATTACAATTTGAGTAAGACCAAATAAAAAATCCAGTTTTTTTTTTTTCTTTTCGAATCGAGTTGAGTTATAGTCCACCCTAGATGTTAAGGTCTAATTGAAAGCTTTGGCCATAATTTGAGGATATCTAATGGAATTAACCCTTTAAAAAGGTAAACTCTTCCTTGGCATCCACATGCACTCCAATGATTTTTAAGTACATCATTTCTTCTCTAGTTCACATAAATAAAACCCAGATTTTTAAGTACAATCAATGTTCTTAATTCTTATCATTACCCACTATATTGACTTGATTACTTATCCAGGAAAGTGGGGTTCTGCTGCAGAACACAGTACTTAAATACACCTGAGACTTGTAAGAAAAAAGAAACAAGAGTAGTTAATAAGTAGCAGAAGATTTTGGACACACTACAAAGCTCAAAGCTTGTCCTTTTCTTATCTTAAATTTCTGGAAAAATGAAATGGTTATGTCCAAATTCATTATGGAAGAGAGAGAGGGATTGGAAGTTGGAACCCACAACTCCATTTCCCAAGAGGCAGAGAGCTACATGGCCTGCAGGCTGTGCTACATACAGCTCGTGAGTGTGAAGACAACTCCATTGGGTGTAAGAATCATAACAAAAATATGCAAATCTCAAAGCTATTCTTTTGAAAATCCAAATGTAAGAGACTCGTTGCTATGATTCCATGGGAGGAATTAATGTGCATTAGGATCGAATATATTTCGAGAGTACACGCGGAGTCTTTTAGGTTCGAATCGAACATTGCGGCATAACCGGCATGCATCTGTTAAGGTAGATGCACAAACCATGAATGAATCAGACACTCTTCCAATCAGTAATATGGGACTGTGTCTCTGCAAGAATCAACAAGACATGCATGTTGACAACAGTGAGAAATGTTTAAAAACAGAACACAATGGAACAAGTAGGCTTCTGTTTTGCTGCAGAATTTGTACTTGTTACTCGAAAAAAGAGTCTCTCTGGACTTCCCTACATGGAGGCAGTCCATGGTAAAAGTATCCGCACGGTCCATTTTAGGCACTTGGGAAAAGATACTAGGGAGCAAGAGACTCATAGTACATGATGTAATATGTTTCACACAAATTCCTTGTATTGTCTTTAGTACAAGACAATTCATTGTTGTGCTTCCATATGATGGGGAAGAACAAATTCATAGCTATCTTTATTAATATTTTGTACATTTATAAAAAAAAACAAAAAAAAAACATCAAAAGTATTTAACATTTATTGTTTAAAAACATAACATTGAAAGTATTTTTTTCATTCACGTCTCAACTCCAAACAAAATATTAAAAGTATTTAAAATAAAAACTGATACTATTTTAACACCGGATTATAGTTTATATTTCAATTATACCATTGAACTGTAAAAATTCTTTAATGTCAATCGCAAGTAAACTGTTAAAATTCATTTTAATGCCCTCATAGTATAATTGAAACCCAAACTAAATTTTAATGGTGAAATAGTATCGATTTTTAGTTTAGTGATATAATCGATACTAAACTTAAAGTTTAGTTATATATGGTGTAGTTTATCCTTAAATTATTTTTTCAAGGGCTAAATTGATTCATTTAACAGTAGAGAGACTAATGTGAACCGATCTTTGTAATAGATGAACTAATTGATATACTCCCTATAAAAGAGGAACGAGAAAGGTAGTTTTACCATTCTAGTTATTTTATAAGATTTATGATGTATAAGATTTTGACGTGGCTATATAACAAGTGTCAGGATGGCCGAGTGGTCTAAGGCGCCAGACTCAAGTTCTGGTCTTCGAAAGACGGCGTGGGTTCAAATCCCACTTCTGACAATTTTAATTTTTTAATGCTTTTGGTGATCTGAGTCAGACGAGTGTTTATAATGGTAACATAAGCTAACTCACTGCGTCCATTTTTTTGACAACAGCATAACTTCATCACCCATTAGCAAATATGTTCAGCAATTGTTGCTCGACTTCTTTTTCGTGATCCCGGAGCTTGAACGATGATGGTTCCAATGATGAACATACATTAGAGACAGACAGACAGACAGAAGATGAACAACATTGATCCATCATGCTTTTCATTACTCGACGGAACACGAATCCGGTTTTGAAAAGCCAATCTTCTAAGATGTTGAAGGCAAACATTGCTTCATCTGCCACATGTGCCTGCTACACTAGCATTTTCAGCTCCCATGGCCTTTGCCATTCAGCTCCCATACATATCCAGGCATTATCAATTATGTTGATTCGGTTCTATTTTCGGTTTGATTTTCGATTCAGTCGGTTTTTCCCTCAACCCCAGGTTCAAGGCCTTATTTGTATTAGTGATGCACTAATGAGCATGTAGGCACTGTTGCATTAATGCAGCAAATGGTTTACAGATGAAAGTTTTCAAGGCTTGTGATACTATACTTGTAGTAAATCATAAGCAATCCATAATCCGAACACGTAACCCGAACCCGATCGTAAAACCTCCGGTCGAACGACATGAAGGAGTTAAAATTGGTTGAAACTTGACAGAGTGAAACATTCCTAAAATGCACATATGGGAATATGACTAATACCTACAAATTACATAGAAAACAAACACTAAATACTGCAAAAGATTCTCTTTGCTTTTCTGTCAAGTTGTCTTCCACTAGTAAAATAATGGTGATGAAAGGAAAACATTCCATGTTTTTCTATTTGTCTTGTTTTGTCATGTGTTTTACTTTACATTGAGATCATACAATTGAAGGTAATATATTTAGTATATAGTAATATTTTACCAACAGGAAGAAATAGAAACCCAGGAACACTCCAACATGCCTCTGAAACATGACATCTTGGGTTTAATAATTTATTGCAGAAGTTTCACCTCGAAGACCAACAAGTTCAAACATAGGATAGATTCGAGTATTCGATCAAATCGAATCAAATTTCATAGGTGTCTCCCATCATTAAAGTGGGCGTTAAAGCCAGAATAAAAAAAAATAGTAACCTTGATGTGACCACTTCAACTAACATGCATGAGTAATGGATATCAACTTGGTCAAGCTCCAAAAGGCAATTTGTTAGCAACAGCTGAATTCTGATTCCCAATTATAAACACAAAAGATAGCTTAGATGAACACTAGATTCCTACATTGCATTGCCAAGAACAATAATCTAGACTAAAAGTTGCACTTCAATAAGATACTATATATATTATGAAGGGGTGCCAGTTGCTTTCTGTGACTGAATCACAGCTCTTAACTTCTCATAAGCATCGGAGCAGGCGTGAGAATAGTCCGACAAAGCACGGAATATCTCGGGCAAGCGGATTTTAAGGCTTCCTATGGATTTCTCTCGTACTTGAATGCAATGCTTTCTGTGAGCTTCGACTTCCTCTTCCAACCTCTTTTCCAAGCTCTTAACTGCAACTTGTCTTTCGAAGACGGGATCCTTGGTATTTGCGTCTTCGCTTCTTTCAGTATCGATTTCATCCGATGCGGATCTCCGTTGCTTGTACTTGTGGTACCATTCCTCGAATGCCTGATTCTTGCGCAAGAATTCCTTCCGAGTTTCCTCACATTTTTCTTTCAGCTTCATCTCTTCGTCTTGATGAATGATGATGGATTTTATCACAGCGGCAAATGAAGAGATGGCAGATTTAGCAACCTCATCGGGAAGCTTTTCGAGATAATCGTGCCAGGCATGGAGGAGTGCTTGGATGGGAGGACTTTGAACTCGTGGAGGAGATGAGATTTTCTCTTTCAAGCTACTTTCGATAGGGATGAGATTCAACTTTAACCAGTTGTTGAGAGCAAGTATGTATTGCTTTTGATGAGTCACGAGCTTATCGAATTGCGAATGCCATTCTTGGACAACATTATGAAGCTGGACGGTGCGCTCATGGTGACGCTTCGTTGTTTCTATCGATGCAAGGGCAACGTCAAGAGACTTAAGCTTTTCAACAATCTTTAGTTGGCTATCATGATGTATGCACATATTTGCCCACATGGTAGCCATCCTGCAAATTGGATGTCAATTTTCACGGTCATGATTAAACTCGGTTTCTTAATTCGATACTATGAGCAACACTATCAGTAACAGATTAGCATACGAAGAAAAGATGGCATGTACAGAAATATGAGAATCAATACACAGCTTGATAATTTCGTACGAAAACTTACCCATCAACAAGCGTAACAAGTTTCGGGTATAACTGGTCGTCACGTAACCGGTTTACTTCAGACACTGTTGAATCCATGGACTGCATGTCAACTATGTACCTCGTATGTAAATGACTTACAGCTGCTTTCGTTTTCTCCAATGACTCAGCGCTAGCTCCTCGTTTCTTTTGCTTGTTCAACCAAGCTACCTTCCGTTTATACTCGAGCTTCATCAACTCCCCTTGCTACAATAGGTACCAAATTCTCATAAGATTCCGAAACAAGAACAGCAATAGCTCAAAAATATTCTATCATCTACATGGATTGCCATGGAAAGCAGCCAACCATCGAAAGGTAGAGAACAAACAAACAAAAACTTAAAGGCATACCTTTACTTCATCATAGAGTTTCTTCTCCCATGCTAGCAACTTATCCAACACAGTGGCATGAGTCTCGTACTCTTCCGAATCAAATTCATCCTTCCCGTTTTCACCATTCGTCATACCTCTGAAAGAACTGTTCCATGTAATGACACGCATCACCCTCGCGGAATGATCAATATGCCCTACAATCAGCTGAGTCGTTACTATGATCAATATATGTCTGAACATTAGAAACTAGTGAACTTTAGAACTGTTCCATAATGCACCATTTGACCCAATAAAAAATTGCAGCCTTTTCTTTTTTCTTTTCTAAAGAATAAAGTATAAAGATCTAAGGTCAAGGCCAGATTCTAACATGTAAAGGTAAAGGACACCGAGATCTAAATGTAAAACCACATTACACATCAAGTCCATTGAATCATTCAAAAGTACAAGTTTCTTTTAGATAAGGATTCAAGCTTCAAGCTTTTACAGAGAAGATGGTAAAAGACTCTACCTTTATCGAACTTAACCATCGATAATTCGAATATTCGCAGTTAAAAACATATTAGCAAATCAACAATCATCAAAGTAACTTAAAGGCCAAGCAGATTACCCCTATTATCAGCAAAATTGGAATGATAATGCAGCCTAGTGGCCTCAAGGGTCTTAGAAACCTCTTGAGCATTCTCTGACGATTTCAAGAAATGGTCATCAATTTCGTTCAAAACCAGCATCAAATTCACACTAGATACGGCCTTCACCGCTCGCCTGAAATCTGCCGGAGCCGTTTGTGAATGCTCGATTTGTATCGGCTGCTTCCCTTTCACATCATTCATCTGCATGGCCATTGCCATTGCCGCCACTTTCTCCGGCCTCTCCGGGGTCTTTGGCTCAATCTCGTTGTCACCAGTAAAACCCACACCGCTGATGTTGTTCTCCAAAGTGTTGGCATTTCGAGTGTCGGTTTCGTTGTGATTGTTGTCCAAATCCAAGCTTGGACCCGGCATGTTATCGTCGACCATAAAGAAGTAATCCCAAGCCATGTTTTTAGCTTCCGGCATAGGCGGCGGGTGGCGGGTCACATTGTTGTTCTCCGACGTCCTTGATGCCGCTATTTCCTCCCCATGAGGCGCTTCGTTGTGATTTTTTTCAAGCACCTCGTTTTCCAGATGATGTTCTTCTTCTTCTCCTTCGTCCTCTTCTTCCTCCTCCTCCTCCTCCTCCTCATCTTCTTCTTCAATGGCGAGGGAAGCGTCGAACTCCTTACGGCTCTTGATAGGCATTTCCGGCATGCTAACGGCGCGTTTGATGGGCGGGACGGGGCTCGGGGAGAAATTAGGAAGCGGGGGAGGCGGAGGAAGATTGTCCATCATAGGCGGAGGAGGAGGAGGCTGAGGAGTAGCGTCAAGAGGAGGGATTTCATCCTGGTGCTGGTGCTCCATCGGCTCTTCGGCTTCTCCGTGGCCGTAGTCACTCAACGCAGCGCCGGTGTTCTTCAACGAAATAGCGTAACCAGCATGACCGGCGGCGAAGGCGTTGCGAGCCACAACCGCTTCTTTCATCAAGTTCTTCCTTTCCTTGCAACGAACCACTGATTCTTCGTTCTCAATTCTAGACTGAGCACACCCCATTTTCAGAAAAAACAAAAAACCAAGCCCTTCAGCTAAAAGTTAACAACCAGCAGCTCCAAATGCCACAGAAACCCCAAGGACCTCCGTGTGCGGTGGTTCTGGCGGGGATAAGAAAGCGAGAAAGGGAGGAGACAATGGGAGACAGACTGCAGCAGAGGTGCAGAGAGCATAGGCAAAGAGAGTGATGAGAGTGGGGTATCCATTTGTACTCGCGTCCTTTTCTATATATTTTTGAATTAACGGTCACATTATTTTTTGAAAAAGGGAAAAATACGTTTCACGACCACGTTTATTGCTCGATTAATAACCCGATCATGAGAAATTATATCACGGGTAAATCTTTCTACGTTATTTATGAGATCAACCACTAAAATCTATCTATCTCGTTATTTTTTTATGTCGTATTTTTTTAAGTGAATCTTCACTCATATTTACTGTTAATTTCTTTTAAAATATTTTTTTTCAAGTGAAAATTCACTTGAAAAAATATATGACATGACAAAATTATGAAATAAGTGATTTTTAGTTGTTGGTCTCATAAACACGTGGTGAGATTTACTTATAATATAATTTTTCCCCGATCAGGGAACTTGGAAGTTTAGATTAGAGTTGTTGGAGTTTTTTAGGTGAGACGGGTTAAAATAAGTCTGTAATTAAAATTATTAAAAGATTATTAGATTTTTTATTAATTTTTTAATATATGTTAAAAATTTTATTTTTTAAGAAATTAAGTATATATTAAAATTCCCACGTCCAAAAAATTTAATAATAAATTTTTATAATTGTTTTAATTTTATCTCACTCTATTCCTATTTAAATCCGACTCACCCTAAAATTTTATAAAAGCGTTAGAGTTGGCTTTCAATAATGATAAATTGAAATTATGTCAATTGAGATTTAATACTTTTCTCAATAAATATTTTTTTATTTGTACTAATTTAAGTTTGTGTATTTTAATTTTTAAAAATATTAACTAATTGAGCTCAAATAACGGTGACAAATCCAAAATAATTTTTGAGAGTAAATACAAGATAAAATATTTTTAAAGGTAGATACAAGTTATAAAAATTTCTAAATTTTAAGGTGGGCATAAATTATAAATTTTAATGATTAATTTATAAAAATTATAAATTTAAAATCAAATATATAAATTTTGAAAAACACAAAACTGTCAAGGTGATTTTATCAAAAACTAAGGCATTATAATTCTTAGAAAATTTAAGTTCAAATCGTTTGTATACGTGATATATACTTTTTAAAAGGTTAAAAAGAAAGCACGAACCATCTTGCCTTATTGATTAAGAGGTTAAGCATTCAAACACCAGTATTGCAGCACAATGATTGAGCGATCAATGTTTAACGGTTGATAGCATATTTTAGAACAAATGCTATTGTAACCATTGCAGCTGACTAAAAAATTTAAAAAAAAAACGAATATATATTACCATGTTATTTAAAATGCTTAATTAATCGAATCGAATTTTTAAATTTCGACTAAATCGAGTTATCTACTTTTGATGGACTCATAGGATTCAAAATGATCCCTACAACACTTCATCACCATCCTTTTTTTTCACTTTTGATCTCCATTATTAAATGGCCTTACTCTATATATAGTTATTTTGGTAAGAAATAAAGGCTAAGAAGGAAGAAAACAACAAATACAGTCAAAAGAGGAAGACCCTAATGGAACAACGAATCATCACCGGACGTTAAGGGCCGGCCCACAGTGTTGAAGGGCTTTTTTTTTTCCCTCGTATTAACGATGCATGAAATCTCGATCTTCTTGAAATATGTCTGATAAGATATATAATATATGTCTCTTTTTAAACTTGACATAAGAATGAACAAAACTAGATTAATTCAAAATTTATTGATTACTCGATCGAATATTCACCGCTACACATAGGACAGACAATGACGAATCCATAAATTTATTTGATGGTGGATACATATAAAATTTCAAAATCTCAACTGGGTACAAACCTTAAATATTATAAAAACTTAAAAATTGATTCATAAAAATTAAGGATAAATGTGTAAATTTTAAAAAATTTAGGATAAACACGAACCCACCTTACTCCTAAGATAGATCCGCCACCGAGAACATATACATAATTTTTTATCACGGGTGCGAATTTTTAAGTAGTTGTATTAGAAATTTAGGGTTATAAAACTAAATCATTAATTGAAACTATAAAAAATTAAAAATTATATAATAGTTTTAAACTTTTAAAAAATACGACCACCTACGGACAGCTAATCGTATCGAAATAACTTATTGATATAATTATTAGAATAATTTAATAATTTAATGAATTATTATCATCTCATTTAAATTGGTTATTGTTTAAACAATAAATTAATTTATTTAATATAATTATTCAATTAATCATGAATCATTTTACATCTAATATTATATATAATATGTATTTATTTCTACTAATTTTAATAGCTTAAAAAATATCTACTAAATAAATTCAAATAAAATCTTCAATATTTATATTAAAAAATCATCAATTAAAGTAGTTACTAAAAAGTTTAGAAAAATTATATAAATTACATAAATATCAGTAATAATCAATTATTTGATAAAATTGAGAGAATAATTCAATCGGATTTCCAAATTTTGGAATATAGGGAAATTTTATTTATATTTGGGTCACTTGATTATGGATAATGTTATATTTAGGTCACCCGATTAATAAATGTTATGTTTGGATCATTCAATTATAAGTAAGATTACATTTGAGTCACCCTTCATATTTTAAAAAAAGTTTATCAATTCGTGTATTAGATTAATTAATAATTTCAAATGAAATACTCTAATATTAATAAGGGTATATAAGTGATTTAGAAGAAAAAACGACCAAATTGATGTACTTTGTCAAATATGAAGGGTGACCCAAATGTAACCTTACTTATAATTGAGTGACCCAAATGTAACCTTTAATAATTGGGTAACTCAAATGTAACTTTACCCATAAATGAATGACCCAAATATAACTTTTAATAATTAGGTGACCCAAATGTAACTATACTCATAATTAAATGATCTTTGTTGCAGTTTACCGTATTCTTTAATTATTTTTTAATCAGTTACAATAGTTATAAGGTGATTATCATGGGCGGATCTGGGCCTAGGCCTACCTAGGCCTTGGCCCAGTCCATGCCTAAAAAAATATTATTTGTTTTATATTCTAATGTTAATGTAAATTGAGTTTTGAACATGTAAGAATAAAAGAAATGATCTAATATAAAGTTTAATTTAATTTTTAATCTTTAAATTAATTAAAAAAATAAAAATAAAATAAAATAAAAGATAAAAATAGAAATAATAAGATTCTTTATATTTTCATTACATTTTACAAACTTTATATAACTATTTTTTTAAAAAATAATTTAAATATATTTTAATTACTAATTGATTAAATAATTTTTTAAAATAATTTTTTCAAGTATTGTTGGGGTTTTACCGAAATGTATAATTAAAAAATTAAAAATAACAAAATATAATTAAAATTAAGATCAAAATTAAATTTTAAAGATATATATTTTTAGCAAAAGCCTATAACTCATATATAATATTTTTTAAAAAAAACTTTTAAAAAATAAAAATATAATATATTTCTCTCTTACTTTTATTGAAACTGTTAGGCTTGGAGTGGCTCGATGCACAACCGATTAACTTGCCAATTTGATGGAGAAAGAACACTTTGGGTGATTTGTTGTGGAAGCAAAAATAACACAATAATTTTAGAGTGGTTCGACCTTCGAACAAGCACCTACATCCACTACCTTAGCTTCCCACTAAGGATTTCCAAATTCACTAAGAATTTCAACCTTTTGAGGCCAAAGGGATAACCTTACAATCCTAGATTCAAACCCGAATCTAGCATCCAAAGTTCACAATCCGAACTTTGGGAATTCACTCAACAAAGAGAAAACTTAGCAAACTTGTTTAATCCTTCTAATAAGGCTAATGTTTGCAACTAAGCACTCATCCAATTCCTAATTACACTTGAGCATATATTGACAATTAAGCTCACAAGTGTGTCTACCCAAAAGATGAGAATTATACTCTAAGACAATTTCTTGATCATAATGTTGTTACAATTGAAGCATTAGTCTTCTCTTGATGCTTGAGACTTCCTTTTTATCATCCCAAATGAGCTTCTAGCCGTTTATGACCGTTGGGGAAGTTTTGGAGTCGTTTGGAGCTGATTACAAGGCATATTTCTGTTTCTGGTGCAGGCGGTATCGATACCACTTGAACTGGTATCGAAACACTCTCTTTGGGAAATAGCCGTTGACCTGCATTTAAGAACTGGTATCGATACCGGTATCGATACCGCTCCTAGCCGTTGGGGATGTTTCGAAACAAGGTTCGAAACAGAGCATCACAGTGGCAAAAGGTATCGATACTGGTATCGATACCACTGTGGTTTTGCCTTTGAAACCATGATATTGAAGAACAGGTATCGAAACACCTTGAGGGTGTATCGAAATACCTGGGTTAAAAACACTTATTTGGTTTCTTTAAATCATTTAAAACATATTTAAAATCACTCAAAAACATCTTAAATATATTTTCAAGTAGTTTGAACATAAGAAACATTTTTGAAGTCTTTTCAAATTAGTCCAAAACTATTTTTCAATTATTATATCAAAACATTAGTTCTACAATCTCCCTCTTTTTGATATAATAAAACCAACTTGAAAATTTGTTTTTGAGATTGCTCCCACTTTGTCAAATAAACTTTGAATAAGAGAATTAAAGAATCAAGTCATTTAAAGTTCCCTTTTATCTATTTGAAAGTCTTTAAAAAACAATTTTTCATAACAAAAACTAACTAATTTTAAATAAATAAAGCTAAATTTATATTTTTATAATTTGTATGTTTGAAAAAATCAATTAAGTTATACATAAAAATATTTTTAAGAAAATATTTTAATTTTTATAAAATAAATATATAGATAATAAAATAAATTTTAAAATTATTGAATAATAAAATTTTAAAATTTTAAAACCACATATGTTATATTAAATAATTTTTTATTATTATTTAAATCGGCCCAGTAAATAATTGTTTTCTAGATTCTCCCCTGGTGATTACATTAATATATGTCTTAGAATATTCTTTCAATCATTAAATATTAGTCGCTCAATCATTATAATATAATATTGTCTCTCAAACCCGTATAATCGTTCTCTTATTCACCGAGTAGAAATAATATATATAAATATTTGGATTTAAATTTTTTAAAATAATATCCCTCGTTTTACGATAGAATAACGCTGGTTCCAACATATCCATGTATGGGTTTTAGCCAACATAATCAATTGGCCCATTTCCATAGGCAATGGATTTTAAATTGAACATATTTGGTCCAATTAATCTTGTCCAGGCGGATGAAGCCGGCCGACACATCACACAGAACCGAAGTTCATTTAGTGCTGAAGTAATTTTTGGGCACAACCTCTAACGTGTGACGGTTAAGTCATTTTAGTTACTATTTTCTTTTCACGAAAACAATCGATTAATATTTTATTTTTATTTAAATTTTATTTTAATAGGATAAAAATCGTTAGTCAACTAATAATTACGATCGAGATTAATGTAATAATATGGTATTTATGCATTGTATTGGGAGATGACATGATGATACTATACGAAACTTTATTGACGTGGCGTTTTAAAAATAAATAAATATTTTTTAAAAAATATTTTTAAATAACTTTAATTAATAGAATGATGTCACATGTTACTTTGTTGATGTGACATCATTCGATTTGCTAAAAATAATTTTTAAATAAAGTATCACGAAATTTTTAAATATTTTTAAAATCGTCTCTAAATCCCTAAACCCTAAATTTAGCTACTCCGTTGACGTTGGTCGTGTTGCTTACGACAAAATAAAGTGTCATTCCCTCATCGAACAACTCACACATTGTTTATGTTCGTTTTGTTGTCATTTATTATGAATCGTTCAAATAAATCATTCGATGATTTCAGCTTCATTTGACATTTCACACGATGTCGATCAATTTTCAATGACGGGATAGTGAGATAAATGACCATGATGATCTGATGATTAGTGTGATGAGTAGCTACATGACAATCAACGACGAAATCAATTCAAATCAAGATTTAGGATTTTACGGAGTTAGAGGCTTTAAAACTTGAGGATTATTTTTATAAAATTTAAATGTTTTGAGGTTATTTTTAACCAATCAAATGATGCATGTAGCATCGCCTAATTGGTTAAAATACATAAAATATATTTTTATTTTTTTAAAAAAATGATGTCATGTCAATAAAGCACTACATGGAATCACCATGTCATCTCCCCATGTCATGTAGAACATGACATGTCACATTAGCCTCAAGCTAATGCTAATGATTTTCATACAACGAGAGTGAAATTTGAATAAAAATAAAATGCTAAATAATTATTTACGATAAAAAAAATTAAGAGATAAAATAACCAAAAAATCAAACATTAAGATATTTTTTACTTTATATATTTTTTTAATTTAAAACAAAGCATTATCAAAAACCTCAATAAAATAATTGTCCTTCTACTTTGTCCTTTGGCAAACCTAAATTCTAAGTTAAGCAAAGCCTTTGCATGTGATTGTTGTAAACATCAAACCAAAATGAACACGTTGTTCCAATCCCATGCTTGTGTGGTTTGGTGCCAGTCCATTTTATATGGGTTAATTCCCATTTTAGTCCTTCTAATATGTCGAAAATTAAAATACTTTCAACAATAATTTGACATATCTTATTCATATATTCTTACAATAATGTCAGTAAATCTAAATTGATAACACCATTAATTATTTCTTTTAAGCGGTGACATGAGATTTTTATCGATATTTTTATCAGGGACAAAACTATATTAAAGATGGACGGGGTAGTTATCCCTCGTCTATATAAATTAATTATATTTTAGGTCCTTAATAACTTTAAAACTATTTAAATTAAGTCCTTACCCCTCTTAAAATTATATGATGAAATTTATTTTTAAGACTTTATTACTTTTAAAATTAATTAAATCAAATATTGAATTTAAATTTTTTCTGATTTAATTTCTTTTAAAACCTTTTAATTTTAAAAATAGGGAAACTAAATCATTTCTCCTTGTTTTGAAGATCTCAATCATTCCAAAGTTAACCATCTTGCCCCTGGTTATGATTCAATCTTGATTCCGTCCTTATTTTTGATCATCAATACATCTAAATTGGGCCTATGATGGCATCATCACTTTAATTAATACAACAAATTATATTATCAATTTAGACCTATCGATAACATTATAAAGATCGAATTTTGTAAAGTTAAATTGACAAATCAAATACCAAATTTCAACAAATTAGAGGGACTAAAATCATAATTAAACCCTTTAGCAATTGCCTTTACATTCTTAACCTTTATGAGTCCACATTCAAATACTCTATCTATGGTGGGCTAAGCGCACTATCTTCCTCTTTTACTTCTTCCTCACATGTAAGCCAATTCAAGTGCATCTAAAATCATCCTTTCCCCCCACTAATTTGTCTTTATTTAATTTTAGTCTTTTTATTAAGACCTTGTTTGCTTCAATCTTCATTTGATTTGGTGGGGATTTGTGTCATCCACTCATTAAGAAATAATTATATATATATTGCATCTATTTGGTGATCAAGTTTAAGTCAAAATCTTGTAGGGTTTCTTGGCAAACCTACATTGGTGGGGCGGTTTAAGACAATCTCCTTTATTATTGTTAAGTGAAGTTTAGCATGTTAAGGGCATTCAATTGGATCTACTAGTTGAATAACATTTGTATTTGTATAAATGGTACTAACCATTTATTCTCATTAATTAACAGAACGGTTATTGTTCTTAAAGGTCACGGGTTTGAGCACTAGTAATGTCAGGATAGTGATTAAGTGATTAATGTTCATGGTTGAGAGTATACTCTAGAACAGATACTACTGTAATCATTGTAGCTGATTAAAAAAAGTATATGTATAAATGGGGTATATGTATAAATGGTACAAACAATCTAGCCTCATTGATTAAAGTAACGATTATTGTTCTTACAGGTCACGAGTTTAAGCACTAGTAATGCCAGCATAGTGATTGAGCGACCACTGTTCATGGTTGAGAGTATACTCTATAACAGATACTACTGTAATCATTGTAACTGATTCAAAAAAATGTATATGTATAAATGGGGTATATGTATAAATGGTACAAACCATCTAGCCTCATTGATTAAAAGAACGGTTATTATTCTTAAAGGTCACAGGTTCGAGCACTAGTAATGCCAGTATAGTGATTGAGCGATCAATGTTCATGGTTGAGAGTATACTCTATAACAGATACTACTGTAATCACTGTAGCTGATTCAAAAAAGTATATGTATAGATGGGGTATATGGATAAATGGTACGAACCATCTAGACTCATTGATTAAAGTAACGGTTATTGTTCTTAAAGGTCACGAGTTTGAGCACTAGTAATTCCAACATAGTGATTGAGCAATCAATGTTCATGGTTGAAAGTACACTCTAAAACAGATATTACTGTAATCATTGTAGCTAAGTAAAAAAAAGTATATGTATAAATGGGGTAAGATTTGCGTACATAGTGTAAAAACTAAAACGTTTTACAATGATTTTAGATTGTTGGATGAATATAAATTTACAAATAAGAGTATTCTTTTCTCTTTTCTTACCTTAAAAATCTCATCGTTTTTAATTTTTTATCTCAAACATTAATTTTTACTAATCCAATAATCTAAAATTACTATAAATTAAAAAAATATATTTTATAATCAGATCTTATCTCTAAATAAATAAATAAATGATTATATTATACTTGAGTTAACCCTTATTTGGATTGAGAATCTTTATTATATAGTATAAGAATTCGGTCTAAATCCTTGTAATAGCATTAATCCATATAATTTATATATCATATATGAGATTTATCTACGTTAATGTGAAATTAAATGAATTTTATCTTAATTGATATTTTAATGATCAAATTATTAAATTTCATGTTCTATTTACAAAGATTGCAGTAAACTAACAATATCTTACTATTTATTTTATGTAGGCTTAATACACATTCCCCTTAAATTATATATTTTCCTAATTTGCCCCCCCTTAAACTATTTTTTGACATGTTTTATTCATTATATTTTATTCTATTATTAAATTATCCCTTAAACTATATCAGTTTTCTCGAGCTATCCCCTAAATAGGGGTGATTTTGTTCTAATTTCATAAAGTTTAGAGACACAACAGGCCAAAAATAATTTAGGAGGCAAATCGAGAAAAAACAAATATAGTTTAGAGGGTAAAAGTATATTAAGTTTTTTATGTAAAATCTTTTCGACAGTTGAGTGTGTATTAATAAATGTTATTTTAGATCATCATGATAAAGATATCGAATTGATTTAAAAATCTCTATGCATACAATAAAGGCATAAAGATAATTTTAACCCTTAACGTTTATAATTTTTATCGTTTTGGCCCTTATTCTTTTTTTAGGATAAATTTAGCTCTTAACCTATATCTTTTTGACAAATAACATATTTTTAACACCATGGTAACTGGACCATTAAAAATCTAATAATGATGACATGTTATATGCATATGATAATATATTTTAAAATAATATGACATCTAACCTATCAAATATATATAATATAATTTTATTCTAATATAAAATATAAAATAATTAAAATTCAAATAAAATATTAAAAAAATAATTAATTCTAAAATAAAATATTATTAAACATTCTTAACCCTAACTACGATAGAATTAAAATCTTACCTAAAAAATTAATTAATTTCAAACTGTGTTCATATTTTTTTAAGATAGGACTTTGATTCTATCATAATTAGGGTTGAGAATGTTTAATAATCTTTTATTTTAGAATTAATTAATTTTTAAAATTTTATTTGAATTTTAATTATTTTATGTTTTATATTGGAATAAAATTATATTTCATATATATATATATACATATATATGATAGGTTAGATGTCATGTCATTTAAAATATATTAAGTTTTTTATGTAAAAAATTTTCGACAGTTGAATGCGTATTAATAAATACATTATTTTAGATCATCGTGGTAAAGATATCGAATTGATTTAAAAATCTCTATGCATATAATAAACAATATTGTCCTATGGGATTTTCTTAATTGCCTAATTTATTTTGATTTTGGGTTAATTTTTCCTAAAAAAAATCTCTTTCTTTGTTCCTATACCATGTCTTTATCAAATAGATACTTCAAATGTGCACAATGATTTTCAATGGAATCCAAAGTGTCTTCTTTGTGCTTTAATTAATTTTTTTTAAAAGCTCATATTTGAACTTATTAAATAGGAGAAGTTTGTAATCATATGAGGTGAGAAAAACAAACCAATTAAAAACTTTAGCAAATTTTTTAAATAAGAATCTTTATCTTTGTGACGTATATTTTCTTTCTGTTCTTATGATATATTTTTTTTATGTGTGTGTGTTTTGTTTCATTTGTCTTTGTAGCGTGATTCAACATACCTAACAGTCATTTGTTGCTCGCGTAAAGATTTTAATCGACGTTATTTTTTATTATGATTTTGTCGGTGGTCATATAAAGTTAGATCTCCAATTGATTGATGGTTGTTTGTCGATATATTCCGTCTTAGGTAACGGAACATTCTGTCTGATAGCTTGGACCGCTCACCAATTTTTTTCATCTATTATGCATTTTGATATAGAAATAAGGAGATTTAGGAAGCTTCTGAATTTTGATGGTATGCTTATCTCCGTAATTTTTTTACTCTTTTATTTTTTATTGTATTTTTCTGAGTAAATTAATTTTATTATTTTACTTTCTAGATATGTTACAATTATAATATCTTCTTTGATTATAATAAAAATTTAATAATTATATTAAAAATATTAATTTTTTCGTATAAAATTCAAACCTTTAACTTTAATAATAATAAGCTTAATTTTACATAAAATTTTACCGCCAAATCAATAACATATTAGATTAATTTAATTTTATATTATCTATAATTAACGGAAATATCTTTTCATCATATAGATATACTTTAATCTTTTCCTTAATAAAATCATACGTGGCGAAAGGGAAAAAACCCTAAAACCCTTTCCATGTATGCCAATTAACGGTCCACATGAACAAATTCATCACCTTAGTATTTATATTCTTTATAACAAAAGTATCTTTTCAACGTCTAAAACACACTTGTTAGGGGTGGGAAAAAAATTTGATTACCCGGTTTCAGTAAGATTTGATAAATTTTTATCTGGTATTAGTTTCAGTAAGATCGAAATTGGATCTAAAATTTAGATCCCGGTAGATACCCAATAGAATCGAGATCAATATCAGATATTCAATATTGATTTTTCTTGCTTTTAATAGATAATGTTCTTTTGTTTATTTTTTTAAACTTTCTCTCTATGTATGAATATTATGAGTATGACTAGTTTTAAAACTTTAATTTTTAAGCCTACAATATTCTAATTTTATTATTTAATATTATTATTGGTGGTTGAATTTTTTCTCTAATTATTCAAATTTTCTTAAATTTAAACTAATTAACAAATATTTGATATAAGTATCAATTTCAACCAATAACGAGACTGATTCTTAAAATTTAAGACCCGACGTGATCGAGACCAAACTGATTTTAATTTTAAAATTAAACAAATTTGTCCCTTCAATCATATAAAAAATGCAAATGCCAGCATTAAATTTCCATTGTTTAACCTAAGATGCTGCATGCAAACAACCTAAATTGGCACCTATACTATTTTGGCCATTTCCCCATAAAGAAAACCTTTTTATTAAAATATAAATGGCTTTTAGAGTCGGCAAATATATTTGTTTAAAACCGTCTTAATGGTTAATTATGATAAAGCTATCAGAGGTGAGCAAAGTTCGACTCGATTCAAAAAAATCGAATAATTTGATTCGATTTGAGAAAAAAATACTCGATTTGTTTTGACCCGATTCGAAATCTCATAGACTCGACTCAACTCGAAAAAAATTCAAATAAAGTTTGAGTTGTAAAATGGAAACTCGAATAACTCGAAATTTTTAGTAATTAAAGGAATAATTTTTAAGTTTAAGAAGAATCTCTCAATTTTTTATGATATATATACATTGATATATAAAAATATAAAAAAATATTATGAAAAAATATACATGTATATCTTATATAATTAGAGAAAGTCATCTAAATTGGAATCAAATTATACTATAACATGATAAATAATTATAATTAAATATTTATAGGAACTCGAAAACTCGGCTCGATTTTAATCGACTCAAACCGAAAAAAATTCAAATAAAGTTTGAGTTGTAAAATATGACTCGTCGACTCGAATAACTCGAAATTTTTTGACTCGAATCGATCGAATGCTCACCCTAAAAGCCATGTGGTTTAATTAGCATGAACATAAAATTTTATCAATATAAATTAATTCTCCCTCAATTATAAAAATAAATAGAAATAAAAAATACTAATAAAAATAACACAATCAAGTTTTGGAATTAAATTTAAAGATTATAATTTATACTTTTATTATAAATATTAAGTATCGAAGATAAAAAATCCTAACTTTATCTTCAAGATACTTTCATATACAACTTTCCATTATGCTTGATCACTCTAACCAACTTTATACATATAATTTTTTTATTAATATAAGAGAAGTGGTTCTAAAAAAATATTTTTAGGGTAAAAATGAACACAAGCCCTAAAATTTTAAAAAATAAGAATTAATTTATAAAAAAATAAAATTAAATGTGTGAACTTTAAAAAATTCTGGATGAATACAGACTTACTCAATTATAGTATAAATTATTTGTCTCTTTATTGTGTCTCTATTAGTTCTTTCACTTTAGAATAGTGGTCTTAGGATTAAAGGTTAGGTGTTGTGGTCAATAGCGGATCCAAAAATTCATTTGAGGGTGTGTACATATAAAATTTTAAATTCTCAGGGTGGGCACAAAGCTTAAATATTATAAAAACTTAAGGACCAATTCATAAAAATTAAGAAAATTAAGGGTAAATATATGAACTTTAAAAAGTTTAGGGTGGGCACGGGCCTACCCTATTTAAAGGGTGCATCCGCCAGTAGTTGTGGTCAGGGTTTAGGGAATTAAAGTTGGGTTTATTTTTAGGGTTTAGGGTTTAAGATGTGAAAATTAAGGTTAGTGTTTAAATTTTAATTTTTAAGCATTTTTAAGGTGAGACAAAAAAGAAGACATGATTAAGGCCAAAGTTTTTATTCCTCGACCGTTTACATTTATCCACCGCTGAATATAAAAAATATAGCTTAATACATTTTTCTTCCTAAACTATATATGTTTTTCAAACTTGCCCTCTAAAATTTTTGATCCGTTTTACCCTAAACTTTATATAATTGGACTAAAATCACTTAAAATTTGGTATATTTTAGAAAATTTTAATAATAACGTAAAGTTTGAGGGGAAAATATATTAAGCCAAGATGAGTCTATAACGGGTGTCGAACATCATTGAATACTACTAACGCTAAATACTACTAAACGTTATTAAATTAATTAATAAAGATTAAAAATCTTAAGAACTCAACACACAATTATTAATTATATGTTGAGTATATCACCCTTTTATTAATTACATATTGAGTCCTTAATATTTTTAAATTTTATTAATTAATTTACTGATGTTTAACAATATTCAACGTTAATGATGTTCAACAATGTTCGACCGTCCATCGTAGAATTTTTCGTTAAGGCATATATATAATCATTTTTTAGTTATATAACTTTACCTAAGTATATAAATCCAAAGTATTTTTGTCTTCTTTTTCTTCTCTTTCCTATCCCCACTAACATTTCATGATGATTAAATTAAGACACATAATATATGAACCCGTTCCACCACCTAGGATATGGTCCCAACCAATTAAATTAAAACACATAAGATAGTTTTTCATATCATATTCACACAGAAGCATCATCCAAATCATTCACTTTAATGCCTTTAATTTAAAAAAGAAAAAAAATATTACTAAAGAATTTTTTATGTCGCCTTCCTCTTTATTGTTTAATTTTTTAATTAATTTTTTCTAACCCCTAACCCTAAACCATACACCCTAAACCCTAACCCTAACCCTAAACCTTAACCCTAAATCCTAAATGTAAGCAATAACCCCTAATCCTAAACCCTAACTCTAACCCTAAACCTAGACAGTAGACACTAAATCACAAAACTCTAACCCTAAACCTTAAACATACATAATAACCCCTAATCCTAAACCCTAACCCTAACTCTAAACCTAAACCCTAAACCATATAAACCCTAAACCCTAAACCCTTAATTCCTAACCCTAAACCATAAACCCCAAATCTATATAAAAAATTAATTAGGAAAATTTTAAAAAACAAAGATAAAGATAATACAAAAAATCTTTGGTAATATTTTTTATTTTTTAAATCAAAGACATTAAATTGGATGATTTGGACAATGCTTATGTGTAAATATGATATGAAAAAAATATATTATGTGTCTTAGTTTAATTGATTGGGGACCATATCCTAGGTGGTGGAACAGCTTCATATAATAATTTCTCCTCCCTACCCCACTAACATTTATGATGATTAGATGAATTTGGAAACAATTAGTTTACTTAATCACACTAATATTAAAATGCTAATGATGGTTTAGGAAGATCATTACACTTTGCTTTCGGCCTTAATTTTGTCCAATCACCTTCATTATCCAAAAGATCACTACTTTTGTCATAAGGTTAAGAACTTAATTATGTGAATATATGCGCACGCGACTCATTATTTTCTAGACAATTATGGGCATAATTAAAAAAAACTAATCTATATTGGTATGAAGTACTATTGGAAGTGCATGGACTTTACACATTAAAAGTATGTATTAATTAATTAATTTCCGAAAAATATTCGATAAACATGATGTGTAGTCAAGCATTTAGTTTTGAGTTTAGAGGTTTAGATTTAATTTAATATTATTTTAAAAAAGTACGGTGAAAAAGCGACTTTAAAAGTATCGTAAAAAAGTGATTGTAAAAGTGTTGTAAAAGAACTTGTAGAGTAGTTTTAGCGGTAAAGGATGATGTATTTTATCTAGATGACTCGGGTTTAAACATTATGTATCACGGTGTGTGTATGTTATTAAAAGGCTAAGAAAATTGAACAGATACTACCTTGTTTAAAATCTATAAAGTATAAGGATATTTTTTTCATGTGATTTATCGATAGTTCATAATAAATTTTTACTTTTTCTTTATACGACTATATTTATTGTACATGTTTAAAATCATCGTTAAAAAGTAATTTTTATTGAAAGGATGTGTGTTCGAGATTATATAAATTGTTTAGTGGGGTTTGCATGATCTTTGTTTATGACGAAAAATTATTAGGTGAACCCTGTTCACCACGTCATCCATGGTCCCAATTAATCAGGATCGTTGATCTTAATTTTTTTCCAAGTGAATCATCACCTCTTTCCTACATAGACTTAATGGGCGGGTAGTTATTAGGTGGTTATTTAAAAATCAACGGTCCTGATTGCTTGAACTATGAATGACGTGATGAACACGGTTCACTTAATAATCCCTGGTTTATGACCCTTTTATTTTTGTTGTTTAGTTAGGTCAAATACTTTCTCTTTAGTATATTATTTTATGTACCTATAGAATTATGTTATGATGAACCCAACTCTCCACTTTCAAGTAATGGTTCTACCGGTCGGCGGTCGTATTAGACCATTAAAATTTATTGACTTTAGCTATGAACCCTAAATGATTTGGCGTTTAAAGATAAAGGATAGTGGTTGATTAGGGTTGGGTTGAAAGCAATTGAGATGAAGATTTTTGGTATAATTATGTGTATTTAATTTATTAGTTAATTAATTAAAATTAAATATTATAAAGACTTGTTACAAATATAATTTTCTTAATCTAATTTATTTTATTTCGAAGATATAATTTTGTTTAAAAAATTCAATATCTTATCTTATTAGATTAACTGTTTGTTGGTTGCTGGTACGAGAAATGAGATAAAGCTTATGTTTTTATGATTAAGATTTGATTACATGTGATGTATATATATTTTTGAACATAGATCTATTAATTTTATTAAACAATGATATATCCGAAAATACACTGAAAGTTCACACCTTAGTAAACAAAACACCTAAATTCAGATATAAACCTAGTAAACAAAAATAATAAAACGAGAGATCATAAGAAGATCAGATAAAGAAAAAGTAAAAACCTAATCCAAATACTAGAAATAAAAAAGGATACAAGCATCACAAAAATTCACGATGATAGGTAAAATCAGCAACAAACAACATAGAAATGTATATTACAATGAAGGTGCATTGACAACAAAGATATTGCCTCTATTCAATCGCGAAAAAAACGGTAGATGTAATCGCATATCCAAATCTTGATCGGGTCCAAAATAGAGAGATCAACAATATAACGGAAGGAATGCCATCTTGATCAGTCGTAGTGTTGTCGATTCCAACCCTAATAAAAACTAAAATAAAAAGAAAAAAACGTGTCAAAAGATAGAGAAAAACATACCAAAAGGTAAAATAAAATCGTGCCACAAGAGCAAAATAATTTATTAAAAATAAAAAATATATAGAGAAAATAAGCATGGGTGCATTTGCAATCATTTAGTGGTACGTTAACGATCTAAACTCAAATAAATCGAATATAAGTTAAATCATAATCCGTTTAAACATATATAAAGATGTTAAAATTCGAACTCGAATTATCAAAATTTTTAAATAAAAATAGTGAATCGTTATTTTAAATAAAAAAAGAATTTGATTAGTTTTTATTGATGTTCTTCAAGAATTCTTTTAAGAGAAAATAATTAATGAATTGTTGTCAATTTAGTAAAATTAATGGTTTAAAGGAATTTTTTTTAATACTTTATTTTTAATCCATGTTAACATGCATTAGTTTTAAATAATTTTAAAAGGTGAAGTGAAGTGAGATAGAGAATCTTTGAAAACCTAATTATCACTTGTACTTTACTAACATTTTGCCTTTTCCCCCTCTTTTCCTATAAAGTGTGTTACCTAAATTGAGAGATAAATTAATGCTCCTTTGAAGGAAATAAAAAAATACTTATATTAAGATAAACGTCAGATAATCGATTGATCAGAGCTGTTCACCCGTTCTATCCCTATCTTTCGGTCTCGGATTTAAGACTCAATAAGAGCATCCCTTTCCCTAAAGTTTCTCGTTTTCTCTCTAGGAAGAAGTAGAAGTAGGTTTTATCAAAAGAATATTTATATTATGTTCAGTATTGTTTTATTTTGTTAGAATTTATTAATTTTAACTTATTATTATTTTTTATTTATTATATATTAATAAAAATATAAAAATATATTTTAAAAACCTTCAAGTAGTTTAAAATATATATCATAAAATTTAATTAATAAAAATTATTTAAAATATTTATGCTCAAAGTTTTAAAACATACCAAAAAAATCAATAGTAAACGTATTGAATGAGAGAAAAAATATTAATTATCAGCTCATATAATCGAATAAAATGTTAAATTATTTAGTAAAATAGAGATTAAATTCATATATTATAGACAAAATAAACTAAATTATAGGAGTTTCGTATAATGAATATTTACGATACTCGAATTGTATTATAAAAGAATACTTCATACTCCCCTAAGGTGACGAAAATAAAAATTCAAGGTTTTGTTTGCTCTTTATTTCCATGAATGTCCACATGGTAGGTATTGTTAAAATAAAGCCCGTATTATTGGTTGGTTTGGGCTTTATAAACAATCTTTTTAGGTCCCGTCACATATTTGAAAGTTACTCTAGATGGTAGGGGTGGGTAAGATCGGGTATCTGGTCAATTTAAATAAAATTACTCTTAATTTTAGTAATCACCGGTTTTTAAAAATTAGAATCAGACTCGATCTCTGTTATACTGAGTCTTAAATTTTAAGAATTGGTCTTGTTACTGGTGGGAATCGGTTTCAATACCAGGTATTCGATCAATTAGTTTATTCTTAAAAAATTGAGTAATTGAAGAAAAAATTCAACCACCAATAATAATGTTAAATAATAAAATTAGAATATTATAGGCTTGAAAATTATTTTTTTAAAAATAGTCATAGTCGTAATATTCAATTATTTATACATCAAGAGAAAGTTTGATAAGAAAAAAATAATACGAATATTTGGTATTGACCTCGGTCTTATTGGGTACTCACCGGATCCAAAAAATCAAAATCCAATCTCGGTCCCGGTTATGATCGGGACTTAAATTTTAGATCCAGTCCCGGTCCCACTAAAACCAATACCAGATAAAAATCTATCGGATCTAAAAATCAAGATCCAGTCTCGATCCTGGTTATGACTGGGACCTAAATTTTAGATCCAATCTCGATTCTACTGAAACCAATATCAGATAAAAATCTATCGAATCTTACCAAATCTAGGATCGGATAATCAGATTTTTTACCCACCACTTAACGGTACCAACTTTTTAATCTCATACAATATTGTTTTCTAGCTTTAAATAACATATTGTGCTAATTTTTAAAAGGTTATATTATTTTTTATAAAAATATATTTATTTATATAATTTATATTCGAATTTTGTGATTCTTTTTTAAATAATATTTATAAAGTTCAAATTTAAATATAGATAAATAGATAGATAAAAAGAGAATTAAAATCTATTTACATAGTATAAAATTTAAAATTTTATATATTTTTGAGTCGAAAAAATAAATAATATAATACTAATTAGTTTTAATTCAAATAACTTTTTATAATCATCTATATCTTTATATCTTTCCAAATGTGATATACATTCATTTTTTTTTCATATTTTTTAAAAAATATTTTTAAATATTTTTATATATTCTAATTTTACCTTGTTTTCCCAGCTTTTCATGATGTACTGCATACCTACAGAACATGTCTGGTTGGATGCCGCTTGTCCACAACCAGCCTCTCCACTCCGTACACAAAGCTGTATGAGGTTTGTAAGGAACGAACACGCACACATATCAACTTCCTTTTAAATTTAATTGCTTTATAGAATAATTTAATTATTAACTTAATATTTTACTTTTAAAATATTTAAATTTAGGTATCAAAATATAAGTATTATATTGATTTTTTATTAAAAATATATCATACTTTTATATTGAGACACAAATACATACAAAATAAGAGAATAAAAAATTAATTGAGCTTAATATTAGATTAATTTAGGTATCAATTTTAATTTAAGAAAAGGAAAAAATAAAAAATATTTTTATTAATTTGGTTTGATTTGTATCGTATTTTAAATTTTAATAAAATTTTTAACAGAGATTTTATCTATAATAATATCTCAAATTCGAGACATACTTAAACAATATTAAATTATTTACCACTTATCATTATACATAATTAATAATCAGAGCCGTCTTAAAAATTTTCAGGGTCGTGAACGAAAATTATTATTATTATTATTTTAATGTTCTATTTATGCACCAACAATAAAAAAATAGGTTTAGAGTTTAGAATTATGATTTAATATTAAAGTTTGAGGTATGATGTTTAGAATTTATGATTTAAAACTTAGGGTTAAGATTTAAAATTATTTTTTTTATTATTAAACATAAGAAATGACATAATTTTTTTTATTCATGAGTTTAAACAATTAACTTAATATTTCAAACACATTATTTTTATTATTTTATTTATTTATCTAGCAAAAATTAATTTTAATTATTAAATTTATTTATTTATTTAATAAATTATAAATAATTAAAATTTAAAGTATAAATAATTAAATTTAAGGGCTTAGGATGATCGGGTGCTTGAGAGGCCGCTCGGGGTACTCCCCCTTATAACCGACCCTGTTAATAGTACTAATCAAAGATCATTAGATGCGGAGGCACAATTCAACTGTTACCATTATCACCTCAAGATAATTCAGTCTAACTTAATCTAAAACTTTAAATTCGTCAAAAATTATACCAACGTATATTTTATATTTATTATTATTTGAACTTATCCATATTCATAATTAATTTAAGGATTAATTCATTTTTTCTCACTTCCTTTCAAGTATAAAAAATAAAACTCGAATAAAAATCTGATCGAATTATTATTAGAATTTTATATGTTATTGATAAATTTTTTATCGATTTAACCGGTCTGAACTAGTGGTGGATCCATAGAGTCATCTTAGTTGTAATTATATATCTATTTTTGGATAACCCGACATTTTTTTTGAATCAGTTACAGTGTTACAGTAGTATCTGTTCTAAAGTATGCTCTCAACCATTAGACATTAATCGCTCAAACGTTATGTTGATATTACTGATGCTCAAATTCCTAACCTCTAAGAACAACAATTGTTCCCTTAATCACTAACGCTAGATGATTCGTGTCTGATAAATTTAATTTAATCTATAAAGAAAGAAAAAATATTAAAAGAAAACTATATGCCCATTAGAAAAGTATTAAAATTTTAAGTTATATGTTTAAAATTTTAAATTGAATTCTATTTACACATGTCTCTAATAAGATAATATTATACTATTTGAGGTGACAGATAGAATGACGTCATCCTAATAGGATGTTTAAGATTTGAACATTGTTTAATTTAGTTTATATTTTTAATAAATATAATGATGTGTCCCCACTTATATATCTTATGTATATAAATTAGTCTTTTTGGTAGTCTCTATATTCTAATCTTAAAAAATAAATTATAAATTATATTATATTTTTAAAATATAAAATAATTAAATCATATACTAAACTTAATTCTCTTAATATCAAAATTTATATCCAAGTAAGAAGTAAAGAATTTATATTGAAAAAACTAAAAACAATAACCGTTTCTTTAACACTTGAGCTAGAGGGTCGTAAATACTGAACTAAATCCCAGTGAACAGATGAAAAGGAATATACATATATATATATATATAGGTCTGGCCATATCACCATCTCCCATTTCTCACTTCACTCCTCTTTGCTGTTCATTCTTCCGGTATCTCTGTTTCACTCTCTCTATCTTCCTCTCAGTGTTGAATGAATGCTGAGATAAACCCAGAATAACAAATAAAACTGAATTCCCCTCGACAAGAAAACCTAATCTCTCTGAAGATAATACAGGAATTTTGTTAAGAAAAATCTTGGCCTAATCTCCACGTTTTCCCCTGCTATAATAACATGGTTTCTAATCAGTGTTGCCCTTTAGCTTAAGCTCTACTATCCCTTTTCCTTGTCGTTTAAATACCCAGAATTTAGAAAGCTGTAATTTGTTGTCTTGTGTTCATGGACTGCTTGAGAGAAATACTAGGAAAACAAGCTCATGATCCTGTGTTTATTGAGAAGATGAGTAAGTTGTCGTCGACGTCGCCGTTGCCGCGTTGCGCATACGTTCCCGGGCCACTTATCGTCGGCGCAGGGCCTTCGGGTCTGGCGGCAGCCGCTTGTTTGAAGGAGAAAGGTGTCCCGAGTGTGATCCTAGAGAGATCTAACTGCATAGCATCTTTATGGCAGCTCAAGACCTATGATCGACTACACCTTCACTTACCGAAGCAGTTCTGCGAGTTGCCACTCATGGGGTTCCCTACTGATTTCCTTACTTACCCTACTAAGCAACAATTCGTCGACTACTTGGAATCGTACGCTCGGAGGTTCGACATTAGGCCGCGGTTCGATGAGGCGGTCTCGTGTGCCGAATACGACTCGACGGTCGGTTTTTGGCGCGTGAGAAGCGTGGGGTCGAAGGGGAATGAAACGGAATACGTGTGCAGGTGGCTGGTGGTGGCAACGGGTGAGAATGCGGAGGCGGTGGTGCCGGAGATCGAAGGGATGGGGGAGTTTGGCGGGGACATAAGGCATACTAGTTTGTATAAAAGTGGTGAAGAGTTTAGAGGGAAAAGGGTTTTGGTGGTGGGGTGTGGGAATTCAGGCATGGAGGTGTGTTTGGATCTTTGCAATCATAATGCTAAGCCTTCACTTGTGGTCCGAGACACTGTAAGAAAACACTTTTAACTATGGCTATTGCCAACTCTCTTTTTATTACAGAACATCAAATTGTTTCCTAACATGGAGCAAATGCCATGGAATTGAACCTTTTTTTTTGTTAATGGAAACTGAAGGTGCACGTCCTCCCGCGAGAGATGCTAGGGACATCGACTTTCGGGTTATCGATGTGGTTGCTCAAGTGGCTGCCCATACGGCTCGTCGACTGGTTCCTACTTATCGTATCATGGTTGATGCTTGGCGACACCGCACGGTTCGGGTTGGAGCGGCCTCGATTAGGTCCGCTCCAACTCAAGAATGTGTCCGGAAAGACCCCGGTTTTAGACGTTGGCACGCTGGCCAAAATCAAAAGTGGAGACATTAAGGTACTTCGGCTTTTGCCATTCATATCACATCACCTTTCCTTTCCGCTTCAACGGTTTTTTAATTACTTTGTAATAACATTCCAAAACTTGCAAAACTTTCCCGACCAAAAAGTTAATGTAAGTGTTTTTTCAGAGTTAATTGTACCACGTGTGTTTAAACTATAATTTTCATTTTAAATTAATCTCTTAATTTTTTAATGTTTTAATTCCATCCCCAAACTATGACATTTATTCTAAATTGACCTTTAAAATTTTGAATGTTCCAATTTTATTCCCAAACTATGACCATCCTTCTAAATTGGTCTTCCAACTTTTGAATGTTTCAATTTCATTCCTAAACTATGGCCCATTCTAATTTGATTCCCCAAACTATACCCTAATTCTAAGTTGATCCCTAAACTTTTGAGTATTTCAATTTCATAATTAAATTACCGTTTATGTCACATCATATTATTACATAACACACATCAGTGTTTACATGACAACTGACAATATTTATAACTATTTTATTAGCGTGGATATGATTAGTATATATTAATAGTTTGAGGATTAAATCGGAACTCAAAATGTCATTGTCAGTCCCTTTACTTTGATAGAATTTTGAGATTTCATCCCTAATTTTTTCTCAATTGAAAATTGTTGGCATTCACTGTAGGTATGCCCAAGCATCAAGCGTCTAAAGCCACATGCTGTGGAGTTTGAGAATGGCAAAACTGAAAACTTTGATGCAATCATCTTTGCAACTGGTTATAAGAGCAACGTGCCATCATGGCTAAAGGTAGTACTTTATATATTCTTAATTATTAAAGGTCAAATTGAGGTTTAGATCCCTATATTTTGCTTAAATTACAGACTTAATCCACATACTTTTAATTTAGCAAAACTTGGTCTCTTTACTTTTATAATGTCATTAATTAGTTCAAATAGTTAACGTAGTTAATATAAAATCAACGTGTTGATTTAGAAAGAGTGTTTTTAAAATAAATCAAAAATATTTAACCAGATTCGTTAACGATGTTAACACGGTAATAGAGACCGAATTTTATCGAATTAAAGTAAAGGACTGAACTGAACCACAAGTGGAGTGACAAAGGCCTTGTGCTCAAGTCTTCTGTGGTCACTAATTCCGGATTTGATCCCTGAGCAACCCCACATAGATTATGTCTTGGATTTGAACATGGTAGAGGGACCAAATCATAATTTGACCATTGTTTAAAGACAAGAAAGAAAGAAGGACAAAGGGCTAAAGATAATTTGACCATTTTCAGGAAAGGAAGATGTTCTCAGAGAAAGACGGGTACCCTCGAAGGCCATTCCCTAATGGGTGGAAAGGTGAGTGTGGGCTATACGCCGTGGGGTTCACTAAACGTGGATTGCTCGGTACTTCCATGGACGCTCAGAGGATAGCTGAAGACATCAACGGTGCTGGAAACAAGAATCAAATTAAGCATCACTACTTTACCAACAATCAGTCGGTCCAGTGGTACGAAACACTAGATTCTTTAAACAAAGTCAGATAGTCGAGTCCTGAAGTTATAAAAGAAGAAAAAATGGGCTGGTACAGTCGTCCTATAATGGACCTCGTAAAACTCGATCTGAATTAATTAACCGGTGGGTTGGAAAAAAAAAAAGATCACTACTTTGGCACCAATTATCACCACCAACCATGATTGAGAACCATTCTTTTGACTCTTTGTTTTTTGGGGTTTGAAATTCAGTGAGATATACAGATTTTTGGTCGCTGATGAAGAAGATATATATACACTAATATATGACTCCATACATGAACCTGCAGCAGTGATTTTTGGCTCAAGAGCTGAGATTTTTTTTATGAAAAAGCAAAGGTGGGAGAGAGTTTTCTCAGTGAACCCTTATCTTCTTTCCCGGAGATAGAAAAAAGGGTTGTTGTTGTTTGGATTGTGGGAAAATCCATTGTCATTTTCTCTAATTATTCACCACTTTTCTTTCTTTAGGGTTTCTGTTTTCTTTGTTGGTGGATTGTATAGTGAATCTAAATGTAAAACATTGTTGATTGAGAGAATCTACACCATGATCATTGTTTCTTTTGCTATTGTCAATTTGGTTGTTTCTGAGTATAGGATGGTTCTGGACGGACGTAATAATAATAATTTTATAAATTAAAAAATAATATTTAATTTTAACTTTGTCCGAAAATATACATCTCCCAACATTTTTTAAATTAGTAAAGTGATAGAAATGTCACCATACATGAGATCTTTTGCTACGTGCTTTTATATAGGAGTGGGATCTGTTGATCAGTAATAGAAAATTGTAGGGATTCGAATTAACGTGTACGAGAAATAACCGAAAATTTTACTCATATAAACATGAATGAAGAAAGTTTTGTCACGAAACTCAAATGGAGATGAAGACAGAGATTGTTATATTCAAACCGTGGGAATAATTAAACCGTACCCATATAAACTCCGTAAGGATCCCCGAAAAATATATGTAGAATCTTAATATTTTTATAAAGTTAAATGGCCAAAAGGGTAATTTACCCGTTTCTCAACGATTCTAATCTCCCACAACCTAAATATTGTGGGATAAATTTGGAAATTCTCGTAAATCTATAAAAATAATTAGAAAGTAGATTATACATTATTTTAAACGTGATTTGATTTAGTTTTATTTAAAATATTAATTTTAACATATATTTTAAAAATAAAATATTTAAATACTAAACGTAAAATTAAAATGAACGACTTAAAAAATAATTGTATAAGAATTAAATTTATTAAATAATTTTTTAATGATGGCCAAATTAATAAGATATATAAAACTTAAGACTAAAACTAAATCAATTGGTCAATTACACAGCCTTAATCACCTTTTCTTAACCTTAAAACTCTTATTTTGTACGATCTTAATTCACGGCTCACATAAAAACCCAACACCAAATATATTACGAATTTATGTATATTCGATACATTTACGATATTAATTCTTTATATCATCAAAAAATCAAATAATATTATGTTATTAAAATTTTAAAATTAAATAGACTAACAATGGTTGATCCAAACAGTACACAGTTTGGTTTTGCTTAAATAGGTCTCGGTTTTGAGATGTTATATACACAAAAACTCTTGTTGATAGACTCATCCACTAAAATTAAATGCATGATGCGAATCAGTTTAGATTAATCCAGATGAAATCCGGAAAACAAAGAACATAGTTTAAGGAAAACAAACAAGATGGCTAAACTCGGATCTCACAAGATAAACATCAACTGTCACTGCGACCCCTCGTTGAATTCAGAATTAAGATCAATGTTAAAGCATCTTTTGTGCAATACTTAACCAACAAGATAGAGTGGTCCTATATTGCTAAGGTGCTTATCTCATCCACAAGATAGGCAAATTTGTTACTTCCTTCCTCTAATTGTACTAACACATCCATGGAGTTGGGCAAATCAAGATCATCCATTTATTTTATTTGATGTGTTAAGCTGTCCAAATTGTGGGTGGTCCATGAAAATTGATTAGCCCAAGGGTGTTGATAGATGCATTTTTCTTCAAAAAGGAAATAAATTATAGTTTGGACCACTCACCAAGCCTTAGAAATGGACTGCCAATTGATTGTTTATTCAACAATGTGAGTTGCGTTTCCATATGGCATTTTACTTAAACATTTTTCAAAATCTAAATGTGAATTGTATTTCAATTAATTCAGATCAGATATTACAGAAGTTTTTAAAAGCGACCCTTATAATTTAATTTATTTTATTCACAAAATTTGTGTTCTTATTTAAGGAATATAATCAACGACGAAACTACATGGGGTGGGGAAGGACTATCGCCCGCCACCCCAAAGATTTTTTTCCTCACTTTTGTCACCCTATTTAATTTTTTAAAATTATTTTTTATGAATTTGCCCCAAACTTCTAAATATTTATGTTTTGCCTCACTCAAACCCAAATTCTGATTCCGTCATCAAATATAATACCTAATCCGAGTTATACCTATTGATTGTTGGTATTAGTGGTCAAGATTTTAAGCATCCTTTCATGAGTTTGTAGACATTAATTGGGTTGAATTCATTTTGGTATAGCCTATGTTCATTAGTTAATTGTATAAGGTATCCTTAAATTATGTGTTAAATTTTAAATTAGTTTTTAAACTTTAAAAATTAGAATTAAACCCTTTTGTATGTACGACATAAAAATATGTTAACACAATGATAATTAATAAAGATTGTTAGAATATAAACAGTTGAATCAATATAAACTAATTATATCGATTCAACTGATTACATGCCAACACGTTTGGCGAATGAACCCTATTATGTATGAAACTAAACTTATAACTTAGAATCTTTTGAATCAAAAATTTGAATCATGAGAATATGAACCAAGTAAGATTTGTGTTGGAAAAGGTACTTTAAAAACAAAATAGACAGTTGAGAAATGAAATTATTAGTGGGGTTTATCAGGTGGTGGTGGAAAATTTGATCAGTTCCTATCAGAAGAACTTCGTGTTTGAGCTTTGCAGATGAGAGCTGGTAGCCAAAATAGTTACATTCAGGGACGTAATCAGGGTTGAATCTGACAGATACTTTTAAAGAATATGTAAATATCAGAGTTTTATTTTTATCATTTTTATCAGTATAACAAAATCTCCGACCGTCTTTTTCTCTTTGATTGATTTATCAACAAAGACATGTAATAGATATCTTCATGTGTTTCGTTCACTAATATTGATTTGAATTATACCATAAAGACAATTAACAACATTTATTCAAGTATAAATTCGAGTTGAGTTTATCTTTTATTTAAAGTATTTGATCTGATTTAATTTTTATATAGTCGGAATTTAAAGAAAATATTGAATAAAAAGTTATTAATTAGGTTGATTTTTGACTGGATTAATCTGAGTAAATTCATTTGAGTTAGATAATTATTTAGGTTACTTATTCGATTTATTTTGAATACAAAGTTATTTCTACTTCAAATTAAGAGAATTTAGTGTTGGATTAAAATTCAATAACAGTGGACACATATGTATAATGTATATTGTTATTATAAAGTTTAACACGTAATTAAGTGACCAATTATGTTACACGTGTTATAGGTATTAAATTATCATAAAATTAAAAGTGTAGATACCATAAGGTGTATTTATAATTTGATGAGGGGCAAAGTTATAAATACTTCAGAGTTGGTTATTAAATCAACTACTAGTTGGTTATTAAATCAACTATATAAAGGGTTATGGTCCCCAAGAATTAGGTCAACTTGTATATCTCTTTTCCCCGTTTGAGAGTTGTGCTGTAAGAGAAAATCTAACTTTTTGGAAGATCAAACACTCTGAAAAATCTTCATCAATTAATTCAGGTACGCTTTCGCATTCAGTTTATTTATTTTATCGTTCTTAATGATTTGACATGTATAGATCTTGTGTTTATATTCGTATTAAATATATTTTATTTCTAACATTTAGTGTTGTCTATTTATATCAAATCAAGTTAAGCAGGGTTCGAATTCAAATTAATTAAATTAAATTTTCGAGTTTAAGTGACCAGGTTGATTCTTGATCCGATCAATCTTAATCGATTCATTCAAGTTTTTTCAATCAAGTTAAGTAAGTTCATTTGAGTTAGATGATTTTTATTTTAGTTCGAGCGAATTTGAGGTTGACTATTTATGATCAAATTGAGTTTAATATATTTTATTTTAAAAATCATTCGATAAAATAAAAATATACTAAATTCAAATAAAATAAATCAGATTTTCGAGCTAAACACCAATGACATCATAATGCTAATGCTCTTTGATTCCCGGAAAATGATTTAGACAGATTCTGGTAGGCATTACTACAAGGGGGGAGAACTTTTAACATGTCTGAAAAGGACAAGACGAGGAAACGCGTGCATGTAGATGGAAATGGACATACCCAAAGAGTATTCGAAGAAGATGAATCCACGTCACACTGATGTGAGAGATTGTAGAGAGAGAAAGAAGAGTTCATCAAAAACTGTGATTCTCCTTTCTATTTCCTATGTTTTTATTTTCAACTCACACTTGCTCGATTTAGCAATTTCTCGAATTAGGTTACGGGAAAGTTAGGACTATCATTCTTTCGAAATCGATTAATTAACTAAGTTAATCGAAATTAATATATCCAATATTAATTTATAAAATTCAATGATCATTTTGTAGTAGTTCGATAAATTTAATAAATGTTTTATAATTTTTGAATTTTCAGTGACTAAAAGTATCATTTTAACATAGTTTAGTGACTAATTGTGTTCTTTACCCAAAAAACATAATAAATTTCGGTTAATTTAAAAATCAACCAATAGAAATTTATTTGGTTTGATCAATAAGTTCTAAAAAATTGAATTCGGTTAACTGTTAAAGAAAAAGATTTTGATTGATTTAGTTTTGACCAATTCAGTTTGACCATCGATCGAATTAACTAATCGTACACCTCTACGATCCATTTATTATATTCAATTTTGAAAAAAAAAATTGGTTTTATCAAATTTGTCTCAAAAATCAATTAAACCCTAAAATTTTGTGATTATTTCTTCATTTATTGGTACCCATTTCAAATCTCTTTCAATTGTTTTAAGACATAAAGATAATTTTAACTCTTAACGTTTATAATTTTATCATTTTGTCCCTTACTCTTTTTTAGGATAAATTTAGCCCTTAAATTATATCTTTTTGACAAATATCTTATTTTTAAACTAGTTTGATAACTGGACCGTTAAAAATTTAATAATGATACATATATATGGAATATAATTTTAGATGACATAGCATATAACCTATCAAATACATACATATATATACATGGAATATGATTTTATTCCAATATAAAATATAAAACAATTAAAATTCAAATAAAATATTATAAATTAATTAATTTTAAAATAAAAAGTTACAATCGTAGTTAGGGTTAGGATAATATTTTATTTTAGAATTAATTAATTAATTAATAATAAATTATTTATTAATTTAGGATAATTAATTAATATTTTGTTAATGTTTTATTTTAGGATAATATTTTATTTTATATTTTAGAGTAGAGTTAATATTTTTTTATTTTATTTTATTCTAAATTAATTAATTAATTTTAGTAGACTTTTTATTTTAGAATTAATTATTTTTTAATATTTTATTTAAATTTTAATTATTTTATATATATGTGTTTGATAGGTTACATGTCATATCATTTAAAATTATATTCTATATATATGTATCATCGTTAATTTTTAATGGTCCATTCATCAAACTAGTTAAAAAATAAGATACTTGTCTAAAAGATATAAATTAAAGTTTAAATTTATCCCTAAAAAAATAAGGGCCAAAATAATAAAACTATAAACGTTAAGGGTTAAAATTATCTTTATGACTTGTTTTAACCCTAAACCCAGATAAAAAAAAGCCCAAACCCATTTCGAAATGGAACCCTAAGAATCTGTAATCAGAATTCAACACATATATTTGCTATTTTAACCTAATACCCCCCCCCCCCCCAAACCCTATAATTCTAGGGTTTCTTTGAAGCATCACCATCTGAAGAAATGGTATTAAATCATTATTGTGGTTTAATTCTCTGTGTCGTTGTTCATGTAGATTTTAATCTAAATTCTGATTTTTGTTCTTTTTTTGACAGGGGAAAGGAACTGGAAGCTTTGGAAAGAGAAGGAATAAGACCCATACCCTTTGCGTTCGATGTGGACGCCGTAGCTTCCATCTCCAGAAGAGCCGTTGCGGGGCTTGTGCCTACCCTGCCAGCCGGATCCGGAAATGTAAGATTTTTTTTGAATCATTATATTTTTGTCATTTCTGCTTGTAGTTTGTTTAGCTGAACTTAGAAAAGGTTAGGAATTTTAAGAATTCACTATAATTAATTATACCATGAAATTTATGGTTTTCTGGTTTATTGATTTTGATTTTAAAGATTTGCAAACCATTGTCATTTTCTTTGTTGATTCTTTTGATCTTTCATGTCTGGTTACAGTGTAAATTTTGGGTCAGAATTGTTATTTCAAGCCATCTTTGATTGTATTTCTTGGTTGAAGATTGAATCCTGAAATGTGTCTGACTTATATTTCCATACAATTCTACTAGTTGAAAATTTTGGTTTAAATGGCAACACAAGCTTTGTATATATGTGTGCGTGTGGAAATGTTGAGCTTTTAACATCCAAAAGAAGCAGCTGAGCTTCTATATTTGTACACACTTGGCTTTACTTAGTTTAAGCAAACATGGAGGTATTGATCCCCAAGTATTACATAGATTAGAGTTTACAACCTCAATAGTGACATTATGCCAATGCTAACCTTTGCAATCTTCTATGTTCATTGGTAAGGTGGAAAACAGGAGGGGGGGGGGGGGATGAAAAGATGCTTGCTTTTCTTTTTCCTTTCCATTGGTGTGCTTAATTGGAAAGATGGAAAAATATAAGAAATGTTTCCCATCTATTGCATTAAAGTAAAGAATATATTTATGTGTGTGTAATCTTGTAAATGCTTATCCTTAATTTGTATCTCTCTTCTCTCATCTTATTATTCCAATTTGAAATGGTCGTTTTAATTTTTTTACCCTCTTTAATCTTTCTTACCACTTAAACTTGTTTTTCATTACACATTATGACATCCCATTCCATCCCTCTTCTTCTCTACTCCACCGAGTGTAGCCTTAATATTTCATATCGTGGTTATATGTAATTTCCGGGTCAAAATTATTATGTCAACCCAAATTTCTTTGTCATTGCTTGGTTGAAGATAGCATCCATGATTTGTTGCTGATTTATTATTCAGTCATTTATGTTTACGGGACGGTGGGGTTTTCATGTAATGGTAATATAAGCTTGGTCGGTTGATATGTTGATTTGTCCTTTGTATTCTGGTTTTAGATAATTGGAGTGTGAAGGCTATTAGAAGAAAGACTACCGGGACAGGCCGCATGAGATACCTCCGTCATGTGCCCCGGAGGTTCAAGACTGGCTTTAGAGAAGGTACTTCAGTTTTTCAAACGTTGCTTGAAATGAAATTGTCTGTTTAACAATATATAGTAATATGGAATATTCTTGAATTTTTGTCAGGTACTGAAGCAACCCCAAGGAAGAAGGTAGCTGTTGCTGCTGCTTAAGTTAATTTTGGTGTTTGTTTTAGATTTCTGAACATACAAACGAGAAATTCTGTGATTATATCTAAACACTACACTATCTTTCATCTATGTATACGAAAGTTGTGTTCTATCATGAATCTTCACAGCTTCATCTGTTTGTTCAAATGTTGAGTTGGGCTATACGAAAGTTGTGTTCGGGTTTTTTTTTGTATTTGAATCAAATTTTTACACACTGTTTGCTAATCTTTGAACCTGTTGATTCTTATTAATGGCTGATTGAAATAGCATGGTTGTTTTGTTTGAACAAAGACCAAAACTTTGAAGGGAATTGCTTCTAATGGTCTAACCCAGAGTCTATCCAATTAATAGTTCCGACTTGAACTGTTTTAAATCAAACATGTTACTAACATGACGCAAACTCGAACTAAATCTAAATTAAGATCAACCCGATATTAACTTAAACACGATTCTATTCAAGTTAAACCATTGATTTAACCCAAGAATCTGATACTCGACTTCATTTGACCAACTTAAATCTACCACCCTAAATAGCCATAGTTTGCTCTGCAACTGCACTGTCTAAAATCCCATTGGCCGAAGCCATTATCTCATTTTGCCGGTTTCCGCACTCTGACTCTGAGTGAATGAGTGAGTGGGACCGATTTGTTTGATATGAAAGTGAGATTCCTCGTCCGTGAATCTGATATAGCGTGATTGATTGAGACTTTCTGACACTATTTTGAATAAACTATTCCTTATTAGCCTTAGCCATAGCCTTAGCTATACAGATAATGTTGTTGCCATGGAACTGCAAGTTCACTGCTCGTGGAGTGGTTGGTTTTAATGGCCTCTGACAGTAGAAAATAAAACTAAAAATCTCACACTTTCCAGATATGAAATCCATAAACATTGGCTGGACAGTGATTTGCATGTGGAAGTTGTGAAAACAGTAAAGAATGTTGTTATCGCCTTCTTTGTCTCCATCTCCCCTAGATTCTCCTTCCCCCGTTTCACCACCGCTTCCGGTGGTGCAGCTGCCACTTCCACCACCACCAGTTGCTGCTTCTCCACCCTTACCCACACCTCCTTTGGCCCCCGTATCAACCCCTTCATCAACTCCGCCTCCTGTTCTCCATTTAGTTTCTCCCCCACCTGCAGCTGTTTCTGAAAGTCCAGTTACTCCTCCCCAGCTTCCGACACCACCTGTGGTTGTGGTTGCTTCTCCACCTCCTGCTCCACCTCCTCCAACACCAGCATTGGTTATTCTCCCTCCCCCATTGCTGCCAAAGCCTTCTCCTCCTCCTCAACCGTCTAAGTCTTTGCCATCGAAACCACCGTCTGTTATTCTTCCACCTCCAGCACCAGCAACAACAATTCCCTCTCTCCCTCCACCAAGGCTACCTATTGTTCCACCGCCAATTGCTTCCATATCTCCACCATTACCTGCAGCTTCTCCTTCTATAAGTGCTCCTAAAACTCCAAGATCGTTTCAGTCACTTCCGCCAGTGCCAGCAGCTTCACATTCCATCAGTTCTCCTAACACTCCAGGATTCTTTCAGGCATTTCCTCCGCCTGCACCAGCACCACCATTAACACTACCAGCCGCAAAAGGAGGTCTCCCAACCACAAATCCAAGGCCACATTCTCCAATTGGGCTAATAGTTGCATCCCTTGGTGCTGGAATTCTATTATTTGTCGTGTTTGCATTAGTTTGCATTTGTTGTATAGCTAGAAGTACCAGAAGGAGAAAACAGAAAGCTTTGAGCACTCGAAAACAACAATTTCCGGGGACAAAAGGTGAGTTTAATCAGTTCATCTTTGTCTCAAATCAAAACTACTAACTCTAACATTTGTTTCAATGTTTGGTCGGATTTCAGATAACTTTTCTGCAGCTTCAATCCAACATAAACAAGAAAATGTTGCTCCTCCTCCGCTCACCATTGCTATAGGCTATGGTTCAAATAAAGCAGATACCAATGGCTCAACTGGCATATTTACTTATGAAGAACTAGTGATTGCCACCAATGGTTTTTCCGAATCCAACCTCCTTGGACAAGGCGGTTTTGGTTACGTTTACAAAGGACGCCTACAGACCGGACAAGACATTGCGGTTAAGAAATTGAAGGCCGGGAGCCGACAGGGGGAGCGCGAGTTCCAGGCCGAGGTCGAGACTATCAGTCGAGTTCATCATAAACACCTTGTTTCCTTGGTTGGATCCTGCATTAATGGGGCAGAGAGATTGCTTGTTTATGAGTTTGTTCCTAACAAAACATTGGAATTCCACTTGCATGGTTAGAACTTAGAATTGATTTCTTTTTACTTTTCTTCATTTTCTATGATCAATGTTTCAATGATTCAATGTTAATATGTTGTAGAAAATGGTCAGCCGGTTATGCATTGGAAAAACAGACTCAAAATTGCTATTGGATCTGCAAAAGGAATAGCATATCTCCATGAGGACTGTAAGTCAATTCGGATTTTAGTTCGAATCATTTCGAATCTCTCTCAGATATCATAATCTAGTTATAGCTGTGGTTGAAGTAGATTCTTTCAACAGGTAGTCCAACGATCATTCATCGGGATATCAAAGCAGCTAATATTCTTCTTGATCCTAGATTTGAAGCAAAGGTAGGCCTCAAATGACTAGAACTATTGAACTGGGATTGTTGAGATGTTTCTGCTAGTCAATGAACTCTGTGTTTTCGAATTCAGGTTTCCGATTTCGGACTTGCCAAAATTTTCTTCGATGCGAGTCCGTCTGTTACTCACATCTCTACCAGAGTGATGGGAACTTTTGGGTTAGATTCTTTGTTTACTCACACATTCTACTTAAAAACTACTACAACTGTGTAATCATACATTTGCTCTAATGGTATGCATAATGCAGGTACCTTGCCCCAGAGTATGCTTTAACCGGTAAATTAACTGATAAATCCGATGTTTATTCCTACGGTGTCATGCTTTTAGAGCTTATAACCGGACGTCGACCGATCATCGAGCTAGATTCGTCCGTAAATCAGAGCCTGGTCGATTGGGTAAGTCACTTGGTTGATTTATTTATGTCCCAAATGATGCAAAACCAGATTAGTTTTACTAAAATCTCTTGTTTTATTCTATTACAATCTTGCATTTTATTCTCCCACATTCTCTTTGCTGATTTAAACATCGAAGAGCATTTCGGAACACAAGCTCGAACAAGAGATCTGACAAGGCCGTCCTAACATGCTCGAGTCCGAAGTGTCGACATCGTTGTTTTGGGGAATAGATACTCTGTTGGCACAAATCTACTGCAAATCTGCAATCCTTATGATTAACTAGAGTTCATTATGTTGCCTGAACAGGCTAGGCCATTGCTAGCTCGTGCACTTGAAAATAACGATTTCGATACTCTCGTTGATCCGAGGTTAAACGGCGCTTACAACAATAACAAGATGGCAACTATGGTCAGTTGTGCTGCTGCTTGTATACGCCAATCAGCATGGCTTAGACCTCGAATGATCCAGGTACATACATACAAGATTCTTGTTGTTAGAAATGGAATTCCAAACCAAGATTGTTTCCATTGATTTTGTCCCGAAAACAATGCAGATTGTTCGTGCTCTAGAAGACGGCATTTCGTTGACGATGTTGTCGAACAGCTCGTCGAACACATCTTCGGAAATGTTCATCCCAAATGCTCGACGATGCATTAACAATGGTGGCTTTAGTGATTCCACCAGTGAATACGGGCTCAACCTTAACCCGTCTGGCTCCAGGACCGAATCTCAAAGAACTAAAACCTGAGACATTTTTTGAGAATATATGTAAAGATTGAGGGTTGAATTTATTATTATGCCAATTTTATCAACTAATTACTTTTCTTACGGGAAGCGGACAAATATGTTATTTTTTTCAAGTTAAATGATAATTTTGTAATTTTTCATAATTAAGAAACACAAAAATAAAACGCTTATTTTCAAGGGACCAACAATTGTAGTTTACCCATAAATATTACATTTGTATCATTGTGATAAAATTTAGATTTACATTTTAACTACCGATTTTTAAAAAATAATAATGATGTGTATTACGTAATAATATTATGTTACATAAATAATAATTTAATAATAAAATTAAGATATTATTAAATTTTGAAATAATTTTAAAACAAGAATCATAATTTAAGATTAAATTGAAATATATAAAATTTTAAGATTAATTTAAAATTAGAGTTATGATTTGGGAATAAAATTGAAACATTAAAAAAACTAGGGACCAATTTAAAATAAGATTATAATTAACTTTTGTAAAGAAAGAAAAAAATAGCTGTTAAAATTTGAAAAAAATAGGCTCGATTCCGACGTGGAAATATCTTGACCGTCCAATCCAAAACATCTTCGATCTTACACCGTAGGGTTTAAAAATCTCCCTTCGTCCGCCCCTTTTATATCTCTGTAGACCGTTTTCACTTTGCTTTGAGATTTCTTGATTTCTCTTTTCTTGTTTCGCAGTGGGTTTCAGATCTCCAAAATCGTTAATTTCTCTTCAATATCTTCGATTTGAACCTGAAAATCTTCACCGTTTTGAGTTCTGACTTCCTCTCTCCATTGATTCTGCATTTCTTGGCCTTCGAAGCTCAGTTCGGTACTGTGTAGTTTCTTCTTATTATTTAGGGTTCCCCCTTTTTATCTTATGAATTTGAAACATTGAATGATCGAGTTGTTAATTTCGATTTTGATCATGATCTAGTGTTTGAATTCGAGAGAATTTGTTGTAAATTTCAAACATTGAATGATCTAGTTTCTTCCTGATTTCTAGTATAAAGGTTCTTCGTTTTTTTTTGTTTTTTTGTTTTGTTTTCTTATGTAAGTTTGTTCTGTTGTTCGGTAGTGGGGGATTTTGTAGTTAGGTTTGATTTTGAATGATTTTGAGAGCATATTGCTGAGGGAAGCGTTGTAGAGTTGAATTGGGGTATGTAGCTTTATTCATTTGTAAAGGAACCATGGAAGGTGACATTACCGTATCTACCCCTTCGGCTGGGCACAGCAATAGCGGTGGTGCTCAGAGAATGCGACCTATTCATGGGTATTTATTATTTTTAGTATCTCTTACTTAAAAATTGAAACAATCATTTCTTCACCGTATCTTACAAGTTGCAAGAAAATGATTGTTTTGTATGCTTCTGAGTTTGATTCCTTCTATAGGAGGACTACAGGTCCTACAAGACGATCTACGAGAGGACAATGGACAGCTGAAGAGGTATTAACACCTTTGTGCAACTTCATTTCCCTTCTTGTGTATGTATCGTTAATTTTAGTCCTGTGGCTCTTGTCCTGCGGGGCAATTAGTGTTGGTGTCCATTTAGGTATGCGTGTGTGTTTTGTGTATCTCTCAGTGATGTATGCATAATCTTAAATAATGCTTCAATTTGACCGCACAATTGTATGGACTTCCAGGATGAGATTCTGAGCAAAGCTGTTCAACATTTCAAAGGAAAAAATTGGAAAAAGATAGGTATGTTTTCGAATTGAAGTAGCATGGCAGAACTTTATGCATCATTTTGCACAATCTAATTGTAAGGCTCTTTCATCTGCAGCGGAGTGTTTCAAGGATCGGACTGATGTACAGTGCTTGCACAGGTGGCAGAAGGTCTTGAACCCGGAACTTGTTAAAGGGCCATGGACAAAAGAGGTGATTGATTTTTCGACTTATTTTTTCCTAACGGTTCATTGAAGTGACATTTCTTGAAAAACATAAGTTTTCTTGACACTATAACAACATTCTACATCGCTTTTGCTAAATATGAGCAGGAGGATGAGCTTATTATTGAGTTGGTGAACAAATTTGGGCCAAAAAAGTGGTCAACCATTGCTCAGCACTTACCTGGACGTATTGGAAAGCAATGCAGGGAAAGGTGCGATGATGGAGCTTTAATTATGATATTTTAACCTCACCTAGATTTAGAAGTTTTTTGAAGGCCATAAAGATGGGAATTTTGTACCTTGCTATGTGGCCCTTTCTCACGATGGATAAAAATCACTGGGAAAAGGTGAAAGGCCTTGTCACATTGGTTAATCCTGTTGAATATTTAAGAGGATTTCCTTCTAGGATGTTATGGTGAACATCTTCTCTTGGATTTTATGGAAGTATTTTGCTGCTGAAATGCTCCTATATTTTCACCAAACTTGGGGGGTTGGGGTGGGAATGTTCCTGTTTTACATTTGTGCTCATAAAACTAAGTACTAATGTAGGTGGCACAATCATCTCAATCCCGGCATAAACAAAGAGGCGTGGACACAGGAAGAGGAGCTGGCTCTTGTTTGTGCTCATCAGATTTTTGGGAACAAATGGGCAGAGCTCACAAAATTCCTTCCAGGAAGGTACTTATTATTTAGAGGCCATACCTTTCCATCAAAGTTTTGTCAGGGTTACATATATTTGTCTTTCATTCTTCTTACTACTCCCCCCTGTAACTGCAGTCTGCAAGTCATCCTCTGATGTTCGTCTAAACCTGATTCCTCTGTTCATGAGAAGTTAATATATTTTTTGCATTTGAATTTACCAATAACTTGCTTTATTCCCTTCTTTGTTTGAGTAACAGGTCAGACAATGCCATAAAAAATCACTGGAACAGTTCTGTCAAAAAGAAGTTGGACTCTTACATAGCATCAGGCCTTCTGGAACAATTTCAGTTCCCACTTCTTGCAAATCAAAGTCAGCCCATGCCTTCATCTTCTATGAGGATGCAGAGCAATGATGATGATAGTGGTGCCAAATGTAGGAAAGAAGCGGAGGACATATCTGAATGCAGTCAAGAGGTGAATATGATCGGTTGCTCTCGATCTGAAAGTGATTTAGCTAATGCTGATACAAGAGAGCAATTCCACCTGACTGAAATGCCTGGGGTGGAAAATGAGAAGCATCCCAGTCCAGCACCTTGTGCAGAAGAGTATTACCCATCTTTTGAAGATGTCAACTTCTCTGTTCCAGAAATACCTTGTGAAGCTGGGTACTCTTCCAGTGGGAATTACCAGTTTGGTGAGCATATGTTGATAACTGATGATGAATGTTGTAGGGTTCTGTTCTCAGAGGCGGTGAATGATGGATGTGTAGCCTCTGAAAGTTTTATTCAAGGGTCTAATATGGCTGAATTGGGTGGATGTGCAAGTAAATCACTTAGTCAGCCTTCGGTCACTCGACCATCTGAAACCAGAAATACTCCAGCCTCACAATCCGCTCTTCCTTCAAGGTCTGAGGTATTGGCAACCTCATGTTGTCAGTCTTTTGCTTCTCCTTCACTTCTCTCATTGGAGGATGGTACACTCATGTATGGCCGAGAGCCCACTCAACTAAATGGTGAACCTTCTGGAACTCAAGAGCAAGAATTTACTATGAATGGACACGATGGCTTCATCTTTACTAATGATGATCATACAGATGATACAGACCTACAAGAGAAATCTTACCTTGTAAAGGATTCTCAGAATTTGGTTTCTGTTAATAGTTTTGGTTCAGAATCAAATGCTTTGCTAACTTGCCCTGCTGTTGATGATAAGCAAAATTTGTCTGCAGTACAAGATGCCGGAGGTCTATGTTACGAGCCTCCTCGTTTTCTAGGCTCGGACATCCCATTTTTCAGCTGTGATCTTATACCATCTGGCAATGATGTGCAGCAAGAATATAGTCCCCTTGGCATTCGCCAGTTGATGATGTCTTCTATGAACCCCATCTCTCCATTTAGGTTGTGGGATTCACCATCTCTGGACGGTAGTCCAGATCTTGTTCTTAAAAGTGCTGCCAAAACTTTTACTGGCACACCATCCATACTGAAGAAGCGTCATCGCAACCTTTTATCGCCTTTATCAGAAAGAAGAAGGGAGAAAAAGCTGGAAACTGACATTAAATCCAATCTGACAAAAGATTTCTCTCGTTTGGATGTCATGTTTGATGAGAATGCCACTGACAGCACGTCTCAGGTGTTTCCATCTGAACATAAAACCAATGCTAGAGCCTCTGTTGAAGAAAAAGAAAACCCGTGTCAAGAATTTCATGGGGAACTTGGCAATGGTGAAGATCTCACTGAGCGATTATATGATGAAGCTCAAAAGAAAGATTCTGATGGAACTGATTTCCAGGGAAACATAAAAAATGAAGCCTGTGATACTGATACCAAGGACAAAACTGATGCTGATGCTTCCAACAAAATTGTGAGTTTTTTCCTCTCTCTCTCTCTCTGTGTTATTTTGATGTTTTCTAGCTCAAGGTGAAGCTGCCAGATTAAATCCATGTCAACTTTTTATTCAAGTCATGTATGATGCTGACTCTGTGTACAATGTACATTGTTTTCTCACTGATAGCATTACTTTTTTACTTCCAATGCTTAATTGATTTATCGTACTAATCTTTTCCCTCTCTACTTTTGACAGGTCCAACAGCCGTCGGCAGTGCTTATTGAGCATAATGTAAATGATCTACTATTGTTTTCTCCTGATTGTGTTGGTCATAAAGCAGACAGGCCATTATTGTCTTCAGGCATACGAACTCCACAAAATCAGTATCATAAAAGCTTTAGAGCTGTTTCATCAAATCAAGGTCTTACTTCCAAGTGTTTATCAGGAAATGCTTGCATAGTTGTTAGCTCTCCTGCTCTGAAAGTAAAGAACAGTGAAGGCCACTCAATTACTGTTGCTGCAGTACAATGTGCCAATTCATCGGCAACTCATGAGAAGTCTGCCGATGATTCTGGGATCGGTGCTGCTACTGAAAGCTATAATATGTGAGCTTCTGCTGCTCCCCGTTATAATTACAATTGTTATTGTGCCTACTATTTAGTGTCCTTTATGTTGAGAGGTGTTCTTTTATATCTACTTCTAATGCTAGGATAAATTGATTGGTTCTTACGTGTTTTTTATTGATATGGATTGCCAGCTTCGCTGGAACTCCATTCAAAAGAAGTATTGAATCACCATCAGCATGGAAGTCCCCTTGGTTTATGAACTCTTTCATTCCAGGCCCAAGGATTGACACAGAAATAACAATTGAGGTATATAACTACTTCACCCTTAAGAAAGATTCAGAATTTAACCTTCTTTTGTGCTTCGTATAATCATTTTTTCTTTCCAGGACATAGGATATGTTATTAGCCCTGCAAAAAGAAGCTTTGATGCCATCGGGTTGATGAAACAATTAAGTGAGCATACTTCTGCTGCTTATGCTGATGCCTTTGAGGTTTTGGGAAACGTAACTCCAGAATCAATTGTAAAAAGAAGACGTTCCAAAAATTGTAATGTGGACAAAGAGAATAACCAGCTTGAGAACCATTCAAATTTGGCTTCAAATATCTTGGTATATTACAGGAAAAAGAACCATGCTTAATATCCTCTTCTTTTGTTAACAAGTGCAATTCGTTGAAATTAGTATGCGTTTTGTCTGCAGGTAGAACGCCGAATCCTTGATTTTAGCGAATGCGAAACACCGAGAAAGGAAACTGAAAACGTGAAGTCCTCAACAACAGCCGTGAGTTTCTCGAGCCCCTCTTCGTATCTTTTGAAAGGTTGCAGATAGTGCCTTTTTTATTATCATTTTTTTGACTAAAATAGTCTCCCATGTTTGTAGTCCATATCCTCTATGTATGCCATCTTTTTTCTATTGCATAATCCTTCCATTTTTGGTGGAAAGAGAACGAATCCGATTAATTAAATAGATAAAATGATACTATCAAGTGCACATAGATTCTTCAGCTCTAGCTCACTTCTCGCTCTTCTTACAGTTTGAAGTCTAAAAGAGTTGGTTTCGATTATTTTTTTAACATTTAATAGCAGCTGTGTTATTATTGCAAAAAGAAATGCATGTAAACAACCCCATATCATATGCGTATACTTATAGTGTTCAATTATTTCTGATAATAACCATACCAATATTTAGTTGATGTTTATATAAAAGAGGTCGGCATTTGTTATCGGTTTAATCCGATTTGACCACAAACTTAAGAATCCAAAACTGTCAAACCTGGACTTGTAAATGATCCAAACATTCTGGTGTGATTACAATATAGTGTCTGTTCATTAATTTTAGTCCTTTAATAAAACACATACCGTGTAGATAAGTTGTTCGAACCCGGTTTACAATAGGAAAAAGACCTAGAGATGATTATTATGAAGTTTTACATTTGTGTTATTTCTGGTAACTAGAGTTTTTAACTAAGAATAGGTCTTGTCTGGAATTGCATTCTGAAAACCATCATAATATAGGAGAAGAAGCTGCTTTGTCTTGCCGGATTCCCTGTACGTAAAACCTCACATCTGCCACAGATGAGAGTGGTTTGATTGAGAAAGCCAGAGCCATTTCCCACCAGGAAAGATGTGGTGAATTCGGGTATCTCTAGATGCCGGCTTTCTGGAATTCTTTCAATGCCAACACTCCATAAAACTATTGCTAGAGCAACAACACTAACCTGCAAAAAACAATGTCTAATTCTAGTTTTAGTCCCTCTACTATGTTGGAATTTTGAATCTGATCATCTACTTAAGTTTTACATAATTTGATCCTACGGTAGGTTAGAATTGATAACACACTTGTTAGCTTTAGAGTGATGATGTGAAAATTTGTTTCCTGTTATTCCATCGCATACCATATAATACACAGCCCTAATCGGAATGCATACATTTGTCTCATACCAGAGACAGAGAGGGGTTATAATTAGAGATACCATTGTTTCTGGTACAGAAGTTCTATACAAATAGGAAATGCCGTACCTTTGAGTGCGGTTTAAACTCTTGATTTACGTAATTAGAAGTAACCAATTAGGTTCGAATTGTATAATTGTCGATTACTAACATTGGTAATTGAGGTCATGTCAAAATTTAGTCTATTATGTTCAACCTATTTAAAGTTGCTTTACTTTTGGGTTATTATTTAAAGATCATTGTGAGAAAGGGGCCATGATGGCCGAAGATGCAACGGATGATGGTGGTTTGTTTGTGATCAGTGGTTAAGGATTTATTATTTGAAGAAGATGAACAAAGATATTTTTCAGAGAGAACAAAGTGTTTCTCTGTATTTTCTTATTATTCTTGAATATCAAATGATTACAGAATAAACCTTTAAATAGGCTAAAATAGAGTTTTAATATAACTAAAATTATACTTTATCTCTAATTTAAATAATATTTATTCTTAATTTAAATAAGACTTCTAATAAATCTAAACTACTAATTAGGAATAAACTCTAATTATATATTAAATAAAAAACTCTAACACTCCTCGTTAATTTAGACTTCTCGTCAAGCTCTAACACTTCTTGGATAACCAACACTCCCCCTCAAGCTGGTTAACAAACGTAGTAAAACACCAGCTTGAATCTTGGATGTGATGCCCTACTCTTTTTCTTCTGTTGTTTCTTCGAGAAAAAATGCTACTTGTTCTTGAGTCAGGAGTCTTTGATTGAGATGCTCCAACATATGGTTCTTGATTAAAAGATTTGATGTGAATAATGTACGAAGTGATCAAAAGAATCTACACTCCCCCTCAAGTTGGTAGTTATACAGACTAGAATTCCAACTTGAACCTTTGATGTAGAATCCTGTAAAAAAAATATTATCTAGTTTTTAAGGTTAAACTATAACCTTTTCATCTATCTTTTTGGATGGTTGGCTAAGATAGAACCAAATAGTTTTTAAGGCTAAACTATAACCTTCTCTCCAATCTTTTCTCCTATCTTTTAAAACGGATGGCTAAGATGGAATCAAATAGTTTTTAAGGCTAAACTATAACCTTTTCTCCAATCTTTTGAAACGGATGGCTAAGATGGAACCAAATAGTTTTTAAGGCTAAACTATAACCTTTTCTGTTATCTTTTTTATTGGCTAAGATATAACCATTAAATAAAGAACCAACAAAAGTAAACGAGTAGAAATTTCATGTAAAATTCCAACAAAGGAGAAGCCAAGGAACGAGTGTGGTCAAATGACATCAACGGAAAAGAAAAAAAATGATGTGTATCTGAAAAATCATATTGTCGATATGTTTCTGATTAGAGATGACAGCAATGTTGACGACATCAAGATCGTTGTTGGCTCTGATACCATGTGAGAAAGGGGCCATGATGGCCGAAGATGCAACGGATGATGGTGGTTTGTTTGTGATCAGTGGTTAAGGATTTATTATTTGAAGAAGATGAACAAAGATATTTTTCAGAGAGAACAAAGTGTTTCTCTGTATTTTCTTATTATTCTTGAATATCAAATGATTACAGAATAAACCTTTAAATAGGCTAAAATAGAGTTTTAATATAACTAAAATTATACTTTATCTCTAATTTAAATAATATTTATTCTTAATTTAAATAAGACTTCTAATAAATCTAAACTACTAATTAGGAATAAACTCTAATTATATATTAAATAAAAAATTCTAACATTCCTCGTTAATTTAGACTTCTCGTCCAACTCTAACACTTGGATAACCAACAATCATATTACCTGTGGTGCCAAAATCAAGAGAGCAATCAACTGGCACATCTCCTCATTGAAGATAATAAAGCTCTTGAAATCTTCATGCCTCTCATCAATGTATTTAGAAATTAGCTGTCATGGATAAGATGATGATGAACAATGGGAGATAAACAAAAGGTCAAAATTTTCTATTAGTCCCTTCACTATGCATAAATTTTGGATTCAGTCCACGAGCCGAGACTAAATCTCGAATTTAAACATAGTAGAAAGATCAAACCAAGAACTCTATCTATATATATATATATCCGTTTACAAGTGTAAAAGTTTTTAGGTTTTATATGTTTTTCGGATCTTTAGATGAGTGAAATGGATGGTTGAGATTAACAATAGGTAATGTGAAGATCAATTTTACATTGTAAGTGGATCTTGACCTGTTACGTGATAGAATCCGTTTACACAGTGTTGAGAGTTTTTAAGTTTTACATGTTTTTTGAATTGTCAATGGATGAGATTAAACACTCATGCTTTTCTTTATTCTCAACTTTTAATCTCATCCATCTATTTTACTCATTCAATGACTATGAATTAGTGCAAAACATGTATATACGAGTGTTGAGTGGGCATACCGAACTCCAATCGTACTTGAAGAAAATTGCGACGACGACAACAACTTCCAGAAGAAGAAGGAAACAAATGCCGATAATGTACTAATTAAAGCTTGGTTAAGAAAACTCGAAGATAAATCAGAGTTATGAAATCGTCATATATCTTATTTGTTTATTTTTTATATTAGTTAAATTTTCGTCGCATGTGTATCATATAATTATTCGACTAATAATATAAATCCGAGCTCCCAACAAAGGATACAATGCATAGGACAGAGTTGCTGATCCAATTCGAGACAATGTAACTGAAGAATGTGCTCAAACAGACAGCGATTCCAACACCAAAACATGTATAGATAAACCTGGTAAAACACAACACAAAGATATACATTTCTTCTTAAGATAATGAAATTTAAGGTCAAATAATTGTTGCTCGAACTATAGTTTTGGTCCCCTTATTATGCTCGAAGTTAAGATTTTGATATTATTAACTATTCCGATTAAAATATTGGTGTGGTTTCTTTTATCTATTAAAAATAACACGTAAATGTTTTAATCGGAATAGTTAATAATATCGAAATCTTAACTTCGAGCATAATAGGGGGGCCAAAACTATAGTTCGAGCGACGATTACCAAAGGGAGTAAACAATTTCTTAATAATAGTTTCATTACCATGGTTTTGGAAGAGATGGATAAGAAGGCAATTGAACAGCCCCCAGATTCCACATCTTTTGTAGCCAAAGGGAGTAAACAATGATCGCAATCCCAAGGAGATTCAAAACCAGGTTCACCATTTTAATAGAGTAGTGCAAGCAACACCTGCTGCACCTTCTCATGGCTGCCGATACCTCCCCCGTGATTCGAGACGACGGTAGCTAACGAGTTACCAAATCCGATGTGATGGAGATGGAGTTGCCTTCTGAGCATATATGGTTAATACAGCCGTGTGTTAGCAAAGCTGAAGGACATGTGTTTCAGTGTTTGTTTCTCGGGAAAAAAGGGGAATTGTGTTTTCTTGCGTTGATGTGTTCAGTGAAATGATTTGGGTCTTATAGGATTCTACATATATGGCAATGTACATAAATCTCGGTTACTTTGATTGGCTTGAAACCTGTTGAAAGTTAGATTGGTGGGGTTTGGCAGTGGAACAGAGTAGCTGCCAGTCAACGGTGGAAGAAAGATGCATGTCTGGCCCAAAGTGGAACGTGGGAATAGGGTACCTTATATTTCCAGATTTTAGATCAAAATTCGGATAGGACAAAAATTTTCGACTTAGTTGAGTTGGAGAGTTTTATTTTATAATTTAAATTTTATTAAATTTTTTGAATCAAATTATTTTTTTAATTATTGTTTAATTAGGTATAAATATTTATAATATTATTATTCTAATCAATTCTAATTTAAATATTTTTTATAACTATATAATATATATTTTTACTATATACAATATCCGGTGGTGGAAGTATAGAGGACTAGTGTGGGTCATGTCTCCCGCAAAATATATGGCAAAATTATTTTTTACCATGATTCGTCATTTTCTCACTCAAATTTAAAATTTATAAAATAATCAAATTAAATTAAAATAAAAAGATTTTTGTAATCAAATTTTACTCCTCTAAACTCACTGATTTTCAATCTCCGTCGCTATATATATGGTTATATTTTAATACATAAACTGTATAAATTATTTATCTTTAATTGATTAATAATCTTTACCCGTAAAAAGATTATTTTAAATCAAACAAAAATAATAAACGCTAAATTACTTTAAAAAATAATAAAAACTAAAATAATACTTTAAGCCCTTTTTGATATTATGCCTTTTATTTCTTCATGTCTTCTCTTGTGTGAGCTACTTACCCACACTCCATGTCCACTTTACAGACAAGATCAGCCGATCACTTGTTTGATTCATGTCTTGTGTACAATAATTGAGTGCTTTCCTATTAAAATGACCAGACACTCATTCCTCGACTGTCTTGTTTTCAACCAAGAACAGGAAACTAACTGGATGAAGTTGTGGAACTTTATGAGGAGTATTAAAATGAAGACATGGAAGGGAATTTTCTACCCAAAATTCGACACGATTGAATCGAGTCGGGTTCAAATTCCGTACCCATCCCTGCTGCATTCCACTTCACTTGCACTATTTTATCCTTGAATCTTAATTAAGCGTCCTTACTCGAACCGTGTCGAAACATTTCGATCCGAAAACACCTCTTCGAGGTTCTCCAGCTGATGCTAAACAGATCAGTTGCCATTTTCCAACCCTTGCAATGGAGCATTGATAATTCCTTTTATGTGTTTCTTAGCAGGCAAGGAAGGTCCAATATCCAAAACTCTCTTGAGTTCTACCCTAGAGGACATGAAATCCGGTCGTCCATCGGCCCCGTATCGAAGCAAAGCTCGATTCATTATCTTGCTCTATATCGGAAGGTTCCACTTCGAATCGAGAGAGGCTGCTGCAATGAATCTGAGTACTTGCTTGTAGCAGGGCCGTTCCTGAGATTTTGGTGGCCTAAGGGCGAATTGAAATTTTAGGCCCTTAAAAATATTAAATTATTATTAAATTTAAAATGATAACCTAAAAACCTAAAATCTATTAATTTATAAATTAATAAAATATAAAAATAATTAAAAACTTTCGAACGGTTATATAATTGTTAGTGAACCAAAAAAAAAATTTCAAACTGTTAAACTATGACAGCGACAAAAATTGATTTTGTGAGACCCATTATATTATATTTTTTATTTATTTCTTTATTATTTTTTATATTTTTATTTTATATAGAAGTGGGACCCACATTAAATATTAAAGATTTTAAATGGTCAACAGCAAACAAAATATGATTCATTGGGCCCACTTTATATTATATTTATTTATTATTATTATTATTTTAATTAATATTTTTTTTATTAAAAGTGGGGCCCAGGCAATTGGGGGCCCTAGGCCGGTGCCCTTATTGCCCGGGCCCAGGTACAGGCCTGGCTTGTAGGATCTGCAGATAAACATAAAGATTCTGCAATATCCTATAGTGCAGAGCAGTATGGCATGTAAGTTAAAACAGTTAGCTTAGTGTATTTAGTTTCGGAATTTCAAAAACCGAACGGATCGAACCGATCCGATGTTCTAGCATATTTTGGTTTGAACATTACCTTGTTATACAAAATTTGATTGAACATCATCATTAAAACATGTTTAGAACACTAATTTTAGGTGTAAATTAAGGGAAGAATCTAGTGAGGACTTGATTACCGTATATAACATTTAAATGAAGAAATTATCATAAATTTCAGTATAATAGAGGACTAAACCCTGAATTAGACCTTCAGGGTTCAACATATACAAAACGACACCGTGCTTGTAAAATAAATTCATTTAAGTTAATTTATGGTTTTGGTCACTTAACTTTTGAATTTCATTCTTTTTAGTCTTTGATTATTAAGTCTTTAAGACCAGGACCAAAGCATCGTGTTTTTAATCATCTAATCATCGTGAAATCGAGGTATTTTGTTTTTCTACAATTCTAGAGTTTTTTTTCATAAATTTACTATAAAATTATATGATAATACAGACTTAACGATCGAGTTACGAAAAAAAAAAGTGAAATTTGAAAATGAAGTGATGAAATTCAGATTTTTTAAAATTGAATGATCAAAACATAAGAACGAACAAAGTTGAATGACAAAGAAAAGTAATTTACCAGAAAAAAAACGCTTGACGTACTACGCAGTGGTCAAAACTGTCTCTATCATCTGGATGCGCCACGTGTATGCAGCAGTTAACAACGCATGACCGGTTTTGGTTGAATCCTCCTATTTTTTCTTACAATCATTCCCAAATGTTTGGAAGAAAAAAAAAAAGATAAAATAAAATATTATTTTGAGAAATTAATTTTCCAAAAATAAGAAGGAAAAAAGGAGAGAACAATTTAATTTGCGTTTAGATGAATAACCAGTGAGAGAGGCGAGGAGGGGGAGGAAGAGGGAGACCTCCCGCCGAGTTCGGACTCTTTTGAATTTTTTTACTTATTAATGACGGAATTCGTACGGTTCTCCGGAATATTCCTCAACTTCGCCGGACGGTGACCGGAATTGCATTTTAATTTTTTAACTTATTTTTTGAGTGGGCGACGAAGATGGTGAATTATTTGGTGGAAAGAGCTACAAGCGATGCACTGGTGGGGCCTGATTGGACTAAGAACACCGAGATCTGCGAAATACTTAATCATAACCCTGGGTAGGCTCTGATTTTGAGAATTTGATTTGATTATAAACAACGAATCTAGTATTAATCGTAGATTTAAGAGAAATTGAATATCGGATTTTCATTTACCGCACGCATCTTGATCATGATTGAACAGTTTATTCGCTTTAAATGTGCATTTTGTTTGATTTACAGAGGATTTGATTTTATGTAGAATAGAATTGTGATCGATTGCTCATCTACTTTACACAAATTTGAAAGAACTGTGTGATACATTAGGGTTTGGATGTTGTTTAAGAATGGAGACACTCTCAAAGTTTTGAGTCTTTCTAAGGGCACCAAATTAATGTGATTATGCTAACGAGGTTTCAGCTTGACGATAAGGTTGAGGCCATGGGAATTTTAATATTCCATGTCTGAGTCCCACCATGTGTGTGAGCTTTATTCAGTTCTCTTCTGTTTTGGTACTAGTTCATATGTTATATTCTAATTGTGAGTTATTTATCAGGGAAGTGAAAGATGTGGTGAAAGGCATAAAGAAGAAGCTCAAAAGTAAACATGCTAAAGTTCAAATCCTTGCATTAACAGTAAGTTCCTCAGAATTTTTACTCTGATTTTTTTTGCTACCTTTCTCTTGCATGGAACTAAACTTGGTTAGATTTTGACCTATGTTGTTGTAGCTACTAGAGTGTATGATAAAAAACTGTGGGGACATTGTCCATATGCATGTTGCAGACAGAAACATTCTTCCTCAGATGGTCAAAATATACAAGAAAAAGGTAGGAACTAATCTTTTTAACTCCTATTTTTGCATTTGTTTTTTTTCTTCCATGAAAGCTTGTTCAAAGTTTTTTACTGCTCTAATGTAGAGTGATTATGGTGTGAAAGAGAAGATATTGATTCTGGTTGATACTTGGCAAGAAGAATTTGGAGGGGCAAGGGCAGTACATCCACACTATTTTGTTGCATACCAAGAGTTGCTGGTACGTTTGATTTAGGTCAAATTCTATAAAAGGTCCTATAATATGTGTTTTCCAGTAATTTAATCTCTTTACTATAATTTCATCGTTTCTAGTCCCTCTAATTTTGAACCATGTATTTTCAATGCCGAGACTATGTTCTTTTTATGTTACTTTCATCAAATATTTATATGTAGTTTATTCTTTTAAATATATGATGATATATATTGGTGATTTGGTTTTTTATTTTATAGTTGGATAACTTTTTTGCATATTTAAGAAAACAAAAATGAGGAAAATGTATAATATTTTTCCAACTATACAAAGAATGTCAGCGTATAATATCACATCATTGCATTTAAAAAAACATAAACCACGTAAATACATTGACTGGATTAACTTGAAAAAGGATTGGTTTTAGGACTAATAATACACATACACACAACGAAAGAGGATGAAAAATCATCAAATTATAATAGAAGGGTTAAATTTATGAAAAAAGGCTTAGTACAGGACCTATTTTAGAATTTGACATTTTAGTTATGACTCTCGTGTATTCGAAACATGGCTGTTATGCATTCTCTGAGCGAAACTGGTTTCTCATTTCAGCGAGTTGGGGCAGTATTCCCCCTGAGAACTGAGAGGCCTCAAACTCAACCTGCAAATCCCCAAAATATACACAATCCTGATGATCAACAAGAGGTGGATGACCCTTCCGGAGAGCCTGAGTTCCCAACCCTGAGGTATTTTCTCAGTTGTTTGAGTAATGAACTCGGATGTATATATCAGACACGGGTATATATCGGATATGGTATCATTAGATATATCTAAGTTTTTCTATATATTTGGAAGATTTTCGGAGGTCATATTCCTACTTGGTATCTGTCACATTACTGATAGTGATATTACATTCTAATTCACTATTCGCTACTTGGTATTTTATCATGAATGATGTGCAAGTCTATTTATTGGAGTTTCATTTAATAGTTTGACAGAAATTCAGAATGCGCAGAGTATTATGAATACCCTTGCAGTTATGCTAAACGCATTACATCCTACAAACAAGGAGGTATATGTTTACAATTTGAAAATCTAGAGAATTAAAGACGCTTCGTTTACTTGCTAAAACGATTCTTTGTTATAATGAAAAACATATCCGGTGACCTTTCTTCTACAACTTCAGGAACTTGAGCAGGATGCCATTGTTGACTTGGTGGAGCAGTGCCGTGTCTACAAACAAAGAGTTCTTCACCTTGTTAATTCGACTTCGTAAGGATGTTTCTTTTCTTTTACTATAACTTCCTAGTGCCACACAGTACCACTTTTGCATGTCGTGTACTCGATGTTGTCATCTGTTTTAATGATGCACTCCGTTTGTCTTGTGGCTCTTGCCTTTACCTGGTTCTTCAGTTGATTGTGCCAGTGTCACTTGCTAAAATGCTTGGCCATATGTCACTTTTGTGCCTAATTGCCACGACGTGATCACTCGCCATAACCCTCTCTGATTTAATTGAATGCTAGAGCATTGAGCATGGCATTTGGTTCTCTTTAAACTGATTTTCACTTGCCTCCCTTTCTTATGTCGGAAATGACTGGTGACCTGTCCACCAGAGGCTCTTCTTTCATTCCTTTCCTTGTAATGTTTGTGGGCTTTTTTAGTCTTCGTTTAGGATCTATTCTAGCATGCATGGTGTATGAGTTGCATTGCGTGAAATAATTTTATATTTAAAACATTTATCACCTTCAATTCTCTATCTTTTGTAGGGATGAATCACTTCTACGTCAAGGTTTAGAACTGAATGATGATTTGCAGCGCTTACTCTCCAAGCATCAAGCAATAGCTTCAGGAAATTTCTCTGCAATAGAAACTGGGATTGCCGATGGACCTCTAGTTGATACTGGTGATGTCTGCAATCATTTTAATGAGAGGTAATTGAACTTCTTTGAACCGGATTTACAAAATGCAGGGAATTAGTGATTAGAAATTTGTGTTACTCGGTGTGCTAATCATGCTCTTATATCAGCATCCTGCAACTCGGGTACAAGTTTTTTTGAAGCCTTGGTAGAATTTAGTCGCTTGGTTTTCTGAAACCTGATTAACTATTTTAGGTATAGTGATTAGTAGTATATTTCTCTGTGAGTAGTTGATTTTCATAAAATTTTAGATTGTCAGGGTTAGAAACTGAAATTTATTTATTTATGGGTTATCTGTAATCATTGATCATATGTTTCCAGTGTCTTGAGCTTTGACTAACCGGATTTCTTCGCAGATCCATCTCCGGCACTACTGCAAGTTGTCAACCTGGTAATACTGCTCCTGCAGCGAGTCCCCAAATAGACGACCTGTTTAGTTACGATGACTTTAATTCACCACAGGCAGATAATGCACTGGCCACTGCTCCGTTTGGAGAACAACAACAAAGTCCTGCACCAGAGCAGAGAGCCTTCGATCCAAATGATATGTTCTCTGATGGTAACAACGCCTATGGTTCTTCTAACACTCAAGGTTTTGCTGGACAAACCAATCCTTGGACTCCTCAATTTCAGCAGCAGGAGCAGCAGAACTTTCATGGGAACATGGTTCCTACCTGGAATACTCAGCTGGATCAGCAGCAGCGGCCCCTTTCGCCTGTCTATGGTTTGTTTCTGCTTATGATAAGCTTTTTATGCATAGATAATTAGATAGCTCCTACTTCTTGGAGGGTAGAGTGTTGCCGACCCTTCATGATTTTAGGGGCAGACATAATTTGATCACAGCATGAGCATGCCGTCAGCCCTTGTTCAATAATTGACACCGTTAGAATTTTAGGTCGAAATTTACCCTCAAAACAACTCATACATTCGTACAAACTTAAGAAGGAAATCATTATAAACTCAGAAAACATACCTGATAGTAAGCAAATCTTGACGAAAAATACTAACATCGTTATGGTCTTTTCTCTTATCAAATTCATGAAGTGATGTTCTAGGCTTCTTTGGCAGGCTGAATAGTTTATAGTCTTGATATATAACTACATTAAAATTGATGAAACTTACTTTTTCCATGTTGAGAAGATCACCAGAGCAGTGGCGTACAAGCACTACCACTGCCTCCCTGGGAAGAACAACCAGCAGACTCCATCCCAGTTCCAAGTGCTCAGTATCCCCAGTCAATGGTAGGCATGTGCATTCAGCCGGTCACAACCGGTAGTTTCTCCACAATTAATAATAACCAGGCCATGCAGGGAAACCAGTTTGTTAGTTTTGACTCCCAACAAAGCCATGGAGTTGAGTATATGGTCATGGTTCCACATCAAATGCCAGGTGTTCAAATGGCTCCTTATAATCAACAAGCTCAACAGATGTATGTAAACCCACAAATGGGAGTATTACCAGTGTATGGCCAGCAGCAGTATCTTGATCAGCAAATGCATGGGCTATCCATTAGAGATGAGAATGGCTTAAGCAACTCTCCATTCCAGGTTTCAAGTTCCTCTTATGCTCCACCCGGCGAGCCTTCGAAACCAGAAGAGAAGATGTTTGGAGACCTTGTTGACATGGCAAAAGTTAAACCAACAATAAATACTCCTGGAACACCTGGTACCATGTGAAACCCTGAATTTCTTTCATTACTGTTCTTTACATAATTTCAGCTGGCTAATCTGATTCCTCTTTTGCCTTTTTGTCCTCCCCTAAAATTCTCTTGAAATTTTCAATACATAATGAGATATATTCTTTCATCTAGACTCATACTGTCCTACATAATGAGTTATTCAGCTTGTTGTTTGTAATGATTGATTCGTATCGTAACTGTTGATATAGTTATAAGCTGTAAATTCAAAAATATTTCATTTTTCCGAATTTCTATTTGCTTCGAGTTAGATTTAAATGGCAGTGGAACATGATAAATATGACATGCAACAATGAACTCATTGTATACAATACATGCATATGTATTGTATAAAACTATCAATTAGTCGAATGACATCTACTTCTTTCATTGTTGAGTACGGAAGAAGCGTATTGAACTTTAAACATCAAGACCAAAGAAAAGATAACGAGACTGTCATCGACCTGAAACTACAAACTTTCCATCTAAAGACATAGAACAAAGATCATTGGTGCTAATCGCTATAGGTGCAGAAGTGGAACGACAAACCATAAGCCTTAACAATAAACTGTGTTAAACCAATTTTCAGAGAAACAAAACATCTGGTTCGATTCATATCTGACCGGTTTCTCATTGATCAACACTTCCAGCATTCATAATGTATCATAAACAATGATAAAATTATTAAGAAATAACCCTTACAGATTTCAAGTACAGAATGGAACACACTCCATTTTGACAAGAAAAATATGGGGAACTGCTATAAAGGCATAGAGATACCTGCAACATCGAAAAACAACATGAATTAAAAAGAAAGAAAAAAATACTTTACCATAACCGATCAATGATCACTATGCTCGAATGCAAAGCACATAGAAAAAAATAACAGCATGAACAAGATATTCACCGTTTACAACATCAAATTATCATCACTATAAAATATAGTACTTTGTCAAGCATACAAAATACAGGCTTCTTCGACGAAATAAACTATACTATACATGCCTTTACCGGTGCTTGCTGGAGGGCATTACAAATGCATGCTATAAGCTATGCTCTATAAAGGAACATTTGACATTAAAATGTATAGAGAAAACTTCTAACATTGTAATAATATACAATTCTTGATCACAAAGTCGAGAATTTTGTGTCCGGGTCAAGATAAAAGGGACCAAATTAAAAAATTTAAGGACAAAACAAGTTTCTTACTATTTTTCAGTAAGAAAATACTTGAGATTCGGCCCGAACATATCACAAATGGTGACTAACAACAAGGAGAAAGGATTGTATGAAACAGCATGAAGCATATTTCAAACAATTCATCAAAGATTCTTACAATAAATAGGCAATTCTTTTCTTCTATAAATCTAATTATGTTTCATACATTCATTTCTTAATATTCACTCCATTTTTTCTACCAATAAGCTTTAATACTATTAAGTAAAAAGAAGACCTTGAGAAATCAAACCCCAACTCTGAGATTCAATGGCAAGAAACGATCTGAGACGAGCCGAAGCGATTGCACTGTGTAATGGCATCATTGACATTAAGCAGCTTAGCTCCACTGGTAATCTAAATTAAGAGGGGAAAGGAAAACTGTGAGATTATTACTTTACAGATTCAAAAGTTTTGCTTATGAAAAAAACTCACCTTGAAATCCCAGAAATGTGATTCACTGGAGAAGAAACCTGAGACTGGAAGCTCGATTTCAATGGAGAAACCGTGGGTAACACCGATTTGTTGCTTTTAAGCTTTAAAGGAAGAACCTTTAACCGAGCTGATGATAATCTCGAGATGATCGCCGAACCTGCCATTTGAAACTCTCTTCTTCTTCTTCTTTTTCTCCTTTTACCTTCTGGGATCTGGATTCTAAAGTTGTTGTTACAGAGAGGTTTAAGCTTTGGTAATTTCTAGGGTTTCGACACATTGTTCTTGTTTGGTTACGCATCTTAGATTATTCTACGGGAGTACTATCTTATTCGGTTCGGGTAAAGGGTATAGCAACTTTCAACCAATAATTTTTGAAGGGTAACTTATTTTTTTGGATAAGCTTTGTAATTTATTAATCCAAAAAACAGTAAAAATTTTTACTTATTTATAAACTAATTTCCCAAGCAACTAATAAATTGTCCTGTATATTTCGTATCATAATATTTTTATGCTGTAAACGAATGCATATTATTATCCTTTAGACAATCAAACAATTTAGTGCAAGACCTCTGTACTCCTCGAAAAACCCTACGATTAAGTTCTTCTCATATCAAATAAAGAGAAGTCTGCCATGCAAGTCGACCGATCAAAGCTGCAATTGACCCCCCTTTGAACCTTGACACCACCTAGGAGAGCTCCTCATGCCAATTCAAGACCTCCCGACGTATGTCGCAGCAACATAAACTCAATCTCTAAAACTGCTTGGAGAATGGACAATCAAAGAATAAATGGTCTCCATTCGACCAATCGTACCCTCATCAACTATCTTCATTCGACCAATCGTACCCTCTTAAGAAGCCTGTCCAAAATTGTCATCCACGTAATCATCGTATGCTTAAGGATATGCATGCCAAACCATACCACTTTATGCCATGTTACTGCTTCCCTGGATTCACGGATGCCCCTCTAGATTTCCCTTGTGGGAAGACTTCTGCCTGGAGCTAAGATCGACACTGTCACACTTCTCAACTTGAGAAGCTTCTTGAACAGCCAACTGAAGTGTTGTTTACTCTTCATAGTCCAGAAATTCTCTTGCTTGATTACATACAATTTAATCCAAGCAATTCAAAGTATATCCTTCCCAGAAGCAATTTACTGCATCAAACCTACCATGCAAGTCATATTCCACTCATGCAAGTTCTTCAGCTCTAATGTCACGGACTTAATTTTCTTAAACCGATCCGTGCGGCGTTAGTACTCCTAAACTATGCTAACAAGCCTTAATTTGGACAACTCAAGGGCTAGAAAACTAAGAGAATTGAGAAGGCAAGAAGTGAATACTTTATTGAGCTTTACAAAGCTTAATGCTTACACTATTGCTTGATGATTACAAGTGAGGTGAGTGGTCCTATTTATAGGCCCCCAAGTCCCTAATGGACGACTAAGATTATTTTGATCGGATGACTATTATGTTGTCTCCATAAATATCTACAAAGATCTATACTATTCTAGAGATTTCTACATTATCCTATACATGTCTACAACTATCTATAATATTCTATAGAATTCTAGAGATATCCAAAGTAGTCCCTATCTTTCCAAAGTCTTCTAGGGTCTTCATCAACATTCTAGATCCTTCTAGAATGTTCTAGATGCTTCCAACATCTTCTTCGTCCTTTTAGAATATTCTAGAATCTTCAAGAATTATCTAGAGTCTTCTAGAATCTTCTCAGGCCTTCTAGACTTGTCTAGATCTCGGTGGAACCTCCTGGAACATTCTAGAATATGATTGAATCCTTGAAATGGATGCAGGTCATTCTATGTCATTATGGAAGCTCCCTTAGTGTATGGATTCTTTAAGAATACCCAAAGATGGTTTAGTAATCTCATTGTTGCTGGCGGGTGGTGACATTCTCCCCCACCTAAGCTCGCGACGCCCTCGTCGCGTCTTCATTGAATTATTGTTATTCTTCCTTGGACTCCCAACTTGTTTTCATTTTGGTTTAGACGTGATCATATGATCCATCTTTTCTTTTGATGGTAGCCTCTTTGACGGATTTGAAGGTGCGACATTCTTGAACTCTGCATACTCCTTCATTCTAAGTGATGAGATCACTTTAGAATTTGGCTTGGTGTCCCTAATGGTTGAAACCACACAAGCTTGGTGACCCTCCGTGATGCATAGAGTGTTGGCATATAGCATCAGAATAGCTTTGACCCTGTTAAAGAAATCAATGCCTAGGACGAGCTTGTAGTCGTCCAACGAGGCTACTGTAAAGTCTAGGTGGCCAGACCATGTTCCTATATTGGCCTTGACCCCGTGTGCAACACCTTGGATGGGTAAGGCAATGGAGTTAACTGCCTTGATGGATCCTCCATCTTTTGTTGCTTTAAGACCTAATCTCTTTGCTTCATCAAGAGAAACAAAGTTATGAGACGCACCTGTGTCAAACATTGCCCTTGATGCTTTCCCATTGACTGTGATGTCCACATAAAGCAACCCCTTGGCTTCAGTCTTCGGGGTGGATTGTATCACATTTAGAAATTGTATGGATCCCATTTGTGCATCAGTTTCATGTTTCTCGGTGTCACTATCTTCTTGATGCTTGGCTAGGAGAGAGCTAAGTGCTTACCTCTGTGGGCACTCTCGAACCCAATGATCGTCATCACAAATGAAGCACTTACTGGGTGGTGATCTTCTGGTTCCTCGAGCTTCTTGAGACTTATATTTGACTTTACCTTTCCATGAGGATGAGTTTTTGGACTTGTGCGAATTATCCTCATTGTAGTTATTTTTACGAGGACTCTTATCTCTCCAACCTATAGCTTCCCCACTCTTCTTATCCTTCGGCTTGGTGTTGAACCTTTGTGTCTAGAATAATCAATCAAGCTTTCGGCCACGGCTATGGCATCAGCAAGATTTTGTATTCCCCGACGTTTAAGCTCAGTCTTCGCCCATGGTTGAAGCCCATCTATGAAATTAAAGAGTGAATCCTTTTTTGAGAGATCAGGGATCTCGAGCACCAAGTTGGTAAAGTCTCTAACGTAATCATGGATGCTCCTTGATTGCTTGAGCCTTCGTAAACAAGCTCGTGTCTCATCTTTAGCGTTTTTGGGATAGAATTGTCGTTTTAACTCCCTTTTGAAGTCATCAAAAATAGAGATGTTGCACGTACCTCTCTTAATGTCTAAACGCCTTCTCCTCCACCAAAGCATGGCAGTGTCAGTGAGGTATAAAGCTGCAGTTTGAATTTTGGATGCCTCATCCATGATGCCAACAACTGTTAGGTATTCCTCTAGCCCCCATAAGAAGTTGTCTACTTCTTTAGCATTGCGTGATCCACTGAAGGTCTTTGGTTTGGGTACCTCGACCCTTCTAGCCTCATAAATGGTGTTGGGCCGAGACACCATTGCACGTTTGCACAAGACAACATCGCCTTGTAGTGTCTCAACTTGGGTATGAATATGGTCTAACTCTTGTTTAAAGGAAGCACGTACCTTTAAGAGCTCTCCCATGAGAAGATCACGAACTTGACCTATCTCCACAAGCAAGGTTTTCTCTAGCTTGAGCATCATGGCCCTCATGGCCGTGTGGATCTCGACATCCTCCGCCTCAAGGCCTTTCACTCTCTGATTAAGATATCCAGAGTAGTCCCTATCTTTCCAGAGTCTTCTAGGGTCTTCATCAACATTCTAGATCCTTCTAGAATGTTCTAGATGCTTCCAAATCTTCTCTGTCCTTCTAGAATGTTCTAGAACCTTCAAGAATTATCTAAAGTCTTCTAGAATCTTCTCAGGCCTTTTAGACTTGTCTAGATCTCGGTGGAACCTCCTGAAACATTCTAGAACGTGATTGAATCCTCGAGATGGATGCAAGCCATTCTATGTCATTCTGGAAGCTCCCTTGGTGCATGGATTCTTTAAGAATGACCAAAGATGATTTAGTAATCTCATTGCTGCTGGCGGGTCGTGACACTAATCCCCCCTCACTCTTAGGAAGACAAATGTGCTTCCAACTTACGCGGGCATCCACAGCAGACTTATTCTCCCCTTTCCAAAAATATCGACAACATAACAACCCAATCTCCTTTAAGATACCTTTTCAAGGGTAATTTAGGTTAATAACGAGATTAAAAAATATTAGGTTATTGGGTGTGTTTAAAAAATATTTGAGGAATAGATTAAAAGAAAAAAATGATCTTATTATTTGGAGGTGATATGATTCTTATAAACCGTTGGATTAAACTTAAAATATAATGATTTTTATTATTTCAACGGTGATCACGTACCTCGTTGTCTGACAGTGACGGAGGTCCAAAGAACATTATCTCTAAATATTTTTTAAACACACTCAATATTCTAATATTTTTTTTCTAAATCCTATTATTACTATAGTTTCCCTAATTTTTAGGAGTTAATTTCACCGAACATCTTTGAATTATGACTCAAATTCTAAATTAATCTTTAAATCATCAAAAATATTAATATATGTGTGTTTATAATTTGATTTGCACAAAATTTGAACTGCATTATTGGTTATTTTGATGATAAAATATGATTATATGATGGTGATATTTTAAAATTTTAATTAAAATATTTTAAAATTTAAGGATCAACATAAAATATAAATAATAGTGATATTGATATTGATATTTTAGGTTACATTGAATATATAATTTGATTATTAGTTTTATTCGATAAAAACAAGGTCTTCAAAGTTTGTTTTAATATTTAAATCAAAAGTTATAGTATAAGTGGTAAAAGGTATGAGTGGTAATGAATCTGACCGACTCGTGTGTTATTCGGGTTCGATTCGATCAAATCTCGGTTCGAGTGAGCTCGACTCGAGACTATAACGAGCCGAGCCTGTCCAAGCTCGACTCGAAAAGCTCGTGAATAGACTCGGAATAATTATATTATATATATATGCTACATATAAATTAAAAGTAATCTTTTTAACAAAAGAAAAACAATAAAATAAAATAAAATAATTAAAATAAATTGGACACTTTTCCCCTTTTCTCAATATTGAATTTTGTTTTCGGTGTTGGTTATGAAAAGAGTTTTTAACGAGGCTCTATCTTTTATATAAAAATATAATAAAATTGTCTTTTTTGAGTAGAACCGAACCTAACGAGCTCGAACCGAGTCTTACGAACTTCGAGTTCGAACCAAGCTTAATAATATTATTTTCGAGTTGAACTAACCTAAATTTTGAGTTCGGCTCGTTATCATCCCTACTTGCGGGTGAGTTTTTTTTTCTCTCATAATTTTTAGGGAGAAACATGACGTTTTTTCACCTATGTAGTAAAAAATTAATATAGAACCAAAATATAAAAATATTATCTATATTCAAAAGTTTAATTTTAAATTAAATTATCTCTCCATTTTTTTTTTTTTGATATTTTAAAGTTTAAGGATCAATATAAATATAAATAATAGTTTGGGATTAATTGTTAAATTAACCCAAAATAAAATAGATCACAAAACACAGAATCAAAGCTCCCTCGTCATCAAAATAAAAAAGGCGACCAAAGAAGCTTCCTTTTCTCTCTTCTCAAGCAAACCCTTCAGGTTAGATTCTAATAAGCTCTCTTTTATTTTTTTCTTTTAATTATCAATACTAATTAAAGTTTTAATTAATTTCATTCATAGATATCTTATTTGATTCGATCCCTAAAAAAATTCGTAATTTGCAAATATTACAACATTGAATTTATGATGTAAAATCGATAATAATTTTACTGTTTTCCTTCCAATTTTGCAGCTATTTGGCACGCTGATATACAGATAGCGAATCTTTTTTTGAAGAACCTTTGAATTTCCAGCAAGAAACGAAATATGCAGGTTAGCTGATTGTTCGTAGATTTCTATGTTTTTTCTTGGTTTAATTTTGTATTTTTTGTGTATTGGATCAAATAAATGGTGATTTACCTGAGAATTTAGTGTGGGTTGTTGTGAAAAATCAATTCTATCTTTGAATTTGATTAATATGTTGAAATCATTAGGCATCAAGAGCAAGGTTGTTTAAGGAATACAAGGAGGTTCAGCGAGAGAAGGCGGCCGATCCCGATATTCAACTGGTTTGTGATGATTCTAACATCTTTAAGTGGACTGCTCTTATCAAGGTTGGTTCATTCACACAAAGTGGAAGTGAGGAAGAAAGAAATATAGTGTACACATTTTTGTTGGTTTGATTTTGGCTTGAATTACATGCCCCTTTTTCTGTTTAGGGACCATCTGAGACACCTTATGAAGGTGGAGTGTTCCAGCTTGCTTTTGCCGTTCCGGAGCAGTACCCTTTGCAACCTCCTCAAGTGCGGTTCTTGACAAAAATATTTCATCCCAATGTGCATTTCAAGGTATGAGTTTATTTGGTTTGATTGCGATGTATGCTTTACTTGAACGGGACATCATAGAATTAAAGGAAATAAAAACGTGGCAATATCGAAGATCGTGTGCTGATATCTGATGATATCTTACTAAACTTTGTTGATTTCCCATTCCTTTGCTGAGTTGGGATGACTGGTGATTTCACTTCTTAGCCGTGACTACCAAAACCGAATATATTATTGGAGAACTAGTACTTATTCACCATTGAATTGAACCTATTTAAGTTTCTTTGTTATTCTGCATAAATTAATCCAGTGCTTACTTTTTAACTGTTCCATGTAAAATTCAAGGTTGTCAATTCATCTGGATAGGGGAGAGAACATTCGGAGAAATTTACATGAACACTTTATGCCAAAAGATTGTATGAGACTAACAAATAGTTTATTTAGTAAACTTAGTATTTTCCAAGTTGATGCAAACCCTTATATTCCATCTATGAACATCACTTTAATTACCGGCAAGATAGGGAGGAGAAATTCGATCATAATGTCAAAAATTGGCTATAAAATTAAAATTCGATCATGTTTTAGTGGAGGAAAAAGGTATAGCTGTGCCGTTAGTTCGATTGCCATGTATGAATTGTAGGTTTCCTTGCTGCTCGATTGAGAATTTAGTCTCTATTTGTCATTACTCTCTTGTACAGACGGGAGAGATTTGCCTTGATATATTGAAGAATGCTTGGAGTCCTGCATGGACACTTCAGTCTGTTTGTAGGGCTATAATAGCTTTGATGGCTCATCCAGAACCTGATAGCCCGCTTAATTGTGATTCCGGTAAGTTGGTCTTTTTAATGCTGTTCTTTTCTGTTGTTCCATTACAAAATCACTGGGAGTAATGCTAGAAGATCATCTTTCTGATAATAAAGATGTCGAAAAGGCCATTTTAGCGAAACCGCACGGTCGTGTCTCGTCTGAACTGAGAAATTAAAAATGATTTGCCTTTCCTATTGTTCGAGAGAGTAAAACAGAATTGAAGATGTCTTCTTTTCTTTTTTCCTACTCCATTGCTGTCCCCATTTCTTCGAGCCTTTATATATCGGCAGTCGGTATCTATAAATCATTCTACAGTACTTAGAGCTGCGCTTGTTTTGTTGGCAGGGAATCTTTTAAGGTCTGGTGATATCAGAGGATTCCAGTCTATGGCAAGAATGTACACCAGACTTGCAGCCATGCCCAAAAAAGGGTGAACTTATGGTGCTACAAACCGTAAGACATGATTACTATCAGTGATTTCACTTGTGCTTTACAAACATCTTTGTAGAAATTCAAGCAGATCTCCAACTTTTCTGATCCAAAAATCAGTTTCAACTATAACTTATGTTCAATTTCTTTCTCAAGCAATATATGCTTGTATGAACAAGATTTTCAGCAAATTTTAACGGCACGTGACTATATTGAAACTATTTTAATAGTTATGTGATATATTTATTAAAATTAAAAGTATAATAACCATATCGATACTAATCTCATAGTCGAGTGGTCATTTATATAGTTTACCCTAAAATTAACATAAAAGCCAAACTTTCGTTAAAATTGTTCTTTTTCTTTTGTTGTTACCCATATTCTTTTGAGTTGGTTAAATACTTTTTTAAAGTTAAATAGTTATAATCAATATGCTAGTGTTATAAAAATAAAAATTCCAACAATCCAAAATAAAAAGATTTATTTATACGATTATAATATTTTTGAAAATCTAAATAAACCATTTTTAAAGTTTGAAAATCCATTACTACATCAAGAGATTTTATCTGAGTTCAGCAAATCATTCATAATCAAAGCATACACGTTACCAAATGCATTCCCTTCTACAACCACATAGACAGAAGCCCTAACTGGGTGGAACATTATTGTTTGAGGAACTTGTCAAACCAATCACTCGCTTCTTTCACCTTTAATGGTGTCATTTTGTGACCTATTCGAGGTTGAGCAACGACCTGTGTGTACGGTCCGGTCAGGACGTAAGAGACACAATACAAAAGCAGCAAAACTCCAGGAAACCTTGATAGAGCATGTTACAATATGCCAAACATGATTGAATGGAGAACATGCATGTTAATGCACATGTGATATCTATATTCCGGATAGTCCTGTCTAGCCGATTAGAAGGGTCGGATCGATCTGAATTGGATAGGTTCAGATTTTTAAATTTTGTTTAGTTCAAACTTTTTCAGGTTAGGCCAGGTTCAAGTTCAGAACATTTTTGAGATTGGGGCATTCGAGTTTGAGAATCAAGTTTTCGAGTTCATATCATTTTGGTTTGACAAAACATCGTTAGAGGAATTTCGATATTTTATAATTATTCAGCAGTGATCACTTACCTTAAACTTGTCTGCACAATGAGCCTCTTCATAAGTCTTGCATGCCCTTGTCTTGGGAATTTCTAGTCCATCAAGAGGGCAACGGGGATCTTCAGCTCCTAAATATAGTTAAAGCCAAAAAGAAAAGGTTTTAACCATACATGGAAACTTCCAAAACAATTGAACTACAGAGAAATACCAAATACGAAGCATTGTACCATTTACAATCAGAAAAGGGCGTGGTGCAATAGCTGGGACCGTGTTAGCTGCATCAAACTGAGAAGCTAACCCAGGAGCAATCCTATCCCAGACCTGGTCAGAGAAGTAGAACCATAAAATTGATTAACATCAGGAAGCAGAATAAAAAAGCATCCTTAGTTCGGTCGTGCGTTGCATGCGTAAGCATGTCTTGCTTGTGACTTATCTTCATTTTCAGAAAGCAACTGAACAATAGAAAACAAGAGCAGGTAAAAACATAACTGACCTTCTCCACCACTTCTTTATCAATTTCTTTCTTGCCTAAATCAGTAGTTGCAGCTGTAACAAAGTTATTTAAGAACATCAGAGAAACAAAAACCAAAATAGTTTCTCCTATATATGAGGCCAAAGTAGCAACTAGTTTCAGTTAAGTGGTATGAAGTGTCATTCCTGATCTGTTGAATTGGTATAAATCTAATAAATGCTATCACTTACACAAGTTTATTTTATAGTTTTGGTTAGCTTGAAATCTGTTGATTTTAAGAAGGTATATGGATTTAAGATAGCTTCATTCAGAGTCTTGATCTGGATAAAAGATAACCGTCCCTGAATGATCATAAATTGGTAAAACCAAACATTACTAAAAGCCTTTTTCCAAGAATCCTGGCGCAAGTTACCTTCAAATACAGCCTTTATACTGTCAACTCGAGCCTGCCACTTGTCATTGTCTACTGCCCATCGAAATCCCTACAAATAAATAACATGATATATTCTAATAACTTTAAAAATATATTTGTTAATGCTTATAGGAATTAGAAATTTTCAGTTTACCTGAACGCCAATTATTGGGGCTGCTACTGCATAGCGGGTGTCAGCAAAAGCAGCAAACCATGCATGCATTCCTGCATTTCATGATATTCACATAAACTCTACATGAAACAGTGAGCAGCCATTTAATATTACAGTCCCTTCAAATCTCAGTCAACAAACCTCCAAGTGATTCGCCGGTGATTCCAATCTTAGTAGGATCGATATCATCTCTCTGGTTTAAATAATCTGCAAGTTTTATCATATCCCACACCTAAAAGATGGAAAACCTTAAATGAATTGAAATGCTAAAAAATAACACCAAAATAATTTTGGGCTAAAATCTCGGAAAAGGCTTAAAGTAGAATCTCTTTTAAGCCAAGACTATAAATATATAGTGGAAATTAAACAGCAGGTCAATAGTTTGCTTAACTCCTGGCTAGTCAGGAATTTCTTCTAAATTTTATCATATTTTTTCATCTACAACCAAACTTTGAATCAATGAATTATAATAGAAACAAAAATGTATAAAAGTACAGATAAATCCAACATGATATGAAGGGATTACCGTATCAAATATGAATGGCATTGTATCCCCATTTTTCCATGATGATACCAGAGCCTACACTCAGACAGTCAAATGACATTAGGATATCTTTCCAAGTGGTTTATCTCAAAACTAAAAACAAAATTTTAAAAAAATAGAATCAGGGTTTCTTAGAACTTTCCATTGGCACCAATTACTCTAACAATAGAAGTCCGTTAAGTTAATCTTCTGGTACATTTTATCAAATTATACAGTTAAACAAAACAACCCAAATTAAGGAAATATGAAAGGTAGCCACAATTCACGCACATCTTTGTAAGTGGTTAGGCTGTTGGCACGTTCGCCATGGTAACGGGAATCAACACCGATGGCCACATATCCCCGTGAAGCATAAGCCTGAAAAATGAAAGACAGGACTTAGTTTGGCAAAGTTATAAATGATAGAAGAAATTGACAAATTCAAAGGCTTAGTTCAGCTTACCTCAAGCAGTGGACGTAACCACTCTTTGCACTTATGAGTACTATGCAGAAAAACAACAGCAGGCCTCTTTTCTTGATTGTTTTCTTTCATACTTAAAATCAATACGGGCAATTTTCCTTGATCCCCAGCCTACAAATGACCAAGATATGCCATGTTTTTATTCTTCAAGAGCAAATATACAGTGTATATACACACCGGGTTAGGATCAACTTACGTTTAAAACTCATTAGTTTTACACTAATTTTAGATTGTATAAATAACTAAGATTATTTCCTAAACAATAACATTCACATTTTCTACTATTAATTTTATCCATCCATTTCAGTCATCTAATGACCATGAATTAACATAATTAGAGAATTTTAAGTTGTGTAATTTTATCTCATCAATACACACAAATACACACAATATAGTAACTGAATTAGCTTATATTAATGCATATTTATTTCCCCAATTAATTTACCTCAGTACGGAGATAAAGATTTTCCTCTTTAAGCAGTTCCTTAAGGTTTTCAATGTTGGCTTTTGGACAAGACTCCATTTCCTGGTAAATTTACAAATGAAAATCCAGTTAAAAACATATTATTCACAAAAATTCAAAAAAAAAAAAATCTAGAAGGAGAATTTCACATCACTGAAAGTTGGCGGAGTAACATCTTGGAACAACGGCTTAACCACAGGCTTCGCGGGCTCCACAGTCAAAGGAACTGATATGAAAAAAAAAAGGCAGAGTATATACAGTATACACACATTAATATAATTATATAAACAGAGAAACAGATTGTATTTACATTTCAGAATTTTTCAACAAAAACGAAGGTCGAGGAATCAAACGCGAGTGCTTTAGAAAATAAAGAATCGGAGCTAAATACTGTGTGTATGTAATTACCTTGAGCACTTCGTCTGGTACGAAGTAACTCGAGGAACTGAGATCGGATCTTTTCTGGATCGGAAAAGGCGCCGTTAGCTTCCATTTCAGTTATACTCACTCTACTTTCGCTACTGCCGGAGATGGCTAAGTTTCCGGTTTGAATTCGGTATATATAGGGAATTGATCTCGGGAGGTGTGCTGGCACGTGTGGAAGACTGCACACGTGTCTCGTGGTTGATAGCGTTTGTCGAGTTATAGTAGGAGTGAGTTGGTGAAGGTGAGAGGCAAAAACTGTCATTTTTTTTTTCCTTCTAATTTTCTTTTCCCCCCATGGGATGGAAGTAAAGCATCCAGGGAAAATGAAAGAAAAAAATAAAGTAGGAAAGGGATAACGAGGATAGTGGGGACGAGGGAAGGAAGCAGCCCAGTTTTGTGTTGTTACGAGAAAAACCCAAAATACAACTGTCCAAGCGAAAGCCGAAACGAATTTTTTGGACGTCGTCAAAGGAGTTTATTTATATTTAATTTATAAATATTTGTAAAATTTAAAGATTATAAATTTAATTTATGATTTAGAATTTTTTATTCGTTGATTAATCTATATCGGATAGAATACCAATGCTTTAAAAATTCAATTAAAATGGTTGGATGTTTGAAACTAATATAGGATCTAAAACAATTGATATAATTAGCACTTAAAGAAATGTAAATATTGAAACTTAAATTTTTAAAATTAAAGAGTTAAATGGAAACTTTTGGGAATCATAACCATAAAAATCCAAGCAAAACCGCCGGTTTAGGAAGTTGCTAGGAAACTCCACCCAAACATCAACAAAATGCCTACTCTGTTACATAACGAGAAATTATATCATAGGTAAGTATTATTACGTGTTTATAAGACCAATTATTAAAAATTAAATATTTCAATATTTTTTTATGTCATTTTTTTTAAAGTGAATCTTTACTTAAAAAATTGTTTTTAAAATAAATTAACAATAAATATGAGTAAAGATTCACCTTAAAAAATGTGATATAGAAAAAATATAAAATTGATGATTTTTAATGATTGGTTCCATGGATGATGTGGTAGGACTTACCCATAATATAACTTTTCATTGCATAAATGAAAACCGTCCAATCAATCATGTTTAGGACAGAGTCAAGATTTAGGGTTGAGATAAAGCATAAATGTTTGAAAATAAGAAGAATAAAAGTGAGAAAAAAAATTAGTGGTGGGAGGGCGATTGCCCCTTCCCATGTAGTTCCGTCTCTGATCGCATCAAGATCGGATACACAGTGCATCCGATAGAACTGATATTATTAAGAAATATACAGCTTAAGGGGTTTTAACTGAAATTTCATTACCCTGTTATGTACTAAAAAGACAACCCCAAAAATAATCCAAAATAACTACTTTACTTGTTCCTAATGTTTTAAGATGGTAAGGGTCTAAAGTGTCTAGCTATCATGGTTAACTCTTAAAGATATTGGAGTTTGGACCTAATACAGATCCAAGAATCAATAGTGAGAGCTCTCTTACTCGCTAATCCGAGCTTTAAATCTCTACGTTTTGGCGTCTCCATTGGGCAATTCGTGCTTTAAAGGCTGATCTGTACTCAAAGCAGAAGATGTTGCAGAGAGGGTCTGACCTGTTTCTACAGGTGCTGGGATCGGAGACTTTACAGTTCCGTTAGGATAATGCTCCTTAACTGCTGGATTTTCGGAGTTCACGTTACCATTTTCCATGGGTTCTTGTTTACTTCTTTTTTCACTTCTGGCTGATGGAGACCACATTGTCTCTGTAACATGTATTAGGATAAATCATCACTTAAAGAACAATAATTGAAAAACTAACAGTCACATAAGTCTTGCAACGAGAATAGAAAATTTGTCCGGAAATCAAATAATTCTCGATAAGGGATGCAAAGACCACAAAGATATTATTCTATTTCTTTCAATTCTAACCTTTTCAACATTCAGAAACTAAGACCTTCAACATGAATCGGTTAATGTGAAAGCCATAATGGAGAGAATTGTAATGGAGGTAGCAACTTAATTATTTGGGGAGTTTAGGAACACTGATTGGATTTTGCCCCAAATAAAATGATCAAAATTTGGAGTCTAGAATTTCGAAACCAAATAGCTTACCCTTTATGCTCGCACAAGTAATGAGCTTATTGAGAAAATCACGGAACATTGTCAGAACAAGCTTTTCCTGCTCTGCATAGACCTCTGTGCACTCATGGCCGTTTGATGATTTCTGAATAATATTTTGAGAATCATTTGTCAATAAATTAGGTGACTTGGCTTCCATAAACATTGTATCTTCTTCATCACACATCAATGCACGTGTTCCAGGAGACAAAGGCCTTCCATTTTGCACATCATTCCCATCTGCTCCAGAGTCACCACTTCTATCCGCGTTTCCCTGGTTCTCACTCTTACGGTCGTCGATAGCAGTGCTTGGAACACCATTATCTTTCTGACTCGTCCCATGCACATGGCCAGATGAAACAGTAGTTTCAATAGAGCCTCCCTCTGTTTGTTGATCCTCTTCGCTACTTTTCTCTGGAGATTGTAACTTTCACATTAGTATTGCTATATGCCATCTTAAACAGAAGTAACAAAAAGTATTAAATTGTGAATTTGTGCAAAAGCCAAAGGTGAATCCAGTATGCAAATATGTAAGATTACAAGATCTGTAGATTTGGAGGAACCAATATATTTGAACAGAAACAGTGTTCGAACCAATCTCCCCCCTCTTTTTTTCCTTTCACTTAATGAATGAAACGAGTCTTACAAATAGGATTGCGAATTTGGAAATGTGTTGATGATAGTACATACAACACATTCTTCATTGTGGCAATCACAGCCATATGATTAACTAAAATGTTGAAAGTGATACTGCAACAAAAAGAAACAAGAACTTCAGGAATTTATGAATAATAATTACCTGCAGCAAGTGCCTTTCCAGCTTCTGATGAAACAAACACCAAAACAGAGCACAGCTCCTTTACATCCTGCGGTTGGAGGATGTTCGCCAATGGTGATCTTCAATAATGCAAAGTTACACTACTTAGCTCGTAAAAGCGGGGAAACAAAACAAAAATGGATGCTTCTGTCATTTACAAGCAGAATAAAAATAAATACACTTCCTACCGGTATATGACTTTTGAAGATCCTAGTGATGCTGTATTAGCAGTGCCAGAGACAGTGGCAGATAATGGAGAAGATGCAGCCAACAGATCTTTCAGATGATTTTCCTGGTTGGAATTAGAAAGATATTAGTATCCAGTTTTCCCTTGAATGAAGAGAGTGAACATCAAGCCATAATTTGGTTGCACTGCATGATAACTAAAATCTTAAAAGCAGCTGAACAAAATTGAAATGCCTTTTCTGTTCATCTACAAAGACCATCCTTTGTGTCAATATGTGAAGATACCACACAGAATAGGCTATTCCTGGTGAAAGAAATAAGAATCACAAAGTCCATCTATGAAATACAATCACAAATACAAAACTTGCAGTGTATGATAGTAAAGGTCGCTATAAGACGATCACATAACATAAAAAGGCTAAAAACAATGCTTTTCTCTTAAGTTCATACAAAACCTATCAGTGTTCTAAACCAACCAAGATGATTCTCGTATATAATCACAATTAAAGGAATTACCTGTTGCTGCTGAACAATTTTTTGAATTGATTGATCTTTCACTGCTAGACCAAATATGAGATCTTCACTTTTTCTTTTCTTGGATGCCAAAGGAATCCCAAAGCCAGACGAACCAACAGCTCCACTAATGGCTGCATTAGCAGCCTGTTGCATGTAAGCTATGGAGTTATGATCACCATGAACAAGAGCTCTTCTTTCTTCACTTCCTTCAAAGTTCTTGCAGTCCATGCACTTGCAATTTTCAGAGCATAAAATATTAGCTTGGAAGCACTCACAATACTTCTTGAGACAACCGGATTTCTTGCAGTGACATCCTTTATTGTGCTTTCCGACCATCTGGACATCATGTGCATCATCCTAGATTTGTTCAAGACAATGAGAAACTCTTAAAACTCAGCAAAATCAATTTTTCATTTTTCTATATAAACAAATACATTGGTCCTTGCATATCAACTGATGCAATGACAATACCAAACCTGCAGTAAAAAGAATAAAAGTAGACTCAATTTGAACCTCAAAGAAGGAAACTAAAAGGGGAAAATCTCATCACTATCACTTGGTACCACTCATAATGAAGCAGCTTGAAGATGCCAGATAACATACCCTAGCATCCCGAGGTCTGTGGGGACTGCTGGCAATCTTCGGTCTAAATGCATTTGGATTGCGTTCTAAGGTTGTTCCAACTGCTTCTTGCCTTGCAACCTCATTCTCCACATTGTTGTGGCAATTTATGCAATTGCAGCCATTACAATAAATTCCAGAAGAAAAGCACTCACAGTACCTAATAATAACCGATAACAAAATTCAAAATAGTACCCAATAAATTATTGCAAGAAAAAGATGCCACAAACAACCATGAAGCAACAAGTTCAAACGTACCTAGAAATTTAAATAAGACAATTCAATTGATAATAGATCCTAAATACATGGTAAACAATAAACCAAGTTGGTGTTTGTTAATTATAATCTAACAAAGATTGTTTCATTTCCACAAACAAACCACTAGCAAGAGGAAGATAACTGATGTGACTAAATTGTTTTTCCTCGAAAAGAACTTCATATATACACTGAGAACAATGGATCATCCACCACAGAGGCACAGACAAAAGACAAAACTGCAGTAAGCAAAAGTCAAGCTACAATTTGATGAGTCATCTGTAACGATTAAGCATTTTGCTTATTCTCCACAAAGATCAACATCATAATACCATGTAGCACTTTGATATGTATGCCTTACGGATCAAGCATATAACTAGAAAGGTGACATAGAATTTAAATAAGTGTTGATGAACTTACAACTTCAAGCACCGAGAATTCTTGCAATTACACTGCTTTTGTTTCTTTGGGGTTCCATCTTTTGCTTCAGCATGTGCCCGTGGCCTGGACCTCGGGGACTCTTGCTTGCTGGATGAACATATTGTAACAATCATATTTTAGTCGTACACAATGTTCTCACTACTCTGATGTCTATAGTGCCAGAAATGTCTCTTTAAGCAGAAAAGAACAAAAAGCCAAACAGATCACATTGATTTTATAAAAAAGTTAAATTCTAAAATTAGAAGAAGAAGAATCTACGAAGAAGGAATGGATCAGCTTTAAGATAAACTAAAAGCTTATTTAAATTTTAAACCATAAATATGCTTATTTACAACATAAATTATATTTTAAGGTATAAAAGCGAGATAACTATTTTCTAAAAAAAGAGAGGACATTTATAATCTAGAGGGAATTTAAAGATTTCATGAAAAAATACCTCAATTGAAATGTCTGTATCGGAAGCTTCTGAACTGGATGAGGCACCCGTGGCATGACGGTTACCGGCTGAGAAGGCGGAGGCGGAGGACGTGTTCGAACTCGTGGCGTTGACGGAGACTGAGATTTCAGTTGTAGCAGCGGCTGCGATTGCACCGTTTGCGGCTGCAAACTTAACCTCAATTGCAGTTCCTGCGGTTGCTGCTGAGGCTTCGTCAGCAAAGCCGTTTGCGATTGCCACTGCGATTGAGGCTGCGACTGTAAAAGCATCGGATGATCCGGTAACGTCACATTTCCAGAAGCGCGACACCCCGCCGTGAAATCTAATTGCCTGGCCAATTTCTTCGATGTGAAATCCGGAACCGTTTCTCCTTCCTCCATTATTCAATCTTCACACCACAAAAAAAAGCACTTAAATTATTAAAAAAATAACAGTAAATCAAACTTAAATTCAAGAAAAAAATCGCAGAGACATGAGTTTTCTCTTCAGTTTACCGTTCAAATTTCCATTAAATAAAAAATTAATGTCAAAAGGAAAGCTTTGAAGAGTGAAGAAGCTAAGCCGCCATAAGCTTATAGATTTGTACAGAAGTGTAAGTCTTTTTTCCCCTTCCAGCTTTGCTCTGCTTCACTTCCCCTCTGTCTCTCTCAAAAATCTTTAAATTTGAACTTTATAAAAAATGGACGGTTAGATTTGTTTTGAAGTGAATCGAACAGTTGAAATTGAATTTTTTGATTGACGGATGGGATTAGGGAGAAGAGTGAGGAATGAATGACCGCCGTTGGATTATGATATGTTTAGGGCTTTTTTGTCTGGGAAGTAAAAGGAGTGGAATTTGGCGCTAATGGAGTCCGAAAGCGATTGGATTCTTGTTTTTATTGCATACGTGTACGGTCAAGATTGTTTTGTAGTCTAAAATGGACGGGAGATATTGTTGTAAAGCCTGCAAAAGGAAACGCTGTCGCTTTGACCGATTTTCAAGGGACCCATTGAAGCAAATAAATTTAAATTTTGGGAGAAAATATATTTTATTATTTTTTTCATTTGAATTCTTTTTTATCGTTAGCTTAATATTCAAATACGTGTTCAAATTATACTTGTGGGTTATTTTTGGTGTCTGAATTATTTTTAATTTTAAATGTCTAAAGTTTCAATTACGGTCATTTTAAGTGTTTAACTATCGACTATCATTGTTTTTGTTAAATTTTTATTTTATTTATTTATTTTTAATTTAATTTGTTTTTAACTTAATTTTTTAAAAATTAAAAAATTAAAATCTTTATAAAAGAGTCTCAAATCTCTAACTCTAAACCTCAAACCTCTAAATTATCAACATTATCAATGTTTATTGTATCATCCGAGACCATCAATACCGTCGTCGTACTACCACGATCGTTTCCCCTAACCATTCATCGTTGTTAATTCGGTGTAGGTGTTTCAATCGGCTTCCTAACGTTGAAAGAAACCAAATTCACGAAAATAAGTCGTTCGACATACCTACCGTGAGTTATAGACAATGGTTAGTTGAAAGAAATGATCATGACAGTTCGTCGACGGTAATGGTGGTCTTAGATGAGATAGTAAACGGTGACAACGATGATAATTTGGGAATTTCGGGTTTTAGGTTCGGGATTGGAGACTATTTTGTAAAAATTTAAAACTATCGATTAAAAAATAGGTTTTAATTTTATTTAAAAATAATTAAAAAATTAAAAGTTAAAACTTGTCATTTGTCACATTTTATTGGTAAATGGTTTTTTATTAGCGGTTAGACACTTAAAATAATTTAAATTAAAATTTTAGACATCTATTTAGAGTTAAAAATTGTTTAGGCACAAAAAATATCCACAAACATAATTTAGGCACCTATTTAGATATTAAACCACTAAAATTTACAGTTAAAAAATATTTGCGAAAATCCCACTAAAAATCCTTAAACTACCATCTAGATTTTAAATTGGTCCTATATTTTCAAAACATCACAACCAAATCCTCGTGCTCGTTTAGATTCTAAATTGGTCGTAAACTTCAAAACATGATAATTGAATCTTCAAAGTATCAATATTATATCAATTAAGATATTTCATCATTCTAATTTGGTCCATATATTAAATATGTTTCAAGTTAAATTAAACTAATATTTAACGTTGAAACTAATATGTTATTGACCGATAATTTTTTTAATTAATCTAATATAAAAATTTGAATATCTTAATTTGAGCAATTTAAAATTTTAATTATAATTTATGATTTTAAATTATAATTTTAGGATATATGGTGCAATTAAATCAACATATAATGATGTAGTTTAAACATGTTTTGTACAATTGAATTTTGATTTTTTTTAGTGAAATTTGTAAAACATTATTATTAATATAGCTAATTGTATTACATGTCCTTAAACTATAATTTTTATTTTAAATTTGTCTCTAAACTTTTAGATATTCTAGTTTTATCCTTAAAGTACTATAACTTTCATTCTACATAGAATATCAAATTTTTGAATGCTTCAGTTTCATCCTCAAAATATAATCTTCCTACCAGATTAATCCTTCAGACTTTTGAACGTTTGAATTTTTAAGATAAAAATTATTGTTTATACTGTATCATATTATTACATGACAATTAAAATTTGTTATAGTGTTTTTAGTAACGTAGAATAAAATTAACATATTATCATGAACGAATTCAAGTCTGAGTCGCATGCATAACAAATCACCCAAAAGATTCTGAGAAAGATTTTGTGCTCGAAGAGATGATCATACTAGCCTGATCTTAGAAAGGATTCCAGGTGTGGATCAATGGTTGAGAGCTGGGTTTACCAAGTTAATGTTGCACCGATACGGATTCAAATATGAAAAAGAAAAATATATTTATAAAATTATAAATACGAATATGACAATGATACAATAAATATAAAATAAATTTTAATATATATAATCATAAAAAAATTTATTAAAATCTTTATAGATTAAAAAATATAATTATTTTTATATTATTCACTACTTTTCTAAGAATATTACTTAACTAGCTATAAGTAAAAAATAAAATATTAAGCATTCATAGTATTTAATAAATTTAAAAAATATAGATAAAATTTAAAAATTAAATTGAGTCAAATTAATTGAGGTTCAATTAAAGTATTTTAAGGATCAAATTGAATACAAAATAAAATTTATTACATTTTTAAATCCTAAATAATTCAAACTCTACTATATAATTTATCCAATAATATAGATATTTAAATCCCTTTAAAAAATTACACACCCACCATTCCGTCTTCTCCTTTTTCTTTTTTTCTTTTTTTTTAAATTTCAGAGAGCTAAAGTAATTTTTTTTTTATCGTTCGTCGGATATTTCAACTATAAATAAAAGAATAACGACAATAACAATTCGCTATTATCCTAAAATACTTAGGGTATGCACCTGTTTTTTTTTTTATCCTCGAAACATCCCTTATAGTTTTTCGTTAGGAAGCACAAGTACGACAATCTTACTCCGTTTTAAGTACCCGAAACGTCTTTGGGACGAGTACGAGACGAGTAGGGATTACGTATCGGGGGCGTATTATGTTAATAGGGTATGATTACTTTTAACCGGGGACGGTTGTGATATTATTGGGACGTTTTGAGGACGAAAATGGACCTTCACTTGCGTCCCCAAGGCTATTTTACTGTTGCTCTCGAACAGATTTTGATAGCCTCGTCGACGGAGGAAGAGCATAAAAACCAGGTGAGAATAAAATAGAAGAAGAAAGAAGGAAATGAAAGTGAAGTTGGAGAAGAGGACGGGAATCGTGGAAGACACTCGATTTTTTATGCTATTGTAGGACCCCAATAATTTTTTATTTTATTTAATTATAAGTGTTTTTTACAATAAATTCCATATATATTTTAGGTATAAAGATAATTTTAACACTTAACGTTTATAATTTTTATCATTTTGACTCTAATCCTCTTTGGGATAAATTTAGTCTTTAACCTATATTTTTTGATATCTTATTTTTATAACTAGCATGATGATTAGATAGTTAAAAAATTGATAATGATATATCATATATATATATATATATATATATATATATATATGTAAAATGATATTTAAGATTTGAGAATGCTTAGTAGCCTTTTATTTTAGATTTAATTAATTTTTAATATTTTATTTGAATTTTAGTTGTTTTATATTTTATGTTATAATAAAATTATATTTTACATGTATATATTTGTCATTATCGTAAAAAATTTAATGATAATGACATGTCATATGTAGAATGATGCTAGATGTCATATTATTTAAAATATATTATCACATATATATGACATGTCAATACCGTTAAATTTTAACCGTTTGGTCATTATGTTAGTTAAAAAATAAAATATTTATCAAAAAAACATAGGTTAAGGGTTAAATTTATCCAAAAAAGAATAAGAACTAAAATGATAAAAATTATAAACGTTAAGGGTTAGAATTATCTTTATGCTATATTTTAATACATTCTTTTAAAAAAAGCATACAATTCATAAATGCATATTTATTATTTTATTTAATTATAAATAAATTAATAAGAATAAAATTATATTTTAATTTATTTTTATTAATATTTTATTTTAATGGATATTATTATTATTATCATCATCGTTCCTTTGTCATACATGTATCTTATAATTTTAAGAATTATCGTTTTTCGTCGCCGTTCCCGTATCTATCCCTGTAAATGTGGAATATTCCCAGAACGTATCCCGACTATATCCATATCATATCCGTGTTTTATAATTAAGAACCCTAATATGTTTTTTTTAGAAAGAAGTGAGTTTTTTTAACGTTTTAAACATATGATTTAACAAACAATTAGGTTAAGAGAGTCTCAACATAACAAAAATTTAATAAAAAAAAACAACAAGATTCAAAACCCGGATCAAACCAACCCTAATATTCCTTAAACTCAAAAACTCAGAGCGACAGAACATCAACCATGAACCCTGTCGACCATCTGTAATAACAGTGACAGTGTGTTGAGGTCTGCTATGTCCTATCTACATGTGATGGCAGAACACTATAAAGAGGAAGAAGGAATAGGATGTTGTATCACTTTCAGTCAATAAAAAGTTCAATGGTTCACGTTCATTCACCCATGATTTAGACCCCATGTACAGGAATAAGTAACAACCATGACTCACTGCCTCTACTATATGGAAAAAAGTTACTGTCGCCGGAAAAATTATATCATGGGTCAGTCCCACCACGTGTCCATGGGACCAACCAATAATAACTATTCACTTCATCAATTTTTCCATGTCATATTTTTTTCCCAAGTGAATATTCATTTTAAAAATTAAAAAATAATGAGGTGGATAATTATAATGAGGTGAATATTCATTTTCTTAATCACCGAGATAAGATAATTCGTGCTCTAAACGTAGTTAAAAGTTTCTTGTTGACATCTCCTTCTGATTATAAATTTTAAATTTATTATAAATATTTTTTTCTCTCTTTAAATAAAATTTATTAGAAAAAGAAAATTCATTTTTTAAAAAGGAAAACTCAAATTAATTTAACTAAAGAAAAACACAAATGCACAAGCCCTAAAAGTTTTCATTCTCACAATCAGCTTCTCTTCGAAGAACAAATTTCCCTTTTCAGGATGATCGGCTTCTCTTCTCTCTCAGCAGAGATTTCCGTAGTATTCTCGTGATTTTAATTCAGATCCAGGTTGGTTCTTCTTTTCCAAGTTAAACAAAGTCTGATGTTTCTATATTTATCAGGTTTTCGCTGTTTGGATAGCTTTAACTTGTTGATTTCTTTTTTAATGAATGTTTGGTTAGAACCTCTTAGCTTTGTATCTTATCTACAATTACTGTTATATTTTAATTTAATCTGTAAGATTCACTGATTCTGAGTCTACACCTGAAAATGCAGTTATGATTTCATTTTTTTCACTAAAAGCTATGTTTAGAACTAGAGGCCAAGAAGACTGCGGAATGTCAAGGCATCGAGGCAAATTCTGCGGTTTGCAGTGAAGAAAGGAGATAAATGGAGACATGCACAGTAACTTGTTGAATCTGAAAGCGGGTGTGAAGGAAATTTCTGAAAAATTCAACGTTGAAACGGGGAATTTGAAGGGGTTGACCGTTTTTTTCCTATTCTTTCCGGGGCTGATTGTTGTTTATACACGTGCTGGATTTGGATTTTTAAATTAAAAAATTGTTTTTTAGATGAGTTGAACGGGAACCATTCCCTTGTAGCTCTATTTATTTCTAACATTGTTGGTGTTAACTAGTTTACACATACATGGAGAGTACTGTTGTGGTTGTGGAAAATCAGAGTTGCAGTTCTAATTTTGTTCCGAAGTCTGGGGGTTCACCATTAAAGATTGACTCAATATCTATAGATCTTGTCAATGCTAATGATAACATTGGTGCTGGGAAGTGTGAGCATTTCTCGATTCGGTAAGCCATTATCCAGTGCGCAGCTTCTCAATAAACTTTTTACTCGGTTTTATATAGATATAGATATAGTTCTTTTTAGCAATAAACCTAGACTTGCTATGTGTAATACATTAATATTTGTGTTGGAACTTTGTTAAATTCCTTTTGTTTTAAATGCAGTGGATATGCATCCGAGATGCGCCATAAAAACCAGAGGAAATGTTGGCCATTTGCATTAGATGGTGACCGCAGTATATCTGAAGAACAAGACGGTAAGCTTCCTCCTTTACTGGTTCCGAAGTTCAGATGGTGGTGCTGCCAAAGCTGTCTGCACGAAATCGGGGCTGATGGCAATGTAAATGAAGACAGAACTTTTTCTAACAATGGTAGCAAATTGAAAAGCTTTGGCTCTTGTCCTCATGTGTCGTCCTCCAACAGTGGTGCTACAGTTCTATCGGATTTGCAGCAAGCTGTAAAGATTAATGTTGTATCGGGAAAATCTGATGTTAGTTCTCATGTGAATGTCAATAGCAGTGATAAAAGTGAGAAAGCTGCAAAAATTGCTAATGTACAAATCTTAGGTATATTTCTATCCTTAATTTGTTCTCATGCGTTTACTTCTACATTAGAGCATTAATTATTTTTGGTGATTTTTACAGGGCAAACAGATCTCTTAGAAAATAACATTAGTAAGGAAACCCATATTTCAAAATATGCTGGAATAGATGTTATTTCTAGCCTTATGAAGCAAACACTTCATATAGGTAATAAAGGTATGTCTGCAATGAACAGATGCTAATTAAAATGCTAATCTGTTTCATGTTTTGCAACTGAAAGTAGAACTGCAGGTGTTGCAATAACTGTGCTTCTTATTCTTGCAACAGTGGCTTCTCCGCAACTTGATAAACCTGCGATAAACGATAATGAAATTGCTGGTGACACTGTTCCTGAGTCAAACCCGAGTTGCGCTGTTGAGGATGCCACCGGAACACATCAAACAGAAAACCATGCTTCTACTTCTGTTCAGCAGATGGTGTTGGTGAAAATTCATGATCCCTTAGTAGTGGCCAATATGGTTAATGGGGTTTGTACAGCTGAGTATCCTTCATTGGAGTTAGATGATTGTGACTATGCATCATCTGAAAGTGCCGAGATATTGCCTGGTAGTACATCTGGAAGAAAAAAGACCCGAAAGGTGCGTCTGCTGACTGAATTGTTGGGTAAAACTGGAGATGAAAAAATTGATCTTTCAAGTTCAGAAGATTCTCCTTCGACTGCCATTCCGGATGCATCTATGGACATAGATTCAGTATCTGCTCCCCATGATCTAGTCAGTTTCCAAGAAAATATAACAAGCAACTTGGCTCTTAGTAAGAAAAGAAAGTTACCAGAAGGTGAAGAATGGAGGCTTGGGGAAATGAGCTCTCCGAACAGTGGGAATAAAAATCATAGGTCATTCAACAGAGGTGCAGAAACTACTGATGAAATTCCAATTCCTGGTTCAGATTGTACAGTTAATGGATGTGTCTCACAAACTGGTGCAAAGAGCCATTTAGTTAGCCTTAAAGTTGATAAAAGTCTTACTGCAGGAAAGAAGAAAAACAAAAAGACCCCAAATTTTGATGAATGTTTGTCTGGGTGTCTGTCTCGAGGAAAATTGCAGAAGGAGAGACAGAAAAAACCAAGAGATACCACTAAGAGCATTGCCACTGATATTGTTCTGTACAAGCCAAATGATGTATCTGAAGACAGTGAGTTGGATCCCTTTTCTCAGTCTGCTCAAAAGGCAAAGAAAAAATCTAATTTATTGAAGAAAAAGAGTAAGATGCATCAAGATCTTGATGGGCATGCTTTTCCAATTCCTTGGAACAATGGCTTGCTCAGAGAAGGTCTGATGTCAAGGGAAAATGTAGAAATGCAACAAACTGGGTCTGTTTCTGTAGATGCATCAGCTGAAAGAGGAATGCAATTTTCACCTAATAATTTCTTTCCTGCCAAAACATATGATGGGAAATATATTACTCCAATCAAAGATGGTTTACCACCTCTATTGCCTTGGCAAGGGCGTGTTCTCACTGAACATGAGATTTGGAGGAAAGATTTAAAGATGAATTCTGTTGGGAACTCTGGTTTTCCGTTTTATTCTGAACTGGATGTTGACCCCAGCAGTAACCGGACTACATACAGAATACCATTCCTGAACGAGAAGCAAAGGCATCACTCTTGTGCTGAAGTTGGGAGTTCTTTGATTCGGCAAATGGTATGAGCTTTTCTTTTGTTACTCTTGTTACTGATTAGCATATAAAAATGAAAAAATTATTTATGGCAGGGCAATTTATGGCAGGGCAATTTTGGTACTTTGGTCCTCTGTAACTAACATAGTTGACATTTTGTTTTGCTAATACACAAATAATTCAAGTTAAGGTAACATTCGGTTTAAATTTCTTGAACTTTCACATTAAGTTATTTAGGCATTTGAGCCTTTGACTTAGAAACTTACCTTTTCCTCGACCTTGAATCGGAAGATAATCTATTAGTCAAACATGGTTAAGACACTTTTTCCTGGATTATGGATTATGCTGGAGATATAAGAATCACTTAAAATGTTTACACCTTACTATTTTTGGAGAAAACAGGTCCACATAATTGAAAATCTACTATACTTTCATACCATTTTGGTTCAGTTCAGCTATAAGCTCATTCCATCTTATATACTATCTGCAATTTATTAACATAAGTAAGTTATGTGAGTTTGATAATTTTAAGTGGGTTAAACATATACCTCGAAACACAGCTCACCCTTTGGGCAGGTGTTCGCCATGTTTCACTGTAATCGTTTTTTTACTTTTAAACAGGATTTCAATGGTAAAAACAATGGGAAATCTGTGGAGCTTCCGGACTACCTGGCCCTTGATAGGAAGAATTATGATCAACGAGCTGAAAGGGCATCTGGGCAAGGAGCTTTAGATGACATACCCATGGAGATTGTTGAACTCATGGCCAAGAATCAGTATGAGAGGCGTCTTCCAGATAGAGAAATTGATAAACAGCCATTGCAAACAGCCAATAACACCAGAAATCATCAGATTAGGGTGGATCTTAATAAAGTATATGGAAATGAAGAGATGCAACTGCTTCAGGAGACCACTCAAAAACCAAAACCCCGGGCTAAAAATGGAAGAACTGGCAAAATTGTAAGAGATGATATACAAAAATCAGTTGATATTTTCTCTCATCTGGACCGGAATCAGTACAATATGAGCCAGTTGGAACAAAGTTTTTCTGCTGCCAGCTTTAAGCCTTTTCCTATATGTAGTGAGAAGCTACTGAATGGAGTCCAAATTTCTGCCACCAAGTCCAGCAGGCAAAACAGTGCTCAAAATTGGCAGTGGATTGGGAACATGGTTGGGCAGAGGTCCTCTCAGGCCAGTGTGCAGCCATTGGGAATTTGTAACTCATGTCAGAGTGCTCCACAACAGAATAAAGAAGCGGCTCATCTATGGCCGTCAACAATACCAAATAATGTGCCCTATCTATTTGGCATCCCTCAGAAGTGTAGAGATTTGGTACCCAACGTAGATGCACTTTCACATTGCCATGGAAATCTGCCCAAGGGAAATGTGAGTGGAAATGAAGATCGGAATTTCTTAAATCAGGCTTCAAATTTTGAGAAGCATTCTAGGAAGTTTGATTCAGAAGTTCTTAGAACACATGCAGATTACCCATTTGCTTGCAAACATAATGGGGTGGGGTCAATTGATATGTATTCTAATGAAACCATACCTGCCATGCATTTACTCAGCCTGATGGATGCAGGGTTACAGTCAGGTGCACCCGTTGATGCGGATGGGAACCAAAGATTTGTTAAGAAAACCTCCTCTCTTCATGGTCATCATCAGACTAAAGTGTTTTCAAGCCTGCCTTCTCGGGGAGATAGGACCAATTCAATGAAACATCCAACCTATGATTGTTATGGTAAAAGCCATCTACCCACAAGTTTCTGTGAATGTATGTCTGCCACACCTATAGCCACTCCTACATCATTTCAGCATGATAAAAGTTTCAAGAAGGTGAGTGATTTTACCGGTCAACCATCACTGAAGTCAAGAGGGAAAGAGAAGAAGTGCTCAGACTCACAAAGGCAGAATAAAAATTGCAGATCACAAAAAAATGTATCTTCAAGTAGTGGCTTAACTACAGCTTGCGGAACTTGTACCGTTCATAGTATGCCAAAAATGGTGCCTGGCGCATCTGATTTTATGATGTTTCGGACACAGCATCAAGCGTTATTGAGTGCAAACAGACAGAAGCAGGAGGCTCGAACTATGGGTGGTACTCTTTTCCATCCAAGAAGTGGTTCGGAGAATGAAATCTGCTCCATTAATAGAAACCCTGCCGAGTTTACCGTGCCTGAAGCAGGAAATATCTACATGATTAGAGGTGAGGACCTGAAATTTGGAAGGGGAACTCCCTCATCTGGGATGATAAAACTGACCGGGCGCAAGCGACAGAAGAAGCTTATTGTTAGAAAAGAGCAGTCACGTCACCCAACATGATGAGACTGATGATTGCATATCCTGATACCGCAAAACCTCGCTCGTCTTCATTTTCGTTTCAAATGAATCAATTCCGACCGCCCGGGGAACTTGCTTTTGTCAACCAGCATTCAACTAGTGCAATTTTCAGCAGGCAAAATCCCAAGTACCTCTACGCATTGGCTAAGAAAAGCTTAAATGCTTAATGAAGCCTCAACACATCAAACTGGTATTATTTCGCCTCACAAAGTTGATATCCTTGATTTTTTTTATTGCTCGACCTAGTATCATTCTACCCGGCATTGACACTTTCCCCATTTCCGAGCTCCGAGAACGTTAAAAGAAAATGGTAGGCGCATGGTAAGGCCTGTAAATATATTTGCATATGCCTCCTCTACCAACTGAATCATTTCAAAATTGTAATTCTGGTGTTGTTTTGGACAAAGGGTTTTAAAACCTAAGTACTGCCCTTTTGCTAGTCGGAGTAGAAACAGAGAACGGACGATCGATCTAATATGTTCTGAAGCATGAGTTTGAATCATGATTGTTGGCGCCGAATCGATATCGGCCGGCCGGTATAAATTAAGATGCTATTTATTGATATGAATTAGTTTTGGATATTGCGTTGTTTTGGGTTGGTTTCTGTAGTAATACATTTGGTAGGGGTGTTCATTACCGGGTACCCGGATTTTTCGAGTAATGATTTCACAGCCCGTGTTCCAACCCATTTATTTCAAGTATCCACAAAATCTGAGTACCCGGTTAATTGGGTAACGGGTACCCGGCTCATATATATTTTTTAACTTTTTTATTTTAAAATTAAAAAAATCACATATTAAATACAAATTTTAAAATTTTATAATATAAACAAACATAAAAAATTAATAATTTATTGTTAATTTTAGAATATTTAAATATATATATATATTTATTAAAGTTTATCATTAAAATATATTAAAAATATTAATATTTTTTTTCTTTCAATATTAATAAATTAATAAAATATATTTAAAATTTTTAAAAATTAAAAGTATATAATACAAACATAAAATTAGTTTAAAGATTTAAATTTAATTTTATGCAGAAATATTAAGGAACCCATATAGTTTAAAGAAATATTAAGGAACCCATATAGTTTAAAGATTTAAATTTAATTTTATATAGAAATATTAAGGAACCTATATAGTTTAAATTAAAAGTATATAATACAAACATAAAATTAGTTTAAAGAAAAAATAAAATTTTTCGACTCAACTCGAGACGCAAAAACTCGACTCGAAATTTCATAAACTCGCATCAACTCAAAAAAACTTCAAATTAAGTTCAAGTTGTAAAATGAAAATCGAATAACTCAAAATTTTTAGTAATTACATAAACTAATTACACATTTAACCCATATAGTTTTATTTGTAGACCCTTTTTTCCTTATTTTTTTCTTTTAGCCTTTTAATTTTTTTATAATTTGATCGCTTCTTAGATTTATTTTTTATTTAATTTAATAAAAAAATTTATTTATATCCTTTACATTCTATTTATTTTTATTTTTTATATTTAATTTATCATTATTTTTTGTTTAGTCTTAGTCTTACCTAGATAAAAAAGTTTTTAATAAAACCTATAATTTAATAAAAAGACATATTCATACTTAAGATATTTGATTGATGATAATAATAATTCAAAATCTTTTTTTATACATACGAAAAATAATATGAAATATATATATATATAAATATAAAAAAAACGTTTAAATTGCAATCAAACTATACTATGGTATCATAAATAGTACAATTAAAATTTGCATATAAAATCGAAAAATCAAATCGATTCGAACTCGACTCAAAAAAATTCAAAAAAAAAATTCAATTTGTAAAATATGATGACTTTAACTCGAATAACTTAAAATTTTTTAATTCGACTCGACTCACTCGAACGCTCACCCCTACTTATGATATTTTTCAGTTTTTTTAATCTCAATTCTCCCTCTTCACCCCCCCCCCCCCCTTAAATCCACCTTCTCACCTCCTCAAACATCTTAAGCTGGAGAATATAGATGAGAATAACCCTGCGAGGTGGTTACCACCGGCCGGTGGTCCTCCTAAAACTCCCAGGGAGTCTATGGAGTTTCTCTCCCAATTGCAGTGTGTTTTTGCTACAGAACTCTCGAAAGCTCTCGCAAACACGTCTGTTGTAACCCTTAGAAGCAAATGTCCTTTCTAGGAGTCCTGTGCGATCGTTTCTATTGCGTCTGTTCAAAACATCACTAGTTCTACTGAAGCAATAATAATAGTAATAATCAATAAGTTTCTATAATCAATTGTCGCATTTAAAAAATAATTATAACGTTTTAACAATTATAACTCATCTTTCTTAATAGTGTTTTCAAAATTTTTAATAAATTTCGAGATTAACATCATCTAATGAAAGTAGTGTATCAAAATTTGGGCCCCTCATTTTCGGAGGCCTTGTTCGGTCGCTCCTATTGCGCCTGTCCAGAACCCCCATTGTTTACAAGATTACAATTGAGATCAGAACAAAAAATTTCTGAGCTTTAGGTCGTGTTTTTTGGGCTCGGGTACCGATACTTGGGTTTGAGTATTTTTTTTATAATTGTAACTATTATTTAAATTGTAATGGTTAAATGTTTGGCTTGTGATCCAAATGTAGCAAGGGAAGTGCTCCGTCTTCGCCACGGGAGAGCAAATATTTGAAAGTATCTCGACCGGTTTCTGTTCTGATGATCCACCTTCAAGTAGAATCTAATATTTCTGTAGTGTCTGGCTGTATGCAATGCAGGAATTATTTCGACTTCATTGATCGATAAATCCGGAGTTTATATCGAATCAGCAATTACTTAAAAATGGGGTATCCTATTTCGTTGTACAAACATCATTATGATCATCATCATATATGCTTATAATTATTGGTTTATTGGCAATTTGAAGATATACAAGAGCATAGTACGAGGGCGAACAACCGGACGCCTGAAGCAGCAGAAAGAGAGGAAGAAGCAAGAGATTAGACCCCAAAATGCACAACTTCATGCAGCTGTATCGGTTGCTGGAGTTGCAGCTGCCGTTGCAGCACTTGCAGCCTCGAATCCAGTGGTACCGGAAGACGGAAACCGCAACTACCTGTTCCGTGACATTTATTGAAGGATCAGCCACTATGGCACCTGTGGCAGCTCTTGTCGCATCCCACTGCATTGAGATTGCCTAGGACATGGGAGCTGATCATGAACAAATTTTAACAGTAGTTAACTCTGCAATGAATGCTAGAACAGATATCATGACCCTAACGGCCGGAGCAGCCACTGGGAACAACTCAAGCACCCGACTCACACATCTCGGCAGCATTGAACTTCGTCGCAATCGGAGGAGAACTACGATGAAGTGCACGAGAAAAGGCACGTTTCACAGGAATCTAACTGCAATTTGTTAACAAAATACTATATCTCACCACCATATCTATGCTTGTGACAGGAGATTTACATTGGAAGCAAGTTTCTTTCTATGGTGAACTACTCTGATTCATGGAAAACTTGGATGTTCATTTCAGTAAAGCAATTGTATTTGTCAACTGCAATGCCAAAATGACCAAATCCGTTTCAAATGTTGTATTTGTCAACTCCATAATCTGCAGAATTATAACACAGAAGCATATCAGCATATAGACCAAACCTATTTAGTATAAGAAAGTATGAATCACTAATCAGTACTTCAGAGTGGAGATAGATGCATCATGCTTAATCGGGTGCAAATCGTCTACCTTTTTCTCATGCCTTTATTTGTGTCTTCATTTTAAACTAGAGAGATTAGGGTTTAGAGTTCAAGGTTAGAGGTTGTGACTAGGGTTTAAGAAATTAGAGGTAGGGTTATTTTTAGGGTGTAGGGTTTAGTGTTTAGGATATAAAAATAGGGATTAGGGTTAAAAATTCAATTTTTTAAAAAATTTAAATAAGAGACATGGATGAAGACATGATAAAGGAGTAGAAAATTTTTGCTCCCATATAGACATAAGCAAAAGTGAAAATTCTATGACAAAAAAACATAGATTAATTTGGATTAATATTATATCTCGAGTTTAAGAGTTAATTGTACCATGCATCCCAAAACTATGACATTTATTCTAAAATGGTCCCTAAACTTTTCAACGTGCTCATTTCACCCTTAAACTATCACCCCATTCTAAATTGGTCCCTTAACTCTGAATGTTCTAATTTCATCCCTAAACTATGAATATTACACTTTTGAAAATTCTAATTTCGTCATCAAATTATCATTTATGTCGTCTCATATTATTACATATGTCAATATTTACATGAAAATTAAATAATTTTTACGATGATTTTATTAACATGAGATGTGATTAGTAGTTGTTTGATAATTTGATAATGGAATTAAAACCTTCAAAAATTTAAGAACAATTTAGAATGAGGTCATAGTATGAGGTTGAAATTAAAATCTTCAAAAGTTTTAGGGGCTAATTTAAATAAAATAACAATTTAAAAACGAAATTAAAACATTTAAAAATTTAAATATCGATTTTTAAACAACTCTTCTCCCTCTCCCTTTTCCTTCTAAAAGATAGATGCATGAAAGAGCTTCGGATCCAATTAGCTATTTTTCAAAATAAACAATACAAGCTTTTGGAGTTATAGACTTGAAAGAGTAAATTTTAATTTTAGTCCTTTTACATACTCAAATTCAAGATTTAGTCCTTAGAATTTAAATTTAATATACTTAAGGCATGTTTTCGTTCTAAAAACATCCACAATGATGTTTTAATTCGAATAACTAACAATGTTATATATTCAAACTAAAAAACGACATCACAAAAGAAGATAATTAAATCTTAGTGCAAGTACTAAATCCTGAATTTAAAAGTAGATGAGGGACTAAAATCATAAATTGAACAATTGAATATAAAGACCATTTTCATTGGGGAATTTAAGTAAATAATGATGTTTAGGATTATATTCAAGAAAATAGGAGTTTAAGTAATTTAGGAGAAATAGACCAAAATCTACGACATTGCTTTAGATATTACCATCTCCAGACAACAAAGTTTATATTATTCATTTAATTAAACTAAAATCAATGGTATATATATATACTTGATCACTTGCAAATAACGAAATTTCAAGAATATTGTTCCTTTTAATTTATTCTCTCAAATATTTTTTAAATATATTTATTTTTCTAATTTTTTTAACTCTATTATTCACTTAAATCTACCATTTTTATTGGAAAATTTTGGGGAATGTTGATGTTTAAAATTAAATTTAGGGATATAAAGATGTTTGAAGAAATATTGTTAAAATGAACTAAAATATACAGTACCGCGCCATGTCACCCAACGTCATGCTTACCTGAATGGAGCACGCCACCAAAAGGTGGCGAGATTGCCTGAATAACGCCACCGAGAGGTGGCGAGATTCTGCCATGCTTGTCTGCTGCAACCTGCTGTGGCTTGCCAAAGGAGTGCATGCTAGGTTACCTGCTGGGGTATTGGGTACCTTCAGCATGTTTACAAGCGGGTTTGGCCTGGTGAAAGAGAAACAAGTATACCTCGCCACCAAAAGATGACGAGATCAGTGTATACTATATAATCTGGTCTATTTTCTCAATATTCTTCAAATCTCCTCATATCGCTAAGTTTAATTTTAAATATCAATATTCTTTAAAATTAACCATTTTTATTACATGTTTTTTACTTTTTAGTACTATTTTGAAGTAATGATTGAGATTAGGACCATCTGGTGTAGTGATCATGATGGGCAAAATGACAAAACAGTGGTCAGCTTCTGCTGGGGTGGGGATTGGACATAGAGGACAGCATTGCGGACTTGCCGGTGCAACATGTAAAAAATAAAGTTGTTTCACTCAGATTCCTAATCCTGGTTATCTTTTTTAATGAGAAGATTCAAAGGATTAACCGAACTTTGACGAAGGGTTTTGCGGATAATTAAATAAAGGGAATAGAATCGTGTAATAAAAATTGGGTAAATTACACAAATGACCATCAAATTGTAGGTAAATATAAATATGATTATCATATTTTTAATTTTATCAAATATATCATTAAACTATTTTTTTATAAATATCACTGAATTTTTATTAAATTCATAGAAAAATTATAATTACATCGCAATCAAGAATAAAAATAATTGGATTAAACAATCCAAAGATTCTTACAACCCAAAACAAAGAAAAATAAATATTTCTATGGAGATAAGCGTACCAATAAAATTCAGAAGCTTCTTGAATCTCATTGTCTCTGTCCAAATGAGACGCATAACGAAGAAAAGAATTGTAGACAATCCAAACTGTCAAGCAAAAATATTGTTACCCAAGACTGATTTCATCGGCAAACAACTATCAACCGAGTGGAGATAAATCTTTTCAAGTGACCAGCGACAAAACAAAAATCAGAAACTAACATCGGTTGAATCTCTGTGCGAACAACAATTGATCGCTAAGGTATGCTGAAACATATCACAAAAACAGATGAATTAAATCACAAAACAAAAATATGTTATAAAGACAGAAAGTTTATTAATTTAATTTATAATATTAACAAAATTTAATAAATTTAATCTTTTAATTAAATTATAATATACATTATCATTTAATTAATTGATTTATTATATTTATTATTTGTTAATTTGTTTTTAATAAATTTTATCCAGTCAATTTCTTCCTGTTTATTATCATTATTATTTGTCTTTTACCCATGAGAAAATGCTTCTTTTGTTTTAAATTCTTTTATGACAAAGTCCAGAAAGAGATTTAAGTGTCGCAGGACCTCAGAAATTTGATCTCAAACACTGATGGAAAATAAAGGAGATAACAGTCATCATACATGTACATCTCGAGAAACGAAGTCAGGATTTAAAAGTGTAAGAAATAAAGTTGTGAAATTAAATTTATAATTATATTATTTTAAAAAATTAAAAGATTAAAGATACAAGAAAAAAAATCCTCAATCGAAGGGCAGCAGACCCTATCAAGTGCCAGGGACGAAGCCATGTTGTACGCGGAAAGGGCTCTTGGCCCTCCCAAATTTTTTGGTATAATTACATTTAAGGTTCTTTATAATTTAGACAGTAATAAAATAAGTTTTTTACCCCCTCTCAATTTTTAGATTTAAAGGCTTAATAGACCTTTGTCTCTCCCACTATTCGATCCTGACTCCATCCTTGCTATTAAGTTTCGTCCTTGTATGTGTTAACACAAGAATTAACTTAGTTTCTTATTTATCCAACGACTACCGTCTTAATTTTTAAAATTTTATTCTGTCTAATTTAGATAAACTTGTGTCGCACATTTAAATCTGATCTATGAATTATTTTATAATTTTTTTTATATACACGAAATTTTAAACTTAAATACGTGTAAACGATATCAATCTGATTATTACTCGGACAAATCATATTTGTTGACTTATTTGTGGTGGTGTATTATTTTTTTTCTAAGTGATGCCAAAAACCCTTTTCCCCATTAAAGTAGCTTTAATTCTTTAGAAGCAAATTATGATCCCTTTAGTGCTTGAGTGGTATAAAGTTTTTAAAATATATATACTAATAAATAAAGCAAATCAAAATTGTAAAAATAGAGAAATATTGTTAAAAAAATAGTTTTTTTTTTCTTACAATTGAAAAGAATTTAGTGAATATTGTCAATTTCTACAACCAAAGACATCTTTGTCTGAATTTGAGCTTGGTTTTTGGTTTTGAGATGTTACTGTTAACTGTAAACGACTTTTGAAAAATAATTATTAATTAATTATCGGTGACTTTGGATTAAACTATAATAAAAAGAAATATTTAAGGTTAAAATAGAATTAAATAAACATGTAGGGTTGAATTAAATATAATAAAAATATAAAAAAAATAAGACATTTTCTATTTTATAAAAATCAAGCTTCAGTCGATGTGATGCTTGATTTAATATATTTGAGAATAACATGCAAAAATACTTATAATAATGTTTCAAGTGTGCTCTCCAGATCATCCCTTCATCATCAACTTAGAAGATCATAATAATACAAGTTTGATTGACTTTAATGGACAGACATGCATGTGAGGAAATGAAAGGTACAAGGAAAATAAATATATACAAAGCCTAGTTGAACAGAAACTTAGTTTCAAGTTATGGATTAAGAGTCCTCACATTTTTATTAATTCCCCAAATAATTGAAAAGTTCTTTTCAATTTGAAGTAGTTAGAAATTCATGTACCAATTTAACATTATTAGTATTAATTAACTGAGATAAAAATCAAAGTTTTAAATCTTAATTGAAGATAACCTATAATTTTTTATAATATTTTAAATTATAAATTAAATATTGACGATTAAAATAAAAATTATCGAGTTCTAGTATTAACCGATATATTAAGTTTATGCATGAGTGTAAATTTTCTGTCTCTGTATTAAGTCTCTATTGGTGCCCCACTTTAAAAGAGTGGATTTAAGGTTTAGGTTAAAGGTTAAGGGTAGGGTATATTTGTTAAGGTGTGAGTCTTAGGATTTCGGATATGTAGGTTAGGATTAAGAGAGTAGAAATTTCTTGTTTCCTAACCGTATTTCTTTTCATATCTCCTGTTAAAAATCTTAAAAAAATTAAAATTTAAGCCCTAACCCTATTTTCTATATTCTAAACTCTAAACTCTATACTTAAAAAATACATCATACCTCTAATTTCCTTAATCCTAACTTTAAACCCTAAACGCACTAATTTAAAGTAGAGCGACCAATAGAGCCACAATTAGGAGGTAAAAGATTTAAATCAAATAAAAGGGACAAAGAAGTTTGAGACTCTAGATTAGATTAAAAGATTTTTGAATATGTTAGTGTGATTATAAACTCTCTGTTTATTTTTTTTATCCCTTTAATAATACATTTATATAGTATACATATAATGTTTAAATTCGAACTATCTGAATAAAATATATTATCTGTTATAACAAAAATCGGTTTGAAAATTAAATTAGAGTAAGAAAATTCATTAAACCAACCTCCATAAAGCAATTGAACGTGCAACAATGAAATAATTGTATCACAATATATGGAGACGTGCCGCGCCATCTCTTTATTAAAAGAACAAGAGAAAATATAAACAAAAATAGTAAAGCCATGGCAATCACGCTTATATATACCACTGCCATGGAGCAAAGCAGGGCCAAGCCAGCTCCAGATCATCTTCAACCTGCTAATACCATAAACCCAGCCTCAGTCCTTCCCCACCGCCATGCCGAAGATCGCCCTGGGAACCACCCGAGAGGCTTCACAGCCGGACTGCATAAGAGCGCTTGCTATCGAGTTTATCACCACTTTCTTCTTCGTCTTCGCCGGAGTTGGAGCTGCAATAACCGCCGGTAATCAAACATTTCTTACCTCAAATTTCAACATTATCATGGATCGAATCGACGAGTTCGTTTTTGTGTTTTTTAAACGTTTTGCGATGATGAACAGATGAGATGGGAGGAAATACACTGCTGGGATTGTTTGCGGTGGCGGTGGCTCATGCTCTTGTGGTCGGAGTTATGATATCGGCAGGACATATATCCGGCGGCCATCTTAACCCGGCCGTCACGATTGGGTTGCTATTCGGCGGTCACATCACGGTTTTCCGAGCTCTCCTGTACTGGATCGATCAGTTGTTGGCGTCTTCAGCTGCTTGTATACTTCTCAAGTATCTAACCGGAGGATTGGTAACCGCTACACTAAAATCTTTGTGTTTAACGATGGAGTTTGAATTTAAGTAATTTTAAATTATTAAATCGAATCATTTTAATTTATTAATTCGAGTCTATTTGAGTTTAAATGATTTTGATTTCGAATTTTTTAACTTTAGAATTAATTTTGATTCCGATAATTTCCGCAGAACACTCCGGTTCATACATTGGCCAGTGGAGTGGGGTTCCTCCAAGGCATCGTCTGGGAGATTATCCTCACATTCGCCTTGCTATTCACAGTCTACGCCACAATGGTGGATCCAAAGAAAGGTTCCATCGACGGTCTCGGTCCGATGCTAACCGGGTTCGTCGTGGGTGCCAACATCTTAGCCGGTGGAACTTTCTCCGGTGCCTCGATGAACCCGGCTCGATCATTCGGACCGGCTTTGGTCAGCTGGAATTGGACCGATCATTGGGTTTACTGGGTCGGACCTCTAATCGGCGGCGGGCTCGCCGGCTACATCTATGAAAACTTCTTCATTGTTAGGACTCATGTTCCTCTTCATCAGGACGATGCCTTTTGAGCGTTGATTACTACGTGCATGTGGTCTCCTGTCTCTCAATGTATTAAGTTTCTAGCGTGACATCTGTATCAAATATTATAAAAATCTATTATAAAGATAACTTCTTAATCCAGTCATTTTATTTATGTTATCAAAATATTCTGAGATATTTTAATTTTTCTTTGTAATTCAATCATAATTTTATTTTTTAACTCATCGAATCCAACTATCAAATTTATGTTGCATAATGTAGGGATGGGTCTATCTATCTTTCACATTAAAATTGGATCTGTCAACGACCCACATGATATCTTCTTTTATATTTCATAGCTGTCCATGTGGACACAACATGCCTATAAAATTTTAATGTTAAAGTAATTTTTAAAATAATTTAATCTTTAGTATTTAATTTTAAATCATTATAATATATTTTGGATAAAAAAATATTAATCAATTAATTATAATTAACTTAAAATAATATGATAAATTTATATTACAATACACGTTGATATGGTAATGTTATATAAACAAAAATGTTAACTTAAAAGAATATTATATTAATCAAAAATTAATTTTAAAAAATTATATAAAATATATAAATATTTTTATGTTGACATGTTATTCTTGTTAAGTCAATTTAAGTTATTTATTGTTAGTTGACTATTCTCAAAATAAAATATAAGAGATAAATTATTTAAAAATTAAAATAAATATTTAATAAACACTATTTTTTATATTATGCTTACTTTAAAATTGAAAATTACTCGCATCTGCAATGATATAAATTTATTATTATTCAAATATAAACATTAAATCTAAAATTAATTTAAATTCGAAATGGTTCGGATCCGAAACAATCTAAACTACTGAAAATGGTTACCTTGAAGCTTCTTCTCGACCCAATTAGGAGACAAAACAGGGCTCGTCTCGTACTCCATTGTCGTCTTCGTCTTCGTGTTCGAATCATTCCTCTCTGCAAAATCGAAACACACTTTCTCTTCGGGCATAACTTTAACTCTCCACACTTTAAATGTCTGGTCCAAACTAGCACTGTAAACCAAAAAACCCATCACGATTTTCTCCATCTCCAAACACGCCGCCAAGCACCGAACCGGTCCTCTATGGCCATCCAGCACCGCCAAACATTCATGGAAACAGCTCCCTTCCTCCCGTCTCCACACCCTAATCGTTGTATCCTCGGACCCACTAAAGACCAACCTCTCGACCGCCGCTAAACATAACACTGCAAAACGATGTCCTTGTAAGAAACCGCCGTGGTTGAACCTACCCGACATTTTTTCCTTCTCCCAGAAGTTGATGGTCCCGTCGGACGAGCCGGAGTAGAGGAAACAGTTGTTGAATGTCGGGCTTAAGGCCAAGGCATTAACCGGGGATTGTTGGAATTTCAGTGTCATTGTTAATGTGTGGGAGTTTTCTCTATACACTCTTCTCCATATCTTCACCGATCCATCGGTGGAACAAGTGAAAACACAGCCGTCGTCTTGGTTTACGACGACGGCGTTAACGTTGCTTTCGTGTGCCACGAATGAGTCGACGCATTTCTTGTCCAAAAGCCGCCATGCTTTTACTGTTTTGTCGTACGAGCCGGTGTATAAAAGCCCCTCGGCGTGGTAATAAGCCATGCAGGAAATACAATCTTTGTGTTGTTGGCTGCTTGTTTTCGGGAACATGAGAAACGAGGTTTTCTTAGGGAGTGTCGCGATTTTCTTGAACCTGAAATTATCCGAAACTGTATAGTTCCATATTCGGACCTTGCTGTCTTTATGTGTGGTGAAAAGCATGTTACCATACGCGAAAATGGCCCGTACTTCTCCGGAGCTCGCCTTGATGTAGCCTCGCTCGGTGCAGTCGGGTTGCCTCCATGCCCTAATACGGTTGCTATCTGAGCCGGTGAAAGCTAGCCCTTTGGACAGCGCTATGGAGTATATGTTCCCTTCTTGGCGGTGAAGGGAAGCGATGCAATGGTAGAGGAGAGCCGGGGACGGGGTTTGAAGAGGGGAAAGCGTCCATGGTGTTTCGGGACTACCGGGCGGGAACTTCGAGTGCATGGCGGCGGCGGCACTCGCTCGGGGGCTCGAAGATCGTCCCGGGCTGAACTGGAGGTCTCGATCGTACATGTCTAAGTGATGAGTTCTAATGGAAAGGCGTGGAGGTGATTGAGATGGGTTACTTTCTTCATCCATGTACCCATGGATGGCATTTCTCCCATAGAATTCCATGGAAACTTGGATCTTGCGAGATTAGAGTGAAAACATGTGAGAGTTGGATAGAGATTTAAGGGATGTGCATTCATGGTGGAGTTATATGAACTTAATTTGTGCGTTGGGGGTATTGGTGATGACTCAATGACACCATTAAAGAAGATGAGTTAATATCAACTATCATTTGGTTCAATGATACAAGGTTCTAATCTTGATGGGGTAAATAAACTAAATTGAGTTAACAGACAAAAAAAGAATACTTCAATATAACACTAGGATTTTCCCCTAAAATATAATTTCTGAAATATTGCATTGTTACGGTATCGTAAAAGTCGGATTTACCTCAATCTGATTATGAATACTATTTTCTCTCAAAATGCATAAAATCGGAGTCTTCTAAATCAATTTTAGGAACATTTTTGTAATTTATAGTTTAAAGTCATATTCAGATGATTTCGACTTCTAAGGTACTGTGGTAACTACACTAATTCAAAAAATAAAATGGGATGAACCATACTTTGGGAAAAACAAATCATGTCACAAATATTTATGGAATTTCTCTGTTGAAAGAGTGTCCTATAATAGAACTTTGCAATATCCAATCTATATTAGTTAACTAAGGGTATAATCGTTTGCCTCCTAATCGTGTCCCTATTGGTGTTTCACTTTAAATTAGTGAGTTTAGGGTTCAAGGTTAGGGGTTGTGGTTAAGGTTTAGTGAATTAACGGTCAAGTGTATTTTTTATGGTGTAAAGTTTAGGGTTTAATTAAAATATAAAAAATTAGGGTTAGAGATTAGAATTCAAAATTTTAAGAATTTTTAACAGGGAGCATATGAAAGGAGGAACGAAGGGACAAATGATTTATACTCGTCAACTAATGGGTATAACTACCGAGTAACCATTCACTCTTTAATTCTATGTAAGAAAAGAGGTGAAGATTCGCCTTAGAAAAATGATATTGGTATAGATAAGACCACGAATAATAACATGATGAGTCAAATTTATTTAATAAATTTTTAATTAATAAATTAAATATCGATAATGATAATAAATATACGAGTTAAAACACGATAAAAACCATTACCTAAAAATATATGATAATCATCTAAATCTAAAATTTTCCCTATAAAGCTTATGTTGTAACAATACTTTCCCTATAGAATTTCCAGTTCATGGGCCATGCAGCGAGTACAGTGTCTTTGTAAGAGTAAATTTGGTGGTTCGGACCATTTATCATTGGTAAAAGATTAGGTAGTTGGCCATATTAATTCCTAACTACTGACATTAACTATTTTAGTAACTAGGCTGTCCCCAACAGGAAACATAAGTCCATAAACCAATTCTCAATAGATCTTGGTTTTGTAATGATTTATATTAGGGTTTAATTATAACGGTGTATATGATCGCTAACAAAAATTTATTAGCCAATTATAATGTGATACATGATATTTAAATTTATTTAAACCCCTAAATTTAAATTTCTTTCAAACAAATCTTAAAATTTCATCTCTATCACTGTCCGATATTCCCACTCGTCGACCTTTCACCGTCCAATCATCATGTGCCTCACCTCTCGACATTCTCTAATCCTCATTCATCGATTAAAAACTTAATTAATATTTTTGATTGTTCGATGTTCGTCGTCTGTTCAATATTTGATAATATATTCGTTGTTTTTTTATAACGGAAAAAAGTTTCAGTTATGGTGGTTTGATGGAGGTAGGGGTGGTCAAGAATAATTGAATCGATGGTCGGAGGGAAGAGATACAAGGATCTAGTGTTAGAGATTTAAGTATTTTGGTGGATTCGGAAAATTTATAAAATTTAGAATTTTTAATAAAATTATGATTAAATTTGTCAAAATTATTAAATTTTTTAGCTAAACCTTTAAAATTTTTGTTTAAACCTTTAATTTTTTTTTAAAAAATATTTTGACCCTAAACTCTTATTCTAAATCCTATCACTGCTTGAAACTTTCCGACCCAAAAAAAGTTTTAGAAACACTTTGTATGGTTACCCTCATTGGATTTGAGGCGTAAAGCCATGATCGCCTTTTTGGAGGAGAAATTATATCCGTCAGTCTCACCACGTCATCTATGAGGTCAACTACTAAAAATCACTCACATTATCAATTTTTTTTTTCATGTCATATTTTTTAAAGTGAATCTTCACTCATATTTACTGTTAATTTTTTTAAATAATTTTTAAGTGAAGATTCACTTGAAAAAAAAAATATGACATGTAAAAATTAGTGATATGGGTGATTTTTAGTGGTTGGTCCCATGGTCACGTTATGGACTGACCCATGAAATAATTTTTCCTTGCGGAGAGAAATTTAAGATCCAATTTATTACAGTCTTGACAATTTACAAGTATTATTTTGCATTTTACATTGAGTTTCATGTCTCCATACTAAAATCGGAATATACTCGAACAATTTCGATATAAACATTAAACCTGCACATGATACGACTCGAATCTAGTACCTCCAAATCATCGAAACCTTCTCTTCGCCGCCGCCGGCCTCGTCGACAATACGATTTACGACCGAGACATCCTATTTGGTATTCTTGAATTCAAAGATGGGATTATAGGACTCAAGATCTGATGTTGCTGTTGCAATATTGGCCTAAAAGTTCCATGGAAACCATATGGAACTCTACATGGCAAGGTGATTTTAGCCACAGGCTTGCTAGTAAAGCTCTTTGCATCAATGATAAGGACCTGTTTGCAATTTTAAAAAATAAAATAAATAACTTTTAAGTCCCCCAAAAGAATATATTATACCATGTAGCTTAAAACCAAGACTTACTTGAGATATATTAGTGTCTTCATTGTGAACAAATGTAATAACCCAACCATCATCTTCTTCAACACCTTTGTCTTTAGGGACAAAGACAGCTCCACTGCAAAATGTGTTCTTTTCAAGCATATGATATTCCACCTTGATCAATCCTTCATCTTCTCTCTGGTTTTATTGTAAAAGTTAAGGGATATTGGTTAAGTGATGGTGATGAAAAAGGAAAAGGAGAAAAGTTTGAGGGACCTAATTGAAATACCAAGGAAGATTCAGGGGTCTGATCTCTAAAATACAGCTTTGCAAGGCCTCCATATTTTGCTATGCCTGGAAATGTTAAGAGAGTAGGAAGACATAAAGTTACCAGTATGGATTGAAAGAGTCAAATTGAACATGATATCAAATTGATGTTTTATAATATTCTACCTAATTCGAACTCGATCTAAATTTTAGAATAAAAATTAAAATTCAGACTGGTTTATTATAAATAAAAATATTTTATTTTTATTTTTATTTAATAAAATAGGAAGATAATTATATATATATAAAGAAAGGGTATTATAATGATTACACCTAAATATTTTGAGTAAAATTAAATTATTATTTCGGGTTGTGTCGGATATTTCTCGAGTAGAAATCTCCTGCCTTTTAATCATGCTTTTTTCTACACCTTCTGTTAAAAAAATATTTTTTTTAAACTCTAACCCTAATTTTCCACATCCTAAAACTTACGCCTTAAAAATACACTTTACCCCTAATTCATAACCACAATCCCTAACCTTAAACACTAAATCCTAAACTACTAATTTAAAATGGAGGCACCAATAGAGGTACGATTAAGAGATAGACGATTTGCACTCGTATTTCTCACCTTAAACTAAAATCAACCCGACTTTATCCTAAAAAACAACCCTGATCCAAAGTTTTCTTTTAAAAAAATCCGATCATAGAATCAAATCAAATAAAAGTACGTTGAGTTTGGGTCAAATGATCATCCACTTTGACCATAATAAAAGTACAAGTTGTGGTGGGGAAAAACCCAAATCTACGGGTTTTGACTTAACCCGATTTGATAGGATCATTTTTAGTACTTTTCGGGTTTCAGGTCGGGTTAAAATAAAAAATAATCAGGGTTGGAGAAGAGTCGAGTTTAGGAGTAAAAATCTCTACCCGATATAATTATATTATATTTAATATATTTTTTTAAAAAAAAATGAGTCTGATCGAATTTAGTCGATTTTTTTATTAAAATAATAAATTGAGTCGAGATCAAATTATATTTTTACTATATCGAATTGGATTGAGAATGAAATATATTAAAATCAGGTCTTGTCGGACGAATGATTTAAATTTTGATATTTAATTGGAATGGCCAAAACCCGATCCGACCCGACCCGTCGTACCTGTTGCCATCCGAGTGGAACTAATTCTATGAGTACACATACCTGATTCCGAACTGGCAATTGAATCCCGCACTTGGCAATATCCATACTCATTCTCAACTCCTACGAAAGCTTCGTTAATGAACGGAAAATCCATGGAAAAGTCAGTCCCCGTTAGATTCCTCTCCTTCACACCGCCGCTCCGCTGGTTCAGTCGCCACTCGTAAGGACGAGGAAAAACCAACTCATCTTCTGATAAGATTCCTCCAATACTGGAGTTGATAGGAAGAAATTTTCTCGAGAACCAGTCAAACTTGTTCTTACCCTTCTCAGGCCCGGGGATTAGAGAATCAAGAGCTCGACATCCCCACATCACAACCTGTTACAAGTTAAAAACAATATCATATTCGATCTGCAAACTTTTCTCCGACAACTTATCTCACTCCATGATATGGTCCCTTTACTCGATAATCGACAAATATAATAGCTCGGAAGATACAAGTTGGACAACTGAAAAACTGATGAAACAAACTCATTGTGATCTTAACGTCGTTTACTAGTAGACACAATCACTTCAATAATAAAATTTTAAATATGAAATATACTCGATTTATTAAATTATTTCTAATTACGACAAAATTTTAATTACCCATTTCCTTATGATTCCGTCCATATTTTTTCTTACCTCTTCCCCATCTTCAAAGCAATTGAATATATGGAATGTGCAATTGGGTTTGACCTTAAACCATTGAATAGAATCTGCATCACCATAACGAGGCATTATGCCAATCCTTGCAGACCCTTCCTTCTCATATTTGATCAATCTACATGTAAAGATTGGTAAGAATTTACAAGAAAAAACAAACAAGTTTAGGGTGTAAGAAAAGGACATGAAGAATTCAACTCACGGTCCTCCACCAACAAGTCTCTTCAAGTCTATACATAAAGGATGGTCCATGAAGACATTGTACCTACAAAAGAAAAACCGATGTCAAATTTTAAACATGTATAGATCTTGTAATAATAATTTGGAACTTACGACTGAATTAACAGAAAGACGAGTTATAATTATAGTTATATATAATTAAGTTGATAATTGATAATATGATTAATACGATACTGATATTTAAAAGATTAATAGTAATACCTTTGTGTAACTCCCATTTCATGGCATAGGCTGCACCTATTTAGTTTCAAATCCGCTTTGTGGAGCAATTTCTTTCCATCAGCTGTAGTGAAATGAACACACTTTAGAAGGGGGGCAACCGGTTAGGATCCGAGAAATTATATTATAAGTCTTTTTCGTCACGTTATATATAGTTTTGATCAATAAAATTTATTTAGTTCAATATTTTTTTTATGTTATTCTTAATAAGTGAATCTTCACTCTAGTTACCGTAAATTAAATTTAAAAACAGTTTTTATTAAGTGAAGATTCACTTAATAAAAAGATGACATAAAAATTATGGGTAAGTTACACAGATAACCATCATACTATGGAGTTGGTATCGAAATAGCCACAACTCTTTAAAAAACGTCAAAAATGTATGAATTACAGGGAGTAAATGTGTAGTTATTTTATTTTATTTTTAACTGTCATGTTATCAGTCCGCTAATTTTTAACGGTCGATGGCTATTTCGATACCATTTTAATAGTTGATCAATGTATTTGACGTTTTTTAAAGTATTGTGTCTATTTCCATACCAACTCCGTAGTATGATGGTTATTTGTATAATTTACCCAAAAATTATTAAAGTAAATAATTTCTAACAATTAAGACCATAAATAGTACGACGAAAATGACTTATGATATAATTTCTCTTGTCAAATAACGATACTTTAACTAAAATACCTGAAATAACTCCCACTTCAGCAAAAGGCTTAGTTGCATCAATCCCGATAATAACTAGCTCCCCACTACCCGGTGCTTTCTGTATCATATGAACTTTGATTATATCTATATTCGAACTATATTATATCTTTAAATAAAACGAAAAAAATTATTTTTATATCTAAAATATTCGAATTCGATACCTTATTTAAAGTATAAGGAGTGTGAAATAACCTTTGGATGAGAAGAAAATGGCCTGTCCCAAGCTCCATTAACATCCCACTCATTCAAAGTTTGTAGTGTAAGGATTTCTATCTCTTGAGGTTTGTGATTTTCTGCAACTGAGTAGATCTTCCCGGCGTGCTCAAAGACATTGGTGTTGCTCATAGCTTTGTTTACTTTACCAAATCTCAACTGAGGCAAAGGTAAAATGAAGATAAACTTGTTAGATCTCTTTTATAATTTTTGAGGGACCATAATAGTAATATTACCATTTGAATATCGAGAGGAGCAAGGTTCGGTGTGCAAAAATATTCGACCAAACTGATCTGATTATCTGTTGATTCGATTTGATTTTCTATTTTTCGGATCAGATACGTATCACAGTATTTTAAGTTTTGAATTATCCAAATATCTAAAAATTTAAGTTTTTATAGATATAAATCTTATTATTCTTAGTAATTTAATGTTTATTATATAAAAAAATTTAAAAATTGAAATTCCCGCTGTGAATATTGTTATATTTGATAATTTGTTGCTTTGTTACATTCGGAAATCTATTTTTTTATAAATATGACCGTCAAATTTAAAAAAATATTAAAACCAATTCTTATATTTAGATAACCGGATATACTAAAATCAAATTCGGATACTCGATTTTTAGATCGAATATGAATCACTAAATTACTTATTGAAATTTTAAATATTTGAATATTTAGATCATATCTGATATCCTAAAATGAACATTTCTACTACCTAGTACCTAGCTCTAGATTCTCTCTTAATGGTCAAATTTTACCATAGGGCGAGGAAAATTCGTCTCAACTAAAAAACAATTTTTTTATTCGATGGGAAAAACCTAACTCGAATATAATTTTATACATTCGATTCAACTTTACTTAATTTATAATTTTATAAACTTAACTCAAATAAGGTTTGAATTATAAATATGACTTGAATAACTCAAGATTTTTCGTGTCCCTTAACTCTACTTGATATATGTATATCACATATGAAAATATATATATTATATATATAATTATAGAGAGTCGTTTAATTGAAACCAATTAGTATCGTAACATTATAAATATGTATAATTAAATTTAAAAACTCGAATTTGACTCGACTAAAAATTTTTAAAATAAAATTAAGTTATAAAATACTATCAACTCAAATAATTCAAATTTTTTAACTCGATTCGATCAAATAAATTTACTCTAATGGATGATTTGAAAGGAACAGACAACCCAAAGAAAAGGGTAAGACAATCTCACCATGTTCAACATATAAGCCGACAAAACCGCCGGTGAGTCCCCTTCGATGGCCGGTAGAAACAGCGGTTTGTTGCGTCGTTTTTCAAGCTTGAACGTGTCGGTTTCAACGTATCTGTTTTTATAAACGACGGTCCATCTCCCCTTATGTCCTTTGCAAAAATATACAGCATGAAGCATTCCTTCTCCTTCTATCCACGTGTTGCTGGAGCTACCAAACATGGAACTTGTTGATGTTAATGCTCCAAACATGGGGTTTGGACCTACAATTATTGAAATCAACAAGGACCCATTCACAATTGTTCCAATTCACAAGCACAATTCAATTGTAAGGGTTAAAATATGTCAATAGTCCCTATAGTTTAGCAAATTTTGAGTCTTATCTTTTTGGTTAAAATTAAATTATTGATAATTAAGGATTAAAAATGAGACCGAGGACCCTGCGTGCTCTTAGGGATGAGCATTTTACCCTATCCGATCGGGTACTAACATGACTTGGTTTGATTAGATATTTTAATGAAAAAATTTGGTTTGAGTTAGGTCGGGTCGGATCGAGTTTTTATTAGTAAAGAGGTCAGATCAGGATCGGGTTTAGGATGTAAAATATTTGATCCAGCCTGAGACTAATTATATAATTTTTTTTAAAAAAAATTGGGATATTTATAACAATACTCCTCTCTTATTTTTTACAATTACATCCCTCACACGTTGATGGTTTACCATTCACCTCTAGAGGTGTAAACGAGCCGAGTCGAGCTCGAGTAGTGCTAAGCTAGGCTCGGCTCATTAAGATTTCGAGTCGAGTTCGAGCTTGAGTAATTTTAAACGAACCTGAAATATCTGAGCTTGGCTCGACTCGTTAATAACTCGAGTCGAGTTCGAGCTTTTTTCGAGCCTAATCGAGTCAAGTATTGACCAATCTTTGACCGTATTAGACTCGAGTAACTCTTATCTCTCACTTCTCATTTAAAGTCTAATGGAGAAAAAATTTGATACACAAAATGTATAAACTCAAACTTGTTAATTTTAGGTTTTAATATCTTAATTTAGGGTTTAACACTTATGTTTAAGATTTAAATTTTAGGTTTTAAGTTTAGAAATTTAGATTTTAAATTATAAAAAAATAAAAAATAGTATATTTATGTTTTCGAGTAGCTCACGAGCTTTTCGAGTCGAGTATCATGTAACTCGGCTCGGCTTGTTAAGAACTTGAGCCGAATTCGAGCTCGAGTTCAATCGAGTCGAATTTTGACCGAATCGAACTCGAGTAGCTCACAATTTATCTCGTCTCATTTACAACCCTATTCACCTCTCAAGTGTCAGAGACCTCATTGTTGACATTCTTTACTTTAATTGACCTCTTTTTTTTCATTGTTTGGTGCAAATGAATAATACAATCGCTGATTCATTCGTCGATTTTTGACAACAAGATGATGAGAGCTTTTTAGTAGATGAACTACAATGAAGATAAAGGTGATCGATGATAGTTGAATCGATAATCGAAGTGAAAGAATTTAAAAATTTAGAGTTATTTTTTTAGAAATTAAATATTATTGAGTTAATTAATATATTTTATTTTTTATTTTTAAATTTTAAATTTTGATTTTGGAAAATAAGAAACTATGTCACATGTTTAAATTTTGTTAAATAAGAAATAATATCAATTACTAAAAATCTTAAATAAGCCACGAAATAAAATACTAAACGCTTATTTTATCCAAATATTATTCAAATACTTATAAAATGTAATTTAAATAATTATTTAATTATTAAACATTTAATTTTTTATTTATCACAATAATGATTGAAACTTTTGTGTTTACACAATCAAATTAAGATTACGGTCAATGGATTCTATCTATCGTCCTGTCTTTATATACGTCTACAATTATTATCAAAAAAATTATTAATTAGAATGAAATATTATAAAAATGTATTACACTGATAATTTTTTAATTTAATTTATTATTTTTTACGTTAAAATTTGAAATTTTAACTTTGTTTAAATTATCTAGTATTTTATCTTAATTTTTATTTTTATTATATATTTAATTTTAAAAAATAAATTAATTATCAATTTGCCTCTAACATTTAAAATATTTACGTTTTATCTCCCTCAATCCCCACTCTATAATCATCCTATAATGGATATCTAAAATAACCAGATTTAGAATTTAGTTTAGTCGATCACTAAATCGGATATTAATATAATAAAAGACTTGCAGGCTTTGCATGTCGTATAAGACCAACTTTGACCTGTGGTCAATGTTTTTAGTTTGTGTCTTGTAAGAAATCTCTTTGGAGATAAATGCCAAACAAGACATGGTGACCCTTGTCCTTAAATGTCTCAAATTATGTGAATATAGGGACTGGTAGCATAATTTGACCTATTTATCGTCCTAAAGTAGAGATGCTCTTAAAATTTAGCGGATAGATTTCATAGAAAACATCTTCATATTCAGACAAAATATTTGTAATAACAGAGTGATTATATCAAAGACAAACCGTTTCTTATGTAGACACCCTCGGCAAAATCGTCCGGTATTTCCCCTCCGATGTCGGCGACACGAACGGCTGCTTCCATCTCATCCACCGGAGCAAAATTACTCTGGGAAACGGCACTACCGGATGTTAATATCTCAACATAGTTATAAATTTTAACCCGAACTCGAAACGACCCGAAATGAATGTACCTGAGATGGGAGCAATGGCTGATCGACGAACTCGAACACGGAATCGACAAATGCATCGACAAGGTTGCGAGAAGTGTTCTTCACACCCGCGTCTATCCGAAGGGGAAGCTGTTTTATTTCTTTCCAAAATGGCTGCCAAAAGGAAACGGATGGTAAATTTGCCCCGAGAGGGAAAATTTATGTGTTTCGATTTTCGGGTTTCGGGTTTCGAATCCGTCGAAAACTTACCTTAAATGCCGAGGAAAGTGTGGATTTGAAGTGATCAAAGCCATGGGAAGATGTTGAAGGCTTTTGAATAGAGCAATGCACATGAAACTGCAAACCAGACGATGCCATTTGACTTGATCTATCTTCATATGCTGGTTTTGAAGACATTGACATATAAAGAAGCTATCGTCTTGTCCAACTTGTAAACAAAGTGTTTTTATATTAATAAAAAATAGTTTTAATTATAAAAAAATAGTTTTAATAATCACATTCGAGACGGGATCGAAGGAGGGAAATACACGTAGATTATGAACAAAAATTATCTCGTCTCTTTACTGTATCCTTTCTGCGTCACAACACTAAAGTTAAATTTTAAATACTAACCTTAAATTTTAAGTTTTAAACTTTAATTTTTAAATCTCGATCCTAAATTTTAAATATAATTTTTAGTGTAAAACGTAAAATAGAATACCGAAAAAGTACATATATTTTCTCTTATGTGGATCATTGGGCTTTTGACCCTTCTAAGATAAGATTCCATATTTTGTCATTGATAATGCCAATATGTGCTTAGTTGACTTGGATTGATTTTAAATTAGGCTAATATAGGTAAGGTTAATTATATTTTAAATTTTGGATAAATTATATAAATGATCTCTCGATTATGATCATATTCTTTATTGAATCCCTTAACTATTAAAAGTTATAAACTGATCTCTTGAGTTAAAAAATAACAAATTGATATAATGTTAAAAGGTTAATGAATGATGACGTGACGATGGATAAGAATTAACATAATAATACATTTAGTCTTAAACTTTTATATTTATCTTGATTCTAAAAAAAATTAAATAACATATTTAATTCTTTTTCTCATTTCTTTTCTCATTATCTTTTTTTGTCATCATCTTTAACTTCATTTCTAACTGAAAAATATCACTAAAACTTATTTAAAGTTTTTAGAATTAGGACTTAGTTAAAATAAAATAAAAAATTTTAGGATTAAATGTGTTATTATGTAATTTTTGTTAACTGTCATGTTATCATTCGTTAAATTTTAATAATATCGGATTAATTTGTTACTTTTTAAGTAATAGGATCAATTTATAATTTCTGATAATCAACGGACTCAACAAAAAAATAGACTATAATTAAAGAATCATTTATGTGATTTACCCTTAAATTTTCTTATATCGATTCTGTAATTTTGGATTATGTTAACCTAGTTTTATCTGTTTCAAGTTTGTCGATACTGTTGATTTTATTTTCAATTTGATTTTATTCGAATAGTAAGCAGTTTGATTTCACTTAAGTAAGAATTAAATCGAGACATTACGTACGTAGAAAAATTATACTAATAGATTCACCTATCAAAAGTAATCATAATTAGGGACAAATTACATTCTACCATATGCGTCTTTTAAGAAGAGGATAATGATCTCGTGATAAATAATATCAAAATGATTATTTGATTATCTGATTTTACACTAAACGTCTATGAATAAAATAATCCTGATTAGAGACGGAGCTAGGATCAAACATTAGGAGGACCAATGGTCTGTTAAGTTTTACAATCTAAAAAATAAGATGGACAAAACTTTATTTGATTACTATTTAAATTAATAGGGACTCTAAATACTATTATACCCAAAAAATTGGGAGAGAGCCCCTCCCATTACATAGCTACTTCTAAGGTTGTTCAAACGGTCGGCTAAACCGAATTAACCGATCACGAATTAATTCGGTTAAATGGCTGTCACCAAACTTTGTTTGGTCGGTAAGTAGTTAATTTTTTTAAAAAAATTTGGTTAAGAGTTAATTCGTCGAAATAGGTTAGTTACTTGAATTAACCAAAATTTTATATTTTATGCATTATATATTTGTTTTTAGTCACTAAAGTTTTAAAATTATAAATTAATCGCTAAATTTTATCAAATTAATATAAAATAATAATTAAATTATTAAAAAATATTCATTAAAATTTTTAATATTTATCAATAATTTATAATATACAATAATAAATAAATAATCAATTTATAATAATTAGATAAGTTTAATGGTTGTTTTATAATTTTTGAAAGTTCAATGGTTAAAAAGATTATTTTAACATTGTTGAATGATATTTGTGTAATTTATCCAACATATTTCTGTTAACTGAATTAATCAACCGAATTAACCGAATTTTTTTTGATTTGAGTAATGTAATTCGAAAATGTTTGGTTCGATTAACGGTTAAAAATTTAAAAAATTTAATTAATTTAATTTTTGATAATTCGGTTCGGTCACCGACCGAATTAACCGTTTAAACATCTTTAGCTACTTTTATTCCTAATTATGATAAACAATCGTAATAAGTGATATAACGACAAAAATATCATTGTTTTTTATGTAAATTTTATCGTGTTATTGTTTGAGTCTGGAATATTCCACCAAAGGATTGCTCATACTTTGGGGAAAATGTGGAACAAAAAAACAAAAACCGGATCATTTCTTTGTTGTCGGTATTATAATGTACAAGTAATTTGGAATATACCTTTCTTTGTAGACAATTTATTTGGTTTGTAATGGAGTTTTTATTAAATAGTCGGCGTTAGGGTATCTGAATTCAGACAGGAAATGGTTTGATGTGAGTATTTATTTAATACACGAATCTAACACTTACATCGAATAATATTTAATATTATTAATATTAAATATGGTTTAACATTATTAAATTAATTAATAAAATAAAATTTTAATGTATAGCTATAAAATATTTAAATAAAATTAGAATTAAATTATTATTTTTATATATTAAATATTTTAATTTAAAAATAAAATATTTTTTTAAGTTAAATCTTAAATCTTAAACTTAAAACCTAATATCAGAAACTTTAAACCTAAAGTACAAAATCCTAAACACAACCACCGGCCTATAAACCTAAAACCCTAAACTTGAAACCTTAAAATCAAAAGTATAAACCTCAAGTTTTAAACCTAAAACTTTAATTAGGGTTTAGATTTAAAGATTTAAGGGTTTTGTTTAGTTGTTCTAATTAATTCAAGGCATAAAGATACATTTAACCCTTAATGTTTATAGTTTTTATCATTTTAACTTTCATTATTTATTTGGAATAAATTTAGTCCTTAACCTTAGTCTTTTTGACAAATATCTCATTTTTTAACTATTATGATGATCGTACCGTTAAAAATTTAATAATAATAACAACATATAATAAACATGTGATAATATATTTTAAATGATATGACATCTGACCTATCAAATACATAAATATGGAATATATTTTTATTTCAATGTAAAATGTAAAATAATTAAAATTCAAATAAAGTATTAAATTTTATTTTTTAGATTTAATTAAAACTCAAAACATAAAACCTCAAATTTAATACTTTTAAATTTAAATTTAAATCTTAAACTATAAATCAAAACCCTAAACTTTCAATTTAGATTAAATACTAAAATATCTAAATTCTAAACTAAAATAACAAAAACCCAATTAATTTGTATCAAAATCTCTTACCTTTGATTTATCGATAGTAATCTTTATAAAATTCTTCCTTTTCAGACTGTGTTCATATTTTTTTAGATAGGATTTTGATTCTATTTGTGGTTAGGGTTGCGAATTTTTAGTATATTTTATTTTAGATTTAATTAATTTTTAATATTTTATTTGAATATTAATTGTTTTATATCTTATATTAGAATAAAATTATATTTCACGTGTATGTATTTGATAGCTTAGATACCATGTAACTTAAAATATATTACCATCGTTGAATTTTTAACGATCTACTCATTATTTTAGACAAAAAATGAGATATTTATAAAAAAAAGACAGGATAAGGGCTAAATTTATCCCAAAAAAGGGGGTCAAAATGATAAAAATTCTAAATGTTGAGGGTTAAAATTATCTTTATGCTTTAATTCAATGATGTTTAAATTAATTATGTTTATCGATATTCGACGCATGTTATAATTTTTTTATTTAATAAATATTTAAAATTAAAAAACAAAATTAACATTTTTAGAGAATATATATGTCAATGTGCAAATATGTATAAAAAACCGTTTTCATACACGAATAGTTTAAAAAAATTAAAAAAATAAAAATCATAATATATGTTTTTTTTATAAATAAATCTTAATTTTGAATAAGAAAAATTGTCCAATATTCATCATAATATAGAGCTAAATAATATATCAATTAAAATCACAAAATAGGGAATTTTTATTATAATTATTGAGAATTTTATTGATTGATTAATTTGAATTAATTATTATAGATATTTGTTGTGCTAATAGGAGAAATTATATCATGGGTACGTCTCACCATATTATCCATGAGACCAACCACTAAAAATCATCTATCTCATTATTTTTTTTTCATGTCATATTTTTCTAAGTGAATCTTCACTTCATATTTACTGTTAATTCATTTTAAAAATAATTTTTTCAAGTGAAGATTCACTTGGAAAAAAATATGAAAAAGAAAAATTGATGAGATAGATGATTTTTAGTGGTTGGTATGAACTTGTGGTGAGACTTATCCATAATATATTTTCTCGCTAACCAAGGACAATTATCCCAAATTTTTTTGGTATAATTATATTTAAGGTTTAAATAGTAATAAAATAAGGTTTTTGTTCTTCCAATTTTTTTTTTGACAAATGCTACTAAATTTTATTAAATCCATAAAAAATTATAATTACATTGTCTTCAAGAAGTGAAAAAATTGGATTAAACAATCCAACCATTTTACAACCCCAAAAATAGAGAAATTAAAATTCTTATGGAATTAAGCATACCAATAAAATTCAGAAGCTTCTTGAATCTCCTTGTCTCTGTCCAAACGAGATGTATAAAGAAGGAAGAAGGAGTTGTAGACGATCCAAACTGTCATGTAAAAAGCATCGCTACCCAAGACTGATTTTATCGGCAAACAACCATCAACCGGAGTGGGGATATAACTTTTCAAAAGACCACCGACAAAAATATAAATCAGAAACTAACGCCTATTGAATCAAACCACAAGAGCAGATAAATCAAACCACCGGTAAGAAACAATCGATCGCTAGGGTATGCTGTAAGGTACCACAAGAGCAGATGAATCAAACAACAAAACGAAAACATGTCACAAAAACAGAAGAAAACGTGTCACAAGGAAAGAAAACGTGCTATAAAAGCAAAGATTCTTATTAAAATTAAAAATAAAAGTAATAGATTTATAGATCTGGTGGTCGACAACCAATACTAAGATTGATTGCCGACCACCGATCAAAGGGAAAGATCAAAGTGAAGAACGATTAAGAACAAATGAATTTTAGAGAAAGGAGAGAGCGGCTAGGGTTTTCTTCTTCCAAATTTTAGATTTAAAGACTTAATAGACTTTGTCCCTCTCAATATTCAATCTTGGCTCCATCTCTGATAACAAATAAATCTATTTAAGTAATTTAATATATCACCATATTCCCTAAACCAATTGATAATAAAAAAAATAAACAAATTATTAAAATTCAAGATTAAATTCAATTGATTAATATATTAACCTTTAAATTTTATATTATCCTATGTAATATCAAAATCTATGTATTATAAATGTCATGTGGATTGTGATTGAAGAAGAAATTTAGATCAGTACGAGGTAAAATAATTAATAGCAATTAACAAGGACAAGTCTCAATAAAATAAAGACATGATAAATTTATGCATACCTAACCCCAGAGGAGACTTTAGATTTGTATTTAAGGATATAATTTATTTTTTAGTTTTTTAAGAAATTTATAGCATTTTTTATAATACAAGAGAAACGCTACTTATAAATGACGTTTTAATTTTATTTTATAATTTTTGAGTTCACATGTATAACAGATTTTAAAAATATTAAAAAATCAAATCGTTATATACAGATGATAATCTTTATTTTTGATATCTTTTATCTTATACTGTGAAAAGTATGTGGATCGTCAAATATACCGACATCTCTTTTATTCTAAATATTAGAAACCACTTCTTTTTATACTTGTATTATATACTTTTAAGTTTTGAATTTTCATAAATATTTATATTAATTTGTCAATATGAGATTTTAAAAAAAACTTATGATCGAGAATAATATATTATTTTATCGATAAACTTTAATATATGCATATATATCCAAATATTTATCTTTAAAACCTATCTCAAATCAATAATTTTGTGTTTGAAATATATATCATAAAATTTTAAACATTTCTTATATATTTTTTTAAAAAATAAATTTTAAAAAAATATATAAATATTAAACCGGGTATTCCGTACCCGATTTTGCGAATACCCGATTTACAGGTACCTGATTTTTATAGGCCGGGTCATGGGACGATATTTTGGTACCCGAAATTTCCGGATACCCGCAATTTCGGGTACCCGATTATGAACACCCCTACTTATGACCTATAGGAACAACAATTGTTCGTTTAACTCACATTAAAATCCATCTAGAAGATAACCTACTGTAGCGACCCTTAAATTAGAAAACTTCGTGGTTTAATAGGATGGGGTCGCAATTTTAAAAAAATCAAAAATTGGGAATTAAGTTTTGAAATGTTAAAATATTTTGAAAAATTAAGAAATTAGAAAAAATAAGATTTTTGGAAAGAATTCAAATTAAGGTTAAACGTTTAGAAAAAGTGAAAATTTGAAAAATTAGGGATTAAAGATTAGTAGAAGAATTGGTTTTAAAAAAAATTAGGAATAAGGATTTAAGAAAATGATTTTAAAAAAAATAATTAGAAATTTAATTAGGGGGCAATTTGAAAAGCAAATTGAAAATGTTAGAAACTATTTAAACAATGTTAGAAATTGATTGAGAAAATGAGCTAAAAAAATTTTGAAAAGTGTTGGACAAGTGGTTAAAAAGGTTTGGAAAACGATTTATTATTATTAAAGAAACGATTGAAGTCGCCACCGGTCACTTTGGTAGACCGAACACTGTAAAATCAAAGATTCAAAATTTGAAGGGTTCGGGAGTCAATTACGGTTAAAAACGGGATTAACATTTCTAAACCGCCCCAAATTGGTACCTTTAATAAAAACTATCGCTTAATTGATTTTGGAATTTCTAATTTAAAGTGGTATTAAATTGATTATTTATTTAAAAAATTCAGATATATTTTAACGTCACTTTACTCGAAGGTAGACGCATAAACCGCCACCACTACGTTGGAAGACGGGTCCGCTACGACCGAGTAAAGTATTAATTAATTCATTAATTAGGATGTTGATTGTGAGTTTGATTCGATAACGAGGTATATAATAAGACGCGTAATAAAATATATACAACAAAGAGAAATATACATGGTACATAGAAATAAATAAGTAAACAAATAATTAAGCAAGATAAAAGGTAAATAATTTAAAAAAAAGTAAACATGCATGTAATAAGGCAAAACTAAATAAAGACTCATGGACCTAAACATTATCAAAAAACAACAAAATAATGAAAAAAATTAAATATTACATGAAAATATGGTCAAAAGTATTTACATGGTTAAAATATACATAGCATTAAAACAAAGTAATAAAAATATGGTAATAAAATACATGTGACAATTTTAATTATGAACGAAATATGAACAAACATGAATAAATTACATGGTAAATAGGCATACTAAAAATAAAATATGAGGCAAATAAAAAAAAATATTCATGGCAACGTAACAAAATAAGGAAAACATGCAATGAAATTAAAAGGATACAATAAATTGGTCAAAAAGCAAAAACGAGACAACTAAAAATAAGCAATAAAGACGATAACTTTACTCCTCAAACACGTTATCACATATATCATCTATTTATAACATAATTTATGCAACAAAACAAATCATCTTCTTCAATTAAAAAGACAAACATACGAATTAACAAAAATAACAAAATATCCATGGGGCAAATAAAAAATATATGATAAGCATGAAAATAAAAACATAGATGAAACAAAATATAAGCAAAGCAAACATGTTAAATGGCATATAAAGAGAAGAATCAAAATTGCATATAGATAAACAACTAAATAACATGGATTAAATATGAACAAAATAAATAATAAAAAAAGAAAAGATGAATATATGATATGTGATGTGCAAATAAAATATTTATAAAATAAATTAAGTAAAATAGTGTATTAAAAAAATAAAAACTAAACTCACAAAAAGAACTAAGCTACTGGAATTTGGACCAAATTATAAAGAAAAAAAAAAGCGTTGAAGGTTTTAGTCATAGAAAACATTTAAAACCAGTGACTGAATCGAAATCCAAAATAAAATAAAAAGGACCAAGGGAAGAATTTTAAAAGAAGGAAGGGCTTAAAGACACGTTCAGAAACACGGAGGGACATATGTTTAATAAAACCGTTTCGGAAATGACTGATTAAGGCCTAATCGAATCAAGATGAAAAGCTTTAAAAACATTGAAGGATTGCGGAAAGGATTTTTTTGTTTTAGAGTCCTTTAGTATATAACACAAACAGAAAAAATAAAGTCAGACCTTATTCATTTGATCCCAAAATGAAAGAAACAAACTTTCTCTTCTCTCTGAAATAAGATGAACACCACCATGGTGTTCATCACTTACCCAGGGAGCCGCCGTATTTTCCAGAAAACCACCAGAATGGTGGTCGGCGAAACCAAAACACTTCAAAAAAAACCCTCCTTTAAAAGCCTTTCGAAATTCAGACACTCAGGAATCAAAATTCTTTTGAAAATCTTTCGATAAACACACAAAAAACCTTCCTTTCTTGAATCGGTTCAAGAAGAAAAGAAGCCTCCTTTCAGTTTTAAAGAAAAGAGAAAGAAAGCTCCGAAGAAAGGCTTCGGTTTGAAGGTCGGTTCCCTCACATCTCTCTACGGCTCATCATCAACAACCCGAAGGTGTAAGAATTATTGTCGGGATGGGATTTGATGAAGGTTCGACTCGGTTTTTTGAAAGGTAAAAAAAAAAGAACCCTAATCTATTTTATTTTTGTGCATGAAAAGAAAGACAGAGAGAATACCACTGGAAATTCCTTTTCGATTGATTCAAGGGTTCCCAATAGGATTACAATCATTTTGGGCATCTCTTATACCCGATTTACATCTGTAACAAAAGAAAAAAGAAAAATCCATGTCATTGTTGGATTTGGAATTATTCATGTGAGCCTCTGAAATTGTCGATTTGTCTGATGATTTGGCTCTGGAAAATGCTCGAATGGCATCTGAAATCGCCATAGATTTTTTTGGTTTATTTTTTAGCCTCTAATTTAGTCTGAAAACTCTGATTTTTGTTGGTATTTTGCTCATGTATGAATCTGACATCTCCTTTGTCTTTATGTGAACGTGGCGGTCGGAATCGGAGTCGCCGACGAACGTCCGACGAAAGGAGATGAAGAGGCTCATCAGTATCCGAACGGTCAACGCGTGAGAAGTCGAAGAGTCAAGAATCTGGAGAGTTCTCATTCCTTCAATCTCGGCGGTTGGATCATAGATCTGATCCAACGGCTCACAGCCGGTTGCGCAAAAGGGATAAGAAGTGTTAGCTAGGGTTTCTGCTTATCAGATCAGGTCTAAGGAACTTGGGCTCGAAATGGGCTTTATATAATATTATTATTGGGTTGTATATTTTTGGGTTTTAAAATATATATGGATTAGTTAATTTGATGGGCTACTTATTTATGGATTGGATTATTTATTTAATTATATATTTTGAGTTTTATTTTATTTAAATATGTTATCATTAGTAATAATAATAATAATAAAAAAAATAGTAATAAAGAAAATACTAATACTAATAATATTAATATGTAATAGTAGAAATAAAAAGATGACAAATAATAATAATAATAGTTATAGAATATGATAATAAAAGCAATCAATTAAAGTAAACCGAAACTAAAAAGGAAATAAAATTAATACCATAATATTTTTGGACTTTTTAAATTTGAATAGGTAATAATAATTAATAACAATAATAAAATAGTAATAATAATAATGGTAAAAACCGAAAAAAGGAAAGGAAAATAAATGGAATTTAGTATTGAACTTTTTAATTTAAATATATAATAATAATAACTGTAATAATATTTATAATGAATAAAATAAATAAATAAAACTAAAAAGAGTAAATAATTACATGATTTATTCAACAAAGTATGATAATAATAAATAGTAAAATAGTGACTAAAACGGAACTAAAAGCTAAATGAAAATATATTGTAACCATAATTATATACTATAAAAATAAATATAATAACATAAGTAAAAACAAAATTAGTACGAGGTAAAATAAGTAATAATTTATAATATTTTTGGTGAAAAATTTTTAGTTTAATATATACATATATAATCTTTTTGATTTTTTTTATATTTTATAGATAGACAGAATTAAATGAAAAATAGCTCATTATTATACTTTTTATTTTTTAATTTTTTATCATAAATTATAAAATTAACTAAAACCCATTATTTAAGATAAAATGAAAATAAAACGGATTTACCCCGGATAAAATTAGTGATTACAATTGCCCCTCTTTGCTTATCGTTGTAAAACAATGATAAAGCAAAGACTAAAAGCACTAATTTTATCCGATTTCCCTGTTTGGAGATGCTCTGATTTTTAATCATTGCAACATCTGACGGTCCCTCGATTAAATGGTGAATGTTTCTGTAAATACTAGATCTTGACATAAAAAGTACCATTTATTCGAATCAAATAATTTCGATATTGCACGAGTCCTCTAGCCCAAGTGGTTAAAGGAACGATTGTTCTTCTTAGAGGTCACAGATTCGAGCACCATCAATACCAACAAAGTGATTGAGCCAATATCGAATTGTGGAGATTATAAATGTAAAAAAAATGAAGCAACAGAATTAATGGATTAAGGACAAAAATGTTAAAAATCAATAATGTAAATGGTTGAAAGATAATTCTTTCAAAATTGGTGGCCAAAATCAAACAAACAGAAAACATAGGAGACTTGTAGTGTTGTTTTCCCATAAAAATAATTGATAATTTTGATTTTTTTGAATCGAAAACTATATTGGTAAAGCAAAAATTTCTGTAAAACGGAAACTGCGTTGAATCCTTAATTCTTTCCATTGCACTATTTGGCTGCTCGGAAAAAAATAATTAGTTCAACAAAGCAAAAGGAAAACGAAGATTATTCTTTATAGCTTTACAACTGTGTACTTCTCAAGGAAGATTCATTGCTTCTTCTATTTTCCTGAATTTGAGATTTTAGTTTTGATCATTTGTTCTTTTACATCAAGTTGAAGAGTCAGAGTTCGGCCAGCGGAAATCGTAAGCATTTTCTAACTCTCTCTCCTTTTTTAGTTGATGTTTGTGTTTCTGATTGTTTCGTTAATTCTATATCTATTTTCTGGATCTCCATGTTTGATTAATAGAAAGATTTGACGGTAGATCTGTATTCTTATGGTTTGTACTCTCTACATCGTTGACTTCTTTGTGCTACTTGATTCGTTCACTGTTAAAATTGATTCTGTATGCTTGCTTGTTGATTATATGCTTATAAGTTCTTTTTAATCGTTTCTATGCCTAGTTTGAATTAGGTTCATGGACTAGTGAAGGAGTTTCATTCTGGCTTAATTCAGGGATCAACACTATGCAGTGATTGATATTTAGCTTTGGAACTGAGTTGAGAATAAATCGAGTTGTTTTTCAATGGGACATGAACTCAAATCTCGGTTTCAGTTAGATGCCAGGAAATTGATATGGCTTATAGGAATTATGTTTGTCCTGATTATAAAACTCCAGTATCTTGAGGTTCCATACGGGAATGTGTTGTCGACATCGTTTCATTCTGGTAAGGTTTCAGTTGTGGAACAAAGTAGTTTGTTAGCTGGTGCTTCATCGTCGGCCGAGTCTGGGGTGCCAACACGTAATGTGACTCATTCGATTGGGTTGGAGAATAATGGAACATATACTGCTAATGAGAAAGCTCCGGATAATGAAATCTCTGAAGAAAGGGATACAGATTTGAATAATGATGCTATATCAGAAACCAATGTGGGCTTGGAAATATCTTCTACATTCAAGGAAGGTAGTCCAAACGAGTCTTCAACTGAGGAATTGGTAGAATTAAACAAGAATTCTGCAGTGGGTTGTGCTAAAAGTTCAAAAAATAAGACTACAGCAGAGGAGGCAGGTGCTGTTAATGAAACAGTTAATGATTTTAATACCTGTGAAGGAAAGGAAAAAGATCAGAGTGATGATTTCATATCAGAAATAGGCTTGAAAAATTCTTCTATATCTAGGGAGTCTTCATCTGAGGAATTTGAAGGCTATCTTGAAAGTTACAATAATAAGACGGTTGCAGAGGAGCTTAGCACAGATGAAGAAAGGGACACAAATTCACCAATAAAAAATAACTTAGAGAAAGATGTTGAGGCAAGTATTAGGAACCCTGTTGTGCCTGTCAATTCCGGTATGTCTACGGTGGAGCAACATGTAACGCCAAGGTTTGACGAGAAAGAAAAATTAGAAGAGATTAAGGATATTTCCACCTCATTGGGTGATGAGTATTCTCCCTCCAAAACTCCCAAGATGAAGAAAAAGCCTGAGATGCCATCTGCAGTGGCCACATTAGCTTATATGAACAATTTGTTTGATCAAAGTCGGGTTTCATATTATTCTACGGTATGCTCAAACATTTTGTTTTCTTCTTTTTGCAAGGAATGAATTTATTCATATGCTTCAATGTTTTGTTCTGTCTCTATTTTTTGCAGATGCCAAGACAGCCTTCAGCAGAAGACAAAGTGTTATTAAATGCAAGATCAAAGATTGAGAATGCACCTATTTTAGAGAATGATCAGCAACTTTATGCGCCTATTTATCGGAATGTTTCTATGTTCAAGAGGTATATTGTGGATTCTATATTCTTTTTCAATTTTAAACATTACATTAAAAAGTATTACAAGAGAGTGCCGGTTGAGTTGAGATTGATGAGATGGATATACACAAAAACAAATAAAGAAAGAAATAAGTTCACAAAGAGAAGTGGAAGTAACCAATCAAATCTGAATGAAAGGATCTTAAACCAATAGATCATTAATTGATGTAGAATGGATAAAAGCATTAGAGTTTGGCTGAAATCATGAGTGTATACTATTGGAAACTTTAATTAGTTCAAGTTAATATCTCTGAATAATTTATTCCTTAGAACCATACAAGTGAGGTTTCAATGTGTAATATTTAATACAGAAAATCTGAACCCATACAACCTTACACTTGCTTTATTCCTTTAATCAGCAGTACTAATATGATTTATTCCTTTAATAGTGTGATAGAATGCTGCACATGTTGTGTTTCTAATCTTATTCCTTTTTCTTTGCCATGTTAAGAAAGGTAAAAACGTTACTATTTGTTGGTTTTAGTGATGGTTTTCTTGCAAACCTAGCTATGTTAAATTGGCTTGCTGAGTCCATTTGGGAAAAAAGTGAAATACGGATCCTTTACTGGAAATAGGTAGGTGAAGTTTACCACTGAAGAAGAAACTTGTTGCAATAACTCTTTCATTATTTTGTGGTAAAACAAAACTAGTTACTTCTACTCAGGAGCATAACGTATGGACAATTTACATCATATATTATAGGAGCTATGAATTGATGGAAAACACACTCAAAGTATATGTCTACAAGGAAGGAAAAAGACCCATATTCCATACCCCAGTTCTCAAGGGTATTTATGCCTCTGAAGGATGGTTCATGAAGCAACTAGTCAGCAATAGACAATTTGTTGCCAAAAAACCAAGAGAAGCCCAACTGTTTTACTTACCTTTTAGTTCTAAAATGTTAGAAGAAACTTTATACGTCCCCGATTCTCACAATCTAGACAACCTTATAGAAAATTTGAAGAAGTATGTGGACATGATTGCAGCAAAATATCCCTTCTGGAATAGAACTGAAGGCGCTGATCATTTTCTGGTTGCTTGCCATGACTGGGTATGCTTTTCATGCTTTCTTGGTTTTTACCTTTTTATTTCCTGGCATTTGGAACCACTAGTGCTCTTTGACTATGGATGGGCTAATTTAGTCATTGTATGTGTTTTAAGTTTTAACATTGTTAAATTTTACTATGGATGGGTTAATTTATTCTTCAACATATAGTATAAGGACCTTTTAGGTATTTAAACTTTTTCTTTAATAGTCTTCTAATAAACGTTACTTTTTCAGGCACCATCTGAAACGAAGGAATACATGGCCAACTGCATAAGAGCCCTCTGTAATTCCGACATCAGCGAAGGTTATATTTTCGGGAAGGACGCCTCTCTTCCCGAGACCACCATTTTTAATCCTCGGAAACCTCTAAGAGCCCTTGGTGGCAAGCCTCCATCCAAGAGATCAATCCTAGCTTTCTTCGCTGGAGGCATGCACGGTTATCTAAGGCCAATTCTATTACAACACTGGGGAAACAACAAAGACCCTGACATGAAAATCTTCGGTCAAATGCCTAACCGTAAGGGTAAAATGAACTACATCCAACACATGAAGAGCAGCAAGTATTGCATTTGTCCTAGAGGTTACGAGGTCAACAGTCCACGAGTGGTAGAGGCCATTTTTTATGAATGTGTTCCAGTCATCATATCTGATAATTTTGTTCCTCCTTTTTTCGAGGTTTTGAATTGGGAATCATTCGCAATCTTCGTTTCGGAGAAGGATGTTCCGAATCTTAAGAAGATCCTGTTGTCAATCCCGGAGGAGAGGTATCTGCAGATGCAGCTGAGCGTCAAAAAGGTACAACAACATTTCCTTTGGCATCATAGACCAGAGAAGTATGACATATTTCATATGATTCTGCATTCAGTTTGGTCTAATAGAGTTTTCCAAATGAAATCCTAGCTTAGTTTCTTTGAGCACAGGAAATTCTTTTCTTCGACTATATTTTAGGTGTATATAGATGGAGTTAATAATGTTGAAATATAAGTTTATATTTATTGATTCTTACTTTTAGTAACATCAAATGATTGTAACAAATTAAAATTAAGAGTAATGTTATTTGAATTTAAACTTTAATTTAATTATTTATTTTATTATCCAGTCTGAAGAGAAAAATATCCTTTATTGTGTCATTGTTCTCTGGTTTAAAGAACACTTTCATGATTCATTTGTAGGTTCGTCTTCACATAATTTAACTATAAATAATAATAAAATTAGTGAATCGTCCTTAAGGTTCTCATTCCCATTCCCATTCCTAAAGGTTAATAGTAACACGATCACGATTACAATTTAAATCCCTCGAATGAATGGTCAAACTTTCACGATCTACATACTCGAGACTCCTCTGAAAAACAATCTCTCGATGAAACAGACGGATTCATTTCAGAAATCAACAAAATACAATTGTGATTCTTTTATGAGAAAGAAAATCTTAAATGGAAAGTAGGTTGGATTGATTTGTCTTTTGAATGTTCGAGTTCGAGTTTAACTCATATTTTAAACCAGTTTTAATTTCTTTTATCGAAATTTAAATTTTAATCCTCAAACAGTAATAGTGAAAACTATTTGTTTTGATTTTGTTATTAGTCTTTATATTGTATACTTAAATCCTATTAAACACGAACCATCTTATTTTAATAGTTAAAAGAACGGTTGTTTTTCTTAAAGACGGTAAGTTCAAATACCAATATTTGCTTTACAGTTAATATCTAATAATTGGAAATATATTACAGAACCAATATTACTTGTATCTATAGTAGTTGATTAAAAAAAATCCTATTAAATAATTTAATTTATTATAATATATAATATTGTAATAAAATTAAATTTTGGAAAAGGTATAAGAACTAAAATGGTTGAAAACACGACTTATAAATTAAATTTGATTGGAAAATATCTTCTTCGTTTATTCGAATACGTGTTGATCAACCAGATAAAAAGGGAAATTGGAGAATTTTCTCTTCCGTCAGTTTCCATTAAGAATCGGCCTCAATTAAAGCAAGTCAAATCCAATAGACCCCACAGATTCATAAATTGTTGAAAGCACCTGCGTCGGCCTTCCTCTGGTTCATGGTACTGTACTTTCACACTGCAAAAGAATCTACAGCAGCTTCAAATCTTTCTCGGAATCCAATCAGTATGCATGTAAGTTTAACTCTTATTTCGTTCTCTCTTTTGTTTATAGATTTTTCTTTGTACTAAGAAAGCTCCCATGGAGAACTATCAAATCACGTGATTCTTTAGGCTAAATTCCACGTTCATCTTTTATATACATATATGTTAGACAGTTAAATGGTGATAATATATGATTACTGTTAATCTCGTTCATATATATATATATATGTTTCAATCTATTCTACATTCTGGGTCGTTTGTAAGATATTTGATGCATTGTTCAGGGCGGTTTAAAGATTTTAGAGGTCTTGTGTAATTTATTAAAATGTGTCCCTTAGAAGTAATTGTTCATAACTTTCATTAGTTCAAAAAGTATGACCCTTAAAAGTAATTGTCCTTTTTAGGACCCCTATGCGGTCATTTCTATTGCATTTATCCAGAACCTCACTAGTTCTATAGAACAATAGGAATAGGAATAATCAATAAGATTTTAGAATCAAATAATTATAACGTAGAATTTCGAGATTAATATCATCTAACGGGTCCTCTTTTTTAGGGCTATATGTGGTCGTTCCTATCGCGCCTGCCCATAATCCTCACTGTTTAAGGTCAGAGTTTTTGAGTTAGATTTTTATTGTCTGTGGTGAGGTTTTACTGTTTGAGAATAAATTTTATAACTTAAAGTTAGAGATTAGGAATAGAATTTACGGGTTAAGGTTAAAACTTCACACGCGGCAACTTTAGAAACCCTTTTGTAGAAAAAAAACAACTTTTGTGTATGAAATAATTACCTGGAAATGTTCTTTTACCTTTTGTGAAACTTGATATCAGCTTTCATTTCTCATGAATTTTTCATTTTTCAATCTGTTGGTGCAAAGGATTTGACTTGAGATTTGTCCTATGTAAGAATATCATCTAAGTTTAGGTGAACTCTCATTTTTCTTCACACTTCCATGATCCCATTATATTTGTACTTGCCTACTGGCTACTGTGTTTGGCTGTTTGTAGTGACTCTTGCAAGCCACCAACTGATATAACCGTTTCGATGTTCTGATTATAGGTTCTTATGTTGTGACATGGATGGTAGTTTTCGACAGTTGTGTCAAGCACAAAGCAGGAGGCTTCTCTTGTTGATGGCTGTAACACTTGCTTTAGTTGTAGCGGTTCAATACTTTGAACTTCCATATACCAAAGTTTTTACATCTCTCTATGGAACTACCAAAAATGGCAGCTTTCCTACTGGATGGTCATCAACAAAGTCCTGGATGGTTGATGATGTCACACTTTCAAATGGTTTTCACTTGAAACATACGGAAAATGGAGAAGAGACATCGAGCACAGGCAAACAAACTGTTCGAGGAAATGAATCAGACAATCATATATCATCGAATGTGAGCTCGATGTTGGAGTATGGTGACAGTGTAGTAAACGGTCCAGCTCTCGATGGAGCATCAAAGCAGAATGTGACTACTAAAGATCACAATCCTTCATATGGTAGTGGAAGCTTTGTTGATCATTTGGCACCAAATGCATTGCCACCTATGGATTCGCAATCCGTTCCCCGAGATACGAAGTTAAGAAACTCTAAGTCACCAATGAACACATCACCAACACCGGCACCAGCACCAGCACCTGTTACTGCATCCTAAACATAAGTCGAAGATGCAACCAAAGGTTACCGTCTCAATATCGGAGATGAATGATCTGTTACTGCAGAGTCTTGCTTCACCGCATGCAGGGGTACATATAGACTTATATGTGAATTGAATCAGTTTACTGGTAGCGTAGTGCCAATTTCATTTTAACTTCAGTTCCGGATATGATTGCTTATAGGCATCAACATGGTCCTCAAATGTACAGCAGGAAGTAATTTCTGCAAAATTGCAGATTACGAATGCACTTGATTCAAAAGACTATTCCGGCCTTTACCCTTCTCTGTATCGTAATGTTTCCATGTTTAAAAGGTATATGTTGTTCCATTAAAGCAATGCTCCAATTGGATTTGTTTCATTATTAAAAGAATGTCATGCTTTGCAGGAGTTATGAACTTATGGAGAGTATGCTCAAGGTTTATATCTACAAAGAGGGAGAAAAGCCGATTTTCCATCAAGGAATATATGCATCTGAAGGATGGTTCATAAAGCTCATGGAAGCCAATGAAAGATTTGTCACCGAAGACCCCGAAAAAGCTCACTTGTTTTTCTTACCATTCAGTTCTCGGTTGTTGGAACTAACACTTTATGTGCCCAAATCACACAGTCGAAGCAACCTAATCGAGTACATGAGGAACTACGTTGACACGGTCGCAGCGAAACATCCTTTTTGGAACAGAAGCAATGGATCAGACCATTTTCTTGTTGCCTGTCATGACTGGGTAACTCTTTTCCCATTTTCTTACTAGAATTGTTAATTTCGTGTTGATCTTGTGTCACTTATGGTTCTGTTTTCAGGCTCCAGCCGAAACAAGAGGACATTTGCTCAACAGCATCAGAGCACTCTGCAACGCCGATATCGAGGTAGGCTTCACCATAGGCAAGGATGTTTCTCTTCCGGAAACATACGTGGTTTCAGCCAAGGATCCATTGAAAAGTATGGGAGGCAACCCTCCTTCCAAGAGGCATATCCTTGCTTTCTTTGCAGGTCAAATACATGGTTATGTGAGACCAATTCTGTTGAACCATTGGGGCAAAGACCCTGACATGAAAATCTTTGGTCCCATGCCTCAAATAAAGGGCAACAAAAACTACATCAACCATATGAAGAGCAGTAAGTTCTGCATATGCGCAAGAGGTTTCGAAGTGAACAGTCCTCGTGTCGTCGAAGCTATATTCTACGAGTGTGTTCCGGTTATAATATCCGACAACTTCGTGCCACCCTTTTTCGAGATTCTAAACTGGGAATCGTTCGCCGTTTTCGTTCTCGAGAAGGATATTCCAAACTTGAAGAGTATACTGGTTTCGATTTCGGAAGAGAGGTATATGGAGATGCATACAAGAGTTCAAATGGTGCAACAACATTTCCTGTGGCATGCTGAGCCTGTAAGGTATGACTTATTTCATATGATTCTCCATTCCATTTGGTATACTAGGGTTTTCCAAGTGGGAACTGCATAAATATTTTTGTTTCCATGTTCATACTTGAGAAAATTGTATACATGTAAAGGTAGTTATTTCACTAAATAAATTCATAACAAAATTGACTCGAAAAAATCGATTTTTTTTAAATTTTAAGTTATTTGAGTTGTTTGAATTATTAGAGTCAACTTGAGTGAGTTTTGAGTTCGAGTCGGTTTTGAATTTTAGAAGTTTGAATTTTCGAAAAACCAAAATTTACTTTTGAAATTTTACATTTTGGTCACTATTTCGTAGCTTTTTTAGTTGAACTCCGTTTCAATTGCAGTTTTTTTAAAATTCATTTTTTGGGATGAACATGAGATTAAGAATAAAACTATGAATGAAATAAATATTACTTGGGAACTAAAACTTTTAAAAATTTACTATTAAGTCCTTAAAGTTTTAAATTTTATTATTTAGCCATTAATTGATAAATATTGATATATGTGATAATAATTTACTATTAGGTCCATAAAGTTGTGGAACCTTTATATTTGTTTGTCCTTGATTTCAAGATTGATTGTTTCAAATAATTTTACGATGACACTTTTGATCAAATTTTTAATGAGACCGTACTTTAATAAAGTAACATATACCTATAAAAATATCATTACAAATATATTATATAATTTTTTATGACAATTGATTTATTAAATCATATTAAAATCTTATTTACATATGTAAAAAACATATGAAGAAGAAGGCCTTATCACATTGAACTATAATATTATAAATAATTATAATTACATTTGTACAAAAAATTGAAACTCGATTCGGCTCGACTTGAATTTTATAAATTCGACTCGAAAAAATATCAAATAAAGTTTAAATGATAAAATAGGACGTGTCAACTCGAATAACTCAAAATTTTTAACTCGACTCGATCCAATACTCAACTTTAATCTTAATGATCCTGATTCTTTCGTTTATTTCGTCGTTGGTAACGTTATAGTTACAATGTCACCTACACTAATGACAAATGTTAAAAAAAACTAATTTTAATTAATTCGTGGAATTTATTAACCATTTAAAAAATTATTGGTATCTCAGTTAAAATTTTTTATATAATAGAATATTTAGTTTTCATTACATAAAATAAATAGTAAAAAAAATCAAACCATTTTAGTCATAGTAGTTAACAACACTATTAATTTGGACCTATAAATTATATTATAAAAAGTATAAGATTAAATTATTCCAAATTAAAGTATAAGGATTAAATCATAATGTTTATAAAAGTATAGGGACTGAACAAGAATTAGTCCTAAACTAAAAAGCAAAGCCGTTAACAGTTAAACGGCAATAACCAGCTAAAGTTTCAACCTTTTTCTTCATATCTACCTATTTTTTTTCTCTCTCTTTAAACATTTAATAATAATTTAACATCAATGGATACAACAAGCAAGTAGAAGATTGTTATTAAATCGATCAAGTTAGCAGATTTGCAAAGAACTTCAATCTAAAGACCTGATTTTTCCCCAGAAATGGCCACAGAAACCAAATCCAATTTAGTTAAGGTGAAGCAGCCCAGTGGTCAAGAGGGTTCTTCAAAGGGAAAGTTTGATGCTGCTATGAACAAGAAGAAGCTTGAAAGCTCCAGCAAACAACAGCATGTTGATGCAAAGCAAAGATCTTTGTCCACTGCCACAACAAAATCAGAGGTACCCATCTCTCAATATTCCTTGTTGAAGTTGAACTGAAATTTTCATAAGATTTGTTGTTTTTTTGTTGATTGTTTCTCGATTTGATGTTTTGGGGTTCGTTTTTTTTAACGAATTTGTTAGTTTCTAGGTTTGGTTTGCTTATATGCAGTGTATTGAATGATGGGTTGATTGATCCTGGTATGGGATGTTCTATAATTTTTGTGAATTTAAGCAATTCTGTGATTAATTGGGAGATTTGGCAGTCTCTGTATGTGTTTGTATATTTTCTCCCAAATTGTATGAATTTAATTCATCTTCTTTTGTTCGATTTTGAAGGTAAAATCGAAAACAAATTCGAGTTCATCAAAAACCAGTACAACCACAAAGACTAAAGCTAGGGAGAAGAAGGTTTATACTTTACCTGGCCAGAAACATGATCCTCCAGAAGAGGTTGTCTTCATATTACCTCAAATCTCTTCATTTCCCCTCATAAAAATGTCTCTAGTAATCGATTTTGCTCAATGATTTTCTTTTTTTGATAGAGGGAGCCGTTGCGAATTTTTTACGAGTCTTTGTCGAAACAGATACCAACAAGTGAAATGGCAGAATTTTGGTGAGTCTTGCATATTACTTTACTCTGTAAAGATTAAAAAGAGCACAAGTAATGAAAACCTCAAGTGTTAGACCATGGATATCAATTAGTTTTCTTTGCAGCATCTATTTGATGTACTGTATGTACAACGTCGGTATTCGTTTATAAAGGGAATCCTTGAACCGGTTGCATGTTGATCAGTTCAATCCTAAGGCAGTCTTGATAGTGGAACGATGGCCGCTAATTATCTGCATATAGTGAACTTCACACCTCTTATACCGGTTTTAATGTCCGTTCTGAGAGCCGGTTGCGTGTCTCTGGGTGTGTCAAGCCAATTTCAATCTAACAGTTTCAGTATAAGTGGGAAGATTCTTTCTTCTAAGCTGATAGATCATAATAGGCCAATGAAGTTGTACACTTAAGGTACATATGCATTCAATTTCTGTTGTTATGCTTCTCTTTAATTCACTCCGATCGATGCCATCGTTGGCTCTTGAATGGGCAAAAAGTTCCGAAAATGGCCATTTGGAAAGGCTCAATCTATGCTTACCAAGATTTCCTATGCTGACATACATTCCATTGCTTAGCCGGCATTTTGATTGAACAAGATTGTCGCATCACGAAAATGCTTGCCATAGCTTTCTATGTTCTTGGCAGGCCTGTTGCTATCTAATTGGTGAGCTGTGTTGGTGCTCATTGTTGTCTCTTTAAAGTTTAAACTCGTGGTCGTATTTCTTATCGAGTTTTCGGGTTTTCTGTGTGGTTATATCATTATTCTTAGCCTTAAAACAAAGGGATGACCTATTTCCCCTTCAAGACTTGAGATCATTTGTCTTTACATATTATCCACATTTGCATTGGCAACAGCTGGGGAATACTTCCCTCGTTTTCGGGAATACTTCGACTGCAGATGATATACATATAAATACTATTTTGCAGATAATATACGTAAATCTAACATCTTTTTTCAGTTTGCTACAAATATGATTGCTCATTTTATGTGAAATTTTCATTTTTCAGATTCTGAAAAATATGTTAAATGTTATGATATATTATTTTCAATTGCAGGATGATGGAACATGGCTTGTTGTCCCCTGAAAGAGCCAGGAAAGCATATGAAAAGAAGCAGAGAAGGCAGAAGGAACTTCGGACCGGAACTCCGATTAAACCTTCAAAATCAAGCATTAAACCCCAGAGTTCACAAAAGCAGCAGCCGGCCTCGAAGAAAGGAGATGTCAAAGCCAAGAAAAGAATCAACAATGATACCGATGATGAAGATGACTTCGTTTTAAGTCGCAAGAGAAGGAAAGGGTAAGCGAAAAGCTCCCGGTGTTCGTACTTCGTAGTGCTGTGTTTCTAGGATAATTTCATTTTAATAATTTATGAAATACTAACATGCAAAGACAAGTTCCTAGCCAATTTGGTGAATCATATGTTCAAGGAAATAAAGGCATCAAGTGCTTTATGGTGGCTTTGCTCCTATATGCATGCATGTATGCATAAACATATAGTATGATGATTGTTATTGATTAACTGAGGCCTAGTTTCCGGGATGACGAATTCCGGAAACATCGTTTGTTAGCTAAGCAATTGCAGTGGACAATATCTTTGACATAGAACCGGAAACCAGATTATATTGAACTTCGAAAAACAGCATAAACTACCGAAAACTATTGGAGTGCAAGGTTCCTATTTCATGCCTTTCTGGCATGTTTGTTGAGGATAATTGTATTGCCTTAAATTCAGACAGCAGTTGATACTGGATAGCAGTTGTGTTTAAAGAAGAGAACTCAACAACCATCGAAACAACATCACGGAGGTTGAGGATAGAAGCATCGAGTTCCTTAATGCAGCCAGAGCAGGTAAGACAGAGCAGTGAAGCTTCATACACACACATAGATATTGATCAGGTCCCACCCTTGCCTTATGTATGGTCTGCACTGGTCTGGTCTGCATGCACATGAGCAACATGTGAATTAACAGATCTTTTATTACAGAACTAATGCAGAGTACAAGATAGTTATAACTTGAATCTTCTGTACATGAGCTATGCATGTGACAAAGCAACTCAAAGCTCGATCGAAAATCAAATGACCACTTCCCTTGACGGAATGGCGAAGGACTAGCCCCCTATTCATCATAAACCTATCATCGACCCCAACCTCGAACACTTTCGTCCACCATCCGGATCGCAACTCGTCCTTCAACGGCTCTGAACCACCGTGCAAACCTCCATCACTATCCAAGACATGAACATGTATGAAAAATGAAGTCTGATGTAAAGAGTAAACATCATTTATTGACCATGTCAGGATTCTCCCAGATTTGACACTCCAGCCTGGTTGATTGGCCTTTCAATCTCAAATGAAAATTTGCAAAATAAATATATCAGTTAAATGCATCAGAATTCAGACATCAGAGAAATGAAAGAAAGGGTTTCTGAGGATCAAAAAACACCAACTCACAGGACAGCTAGGACTGCAAATACCTGGGTTCGGACAACAAAACTTTTGTCGTTTGTCTTGATTTATGGCCCCAAATATTTAATAGAAAGGAACACAAGTACTGCTGTCATTTGATATTTCTTTTGATCATTGATGGCTCTTCTAAAGTTGTTGTAACCTGGTAAAAAAATTTCATTCTTCAACCCATCGTTACAATACATAATCCGAACATAAAAATGAAATCGAACCCACACAAGTCGAGGATCCTAATATTCTAAAAGTCTCAATCTTATCGTTAAACCAAAATTTTATTTATACTTGTAAATTTTAATGTCGTTGCTGCGGATATAATAAATATTAATTTTAAATCGAGCCCTCTAACCCAAGCGGTTAACGGAACAATTGTTGTTCCTAGAGGTCACGGGTTTGAGCACCAACGATGTCAGCAGAGTGATTGAGCGATCAATGTCAACTGGTGAAGATTATATTGTAGAACAGATACTACTGTAATCACTATTAGTTTATTCAAAATAAATAAATAATTAGCAGCCTCGAATACAATCAACATGCTATTTATTTATATTAATTTATTCTTTTAATAAATAAATATTATATGAACAATTTATCAAATATACTATTTATGTCTTCCCTATTTAAATCCCAACCTATCATTATGTTGCCTTTTTCAAATTGTTATCCATCATTTTCCAGAATTTTTCATTACTAATTAATAGAGGAACAGTAAAACGCTAAAAAGGTGAAACTGACAAAATTATTTATTGTCACCATTAATTAAAACTTGACCTTTTCTTACAAAAACTAAAAAATCCACGTAGAAACAAGATGATTAAATGAGGGATATACAAATAGTTGCATGGCGCTGTCGTTTTTTTCTTCTGGTAATTATGAGCCTTACAAGCTGTCTGAATCCGTAATATTCTTCATGGAAACATCATCGAATATTACCCCCAACAGAACATGAACAGACCCCAGAAACTGGGTTTTTTCTAGCCCTTTGGCACTGAAAAAAAAATCTTATTACCATAAGATCAATGTCTACCGTACAAGTTTTTTTTTTGGGGGGGTCATTAATTAAATCTCTATGTACTTATAGCAGTTTTTTATGGGGAAAATTTGGTTTCAAACTGGGCCTTTTATTACAGTGAAGAAGTTAAAATGAATGCTCGGTCGCCTGCAGATTTGATGAGATCTGGGGGGTTAATTCCCTGGGGGTCCCGAAACTATAGATTGAATTCTAAATTGGTCCCTTGGTAATGTTTTAATTGATTTTATAAACTGTATGTATGTGTTATGTGACAAGTAGTATAAGAACGACCGTTTGACTGCTTGATTTCACGCCGAACATCCATGAGAAGGATAGGCAAGGTGAACAACCGTGACAAGAAGTCAATCACGAGAGCGGAAGCTTGTGATAAGGGCGTCACGAGATTAAGTGGGAAAGAATGTTACGCCTAAAAAGAGGCAAGAAACATTAATCCCATATAAAAAAAGATCTTAAAATATATATACGGTAACGATGTACATCCTATCAGACATACCTTTTAAGAAGAGAGTAATGACCCTGTGACATCTGTATATCTGATTTACTAACATTTTCCATATCTATAAATATAGTAAAGCTTGTAACTTGAAACAATACTCTAAGCTAACAAACAATAAAATGAAATAACCAAACTTTGGGTATATTAATTGTAATGGGTGCATGTTAGGTGCCAGGTTTTGTCATTGGTGAACAAAGACTTTGGTGTCGAGGGCCCTACTTATACGTATTTCATACGTATATTGATACACTACTTTCTCTAAGGTACTTTTTACGTATACAATACATATAAAAAAATATTAATCATTAAATTATGATTTTTTAAAACTAAGAGATAAAGAACGATTGTTATTTTCAGGATAGAATTATTTAGTGGACGTAAAAAACAATAATTATTTTTTAAAATATTTTGTACAATAATATTTTAATTTTTTAATTTAAATATTAATTAAATAAGAAATTTGTTCGGGAAGAAATTAAATAACTAAATACAAAGTTGGAGGGCCAATTACTCTCAAAATTTGTTTGGTTAATTATATTTTAAGCCTAATAATTTTAAAATCATTGCAATTAAGACTTTGTCCTCCCAAAATTTTATGATCTATTGTAACCCCTCATTTTTTTCTGATTTAATTACTTTTTAAGATATTTTAATTTTAAAATTTGTAAAATCAAACATAAAGTCCCTTGAGTTTATGGTTTATATTATTTTTAAAGACCCTATTTATTTCAAAGTTAATTGTTATGTTTCCCTCGTATTTTAATCCTAATTTTATCTCTATTTTCGTCCCTTCCAATTTTCAAATTTAAATACTTAATCGATTATTGACCTTCTTAATATTCGATCCTAGTTTTGCTCATGTACACTCCTATCCAATCTATTCCATGAACAAATTTAATTACATTTATAGAAAAATATATTAGCTTGAGGTACAAAGACGAAACGTAGGAGGGATTCAGAGCAAAAATCCTCTCTTTTTTTTGTGCCTCTTTCTATGCCCTATCCTGTAGAATACTTAAAATTTAAATTCTAAATCTAACTCTAATTTTTATATCCTAAATGCTATACAGTGGCAGATGCAAGCATGCAGTAGGGTGGGCACGGGCCTATCCTGAATTTTTGAAGTTTACATATTTATCTTTAATTTTCTTAATTCTTATGAATTAATCTTTAAGTGTTTATAATATTTAAGGTTTGTTCCCACTCTGAAATTTTTAAAATTTATGTGTCCACCCTCAAATAAATTTCTGGACCCGCCATTGACGCTATGCTTTATACCCTAAAAATACACTCTACCCCTAATTACTTAATCTATAACTATAACCTAAACTTTAAACCCTAAATCCACTACTTTAAAGTAAAAACCATCAAATGAGACACATCAAAAGGATAAAACGACTTACACCCGAGATTCAACGAGTGACGCACTATCTCCAAATTCTAAAAACCGAAAAATATAAATTAGTATGATCGTAAAATTAATATTTAATATGTTTAAAAAAGTATATTTTAAATATTTTAAAACACTCTTTTTATACATAATGTTAAGTTTCATTATTATCGAGGTGATTGAATCGTACAGAAAAAAATCGATTTCTTCGAATAGAATCTAAAAAATTGAATACTTAGATCTTAAACTTGTTGCTAGTTACATGCCCCTACCAGGTACACATAGTCCATGTTCCCCTAATCCCCAAATTTGTGGTCAAAAATTCATATTCCAAATTAGTCCAATCAAATTTGCATGTAGAAATTAATCATCCATTTCCTTAGAGGAAACTATCTATATGCAAATATTAAATGTTAATGTCCTGTGGGTCCATATTTCCAATCAATTACAGCTCACTTGTGGAGGTACATTTTCAAATTTTTTCAAACTACATTGCTCACAAAATTAATGTGCCAACTAGGGGGAATTTATGGATTTGATATTGAATTATAGATTTTATAAGAATTAAAATAAAATTTTATCACTATATTAGCTCATGATTTTTTTTTAATAAAAGTCGTTAATTTTATTAAATGAGAAAATACCTAATATTATAACAATTATTTATAATTATCATCCTAAACTAAATATATAATTTGAATATTTTTTTAAATTGATTACTTTAGAGCATACAAGGATCATATATAGAAAAAGTAAAAAAAGAACTCATTCAAAGACTCGATCAAAAAAGCAGACACGGATAAATCTGACTGCATCGACAAACGAACCATAAAATGAGATTAATTTATTGAAAGACCACTAAGAATCGCAAATCAGAACTTAGCGTTACGATAAACTATCCACGAGCGCAAATCGTGTATCCAAATTCAATCTGAGGGTCTAAAGCGAGAAAGATCATCATGATAACAAATAAGCGTCATCAGATCCAACCTTAATAAAAAAGAAAAAATATATCAAATGGCAGAAAAAACGTATCAAAACGTAGAGTAAATCGTGCTACAAAAGCAAAATAATTTATTAAAAGCTAAAAAAATATAAACAAAATAATAGATTTCAACGGTCGACAATCAATACTAAAAAATTAATATCGCTGCCGGCACTTAAAAGAAAAGAAAAGAAAAGGAGGATGCGGTTTCTATGCTTTGAGAGAAGAAATTTAGGTTTTTAGTTCATCTCTTTAATTTATAAGGATGGAATTATAATTTTATTTGTAACTAAAACCAATAATTTAACACGGTTAAAGTCAAGAAAAACACCAATAAAATAAGGGATATATATAGGATAATTATATATTTGATACATCACTTTCATTATTTTTTGTTTTGGTATCTATTTAATTTTTCAAAAAAAATATATTTTATTTCTATTTTAGTACTTCGCTAATAAAAAATCAATGATAGACTGAATAGAAAAGAAAAATCATATGTGGTATACTGTTATATTATTTTTTTCTCTTTTAGTCAACATGCCACATTGACTAAAATTATAAAATATATATAGATATAGATATATATATAACATGTTGATTAGGAGAAAAAATAACGTGATAATCTGTCACATGTGATTTCTTTTCTTCATAATCAACATAATTTTGAATTTTTAACGACAAAATATCAAAATAAAAATAAAACGTAACGTTATTTATCATTTTATCAAAAATAAATGAGGTACCAAAATAGAAAACGAGTAAAGGTAAATACTAAATATATAATTATCCCTAAAACTAATCGAGAAAAAAGAAAGAGAGCCTCGGTTTAAATTCTTATAACATGAATCGATTTAGTTAAATCTAAAAATGTTCATCATGCGATTTATTTTTTAACATGTAGTGTATAACACTTATATCTATTTTTTATTAAAAACATAAAATTTATGACCGAAAACTCAATGAGTAATTCCAGTAAAAGAAATATTATCTTTATTATAGAAAATCTGAATTCAAGTACCTGTATATATAAGATGCGTAAAAAAGTATAAATAAATATTATTGTATAATCACAAAAATATATAAAAAAAAAGTTTTACTGCTGATAACTTAACGAATGATTTTAATGAAAAAATTATATTTATCATAGAAGACCCGAGTCCAAACATTTGTATGTATAAAGTGTACGGTATGAACAAATACTTTATATTACTGGTGAATTTATAAAATTTTAACGGAAAAAATAGATTTATAATAAAAATATATAATTTTTTTTAAATTATATAATAAAAAAATAATTCCCTCCGATTCTTCTAGATTTATTCCTGTCTATCATGTATTATATTAAAAAAATTATGTATTTTGAATTTCTTACAAGGGATTAGACACTCTTGTCTTTAAAGTATGTTATTTGTTGCTTGTCCCTTTTTAAGTTGATATAATCTGTCTCATCGAACCTTAATCTTCTGTAATAATTAAATGGTGTTCTTAATGACAGTTGCTAACTTGGCATACCCTGGTGGTTCAGTCAATCCAAATCATACGGTTCAGCCTCATAAAAGCAACTTTAGAATTTAATGAAGGGTCATTGAATTTTAATAAAAGGTTAAAGATATCACAAGTCACTTATTTATAGATTAGATAATAAATATATTATTTTTCTTTTAAAAATAATTATTTATTAAAATTTTATAAAATAAAAATATGTCATTCTATAATTAAAATTAAAACAAATCATTTTAGTTTTAATATTTTATTAAATTTGATTATAATTTTAGAATAATTTATAAATTTAACTCTTTATATATGTCAAATATTGAGCTAAAAGATAATAACAGAGAGTGTGATAAATGATCCAGATATGTATCATAAGAGTTTAGTATTTTAATTAAGAGTTTAATTTTTTAATTAGAATCAAATTAATAAAATAAATAATTATTAAATTAAATTTACGTTTAAAATAAAGCTGACTCGAAATTTTAAGCATAAATTCAAAAAAAATAGGCATAAAGATAATTTTAACCCTTAACGTTTACAGTTTTTGTCATTTTGGCCCTTATTTTTTTTGGAATAAACTTAGCACTTAACCTATATCTTTTTGACAAATATCTTATTTTTTAACTAACTTGATGACTGGACCATTAAAAGTTTAACGATGATATATATATAGAATATAATTTTAAATGACATGGAATGTAACCTATCAAATACATATATATATAGAATATAATTTTATTCTAATATAAAATATAAAACAATTAAAATTCAAATAAAATATTAAAAATTAATTAATTTTAAAATAAAAAATTATTATTCTTAACCATAACTACGATAAAATCAAAATCTTATTCAAATTGTGTTTATATTTTTTAAGATGAGATTTTGATTCTATCGTAGTTAGGGTTAAGAATAATAATTTTTTATTTTAAAATTAATTAATTTTTAATATTTTATTTGAATTTTAATTGTTTTATATTTTATATTAGAATAAAATTATATTCTATATATATATATGTATTTGATAGGTTACATTCCATGTCATTTAAAATTATATTCTATATATATATCATCGTTAAACTTTTAATGGTCCAGTCATCAAGTTAGTTAAAAAATAAGATATTTGTGAAAAAGATATAGGTTAAGGGCTAAATTTATCCCAAAAAAGAATATGACCAAAACGACAAAAACTATAAACGTTAAGGGTTAAAATTGTCTTTATGCTAAAAAATATTCATAATGTTTAACTGATTTATCACTTTAGCTTCTATTATTTTTTAAAGTAATTGAACTCTTAATATTTTATTTTGGATTAAAATATCTCTTCCGCAGATAAAAATTTTTAGTCAATTAATAATAAATAATTTGAAATAACTTGATAAAATGATATATCAACAAGATAAATAATTTTATAAAATTATTTTTGACTTATGTGTCATTCTTTCAAGTCAACAACTCTATTTATTGACATTAAAATGTCAACGTACAATATCATGTAAAATTTTTATATTATTTTGATTTAAAATAAAATATTAAATATTAAATCATTTAAAAAATATTATAGGCCAAAATAATTATTCAGTCAAACTTTAAATATTTTAATATTAAAATTTTAATAATCAATTTTCGATTTAACATTTATCAAATAAAATAATATAAAATTTCATAGAAACCAAATTGTAAACAATTCCCATAGAAAAAGGGTTGTAGTGGACGATTCCATGTGAGGAAGGGACCCTCTTGATTTCTTAAAGAGAAGTCAATTTCAACTCGTGGGGACCTCTTCATTAATTTTACCAAATAATTAAAACCAACTATTTTAATTTAATTTCTAAATGGTATCACCGTTTCTTGGACCCAACGTTGTGTAATGGGACTCATCTTTGATGCCGTGACCGAAGTGTTGGAAATCTACTTAACTACTAACAAATCATGCACCATTTTGGAAGATTACACACCAAATGGTTGGGGACCTAATAAAGATCTCCTCATTATTTTTAATCAAATTTTAATTTATATCGATCGACTAAATCACGAGTAAAGCGATATCCTCATTGTTAGATCGGTAATCTGCTTCTTAAATTGTGTTATTGGTGGAATATATTTTATGGAGATTATTTGCTTATCCCGAAATTTTTATTGATGATGTTCGTGTATGAACAGAATGGCGGATCATCTGACAAGGAAGACATTATCAATATGAGATATTTAAAATTAGATGATTATTGATTTTAAACAAGTCAAGATATCGAGAATCAAAATTTCATAGGTGTTACTTATCTTACTGGGTAGGAGCATTACGATAAATTTAGTAAATTTCTATCTATTACGACAACTTAAGTCAGAGGTTTTTATAGCCTTTTAATTTCAATAAAATTATATTTACCGAACAAAAAAATTAATTGATTAAGCAGTTAATAATATTCATATTATCTCATCTTAATATTTGTATGAATATTATTAATCGACTCATCAAAGGCTTTAATTTATATAACATTAATATTTAAAGGACTTAATATGAATGTTTTGAACTTTTGGTACTAATTTAGAATCTAAACCTTAAATTAGAGACGTTTGATGTAATTAAACCAAAAAGAAAATTATGGGTTATAACGTATCTCCTTTGTTCATTGAAAGCACTTTAAACTTTATTGGATCAATGGTTCGTTTCTCAATGACTTGACTCCATTGATATGTTATCAAATGCTTCATATAAGAAGATTAAATAAAATATAATTCGAATAAAATTTTTGTCGCTTCTCGATAATTTTTTATATTTCAACATTAAAATATTAGATTTATAGTTCAGTGTTTATGATTTAGATAATAAACACGAAACGTCAAACTATCACTAGGATAGATAAAAATATTTGTTTTTAAATGAACGTAATAATATAAATATAAATATATTTGTTTGAATTCGAATAATTTACGATCTTAATAAAAATGCTACTAAGGTATAGCCTTTATTCCTAAATTGGTCGATCGGACCCATTGAAGATATGAGTTTGAGGTTTCCTCTATACTGCATCCAGCCGGAGACCCCAATTAAACGCAGGCCTCAAGTTTATTATTATTTTTTTTTTTTAAAAAAATACAAATTGATGTTGTAAACACGGTTTACTTATCAAAGAATCAATCATCGAACTAATAGGGATTGATTTAAACGGTAGATAGTTTGATTTTATTTAAATAAATTTTAGTTCGAAACGTTTTATATGTAAAAAAATTACGGAAGATTCACTCATCAGAATTAAGAGTGTAATCGAGTAGAGTTGAGTTCGAATAGTGCAAAACTCGACTCGGCTCGTTAAGAGTTTGAATCGAGTTCGAGTTTGAGTAATTTTAAATGAGCCTGAAAAACCTGAGCTCGACTCGGCTCGTTAAAAACTCGAGTCAAGTTCGAGCTTTATTCGAACCTAATCGAGTCAAGTATTGATTGATCTTTGACTGTGTTAGACTCGAGTAACTCTTATCTTTCATATCTCATTTAAAGCCTAATGAAGAAAAAAACTTTGATACACAAGTTGTGTAAACTCAAGCTTGTCAATTTTAGGGTTTAGTGTGTTAATTTAGGATTTAAGACTTATATTTAGGTTTAGATTTTAGGGTTTCAAGTTTAGAATTTTAGATTTTAAATTATAAAAATAAAAAAAACAGTATATTTATATTTTCGAGTAACTCGTGAGTTTTTTGAGTTCGGTATTATGTAGTTCGGTTCTGCTCGTCAAGAACTTGAGCCGAGTTCAAGTCCAATCAAGTCAAACTTTGACCGAGTTTTGACCGAATCAAACTCGAATAACTCATTATCTGTCTTGTCTCATTTATAACCCTAATCAAAACTAGGTATGCGAACCGAATCTATTTAGATTAATTAGGATAAATTCTAAAAAATTAGAAGAAAAATAAAAAAAATTAATCATCAATATAAAAAATATTTTATATAACTATTATAATGTAAATAAACCCCCATCCAATATTGTCTGCCAGCTCTATAAACCCTAGAATTGTCTACATCACACAAACATCTAAGTATCTTCTTATATAAACAAATTGTTCCACACCCACATCTCTACGTATCCTATTCTACCAAACATTCAAGGGGGAAACTTGTTATAGAGACAAAGGTGAAAATGGTAAGAGAAAGAAAAATAAATCATTGATGGGTGATGATTGAGGAAGAAGAAGAAGATAAAGGGAGAAATTAACAGTGAAGAAGGTGTGAAAGTGGAAAAGATCTAGGTTGAAAAAAAATCAATACCTTTTAATTTTTCGATCGAATGATAAGTAATTTAAATTTTTTAAATAAAGTTTATAATTTTTAAATTCGATTGAATGAACAAGAGAGTTTCGTCTTTTTTACGAGTCTAATTTGATTTAATTTGATTTCAATCGTAAGTGAAATCAAGATCAATTGCGCGTGACTTTTTAAAATTAAATATCCAAAATGAGTTAAGTTAAATGCTTACAAGATAAAACAATGATAGAAATCTTTTATTCCTTTTCGGTGCTTATATTTATATCTTTCACTAAAAGATTTATGATCAGAGTTTATGAAATTATAAGTAGAACGCAATTTTTTAAGGTTTAAAGGTAAAAATTAAAATTTAATTTTTAGTGTAAGATATACAAGGAGTATCTAAAAAGAATATAAGATTTTTATTCGTAAAACAAAAAGATTAATTCTCGGCTAGTGAAAATAAAATGATAAATCATGTTAGACTGTTTTTTATTTAAAAGAGTATTATGCAGGGATTTTAAAAATGTTTTGTTAAACAACTGTTATTTAACGGTAATATCGTTATCTGAAAACTTTATTCGTAAAAATAACAATGATATTTAAATTCATACCAATAACAATCAATAACGGTCGATAATGGTAATAACAATATACCGTTATTTAATGTTATTGTGCCATTATTTCAAAAAGCTCCCATAATAAATTGTGCGAGTTTAAAAAATTACAATTACGACTCCCGCAACGACCGCAAAAGCAATCATTATGTCCCCAACCACATTAAACGCAACGCAGTCGAAAACGGTTTTTAAATCCCTGCTACTATTTACGTACACAATAAATCAATAAATATTTAATTTTTTAATTTTAAGATTTTATTTTAATAAATTATACAAAACCCTTTAAAATTTTAGATTATTTATGATTATCGAATATAAAATTTTAAAAATTTTACGCATATTAAATGAAAAATAATGATGGTTGAGTGGTTCTAGAGAAGGGTAACCCCAATTGAACCATAGGTATGTAGTAGTAGGGTATGTGACCCATTTCTTTTGTGGGACATATCTATATCTCTCCCAATGCTTATAAGTTGTGTGTGTAATTGGGAAATGATGGGGGCATAAAAAAGAAAACTTTAAACCATTTGGTTTCTCATTGAGAAAAGAATAGCTCAGAGCAATAGTACCTAAAAATTTCCCCTTGCATAGTGAACACAAAGAAAGCTACTTTAAGAAGAAAGCCTAAAATGGCTGAGCCAGGGCATCCAGAGACAGAGAGCAGCTTGAATTCAACCTCTTCGTCGCCGTTATCGCCGTCGTCTCCGAGGTTGACTCACTCGACCGAGACCCTAAACCGTAACCCCGAGACCTCGGTTCCCGATGGTAATAAAAAGATGAAGAGAATGAGGAATTCCAGCAACAAACACACGGTTTACCGTGGTGTCCGGATGCGGAACTGGGGGAAATGGGTGTCTGAAATCCGGGAGCCACGTAAGAAATCCCGCATTTGGCTCGGGACTTTCCCTACAGCGGAAATGGCAGCTCGAGCACACGATGTAGCTGCTTTAAGCATCAAGGGCAACTCGGCTATCCTCAACTTCCCCGAACTGGCCGACTCGTTACCTCGTCCGGTGTCTTTGGCGCCACGCGACGTCCAAGCCGCCGCAGCCAAAGCTGCCCAAATGGATAAATTCGACTCTCCATCACCGTCTTCCACCTCCACTTCCACTTCAACACTGTCATCTTCTTCATCACTCTCGTCTTTGGTTTCTCACATGGACTTATCTTCAGAGTCGGAGGAGCTAACCGAGATAGTCGAGTTGCCGAGTCTCGGTACGAGTTACGACTCCATCCAGACTAAGAACGAGTTCGTTTTCATGGACTCAGTGGATGGCTGGTTATACCCGCCGCCATGGCTGCAAAACATGGAAGACTGCGGTGGGTATGTTTGTGATCAGTTACTACCGCCGGAAAGTGTGTTGAAAAATGGTTTTGAAGAAGGTTTGCTATGGGATTATTAGTTTTCTGTCTTTTTCAGTGTTCTTTTTTGTGTTTTGTCTGAGAGTGTGAATCTTTTTCTCTTCTTTTACTTTCTTTTCTTCTGGTTTTAAGCCTTTTTCCTTTTTCTTTGAAGGGCTAAACTAAATCTCTCTCCTGTATAGTGTTTAGAATGGGAAGAAGAAGATGAAAATATCATAAATCCCTTCCCTTTTGATTCTTGCAAAACCCTTCTTTTATTACTTTTATAATACTCGATAATCTTAAACTTAAACGAGTGATTTTAATAAAAAAATACTAAATTCGAGTACTTTGTGTATAAGTATATACCATCTAATCGCATATACCATAAACTAATTACATCTTAAGTTAAATCGAGTTATACTCTTAAACGAAAAATAAAATTCTCTTTCAATTTTATTTTTTTATACGCAAGACTCGAACACGAAAAATTATAAAAAAAAAATGTAATATATATATTCTTCATCATCTTGTTCATGTGATGATGAGGTGAATGATGAACAGTTGTGAAGATTGCTTTTGTCAAATAGCAGATGGTGAAATACAGTGGGGAAAGAAAGTGACAATTTTCCCCATTAAGGGCAACAATATCTTTCTAACATTTTTCTACATTTTCAACTTTCCATAAATAATACTCCCCATCTAGATTACTTAATGAAATATATTTTGTATGAATCGGTGTTTCAGTAGTTAAAAGAACCGTTGTTATTTCTAAAATTTATAGGTTTGAGTACCAATGATGTCAGCAAAGTGATTGAGCAATGAATGTTAAATGATTAAGAATATACTCAATATTATAACCATTGTAGCCGGTAGTAAACAGGGACGGAACTACACCCATGTAGTGAGGGGTAATCTCCCCCACCTCGAATTTTTTTCACTTTTGTCTCCTTATTTAAATTCTTTTAAAAATTATTTTTTTTATAAATTTATTCTCCTACTTCTAAATATTTATATTTTGCCTTCTCAACCTCAAATATTGGTTCCATCCCTGATAATAAACACGCGATTTATAATTTTTTAATTCACATCTCTCCTTGACTATTTAATATATTTTTGGAACCGAAGTGCCAATTGATGAGGGTATATATTCTTGCAGCTGCAAAGTGGGAAAGTTCACACTGTGCATGAATGTCTATTTCATAAATAAATAAATATATTAAATAATTTTTAAAAAAATTATATTACGAGTAATTTTCATAATCATAAACTCTTACTTAAATAAAATAGGTTATATTATTAAAAGATAAATACACATCATAGGTTGAAAAAGCATGCACAATCAATTAATAATTCTTCTCTTGAAATACCTAAATTTTGAAAAAATAAATTTTAATATATTAATTTAGTTCATATATAATTATATATATATTGAATTTCTTAATTAAATAATTCTCATAATATTTTAAAAATCTCATTAGTGTAAGAGTAAAGCTAAGTGAGTTTATATAGTGTTAAGATTTACTTATATAATATAAAATTAAATTATTTTTATATATCTTTTATTGATAGATGAGAATAATAAATGATTAGATTATTTTTTACCATTTTCTTCCTGTGATAATTTTCGTATTTTTTATTATTAATCACCGTCGTTCATTTACCTTCATCCAATAATTAAAAAAGGTTTAAAATTTTTATATTTTATATAGTGTAATATAAAACTCTAAACCCTAAACCCTAATTCTGAACTCAAAACTCTAATATTAAATTATAAATCTTATGTCCTAAACTAAAACACTAAACCTTAAAACTAAGATATTTATATAAAAAATATAATTTCCACCGCTAATATATAGAATAATTACCCTATATATACAGTTATTCTTTTTCGGTCATTAAGATCTCACTTATAAGTAATTTAACTATCTTAAATCTACGATCACATTTTTTTTTTCGAAAAATCTTAAATATAATCTTAATCCTACCTAGAGAGGAGAAAAACGATAAACTCTACGAGAAAAGAAAAGAGTACTCTTAGTGGGTCTAAAACCTATAACCTAAGCCAACCAGACGAATACATACTCAATGACGGATGTACCTATAGTGTAGGGTGGGCCCAGACTCACCTTAAATTTTTTAAAGATCATACATTCGACTTTATCTTTTAAAATTTTATATACACTTACTCTTAAATATTTTTTAGATCAATCACTGCATACTTTAACCGTCTTAATAATATTAATAAAAAAGACTACATGAATAACAAGTAAATGGAGTAACATTAGTTTTTTTTCCTCTACAATAATAAAATTTAATTACTGATAAAAATATATGGATAACAAGTAACATTAGTTAATTAATTTAGTAATATTAGTTCCAAAAATTAATAGTGTAATAATTTTACAAGTTAGTAAAGAAAGGCGAGGCTTTAAATTAAAGACAAAACACACTTTTATCAATAGTACATATGTTTTCTTTCCCTTTCTAATGAAATATGGCCAAAATAGCAAATACCATCCCCATTATCTCAACTGGGGTACATTATGTTACCAATAATTTCGTGCCCTTCATATATATATATTTTGTACGTGTATATATATATATATATTCAGAAATTAAAAAATAAAATTAAAAAATGTCAAACCCATCATGTTCATGCACATTTTTGTTCATTTTCGTAGTAGACAATTTCACTTTCCTAGACATCAAATAATTGAAGAAAAAAATATAACAAAATGAAGCTTTTTCTGATGAATCTTCTTTGATCTTCATATTTATACGCATAAGATAATTATTTTGATTTCTTTTATTATCGAAAAAATATAATTTTATTGAATGAAAAATCGTAATAACGTTTGACCTAATTTATAACTATGTTAGGATTTTTATATATTGTTTAAGTTGAGAAGAAATCTTTTGTTCTTAATCGTACCTTCTTTCATGTCTCCTATTAAAATTTTTTAAAATTTTAAATTCTAAACTTTTACCTTAATTTTATACTTTCTAAACCCTACCCCTAAAAATACACTCTACCCTAATTCTATAAACCCTAAACACAACCTCTAACCTTAAACCCTAAATCATAAACCTTAAACTCACTAATTTAAAGTAGGCATCAATGGAAGCACGATTAAAGATAGACGATTTGTACCCGTTTAAGCAGGTCTCGAGTTCGAGCCCTTGTGTATGAAAAATTTTATTGGGAGACTCACTAACCAAAAATAAACGCATGTCACAGGTCGATCCGGATTAATCAAGGTAAAGTCTTGAAAAATGGAAGGAGAACAAAAAAATAAATTTTACCGTCAGCACATCAATGATAACATGCATATATGTATTATGTATACATACTAATGATGTTATCCAATACACCGACGGTAAAAAAATAATCTCTACAAACATAATTATTTAAAGTTTAGGGTTTAGGTGATATAATTTAAAATTTAGATTGTGCTTAAAATTTTAATATTTTAGATTTAAAATTTAAAATTTTAAGTTTAAAATAAACATATTTATATAATTTTTAATTTTGAACTAATTATGTATCAAATATTCACTATTTTCTGATCCTACAGAAATCTGATATCAGACACCACAATCTTGCTGCCCATTTCTCATATTTTTATTTGATTTTTGTATCTGTAATAAGATTTATTTGTACGAGAATTGACCCCAGTGCATAGCTGTGAGATTTCAAGCAGCTTCTTCTCCTTCTACATTTGTCACACCAAAATATTGGACCCAGTTTCTTTCTCCATGTTATGGTTTTTGTCTGGTTATTGAGGATGATTCTTTCAATGTCACTCAATAAACTATTTGTTTTTTTTTTTTTTGTATGAAGATCGATGCCTAATTTATTAATTATTAATTTTAATCAGATACTGTAAATATTTATTATACGACGAGTTTATAAAATTAATTTATTTTTTTAACGTCGTGATTTAAATTTCTGATTTAACGTTCCGTAAAAAAAAATTATTGGTGCCTTTTATCTTCTTTTAAAAAGATGAATTATGGGTTTCTTTTGCTATTCTTTATAGGAAGCTTTTTAAATTATACATCCTAGGGATCAATTTTATGTTTTGTCGATTCATGCCCAAAAGAATTTTTTCAGATGATTTTAAGATAATATTTATTTTGATAAATCTTAAATCGAATTCTAATCTTATTTTAAATTAATAGAAAAGGTCAAGTTTAGAAGATAAAAGAGAGTATTTTTATTAAGTCTGAAACCCATGATTTAAAAGAATACGAGAAAAGAAAGATAAACAATTTAATCAACTGATCAAATATATTTACACTAAAATTATATTTTTTTAATAATTTGTTTTACGTAGAATTTCATTACTCAATATTGTATGATGATGATGTAATTATAAAAATAACTTTAATAAAAGTCAAATCCATCTCCTAATCATTCTGGTGGACAAATTATGTGATGGAAGCCACAAGTCCAGTGCATGGTGCCAGGGACAGATGGTGGTGAAAGCTTAGGGTCCTGGTCCCCTAAAATTTTGAACAATTTATATTTAGTTCATCAATTTTTTTAAAAAAATCATTAAATTTTAAATTTTTTAAAAGAAATTAAATATTTTTAAAAATTTTAAATTGACCCCTACTCGTTATATCAAGATCTATGCCTATATTTGCATGGTGCTTCACTAAATAACAAATAGATCAACCCACACCCACTCTATGATGCTGATGGTGCTAGCTAGATTCCTGCTGCCGGGCATTACGTACCTTTTTATTGTTTTTTCGGTTTTTAGGGTCTTGCCTGAACTAATTCGAATCGATCAATATCATATATCTAATATTTTTTATAAATTACATGTTCATTATATGATGGTTCATTTTCAGGATTCGTGGCTCTCCCTCCCAACAATGTCTTCTCAAAGGTTTGAACCCGAGTTCTCTTCTTGGGAGAGTAATGTGCCTTGCCATTGCACCCAACACTTGTTGGTTCCTTGCAATCGTACATCTAATTTTGGTAAGTAAGTTTCTTAACAAAAAAAATTTTCATTCTTAAAGCCTTAAAATCTAAAATTTATTTAAATAAAATCAAATTATTTATCACATAAACCGAACTCTGATCGGGGCATTTCATACTTTGTTATTAACCAATTATTCAATGATAATTTGGAAAAAGGGGAATGATTAATTTATAAATTAAATTAATCAACCAAAACATCATATCCGTGGGTCCATATTCCCGAATCAGAAAATAAGATAAGGTATGTTGAGTTTATTTTATTGAAATAAATTTTAAAAAAATGGGGAAAATGCTTATAATTAGAGTGTATAATTCCACAAAAGAATCATAAGTTAAATTATTTCCATATGCATATAATTTTATATTAAATGACAAAAATATATGTAAAGTGATGCCCTAGCTAACTCTCAACCTTTTTAATGATTATAATTATTGATTAGGATAGGTTGATAGGGTTGGCTTTGACTCATATAATGCATGCATGATAAGTATCTGTGTATATATACACTTATAAAATGCTATATATAATTAATTAAAATTTGTTAATTAACTAAAATTTATTATAAAAAATCTTTTAAATTTTCAGGTAACTCACGATTGTTAAAATATGTCTAATAAAATATATGATACTGATTATTTTTATGACGTAAGATTAATTCTCCACCTCTTTAGAATGCGAAACATATGTATGTGTGTATGTATATATGTATGTATATGTATATGTATATATGTATGTGTGTGCATGTATGTGTATGTGTATGCGTTTGCATGCGCACGTGCGTGTGAAAAAATATATATCTTATACCATTGTCATTTTTATAATTGACCTCATTTCATCGTAAAATATTTTATTTTCGGTCGTGATTTTGATTGCTGAGAGGGTTGTCATATGTTGAGGATTCGTTCTTCTTTGTTGTTGGTTTAACGAGACACATTTTTTTAAAAAATAATCATCAATCGAAAAGTTCAAATTAAATTCTTTATTCACATCGTTAATACTTTTATCAAAACAAAATCGTTAATATTTTTATCAAAACTAATGTATCGATAATCCTTAAAGACGGATTTCGATAATCATTAAGCATACATATTCCAAATGTTGCCGTGGCACTGAGGGCACTTTGGTTATGAAACGTACCTGACCAAACCCTAAAGGGATTAAAAGTCTAGGTAGAGACAACCTAAGGACCATTTTCAAAGACAAAAAAAATAGCAGTTAAAACTCAGAAGGCAACTCAACTGCATTAAAAACCCTAAAGACATATCTTTCAATGCCAAGCTGTTCCCAATGTGAATGTCTAAATAGAGTAGGGACCAATGCTCATAACTATAGTCGACAACGAAAGCTCGAACTCTAATTAAAAAAAAGGGTAAACTGCAACAAAAAATCACTTAATTATGGGTATAATTATGTTTGGATCACTTAATTATTAAAAGTTACATTTGGGTCATTCATTTATAGGTCAGGCATTTGGGTCATCCAATCATTAAATATTACATTTGAGTCACTCAATTATAAGTAAGGTTACATTTGAGTCCCCTTCATATTTGAAAAAGCATATCAATTTGGTCATTTTTTACTTGTATACCCTTATTAACATTAGGGTATTTCATTAGAAATCGTTATTAATCTAATACACGAACCGATAAACTTTTTTCAAATATGAAGAGTGATCCAAATGTAACCTTACCTATAATTGAGTGATCTAAATATAACATTTATTAATTGGATGACCCAAATATAATCTTACCCATAATATAATGATTCAAACGTAACTTTTAGTAATTAAGTGACTCAAATATAATCTTACCCATAATTAAGTGACTTTCAGTGTAGTTTACCCTTAAAATATAAATAATTTAAGAAAAAATTGAATCCCCCTTGATATGACATGCCCCATCCATCTCACATTGTTTGGGTGAGTCCAATTCATTTGAATTGTACCCTATGGCTATGTGTGATGTCTATGTGGATGAGTTGTCAAGATATCTCTGCTTTGGATGCATTAGTCATTACATAGTAGCTACGTCCACGTGGGTGGAAATTATTAATGATGGAAGAAGAGATCTAGCTACACAAGGGGACCATAAAAGCATACACAACAAACTAGTATTTTTATAGAGAGGAGACGAGATTGTTAATACAGTGTAAAAAATTTTAAGATATAATTAACTATATCCTCTCACATCATATAAGATAGATATGTTAATTTTAAATTATTTTTTAAATAAAAACAACCAAAGACTTCCCTTTGAGTTGAGTTGATGCCCAACGGATCTCATCATCCAATCTTCTATCCTCTTTGTTTGCAAACACATACTCAACACTCGCCTTCAATCCTCCTGAAAAATTGATATTCAAAGAATAAATACTCTCGAGTTTTCAATTTATCCTGACAAAAGACCAAAATACAAGAGATGAGCACGCGTAGAGAGTCTATCAGGAATGGCCATTCATGCTATGATTGAATGCTTTGGTACATCATACATGAGAATGATATTAGATCAGCTTATGCCATTGCACTTTATTTTTAACCTCTCGAATGTGATTCCAAATCCAAGAGGTCGTCATTGTTTTCCAATTATCAACTCAAACAAAAATGTGTCGAAACTCATCTCTAATTTCTAGCAACTTCTTTACAACCCAGCTAAAGTGAGTTTTACTATCAATTGCCCAAAAATCCGCCTCTTAAACACATAATTTCTTAGCCAAGCAACCCAAAGAGAGCCGTGGTTAACCAAAATGTTACGAATAAAAATTCATAAGCAAGCCTTACTCCAATATATCTATATTTAATTCATGGCTGAATGAGAAAAAAAAATATTCTTTATATTTTAAAATTTTACGATATAAAACATAAAAAATATATATAAATAGAAAAAAATATGTCGACGGTGCTTATATTTTAAGACTGTCGACATAATTGTACTATGATCGTTAGAATCATTAATAGCTCTCAATTTTACTTTCCAAAGAGGGACCGATGACACCAACTTTACACTAGCTTTCAGCTCTCATGCCTTGATAATGAAGACCCTTTCGCCGCAGCTGCAGAGCCACACAAAATCAATTTCATACATAGTATGTACCGAAATTATAAGAAAAATAAATAAAATAAAATAACCAAAAATATTAAAAAAAACGTTTGAAAATTTGAAAGTGCCTTCGACTTTATTAAGAATACGATGCTTATGTCGGTAAAGGATACATGCTTTTTACGTCCTTATAAGAGTCATTATAAGGAAAGATTATAAGGTGAACCCTATTCACCACGTTATCTATGGTCCCAAACAATTAAGACCGTTGATCTCAATTTTTTTCCAAGTAAACCATCACCTCTTTTCTATGTTGACTTAATGGATGGATGGTTATTAAGTGGTTATTTAAAGATCAACGGTCCTGATTACTTGGACCATAAATAACGTGATAACAGAGTTCACCGTATAATCTCTCTATTATAAGATATCAGATAGTATTTCAACCCTGTCGTTGTTTACGGAGTGTGTGTTTTCAAACGAATTTTCTTACAAAATTTTCTAGACATGATTGATGTTTCTGAGACAATGTCTCAACTTTTTTCCACAAAGGAATCACTTTACGACTTTTTTTTTCCTTTAATTGTAGTATTAAAATTTATACACTTTGTATCTCGTTGTTATCTCAAAAAATAATAAATATTTGTGCCTACAAAAACCTCGTTAATTTGTTGTCCTAATTAACAAGTTTTCTCTTCGTCCATTTTCTTACTAAAATTATCGGTAGGGATTGGTATGGGTTAGTTCGGGTCGGTTTTTCGGCTCATCCAAATCGATCCAAATATAAATATCATAAATCTGATTTTGATCCGATCTGATTTTTTTAAAAAAATTAATCCGACCTGAACCGAAAATAAATATATTAAACCCGATCTCGACCTGACCTGACCAATAGAAATTTTTTTTAGAGATTTAATTATAAAAATATATATTTTTAAGGACTAAATTATAAATAAAAAATTAATTTTAAGGGCTTAATTATAAAAAATATATAGATAGAGAATTATTATTGTAAATGTCCTTAAAATTTATTGAAAATTATATATTAGTCTCGGGTTGAGTCGGGTCGGATATTTTTCACCTTAAACTCGAACCCAATCCAACCTCATTCTAAAATACATTCGACCCAAACCCGATTTTTCATAAAAAAATCTAATTTGATCTGGTAGGGCCGGGTAAAATGCCCATCCTTTATTATATCAGTCATAATTTTAAGTATAATATTGAATATTATTTATAACGTTTGATTGAATAGTTAATTAGATTTTTATTTGTCGGGGATAATGATAAAAATATATATATATTAAATGTTTGATTAAATTATTATTTTGGCTCTTATTTTTTAAAATTAATTTAGTATTTTATGTTTTATTTTGGGTTAAAATAATTTTTTTATAGATAAAAATTATTAATCAACCAACGATAAATAACTTAGGATAACATGACAAATGTACATGGTAGAACATATCACTATAGCAGTTCATATCGCTATAGCAGTTTTAAATAATTTATCACTGATTGATTAATAATTTTCATCGAAAAAAATATTTTAAAAATTAAAAATTAAAATACTTAAAATATGAATCAAAATAATTATTTAAGTCAAACGTTAAACATATTTTTTAACGTTACGTCTAAATATTATCACGAACACACTTCTTCTCAGTTTAGAAACTTTATAAATTAAACATTGGTATCTGAAATTTTATCGTTTAATTACCTTTTACGCCCTCTTAGCTTTAAAACTAGGCAAGTTAATCCCTTATCTATCGTCTTTCGGTTTAAATACTTTTTATATCCTCCTAAAATTTTGTCCTCACTTCGTCTTTAATAAAATTATGACTTAAAAATATCAATTATTAAGGATTCGATTAATTATTTAACAAATAATATTTTACATACTTCTCCTGAAATAATATAAAAACCCTAAACCTAAAGTATTTAAAATAATTAATTTAAATTAATCGATCGATAAATTTAAATATAAATAATTAGATTTTTTACTTAAATATTACACCCAATTTTTAAAAATATTACACATTACACTTTAATTCTCAATCTATGACATTTGTTACAGTATAAATAAAATCAGATTTAGCTGAATCAGACTTTGAACAATAATTTTTTAAAAATATCCCTAAAGACGGGTACAGGAGAATCCGACTTTAAGCCATTTTTTATGTTACAACGGGATTTTTGAGGAAAATACTATTCAAAGTCAGATTCAACTGAATCCGACTTTACATACAGTGACCCCTCCCCGAAAAATTTTTCTTTTTATACTTTTGTCCCCCTGTTTAATTTTTTTTAAATTTGATTTTTATATGCATTTGTCTGCCTCTACTTCTAAATATTTATGTTTTGTCCCTAACCCTAAATTTTGACTGCGTCCCTATTTACATATACTGTAACAAATATCATAAATTAAAAATTAAAATCAATTATATATATTAAAAAAATCTTATATAATATTTAAGTCAAAATTCCATAAATAATTATGAAAAATTTAACCTCACCTAGTAAAATTGTTAATTTATACCTGCAGCCAGCTTATAAACGGGCCGGGTGCCCGTCCGCCGGCGGGGAAATCGTTCTCCTGTCGCAATCTTTGTCTCTTCTCTTTTTTTTTTTCTCTCTACAGAAAAAAATAATAATTGTAATAAGGTGAGACCTGACCCGACTTTGACCATTTCTGAAAATGACTGTCGGCATCCGCATTTTCTGCCACGTGTTTCTACAACAACCACTGATATTATGATTTCTCTACGAACCATGCATTAGTTGCCTATTCTCTACCCCACGATAAGACTCGTGCTCCTCAACATGTATACCAGACACGTAATATCTTTTTGCATTCATAATTACATAACCAGTTTAGTAATTTACTAAATAAATAAATAAATGAATATTTAAAGAATTTCATTAGGGTTTTTGTAATAAAATTTCAATAAATGTCATAGAATTATAAAAAAAATTAAGTAATTAAAATCAATTATTCTAATTCGAATATTATTTTTAATGTCTAAAATTAATCGTGATTGTTATCCATACTTCATAAAAGAGAATTATTTTATTTGGCTCGACTCTATATTATTTTATATTTTGATTAAAATTATTTTTAATTATCGCTTTGTTGATATACGATATTTTAAGCATCAACAATACTAATTTTGTAAATATTTGATGCTCATGATGACGTCAAAACATGCATATTAACTAAATAAACGTTAAAATTATAATTTAAAAATCCAATATTATAAATAAATCTTGATTTGTTATTTATAAATATTTTTAAACAAAATTAAATATTATAGTTCCAAGTCCAACGATAGGGTTTATACCTAGCCGACCTTATTTCGTATGACTTTTTAAATTCTTAACCGACGAGAAATTATATTATAAGTGAGTTTTATCGTGTGTCTATAAGATCAGTCACTAAAAATTATTTATTTTATTATTTTTTTCATGTTATATTATGAATTAACAGTAAATATGAATGAAAATTCACTTAAGAAAATATGACATGAAAAAAATGATGAGATGAATGATTTTTAGTGGTTGGTGCCATAGATGACGTGGTGAGACTTACCCATGATATAATTTTCCTTAACCGACCTCTTAAGATAACTACATTAAATCAAACATTATCATCTAGAGATAATAAGATTTCTCTTGAAAACTAATGAATTAATTTAAGTGATAAATAATTTAATATCGTTTAATTAGATTTTAAGTTCGAGATCTTAAATATATAAAAAAATTATAAAAATATTTATTTAATATCTACCAAAATCAGATATACGACGAATCAGTCCAGTTTAATTAAAAAAAATCACGAGAAATTAAGTCAATTAAAAAATCTCCCTTCAAACATATTGCCAAAGAGTCATCATCTAGTAATGAAAAATGACACTTGTAATAATGAAACATGGTTATTACACAATCCAACCCCTTATCTTCTCCTTTTGTTTTTGTTTATTCTAGAATCTTCAAGTGGAGAGAAAAATGGTGATTTTGGCTCAATTTTATATATTGCTTTAGTTAAAGAGTCATATCCATGATCCTATTGGAATCCAAATACATGCAAGAAAAGGGTTCAACTTGTTCACAATGGAAACCCTAATTGAATTAACACTATTAAGTCATAGCTTGTATTTATACATGTAGACTAGACTTTTCATCACTTGGAAAAAAATAATTGTACTTGAAAATAATTACCCAATTTTTTATTTTAGGGTTTGCATAATGAAACCAAGTTGTATAAATTAATGTAATTAATCAATAGTAAGATCAACCCATGAATGGAGGATGTATTAGTGAAGTCATCATTGATTTCTATTTGGGGTTTTGTCATAGTGTTGGTTAGATAATTAGATTTGGTCTAATTTTGAATCTCATTATCAGGACAAAGCTAGGATTTGGGGATGAGGGGATAAAACATAAATATTTAAAATTAGAGGGCAAATTCATAAAAAAAACATTTTAAAAAAAATAAGAGGACAAAAGTGGGAAAAAAACTTCTTCGGGTCGGGGGATTGCCCCTCCCCACCCCACACAGCTCCGTCCCTGCTCATTAGGGATGGACACGAAACCCGAATTCGACGGGTTTTGACCCGACCCGGTCCGAACAGATTGAACTTTTTTGAAGAAAATTTGAGTTCGGGTCGAGTTTTTTTTAAGGGTGATTTCGGGTCGGATCAGGTTTGTGTTTAGGGTGAAAAAAATCCGACCCGACCAGACCCGGGACTAATAGTGTAATTTTTCCATATATATTTTAGGAATATTTGCAATAATGATCCCTCTTTATATTTTATACAATTAGGTCACTAAAATTATTTTTTTACAATTAGATTACTAAAATTTTATTTTATTTATAATTAGATCTTTAAATTTTATTTTTTTTACAACTAAGTCCCTAAATTTTAAATTTTTTAATGATTCAGGTCGGGTCAGATTTTTTCATCATGAACTAGAATCGAGTCGGGTGGAGAGTATTTTTCGGGTCGGGTGCGGGTGGGCTAAAAACATGACACGTGCCCATCTCTACTACTCATTGTATAAAATGAAAAAAAAGTAAGCCTCTAATTAATTTTAAGTAGTTAAAATTTCACGGATTCATTAATTGATTTAGTGGCTAATAATGTTTATGTAATTTATTTTATACAAGTTCAAATCTTGTCATTTACCTCGATAAATGTATATAATTGTTTTTAATTTAATTCTCGTGTATAATTGTTTTTGAAATATTAGTTAAATCATTGGTAAATGTATTAATTTGAAGTTGAATTTATATAATTTATTAAGTATAAATTGTTGGATTGCTTCTTTTTGTTACTTATGTTGAATTGTTAATTTTGAATCACTAGTTTAATACTTTTATCCGATTAGAATAGCTTATTATTTTTTATAAAATACAAGGATCAAATTTTGAAAGAATAAATCATTAGAAAATAAATAAATTTTATTTAATAAAAGTGTATATATATTTTTATTTACATGATCTTATTAGAATTAGGGCTATGATCAAGAAGGGTTAGACCACCTATTAAATAAGTCATATTAATATATATATATATATATATATATGGTAATAATGGTAATAATGATTTTTTAAGGATAATAGTTAAAGGATTTATAGCTTTTAGTTTTAAGGTTTAGAGTTTTAATTTATAGTATAAGTTTTAGGGATTTAAAATTTAAGGACAGTGGTTAAAATTTAAGGTTTAGGGTTATAATTTGGGACTTAGAGGTTAAGGTTTTGTTTTTAGCGTAATATGGTTCGATTTTAGATTTTAACTTATAAACCCTGAATTATAACTTTAAACCCTAAATTCTAACTATTACACCTAAATCTTTAAATCCTATGCCCTAAATTAAGATACTAAACCCTAAAACTAAAATATTTACGAAAACTTTTAACTTTTACGGTCAATGTATATAATAATAATCCATAATTAAATAGCTAACTTGTTCTTTACAAAAAGCTTATTCTAATCTAATCTACAATCTTCCAAAGTCTTAAAACCTATAATCTACATTAATAATTAAAAGTTATTCCCTAAATGCATGGAGAACTTAGTTTAACTTTATAGTCTTAAAATATATATGGGAAGCATTTGGAGATTTAATTGTTTATGTATGATTTGATTTTTAGTGCAATGTCACTCATAATTAATTGGCTTCGAACAAGGATGAGCAAAACTCGACTCGATTCGAAAAAATCGAATTTATCGACTCGAATCGAGGTGAAAAAACTCGAATCGTTTTAACTCGACTCGAAATTGTATAAACTCGAATCGACTCGGAAAAAAATTCAAATTAAGTTTAAGTTGTAAAATGAAACTCGAATAACTTGAAACTTTTAGTACTTATAGAGGCTAATTACACATTTAACTCATGTAATTTTATTTTCAGTCCTTCTTCTTTTTTACATTTTAATTTTCTTTTTTATAATCTAGTCACGTTCTAGATTTATTTTTTAATTTATTTAATAGAATTTTTATTTGTATCTTTTATATTATGCTATTTGTTTTTTAATTTTTATATTTAATTTATCACAATTTTTTGTTTAGTTTTAGTCTTACCTAGATAAGAAGAAGTTATTAATAAAGCCTGTAATTTAATAAAACTACATATTCATACCTAAGATATTTGATTGATGATAATAATTTAGAATTTTTTTTTACACATGTAAAAAATGATATGAAGAAATGTGTACGTAAATATAAAGAGAAATCTGTTTAAATTACAATCAAACTAGTATATTATAGTGTTATAAATAGTATAAGTAAAATTTATACATAAAATCGAAAAATCGAATTGACTCAAACTCGCTAAAACCGACTCGAATCGAAAAGATTTAAAAGAAAGTTCAAATTATAAAATATGATGACTCAACTCGAATAACTCAAAAAATTTTGACTCGCTCGAACACTCACCCCTAATTTCGAATATAAAAAATATTTCTTATATTAGTCAATAATTTAATTTAGGTAAGTTCATGAATTCAAATTTGTTTATTCTTTTCTATTTTTATTAACCGTTTAAACTTGAATCATGAATTACTTTATGGCTCACCAATCATGAACCTGTCCCCTCCATCAATTTAATATTAATTTTTAAATTTTATTTATGATATTGATTAAAAAATTATATTCGTCTATTTTTTGCGTATTAAATTACTATAATCTGATATATATTTTCATACTTTTTAATTTTTATTTTTTTTCTTCTATTTTTGTGTGATCTTACGGTACTATACATTCCTTTTTTACCCTTTAATAGTATATATTTATTTCATTTAAGCTCGAACTTAATCCTTAAAAAATAAAAACATCCTCTTATAAGGTCACTCGTAAAGTATTTTTAATAATATAAATATAATTAGATAGTCGTATTTGTTTATAAATATTTTTTTAACTTTTGACAATATAAATACACTTTACAGATTAATTAATTACATTCGAATTTGTTAAAATAAATATTATCTATATTTCTACTAGACCTTTATGTTCCTATTTTCTTTTCTTATGTAAAAGTGTAATTTTTTCTTTAAAAAATAATTTTTAAATTTTATTGAAGAGGGATCCGGACAAGGTGGTGGCTCAGCTCTCCTATTACTTGGGCTTAGGGACATGTCCACGAGTTTAAGTTTCTATCACAAGGCAAGGCAAATCAAGACAAAATCTTTAAATGATTTTGTCGGTATCGAAAGTTTTGAGAACTTTGCAATTGGGTCCCCAGAGACACATTTGACGTCAAGGAAAGGGATGTGGGCCCAACATGACCTTGAGGTTACAGATCCATCACTAAATCCAATCTTTGGACTATTAGCCGTCCGATCTCATCAATCACATCCTCATCAGCTTTTTGATGACGTTAATGTGTCTCCAGTTCAATCAAGAGAACACTAGGGGTAAACTACATGGTTTGTCCCCTTTGTTTTGGGGTTATTTTATTTTGGTCACTAATCGTAAATCACTTACGTTATCGATTTATATAGTTTTGATCACTCGTTTGTTAACTTTCATTAGTGATCTATAAAAATTTAAAATAAAATTTAATATTTTTATATTTATATTTAAATAAGAATTTAATATTTTTTTTTATAATCTTAATAGGTCTAAAATCTTAAAATTTTTAGTCTTTTAGCTTTTTTTTTCAAATCATTTTTTATGATGATTATTTTTTTTTATTTTTGATTATATTATTATTTTTTTATAAAATATTTTTCAAAAATATTTTTTAAAAGCACTTTCTCACCGTACTTTCTAAATGTAATATCAAACTAAACTTTTTTAAATCTCCACTAATTACTACAAATGAGCTTTTATCCAAACCCGATGAGTTCTCATTTGATCTTATAGGGTCAGATTTTTATTTTGATGTTTAGGTCGAGTTGAGACGGATTTTACGAAGAAAAGGTTTGGTCGGTTTCATGTTTTAGGTGAAATTTTTTTAATCTGATTTGATCCGGCATAATAATATAAATTTTCCTATATATATTTACTAATAATTACGATAAACTTATTATTTTTTCAATTTTCTTCATATTTTATTTAATAAAAATATTTTTTTTATTTGTGTTAGATTGAGTACGATCGAAGTTTCATCGAATATTGATCAAATATTTAACATTACTCGACTTGCGTTCATCCCTACTAATTACCTAACTTCTTAGAATAACTCAACAAAGTGTGAGTCTAACTCTAAAGGTTAAAATCAATTGTAACAAAATAATTACCAAGTGCATAACTTTTTCAAGTAAATTAGTTAACATTTTGGATTGGAAACAAAAATATCATATTCTCAATAACAAATCATATAAATTAGTTAAATTTTCCGATCGGCGCTAGTTTCTGATTTATATTTCTGTCAGTGTTCTTTCGAAAAGTTATATCCCCACTCCGATTGATGGTTGTTTGTCGATGAAATCAGTCTTAGGTAGCGATGCTTTTATATGACAGTTTGGATCGTCTACAACTCCTTCCTTCTTTATGCGTCTCGTTTAGGCTGAGACAAGGAGATTTAAGAAGCATCTGAATTTTATTGGTATACTTAATTTCATAAAAATTTTAATTTTTTTATTTTTTGGGTTGTAAAATGGTTGAATGGTTGAATTGTTTAACCCAATTTTTTTACTTCTTAAAGATGATATAATTATAATTTTTTATGAATTTAATAAAATTTAATAATATTTGTCAAAAAAAATTAAAAATTAACCTTAAGTTGGGTGACTTAAAACAAAACAACCGTTAAACCAGCTACATGTCAGACTATATTTTCAGGACCAACTGAACTCCCGTCTCTGTTTCTATCCCCCAGGCGTCAACTTGCATGTGTCTGAGCAACATATCTTGACTAACGTCAACAAATGATACACAATGCATACGTTTTTCTCAACCCGAAAGGCCAAAACTGAGATAATAATGTAAAAGATGGAGCTGTCAGAAAACCTAGCAGATAGGCTAGTCTATCCTACATGTCGGGTCGGTGTTCCATAGGGAGACAAGTAACTTTAGACCCATGTGAAACTGCTTGCAGTAGATTTAACCCTCTTGTTTTTACCGTTTCAGAATTCCGACCCATCAAAATTAGTGCTCCGATTGTTTGGTACCTGTCCAGGGAATTTAAAACAGTGTTGTCTCCAAGACTTTGCTGAGCCACATGTTGTTGACAAGTCGAGGAATCTGAGACATGTCTGTTCAGATATCTTATGGAAGGATTGTCAAGTATTACAGAGAATTTAATTAGGGTTCCTCCGTCCCTTGGGATGCTTGCTTGACCTGACAAGGACTGCCCATCCTCCCATTTTCTTCTTCTTTCTGAACCTCTTTTATTTTAGACTTCTCGGGTACCCGGGGATTATTAGATTCGATAAATTTAATTCAAGATTTAAAAATCTAATTAATTCACTTGATTTGAGAATCGAAATTAATTTGAATGCGATGACCTAAAGTACTAACCTTAAAATCTGAAAGAAATCTAATTGAAATTGATTGAAAATGGATCTGAATTGATTTTCAATCGAACTGATCTTACTCGATTCGAAAATAACTCAAACTGAAAACAACTCCAATAAAAATATATATATTAAAAGAAAGAAAGTTTGTGCGTTTGTACAATTTACCGAAAAGCCAAATATAAATACTATACAGAGTGATATATAGGGTTTAAAAACGTAACTCAACTGAAATTGGTGGATCTTTTGTTGATATTGACCCAACATTCGACCCGAAAGTAACTAAATCGATATTAATTAAACCAAAAATCAATCGACTCGACCTGATACTTAAATCGAAATCATCATAAACCTTAGCTAAAACAGAAAATTCGAACCAAATTTAAACCAATCCGAATCAAATTTAATCTGATTATAATTAAAACTGAAATGACCCAAATCGAATAACTCATCTACCGTATCATACCCCTCGACACAAAATTCTTTTTCAAGCTTTTCGATCAATCGATACTGCTCATGAGAACCACTTTTGCTAAAACTTGGACAATTGTTTTGAAATTTTACTTCAGCTTGTGAACTTAAGCTCTTGAAATGGGTTTTTTTAACTCAATGAGTCACGCGGTCCAACTTATAAAAAACTATGCTGAAGGGCTTAGATTAATACCCTTTTTCAGCCCAATTTGAGGTGTGGTCTGCCCTAGAATGACTAACAAGTTGTATAAATGGAAATATGTGTAAAGCCCAATGTTGTATATGCTGGTTAGGGGTGGGTAAGACCGGGTACCCGACCAATTTGAATAGTACTGGTCCCAGTCTCGGTCTCGGTAACCATCAGTTCTTAAAAATTAAAATCAGTCCTAGTCTCGATTATATCAGGTCCTAAATTTTAAGAACTGGTCTCGTTACTGATGGGTACCGGTTTTAATACCGGGTACCCGGTCAATTAATTTATTCTTAAAAAATAAATAATTGGAGTAAAAAAATGAATAATTGAAGTAAAAAAATTTCAACCACCAATAATAATATTAAATAATAAAATTAGAATATTGTAGACTTAAAATTAAAGTTTTAAAACTAGTCATACTCATAATATTCATACATAAATAGAAAGTTTGATAAGAAAAATAAACAAAAGAAAATCAATACTCGATATTTAGTATTGATCCCGGTACTACTGGGTACCCACCGGGTATCGGATCTAAAAAATCATGATCCAGTCTCGGTCCCGATTATGACCGGGACCTAAATTTTGGATCCAGTTCCGGTCCCACCGAAACCAATACCAAATAAAAATTCACTGAATTTTACCGGACCCAAGACCGAAATCAGATAATCGGGTTTTTTGCCCACTCTAACGTTGGTCACTTAAGGGTTGAGCCTAAAATTTTAGGAAGTTAAAACCCTTATTTTATATTAATGGTCAATTAATTTAAAACAAATATTATAAAAATAATTTTTATATAATAATTCTAGACAAATATAATAAAAACGATTACATGAATCTAAAAAATTACAAAACGAGTTAAGTACTTGCAAATAAAACAAACTTTTATAATTCATGTATAAAAATCGGAGGGAAATTGGTTTTAAAAAATGGAGAAATAAAAGCACAAAGGGTTGAGGGAATATAAAGCACTTTTGATTCTTGTCACACTGGTTTTGGACTTATATTATAAGTAAGTGCTTAACTTTTTATCCTGTTTAAGTATTTATAGTATTTTTGTTAAAATAAATATTTCATATATATTATTAAAATTAACATTTAAAATAATTTTATTTATATTTTTAAAAGTTTACAGGTAACGTTGATTAAAAATATAATTTAGGTATATACTTTGAAGAAAAATACTTTTAGTACCTAAATGAAAATTGTGGTATATTTTGAGTAGGGGTGTAAATGAACAGAGTGTACGACGAGTTGCTCGTGAACCGTTCGTATAATGTTCGTTTATGTCCGTTTATTAAATTAAATAAACGAGTATGAACATATATTCGATTAATAAATGAACGAACACGAACATAAGTGCGTTCAACTCGTTTATGTTCATGAACAAACTCGTTTGTGTTCGTTTATAAGCTCGTTTATATACTCGTTTATAGGCTTGTTTATATTCATTTATATTTATTTATTAGCTCGTTTATGTTCTTTAATAACCCTAAATCAAAGTATATAAACGAGCATAAACAAGCATGTTCACGAGCGTTAAACTGATATGTTCGTAAACGCTAAACAAACATGTTCATAAACACTAAACGAACATGTTCGTGAATGCTAAATAGACAAGTTGATGAATATATACAAACGAACTTGTTTGTGAACGCTTAACGAACATGTTCACGAACGTTAAACAAACAAATTATCGAACATATAAATGAACACGTTCGTGAACATTAAACGAACCGAGCCCGAACACGACAAAAAATAAATGAACCAAGCTCGAACATACCATTAAAAATTTAAACGAACATGAACAGAGTTTGAACACCTTCAAAAATAAATAAATGAACACAGACATACCCTTATCTGTTCAAGCTTAGTTCGTTTAACCCCTAATTTCGAGTACCTAAGTTGACAAAAAAATATTTTTAAGTACCCAAATAAAAAGATGATATACTTCATATAATTATTTGTGATATAAGTATTGTTATTGCTAATTGAAGTTATTTTTTTTACAAAGAAGGATTGCTCAATTTCTTAGATTAGGGTGTAGAATAATATTTGATTCGATCAATCCAATTTGAAAATTGGATATTTGATTCGAAGATATTTAATTTGATTTTTATTTTTTTATTTTTAGATTAGATCTATTTTTTATTTTTTTTATAAGACACAAATCATAATATTTTAAGTTTTAGATTATTTAAAAATTAAAAAATATCCAAAAATTTAAATTTTATAGATATAATCTTATTATATTTAGCAATATGATATTTGTTATATTTGAAATTTTCAAAAACCAAATTTTTCATATACATGTGAATCTTCTAATATTTGACAATTTTTTGTTTATTATATTCAAAAATCTAAATTTTTTATATATACAAATTTTAAACTCGAAAAAATACTTTAATAAAATTATATATTTAGATAATGGATATCTAAGTAACAAATATCCAATATTTCAGATTAAATATGGATCGTTATTTTTACCAATCTAAAACTTCAGTTATCTGATCTGATATCCGAAAATACACACCTTCAGATAGAATCATCAATAATACACACATTTTTCAAATATCCTAACCAATGATCAATTTCCGACAAAAGATTAAGGTGGAGCATCTAGCTCACACCATGAAACAACACCCAAATAGCATGTTTCTCTGCATATTCTCTTTAAAGGATATTTGGGATTTCCAGTAGGAGACAAACGAATACAACTGAATGTCTACAAAGCTTTTATTGCAGAACATATATTATTTGCATGTTGGCATTGCGCACAGGACATGAGATTTTTACAGTTTAGTTTAAAATCGTTTCGTCATTAGGTGTAAGATATTTTATTGAAAATGGGGTAGTTTTGATTAGTATGTAATGCAATAAAAAATTGTTTTTTAATATTAAAATATAAATTAAGACACTAAAAAGGACAGATAATTTTTGTTTCAATCATGCCTGACTCGACAGACACCATGATCGTCCCTTTAATAATGTTTTACGCTTACTTCTGCAGTTTCAATGGTGAAACAGTGGGAAAAAACAGCGTTGAAAGCTGTGTTTTTTTAATTAGGTTTTGCAATGGAAGACACTGACTTGTTTGGATTATGCGATGGAAATTGAATAATGTTTCATTTCTGGCTTTTCTTGTTTGGATGAAACATGTATGGCTTTTCTTGCCTTGTTATTACATGGACTTTTCTTGTCTAAAGGTGGCGAGAAAATTTGTCTTCAAGTGTCAGAATATGCGACCATGGGGCTTGGGAAATTCTATTTGGGTTTTCTAGAAAAGAAACCAGGGGAGAAATTGATAATTTGAAATTTTACTTATGGAATAATGAAAAGAAAAATCATTGAAGTTTAATTAGAGAAGAGACGAAGATTAATTGTTATAGATTATTATTTTTTTAAAAGGCGTGTATGATAAGATGTGTAACGCTATCATTTATATATTTTAAGATTTTTTTGTGTGTGGGACTAATGTTCTCTATTTTTTCTCAAGCGTGATATTTTTTTTATTTAACTTCGTGACGCCTTTGTCACGAGCTTTCGTTCTTGTGATTAGTCTTTTATTACGGTTGTTCACATGCCTACCCTTCTCATGGGCGTTCAGCGTAAAACCAAACAATCAAATTATCGTTTTGATACCATTAGTTACAGGGTTATTACTCTCTTCCTAAAACACATGTATAATAGAATGTGTAATGTCCTCGTTTATATACCTTAGTATTTCTCTTTTTTCTTCTTGACGTGGAATTAATGTTTATTGTCTCTTTTCAGGCACAACATTAGTCTATTCAATATGTAAAGATAATAAAATCATAACAATATAAATATTATCGGATCTTCAAAGAATTCTTTTTTCACATTTTTTTAGATTATGTAATTATCATTCACATGTATAATTAACTATTTTATTATAAATATTTCGGTCCATCTTAATATTTATTTTTTATTTAAAATTTAATATGTTTGAATGACCTTTTTAATAATTTATTATTTTTTATTAACTAAAAATTAATCTATTTATCTATACTTTTTATCATACATATGACACAAAAACCTTATTTCCTTTCGACCATCCAAGTTTGGCGGATATGGACATATACGGATTAGGTGGATCAATGAGTAGAGAATTTATACTCTAGGATTTGGGCAAATTACTAAGTACACCCTTTTAAAATACTAAGGCTTATGGAATAGCCCGTGAAATTATTTATGGGATCATAATAGTCCATAATTCATATGGTAAGTAATGAGCAAGCCGACGAGTAAATCTCAAATTCATCTCTTACTTATTATCTATTATAGATAAAACGTTTAATATTTATATTCGAACTCATATTTGTACTGTTTTAATTAAAATAAATGTGTTACAAAATTCGTGAAATAATAACTAATAAAAATACGTCATAATTACTTATATTAATAGTATCACACAAATAAATTATCATAAAAATTTAATATTTATGATAAATTTATTCTTATTACTGTCAATTTATCACTAAAAATCTATATTATCGTCGAGAAACCATTGTTTTGCTGCTTCATTACTTCATGCTTACTTATGTGCAAATTTACAGTTAAAGTTGATAGTGAAAATGAATGGAATTACCAGCAGTGCTGACTTTGTATTTTAGTCAATGATGAAGATGATGTCTACCATATCAATTCATGTCTTAAACGACCATTTACAAATTGTCAACTGCGATTTCTAGGACAAGACATTATGGGATGCAGTCTAAAATCAAACGAATGTATCTTTTGTCATTTTTTAACCATACTCGATATTTTTAAATAAATATATCTCGTTAAAAAATTTATTTATAATCAAAATTGAGTATAAGCTCAATTAATAATTGTGGGAAATATGTAATGCTTGAATCCCACAATCTGTTTTTATAGGTTGTATGAGAGCAGTTCAGTTGATTTAAATACTTCATCTTCGGGGGACAACCGTCTAAAGTAACGAGCACATACATCGGGGCAATTTGTTTCTAAGGCAGTGGTCTCCATACCACGACACGATCAAACTTTCTATCAGTTCGTTCCTTTAATTTTTTTCTGTCAGTGTTAACGTCCCGTTTTATAGTCTATTTAACTAACAATAATAATAACAAAACGAGAAAAAGAATGTCCTTAGGATAATGTCATTACATTAATATTTAAAAAAAATTCAATGTAAGATTAATAATTCTCATTAATTTAAAACGTAACAATATGTTAAACCTTTTTATTATATATATTTTATCAATAAAATTATTTTATAATATTTTAATTTACTCGTCAACTTAATTAATTTCGAACGAGAATAAAATTTTGCTTAATACCAAGTTGTAAAAGATTATTGTCACTCAAAATGTTCAAACTTTCCATCATGTAATTCGGACCCTCCACTAATTATAATTAGTTCCCACATAATTAAAATTAATGGAAATTATGTGCGGGGGTGAAAACCCTACATTTGCCTGCCACAAAAGAAAAAATCATTAATTTCGTACCTCATCTCATGAGTCTAGGAACAAGAGAGGCATGAAAAGACACAACCAAGTATAAAGAGGGTGGATTTATTAATTAAAGCACTTAAAATCAGAGATTTAAATAGTGATCCGTTATTAAAATAATAGTTATTATATAATGATAATAGTATTATTTAAAATTATAATTATATTTATGATTTTCATAAAATATCATAAACGAAAATATAATTATAAATCAGGATTGTTCTCGAAAGTAATCATAAGGACGACGATTCAGGATTTATCCTTGTTCGAGGTTCATTGTTTAGAATTATAAAAGTTTATTTTTTATCAAACGTATTTAATTTTTTTAATATTTGTTATTATAAGTTAGCTATTAATTTTTTAATATTTATTATCGTATAGTTTTTTTAATACTTGTTATTAGAGTTCTAATTTATTTTTAATATTAATATTATGACTATTCTTAAAAAAAATTCTCCGACATTTATTATTATAGGTTTAATTTTTACGGGTCTTGTTATCATGGGCTTAAACGGTCTAATTTTAAAATATATTTTTTAATATTTGTTAATAGTTACATGTTATTAATATTTTATTTTTACTTTACATGTTATTAGAATTTTTTTAATACTTATTAAAAACTTATTTTTAAAATATTTATTATAAAAATTAAAATTTAAAATTAATTATAGATTATTAAAATTTTAGAAACGATTCTGCAGAAAATATCCACATTTGAGGAAGGCGAGTGAAGACAAACTTTAAAGAAGTGGATTATACAGACGTTTTGATCTTCATTTTTTCCTATTAAAAGTTGAATTTTTTCCTAGACGGTAAAAAAACTCATGATTTGGAGAGATCAGATTTATGTACAATAGCAATATTACACATAGTTGTTATTAGGAGTGATAACGAGCTGAGCTCGAGCTTGGTCAGATTCGGTTCGAAAATAGTATTATTGGGTTCGGTTCAGGCTTAAAGCTCGACAAGCTCAAAATTTTAGGTTTAGACTCGGCTTGAAAATAATAATATTAGGTTCGACTCGACTCGACTTGACTTAAAACAATTTTGTTATATTTTTTTATAAAATATAAGACTTCGTTAAAAATCTTTTCATAACTAACACGAAACGAAATTCAATATTGAGAAAGAAAAAAATCCCAATTTATTTAGTTAATTTATTTTTAGTGAATTTCTTCTATTTTTCTTTTACTAAAGAGATTACTTTTTAGTATATATCTAATATATATAACCAATTTATTTAGTTAATTTATTTTTAGTGAATTTCTTCTATTTTTCTTTTACTAAAGAGATTACTTTTTAGTATATATCTAATATATATAACATAATTATTCTGAGCTTGTTTACGAGCTTTTTAAGGCTCGTAAAAGTCCCGAGCTGAACTCGAGCCGGGGCCGAACTCACTCGAACCGAGCTTTGATCAAGCTGAATCCGAGTAGCTCGCGAGCCGATCAGACTCATTATCATCTCTGGTTGTTATAATTTGATTCAACTCAAAATATCGATTTTAAATTTTGTTTTAATTTTTTATTTATTTTCTTTAAATTTGGTTTAAAGTTTATATAAATTAGGATTTTTGGTTTTAATTTAGAATATAAAATTTAAAAATTTATAATTTATAATTAAGATTTAGAGTTTAAATAAATAAATTTACAAGAACCTTAATTTATATAATTTGTGTATAAAAATATTCATTTATATATTAATAAAATATACATAAATTATATAAAAAATTATACAACCAATGACAAAATTCAGAATTAAGATTACGAAACAATTTATAATTAACCATAAAATAAGTGATAATTTTTTTAAAAAAATAAAAATTATATCTTTTAGTAAAAAGGGGGTCATAGACCCGAGGGACTATCCTTATACGCAATGTTTTTTATTTAAATTATAAACCTTAAATCAGTAATTATAAAACATTAAATTTAAATTATAAATTTTAAATATTATATATTTAAACTTTAATAAGAAATGAGGTCATAAACTATAAAATTGACGCGATTTTAAAATTTAAAATTTATATAATTTATATAATTTATCCATTAAAATATTTTTTCCAAAAATCTTTTATTTAGGTCTATTTATATTACTTTTATATTCTATATAAAAAAAATTATCTAGTGTTTATTAATTTTATATTCTAACATAATTTTATATTTTCTTCTCTAATTTATAAAATAATTTTAGTTAATATGAAAAATATTTTTCATACCGGGCAAAATATTTTTCCTACTATCATTAATTTTTAAGGTTTAAAATTTTAGTGTTTATAATATAATTTTAATGATTGAAAATAAATTTTATGATTTAAAATTTATAATTTGATAAAATTTAGGGTCTTTAAATGAAACATATAACAATTATTGAAGTTTACTTGTAATATTTTTACCGACAGTGTATTAAATAATTATGATTTTTAAGTTTAAACAATAATATTATAAAAAAAAGGAAAATACAAAACTCAACCTAGAATTATATTTTACTTCATGTTTAGAATTTTTAATATATTAATATGATTATATGTTAGTGTTTATTTATATAGGGACCGATCTATTTGCGGTGGGGAGGAGTACCCAGAAGAATTTTTTTATTTAATTTTTTTAGAAATTATATTTTATGAATTTATTATTTTATTTCTAAATATTTATGTTTTGGCTCTTTTAACCTCAAATTTTAGCCTCGTTCCTGTATCTATATTTTTTCATAAAATTTTGATAATATATGTCTATATATAGATACTAAAAATCCATCTATTAAAACTAATATTATTATTTTTTTTCTGAAATTTTAATTTAAACTTTAATATTAAAATATGTTTTGGCATTTTTGAGTCAAACTGAAAAAAGAAAAAAATCAAAGTGTAATTTCTGTTTTATGAGCCTATGTGGCAAACACGTGTGGCCCACGAATCATATCTGTCGGCAACATTACACGTACTCTTGTTCTTGTGTAAGAATCAACTTGAGGTTCCCCACTTTCCTAAAGAGGTATGAACTATGAATAGGGTATAAGGGTAAATAAATGAATCGAGTGTTTAATGGATTATTAATGTTTTTTTATTAAATTAAATAAGTATAAAGTCACGTTCATTTTATAAATAAACAAATATAAATAAAGATATGTTCGATATATTTATGTTAACGAATAAATTTATTTATTTGTTATTAAATTAGTTAATATTTTTAATATTTAAATGAATATGTTTTTAAATATTAAACAAATAAACATAAATACCTAAAAAATAAATAAATAATTAAATATTATATAAAAATTTAAATAAATATAATCTTATTTATTTAAACACGATTCATTTACCTTATAAGTACGAACTAAATGAAAATAAAGAATCATGGAATGAATCATTGTTCTTAAGGAATATAAAGGATTTCCCCCCTTTATTTTCCCACTTTTGACGGATAGATATCCAAACTATTACTCCGTTCAATTTAATTATTTTAAAATTAAATTAAGTCAAATTTTATTAAATTATTAGTATTTAATATATTAATTAATTAATTTAAATTGAGTATTATAAAAATTTATGGGACAATTATATATGTAGTACTCCCTCCGTCTTATAAATAATGTCCCTTATTGACTTTTTAAAAATTAATTTTTTTAAACTTTGACTATAATTATATTAAATATTTTAAATAAATAATTAAATTTTATAAAATATATATTTAAAATCTAATCGGTTAGAGGTTTCTGAAATATATTTTTTCATATTTTTATCAATAATAAATTTTAAATAATCAATAATCAAAGTTTAAAAAGTTTGATCCCAAAAAATCAATAAGGGACGCTAATTTTGGGACAAAGGGAGTACTATTTATTCTCACATTATTGTTTTAATATTTTATTTAATTTTTTATAAAATAATATGTAATATTATTTTATATTTTTTTTTAATACATCGTTGTTAAAAAATTAAAGACAAGTTAATTAAAAAGAAAAGAGTTACATGTGACATGTCGATTACGAAAAAATGATATAATAATTTAATACGTATGATTTTCTCTTTATAATTAGTATATCATGTGTACTTTTTTTAATCATGTGATTAATTTTCTTCGTGATAAAATACCAAAACAAAATTAAAATATAACTTTAAAAATCATTTTATTAAATAAATAGTTGAAGTATTAATATAATAATAAAAAATAAATATACTATTAAATATATAATTATTCCAAAATTTATTATGATGTGATGACTTGTTATTCTATTTATTATATCAAAAATGTATCATTTTAATTTTCTTTGTGATTAAATAATAGACCTTATAAATACATAATAGCCTAATAGTTTTAGTACAACGGCGAAGATGGGATGGGTTTTCCTTTCATGGGCAGTGATTAATAGTTGAATCTACGGAAGAGGTGGTAAACTTACATTGATTTCAGTTTGGGTATCGGGTGGAGTAGATTGATTTTTCGGTTTGGCTGGATTTCGGTTCAGTTATTATCGGTTCGGTTATTTCGGATCGATTGATTTTGAATCGGGTTAATATCGGGTTAGCAAGATATTGATCGGTTTCTGTCGGGTTTTTAGACCGAATTAGGTTTTTACACACTATATATAACTTTGTATAGTATGTATATTTGATTTTTGGTAAATTGTATGACAGTTCACATTATATTTTTATTTTTTATTTTAATATATTTTCTTTATTTTGGGTTATCTTTGGTTCAAGTTTATTCGGGTCGGTTGAAAATCAGTTTGGATCTATTCGGTTCAGCTAAAATTTGGATCAGTTTCAAATTAGTTTGATTTGATTCGATTTTCGGGTCAAATTCATATCATCACATTAAGGTTAATTTCGAGTTTCGGTTCGAGTAAATTAATTTAATTTTTGAATTTCGGATCAAATTTGTTATGTCTAATCGACCGTAATGCTTGATTTAAAGATTTAGAATTTAAAAAAAAATAAAATTTTGAGTCTTTTATTATTTTATGTCTTTTATAAAAGATGAAAGGAAAATAAGAAAATTTTATATAATATAATTTTATATTTTAATTTTACAAATTTTATGAAATTTTATATACTTTTAAAAAAAATATTTTTTTTTAATTTTTATGATTTAATGAGGTTATACTTTCAAAACGTATCACTTACCCTTTCATTTTTTATTTTTAAAAGATGCTGACGATCGATACGAACAACATACGAAAGATTAAATTAGATGTAATTTAAATTTTAAGAGTTAAATTGATTTAAAAATTTTATAAAGAATTGATTAATTTTATTGATTTTTCGATAAGGGTTAATTTGACCCTAAATAATTCTCTACCTGTGCTTTTTTTCACGTAAAATTTTGGATAAAATACAACAAAAATCATTTAATTACGGGTAAAATTATAATTGGTCATCCAATTATTAAAAATATATTTGATTTATTTAATTACGAGTAAAATTACATTCGAATCATTATTCATATTTAGAAATTGAGTGTTTTTTTATTTATAGGTTAATAGGGTTTGATGAGTAAACGTCATTGGCTAATGGCTTTAAGCAATGAAAGACGACATGGATCGTGTCGTGAGCTACAGGTGAAGAGTGATTTCTTCATGTGCTGACTCAAATGGACTGCAAAAACAATATATATTTGTAATGGAGTCAAAAAATTTAAATTATAATATTAAAAATTATTTAAAAGTGATTTTTTATATGTTTGATTTTAAATTTTATGAATTTTTTAATATCGATCGTTTACCCTTTTATTATGTTTTTATCGGTGATTTATTTGAAATATAAGTTTAGGGTTTAGGGTTCAATGCTAGGGATTGTTGTTAGGATTTAGGGAATTATGGGTAAGATGAATTTTTAGGGTTTAAGATTTGGGACGTATAAAAAGATGCTTAAATAAAGGACATATAATTTGTACTCTTTTTTCGGTCAGTTCTTTTGGATCGTTGCACAGGGTGAAAATCATCTACCTCTTTTTCACGTCTCCGTTTTAAATTAGAGGTTTAGGGTTTATGGTTTAAAATTAGAGTTTGGGCTTTAAGGTTTAGGGTATAAAAAAAGTTAAGGTTGAAAATTAATTTTTTTTAGAAAAATTTTAAAAAATATATAAAAAGATACATGATAAAAAGACAGATAACTTTTTATCCGTTGCATGCCCTCTCCTTAGTAACTTGAATTAATTAATGATATTATAAAAATAAAAAAAAATCAAATTATGCCAATTAATACATGATTTAAATTAAACTCAAAAAATAATTTCGTGTGAAAGAAAATAATATTAACTATAGAAAACTTAAATTTGAATAATTTTATCTATAAAATATTTATAAATTTTCTTAAAAATTAAAAATAAAATAGATATTACCATGTTAATCCCAAGTTAAGCTGCTCCACATTTCCCATACTATTTGGTAAATAAGCATAAGCTTTCAAAACCTGTGATACCAACTGAGGCAGCATCCAATATGAAAAGCATCAAACTTTGGCAACATTAGCAGCAGCATCAAATAAAACATTATTTCAGGGGCAGCAAACACAAGCAAAATGCCAGCATTCAGGAGCATTTAGATTCGATTCGAGTTTAAATTATTTTATTTGTGATATATATATTATTAAAAAATTAAAATTATATATAAACAAATACTACCTAAGAGAAAAGCGGACCAAGCTCATTTTTATATGTTATAGTATGTTATTTTTGTTTTATTTGTGTGTATAATTCATATAATTATTTAAATTATTTTATCTATAAAATTTATATATTATTAAAATATTAAAAATAAGTATAAACTAATATTACCTTATAATCATTAATAGACTATTAAAATACTATTTAATGCCACCATGCCCATGTTATTTATCTTTTATTTATGTGTATATAATCTATATGACTATATCATATGAAATATATACGAAGATCGTTTTCAATAATCTTTAAATTATGTGGTTAAATTTTTTAATTTAAATCATTTTTTTATGTTGTGGGTTCATTATTTATTATGAGCAAAATTTTTATCCATTTCTCTAGACAAAAATTATTAAAAATTGAAGAAAAATAAATAAATTTACTAAGTATTAAATAAAAAATAAAAAAATATAAGTGGGTCTAAATGAATTGGAATCACCATTAATAAATAAGTTATTTGAATCTCATATTTTAGATTGAATCAGGCAAATAATTTTGTATATTAAAACAATACATACGTAGGTCCAATCCGGTATGACTTACCTACTAACCTATAGATAAATAAATATAAAGAGCTTATACTATATAAATTATACATATTTTTTAGATCGTTTAATAAAAATAGATAAATGATTAAGATTAATGGTAAAAATTTAAGACTATTATTTTAAAAAATAATAATAATTTTAGACATATATTACTCTCATCTGACGGTCCAAAAAAATGTTAAAAGTAATTAAATTTTATACAATATAAATAGATCTTAACCCATATATATATATATGAGATATGATCAAGTTACGCAGTGTAAAACTCTTTAAATTTTATAGATTTTTTGGATCATTGGATGATTAAAACGAGTAATTTAGATTAACTTCTTTTTTTTCTCAAGTGATAATCAGAATCATTCGTTTCGGTTATCAAATAATCTAAAAATATATAAAACTTAAAATTTTTATAGTGTGTAATTTGATTCTCTGTACGTATGTATTATAAATTTATAACGTCTTATAGTGCAATGGAATTCCAGCAAAGAAGATTCCAAATCTTGGCTCCCAAACCTTACTAACTATGCTCCCCCTGCCCGGCCTATAAATACCCCACGGTATTTTCACCGCTTTGAGAAACACAATAACCCTTGTTCTTTAGCTACCCCTCTCTCTTACTCATGGATTCTCTAATATTTTCAGACATCTGCAGGCACCATGTCTCAGCAATCCCTATGTTGGATTCTCAGCAATCAAAACATAGGCTTGTCTTGAAAAACAACTTCGGTTTTGCTAGGAAACCAGACAGGAGAGGGTTAACGATAACCCGTGTGGCGAGCCCACTGCAACCGGCGACCGTTCCGTCTCCGGATAAAGAAACCGCCGACCCGGATCGGAACCATGTTGCATGGACCAGTGTGAGACAAGAACGATGGGAAGGAGAGCTGGTTGTACAAGGAGAAATACCTTTATGGCTGGTATGTATATAACTATATACATACATATATAGTACCATTTTCACTTTACTGTAAAACTGAAAGAGAAGATCTAGCTATAGAAGATTATTAATTTCAAATTTTAACATGATTAATTTCAGTATAAATACATTAAATATGAACCCTACATAGGATAAATTTATTACATTGCTCCAGCTAGAATATTCCTCACTGTCTGATCATTACACATAATCATGATTATGTCCTGAAATGCAATAAAATCTTGACAGCATGAATATTATAGTACAACAAAAGTTTGGGCAAGATTAACAGTATTTCTTTATATAATTACGCTTGTAGAAAGGAACGTACCTCAGAAATGGCCCTGGTTTATGGCACATTGAAGATTACAACTTCCGTCACCTCTTCGACGGTTACGCGACACTAGTGAAGCTCCACTTCGAGAACGGTCGATTAATCGCCGGTCACCGACAGGTCGAATCTGAGGCCTATAAGGCTGCAAAGAAGAATAGGAAGATTTGCTTCAGGGAATTCTCGGAAGTTCCTGAATATGAAAACTTCATGTCCTATGTAGGAGACCTTGCTAAGTTATTCTCCGGGGCTTCTTTAACGGATAATGCTAACACCGGAGTCGTCAAGCTCGGGGATGGACGCGTAGTTTGCTTGACGGAAACTCAAAAAGGGTCCTTAATTATCGATCCAGACAGTTTGGACACACTCGGGAGGTTCGAATATAGTGATAGCCTTGGAGGGTTGATACACTCGGCTCATCCGATAGTGACCGATGCTGAGTTCTTGACCTTGTTGCCTGATTTAGTGAAACCTGGCTACATGGTGGTTCGGATGGAGCCGGGGACTAATGAAAGGAAGGTAATCGGAAGGGTCGCCTGCAGGGGCGGACCGGCTCCAGGTTAGTAAGGACATACAATAGATTGATTCAATCAATTAACTCAATTTTAATTAATCGAATTTTACTCACCTCTATAGGTTGGGTCCATTCGTTTCCGGTGACCGAGCATTATGTCGTTGTGCCTGAAATGCCATTGAGGTATTGTGCACAAAACTTGCTCCGAGCTGAGCCTACTCCTTTGTACAAATTCGAGTGGCATCCTCAATCTAAAGCCTTTCTTCATGTTATGTGTAAAGCTAGTGGAAAATTAGTAAGTTCCCAGTTTTTTCCTTTCAATTTCATTCTAATCAGCCTTATTTCGTATATTTTAATAACTAAAATTCGAGAAAATTTTCAGGTGGCGAGTGTCGAAGTACCATTATTCGTGACATTTCATTTCATCAATGCATACGAAGAGCAAGACGAAGATGGGAGAGTGACATCGATCATCACCGATTGTTGCGAACACAACGCCGACACAACAATTTTGGATAAACTGAGGCTTCAAAGTCTCCGGTCTTTCAACGGGGAGGACGTGCTACCAGATGCAAGGTACCAATTAGCTTATACATACAAGTGCAAATGAACATTTCACGTTAAGCTATCAATGTTGCATGCATGTTCCTACGTAGCTTATTAGGTCAAAAGATGTAGGCCAACATAAAAATCACTTCCTTAGAGCTGAATGGATGGAATTAAACTACGATAGAGGAAGGAAATCTATCTGTCTATTTATCTATTTATATTCGAAACGATTGAAACCAATGAAAAATTATGAACAGGGTTGGAAGATTCAAAATTCCATTGGATGGGAGTCCCTATGGGATGTTGGAGGCAGCATTGAACCCTGATGAACATGGCAGAGGCATGGACATGTGCAGCATCAACCCTCTTTTTCTTGGTAAAAAATACAGATATGCTTATGCTTGTGGTGCCCAACGCCCATGTCACTTCCCCAACACCCTCACCAAGGTTACTTAACTTCTCATCATCCTTCATTCTTATGAATTTAAGCTTCGGGTCATTTTCGGTTTAGATCATTTCGGGTTTCAGGTCATTTCATTAAGTTTTTGCAACTGCAGCTGGATTTTGTAGATAAAACGGCAAAGAATTGGCACGACGAGGGGACGGTTCCATCGGAACCATTCTTTGTGGCTCGACCGGGTGCAACAGAGGAAGATGATGGTGTTGTAATATCCCTAATAAGTGAGAAAAATGGAGGTGGATATGCTTTAGTGTTGGATGGTTCAACATTCCAAGAAATTGCAAGAGCTAAGCTGCCTTATGGTCTACCTTATGGGTTACATGGATGTTGGGTGCCCAAGAAATAAAAATCTATGTCCTTCGTTAGTCTCGGTGTTTAATCTGTATCCGATCCGTAAATACTAAATTCATGTGTGTATTGTCATATGGTTCGAGTTTTTTAAAATGTATCCGAATATGTAAAATCTTGTGGGATTTGTGAGTGTCTAAAGAGGAAGATTCTAAATAATAATAATAATCCTACAACATGATGTAACTCACATCTCATGAGTTGAATCAAATCGGATTGTAATAGAAAGAGTTGAAGTGGTATGAATATTTTGTTTGTAACCATGAAAGTCGGTGTATTTGTTTTGGAGAAATATATAAAAAAATGTAAAATGAGTTTTTGGTCACTTTTGTTATTTTTTAAGTTTATATTTTTATATACGATGAGATTAGTTACACAACATAAAACATAAGAAGTTAAAAATGTAAAATTTATGACTTTGAAAAAATAAATAATCTGGATCATTTATTACCATTATCTAACGCTCTAAAATTAATATAAAATTAAATGAATTTTACATCATGTCTTTAAATAAATAAGTAGAATTTTAATTTTTTTATAATCCTTAAATAAATAATTAAAAATTTATAAACAATTTGTTTAAAGATAGAACACGAGGTTAATAAAGATATATGTATATATTGACTATAGAAAAATATTGTCTTGAAGTATATAAAATAAGTGTTTAAACTATGTTTTTACAATAATTGTCTAAACTATTTTTTAATCGAAATAAATATCTAAAATTTTATTTTTATTTATTTCTCAATTGAGGTCTATTTTAGCAAAAAAAAAAACTTAATGTTTATATTTCGATTAAAAATAATTCAGACAATTATTATAAAAATATAATTTAAACATTTATTTTATAGTAAAGTAAAAATATTTAATAGACAGATTGTATAAATTTGTATATATAAACTTTTTAGATTTAGAGATTAATGGTTTAATTTAAAGTTTAAAAAATTATATTTTAAGATTTAAAAATTAAAATTACTGGGATATAGAGTTTATAGTTTTAAGAATTTAGATTTGAGTAAATGTGCAAGCTATTTTATACTGCTTGTGTTAAAAAATTTACTTCAAATTTATATCTATTAAATCCCACTCTTTCGAGTTCCATATAATTTCATTACAAGTTGGTTTTGCTTGTGATAATCTCAAACCTTAATAACTTTAGAGCTGGGTTTCAAGAGATGTTCTTCAGACAAAGGCTACATACACGAAATGGCTCATTCCTCTAGGATGGCACGTCCAAGGTTCGTGGCAAGAGCGAGTCTAACGGCGCTTATGGCATGGGGCGGCAACTCGGATTCTATGAAATCCGGCCGAAGCCTTGCCATAGACAAATCTTGTAGTTTAGTTAACAGAAGATTTGTCTGAGACACGTTCAACAAAGGACGATCCTTCCAATTAAGAAGCTTCAACTGCAAAAACAAAACATCAATGGCGGCGGATGTAATGAAAATTCAAACAATCTGCGTTAAGATAGACCTAATGTAATCCGTGCTCATCGTTCGCTTACCGAATCATGAAGAAGGGGCAGGTAAAAGCGTTGTGGTGTAGAAGGGTTTTTCATAAGCTGTAGTTAAAACAATCTTTGCTCATGTTATGATATCGATGATGATAAATGTAAACGATCGATAAGTGATAAATATGTACCGTTATAAGAGATTCCACAGCCTGCCGAGCAGCATCTGTTGTTTTTCCGTCATAAACGTGCTGAAGTGATTTCTTGAAGTGTCTATATCTGTGATTGGTCCAAGGTTTTAAGTTCGGATTAGAGTATTGAAGTGTCTAATATGTCGAAAAAATTCAACAGTAAGCAAAGATGGAAAATTCTTACTTGTGAAGGAACTCGAGTCCACCGGCAGTCTTAGAATCCGAACCCAGTAACTGAATTAACCCTTCCCATTGCTGCGAAGATATAGGAGGGGCTAGCTAAGTCATATCTCATAAACTAAACGATTTCTGAATATAAAAGATTATTTCTTGAAACGAAAAGTAACAAATACGAGGAAAAGAGATAGGAAAGTAGGAAACAGCTTCGAGCATTGGAGGTTGTTTATACAATCTACCTTGAAACTCTCATCAGATATTGTTTTTCCAACTGAATCAAACAATTGCTGAGCTATCCTATTAAGTCGATATTCGTCCCGAGCTTGCTGAAGCCAAAACACTCCCGAACCTTTCCGACCATGCTTCCAGTGATGTACTCCAGCAATCTAAACATGGACGATGAGAAACCATAACTGACATGCTAACAAATTCAATCACGTCTTGCCACAAAATTCCTCAACAGGTTAGGAAGCACAATTTCCAAAAACAAATGCAAAGCTTTATATGTTTTCCATCTTCAAAATAAAATGATGTCTTTTCAGATGCTTATACCTTCATAATATTCGATGTTACGCTGTGGAGTTCGTAAAGACGGCAAATCTCTATGCTCTGTGTTTTACATCAACAATAAACTATACTTGATAAGCCCCTAAAATCCAAAACAATAGAGGAAAGCAAAATGATAATGACAAAGATGGGAAGCATAAGATAAAAGAACCAACGACCTTCAGCAATATCCGATTATCTTGAACAGGCTGCTGGGACAATAATATCTGTAACAGAACCATCCCATGCTTCATGCATGATATAAGATAAATTGGAGCAATCTGTAGATGTTAAAGGAAAAAATATATAAGAAATATTTAATTGAAGTGCTAGCATTCCAATTAAAAATATATTTTTATCCACTAAAATAACGATAATGGGAAATAGTATTAGTTTACTCATTGCTACAAATCATATCCGATGAAACTGGTTAAGTTGCACTCCATATTTTATTTCTAATTTAGAAAGGTAAACCTAAGCCACAAAACGAAAACATATGGCAACGAAGTAATCCACACAGTTATTTGCACTCACTTGCCAAGTTAATGGATGAGAGGATAGGACTTGAGCATAAACAAGTCGATGAAGCTCCTCTATGCTTATTCCCCCCAAGTTATGACGCTCCTCACGTAAAAGCATTTCTGCATGGTCACTCCCTGCAGTCAATAACTCCATGGCATGTGCGACCATCCTGATGACAAGCAAAATATAGAGATAGATCTTAATGACTGCACCAGAAAATCCAAGCTTTAATTTCATGATAACTTCTAATAGCTTATCAGACCAAACATATTTTGAAACAATAGCACCCCCAAATAGGGCTCCAAAACTGCAACACTAACAAACAGAAGATATAAACATGGAAATATGACTGCTCACCAAGGACCAAATCCTTTCAAGCATTCAGCTAAAACAACCTGAGAATTAACAAAAGCACAATATAACTTAAGGATGAGGAAACAAAAAGAGAATTTATTAATATTTAATCCCCATGTGCCACCTCAGTATTTTCCCCAAGAATTCCAATTATAAGCCCCATCAACCTATGTGCAGAGGCCATTGGTTTCAATTGAATGCTTTTCTGTGCCAAGCTGTACATGCTTTCTAACCCCTAACAAAAGAAAAGAAATCAAGTGATTATTTCAGAGTCCAGCTAACAAGTATAAATGCTATGAGATGCATAATACATGGAAGGCACATACCACTATAAATGGCCGGATGTATAGCAAGTGAGAAATATAGAGCTCTATCCAATGGCATGTTGCAGAGCAGAGGCTATTAGCATTACCCAGCATTATTTGTAACATACTTCTCAAGCCCTCCCGAGTCTGCTGATGAGCACACTGAAACCAGTATGCACTTGAATCCAGTTTATTTATCTGTCCCCGCCACTTCTCCCATGCCTATGCTAGAGAAGGAATTGAATTACTTATCTTTGGACATCGTGGATCATGAAGCAAATGAGAGAACACCACCACTGTAAGAATTTAACATACCTTTACAAAATCGGGCTTGGCCTTAAAGCATTCACCCACTTTTCCAGCTTCTTGGTCCAAACGCATACGTGGCATTTTTGAAATGAGAACAGCAACTGCCTCTACTAGACCATTCTCCGTCTGTTGATGTGCAGGAAAAGGGGGCATCAAATATGTATATTTCAGTTTCTTATAGCAACAATATCCTGATCTCACATTACATGGACGATAACCTTGACGCATGAAAATGCAAAGACATGGAACTACTTAGTTGAAACCAGCAAAAACAGAGTTAGCATAATAGAAATTGCTTCCAAGTTTTAACACATTTGGTCAAAAAACTGAACAAAGACGCACAGAAACCTCTTAACTACCATATAATGGTTCAAACAATACTACAGGTAAATAGAGACATGTCAATGCATAACAATCTATCTCGTACTGTTTCTTTTCAAGAATCAAAATGATTTGTGCAAAAACAATAGACACCAAGAAGCACAAAAGGCTTTGAGAACGCGTAGTGGAACTTGAAGTACTATTTTTGCATCCCTGACCAAATCCACACACATTAGGATTAATTATTAATGGTTGATTGAGTTTACCTCATGATTGCTGAGTTGATCTAATTGGTAAGATCCATGCAAGCGCAACATCTTAACCTGAATGTGAAAATATAAAATTGTATCCCATCATAAAATTCCACCAAAAAAGAAACGGAACCTATCATGCTTTCATAATTATAAGCTATAAAACCAAATTAGACAAATAAACACATACCACAATATCTAGCCAACCAACAGCAAGTGCTGATGACATAACTTCCCAGTATTTGGGATTATCCTCCACAACCTACATTGAATAAACTAATTAAATCTAAGTTGAATACAGAAGAGTAAAAATCAGTCAAAACAACTCATAAACCTAGACTCTAGAACTGCATAAGTACCATATAAAGAACTTCATAAGGAAAAATAGAAGGTTAATTATTCAGGACCTGCAGGTTTACAAGTTCTTTTTGAAAATCAACAAGCTTTGAGTGCACCGTTGGGTGTGTTCCCGAGAAAAGACTATCATAGTCCTGCCAAGACAATTGCTTATTAGTAACAGACAATTTTTAAACCATAGTAATGTGAAACTTGGTATAGTAACAGAAAAAAAAAAAGGTAGGAGATTTACAGCTAACCAATCAACAAGGCATTCAGGTAACCATGAATGAAATGGATTTTCTGCATAAAACATTTCCAATAGCTCCCACGCAGCCTTTAAACTAGTCGGTTCCTCTCCTTTCTAAGAGGGGAAAAAAGGGCAACTTGAAATCAAACGAAATTGCCATTAGACTATAACTTTCAAGCTTAATCTTTAAATTAATACATTTTCCATTCTCCCTACTGTCCATTCTTCATACCAAGCAAAGCCAAGATATCCGCCCAAAAAGAAAAGAAGAGGAAAGTACCTTTATGATCGACTTTGGGTCGTCGATCACCGGAACTGAAGCCGATCTCTGATTACCAAGAAGGGCATTTATGTCTTTTCTGTACTCCATTATGTTATCCCACCTGAACAAGGAAAATTCAATATATTTCAGAACAAAAGAGAATACATTTCAAATACATTTGATATAAAAATGAAAATTCAAAAATTAATTACCAGTCAGCATTGTAAGGTGAAGAATTCATCGACATTTTCGATAAGCCGGAGACAGCGTTTTTCCTGCTTTGGAGTAGAGCAAAAGGAGAGACCGAACCGTAGGCGATCCTCCGCCAATGCGCATCGCTGATCTCGCCGTCTCCGCTGCCGAGCTTCACTTCCACTACTTTTCCTCCTGCATCTTCTTCGACGGAGTTTCCGGATGAAGGATCGGCGAAAACCGAGACGCGGAGGGAGTTGCCGCGAGACCATGAGATGGAGAGTCTAGAGATAGGAGACTTAAGGCCATGGTGGAGAGGGTACACCGCCGCACCCTGTGACTCCGGTGAAAACGGAACTAAAGCGCCGCCTCCGGAATCTGACGAGGCTCCGGGCATTTCTTTTTGCCAAAAGAATCAGTGAGTGAGTGCGACACTCGAAGCGTTTAGGGTTTCGGATGGGGTTTGCAAATATTGAAATGTTGAGGAAAGGTTGGATTTAATTTGACTAGTGTTTGGTTACGAGGCAAAACAAATACTCTTGAAAAAATAAGTTCTTTAAATAAACACCAATTGTTTTAGTGGTAAGAGATCTAAGTGTCTGAATTATTATATTTTTAAATAATTAAATTATTTTTATTTTCAAATATTTTAATTATTTTTTAAGTATTTAAATTATTATTTATATTTTTTTAATATCAAATCAAGGTACCTATTTTAATTAAAATATTAATAATTTAAGCATTTATGTTAATCATAAATAATAGTTTAAACACTTAAAAGAGTCTAAAAAAATAATTTAAGCCCTTAAAAAAACGAGATAATTTGAGCACCTAAAAAGATTAAAAAAATTAAACACCTAAAAAACAGTATAATTTGGAAATTTTAGTATTAAGTCTTGTATTTTTTAAATGATCAAAGTATAAGTAATATGATCTATAAATATGTATAAATGAATTGAATGGCGATCCTTTTTCCCCCTCTAGGTTGTTGAAATCCTAAAAGATCGGCCTTCATGGTACCGTGATTGCCGAGCTGTGGATGTTATAAATGTGTTGTCCACTGCAAATGGTGGAACCATTGAACTGCTTTATATGCAGGTAGACTACAATTTTCTTTTTCTCTTTCAATTTGCAGCTGAAGTTTTCAATTAATGGTGCAATAGCTTATGATAAAAGTTCCAAATTTTGGTTCTCTTCTTTTAGCTTTACGCGCCTACAACATTGGCACCAGCTCGTGACTTCTGGTTTCTGCGCTACACATCTATTTTGGAGGATGGTAGCCTTGTGGTATGTTTCATATGGAGCTTTCATTACTCCTTTGCCTTCATGTTATCAGAAAGTTTTTACGGTCTGATCGTTATAATTACGATATGTTGCTTAGGTATGTGAAAGATCACTTAGCAACACTCAAAACGGTCCAAGTATGCCACCAGCAGTAAATTTTGTGAGAGCAGAATTGCTGCCTAGTGGTTACCTGATTAGACCTTGTGAAGGAGGTGGATCCATCATTCACATAGTTGATCACATGGACTTGGAGGTATAATCACATTGCTTTCCTTGTTAAACATATAAAATTTTATTGCTGAAGTTAATGGCTTCAAATGTCTTCTTGCTTATATGTAGCCTTTGAGTGTCCCTGAAGTGTTGCGGCCCCTTTACGAGTCCTCAACTTTACTCTCTCAGAAGACAACAATGGCGGTAAGACTATTGCTTGCATCTATAATTTGAGAGTAGAGTTGGGGGCGGCTAAACCAAGAGGTTATAATGTCTCATGGCATGATTTCGGCATTTGTACAGGCTTTCCGTCATTTGAGGCAGATTTCGCAGGAAATATCTCAGCCTAATGTTACCAGTTGGGGGAGAAGGCCTGCAGCTCTACGTGCACTTAGTCAGAAATTGATCAAGTACGTTTATGCAGCTCTTCTAAATTCACCATGCATGCGCAGTAGTAGATAGATTCTTGATTGGTTATGGTCTAACACTTTCTATTGTCCAGGGGATTTAACGAGGCTGTTAATGGGTTCACCCACGAAGGATGGTCAATGTTGGAAAGCGACGGTGTCGATGATGTTACCCTCCTTGTGAACTCTTCTCCTGGCAAGATGATGGACGTAAACTTTTCTTATAGTAACGGATTCCCTTCGATGGGCAATGGTGTTCTATGTGCCAAAGCATCCATGTTATTACAGGTCAGTTTCTAGACGAGTCAAAAGTATGTCAATTAATCAGAAGATCCATAAATATTAATCAGCTGCTTTCATTCTATTTGTAGAATGTCCCTCCGGCAATACTTCTCAGATTCTTACGAGAACACCGATCAGAGTGGTCAGACAGCCGCGTTGATGCTTATTCTTCTGCTGCAGTCAAAGCCGGACCATGTAGCTTGCCGGTGCCTCGAGGGGGAAGTTTTGGAGGTCAAGTCATTCTTCCATTGGCTCACACAATAGAACATGAAGAGGTAAAAGATTAGTATTTAGTTTTCACACAATATAATATTAGCCATCAATTAGCTAAAGGTATCCTAATATTGCTGTCACTTTCTTGTTATAGTTCATGGAGGTGATTAAGCTCGAAAACACGGGCCACTATCCGGACATGATCATGCCAAGTGATATCTTCTTCTTGCAGGTGCTTAAGTTCACCAAAAATCAATCAACTGATGTTGTTTTACAGCATGGGTCGATATCTATTTCTTGTTTAACTCTTGTTGTATGAATCTATCAGCTTTGTAGTGGAGTTGATGAGAATGCAATCAGCTCTTGTGCTGAACTAATCTTTGCTCCCATTGATGGATCGTTCTCTGAGGATGCGCCTATTATCCCTTCCGGTTTCCGCATCATTCCCCTTGATTTCAGAATGGTAAGTGTTATAAGATTCTGTGCTTGATTATCTTTTCCTTTTGTTTTAGTTCCTTAATGAATACATGAATGTAATGTAGGATGCATCCAGTCCAAATCGTACACTTGACCTTGCCTCTACGCTGGAGGTCGGGGCTTCTGGAAACCGAGCAACTGGTGATAATCTCGGTCGTCCTGGGAGCACGAAATCTGTGATGACAATAGCATTTCAGTTTGTGTATGAGATCCACCTTCAGGAAAATGTGGCAATCATGGCTAGACAGTATGTCCGTAGTATTATCGCGTCGATTCAAAGGGTCGCACTAGCACTGTCGCCTTCCTTCTTAGGTTCTCATGCTGGCATAGGGTCACCCCCTGGTACTCCTGAAGCACAAACACTTGCTCGTTGGATTTGTCAAAGCTATAGGTGCACCCATCAAATCCCTTTTAATTCATTCTCGTCCCTTTACTCGACAATCTTGATATAATGCTTGTTAACATCAGTTACACCATTCGGATTTCTGTTAACCGGTATTTCCGGATCGTTTCTCTCTTCACAGGTGCTATATGGGGTCAGAACTGCTCAAACATGAAGGAAGTGAATCTATTCAGAAAATGCTTTGGCATCACACGGATGCAATTCTGTGCTGTTCTTTGAAGGTATTTACTCAAAATTTTCGAGTCGAGTTATATATTATTCATGACGGGAGTCGCTTTCTTGGTAACACAAGATACTCATCTCAATCTGTCTGGTTGCTCTTGTTCCATAACTGATGCTTGGTATTACATATGCAGACACTACTGATTTTTACATTCGCAAATCAAGCCGGACTCGACATGCTGAAACGACATTGGTGTCGCTCCAAGACATTACTTTGGAAAAGATTTTCGACGAAAACGGACGAAAAACCCTATTCACCGAGTTCCCACAAGTAATGCAGCAGGTGTGATATCAGATATCATAAAAGTAAAAAGGAAGCCATTGCAAAACATATGATTGATTCCTTTGTGCTGTCTGTTTTCAGGGTTTTATGTGCCTTGAAGGCGGTATCTGCTTGTCAAGCATGGGGAGGCCGATCTCGTACGAGAGAGCCGCGGCTTGGAAAGTGTTAAACGATGACGAGAATGCTCATTGTATCTGCTTCATGTTCATCAACTGGTCTTTTCTATGAATTTAATCTTTGGTAATTGCAGAAACCTTTAGTCATATGATACTCTTTTGTATCAAATGTGTTAAAAATATGATCCTCTTATGTTCAGCTGTTATCGAGGACGGAGCTAATATCAAACATTGAAAAAAATAATGATTTATTAAGCCATTAAATTTAAAATTTAAGAGGAACGAAAATAAATAAGATACTATTTAAACTAAATATAATTATACTAAAAAATTTTGGGAGGGGTTCTTGCCCCTCCCATAGTAAATATGACTCCATCCCTAATGTTGATATTATGTTTTCCAGGCATAGCTATTTTATCTAGGGGTGGGCAAGACTGGGTATCCGATCAATTTAAATAGAATTGATCCCGATCCCGGTAACCAACGGTTCTTGAAAATTGGAATCAGTTTCAGGCCCGATCACACACTGGGTTCTAAATTTTAAGAATATGTATCCTTACTAGTGGGAACCGAGTCCAATACCGGGTACCCGGTCAATTAGTTTATTCTTAAAAGGAAAATTGAGTAATTGGAGAGAAAAAATCAACAACCAATAATAATATTAAATAATAAAATTAGAATATTGTAGGCTTGAAAATTAAATTTTTTAAACTAGTCATGATCATAATATTCAATTATTTATACATAAAGAGAGTTTAATAAAAAAATATCGAATATTTAGTATCGATCCCGGTTCTATTGGCTACCTACGGGTACCGGGTCCAAAAAAATCAAAATTCAGTCCCTATCTCGATTATGATCGGAACTTAAATTTTAGATACAGTCTCTATCTCACCGAAACCAATACCAGATAAAAATCTTCCGAGTCTTACTAAATCCGAAATCAGAACCGGATAATCGAATTTTTAACTCACACATAATTTTATCTTTGTTCTGCCTTTTCAGTTTGTTTGTTTGTTTGCTTTTATTTGATGCATTAAAAATTTGCTCTAGGTCTAAAAATATAATAACTTAAAAATATTCTTAATATTTTGATAATATATACTTATCTTAAAAATAAATCGATTAAATTTGAATCTCTTAAAATTAACATCATATTATTTATAAATGTTTGAAAAATATTAGGGTAAACTACTCCAGTGACCACCAAACTAATTGTGGATATCTATTTTGGCCGCCCACCTAACCAACTCATCAATCAGGTCACTCAACTTTTAAACCTACCTATTTGAGTCACCTCCGTTAAAATTCTAATGAAGAAGGTTAACGGAAGTTACGTGGTTGTTAGATAAATCTATATAATTACATATTTAATCCTTGTAATTTATTTATTGCTTTAATTTAATCTTAATTTTAAATTAATAAATAAAATTAATATTCTAATTTAATCCTAATTTACACAAGAGTTGAATATTATATTAAATATTTTTATTTAATGTTAGAATATTTTAATTTGAGTCAAAATATTTAAAAATTTAATATTTTAATTAAAATATTTAATAAGTTTAATTCGAATATTAAATAAATGAATACTTTAGTTCAAATATTAAATATTTTAATATATTAATTTGAATATTTAAATATTTTAATTCGAATGATACTAAATAAATATATTCGAATATTAAATATTTAAATATTAAATATTTAATTATTTTGATTTATTTATTAAATATTTTAATATTTTAATTTTAAATATTTAATATTTTGATTCAAATATTAATCGATTTAAAATTTTATAATTAGTTTACTAACAAAGCAATGATTTAATAATACATGTGAATATTCAATATAAAAAATCCACCATTGCTATGTGGTTCAATTCTAGCTTTATGAGCAAGAGGACATGAGTTTAAATCTTCTCAATGGCATCGCTCAACCTTATATTTCTTTTTTTTTTCACCGATCAGGTGAACACTGGTTGGTGAGAAAAATATATTAAATAATAAATAAAAATAAATTAATAAATAGAATTAATCACCGATATTTAGTAATTTGTTTACTATATTCGAAATTCTAAAATTTTTATAAATATAACTTTCAAATTCAAAAAGTTAACTTAATCAAATTATATTTTTGAATAATAGGATATCTGAATATCCGATTCGAATATACGAATATCTATTTTTAGATTAAATACAGATCATAATATTATTAATTTAAAAACCTAAATATTTAAAAATATCAAATTTCATCCGATCCGATATCCGATAATAACCCTAGTTAATCTGACCTTCCAATAATAAAACTCTTAGCCGCCACTCTATTATTGGAGCACTAGTGGTACTGGTATGGACCCTACAATAATGATAATGAAACTGTTCCACGACGATATTCTTTTATATTGACAAAGAATTAGGAATGAGTAAAACTCGAATTGAGGTAAAAAAATTTAATTTGTTTTAATTCGATTCGAAATTTCATAAGCTCGAATCGATTCGAAAAAAATTCAAATCAAGTTTAAGTTGTAAAACGGAAATTGAATAATTCGAATAATTCAAAATTTTTAGTAATTATAGAGGTTAGCTACATATTTAACCCCATGTAGTTTTTATTTTTCAGTTCTTTTTTTTATATTTTAATTTTTTTATAATTTGGTCACAGTCTAGATTCATTTTTTATTTTATGTAATAGAACTTTTATTTAGATATTTGATTTTTGTATTTAATTTATCAGTATTTTTGGTCTAGTCTTAATCTTCTATAATTTAATAAAATGACATATTCATACCTAAGATATTTGATTGATGATAATAATAATTAAAAAAATACACATGTGAAAAATAATATGAAGAAATATGTATGTAAATATAAAGAGAAAACCTTTTAAATTGTAATCAAACTATACAATAGTATTATAAATAGTATAATTAAAATTTATACATAAAATCGAAAAATTGAATCGAGTCGAACTCGCTAAAATCGAATCAAAAAAATTTCAAAAAAAATTCAAATTATAAAATATGATGACTCAACTCGAATAACTCAAAATTTTTGACTCGACTCGCTCGAACGCTCACCCCTGCTAAAAACATCCAATTTTATAGGGATGTAATACGTTATTTATTTTTCATTTTATTAAAAATATTATTTTATTAAATTTATTGAATAATTTTAATAATAAATAATTTAGATTTGAATAATATAATTTATAAAAATATATAAATAATTTATAAATATACACAAATTTATTTAAATATAAAATCGAGTTAATATATTACTTTATATTCATATTAGAATATAGAAAATGTTAATTGTATTGTATTTTTCTAAAGATAATTAATTGAGAAGCTGGACTCGAAAAAACTAAATATATTTATTTTTATATTTTTAAATAATTTTTAACAATTTTTAAGTTTTTTTATCGGACGGTATTCTTCTGAAAAGTGTTAAATTAACATGGATACAATATGAATCATATGATTATCCATAATAGTTTTAGTATTTGGTTTGTTTAAAAAATATTATTTTTTCATGAATCATCTTATTTCAGCGGTTAAAAGAGTAATTATTATTTTTAAAGATTACGGATTCGAACATTAGTAATATAACACAATAATTATACAGATGAGATAATAAAATAATACAATATCTATTTATTTTTTAGTTTTTTAATAAAATATATACACCGTATATATATAATATTCGAATTCGAATGAATTAAATAAACTACTTCACGGATTCATCTAAAAAATACTGTAGTACATATTTTAATGTAAAAATATACTTTATGGGCTTATTATTGCATGATCCTTGTTTTAAAAGATAAGTGCTGTTGTTGTCGGTTGTTGTCAGTTTTCACCACGTTCCCTCCTCATCGACAATAAACAAAAATTAAATTATGGGAAGATTTAAATAAATAACCCTTTAAAAAATATTTTATTATGTAATTTATTTAGATTTTTTTATTTTATTAAGATAAAACCTGTATCTTATAAAATGCGAATTATAAATTTATTTTTAATTAAATACAAAATTTATAGTGTGAGTAAGTAAAAAAATCAATTTATTACACTTGTTTAGAGGTGTTATTATCGGGTATTTAAAAAAATTGATTACTCGATTTCTTTAGGTATTAAATTTTTAATTCATATTCTGATTTATTTAAATCGGGTATACGTAAAACCCGAGTATTAACTTAATCGGGTAACAAATATCCAGTTCATATATATTTTTTAGTTTTAAAATTATAAAAATCGTATATTAAAAGTATGAATTTTAAAATTTTACAATACGTGATCAAACATAAAAATTAATGATTTCAAGTTATTTTTAGAATATTTGGAGATATATACGTATATATATTTATTAAAGTTTATTAAAATAACATTAAAAATATTAATCTCGTTTTTTCGGTGTTAATAAATTAATAAAAATATATTTAAAATTTAAAAAATATAGTAAAAACATAAAACTAATTTAGAGATTTAAATTTAATTGCAAATACAAATATTATGAATCTAAAATAAATATATAATTTAAAATTAAATATATACATTAAAATTAATGAGATCGAGTCTCGATAATTAAAAAAATATCAAAACTTGACCCATTTCTACACGTGGGCCAATGCTATGCTTAATGCTCATCCCTTTGACATTAAAAAATAAACGTCACCCGCCTTTGATTTTTCCAACTTTCGCTGAGCTATCCTAGTAGAATTTCCTTAACTATAAAAGAAAGAGTCGATCTTTCTTTTCTGCAACACAGAAGCAAAAACCAGTTCTTTTTCTTGATTTTCTTGCTCTGGTTTTAGTTCCCAAGCTTTCTTTGATCTTCGGTTGTTGAGTAGAGAAGAAGAAAAACAACCTTGGTATTTGTTGTTTTTACAAACATGTCGAAAGATTGTGATTACACTGTTGCCGGTGGTGCTGCAGAGGATGTTTACGGCGAGGACGCCGCATCGACGGATCAGCCCGTCACTCCCTGGACTATCTCCGTTGCTAGGTGGTTTATTTCTTCAGACTATGATGTGATCATCTTTTGGTTATCTCATAGTTAAAGATGGATCTTTTATTGTTGTTATTTGCAGTGGTTATTCGTTGTTGCGTGACCCTCGGCACAACAAAGGGCTTGCCTTCAGCCAAAGAGAGAGAGATTCACATTACCTGCGTGGCCTTCTTCCCCCAGTTGTTCTGACTCAACAGCTTCAAGAGAAGAAGCTCATGCACTCCATTCGCCAATATCAAGTTCCTTTGCAGCGGTACACGGCATTGATGGAGCTTCAGGTACGTACATGAATCGTTTGTTAAAATTCCCCAAAGAGGCAAACATCGCGGTTCTTGATGGGGTTTGACTGCGGTTTTTGCAGGAGAGAAATGAACGACTTTTCTTCAAGCTTCTTGTTGACAACGTGGAGGAACTGCTCCCAATTGTATACACTCCAACAGTCGGTGAAGCTTGTCAGAAATATGGAAGCATTTTCAAGCGCCCTCAGGGCCTTTACATCAGTTTGAAAGAGAAGTATGTAGTTGGATCGGTTCAATTAAAAATTGTGATTAACCGAACCGATTTAGCTTATCTTTTTGTTATGTCTTACTAAGCACTGTGTAAATCTAACAGGGGAAAGATTCTTGAAGTATTGAAGAACTGGCCTGAGAGAAGTGTTCAAGTTATTGTTGTCACTGATGGTGAGAGAATTTTGGGACTTGGAGATCTTGGTTGCCAGGTAAGTTGTGACTTGAAATCAACTTTGAGATTTGGTGTAGACTGCAGAGTCATGCATTTTGAGCTTTTTCTTATAGAAGTTGAGTGATTTCAAATGTAAATTACACCAGAATCTCTCTTTTGCAGACCAATGAATTTTAATATATGATTGTTTTTCAGGGAATGGGCATACCAGTAGGAAAACTTTCTCTGTATACGGCTCTAGGAGGAGTCCGCCCCTCAGCAGTAAGCATTGCTAAAACCAGAGTTGTCTCACAGATATGATTAAGTTACATAAAATTTTCATTGGTTTGTTCAATATTTGCAGTGCTTGCCTATTACGATTGATGTTGGGACAAACAATGAGAAGTTGTTAAATGACGAATTTTACATTGGACTAAGGCAAAGGAGGGCAACTGGACAGGTTTGGTGATTTTTTCCTTTGTCTTTGTGGTTCATTGTGTCATAAAAGTATTTACTTATTTGAAATACTGATTTTGATTTCCCTTGGTGTAGGAATATTATGACCTTCTTGACGAGTTCATGACTGCGGTTAAGCAGAATTATGGAGAGAAAATACTAATACAGGTAATAATAATATCATCAGTTCATTTTCTCTTTAGGCCTTTACTAGGGATTTTTTCATGCACTGTTCTCATATTGCACTTTGCTTTGCTTTCAGTTTGAAGATTTTGCCAACCACAATGCATTCGAGTTGTTGGCGAAATACAGTTCTTCTCATCTTGTTTTCAATGACGATATACAGGTAATACACTATAAGTCAATGCCATCATGTTTTTGGCGTCCAAAATAACCTATTTATTATATGGAAACTCTTTCATGATGGCAGGGGACAGCATCTGTTGTGTTGGCTGGGCTTCTTGCATCCCTTAAATTACTTGGTGGGACTCTCGCCGACCATAGGTTCTTGTTCCTTGGTGCTGGAGAGGTAAGGCTCCAACCAACACAATGCCATCAACAAACTCAACTTTACTGAACACTTCCAATGTTTAAAGTCTCTTTATTTTTTACTTTTTGATTCCTAGGCCGGAACTGGTATAGCCGAGCTCATAGCTCTTGAAATATCAAAGCAGGTAACAAAAGCTTAAGCATTTTCTGATGCTATACATTTTTTTCCTCGAAAAAGTTTTATGGCTAAAATGTACTTTTTCTTGACAGACTGGAATTCCGATCGAAGAAAACCACAAGAAGATTTGGCTTGTAGACTCAAGGGGATTGATTGTCGACTCTCGCAAGGAGTCACTTCAACACTTCAAGAAACCTTGGGCTCATGAACATGAACCTGTCAAGACACTCGTAGATGCTGTCAAGGTGTGTATATCTTGTCTTAAATCATCCATCAAGATTCAGAAACATACATGTGTGTGTTCTTTCCTTCTTACCTTTGTGTTGTTTAATCAGGCAATCAAGCCAACTTTCCTGATTGGAACATCTGGTGTTGGAAAACAATTCACCAAGGAGGTTGTTGAGGCCATGGCATCCTTGAATGAGGTTTGTTCTCTTTCTCTATATACATATATATATGCATGTTGAAACCATCTCGTTCTCGATCAAGACCTTTGCTCTAATTCTAATGGTCGATTTAAACTTGTAGAAACCTCTTATCATGGCTCTGTCTAACCCTACCTCACAAGCTGAGTGTACAGCAGAAGAAGCATACACATGGACTGAGGTATACATATATATACACATGACATGCAATTTAGAAAATTTCAGGTAAAATATTTATCACTTTTTTTCATTTTTTGCAGGGTCGTGCAATCTTTGCCAGTGGAAGCCCATTTGACCCCTTTGAATACAATGGCAAAGTCTTCGTGCCAGGCCAGGTTCTATCCACAAATCTCAAAGTATTTTTCAAGTTTGAAGTTTTCTTGCACCCAGATTTTCTTACTCTAGTTGTTGTCTACTTGTTTGATGTCATTTCAGGCAAACAATGCTTACATTTTCCCTGGATTTGGTTTGGGTGTCATTATTTCCGGTTCCATCCGTGTTCACGACGACATGCTTTTAGCAGCCTGTAAGTGCATTGAAGCCACTCAAAACCCCTCTTAGTTTACATCGAAAAGTCGACCAACTGGACCCTAACTTTTCTCCCATTTCCTCTACTACAGCCGAAGCTTTGGCTGCACAAGTGACGGAGGAACACTACGAGAAGGGCATGATCTACCCGCCATTCTCCGATATCAGAAAGATATCAGCCAACATAGCAGCTAAGGTTGCAGCAAAGGCATATGAACTCGGTGAGCGATCATTTTATATAATTTGTTTAAGCTATTAGAATCATTAACCTGTATGTTGATCAATCCATTAATGTTTTATTTGATTGTTTGTAGGGCTTGCTTCTCACCTTCCTCAACCTAAAGATCTGGTTAAATATGCGGAGAGCTGCATGTACAGCCCACAATATAGAACCTACCGTTGAAACTTGAGATTGAAGTAGAGCTGTCTTGTGTTTTGTTTGTCTGCTGTTTGCAAGCTTAAGTTCCACTTTGTATTTTGCTCTTATAATGGCATTAGTGTTGCATTATGGTCTATTAATTGTTTTTAAGAGTAAAAATCATCTACCTTTTTATTATGCATTGTTTCGTGTCTCATTTGAAAATTTTTTTAAAAATTAAATTTTAAACCATAACTTTTATTTTCTAAACCTAAACCCTACACTCTAAAAAAATACATCCCACCCTTAATTCACTAAAACTTAATCACAACCCATAACCTTGAACCCTAAACCTTTTAATTTAAAGTGGAGGGATAAATTAAAAGTATGAGAAAGATGTTGTCGATTTACGCCCTATTTTTAATCCTGTTTTGAAAATAAGCCATAGAATTTTAAGTTTATTAATAAATCCATATGTTAAATCTTAAACCTAACAATGTTTTTTGGGTTCCCAGTCCACTGGAACTAGTCTAGTGATTAATCATTTCATGTTTTGTTTGGTTATACAAACGTAGGTACCGGCTACAAATTTTAAAGTTATCCATGTTCAGGGTAAAATCAAATTCTGTGACCGTTGGTTATATTATAAATTAAATATATATATATATATTAAAATTATAATCATAAATGAATTATGTAATTACATTACTCGTTTTTTTTAATATATTAGTATGATTAGAAGTTAATATCAGTTTTATTTTCTTTATCCCTTTAATAAGGCACATACGTCATGCACATATAGTGTTCGAATTCGGGTCACTTGAATGGATTATATCATCTTTTATCATCAATATCACTCCACAGATTCATTACATAATTTACATTATTATTTTTTATAAGTAGAAAATGTATTATATTTTTAAGATAAATATTAGAATTCAAATTCACACAAAATAAGGTAAGATAAATATTAATCGGTAGATATTAATTACTCAATTCATTTCATTCTTTAGGCTTTAGTACCCATTCATCCCATGTAAATGGAGAACCCAACCCAATAGCCCAAAACACAAATCCTTTGCTTTCCCAAATGGTTTTGCTGATTTCTTGTTCGTCTTTTTTTGTCGCATAAATAATCAAATTTTACGTACACGAATCCCCCCTTTTCCTTATACAAACCTCAAAGTTTTCCTGCAGATCGCCACCGAGGTAAAAAGAAGAATCCAGGGTTTTATTCATTCAAAACTATAAATTTACTGCCTTTGCTTTTACTTTCCCCAGATATTTTCTGGGTTATATTAGAAACTGAGTGTTTACATTCTGAAAGTTACGATTTTTTCTAGGGTTTTATCTGTTCTTGTTTCTGTTTCTTAATGTTTGTAGCTTTGGGAAAAAATGTATCTTTTCTTTCATATACAGGTATGGTTACTTGATATTGGCTAGTGATGATCTTATATTTGAATGTCTCATTGAAAACTTTTAATTGATTGTGTTTTTGTCTTTATATTCTGGTTTTTGTTGTTTGTGGAAATTTGATAATTTTTTTGGGACCGGTGGATGTTGTAGGGATTTGTTAGCCTTGTGGGGTTGTTTTCAATAGAGAAAGCACTTCATTGTGAATCATGGGAACCCCGGAAACATCTCGGGAGCCATGCCCCGATCGAATTCTTGACGATATTGGTGGTGCTTTTGGTATGGGTGCTGTTGGAGGTGCAGCCTTCCACTTCTTGAAAGGCACATATAACTCCCCTAGTGGTGCTCGGTTGATCGGAGGGACTCAAGCAGTGCGTATGAATGCTCCTCGTGTCGGCGGTAGTTTTGCTGTCTGGGGCGGCTTGTTTTCCACCTTCGATTGCACTATGGTGTATGTCCGACAGAAAGAAGATCCTTGGAACTCTATTATAGCCGGTGCTGCTACGGGAGGGTTTCTTTCAATGCGTCAAGGGCTTGGTCCTGCTTCCAGATCAGCAATTTTCGGTGGCGTCTTGCTTGCCTTAATCGAAGGAGCTGGTATCATGTTAAATAAAGTTCTCAGTCAACCACAGATGCCTATCATGATCGATGAGCCAGCACCCAATGTAGCCGGAATGCCCGGATATCCGATGGGACAATTGCCAAACCAACCTCCTGCATCAATTGATAGTTTTAGGCACGGTTCACCTCCTCCGCCACAGCCATCACCATCCTCATCCTCATCTAGTTCATCCGCTTCATGGTTCGGAGGACTTTTTGGTGGAAAAAAGCAGGAACCAGCAACAAGTAGTGGAAGTAAAACCGAGGTTTTAGAGAGCTTCGACGCACCTCCTGTCCCATCATTCGAATACAAATAAGGTCATTCCCGTCCCATTTTAACACTATCAGCATTAAATCCTGCCTTTTTTCCCCAGCACTTAACTGTTTCGACTTATTAAGCTTGCATTTTATCGTTAAGCCGAATCTACTTCTGTTATCGTGTTCGTATTATTTTTTTCTTTGTTGCAAGATTCAGGCCTAGAGAGATGTTTCTCATGAATCAGAAAAGAACCCAATGTTGTTTGATCCTCACAGCTTTTTCATGGTGGAATTTCACTTCTTTACGTATATCATTGTATTTCATGCTATATAGCATCTTAGTATACTCATAGTGATTTTTTTACAAGCTTGTCCTCGTTCGAAAGTACAGATCCAATTATTTTTTAAAGTAATAATTCATACAAATATCTTTAAATGAAAAAATATTTATTATAAAACAAATATATTTAAATTTATAATACAAATAAATATCAACAAATATTATAATACAATATAAACTACTGTTATTTTACTAATATACTAATATATATATTTTTTAAATCATGATTATAAAATATTTAATAAATATTATAATATAAAAAAATAAATTAAAAATATAATTAAAATGTTTAATTATTAGCGTGTGACATAGAAAAAAGGTTTTTAATGATCAAGCTTTCATTATTTTATTAAAACTTAACAAATTTTATAAAATAAAATAAAAACATAAATAAAATTGTAGAAATATTAATCATTTAAAATTTTAGTCTTATATAAATTTTATTAGGATTTTAATATATATTTATATTTTTAAATATAAAAATTTTAAATATTTTTATTCGGTTTTATATATAAACCGAATTCATATAAGATATATATTCAAATTAAATTCAGGTCAAAACATTATATTTTTATCAGACATATCTTATTTATATTCCCGAACTTTTTTTTAGATTCTAACTTTTTCTAATCTCATTTGAATTTTTACTTCGAATCAAATTCAGATTATCAGATTATGTTATTATCCCCGTTGGTTCCTTTCACTTTTTATTTTATTTCAAGTATATTATATATAAATTAGTACATAAATTTAATAAGTTTTTAAAATTAATATTCTTTTTTTTATCTAATATTAATATTTGAAAATAATTCTCAAATTATTACTTATAATTTAAAAAAATATTAAATTTAAAAAATATAAATAAATAAATTAAATTTATACTTTTTACGGATATATAGGATACAAAACACCCTTGATATACGTATGACCACATCAACCCAAATGTTACGGAGTTAGATTCTTAACCTAACTGAACCGCGCAGGTCTTAATCGAGTAAGCCAGCCTGAAAACTCAGGCTCAATAATCAAACTTCTTAAGGCATTAAGAACAATAAATCGTTGTAACGGAAAATAAACTATTAGTATTACTACTTAAGAACGAAAAGAAAAACGTGACGAACACAAAAAACACAAATAACAACTGAGAAGATTTTAAAGTGAATACCACTTAATTACTTAAAGATAAGAATATACAAATGAGACTGGGGAGACCTCTATATATAATTGATTTCCCTTACATCCGACGATTCCCACTGATTTACATCTATAGCTAGGATCAATTCCTAACAACCACAATGACATAATCTTAAGAATATTCCTTGTTAACTAAGGAAATAAATTCTAGTATAAAAGATATCCTCTGTAATAACCCATTAAACACAAAATAGGTCCATTTATTATAACAAATCCAACATACAAATTATATCAGCCCAACACACCAAATAAGCCCAATAAGCCCAGATACATAACCCATATCCAATACCAACCCTAAACATGATCAAACCTAAACCCTAACCAATCTGAGTAAGCTGCCGCCGCCTCTATCCCCAGTTGTCCGCGTGTGGTGGCCACGCGCCCTCTGATTCGCCAAAAGAGCCGGTCACCGCCTCGCCCACGTGAAGGTCCAGAGCCGCCTGACGCCACCGCCCAACGTCGTTTTCACCTGCAAAAAGATGACAGAACATTATTAGATCTAATTTTATAGATCTAAAATAGGATTTAAATCTTTTATATATATGTTTATTACTGTAAATCGGGGTATATATACCCCTTAAAACCCCATGTAATCGGTGAACAACCGGCGACCAAAGTCAATGAAAGAATCTTGTTTTCGAACCAAAAACCGAATCCAAAGCCAATAATAGCCAGAGTAAGCACCCAAACGAAAAACAGAGGGGAAAAGCAGTGAGATAGGAGCCAAACCGAAGCAAAAAAGCAACAAAATAAGGTAAAAAGAAAATGTTTGGCGTATCTTATCTCTTAGATCTACGCAAGCTGGCTCATTATCTCGAAAATCTGAGGCCATATTCGGATTCGGGGCACTGAAATCTTGCGGAAAGGAGGGAGCTTTCACATTTTCAGCCGTCGGCACGGCGGCCGGCGCGGCGGTCGACGATGGCCTCTGGTGGTCCGGCGCCGGAGTGTGCAGAGGAGGAGAGAGCTTCAATCTCAGCTCTTCTGGGTTGATGAAACAAATGAAATAAATGATAAAAAAAATATAACGAGGGTTATATATATTTAATGAAACGGTACCGTTTTGGTGCCGGTTCATCGGGCCCAAAACGGTGTCGTTTCAACCTGGAGCACCCGCACCGAACCCGGCTTGATAACCCGACCCGCGTCTTAACCCGGCTTAGTGGGAAAATTGCTCTCCTGGTCCCTGAACATCCTGGCCGTTCGCACTCTGGCCTCCCAACTTGTCCTGCCTTCGATTTTGGTCACCGATTTCGTTTAATTAAGCTATTTTCCTTTTATTTTATTCAATTTGATCCTATTTCATTATATTTTAACCCATACAAGTTTATAATTTTGCAGATTAGTCCCTGGAAATTCAAGTATTATTATTTTCATCTTATTAACATTATTATTTTGTTTGTAGTTATTATAAAATATATACTAACCTTTTTATTATTACAGACTTCACTAACGGATTAGTATTTTCGATCGTATAAAATATCATGTAACCGACAGGTGCCAATTTCGGGCGTTGTGGGGGTGCTCACCCTTCCTCACACGTAACAGACTCCCGGACTCACTCTGGTTCGCAGACGCGATTTTTGGTGTTCCAATCGCACCGACAAGAAAAACGATTGGTGGCGACTCCCCGGACGAAAACCGGTGATTACATCCTCCATGGATCGGGTTTTGTCTGGTGGTGCCTTTAAGGCCAAAATCTCTCTAAGAACCTTTTAGGTAGCAATATGCACAAGTGACACGGACTCGAACTGGCAGCCCGTGACACAAAACTCAAACTGTATTATCAGGGAACCTATGTATAAAGGATTAAACAAAGATAACAAAAAAATATAAATCATACAGACAGATCACTGCCTCTATGAGTCATAAATAAGGACAAGAAGAATGACACAACACTAGAGTGGTTAAAAAGACAGAGCAGTCTTCATAAAACCACCACTCGTGTAGCTTCATGGGGCACTTACCAAGGCACTGGGAAGTGGGCACTGGGAAGTGGGCACTGGCCTTTACTCTTTTGAAAACCAATGGGCATCATCTGCAACGCATTATGCCATTGACTTCAAACTCAACCTGCTAAAAATGATTCGGAAAAAGGCATAAAGACAACATAAATTGCATAAACCTAACACGAGTTACAAATGCACATGCCTGGTCACTGGCTTATGAAAAGTGTATGACTTAGCTCCATCTTCAGAATCTACAACCTTACCAACAGGGATATTTGGCTATAAAATAAGATAAGATCAAAAGGAAAGTTAGATACCCCGATATAGTCAAAAAGATATGTAAGAAATAAGAGGGAGGGTCATGTATCTGAGCCCACAGAACATAGGCAGGGTCTTAAGCACAATCACTGGGAACATAGCTCGTATGATGGTGGTACGGCCTGCCACCGCATATGCACCAGTTAGGAGATCCGGTGGACAAAGAATTAACATGAAAATAAAAGAGGGGTGGAGAGAAGTAGACAATTGCAATGATTACAGGATATCGCTGCCTAAAAGAACATATCATATGAAATAAAGAAGGTAACCTAAATAGAAAACAGAACAGTAAAGTAAGCAGCTATAACACAAGGTATAAGATATAAAAAAAGCATTATTTATTTTGTCCAAAAGTTGGGTTCAAAACCTGTAATTCTTCAGACAAACTGTTTTGGGAAACACCACTTGCATTTGGATGTCCATTTTCCAGAAGTGAATCCAAATCCACACAGAAGACACTACCACCCTGCAAAGATCCCCGACTCACTATCTCCAGAACTTCCAGTATTGTCACAGCCATCCACTACAATCTTTAACCCAAATACCTCAAACAAAGGAATTCACCTCGCAATTGAGGGTCTGCACATCAGAATTTGACCCATACACACTTTCAGTTATTTATACTACTGTTTGATTACATGGTTTGACAGCCTCTTGATCAACCCCATCACTACCTCCTTCCCAGTTTAAAATATTGCTCGAGGATCCAGTCTCTCTACATCATCCATATAAGCTAACGTCAAATCCTCAGTTTTCTCTTTATACAAGTCTCTCCCTTATTTCAGAATCAGGAACTTCACATGGAGGAAGCAACTCCTGCCTAAGAACAGGTTCACCCAACAGTTCATCAGACTCTACATTTCTAACTACTGGCAAATTATCTACATCTACAGAAGTCTGTCCGCACATGGTAAGGGACCCTTGACCATCAGATCTAGCCTGCTGAATGGTAATTTCAGCATTTCTTTCTTCAATTTCTAACAGCCCACTAGACAGCCTATCAACATCCCCACCTCTTCGGTGATCAGGTTTAACTGCTTGACCATTACTGATATCAGATGTTCCGCCACCTGTTCTAGAGAAACAGACTCCAGCCTCTAGGGGCTAATAGAGGCCCCCTTCTCAGGTTTGTACAGTATTTTAGCCACTGTCTCGTCATCATGTTTTCTTTTAATTTGTCTTTCTGCAGACCTCGACTGAGACCTTGGGACAACTTCACGAGTTTTTCCAGTATGCTGGTTTGGAAGCCTCAATGGTCGAGGCCGTCTATATCCATTAGGGAAAACAAATCCAGGAAGCTGCCTCCTACGAACATGAGAAACATAAATATCCATTCCAGGTTTCCAATACAAGTACATGCTTATCTCCTGCTTGAACTCATCAACTGTTCCACGTATGTCAAATTGTTGACCTTCTTGATCACTCACTCCCACTTTCCTCTGTAGGCCCATGAAGAATGCACAATGTGCGAACTGCTTGGATGTATCAACATACTCATTTGGGCAAGGATGACACTGCAACATTCCATTTGTGTCCCGCTCTATCTGCAGAGAGACAAAGAAACCATGAGAACAAGAAAATTATTCACTGTAACTATCATGTTAAAAGTAGTACTGCACCAGCAAAGTTAACTTTTACCTTCAAGTTAAGCTGCCTAAGCCGCGACTCTACCCAGCCTTTCCATACCAGTAAATCATCAGAATCTGCTGAAACTATGTCAACTTGTAGATAGTTTTTGTATGCCTCAAAGAAAAGATAAGGTTCAAACAAAGCATACCATTGAGCTTTGTTAAGCTCAATTTCCTGCATGATAACAAAATTATTAAGATGAGTGGTCAATAGTTTAAGCATCAATACACAATACAGGCAGGGCAGCTAGACCTTAATACACAATAAACTTGTATAACCTCACCTCACATATTCTATTACCAAGTTGGAACTGTTCCATCATAACACGAAGGGTGCTTGTAGAGACATTGTAACTGGAATTCATGCAAGGATATGCAGGAGTTATTATTGGCATAAGATGAAACCGATCACGAGGATTCTTCCAAGGATCCCAAACAGGAAAGCAATGTTCATCTTCTTCTATTGGGCACAGCATGACAGGGTTTGGCCACCTCCACTGAGTATATACTCTAAAAAATCGAGAAACCAGCATACTAGGAATTGCATTGGGATAAAGCTGACACACACGTGCAACTAGAAGAGCCCAATTTACACCTCCTAGAAATCCCGTAACCTACAAACAAGTAAAAACAGAAAACTAAAACATGATAGGAAAGCAAAGAAGCCAATGAAGAAGAAATCAATAAATACCAATCATACATTGGAATAAACACAGCGCCTCTTGGCCCAGAACTTCAGACACCTAAGCGTCATGCGGAAGTGCTATAATCATACAATGAATCAGAAGAGCGTAAAATGACAAAAAGTAATAGAACCATGTGGGTCAACACATAATACTCACCTCAACATTTGGAACAAGTTTAAGAATTTGATCAGCAACCCTGCATCCATTAAGACTTCGAACAGTTTGCTCGTCAACATTATGCAGCACAGATCCACGTGATATGTCAAGGTCCTGTTGATAAGTTCAGGAAAAAAATGAGATATCAAAATTAAGAGCAACTAAACATGTACTGAAAACTTATCATTAAGAAAACTTCTCACAAATTGGTATGTCCCTTCAGCAAACATAACATTCAACTCTCAACCAAAAATTCAGTAAAAACCGAGTCCAAGACCCATCCAACAGCTAGTCAAATTCATTCTAAACCCAAACTTATAAAGTTGTCTAAATATGCCAGAAGTCACTTTTACTAATTGAAACCATTGAGGGGGGGAAATAACTGAAGGAAGCAAGGGTCTGCTAAAAGAACTCACATATTAGGATGTATCCATGAGTTGAAAAAGGTCAGATGTAAAGACGATTTTGACAGTAACTCAAAAGGATAATGTCAAATCTTAAGCAAAAGTGTACCAAATATGCATACCACCATATACTTAAATTTGCTCATTAGATGTCAAAAAACAAGCAGTTGTAATATAAGGTATAGTTGACAACATATCAAGCAACTAAGAAAGATTTCCTTATCCTACAATGTGTAAAGAAAACTATTATTGGACTTCATTAAAGTAATAAGTAATACAGTGCAGCAGTAGACAAGTGTAAATCAAAAATCATCAAATGGAATACAAACTTACATATGGAACAACCACAAGCGATATGCTTGCATAAAGAAGATCAATTGAGATCCCTTGGAACTTAAATTTCATTACTGGAACATGAGCATCTGGAACCCGTTGAAGTTCAGTGACATCTTCCATTTCAGCCAAAATATCATGCAAAATGATGAAGAAATCTTCCTGGTGAAATTAAAAGTGATGTTAGTAAAACTCAAACTAGAACTTAAAACTTAATTGAAGGTAAAAGAAAAGAAAAATAGGCAGATTAAAGACACCTCACGGTTCACATAAGATGGCCCAACACACAGTGTGTCTATGTCAGACCCCGGTCCATGCACCTATCAAAATAGTGAATTGTTGCTTAGAATGTGAATATCAAAGATTGATTTAATCTGTGACCCACAGTATAGAGACAACAATCCATAAAGAAACAGCATCACCAATGGCAATTGGTAGAGCAACAGACAAAGTTCATGCTCACAGAGATACCTTAACAACTTGTATTTCTATGAATGCCAAGAAATGTCAGAGAGGATAATAAATAAATTAATGAAATAGCAGTATTGATCGAGCATTAGAGTTTATACTTACCCCTAAACGGTATGATCCAAAAGTTAAAATGACAGCATTTGCTTCCTCCACCATCTGATCTGTGTATCCCTTTTGACGTGTCAATTGCTTTACCCAACTTTTTACAATCTATAAGGAAAATAATTTCTCAGAACTACACCAAAAATTAAATCCAGATCAAACATCTTTAATTGAGGTATTAACCAGCCAAAGCCATCTGCGGTGCATTTCTCGTCCATAATTAGATTATTTCTCAGCAAACGTTTTTCATTCTTTATGAAAGTAATTAATAGAAATGAAAGACTTATATAACCGTGCAGTCACTATAACAAGCAAGTCTAGATGCTCGGTAATTCATAATTGAAATATGACCCAGTAGTACGGATGTAAACCCAATGTACCAACAACTATTCACATTTTTTTCAGTTAAATGAAGACATAAAGCAAACTTCGATTATTTGGTAATTACCTCAGTGATATGGCCAAGAACCTCCTCCCTTTTCGCAGACTCTTCTTTGCTCTCGTAAAGTCCAGACTCTATCAAAAACTTAAAGAAAAAAAAAAAAAGAAATCGCCAATTAAATGTCACTAAAATATGCAATACTTAACAACAAAAAACAGAAGCATGACATTACCTTCTCCAATTCCGTATTCCGCTGAATATCAGCCTCACTTGGCCCCGCGAGTGATATTGGTTTCGTGATCCCATGCTTCTTCGGAGGCCGTGATTGGGACGGCAAAGATGCATTAGGGCTCCGAGTATCCATCGGTTTCAGAAATTAACAAACCCAATAAACGACGCCAAAAACACTCAGGCTTCAATTTGAACTCAAATTGACACAAGCTCAAGCAACTGTAATGAGAATCAAACAAACTTAACAAAAGGAAATCAAATTTAGATTACAACACAAACCGAAACAATGGATTTTTCTTATTTTCTTCCCTGTTTTGCAGATGCGATTTTAAACACAAAAGACGAACGAAACAGAGAACAGATCGGAGCACTAAACGGAATTACAATGAGTAAAATATCGGATCTAGACTCGATTCTCAAGATAGTGCACAGCGACGAGAAGAAGAGAGGCGGAAGATCGAGCACGGGGGAGGAGATGGAGAAGTATGTTTCGGCGGGTAAATGCTGCTTTCTGTTTGGTAGGGTTTATTTTTGTTATCTTTGTTCTTTCCCTTTTTGTACACAGCTCAAGTCTCGATCTTTTAGATCCCGTTGGATTATTTTAAATTTTATTGATTAAATTTTAATTATAATTTCTTATTATCCATTTAATTTGGATAGGATTAGATTTCAAATTCATATAAGATTTAGGATTAATAAAGATTAAAAAAAATAAGAAATTAAACTTATAATTAAAATTAATTTAGAAAGTTAAAAATAAAATTTAATAAACTTTTTTATATTTCTTTATATTATTTTTAATTGATATATTAAAATTAAATATCCAAAAAATAATATCAAAAACTTTAAATTTAGTTTTTTTTATTATTATTATTGTTATCCCGGTTACTATCGTCGTATGAAATAAATGGTTAATATTTTTTTGGTTGAAATATGTGTCTAAATTATTTTTTTGAAATAGGTGCATAATATTTTTTTGCTGAAATAGGTGTTTAAAGATTCATACCGTTAGCGTTTTAAGGTAACACAATTAAAAAATATTTCTTATAAATAGATACTCAAACTATACATTTTTCTGAGATAGGCGCCTAATGTTTTTTTATTAAAATAAGTGTTCAAACTATATAATTTTTCATAAATAAGTTATATTAAATTATTAAAATTTTTATTACTTTTAGTATGAATGTGAAGTTATAACTTTTAATTTTCTAAGGTCAGTATGAAAAATAAAATCTTGCAAGATAAAATAAATTACACATCGAACCATTTTAGACTTGAACAAAATAATACGGGAAAAAATTAAAAATATAACTTGAATTCAAAATTTTATACAAATGTAAAATACAATATTAAAAATATTTTGATGAATAAAATTTATTTAATTTAAATTCTTTTAAAATTTTCAAGATCTAAGTTAAATAAAATATATATAACTCATGTATTAAAATAAATTAATAACGTATAAAAGATATGTGTATTAAATAAAATATATTTTTAAAATATTACCTTAAAATACTGATAAAATAAAATATTTGATGCTTATTTCAGCTAAAAAATATTAGATATTTATCTTATAAAAAATATATAATTTGAGCACATATTTATAAGTTAAATATTTTTTTAACGTTATTATCTTAAAACACCAACAGAATAAAACTTTAAAAACTAATTTCAACCAAAAATAATATTAAACATTTATTTAAAAATATAATTTAAATATTTAATTTAATAAAAAATATTTAACACTTATTTAAAAAATTTATATAGTTTTTGCAGATTATTTTAATTATTCATCACAGGCTTGAAAAAATCATATTCCGCCGTCAACCTATTTGTAACTAATAAATTGTTTAAAAAACATATATGTATTTAAATAATTGGGTTGTGCTTATAGGCTTTAGTGGTGATTGCGATGAAGAGAAATAAAAAGTTTTTTTTTTAATTTTAAGATATTAATTAAAACAGTATAAAAATATAAAATCTTATTTTTAGTTTTCTTAAAAATAATTATAATTATAAATTTTGATTTTAAAGTTTTAATATTTATTAATAAATTTAATAGTATTAACAATATTCAATATTAATGGTGTTCGTGTTTAATAATTGAAGTAGAAAAAATAATAAAAAATACCGACATAGGACTTCCACGTCAGCAACATCTGTCAATTAGAAAATTTAGTGATTAAATTAAAAATTTTAGTAGCAAAAATAGAAGTAAGAAAAAATTAATTGGTATAATTTATAATTTACCCTTTTAGAAAACGTCTAAACTATAATTAGCTTCGATTTTACCGTTCAGGTTCCAATCCAATTCAGTTTATGCCACAAAACAAACATGTGGTGATTCTATTAGCTAACGAGAGAAACAAACAATCTATATGCTCACTCGCTTCTCTTTTCTTCTCCGTCCTCTACTCCCTCCTCTCTCCCCCGCCATGGCGTCCGCTATTTCACGCGCCGCCGCAACTCTCTCGCTTGAACGCTCCGCAACTACCTTCTCCATCCCTCGTTCTTCTTTCAATCTATCTCCCACTCGCTGCACGGCTCGTTTCGTTATCTCTTCCTCCTCGAAATCTTCTCTCTTCGGTCGGAGATTTCACGCCTTGTGCCGCGAAGAAGGAAGGAGACGGCTGTCGAGGCCAATGCGAATCGTTTCGGCTTCGAATAAAGAGTATCGGAAGATGAGAGGACGGACAGCGAAGAATAAGGAGAAGCAGTTGGAGCTCAGTGTTAGCATTTGCATTGAAGAAGAGTTACCTGATGATCCTGAAATTTCGGTATAATACTGTATACTTCACAATTACATTTCAAATGATGCTAGTATTAACTACTACTTTTAAGTGAGGTTCTCGAGGAAAATGAAGGGAAATACTACTAATTATACGCTTTTGTGCTTCATTTTATTCTAGGTTTCTTTAATTGCTAGTATTGACGAATTTCCCGTTAGTTTATCGAGAGAATGAAAGAAAAGAATTGTATAGGGATTTTCAGCTGTCCTATTTGTTCTATTGATTCGTACATTTTGCAGATCATCACAGAGTTATTATGTCTTAATGTTTACACGTTTTTGTACTGTATTTTTATGTTTCTTTATATTGCTAGTATTGAGAATTTCCTGTTAGTTTACTGATAGAATTAAAGAAGAGAAATTACATAGGTAATTTAGATTCCAGCTATCCTCTTTATTTTATGACGGCATGTATTTTGCAGAGCATTGCGGAGTTACTACGTCTCAATGTGCCAATGGCAATGAAGTTAGCTTTTGACCGTATAACAGATTTGAATTATAAAACAAGAGATACTTCCATTCAAGATCTAGGTGATTTTGAAAGCATAGAGTTGTCTGTACTCCTTTGTAATGATGAGTTCATTCGAAAACTAAATAAGGAATGGAGGGATGAAGACCATGCTACCGATGTCCTTTCCATGTCTGAACATATTCCTGAACTTAACCTTCCTGTTGTAAGTTTATCTGTTCTCTGAAATGTTTTCTATAACTCATGAGTGAAACCAGTTGACACGTCTTTCTTGCTTTGCAGCTTATGTTGGGTGACATTGTCATTTCTATGGAGACTGCTGCAAGGCAAGCAGAAGAAAGAGGGCACACACTTATTGATGAAATACGCATCCTTATGGTTGGTTCAATAATTTTAACTGTTTTCCGTTTCTTTGCTTTGGACATTAGAGTCATCATAAGCTGATAGAAAAAATGGGTAGATAATTGTGGTCTAAATGGAATAGCAAGAAATTATAAGTTTTCTTTAGAAGATGAAGATAACACACAACACACACTCAAAAAGCAATCCTGGAGATTAATCTTTTTTTTTTGAATATGTTGTCACAAAATTAATCTGATTTATGTGAAACACCGAAATGACAAATTTGTTGGAAAAGGACATTGTACATAGCTTCAAAAGAAGTTAGTATGTCAGTACCAGAAAACTTAATGTGAACGTGACTCCAACTTTTTACTCACTTTGAAGGTTCATGGATTGCTACATCTGTTGGGTTTTGATCATGAAATCAGTGAAGAGGCTGAGGAAGAAATGGAGGAGGAGGAAGAATTTGTTTTGAAGAGTCTTGGATGGAAAGGAAAAGGACTAATAGGGAGTGCATATGATGCTGAAATGAATGAAAACCTTCATATTGAAAATTCAAATGGTACTATCTGCTTTGACCCTTTAAAGTCTTACTTCTTAACCTGTGAAGTTTATATTCTTTTTGTCTGTACATGTTCTGTAATGATTTTGAAACTAAAGAGTAAATCATACTAATATATAATTTCAAGTGAGATAATCTTACAGATAAATTGTCAAAGGACAAGAAAAAAGAAGGCAGTCTTCGATTCTACAGACCAAAGTTCAAGTACATCTTCTGTGACATGGATGGTGAGAATATTCCCACTAATTGTAGTTATTATTAATTACAGTACCATATCTAATGTTTTTGTAACTTTCATGCTAGGCACGCTGCTGAACAGAAAAAGTCAAGTTTCATTCACCAACGCAAGAGCTTTGAAGGAGGCATCATCAAGAGGCGTAAAAATTGTGATAGCCACAGGAAAAGTAAGAACAGTGAGCACTTTTAGTTCTAATTCTAATTCATTGATCTCAGGATGTTGTTCAAGAAGTTTACTGATGTATTATCTCTTTAGTTAGCAAATCATAACATATGTATGCATGTATGTATGCCCTATATTTTTTATATCCATCTTACAATCATTTCTACATTATGAATTGCCAGATAACTCATAACTTGGCTTCTCTTTCTCTGCAACCTGACGTCTTGCTTGCTAACGATGATTGATTACCAGTACCTGACTTTTTACTTGTCAGGCACGCCCTGCTGCAATAAGTGTTCTGCAGATGGTTGATTTAGCTGGCAAAGATGGCATTATTTCGGAACACACTCCTGGCGTCTTCTTACAGGTATTTTTCATTTTTCCATGCTGACAATGTCTGTTTCAACTGCATGAATGACATGGAACTTTTTATTAGATCAATTTGTAATAGTCTGATGCCAAGCTGAAAAGTAAAGGTACATCTTCTTATATAATATTATTGGACTCACACGGTCTTTCTGATGTTTTGCTTGCTTCTTTTTTTGTTTTCCTTTTATTTCTCAATGAATTTGTTTTCCATTCATTGAGGTATATTGGTATAAAATTTAATCTCAGACAAAAAAATCGAATTATTTGTGGAGAACTCACCAAAAGCTTGTGCAGTAAAATTCTGCTATTTCATATTTAACCTAAGGCTAAAATCTACAGCACATTTTCAGTGAATCCTACTAAAACACAGTAAAATTTGATTCTGCATATGCTTTTTGTTGAAAACCTGCGGCAGTTTATTTTATTACCTTAGTGTTGCTCAATTGGTTTCTTTCTTTTTGGTTGCAGGGATTGCTTGTTTATGGTATAAATGGTCGAGAAATATTTAAAAGGAATTTAGATCCAAAAGTTTGCAGAGAGGTAATACATATTTTCCCAAAATACTAAATGCTTAATGCCCTGATTAAAAATAGTCATGTAAGGTCCTTTAACAATAAATCCATTGTTTTTATTTCACAATTCTTTACTCAATTTTGCAGGCTGGCCATTACTCTTTGGAACATAAGATTCCTCTTGTTGCATTTTGCCAGGATCGATGTTTAACATTATTTAATCACCCTCTTGTTGACACACTTCATACCGTATATCATGAGCCAAAGGTGTTGTATATTATCGTATGTTTTTACCCAGTATTAATACATTTTGTTTGTTGACTGATAAAATTTTTATAACGTGTATGATACACATAACAACTTTTACAGGCAGAGATCATGCCTTCAGTGGAGCATATGGTGGCTGCTGCAGACATTCAGGTAGAGTCATCCTTAATGCATAGATAGAAAATAATAGGACCATGTTTTGTCTGCAAAAAGAAAAAGAACTCTGGTGATTGTTTTGTTTATTATTGATTTGAGTGTTGTCTGGTTATTTTTCAACAACAAAAAACTTCAATATTCTTACGAGTCCCGACGCGAATGCCACGAGTGCTGAGATGCATTTACTTTCTTAATTCTATATTAAATCCTAAATGTCAAAAACAGCGTCAATCATTTCCAATAGCTTCTAAGATTCTAACATAAATACATGTATATGATATTTCTGTTTGCATAAAACTACTTTCAAGATTCTTTGTTTAAGTGCCTTTCAGTTTCACTCGGTTTCCCATGCAGAATCCTACCCCATTGATTTTGTACATTTTGTTGAATATGGTCCTTTGTCATTTAATTGCATATTCTGGTTTTGCAGAAGCTGATTTTCTTCGACACTGCTGAGGGAATAGCATCTAATCTGCGTCCGTACTGGTCAAAAGCTACAGGAGATCATTCTAATGTTGTCCAAGCTGTACCCGACATGCTTGAAATCGTCCCCTTTGGGACTTCAAAGGGAAATGGAGTAAAATTGCTACTTGATCATTTGGGTGTCAGTTCAAAGGAGGTACATAACCCCTATCTTCTATCTTCTCTTTCCTTCAACCCGATTTGTTTCGATAAACAGAAATTATACACACAATAAATCCAGCATGCATGCATCGATAACTCAGAGAACGAGCTGCTACATTATTCATTTACCATTTTACATAGATTGAAGTTGAACTGTCGTGATACTGACCAAAATATGCATTCATAGAATGGTTTAAGCATAACACATGCTTATAGCGACTAAGCGACCTTTATTAACTCTTACGAAAATGTTAAATTGTGCTTAGCGACATCGATTTTCTTTTAAATCAATGAAAAGGATGTGTTATATTCGAAAACAATCGAATATAATCTTCCTAAAATAGCATATTAACTATTCTTAGTCAGCTCCTATAGGCTAGAGAGCTGAGACCCTGATTATCAGAACGCATAATTCTAATCAAGTTTCCCTTTTTTCCCCTTCTCTTTGGTTGTAGATAATGGCGATTGGTGATGGGGAAAATGACATGGAAATGCTCGAGTTAGCAGCTCTAGGAGTTGCTCTCAGCAACGGATCGGAGAAAACGAAAGCCGTGGCCGATGTAATTGGTGTTAGCAATGATGAAGATGGTGTAGCTGATGCTATCTACCGGTACGTCTTCTAAAGATCCAACTTCACGCTTAAGACAATACAACAATAACCGCAATTTTAGGCAATTGTTTTGTTACCCTTCAAATGGAACAATTAAAGTCGACGTGGCATAATTGGGGATGGGAATTTATCCTCTTTGCCCAATATTTTTTTTTCCACATTTTGAATGAGAAAACTCAATTATTTTTGAGAAATTATATCGTAGGTTATTCTCGTTATGTTATTCACGGGATCAATTAATCATATATATCAATTCATTAATTTTTTTTCTTATCTTTTTTTTATTTAATAAGAATAACTACTCTCTCATGTCTCATTAAATAACCTCCCTAAACCTAAACAGAAGAAAAGAGTATATGTAAAAGTGGTGTAAGTCAAACGAGTAAATCATTTACATCACTAAAAAGAAAACACAAACCAAACAAAAAGTTATCCTACACCATCAATATGTTGCAGATCATCAAGCAAATAAGCTTGACACTCAATCGGTGGACAAAAGTGAAGGATCTCCATAGGCTTTCTCCATCTCAAAATAATCGTAAATTTATCCATCACATAATTGATCGTCCGACTAATATGGCGCACAACAACCTCCTAGTCCCTTGAATCATATCATAAATCGTCGAAATTAAGTAAAGATTCGCTTGGTAAAATTTATTTTTAAATTTAATTTATAGTAAATATTAATAAAGATTCACTTGTTATGAAATGAAAAAAATTTAATAAAATAAATACATTTGATTGGTTGATAAGAATGACTCATGGTATAATTTCTCGTTATTTTTATTTTTTTATATTGTTTTTTTAACAAAGAATTGCTATTATTAACAACTTCCAATTTGGAAGTATATGTTGCAACTAAATTATATTGTACTAATATCATTCAAATATACATTAGTGTTGGCAATTCTTCCATAAGAACCTATGTTGCAGGACCATACGTAGTCGAATATTTGTCTTTTGTTTTCTTTACATATTACTTACGTATTTCCACCTTTTTATAAACCACACCACGGCCACGGATCAAGAATGAATCTTGATGTCGTGAACGGAGCAAATGGACTGAGAGGACATCTTATATTTAGGGTGTGCATTCGATCAATTCAATCGGTGACTGAACCGAATTAACCAAAATCAAATTAGTCAAAAAATTTAAAATTTTAACCGTTAACTAAATCAAAATTTCATTAACCAAATTAACCGAACCAAAATTATTTTGATTAATTAGCCGAAATTTATTATAAATTTTGGTTAAACTACATAACAGGTCCCTAAATTATATTAAAATGATTTTTAATCACTAAATTTTTATTTTATGCTAATTTAATAAAAAAATTAGTGACTATTTTATAATATAAAAAATTAATAAACATTTTATAATTTTTTAAAGTTAAATGATTAAATTTAAATATATAATATATATATATATAATATTTAATATATAATAATTTCGGTTAATTCGGCTAATTAACCGATTTTAAACTGAATTAACCGTTAACCGAATTTTAAAAAATAACCGTTAATCGAATTTACCAAAAATTAACAGACCGAATTAACCAAAATAATTTCGGTTCGTTTGGTTAATTCGGTTAAAACCGAATAATGCACACCCCTACTTACATTCCACCATCTTTATTCTCCAAAAAATGTAATTAACCAATGTAAATCAAACCAAAACTCCATGAAAGAACTCATATAGTTTCAAGTTAAGGACACAAGATGATTGTACAACCTCATGGTCATAAACAGAAACATAAAACACCATTTGTGTACACTTAAACAGGGGGCGATGCCGGCATTATTTGCCATATAACACCTTTAAACTATAGTTCCCCTAGGAACCTTTACAACTACCTTCGGTTCTGACATTCAAACGTTTTTGTCGAACTGTGCTCGGGAATTTCTCCTAGCACTTTCCAACACGGTTTTATCTACAGTAATGAAGTAAGCTGCAATCGATGCTGTAAACGATCAAAGATAGGCATATTATTACTCGAGGAAAGTGGAGCGGTCAATTATAATAACTAGTCATTCCCATTTCTCTCCTACTTCTATGTCAGCAATGGATACACAGATTAATACGATGCCATATAGAAATAATGAATTCATTTGTTAGGACTTACGAGAATCCAATAGCTAAGACTAATAATACATCATGTGATATAGAGGATTGAAAATACCTCCACTGATGATAAGAGCTTGAGCAGTATGGTTGAGGTTTGCCTTTGCCCAAGGAATCTTACGAACTGCGATCAACTGAAAAAAGGGGCAGCCCCGGCCCGGAAGATTCGGAATACCATTAGAAAGAACTTATCATGTTATTCATCCATGGAAAAGATCCAAGTACTGAACTTGACTAATTGACTTTGAGAACATGACAATGGAAGAATAGTTTCGGTAAAGCCATTTTATCATGTACAAAACAAAACAGATGCAGACAATCAGTTAATCGAGTTTTAATCTCAAAACACATGAAAGTTGAATCTAAATGACAAAGGCATGATAATAGATTCAAATAGTAGTCAGCTACTGAAATAACGGTCGCTATATAACGGTAACGGACACTGCTCGAAACTAATATTACAAAAGATAGCGATCCATAATGACTACAATAGCATTTGTACGATGCAATTGCAATGCTACTGCAATTTAAATCCCAATGCATAACCCCAAACCCTTAATTCGGAGATTATCCTGTTCTTAAGCAATGGCGAACATGGCAAGATGTTGGAAGTTGGAACAACATAACAACCAAGGTAGACTCAAAAGAATTTAAATTTCCAGGATAATGTTCGTTCTTTTAATTTTTGAGGAAAATTAAAATAAAGCCTTCTAAACTAAAATTATCAGGATGATTTATGATCTTGGATCAATTAATTTCATTTATTGTAAAAATCAAATCGATAAGAGCAAGGTTAACGTTAACTTACTGTAGGCACCGCGCTGACGACGGCGGCAATCGCAGCCGCCTTAATACCGGCACGAATTCCTTCTGCGTATAGATCAAAAATCAAAGATATTAACAATTGCATTTGACGCAAGAACAAATCATTTCAAAACAAAAAGAAGAAAAAGAATTGTTATATGATTGAATCTAGACATCCGAATGAATCTCAGGTTAAATTATACGACTTCAAGGGAGAAGGAAATGAAAGAACAAAAGAATCCAACCTTGAGAGAATTGCTGGGCTCTTAATTTCCTCTCGTCTTCAGCAGGGGAAGGAATTAGGAAGGAATTTGATTTTCTTTGTATCCAAACATTCCTTATTTCTGACGGAATTCCCATTTTCTACTCTGCAACTTGAAGCAAGGAAAGAGATTTTTTTTTGCTAAGCTTTGATTATCAAAGATAGGTTTAAGAGGGAAGAAAGTAAAGGCCTGAGTAAGCATAACTTACCATTCTCAACTTCTCATCCAAACCGTCCATTGATGAACGGTTCTGATAAAATTGGATTAAAAATCGATAAATGCGCACAAAGCATTTGATTTACAATTTTTATTTTAAATAATATACAGGTTTTTTAAAGCAAATATTACTATCACTATCCCATAAACATGAGAGATTATACGGTAAATCCTGTTCACCATGTCATCTATGATCCAAGCAATCAGGACTGTTGATCTTTAAATAACCACTTAATAACTATCATCCACTAAATCCATGTAGGAAAAAGGTGATGATTCACTTGAAAAAAAATTAAAGTCAACGGTTATGATTGCTTAGGATCATAGATGACGTAGTAAACAAGATTTATCGTATAATTCCATAAATATTGTTTCTTATTAATATCTAAAAGAATGGCAAACGCAAAAACAACATCTAGAATTGCTTGAAATTCTCCCTCAAAAACAATCAGTTTTATAATTCGACTTTAAAAAGGACTTTTGGTTTTATGAAATTTTACTTTATTAATTTATGAAATTTATATATAATATAAAAAGGGTTTCCTTATTTAACTTGAAATAGATTTTCTTTATTCAAGATAATAATTCAATTTAAAGACTCTCTTTCTGCAAAAGGACAGCACTGTGGGTGTTTTGCTATATAAATAAGACGCTAATGAACTTGTTCCCTCAATGCAATCAAAAGCAGAAAAACAAAATCAAAATCCATGGCAAGCTTCACCACCTCCTTCTCTATTCTCCTCTTCTTCCTTTTCTCTTCCGTCGTCACGTCCCTCCCTCTGTCAACCAATTCACGCTGGATCGTCGACGATACAGGACGACGTGTGAAACTGGCCTGTGTAAACTGGGCGTCCCACATGGAACCGGTACTTGCCGAAGGACTCAGCAAGCAGCCTATGGATACCATTGCCAAACGGATTGTGTCAATGGGGTTCAACTGTGTTAGATTCACTTGGCCGCTCTATCTCATCACCAATGACTCCTTGGCATCCCTCCCCGTTAGAGAATCGTTTCAACGACTCGGCCTCCTCGAATCCATAGCTGGAATCCAAGCCAACAACCCTTCCATCATTGATCTTCCCCTAATCAAAGCTTATCAGGTATGACTATAGGCTATAGCAACATACATATATCATCATTGAAAAAACTTTACGACATTGAATAAAAATATTTGTTTTTTATATTTCAGACCGTGGTGTCATGCTTAGGGGAAAACAATGTGATGGTTATACTTGACAATCACATAAGCAAGCCCGGTTGGTGCTGCAGTAATCTGGATGACAATGGTTTCTTCGGTGACAAGTACTTCAACCCGGATCAATGGATCTCCGGGCTGACACGGATGGCCACCTTATTCAACGGCGTCACTAATGTGGTTGGCATGAGCTTGAGGAACGAGCCCAGAGGCCCGAAACAAAATGTAAACGATTGGTACAAGTACATGCCGAAAGGAGCCGAAGCAGTGCATGCAGCAAACCCGAACGTTCTGGTTATACTTTCTGGATTGAGTTTCGATAGAGACTTGTCATTCATCCAAAATCATCCACTCCAACTCACGTTTAGCGGGAAACTAGTATTCGAGGCGCATTGGTATGGATTCTCCGATGGACAAACCACATGGTTAGACGACAACCCCAACCAAGTTTGTGGCAGAGTGACATCAGGGTATTTGGTTGATCAAGGATACCCGTTGTTCATTGGTGAGTTTGGAATCGATCAAAGTGGAGCCAATGTGAATGGCAACAGGTACATCAGCTGCTTCTTGGGTGTGGCAGCTGAGCTTGACCTGGATTGGGCCTTGTGGACACTGGCTGGGAGCTATTACGTGAGAGACGGCGTAGTCGGGTTAAACGAGTACTACGGAGTCTTGGATTATAACTGGTGTGGAGCCAGGAATTTGAGCTTCGTACAAAGAATTTCAGCTCTCCAGTCTCCTTTCCGAGGTAAGCCAACATATACCACTTTCTTTTTTATCTAACATGGATGTCAACTGAAAACATGATGTTGTTCCTCGATGACATATGCAGGTCCAGGTATATCGGAAGCCAAACCACACAAAGTGATCTTCCATCCCTTAACAGGGCTTTGTGTCACCAGAAAATCATTGCTCCACCCATTGCGGTTAGGTCCTTGCACCTACGCATACCCTTGGATTTACTCATCCCAGAAGAATTTACTAGTAAAAGGGACTCGTTTTTGCTTACAAACCGACGCATTCGGGACATTGGTAAAACTAGGTATCTACTGCAGCGACTCGAACTCGAAATGGGAAACGATATCCGATTCCAAGATGCATCTCTCGACTAACCTTAGAGATGGAAAATCCGTGTGCCTTGACGTAGCGTCGGACAACACCATCATCACAAACGATTGCAAATGCATAAGTACAGACAAGACATGTGACCCTTCGAGCCAATGGTTCAAACTGGTGAACAGCACAAGGAGTACCACAAAGATGGAACGGTCTTTGTTGCAAAGCTTACCCGGAAAGGGTTTGGTTGGCTGAGCAAATTGGCAAAGGATACTTGCCGTTCAAGGCATTTGTTAGTGAAGCTCCACCTTTTTTATCAAGCGTTTGGTTTTAGATTTATTTATTTTGAAATGTATAGGAATTTATAGAGATTAGGTTGGTGGTGGTCACACCCTAAGATTTTTTTAGTTATTTAATTTATTAATCTTTTGAATTTAGTTCCGATATATGTTCAAAAAAAAATTGACTCTCTATCCATGCTTTCCCAGCAGTATCTACTTTCACCTGGCTTGTACAAACCTGGCTCGTACCTTCAATCTAACCGATTCACCCACATCATCCTCTTCATTTCCTTCAATCCTAATTCATATTTTTCCCCAACGCTAAAGCTTTTCTAGCACAGCTTGATCGGGTTAGAATTTGCTTCCTTGCAGTATCAGAATCCGAAGGACATTTCAGCAATCTCCAACTTCTCATTTACCTTCCCATTCAACTTGCTTTTCTAATCAATCTCTTTTTTATTGTCTCTACATCAGACTGCACCTTGTGTTCTGAAATATATGTTTTACTTGTTCGAGTACATTACACGTCAATGGTCACTCAAATCTATAATTTCAAAGAAATTTATAAAGCATACCTTGTTTTAACGATATAATTGAATTTATTTGTGCGTAGAATTTTTAATTGATTCACTATTTGTATCATTTTTTTTCTTGGAAATTCGATTTTACGAGTTTGAAGTTGGCAAACCATCATTTCTTGCAGAGAGAGTCAATGACTTAGACCAGAAAGATGTGATTCGAGTTAGTCGATCACAGTTGGATTTATTTTTAGAACTTTTAAAGTTGTGTCCTTGTCAGTTTCCAGTAAAATGTATAGAATTATACGTATTCGAACGATAGATGCCATATTATTGTTTATTTTCCTGAGCAGAACATGGAAGAGGCATCATCAACATTAAGAATATGCAGTGAAAAAATACAACTTATAGCAAAATAGAATGAAAAGAATCAATATTGATATTAATAGTAAGCTGTTACATCAAATACAAGAAACTGATATTTTATGATAGATAAACAGAATGTTGCAGACTCTCTAAGACTCTAACATTGTTGTGTCCAGGACGATCCAACAAAGCGGTGGCTGAATCTTATCCGAAGAAAACTCTTAAATCGAGTTCAGGCTTTCATCTTTCAAGCTATATATCCCCCATATCATGCCCCACATATCATGCCCTACATATAAATAATCTTCTTCTATTCTCTCCCAACAATCATCAGTGAAATAAATAGAACCCTTTTTGCAGTTTGAAAAACACTGAGTCGAAACCGACTCATTCTCACCCAAAAACAGAGTACGATTATCTAAAGTATCCATCTCCACCCATCTCCGCTTATTAAAATCCATCTTGTAAACATGGAATAAAGTTGTCCTGTAAGGACAGACCTTAGGGTGATTGCAGTCTTCAGTTAAAAGATATGTTCATGGAGCAATGTCCCATCCCAATCCACATAGTCTCCAATGAATCTCACCACGAACAAAATATCCCCACAAGATTCGACCAAGTAAAACCTTCTGGTGCAGACATCTCTCAATGAGTTTACTTTGGCAAGTGACTTGTCGGGAAAAGGAACAAAATCGTCGGACTTTTTCTCGACCGATCCGTCGTGGCCACGTAAATCCCAAACTTCAATATGGTTTCCGTCACTCAGAGCATAGAGATAGTTTTCATGGCATATGATATCTTGGTATGGTGGATGGCTAACGTCAAGAACCGTCCAGCTATTGTCTCCACTTCCATGACATGCAATCTCTTCACCATTGTTGCACAACAAAACCACACCATAGTTTCCATTGTTGTTGTCATCAGGCTTTCCTGACAGAACCGCTTTCTGAATGAAACAGTCTCGTACTTGTTGTTTCCCACACGACCTGAACAAAAACCTACGAGAACCTCTTTCAGAAGACTTGAAATAATCAAGTTCCTTTCCATCCTTTCTAACCATAAACGTTCCTTTCCATCCTTTCTAACCCTAGCAGACGATCAACCGAAGGGAGCTCGATCTTCACTCGCTTCAAAGGGTTAAACAGACAGGGGACTGCCTTTTCTTGCAAGAAAAGCAACCATCCACGCGATGAACCAATGCAGCAGCACTCACTGAACTCCTTTGGCGCCATCTTCATGCTGTAAACACGATTTTCACTCAGACTCAAGAACCATGGTAGCCATTGTTGTCAACGTCAGTTCCGTCGCCTTCTTCGATTTGTTTCTTGGAAGGAAGCATGAGCCATGGCGTCTTTGAAATCAGCTCTTCTCCAAGTATATTCCAGGAAGAACAAACGGATTTGACTAGAACCAGGTCGGTGAAACTTAATCTGTTGAAGATTGATTTCAAGATATCAATAGGAAGTTCATCAACCCTTGATTTTAATGGCGATTGCTTTCTTCTTCTTTTCATGGTCGCTTGCACCGCCATTGAGATGTGAAAAATAAAAGCTGTGGGAATTGAAAGTTGAAATTGTGAAGGAAATTTATAAGCAAACCAACTTGTGTTGCAAGAAAGAGATTTATAAGTAAACCGAAACCTGAGAACTAGGGCTTTTTTCAATCAAACTAAACTATAGAATTTATTATAACGGTATGAAATAAAATATATAAAAATTTAAATATGAGTGAGTACTTTATATATTAATGTAATCACTAATTTTATCCGAGTCTAAACCCGTGTTTTAATTTTAATTCGAATAATGGGCTTGTATTTGGTAACCCAAAAATGCAAAGAATACTTAATTTCCTTTTAAATTCGGGTTTCATTTCAATTTTAACAAAAAAGAAACACAAAAATATTACTATTAGCTCTTAAATGTATATACATTATTTCTTATTTTAATTTTCGGCTTTGTTTTATTATTCACAATTATTTTTAGCATATATTATACTTGTTAGTACCTAAATTGTTAAACATATTATTATTATTATTTTCCTTTATGTATATAATTTCTTTTCTTTTTTTATTTTATTATTATTATTTTGTTTTTATTAATATTATTTAGATTTTATTTTCATAAAATAAATTTAACTTGAATAAACATAACCCTTTTTATTAATATATGAGTCCATTTATATTTTTTTAGCCCAGATTATAATTCAATAAATCAGTCCGAAATAATCTAATTATAAACCAAAAAAATAATTAAATTATAAATACTTAGCCCAAGTTACAAGCCCAAGCAGGATGCTTAATCTAAATAACCCTAACATGTCTCCTTATGCGCAGCCAACAGAGAACCGTTGGATCTGATCAAGATCCAACGGCCACGATCGAGCAAGAGAATCTTCTGGAGTCATCACGCGCACACGCGGCAAGGAGGAGAGCTCCACCGCGCAGCTCCTTGGATATCCGGACGACTCTTCGATCTTCGCGTGCAGCGTACGCGCGCCTCTTCAATGTCCGATTAATCTCTTCACCTTTCGGCGCCTCTTCGCCGCCCGATTGTCGTCGGCCCATCCCCGATGGTCCCCCCATCTCGCGGAACCGCCATGCATGCACAAAACAAAAATCGCCAGAGATCGTACGAGGCTAATATTCATCCAAATCCCAGCATTTTCAGAGATTAAAACCATCACAAAATTCAGGGAACAATTCGACAGCATTGACAGACAATTCGGCCAACCAAATCAGAAAAATCAGATACAAACAACCAAAACCACAACAAACAACATCACACAAAATTTCAGAATCAAATCGTACAAGGCATAGAGAAGACCAATAGCATTTGAGAGATTCTTTTCCATTTCTATTTTTCATGTAATGGTGGTTATAAAAACCAAAACCAGAGATCATGTAAAGGGGTTTCTTTTTCCCGTTAGTTTGGAATCAATAGAACAAGAGATTTAGGAGGTATATCCTCTTCTCTTCGTATGCATGAAAAGGGAACCAAAAATGAGTTTTTTTTTTTACCTTTTTACCTTCTTCGATTCGCCTCTGTGCCCTCCGATTCTCTTTTTCCGGTGATGAACCTTGGCCTCTGCGCCGCTTGGTGAACCAAATCTGAGGGTGAGTCGTTCCTCTGTCCCTTTGTCCTCGAACCGAAGGAGAAATTTCATTTTCCTCTCGGTTTTCTTAGGCAAAAAGGAGGAGTTTGTTTGTTTTTTTGGTTTCGTTTCGGGTTTCGAAAATAAGAAAGTTTTTTTTATTTCGCCGGCCACCGCCTAGAAAATAAAAGCGTCTTCTGGGCAACAAAGATGAACGCTCTTGGTGTTCATCATTTCCTGATGAACCAAGAGAGCATCTTCATTTTTGTTTCGAATGGTTTCAAAAGAAATGGCTAAAGGGGTTCAGATTTTAATTCTAAATGTGTTTTATACTTATCCCAAGTTTTAATAATGGTTTATCTACGTAACGGAACCCTCCGTGTCACTCAGTTTACTCCTCCAATCCCCGATGTTTTGCTTCGACCTTCAATTTAGTCACCAATTAGGTGATAATGTTATTTCTCAAAGTGGTTTAATCCGTTTTAAGTCCCTCTGCTTTTATAAAATATTTATCGTGGCCCTTCCTCACTGGATAATGGTGTTTTGAGGGTCTGGATTTTCTTTCTTTATTTTTATTTTGGTCACTATTTCGAATATCACTCTTCTGTTTTACCAATTTGACTTCAAAATTTTATTTTTCTTTTAATTTAGTCATTTACAGTAACATTTATTTTACTCCTTTTTTATTTTAATTTTATTATTTGCATTCTATTATTTCGTTTATTTATTTGTATATATATATTTTATTGCATTCGTATCATTTCTTTTCATCTACATATTTTATGTTATTTTGTTTATTTATAGTCTTTTACTTTTTTTGTTATATTTTGTCTTTTTATTGTTATTTATGTCTTTTATTATGTGTTACGGAGCATGTTTTGTTTGTGTTATTTTGTATATGTTTACTTTGTATTTGTATTTAATTTAATATTATATTATGCCATGCATATCCTTTGTCCTATCATATACATATTTTCTCTTGTGCTTTTTATTTATTTGTGTACTTTGTAATTTTGCTCATATTAATATTGTTTAAGTCTTTTATTTATTTTGCTCAAGAATCACATCTCACACTTCGTTAATTAATAAACCTAATTCAAATGTCTTTATTCGGTCGTAACGGGCCCGCGTTCCGACGTAGCGGTCGCGATGTATACGTTGCCTTCGAATAAAGACACGGTAAAAATAAAATTTAATTCGAATATTAAACAAATTATAATTTAAACGCCACTTTAAAACTTAAAATTTTTAAAATTAATTAAGCGGTTATTTTGATAAAGGTGTCAATTTTGGGCGGTTTTTAAACCATAAACCCGTTTTTTAAAACCGTAACCGACTCTCGGACCCGTCTTTCTCGAATCTCTGGTTTTCACGGTGTCCGGCCTACCAAAGTGGCCGGTGGCGACTCCAACCCATTTTAAAATTATTTTTGACTCCACCACTTTTTTTAAAATCATTTTCCCTTTTTTAAATTCCTTTAATCTAGGTCTTTTCAAACCCTAATTTTCAAAATTCTCAGTTTTTTAACCTAAGCCCTAATTCCCAATATTTCAAATCAATTTCTAATTTGGAACCCTAATCCCAAAATTTCAAGACTTAATTCCTCTTTTCAAAATTTTAATCCCTAATTTTCATTTTCACTAGTGACCTTTCTCAAACTTAGAATTTTTAGATTTTTAAAGGATCGTTACAATTAATAATATTTTTTAATGTAAAAATATTTGATTTATAATTTAGTTATATTATTCATGTTTTCAATTTAAATTTAAGTCCCATTTTTTATTTTCTTTATAAATATAAATATAACAAAATTTTTAGTTGAATTTTGTCATTTGTTATTAGATTTGAACGCAATGATTAGATATCTACAAAATTTTGAAGACTTCAATTAATAGAAAGTGTGGGCTCTTAACTTTAAAATAAGTATCGAAATTATATTTTTATAATAATATTATTTTTTAAGTAGTACCTACAATTTTATTTTGTAAACATAAGTGTTTAACGTTCTACTCAATTATTATTTTGTCAAATTATAATTTAAAATAAAAAATTAAACAATATGAATTAATCTATTAATCAAAACAAGAGACCCCACGCAACTCAACTTAAGGATTAAAGTAGTACCTTAAAAAAAAAAAGGATTAAAGTAGTCTGTGAATTTTTTTAAAAAAATTACTTAAATCTTTAATTTTTTTACTCAATTAAATTCTTAAACCCGTAAATTAAATCAATTAAACTCTTAAATTAAGAAATTAAATTAATTAAGCCTTTTGATCAATTTTGACTATTAGATTTAAATAATTTTTTATCCATTGTTACAGTGCAACGTACCACGGTATTTTCACTTGATACTTTTCAGAATTTTTTTTATTTAAATTTTTTTAAATATTCTAAAGATTCCAAAATAATTTATATAAAAAATACTTTTTAATTTTTTTATAAATATAATATGGCAAAATTGTATTGTATCATGTATCGATAATATTTAAAGAATAAAATTATCAAGATTTAATAGTTAAAATTGATCAAAAGACTTAATTAATTTAAATTTTTGGCTCAAAGGTTTAATTGATTTTTTTTGTCAAGGTCTTAATTGAATGCAAAATAAGTTAATGGCTTAATTAATTTTTTGTCAAAAGTTTAAGGGCTTCTTAGATCCTTGTCCCTTAAACCATTATTTATTAATAAAATTTAAAATTTTAATAGAGACATCACCTGTAGGTGACATCTTAAATCAAATTACAAAATTTGAACAGTACAAAGGTAAAAAAAAATGACAACTCCTTCGCTACAACTGATGATTTGTAATTCTAATTTCATAATTTAATTCAATTGGAGTCTTGATTGAAATTTAATTTTTAATAGAATATTAAAAAAAAAACGCTACTTATAATTGAAGTCTCTAAATTACTGTAATTTTTATCGTATATTTTAATTATAAGATAATATATATTATATTCCTAAAATTTTAACTAATTTATAATATTTACTTTAAAAACCCTAATATATCAACTAAGTTTACTAAAAATTAAAAAAATATATATTAAAAATAATTCAGAACTAAAAAAATAAATTTAAAAAATAATAAAAATATGTATAGCTGTAATGACTAAACGAGAATAAACACTAAATCTTTAAAAAAATTCCAATCTCAAATCCAAACAATTCACAAACGATCTTCCTCCTTCCACTGGCCCATTTTCATTTCATCCTGATCCAGTGCAAGGTGAGAGTGTTTAGCGAAAGATAGAGCACCGCTTACACGCTGATAATTGAGCGAAAATGGTGAACTTCATGCTGAAGATCGCTGCCGACCTCGAAAACCTTACTAATCTACAGCCTCAAGGTGGATGCGACGATCCCTCGTTTCCTTATCTCTTCAAGGTCTCTCTCTCTCTTTGTTTGCTTCTTTATTTACTTCGTTTGAATTGAGCTGCAGGTCTATTACTTTTGTTGTTGCTTGAATCCTACATGATCTCCGTTTTAATCTTATCTTCACTACGATTTCAGATTTTTTACTAGGAATCTTCGTTTCTATTATTGAATTTTAGCGTTCCTTTTCTTTTCAGAAATTAGTGTTTTTAGGTATTTGATAATTCGCTATTTCAGCTGATCTCATTTTTTAACATCGTGCTTTGACATATACTTTTTGCAAATGCTTGCTTTCCAATGACTTATTTCAGTAAAATATTTGAAATCTGTGATTTGCAGCTGAAATGTGGTAGGTGTGGAGAGTTGAGTCAGAAGGAAACATGTGTGAGTTTGGGTGACACTGTTTCTCTTCTACAAGGCAAGGGGACAACCAATCTTGTTCAGAAGGTAATCTTGTATGCTTATGTTGCTAGTAGATGCATTGGTTTCAGTTGAAATTCACTATGATCTGTTGAATATATGTTTGTATGTGCTCGGAGTGTTGAAGGGGACAACGGAGAATTTTTATTTCTTACAAGTAAAACACTTCTTCTTAGTTAATTCTTTTAAATGCTCTTTCATGTTGAATCTAACCTCTCACCCGGGCTGCACACGGTGACAGTAGTTATGGATTCGCAGAAGGGAAATAAGTAGATAAGTATTAGATGGTAATACTTCATAACCAACTGTTACCCAGTCATATTCTTGGTTTTGAGATTCTCTATCTTGTGTTCTTTGATTAGAAAAAGCAAGGTGTATTTCCAAAATCTAAACGTTTATCCATGATGGAAATCTTCTTGGATCCATTCTTCTACATTTAGGATCAAAGAAGCTCAGGGAATCCTACTCTTTTTCTAGATAGGTCATAGGTCCGTCTTACATCATATGCCATTAAGTAGCCTAATGTAGATATAATATGCGACTAACTTGTACATAACAAATTTTCGGGAAAAGATGGAACTTATATAAAGTGAAACTTTGCATCTATTAACCTCCAACGATTAATGGTATGTGGTGTCTTTTCTTTTATTCTCTAGTGTAAGTTTTGCACGAGGGAAGGAACTGTGACAATGATCCCAGGCAAAGGTCGGCCTTTGACTCAAGAAGACTGCGAAGGAGGAAAATTTGCACCTTTGATGCTTTTTGATTGCAGGGGTTACGAGCCGGTAGGTTTTGTATTTGGCGATGGCTGGAAGGTTGAATCTGTAAGTTTTTCTTCTTCTTCCACCGCAGATATTATTTATTGTCTGGTAGGAGTTTACATAGCTAATCAGAGCAAGGGCTTTGAAATGTTATATCTTCTTATTTATAAAATTTCCGGTTCCAATCATCTTAATACATGTTCCGTCTTTAAAGGCCAAATAACCAGCGTCGTGGATGCAAGCGTATGATAACTTATCTTGCACCTAAGCTTAAGGCAATAATGTCCCTTTTGTCACCGATTTTGTTTTCGGCTTAGGGTTTAGGGTTTAAGTCAGATATTACTTAAATAATGTCTATATACTCCAGATGTCTCTTCTGTTTTCGGCTTGTTCCGTTTTGGTGACCGATTTTTTTTATGTCACTTACGTTATCAGTTCATTTTGTTTTGGTCCCTCGGCTGTTAGCCCCATTATTCCACTAAAGAAAGTCTCATCTGGCATTTTAATAATAAAATAAAAGCCAGATCATCCTAATAGCCAAGCTTGATCCATCTCCACCAAATTACCATTGCATCCGCCCTCTCCTCTCCACCCAAACAACCGAGCTCCACCTAGCTCTTCCTCCTTCACCTAGCAGTTCATCACCACAATAGCTCGGCCAAACTCACCCTTCAGCTCTATCGACCACCATTATCGTAAACCCGGTCACCAACTACAACATTCCCATTACCCACACTACTGACCCCCCAGCTCCACTAGGCAAACCACAACACACTTGAGTTTGCTCACCTTTCCCAAGCACTGCAACCTCCCCGAGCAATCTCCACTGAACCACCACCATCTCGTGGTCTCCATCCGAACAGACAGACACAACCACAACCACCACATTCACATCCACTGCACTGAGTCAACTCCAAGTGCCACGACAACCCCCAAGTAGCTACCTCACAGAGCATCACCTCCACCCAAAAGCAACATTCAAACCGAAAATTCAACTCTTGGAACTCTAAAAATGCTAAGTTATTGCCGAAACCTAAATAACTCTCCAACTCCACTATCACCTTGCACCGTCACTCAAGCCAAATTCCACTCCAAACCCTAAACATACAACTCCCAAACCTAAAATTTAGAACCTCGTAAACCAAATCAAAATACCCATTTCACTAAACCACCCAAACCCTAAACCCGACCCAAAAATAATGGCTATTACGAAAGGTATGGAGAAAAGAACGAGGGCTATTAGGATGGAGTTCCAACTTTAAACTTCCAAGTAACATTCAGTAAAAGTACGGAGAAGAAGAGTCATGACAGCTGAAGGACCAAAACCAAACGAATCAATAACGTAACTTGAATAAGACACTTTTTAAAATCGGTGACCAAAATAGAATTGTTTGAAAACAAAAGGGAACTCTGATGTAGTTTACCCATTAATCAATTCAATGGAATGAAATGAGCAGGCCTTGCTAGAAATTTACAGTTTACATTGCACTTACCTGTGAATTTATCTGTCATATTAGTACTTGCTTTATCATCATACGAGTGGCAGTCACAGTTTCTTATAGCCATTCCATTTATGCATTTGGTCGGTGTGTTCTGATGTTAATGAAATTCCTGTGTAGCTTGAAGGAACTAAATTCGAAGGTATTGACTTGTCTGGAGACGAGTTTGCCGAATACGACGAGAAGGGAGAGTGTCCCGTGATGATATCCAATCTCCGATCTACTTTTGAACCAGTGAAGTAAAGTAAGTAATACTACTCTCTTGCCTGCCTTTCACATGTTTTAGTAAATAAAACTTACAGTTCATTGTGAATGAGGTAGAAACCTTAGACCGAAGTACTTGTAGGCATTAAGCTTTATTCTAAGGTGGTTTGATGTGGAACTTACAGTTTGGTGCATGGCAATAGATACACCGGCAATAGTTTATATGGTTTCCTGGGTTTTTAGAAATATTATACCCGGATCAATTAGGGACGAAATCAAATGGGAGTGGGGAGCGACGATTAGGGGTGTTCGATCGGTCAGTTCGATTAATCGACCGAACCGAACTTTCAAAATTTTATTAACCGAAATTTTTTTCGTATTAATCGTTAACCGAACTGAAATTTTATGAAAATTTTTAACCGAACCGAAAAAATGTTCAGTTAATCTGATTGATTAATTCGGTTAACCGAACTTTAAAAAATGGATAAATTACATAAATGGTCACTAAATTATGTTAAAATATTTTTTAGGCACTAAACTTTCAAAAATTATAAAAAAAAATCATTAAAATTATCGAATTATTACATTGATTCATTGTACGTTATAAATTATTGATAAATATTAAAAATTTTAATAATTATTTTTTAATTTAATAAATTTAATTATTATTTTATGCTAATTTTATAAAGTTCAATGACCATTTTATAATTTTTAAAAGTTCAATTACCAAAAATAAAATATATAAAAAATATATAATATTTAATATATAAAAATTTTGGTTAATTTGGTTAATTAGCTGATTTTGAACCGAATTAAGCGATAATCGAAGTTTTAAAAAATCATTAACCGTTAATTGATCGATTAATCGATTTTTTTAATTTGGTTAATTAAAATTTTAAAGTGACAATCTCCCTTACCCAGAATTTTTTTTTACCTTTATTCCTTTATTTAATTTTTTTTAAATAGTTTATTTATAAACTTATCTTCTATTTTTAAACATTTAAATTTTGCACTCAATTTTAAATCTCGGTTCTGGTTGCAATTCCTACCGTTCCTTTTCTCAAATACTAAATATTTTGCAGGATTGTGCCTTAATTTCACATGGTATTACAACTAGGGGGCGTCTCAGCTCTAATATGGGGAAGTCTGCCTTTTTTCCTTCAAGGGGGTTTTCTTTTCCCAAGTTAGATGATGACCCCTAAGTGTAGAGTATTGGAATTTCATAAACTTTACTTGTTTCAAATATATATATATATATATATATAATTTTAGTTATAACATGAGATTCGAATAATTTAGATTTTTTAGTAGGGTTGTAAAAACAAACAAAACATTCAGTGAACCGTTTGTGATCGTATGACGGAAAGTGTATTTATTTATTAAATGAGTAGATATGAACAAAATTTTTTGTTCGTTTAGTTAAATGAATGAACAAGAATAAATGGTTTGTTTGTTATTTATATTCGGTAGTTCGTTTAATTTTTTATAAAATATAATCATTTATATGTATTATTTTTCATGATAAAAAGTATTATATTTTAAAATTTTAAATTTATTCACGTATGTTTGTTTATATTTGTCTAAGTTTATTTATATGTTTTTTTATGTTTATTCAACTGTGTTCGTTTATATACGATTATTATTTTAACGAACGAATACAAACAAGTAACAATTTTAATAAATGAACACGAATAAGCTATATTTTTTAACGGATATGAACAAGAAAGTAAGTTCATTTAGTTATTCGTGTTTGTTCATTTGTTTGATTAAAACTAAATAAATAAACATGAATATATCTTCGTTGAGTCTGTTTATAAGATTTTTTTAGTAATTAATAAATTAATTTCCTGTTAGAGTTAGAGTCCTTTAACTTTGTATGACATATAATATAAAAAAGTCATTAAATTAAAATAAATTATGATCATATATATTATAAATATTTATAATTAATCTTGAAAAGAAATTATAAAGTTAGACTTATAATATTTAAATTATAAAATATAATTAATCAATTAAATTAATTTAATATATATATCTGATCGATTGAATATTCTTTTAATAAATCACATTATATCATTTAAATATTATATTTATCAGAGGTAAGATATATTGTTTCAAAATCTCACTTAGAATGACGCGGGGTGAAGGGTTCCTGTGGAAAAATTATACGGTGAACCCTGTTCACCACGTCATCTATGGTCTCAAGCAATCAGGACGTTAATCTTAATTTTTTTCCAAGTGAATCATCACTTCTTTCCTACATGAATTTAGTGGATGGATAGTTATTAGGTGATTATTTAAAGATCAATGATCCTAATTACTTGAACCATAGATAACGTGATGAACAGGGTTCACCGTATAATCTCTCGTTCCTGTGCTTTTTGTATCCCCGGAATTTAAGTCATCAAAGCCCTGTTTCAACTCCCAGATTATATTACGTGGGATTCGCATATTTCAAGTTCATAGATTTCGCCTATTTTTTATTAAAAAAATATGATAGCCATTAATTAATTAAATAATTAAAAATATTCAAATTTTATTTAAACAAAGTTTTGAGTTGCATCATGCTAAAACTGTTAAAAAATTATTATTTTTTCGATATTTAGGATCTTATCCTAACTAATTTGAATCGATCGTGTTGCATAATTTTAGTGAGTGAGTCTCTTGACAGATATTTTTTACAGTAGCAAGCGGAACAAAATTGCTAACTAATCTAAATCGATCCGTGTTACACAATTAAAACAGTTTTTTTTTATATAACTCGAATCGAATTTTATTCATTCGTATCTCCCCGAACATCCAGCCAACCAAACGCGAGGTAAGAGGTAGACAGCTCCAACTTCAACGCTATCCCTACCCCAAGTCCGAGCATGTCAAAACAGCTACTTTAAGGCAAGAATGTCATCTCAACGTACCTAAAAACGTATCCATTTCATTCCTAAAACCAATCTTACCTAAAAGGAAACAACGCCGCAACAACTCACCACTTGTTCTGCTTCACTCCCTCTACCACCTTCAGTTCATATCCCCCTCGTTGAAAGACACTGACATTTTCTCTAATTTCTGCTCCACCAAGCTTACACGGTAACAACCAGCCTTTCCACTCTGAATTTGGCTTTAGATTCTTGTTTACAATGCTGTTTATCAAACAATCTTTTACTTCGAGCTCTTGATTTGATTTTCGATTCTCCACTCTGGGTGTTTTCTTTTTCCTCAATAACTTGTCAGCTCTAGATCTGTTCTTCTATAAGTGGTTAGATTTTGGAAACCCCATTTTGGATTTTGTTTTACTGCTTTTGGTTTTTGGATCTGAACCCAGATTTTTGAATTCTAGTTTTTGGGATTGTCTTTAAAAATGCAAACCAGATCTGGGTCGGTTGGGTCATTAGAGGAAGGCAAGGACAAGGACTCTGTGGTTACAACTAGAGCAACCCAATTTAAGGCTCCACCATTAAGGGTACTTCAATTATTCGTGTTGTATCTTGCAATCTGTATTGGATTTTCCATAATTAGTATATACACAATCCAGCATTTTGGAATCTATAGTGTGATAACAACAGTTAAGTCGAATTTCGTGACTTGCGATGGACCGGATTATAGTTTGGATCGATGGAGGAAACCTCCGTCGAATTTGCTGCATTCGATGAGCGATAAAGAGTTGTTTTGGAGGGCATCGTTTGCGCCTCGAATAAAGAAGTATCCATTCAAGAGAGTTCCCAAGGTTGCTTTTATGTTCTTGACTAAAGGGCCATTGCCACTTTCTCCTCTTTGGGAGAGGTTTTTTAAAGGCCATGAGAGCCTTTACTCTATCTATATTCATTCATTGCCGTCTTTCAAGGCCGAGTTTCCTCCGTCGTCAGTGTTTTACAGGAGGCATATCCCAAGTAAGGTATCATATTCGAATCGCCTTTTATATGCTTATTGTGTGTGATGGTGGGTTATTGTCTTAAATTTTGCTATTAGCATGCTTGGATGTCTTCTATACTGTTGAAGAGGCTTTAGCATTTACAATACCCGAACCAAATAAATGTTCCGTGTACAACATGTGCATCATATCGTATATTAAGTATATACCCGTGTTAGGCTCATACACTAACATTTACCTTAGAGTCCAAGTAACATAGATTAGCTAGCATGCCTTGCTGCTTTGACAAATTACAGAAGTTTGTTTTTTGGAAGGTTAGACTTGGAACTGATTCCATGTCATGGCCTCTTACACCAATCTCTTTGAAGAGGCTTTAGCATTTACAGCGCCCGAACCTAATAAATGTTCCGTGTCCAACATGTGCATCGCATCGCATATTAAGTATACCCGTGTTAGGCTTGTACACTAACATTTACCTTGGAGTCCAAGTCACATAAATTAGCATGTCTAGGTACTTTGATAAATTACAGAAATTTGGTTTTTGAAGGTTAGACTTGGAACCAATTCCATGTCATGGCCTCTTACTCCAATCTCTTTGAAGAAAACTAACTACATTGGGATATTAGTTTGCGCTTTTTTGTTCTTGCATACAGACACGCGTACAGCTAGTTCATTGCAAAAAGGGTGCCAATCATGGTCATGAATGTTATGGACATGCATTTGGTTGTGTTTATACCGTATATGTAATTAACTTCAATTTGTGAAATTGTTTAATCCGGACTGAAACTTTGCACTTTTGAGATCTATCGTTTAAACCTTATGTGGATCTGCTCCGTGCTTCAAACCGTGACACAGGTTTAACAACCTCATATCATAGCACACCATATTAATGTCGCTTGTTGAAAGCAGATACAATGTTGATTCAAAGCTAATTATGGGTAGGCATCAACCATCAGGGTGTTAATAATTGTATGGTTTTTTCCTTGAGAATAGATGCACAATGTGTTAGTAATTTGTATGAGAATTTATTATGATCGATTTTTTTCCCACAAGAAATCTCATCTCAAGAAAGGAATGTGTGAAAGCTGCTCAAACCCGGGTCTCTTAAGGAAAATATCATTTTCTATTTTCTACCTTATATGCAATGGTTATATAATATTGATTGTTATGTTTTTGCTACCTCTATAGGTATCCGAGTGGGGAAAGATGAGTATGTGTGATGCCGAGAGACGTCTCCTTGCCAACGCCTTGCTCGACATATCCAACGAATGGTTTATCCTCCTATCCGAATCTTGCATTCCCTTGCACAATTTCAGCGTCATCTACCACTACATAAAGAAATCCAAATACAGCTTCGTCGATTCGTTTGATGACCCCGGTCCAGTAGGTCGAGGGCGGTACAACGAGAGTATGGCTCCAGAGGTGACTCTCACCCAATGGCGTAAAGGTTCCCAGTGGTTAGAAATCAGCCGAAGGCTTGCAATCAACATAGTGGAAGACAGTAAATACTACCCAAAGTTTGAACGGTTCTGCCGACCAGAGTGCTACGTCGACGAGCATTATTTCCCGACCATGTTATCAATTCAAGCGTCGAGTCTGTTGGCAAATAGAAGCATCACATGGGCAGATTGGTCGAGGGGCGGCGCTCATCCTGCAACTTTCGGAAGCACGGACATTACCGAAGAGTTTTTCATAAGTATCTATGAAGGCAATGAATGCAGGTATAACCATCAGCCATCTTCCATTTGTTTCCTCTTCGCCAGAAAATTTGCTCCCAATGCATTGGAGCCATTGTTAGAGATAGCACCCAAGGTTTTCGGATTCTAACTCCGGTCCGAGCGACCGGAGTCTATTATCTATTACGAATATAAAACTATTCAACCAAAATACGAATGTACATAAAATCATGCAACATTTTTTTTCCTTTTTTCGAAAAAATCCACGAAAATTATTGTTTTCTAGTATAACCATTTATATCCCATCTATCAGCTGACTAATTTGAATTAAATATTATAAAAAATCATTATTTTTTTATTTAAGGGTAAACAAAACAATTGCTCACTAAATTATTTATATTTTCTTATTTTGGTCATCAAATTGTTAATTTTGTTAAAACTGTTATTTAGGTTATCAATGAGACGAAATAGATTATGATATGATCAAAATTTTATTAAAATTCGATTTGATTTGAATTTAATTTGAATTCTTAACTGAATTATTTAATATATAATTCAAAAAACTCATGAATTATTAAAAATATAATGGGTAAACTGCAATGGAAGTCATTTAATTATGGGTAAGGTTACATTTAGATCACTTAATTATTAAAAATAACATTTGAGTCACTTAATTATTTATAAGGTTACATTTAGGTCACATAATTAATAAATGTTACATTTAGATCACTCAATTATAGGTAAGGTTACATTTGAGTCACTCTTTATATTTGAAAAAAGTTTATCAATTCGTGTATTAAATTAATAATTTTAAATGAAGTACTCTAATGTTAGTAAGGGTATACAAGTGATTTAGAAAAAAAAAAACGACCAAATTGATTTGCTTTTTCAAATATGAAGGGTGACCCAAATGTAACCTTACTTATATTTGAGTGACCTAAATGTAATCTTTAATAATTTGATGACTTAAATGTAACCTTATCTATAAATAAGTGACCCAAATATAACTTTCAATAGTTGGATGACTCAAATATAACTTTTAATAATTGGATGACCCAAATGTAACTATACCTATAATTAAGTAATTTTTTTTACGGTTGACCCAAATATAATATATTACTTCTTAATTGGTTTGGCTTAATTAGCTAATAAGTAATAACCAACGTTAAGAAACTCACACGTGTGTGCCTCTTGACAGTTTAAAATCTTCATTCAAAGCTTCAGTTCAAAACAGAAGTTTCTGGAATTCGTATAAATACACTTGTCCTTCTATTTGTCCCTCCACGTGTTCTCCACTGGTTGGTCCACTTTCGAGTACACCATGTGATGTTTTTGTGAACCTGGCTGTCCTCAATGATTCAGCTCATCTGTTCAGTTGTTGCCCGGCGGAAATATTTTCACATGATTTCTTTAATTGCGGCCGGACTGAGCTGGGTTGCCCCTCCCCTCGTCTCTTTTTATTATTCTCCATCTTTGGCGCGTCGTTAACACGCTTGAATACCAAACATCGATTAGTGGCCTGACCTTTCTGGAATGTTGATGGGTTCGCGTGTGGATAACACGCTCAATCTAGAAATGCACAAAAGAAATTCCAAATTTTAATTATTTATAACGAATAGGAACAAGGAGATTCGAATGTAACACACAAAACGTTAGCGTTTCCATCTTTCACACTGTCATTATTGCCAAAAAAATACCAAGTATTTGGTCTAATTCGGATTCTAATCCCTCTATTATGATGAAATTACATATTTTTCTTATCCATATTAATTTAACATAATTTAGTCTCTTTCCTTTTACAATATTATTATCATGTTTAACTTGATAATATATTTAAGTTATGGCCGTTAACAAGTTGACGTGGTTTAGGGTTTTTTTTCTTAAAACAACATTAAATATTAAGATTAATTGAAAATTTTCTTTTGCCAATTTGGACGTACTAATATATAAAATTAAAAGACGAAGTTAAATTATATTATATTAAAAAGATAATTAGTGAAACTCAACGAAGGAGATATATATTAATAGATCGAAATAGAAAAAAAAATATTTTTATATGAGTGTAAAATAACTGTACAATATTTAACGGAATTTAACAAAGAAAAAACTCTGAGACTTATTCGATAATTTCTAGCATGGACGTTCAATCTATACATAACCTATCATAATTTCTTTATAGTTTATTTTTTAATTGTAATCAGAAGAAATAAAAAAGGACTAAATTTCAAAATTTAACATATTAAGGGATTAAAATCGGAATTAGACCTTATATATTTACACGCGTGTAAATCAAAATTAAGGAAATTCCTTAAAACAGTGGATCACACCAAATAACAATCTCCAGACTGGAAAATACGGGCAGCTGCCCGTCCTTCCCGTCTTTCTATCTATATAATACGGACCCTACCTTCCACCACTATCACAAAAACCCTCGTCAATTTTCTTTGCTATTAGAAAAACTTTCTTCTTTTGTTTAACACTTAATCCTTCAATGGCTCTCTCGAACGCTTCTCTAATGCTTGTTTTCGTCGCTGTTTGCACACTCATCGGTTCCGCCATCGCCGCAGAAGCTCCGGCACCGAGCCCTACATCTGGAACTGGTTCCATCTCGCCGTCATTTGTCGCCGCCGTTTTCACCGGCGCCTCGGCTCTGATTTTCGGGTCGGCTCTCAGGATCTGAACTATATGATCTCTCGCGTTGGCGGTTGATATGTATGTGGTAGAGTGGATGCTCTGTTTTTCATTTATACATATATTTTGACTTCTGTTTGCTGTTTTAGATTCTGCTGTAGTAGATCTGAGGAGTGATTATATTATTTTTATATAAAAATATTTGTTATAGTGTGGGAGAGAGTTGTAGCTTTGATATTCGCTGCACAGATTTATTGATTGTCGTTGTTTCTGATTTGAATTATTTTCAGTATTATCATGAATTGAAGTGATTTTTATTAGGATAGTGAGACAGATCTTGCTATATACAATTTAAATTTGTTTTCTAATTTCTTGCATTTTATGTTTAGCATTTTTTTTTCTTGCGTTTTCTCTGCCTCCAAACACTCAAATATTCTAACATTTAAGCAAGTTTGTTATATATATATATATATATATATTAATTTGTTTTATAATTTCTCGCGTTTTCTTAGTTAAAAAACCAAGTTTAGATACTTATTTAAGCAACCTAAAAATGCTATATATATTTTTATAACATTTTAGTTTGTTTTTTCATAGTTTTGACATTTTTTATAAAAAATTAATTTAAAATATTATTAAAATATACTATTTTAATTGTTTATTTTTTAAACTTATTTTAACATGATATTATACAACAGACGTACCCTAAGTTACTTTCCAATTACAGTTATAAAAAAAATCTAAAAACCCGGCAGGGCATGCCACGTTGCTCGGTCGTTGTTTCGTTTGTCGACAGATTATAATTACCTAGGAGATAAGTTTTTGCAGAATCACTAATGAAATAGAACGGCGTCGCTCTCTTGTTTGGCAAATGTGTTGTGTGGTTAAGAATGTCGACGTGGGAAACACCACCATCTCGATTCCTCAGCGCTGAAAGTTGACGCATGGGTTGACGGGAAGACAAGGGTGTTCCATTCAACTTATTTTATATAAGTTTATATTACAAAGTAATTTTTTTAATTTTAATATTTAAAGTATTTTTATTAAAATATATATTTAAAATATGTTATTTTTTATTAAATTAAGCATTCAAAATATATTTTTAATCAAAATAAATATTTAAAATATTTTTTATTAATATCACACAATTATTTTTTTGAAACTAAATAATATATATTAGGTATCTATTTTGATAAAAAAAAATATTTATGAACCTATTTTTAGTAAAAGGGATTTAAGTATTTATTTTAACAAAATGATGTTTTAGATACTTAAATGAAAAAATTGATATACTTTAGTTACTTATTTATAATATTTTTTTTATAACTATATGAAAGTGATATTTAGAATTCAATGAGTTGTCTCAATAGAATATATATATATATATATATATCCTAAAAAATTTGAGCTTGTACAATTTTATTTATAGATGTATTTTTTTAATAGAATTCAGTAATCATATTTAAGAAAATATCAAATATTACGATAGAATTTTTAACTAAACTAAATTTATAATTTAGATATTTTTTTATAATATAAATATTAGCCGCTTTAAATCATATATAAAAGATAAAAAATTAATAAAATTTTTAAAATATATACAAACAAATTTAATTATATCTATAAATAAATTATAAAAAATAAATCATTAAAAAAACTATTAAAAATTATAAATTAAAATTGAATATTATAAAAGAATATACACGAATGCAATGTGCGTATCCTTTGATGGGGGAAAGTTAGCTAAAAACACGAAAAAATTATATTATGGGTCAGTCTTATCACCTGTCTATAGGACCAACCAATAAAAATTGCTCACTTCATTAATTTTTTCATTTCATAATTCTTTTTAAATGCATCTTCACTTGAAAAATTAAAATATAATAAAGTGGATAATTTTTATTAATTAATCTTATAAATAATCTGATAGAATTGCATTCTCGTTGTAAAGGAAATTTCAAGTACTTTTATGGAATCACGTGAACGGTGGAACCTTCTCTTTTTGGATACAAAAAACAGAGCATGCACTCTCACCGAGCCCTGACTCATAAGTCACCGAGTCACTGAAAAAGACACCGCTTCGTGTACTTTTGTGTAGGGTCGAGGGTGGATAAAAAATTCGATTATTCGATCTTAATTTTGAATTTAATAAGATTTGATAAATTTTATCTAATATTAATTATAGTGAGATTGAGATTAGATTTAAAATTTAGGTCCCAGTTATAATCAGGATTAAATTTTAATTTTTTAGATTCAATATCCGGTGAGTGCTCAATAGAACCAGGAGCGGTACTAAATATCTGGTATTAATTTTCTTTTGCTTATCTTTTATAATCTTTCTTTTTATGTATGAATATTATGAGTATGATTAGTTTTAAAACTTTAACTTTTAAGCATACAATGTTCTAATTTTATTATTTAATATTATCATTGGTGGTTGAATTTTTATTTCTTCAATTACTTAATTTTTTTAATAAATAAATTAATTGACCGAGTACCCGATATTAAAACATATTTCAATCAATAATGGGGCCAATTCTTAAATACTTGATATAATCGAGATCAAAACTAATACAAATTTTTAATAATCAATAATTACCGAGATTAAAATCAATTTTATTTAAATTAATTAGGTACCTGATATTATCCACCTTTTTGTGGGCCGTGACTCACAAGTCACCAGTCACAACGCCAAGAATTTTGATCCATGAAACCACTTCACGGACCGCCACAGGCCACAGCTTCCGCAAAACGTGGTTTCTACCGCGGCACCGGCTCATCCATAACAATAACGAGCAAATTCGATTCAACTAAATTATTTTTATTCTACTCGACTACTTGAATAATAATTTTATAAATTTGAATTAATTTATATAAAAAATCAAATAATTAATTTAAATTATAAAATTTTGTTATAAATAGTAGATCTATTTTTAAGTTAAACTATTGATTTAAGTCTAAAATTGTTCATACAGTAAGTACACATATTTACAATTTAGCTCACATGTTTTAAACGTGTTCAAAAGCACATTTGATTTTCATTTAATCCCCGAATTGATTATTAGGCAGATAGAAGGACTTATTGCCCCATTAATAATATTTTAAGGATTCAATCAGAATGTTTTTAAGTTCATGGACTAATTTAAAATCTTATAGATAATATAGTGATGTTGGGTACAATTAACCCAATTTATTATTAATTTCCACTGAAATGGATGAGCCTCAAGACTCTATATTTATGTAAATTAAATTTTTTAATTTTAAAATTTACAAATTTAAATTATAATTAAATTTAACTTCAAAATATTAAAAAATGTTAGAATTATCGGATTTTCGATCAGGTTTAAAAAATGTATTAAATTTAAAATTTTATTTTTTAAGTAATTTTTTTAATAAATATTTAAATTTGAAATATATTAAAGTGATTAAATTATTTATCATTTAAATTAAATTTATTGATAAAAAATATTTATTTAATTCATAAATATATTATTTCCTGCATCTGGTTCTCTAGGACAGATGCCTCGTTTATGCGATAACGAATAAGGAGAGTCCGTTACTTAACAAACAATAAAACGGTATCGTTTAAAGGAGGCGGAAGAAACGGTGCGTATTCGCCACGTTTTTTAGTTTCTCTTTTTTCTCGAGTGTTTTCATTTTATTCCTTTTCCTTCTTTGCTTGTTTGGCTGCGAAAGCGAGAAGATCAGGCGAAAATGGCGTGTACGCATGATCACAGCTGCGAAGATCACGATTGTTCTTCTAATTGGTCTCTTTACAAGCACATCGACCTCTCTAAGGTTAATTTCTCTCTTTTTTGTATATATATATTTTTAAATTTTTTGCTGGAACATTTTGAAATTTCTGCTGATTTATACTGATCTCTGTTGGCCCTAATTGATATTTGAAGTATTATATAAATGAATTGACTTATTTTCCTCTTTTTTATTGGAAATTTTGTTGTGGTTAGGTTACTGCTTTGAACGAGGCAAATCCGGGAAGTGTTAAGTCGGTGTTTAAAGCTTGGGAGGAGCGATTAAATTCTTCCGGGGTATTGTTTGATTAAATTTAATTATGTATATATATGGGTTTATTTGAATGAATGAAAGTGTTTGAATTTCTATGGCTTGGTTGGTATGTAATGGCTTATTAAGGATTATGAACCGTGACAGGAACACTTGGAAAGTAATGAGGGTGACCCTGAGTTGCTTGTTTACGTACCGTAAGTGGCCGAGCTTAGTTGTTTTAGTGCCTTTTATTGTATTACTTTACAGTTTACTTTGATGTTCATGTGTTAATTCCATGGATTTACTAACCATCATCTACATCTGTGGTTCTAATGTTACAAGTGTCCGTCTCGAACCTTAGAAATTACGAATCTATAATTTATATTCTATTGCCAATTATTGTATTATTTTTACCCTCATGTCTCGTCTTTCTGACATTCTTTGCTCGCTAACTTATGTTTAGAATTTATGTGAGATTGAGTGATCTAGTGTATTGGCTCGTTTACAAAATTGTTAAATGAATCTTGGTAATTGTTATTTTTCTTGTTTTGGAACTCATCGTGTCCGAGAATTTCTTGTCTTATTTCTCATGTCGTATTTAATTTATTCTGATAGATTTACATCTGATGTTAAGATCAAGAGTATATCAGTTGTTGGCGGTGCCGATGGAACAAGTCCTTCTAAGCTGAGAGTGTAAGTTCCTATGACTAACCAAGTGTTCTGATATATTTCCCGATTGTGATTGACAGTTGAAAAGAGATGTTGTTGCGACGATTGTTTATGAAATCACTCCCAATCCTTCTGATCACAAGTAAGTTTTTGCTCTTGCTGAATCACATCCTGTATTAGGGTTGATGTTGACTTAAGTGATTGAATCATTCTGCTTATCGGTAGACTTGTCTAGTTGTCTGCCTGAATCAGTATGCTAAATATGCGTGCGCGTGCGCGTACAAACCTTTCCTAGTTCATGCCATAAAAAGTTTTACTTCAAGTTTTATTTATGTAAAGTTCATTGTATTCATTCAGGACCCGAGCCGAAACTGGTGGAGGACTTTCTCATGTGGAATGAAGAAGTTGTAATACGTCTAGGCTCGGGTTGTTCGTTTAGAATCGACTCTTCCTTTCGAGCATTCTATGGCGGAAATTGTTATGATATTTTATTCCCTTCATGTTTCCAGAGATTGTATGCTTCATCGTTCTATCATACAATGTGGTAAGGTTTATTAGTTTTTGAAGCTAACAACTGGGAAGTGCTGAATAGCGCAAGTAACATTGCATTTGTGGTTTCATTTTGGTAGTACAATATGTTTTATTTCTCGTATTGGGTTTTCTTTAATAAATATTTTATTTTAATATCATTGGCTATAAAAGCCTTTAAAAAATATGGCATAATCATTTCAATCACATTTGACGAGTTATATTTATTGATATTTTAACGGCGATTATCAAAATAAAATAAAATATAATGTTAAGTACTACTATTTTATCAAAAAGATAAGTAAAGTACCAAAATAGATAAATAAATAAATATGAGATACTAAATATATAATTATCTTTTTATGTTTTTATGCAACAATGGAGTAAGGATTTAGGGATACTTATCGAGTTAAGTAGCTCGTAAGTTGTTCGAACTTGATTCGGTTAAAGCTCGATAAATATTCGAGTCGGATTAGCTTGGCTTGATAACTTAATGGGTTAAATCGAGCAAAGTTAACTTTGACTCAATAAGTTCGTGAACAACTCGTTAATTTTTTAAAATATTTTTTAGTAATTGACTCGGATTAGCTTGACTCGAACTTGACTCGATACCTTAACGAGTTAAATCGAGTAAAGTCTAACTCAACTCGATAAGTTTGTGAACAACTTGTTAAATTTTTAAAATATTTTTAGTAATTGCTTTAAAATAATTTCATTCAAAAAATAATTTAAATAATAATGATTAACATGTGAATTGTTACTTTAATTTTAATATGCTAATTTGATATGTTTATGGATTATTACTCTTGAATTTAAACTTTAAAAATGTTTTACTTTTGAATTTAGACTTTAAAAATATTTTATACACTCTTTTGATATTTTTGATTAAATTTGTTAATTTATGTTAATATTAAATTTCTATTATTAAATTTTACTTTTAGTTAAAAATAAGATAAGTTTTTTAACGAGCAATGAGTCGAGCTGAGCAGCAAAATATTTTAACAAGCACAGATTAAATATAATTTTAACGAGTTTAATGAGCAACAAAACTAATCAACAATAAAATTTTTTGACGAACACGAATAAAGCAATGCATAACTCGCGATCGAATCGCTCGATAAGCAATAAAGATTGATAGTCCCAAAACAAACATAGAATAAATGTATAATTAAAATTTTTAATAAAATTTCTCTATAACAAAAGTAAAAAAAAAAAAAGTTGAGGGGCATGAACTTCCCCCGACCCAAAACCTTAGTCTCTTTGTCTGTAATTTTATGGATCTGACAAACTCTCATCATAGAATCAAATAAAATTGTTACTGTTGAGAAAGGCTTTGTAAATTTTCTTTAAAAGTTCGCCGACCCAATATTACTCTCCGTTATCAAGTTTCCGACTGATCGGAAAAATCAAATAAGGTAATTTCCGATGGACTCTATTGAGGTCTTTAGCGGCGGAGGCCGCTATTTGAAACCCTGAATTTCCAGTTTCTTAGAATCAATGACAACGTAATTTCTTTTTAATATTCAATTAATTTAATCTGTTTCTTCCCCTTTTTAGATTAAAAATGGTTGCTGCAGTAATTAAGAAATTCTTCATTGCATCAATGATCATGTGGATAGCTCCTCTTGCAATCTTGTATGGTTTTAATCATAATTTACTTCCTGGTAAGAACCATCATTTTTTTCTTTTTCTTTTTCAATATTTATTGCCTCAAAATTGTTTTTTTACGTGATTTTAATTTAGAAGTTGGATTTTATTTGTTTCTGATTTATGTAATGTATTAGGTTGCTTCAATTTCTTCTTCTTTTTTGCTATTTTAGTTTAATTTTTGGGTGCTTTTAACAAAGTTTAGCATTTTGTTATCTAGTCAAGAGTAGTTCATACTTCATCCCCTTGTTAATTTGTTTAAAAAGTAGATCATAGTCCGAGACGAGAAAGGGTTACAGATGTCGAGATTTGATCGGATGTCATCTCTTGAAGACTGCACGAATGAATCGGACCTAAATCCGGAACAAAAGAAGGGGTTTCGGTTTCGGATATTAGGTCTTGAGCTTAAACTTGTGGGATGTCACCTCTGAACTAAGTAGATAATACTCCAGGATAAGTGAAGGGGTTATGGATGTTAGGATTTGAGCTTGAACTTGTCGGATGTCACCTCATTTAGGAAGCAGCATGAGCTAATTAGACCATAGTCCGGGATAACGAATCGGACCTCAATCCGGAACGAAAGAAGGGGTTTCGGTTTCGGATATTAGGTCTTGAGCTTAAACTTGTGGGATGTTACCTCTGAACTAAGTAGATAATACTCCAGGTTAAGTGAAGGGGTTATGGATGTTAGGATTTGAGCTTGAACTTGTCGGATGTCACCTCATTTAGGAAGCAGCATGAGCTAATTGGACCGTAGTCCGGGATAACGGAGGGGGTTACTTATTAGACCACAATCCGGTATGTGGGATTCGAGTTGTTCATCACTTTACTATTACCTCTTCTTGTACTACTGATGGCAGAATTGGTTAGTTTAAAGTGTAAACCTCAATAAGTGCCTTACTAGGAACATATTTTAGTAATCTGTCTACGAGAAAGTAAACACAAACAGTATCATCGTCGAAACTTGGAGCTGAGTTGAATACTATAGATGTACAAAGTTGTGAAATCTGTATGCTTATATTTTGTATCAGAATTGGTTAGAGTAAAGCTCAGTAAGTACCTTACTAGCAACATATTTTAGTAATCTGTCTATACGAAAGTAAACACGAATGTTATCACCGTTGAGACCTGGAGTTTTTTACTGTTGAATGAATAATTTAGATGTACGGAGGTGTAAAATCGGTTTACTGATATTTTGTAGTTTATCCATTTTGATACCGATCCTAGGGAAAAGGCCATTGGCAATTTTTGCAGAATCACATTCAAAAGTAGTTGAAAACCACCTTTTTCTAATATTAGTGCTTATATATGATGTGAAAACATCGAGTTTCATTGTTCTTTTATGCTATATAATTCAGTCAATTGAACAAGAAACATCATTTTTCGTGAACAGGTTCATCAAATTTATCTCCCCATGCTATGACACTGGTGAGTGGCTTCGTTGCTGTAATCTCGGTCAATATAGTTATCGCATTCTACATATATATGGCAATCAAGGAACCCGTGGACAAGCATGAACCAGATCCAAAGTTTCTTGCTGATGCTAAAGCTAGTGTAAGTCGGCCAACAGCGGAAGCTTCAACCTCTTCCGAATCTGTAAAGAAACAAGAATAGAATAGCTGAAGCTACAAGTAACAACAATAGAGAGAATGGAATGATGAGGTCTGTGCTCCGTACTTGTGTCTTAAGATTAAGAAATTAAGTTCGTTTGTGGTGCTTTTGTTGTACATATAGACTCATTGCTTTCAGTCTTTTCAATGTTATTATCGAGTTTTGATATGTTCCCTGTGATTTAGTTTTTTGTGAACTTGTATTGACCTGCATTTTAGGGAATTATACTAATCTTCAATGTTATCCAGAGCTTCACTTAAGATTTTTCATGTTTGTGTTGTTGGTGTTTATAAGCCTTAGCCTTGTATGTCTTTCACGAACTTTTCATTTTGTCTCAAGTACTTATGTCCGACATGTTAGTTGGACAAATTCGGATATGGATATGAAAATATAATCTTATAGTAGTGTATATAAACAACCATAGGATGCATAGACATTCATCCCAAAGTGACAGCCACTAACCCCAAAGAAAACAAAAGTTGCAACCTGAAAGAGTATTTCTTGATACAGTAGGTGACCAATGGTGCAAACAGGAATATTTGTAAGGAGAATAACATGGTACCTAGAGAAGAAATTGAACATAGAATCAATATTCATAGTAATAGTAAGCTATTGCTTCAAGTACAAGATATTGATATTTCATGATAGAAAAAAAAGTTGCAGACAATCTAGGATTCAAACACGATTGGGTCTGGGATGATCCCAAGAGGCGGTGGCTGAATCTTTTCCGAAGAAAACTCATAAATTGGCTTTAAGCTTTCATCTTTTAAGTTATATATCCCCATATCATGTCCTCCATACAAGTAATCTTCTTCCATTCTCTCCCAACAATCATCGGTGAAATAAATGCAATTCTTCTCGCAGCTTGGAAAGAATCGAGTCGACGTCGACACTGAAATTGACTGGTTCCCACCTAAAAATAGAGCCCGATCGCTTAAAGTATCAATCTCCATCCATATCAGTTTTTTGAAATCCATCTTGTACACATGAAAAAAACATGTCCTGTAAGGACAAACCTTGATGTGATTGCATTCTTCAGTTAAAAGATCATGTTCATGAAGCAATGTCCCATCCCAATCCACATAGTCCCCAATGAATCTCACCACAAATAGAAATTCCCCACATGATTCAACCAAGTAAAACCTTATGGTGCAAACATCTATCAATGAGTTTATTTTGGCAAGTGACTTATCGGGAAACGGGACAGCAATGTCAGGCTTTTTCTCGACCGATCCGTCGTGGCCACGTAAATCCCAAACTTCAATATGGTTTCCATCACTCAGAGCATAGAGATAGTTTCCATGGCATATGATATCCTGGTAGGGCGGATGGTTAACGTGAAGAACCGTCCAGTAATTGTCTCCACTTCCATGATATGCAATCTCTTCACCATTGTTGCACAACAAAACCACACCATAGTTTCCATTGTTGTCATCAGGTTTTCCCGACAGAATCGCTTTCTGAACGAAACATTCTCGTAGTTGTTGTTTCCCACACGACCTGAACAAAAACCTACGAGAACCTCTTTCACCAGAGTTGAAATAGTCAAGTTCATATTGACCATTAATGTTCCTTTCCATTCTTTCTAATCCTAGCAGACGATCAATCGAAGGGAGCTCGATCTTCACCCTCTTCAAAGGGTTAAACAGACAGGGAACTGCCTTTTCTTGCAAGAAAATTAACCATCCACAAGACGAACCAATGCAGCAACATTCACTGAACTCTTTCGGCGCCGTTTTCAAGGTGTAAACACGATATTCACTCAGACTCAATATCCCATCGTAGCCATTGTTGTCGACGTCGGTTCCATCGCCTTCTTCTACCTGTTTCTTTGAAGGAAGCATGAGCCATGGCATCTTTGAAATCATCTCTTCTCCAAGTATATTCCATGAAGAACAAACTGATTTTGCTTGAGCCAGGTGGGTGAAACTTAACCTGTTGAAGATTGATTTCAAGATATCCGTAGAAAGTTCATCGATCCTTGATTTTAACGGCGATTGCTTTCTTCTTTCCATAGTAGCTTGCACCGCCATTGGAAGATGAAAAAAAAAGTTGTGGGAAGAAATTTCAAATTCTGAATGATACTTATAAGCAGACAAACTTGAGTTGCAAGAAAGAAATTTATAATTAAACCGACCTGAGTTCAAGAAACCTGATAACGGGGATAAATTATTACCTTCACCTACGATATGATACCCAATCAATTAACTTAATACATATTATATATTTTTTATATCATATTTACGAGAAATTTTATCATGGGTAAGTCTCACCACATCATCCAGGGGATCAACCACTAAAAAACATCCATCTCATCATTTTTTTCCATGTCATAATTTTTTAGTGAATCTTCACTCATATTTACTGTTAATTTATTTTAAAAATAATTTTTTCAAGTGAAGATCCACTTAAAAAAAATATGACATGAAAAAATTGACGAGGTGTGTGGTTTTTAGTGGTTGGTCCCATGAACACGTGGTGGGACTTACCCATGATATAATTTCTCCATATTCACGCATAAACATTGTCTAAATTATCCACTTTAATATCTTTGATTTAAAAAATAAAAAAAATATTACTAAAGATTTGTTGTGCTATCTTTCTCTTTGTTGTTCAAAATTTTCCTTAATTAATTTCTTCTTATTCTTTATAGATTTAGGGTATAGGGTTTAAGGTTTAAGTTTAAGGTTTAGGTTTAGAGTTATGGTTTAGGGTTTATGGTTCAAGGTTATGTTTTGGGGTTATGGTTTAAGTTTAGGGTTTAGGGGTTATGGTTTAGGGTTTAAGATTATAGTTTAGGGTTTTAAAAAATAATTAAGAAAAATTTTGAAGAATAAAGAAGCAAACAACATAAAAAATCTTTAGTAATATATTTTTTTAAAATCAAAGGCATTAAAGTGGATGATTTAAACGATACTTATGTGTGAATATAATATAAAAATATATAATATATATTAATTTAATTGATTGAGATTATATCTTAAATGACGTAATGGATTCATATAATAATTTCTCCTGATAACTAGGGTTTAAAATATGGAGCAGAGCTTATTACAACGGTAAGTTTACTCGATGAAGTAAAATATAGTAATAAAAATTGTTTAACATAAGACTGATATGTGATTTTTTTCACTTCCAACCTTGACATGTGTCCTTTAAGACTAACTTTATTTTTTTAAAAATTATATTATTTAAATAAATAGAAATAAAAGATATTTGTGTAGAAATACACAATCCCCAATCTCTTTTTCTTTCTTCCTGTTGATTTCAACTTACAAAAATAGTTAAATTTGGTTATTTTAATCTATGTATTTTCAATATTAAAATTTTTTGTCCCGACTTAAATAATAATTGTAAAATCTATATGTAATCACTAATTTTATCCGGGTCTAAACCCGTATTTTATTCTTATTTCACTTGAACATTGGGCTTGTAAGTATTAAACAAAAATAAAATTATTATTATATACATGTGTTTTTAATTCAAAAATCCAAAAATATTACCATACTATATACACTTATTTATTCCATTTTGCTTTAATTTTGTCCTATTATTTATTTATCTAAAAAAAAAAGAGAATCAAAAATATTATCTTTTATTTATGTAGGTATGCACGCATATTTTAAATATTTCTTTCAAAAAATCAAAAACATTATGTATATATTTATTATTTTAAATATTTCTTTCAAAAAATCAAAAACATTATGTATATATTTATTAATCGTTTCTAAAAATGTATATAAAATAAAAGGTTTTTACTTTAGTTTTTCTTCGTCTTACTTTGTTTGCTGTTTCTTTTATTATTATTATTATTATTATTATTATTATTATTATTATAAGGTAAATAAATAAAATAAAAACAAGTATGATATATTAAACCCAAAGTAAATAAATAATTAGTCTTTTTATATTTATTTCAGTCCAACACAATAGTTACACAACCCACTTTTTAACCCATTACATTTATAACCCAAAAAATAAATAGTTCACATATTAAAACAATCAGCCCATGAACAATTATACAAGCCCAAACCGGATAATTAATTGAAAACCCTAATCCCTTGCTTTATTGTATGCGTAGCCCATCTACCACTGTTGGATCAAATCCAGATCCAACGGTCCAGATACCATGGAGAAAACTCTTCAGCTCTCTACACGTGCCACGCGCACCCCTTCATCTCCCCTCACTCGCGCGTGCAGCCCACGCGCGGGCTGTTCGAATACCAGGAGACCATTTGTCTCCCAAGTTCGGCTGTCCGTCCTTTCCGATCGTCGTCGCCGGCCGTTTGATCGCCGGTGGTCCCCCGTCCAGCATCCACATCACACATGCAAACAAATCAAAAAGGGATGTCAGATCGTACAAAGGACAAACGATTAACAAATTTCAGAGATGTATCCACATATTACAACAATTTCAGGAAACAATTCAAAGGATTTCAGAGGCATCTCAGAGACCAACAAACATTTCAGAATGTAAATCGGCCAAATTTCAGAACCAAATACCAACAAAGCATTATCAGAAATTTCAGAGGGAAATCACAACAAATGCCAGCGCACACATGAATCCAAAGAATCGACATCAACAAATAGGAATTTTAGGAGCATTTTCTTTTTGGCTTGTAATATCACGGTTATTTAAACCGAAACAAAAGATGTAAACGGGGGGTTCTCCCATCAAATTCGAAATCAATACAAAAGCAAGAATTTCAGAGGTAAAGAAACCTCTTTGTTTTTTTCATTTTGAAAAGAAAGTTTAGGGTTTGTTTTTTTACCTTGAGGGGGCAACGCCGATTCATTCTCCGATTCTCCTTTTTCGCCGGCAATAAATTCACAATCATTGTGCCTCCTGGTGAGCCGAGCAAGGAGAGGAAACGAATGGGTCTCTTGAAAAAGATTATCTTTTCTATTTGATTTTCTTTGAATAACCTTGTTTTGGTTTTGGTTTTGAGAAACAAAAGTTTTAATCGGTTTTAGATTTTAAAAAGAGAGGCTTTTTACGGTTGTTTTTGGTTCGCCGGCCATCGTTGGCGGTGGTCAGAATCTGGAAAATGAGGCAGAGCTGAAGAACAGTGAATATTCATAGCTTTCTGGGTTTTTGTTTGAACTGAAGAGAGAATCGGGGGGAGTTTTTGGTTTCGATTTGTTTAAAATGAGAAAGCGGTGTTAATAAATTTTTGTTTGTGTTATATAGTGAGGGTTTTCTTTTAAAAATGAGTTAATAACCTTTTAAACCCCTCCGTGTATCATAATCCTCCCCTCAGTCCCCCGGTTTCTGAATCGTTCGCATTTTCGTCCCTTTTCGATTATTATAATTGTTTTTAATAAAGTTTTAATTTTTATTCGGTCCTCCCGCATTTGTGAATCTTTTTTTTAGCCCTTTCTCATTTCTAAATAACGTTTTGAGGGCTTAAAGGTTTTTAAATCCTTTTAATTCGGTCATTTACAGTTTTTCTTTTTATTATGATTATTTTGTTATATTTATTTAATGCAATTTATTTTACTGCACATATTTATTTTAATTACCTTTTATTGTTGTTTTTTTTTATTTGTACATATCTTAAATCTACAGTACATTCATTTTTCTGTTTTGTTTATATGTTTATTTTTTTTTTTATGCATTGTTTTTTATTTGTTAAATTATTATTTATGTGCTTACTTATTGTATATGCTTGCTTCTATCATGCATTCGAAAATAAGGAATAAGAATCTTTATTTACTTTTGATTTCTTTAATTTAATTGCAGTTTCTTTTTTTTTTATCTTTGTTAATATTAAAATATTTGTTTTTTATTTTGATTTTCGTTTTCCTTTTTTTCAATATTAATTTCTTTCCCTTATTTTAATTTCCTATATGCCGTTTTGTTTCCTTTTTATAAAAATATAAAATTTAAACGCTATTTTGGCTTTGAAAGTTGGAATGGAATTAAATTCATTTTAATTGTATTTATTATTTCCAAACATGCATTCAATGCTTTAATATTTTTTTTTCCTTAATGCCGCATGGCAACTCTTTCTTTAATTTGTTCTTTTCCCATGCATAAATGACATATATAATATAATTGGTATTCACACTTTATGGTATGTATTATATATTTATGGACATTTAATTTATATTATATTTACGTATTATACCTATGTGTTATTATTACCACTTACATTATTACTACTTATATTACATAGTATATTACTTATGTACTTATGTTATATATATATATATATATATATATATGTTGTTTATTTTTACCTAACTTACATCCATTCCATAATTAATAAATCTAATTCAAACGTCTTTATTCGGTCGTAACGGGCCCGTGTTCCAATGTAGTGGTCGCGGTGTATGCGTTGCCTCCGAATAAAGACACGAAAAAAAATAAAATTGATTCGAATCTTTAAACAAAAATTAATTTAAATGTCACTTTAATCCGAAAAATCTAAAATTAATTAAGCGGTAATTTAATAAAGGTGCCAATTTTGGGCGGTTTTAAACCCTAAACCCGTTTTTAACCGTAACCGACTCTCGAACCCAAATCATTTCAAATCTCTGGCCTTTTTTTACGGTGTCCGGTCTACCAAAAGTAACCGGTGGCGACTCCACCCTTTTTTAAAAATCCCTAATTTTAAAATTTTCCTTTTCAATCTAAAATTCCCTTTTTTTAATCTCAAATCCCTAATTTCAACTTTTCAATTCCCATTTTTTAAAGAATCCTAGATTTCAAATTTCTTTCAACATTTCTATTTTTTTACACAATTTAAAAACCTAATTTTTAAATTTCCCCAAAATTTTATTTTAAACCCATATCCCTAAATTCCACTTTTCAAACCCTAATTTCAATTCCACTAGTGACCCTTTCTCCACTTTTTTACTACACACCCATATTATTTTATAAGGGTCGCTACAGTTCAAACCCAAATCCCTAAATTCCACTTTTCAAACCTTAATTTAAATTCCACTAGTGACCCTTTTTTCCTCTTTTACCACACCTATTATTATTTTAAGAATTTTATAAGGGTCGCTACAGTTGGCGACTCCGCTGGGGACCAATTTTTCAAACGAGTCAAGCCTTGTTTTTAAATACCGCTTAATTAATTTTGGAAGTTGTGGAATAAAGTGACAATTAAATTATTATTTATTTATTAATTCGAGCTTTCAACACATTTCAACCCGTCTCTAAGTGGGGGGAAAACGCTATGCTTTCGTGAGGATATTGTTCCTCCGTATGGGCCTAGCAAAGTACCTTCGGGGCTCGACTATCCTATGCTTTCGTGAGGATATTGTTCCTCCGTAGGGGCATAGCGAAAGGGTCCTCCCAAATTGAACTCGATTGAGATGAGCCTATAATGGGTGATGATCGGGGGCCTTGCTACTCTTAGAAGAGGACAACAAGGACAATTTGGGTACCTCCTAGTACCAAAATTGCATATAGAGAACATAGTCAACCCACCCCGTTAGAGCCATGCGGATAACCTAGGTGAATTAGGCATGATATCTAGATTTTGTTTATCTTTTTCTTCTTTCGTATCATTTATTTGTGTAATTTATTTATGCTTCTGTTATTTATGTTATCCTTACTAACACATTTCCCTTTTTCTACCGTTTGTTTTTTCCCCAGCGGAGTCGCCAACTGTAGCGATCCCTTATTAAAAAAGTTAAATATTAGGTGAAAATGAAAATAGGGGTCACTAATTTTAAAAATTAAGAATTAGGCTTTAAAAAATGGAACCTTTTAAATTTAGGGTTTAAAGTTTAGAAATTAGGGTTTGGAAAACCTAAAAAATAAACTGAGAATTTAACTAAAATTAGGGATTAAAAAAATGTTGGGAATGTTTAAAAATTTTGGAGTCGCCACCGGTCACTTTTGGTAGACCGGACACCGTAAAAACCAGAGATTCGAAGTGTTTGGGTTCGAGAGTCGGTTACGGTTTAAAAACAGGTTTAGTGTTTAAAAACTGCCCAAAAATTGGTACCTTTAAAATAAATTACCGCTTAATTAATTTTGAATTTTGAATTTTGAATTAAGGTGGCATTGAAATTATTTTTTATTTTAAGATTCGAATCAATTTTATTTTTACCGGGTCTCTATTCGAAGGCAACGCATACACCGCGACCATTGCATTGGAACGCGGTCCCGTTACGACCGAATAAAGATGTTTTAAAATTAAATTAATTAATTAAGGAAGTGTGGAAGTGGTAACTTAGCAAAAAACAATAAAACAATAATATGCACAAAAGAATAAAAACATGACATAAAAGAAATGAAGTACTTAAATTAAAAGAAACAATAATGTGACTAAAACAAAACGCATAAATATAAACAAAATCTATATAAATAAATAAGGCATGATGCAATAAGAGTAACATAAACTAAATGATTACAAAGGAAAATATAAAACAAAATTTACAAGAATTCAAGATACATATATAACAAAACAAGCATTCATGAATGTCATGATAAAAGCTAATGAAGCAAGTAACCTAACATAATATAACAAAAGGCACAAGAATAATCATGCAAAATAAATGCCAAAGTATATGTCACATGTAAGTAATAAAGTAAATACAAACAAATAAATGGGCATGTTAACATACAAGGCTAATGTAACGAAGAGATCAATAACTAAACATGAGTATATAAAAAAAATTAAATGATACATGTACAACAATATGAAAATAAACATAAACAAAAAAAAAGAGTAGCAAAAATATATACATGTTGTAATGAGATAAATAAATAAATGGACAATAATATAAAATGCATGAATAATAAAAAACATAAAATAAAATAAGATAATAAAATAAAATCAAAATAAATGTAAAATAAATAAAACCAAAACTGTAAATGGCCAAATTAAATGTAAAAAAAGGTAAAAGGGACTAGGAGAGTAAATTGACCAAGGGGAAGGGTTAAAAAAAATAAAAATAAAACGCGGAGGGACCTTTTAAAATAAAACCAAATTTAACATAATAAAAATCATCAGAATGGTGACTAAATTGAAATACGCAACAAAAGTCGAGGGACCTGAGGGATGAAATCGAGGGGACGGAGGGATTTAAATGAGGTAAATAACCCATCTCTTTTTATAAAGGAGTATAAAACACAATCTTTTTTATTTTCCTTCATTTTTGCTAAGAGACGAAACTCAGAGCTTCAAAAAACCTCTGTAATTCTGGGGATTTGATGAACACATTCAAAGTGTTCATCTTATTTCTCCAGAAATCACCGCAAAACGCCGCAAATCCCAGATTCTGGCCACCGCTAGCGGTGGCCGGCGAAGCAAAACTCTCAAAAACCTCTCCTTTCCAAGCCAAAACCGCACTCAAAACACCCCATTTCTGATTTAGACACCAAAACAAACACAAAAAAAAGAACTTTGAAACCTTTCGAGAAAGAAAAACAAAAAGAAGACTCTTTTTTGAGTAAGGCTAGAGGCGAAAAAAAACAAGGAGGAGTCTCCTCTCCACTTCGGCTTACCAACAACGACCCAAGGATCGCGAGGCTTGTTGCCGAGTTCGAGATCGGAAGAATCAAACCGAGAAAAAGCAAGGTAAACACCACTAAAAAAATTCCCTTTCGATTCTTTTTTTTTATACGCGTATGAATAAAAAGGGAGGTTTTTTTACCTCAAAATTCTATACTTCTATTGATTGGTATGGTGGCCGAGAGCCTTTACAGAATGAGAATCGGTCCTCTTTATAGCTGATTCGAAAGTTACATGAAAAAAGAAAAACTAGTAGTATTCTCTATTTTTTTTTGGATGTATGTTGATATGCCTCTGATATATTTCTGGAAATCCTGAAATTTTGGCTCTGCAATGTGCGTTGGTTATGTGTCTGAAATCTCTGCAATTTCAGCCGAATGCTTCTGAATTTCTCTGAAATTTTCTGCGGTTTTTGGGTTGTAATCGTACACATTCTGACACTTGATTTGTTTGTTTGTATGAGTCACGAACGGAGGCTCGTCGGAGTTCAAAAAAGGGGTCACCGACGACTATCAGACGGCTGCCGGAGAGATGAAAGGTCGCCTGGGGAGCTGAGTAGTCAAACGCGTGTTTCCTACGCGCGCGTGGAGAAGCTGACTGGGCGCGCGTGGTGCGCACGCGGGATCTGGAGGCTTCTGTCTCATTAATCTCGACCGTTGGATCAAAGATTTGATCCAACGGCTCAGATGCGGCTGCGCAAAGATGAACAAGCGTTAGGGTTTTTGTTATTAATCCGGGTTTGGGCTACGACTTGGGCTTGATTTTTATTGATATGGTTTTAATGTATGGGCTAGATGTGTAATGGGCTTATATATTTTTATACCGGGCATTTGTAATGTGGACTGTTTATTATTATTTATTATTTTGGGCTTATTCATTTATTTTATTTTATTTATTTAAAATGTAATGATAATAATAATAATAATAATTACAATAATAAAAATGGTAAAGATAAGAAATAAAACAAAAATAATAAAAATAAAATAATAATAATAATAATAATAATAAAAATAATAATAATAACAATAATAGTAAAAATGATAAAATAATAATAGTAAAAATAATAATAATAGTAATAATAATAAAAAGATAAAATGATAATAGTAATAATAACAAAAGGATAATAATAGTAAAGATAATAATAATAAGAAGAAAATAATAGAAAGACTAAAAATAAACTATATATGTATGTTATTTACAAAATATCAAGTTGATAGAATTTAGGTAATACAAAATTTAAAAAGGTAAACAAATACCATTTTTTTTGCATTTTGATTATCGAATACAAGCCCGTTATTCGAATTAAAATTAAAATTAAAACACGAATTTAGACCGGATAAAATTAGTGATTACAGTTGCCCCTCTTTGCTTATCGTTGTAAAACAATGATGAAGCAAAGAAAAAAAAACACTAATTTTATCCGACTTTCCTGTTCGAAGACTGTTTTGTGAGCCCATTTTTCTTGTTTCTGATAGCCCTTTTATCCCGATGATCCCCTATTCTGCTTTGCCATGAACAACCTCCCAACTCAAGACCTCCTGTACACATAAAAAGATTTCAGAAGCCAATTTTGATCCCGTTACTTAGATATTTTGAACAAATTAAAAGATTCTGAGCCATGGGTCTCCCCTCTACGAGACTTTAGCCCTGAACTGTTGAAGAAGTTGATCCTTCCTATATAGAACCAACTTCTAAAACTTCGAGTCTTTCCTATATGACTCTTCGGAATAGTCCTCGATCCGAGTTTCTCCTATATGAAACCCTAAATTTAAAATTCTATCGATGTTGATCCTTTCTCCGTAGGATCCACATCTTCGAGATGCTCTGATTTCTGATCATTGCAGCATCTGACGGTCCCTCTCTTCGAGCGTATACCGTGATGGGCGACCCCTCTCTTCGAGCGTATGTCGCAAAAATAATGTTGATCCCTTCTCCGTAGGATCTACATCTTCGAGATGCTCTGATTTCTAATCATTGCAGCATCTGACGATCCCTCTCTTCGAGCGTATACCATGATGGGCGACCCCTCTCTTCGAGCGTATGTCGCAAAAATAATGTTGATCCCTTCTCCGTAGGATCTACATCTTCGAGATGCTCTGATTTTTGATCATTGCAGCATCTGACGGTCCCTCTCTTCGAGCGTATACCGTGATGGGCGACCCCTCTCTTCGAGCGTATGTCGCAAAAATAATGTTGATCCCTTCTCCGTAGGATCTACATCTTCGAGATGCTCTGATTTCTGATCATTGCAGCATCTGACGGTCCCTCTCTTCGAGCGTATACCGTGGTGGGCGAGCATTGAAGTGCTAGTGTTCTTTTTTCCTGTAAATGCATATGATATGACATGGTACGGGTTAGCATGCTCCTATTCTACATGATGCATGTTCGAGTCGCAAACGAAAGTCATTGGGGTCTGGTCTCTCTGGTTTCACATCTTCTCTGTAATCGCTCCCTATGTTAGGACCCAAGCCATCTTCTGACTTGAACAACGAGATTCCTAAATTTACTCCTTTCAGGACACCCGTTTGCAGATTTTTACTCTGACGACTTTCTTCTTCGTTTTTCCCTTTTTCTTTTCTCCCCTTTTTTCCTTCTTCTTCTTCTTCTTCTTCTTCTTCTTCTTCTTTTTTCTTCTTCTTCTTTTTTCTTTCTCTTTTTTTTCTTTTTTTTCTTTCTTCCTTTTTTTCTTTCTTTTTTTCTTTTCTTTCTTTTTCTTTTTTCTCTTTTCTTTCTCTTTCTTTCCTGTTTCCTTTGCAGATAGGTAGGGTGAAATCCTAACCCAAACCTGTCCCTCTTGTCAATGACACTTTTGACTTTCAGACATCCTTGCAAATTCTTTCCGAGTCCTTTCCCTTTCCTAGCCCCTCTTCCGACAGTCTCAATCACCACCATCTTAGTGCAATTCGAGTATCTCGGGGTTGGAATCCGACTTCCCTCCGCCACAAAAGTAGCGTTGATGAATTCTAAGGCCCGGAAGGAGCATTCTAGGGCATCTTCAGCGGGGGGCACATAGAGAACGTCCGAAGTTACAGCAGCAACAACGTCTTCTTCCGCTTTGACTGTCACAAGCTTTCCCTCCATCACATACTTCAGCTTCTGATGAAGGGAAGAAGGGACAGCCCCGGCTGCATGAATCCACGACCTCCCTAATAAGCAATTGTATGACGGTCGGATGTCCATCACCATAAACTCTATGACATATTCAACTGGGCCTATAAGCAGGGGTATCTCAATTTTCCCGGCCACTTCCCTCTGAGTACCATCAAATGCCCGGACAGTATTCTGACAGAACTTCATATGAGAACCATCAATAGGCAGTCGTTGTAAAGTAGCCATGGGCATAACATTAAGGGCAGACCCGTTATCGATAAGCACTCCGGGCAAAACATGCCCCTTGCAGTGAGTTGTGATATTGAGGGCCTTAGTTGAGCCTCTTCCTTCCTCTGGGATTTCATCATCACTAAAAGTGATATAATTATCGGTAGCTATGTGATTCACAATCTGATCAAGCTTCTTGACAGTGATATCTTGTTCTACAAAAGTTTGATTCAACACCTTTAGCAATGCTTCTCGGTGTTTTTCTGAATTCAGTAGCAGGTCGAGCACCGTGATTCTAGCTGGTTGTTTTCGGAGTTGATCAACCACATTGTATTCACTGTGGTTCAGGAACCTTAAAAACTCTTGGGCTTGGGCCTCAATTACGGGCTCGAGAATCTTCGAGGGAGGATCATCCCCGAATACTTTTTCTGCCTCTGGTTCAACAAGTTTGCCCTTACCCTTTTGTTCGTCGGGTTTCTTCTCCTCTTGAGGAGAGTAACATCTCCCGCTTCTTGTAAAGTGCCCCACTTTATTCACTATTTCAGAATTCTGTCCCAATGCCTCACCTTCCTGAACCGACCTTCCCTCTTCCGGAGTAAGGGCCCCTTATACTCCTGGATTTCCGGGTGTAGTGATATTGGTGGCGTAATTCCAAGGCACCCTCTGTGTGCTTTTAAAAGGAAAGGTCGAGGGAGGAGAAATTATGAGCCTCGGAGCATTTTGGCTAGAAGACCCCTCCTCGTCCACCCTACGACTGATGATAAAGGGTCTCTGAGCAGTGTATTTGTTACTTAGGATATCTGTCATACAAATTTCTGGATTTTCCTCCTCACATTTTGCGAAGAACTCAATTTCTTTAGTATCCATGAGTGCTTGCACCTTACTCCGAAATTCCGTGCAAACCTGAATGTCATGATCACTAGACTGATGATATTCGCAGTATCGACCACATCCCTCCTTCACAATTACCATTCCTCGGTCTATCAAACGGGCCATGCATAAATGTCGGAACACCCATCTCAAAGGGGATTGTATATCTGATACCATAGATATGGCCTTCTTAGGGGATTCTTTCTCAATATTATTGATCCCCTGATTCCCGTGGTTAGGAAGTGGGTTGCTTGTGGTACTTGGTTCCCCCAACTGTAAGACTCCCGTATTTAGCAAATTCTGAACAAGCTTTTTGAAGGCTATACAGTTCTCAATGTTATGACCCGGAACGCCGGCATGATATTCACAGTGTGCTTTCGCATCATACCATGCTGGATATGGTGGACTGAAAGGAGTCACATGGAAAGGTCGTACCAAATCAGCTTTGTGTAGCTGAGCGTACAACTCCTTGTACGGGATTGGGATCGGGGTGAAGGTCGTCTTCTCAAATTCCTTCTTTGGCTTCCTATCATCTCTTCTACCGCCTCCCTGAGTATTGCTAGCCGACTGTGGCTGCGATATTGTTAAATTCTGACACGTTTCAAAAGCATTCACCTCGTGCTCCTTTCTCTTAAATTGCTTTTTGAGCGATTCACCTCCCTCAATCCTACCACTTTTGATGGCCGCCTCAATGCGTTCACCGGTCATGACTAATTCAGCAAAGTTACTTATCGGATTGCTGATGAGTCGGTCGTACAACACCCCTCTCAAAGTATCCACAAACATCGGAGCGATTTCATTTTCGCGAAGTGGCGGTTGTACTTGTGCCGCGAGATCTCGCCATCGCTGAGCATATTCGCGAAGGCTTTCACTTTTCTTTTGTTCTAAATTTTGTAACATGAGTCTGTTGGGAATCATATCAGTAACATGCTTGTACTGATCAATGAAAGCTTTTGCTAAGTCCTTCCATGACTTAATCTGTGCACGAGTCAACTGATTATACCACCTCGCCGCTGACCCTATCAAGCTATCCTGGAAGCAATGAATAAGAAGCTTTTCATTGCTGGTAAATCCTGCCATCTTCCGACAAAACATAGTCACATGTGCAGTGGGACATGTTGTGCCGTCGTATTTTTCAAACTCAGGCGTTCTGAATTTCGGGGGAATTTCTACATCGGGGACTAAGCTAAGGTCGCCCGCATTCAATCCAAGAGAATCCTCTTCTATTTCTCTAACCCGGAGCTTTTCTTCAAGGTCTTTCCTAGTCTCCTCAAGCTGTTTAGAGAATTCTGCCTTTACTCTACTGAACTTTTCAAGTTCATCCAAATCAGGCACGTTTTCGCCCGCATTCTCATCACTTTCAGCCGCCCCAAACAATGGATTCTGAATCGATGTTCCGGCTCGAAAACTAAATGTTGCTCCCTTTTGTGGGGCAGGGGCTGAGCCGATAACAATGGGAGAATATGCCTGTTCTACCCCAGTTTGAAAAAAATATGATTAGTTTTTTTTTTATTTTTAGGGTAAATGTTATATATATATAGTTAGGGTAAAGGGTAACATGTATAATATGGTAGAAAATATAGTATGTATAATATGTATATTTAAATCCGACAATTTGGTTAAACAAATTGAAAAAAAAAACATTTTTTGTGCATTTTTTAGAAAATATTTTTGTTTAGTTATACTTCATAATTTTAGTTAAAATTAAGTAATCGGTCTATTTAATTATTTATAATATTTATAAATTTTGTACTTTGAAATATTACATAGTCTAATAATTTTGATATTCTCAAATTCTATAAAGATTGAAGTTTACACACGTATCCTAAAAAAATGAGAGAAAATTTTGGTGATATTTTAGATGAATAAATATATAAAAAAATCAGATTGAAAGAAAGTATAAATATTAATATTTAAGGTAGTAAATCTATCAAGTTTAGTAGATTTATTAATTCCATTTGTGTAAGTTTTTTCTTATATAAGTAAAATTTTTTTATCTTTTTATTATGTCTTCCTTTATATCTCTTGTTAAAAATTTTTAAAAAATTAAATTTTAAACCTTAACTCTTATTTTTTATATCCTAAATCATATACCCTAAAAAATACACACTATCCTTAATTTCCTAAACCCTAACCTAAAACCCTAAATCCTAGACCCTCTAATTTAAAAAGAAAACATGAATAAAAACATGAGAAAGAGGTAGACGATTTATACCCATAAATTATCTCAAAAAGGTAAACTAATAGACATAAACTACGGTGTGAGATTTATTAATTCCATTTGTGTAAGATGGTCAATTTTTCTATTCAATTCATCTCTTATTCGATATCAAATCATATTAATCAATTGAGTCAGGAATAAATAGTTTCATTAATTCAACTGATTTAATATAATCGAAGATCAAATGAATTTTTGTGAGCCGATAGTAAAACGAAATATAGAATAAAATATAACAGTTTCAACCACTTATGATTTTTAGTTATATTTAAGTCAATATTAAACTAGTACGTTGATCATGAATCATGGTCTTCTAAATTAGATCCTCGATTTGATTCTTTCAACATTAAATTAAATTGAACTCCGTAAAATTTGAGTTTGTAACATGCAGTAACGTTTTAGTAATGTAAACATGATTAATATAAAAAGGATTGTTATTTTGGTAAAAATTGTCTATCTTTCTATTATGTCTTTATCCATGTCGCCTATTGAAAATTTCTAAAAAAAGAATTTTAAACCTTAACCCGTATTTTCTATATCCTAAACCCTATATCCTAAAAAATACATCCAACCACTAATCCCTAAACTCTAACCATAACCCCTAACTTAAAACCCTAAACCCTAAACCTCTAATTTGAAGCGAGACACAATTGAAAATATAAGAAAGAGGTATATAATTTTTACCCGTTATTTTGAATTGAACTCTAAATTACCGTAACCATCGATTTTAAAATTCAACTTTAAACAGGATTGTTATTTTTATGATTTTTTTTGACAAATGTTGCTGAATTTTTATTAAATTCATAAAAAATTATAATTACATCATCTTCAAGAAGTAAAAAAATTGGATTAAACAATCCAACCATTTTACAATAAAAAAACAGAGAAATTAAAATTCTTATGAAATTAAGCATACCAATAAAATTTAGAAGCTTCTTGAATCTCCTTGTCTCTGTCCAAACGAGACGCATAAAGAAGGAAGGAGTTGTAGACGATCCAAACTGTCATGTAAAAAACATCGCTACCCAAGACTGATTTCATCGACAAACAACCATCAACCGGAGTGGGGATATAACTTTTCGAAAGACCACCGACAGAAATATAAATCAAAAACTAGCGTCGATTGAATCAAACCACAAGAGCAGATAAATCAAACCACCGACAAACAACAATCGGTCGCTAGGGTATGCTGCAACGTGCCACAAGAGCAGATGAATCAAACCATAAAACGAAAACATGTCAAAAAGACAGAAGAAAACGTGTCACAAGAACATAAAACGTGCTATAAAAGCAGAGATTCTTATTAAAATTAAAAATAAAAGTAATAGATTATAGATCCGATGATCGACAACCAATACTAGGATTGATTGTCGACTACCGATCAAAGGGAAAGATCAAAGTGAAGAACGGTTAAGAACAAAAAAAAAATTAGAGAAAAAACAGAGCGACTAGGGTTTTTTTATGCTATAATTTTTATTGTTAAAATTATTTAGTTTTATTTTTTATGAAATTTTACTTTTGTATAAATTGAATTTTACATATAATATATAAAGGGGTTTCCTTGTTTAACTTAAAGATTTTCAGATATAATTCAACTTAAAGATTCTCTCTTTCTTCAAAAGGACAACACCGTACGTGTTTACTCTATAAATAAGACGCTAATTAAGATGTTCCATCTATACAAACAAAATCTAAATCCATGGCAAGCTTCACCACCTTCTCTTCTATTCTCCTCATCTTCCTTTTCTCTTCCGTCGTCACGTCCCTCCCTCTGTCAACCAATTCACGCTGGATCGTCGACGATACAGGACGACGTGTGAAACTGGCCTGTGTAAACTGGGCGTCCCACATGGAACCGGTACTTGCCGAAGGACTCAGCAAGCAGCCTATGGATACCATTGTCAAACGGATTGTGTCAATGGGGTTCAACTGTGTTAGGTTCACCTGGCCACTTTATCTCATCACCAATGATTCCTTGGCATCCCTCACCGTTAGACAATCCTTTCAACGACTCGGCCTCCTCGAATCCATCGCCGGAATCCAAGCCAACAACCCTTCCATCATCGATCTTCCCCTCATCAAAGCTTATCAGGTATGACTATAAAAACATATATCATGAATAAACTTTACGGTATTGAATAAAAATATTATTTTTTATATATGATTCAGACAGTGGTATCAAGCTTAGGGGAAAACAATGTGATGGTCATACTTGACAATCATATAAGCAAGCCCGGGTGGTGCTGTAGTAATCTTGACGATAATGGTTTCTTCGGTGACAAGTACTTCCACGCGGATGAATGGATCAGCGGGCTGACACGGATGGCCACCTTATTCAAAGGCGTCACCAACGTGGTCGGCATGAGCTTGAGGAACGAGCCCAGAGGTCCGAAACAAAACGTAAACGATTGGTACAAGTACATGCCGAAAGGAGCCGAAGCAGTGCATTCAGCAAACCCGAATGTTCTTGTTATACTTTCTGGATTGAGTTTCGACAGAGACTTGTCATTCATCCAGAATCAACCACTAGAACTGACGTTTAGTAAGAAACTCGTATTTGAGGCTCATTGGTATGGATTCTCCGATGGGCAGACCACATGGTTGGACGACAACCCGAACCAAGTTTGTGGCAGAGTGACGACATACATGATGAGGACATCAGGGTATTTGGTTGATCAAGGATACCCGTTGTTCATTGGTGAGTTCGGGATCGATCAAAGTGGAGCCAATGTCAATGGCAACAGGTACATCAGTTGCTTCTTGGGTGTGGCAGCTGAACTTGACCTGGATTGGGCCTTGTGGACACTGGCTGGGAGTTATTACGTGAGAGACGGCGTAGTCGGGTTAAACGAGTACTACGGAGTCTTGGATTATAACTGGTGTGGAGCCAGGAATTCGAGCTTCGTACAAAGAATTTCAGCTCTCCAGTCTCCTTTTCGGGGTAAGCCAAGTGCCAACTTATACTACTTTCTTTTTTATCCAACATGGATGTCAACTGAAAACATGATGTTGTTCTGCAATGACATATGCAGGTCCGGGTATATCAGAAGCCAAACCACACAAAGTGATCTTCCATCCCTTAACAGGGCTTTGTGTCACCAGGAAATCATTGCTCCACCCATTGCGGTTAGGTCCCTGCTCCGACGCCTATCCTTGGAGTTACTCGCCCGAGAAGATTTTAGTGGTAAAAAAAACTCGTTTCTGTTTACAATCTGAGGCATCCGGGACATCGGTGAAACTCGGTATCTTCTGCAGCGACTCAAATTCCAAATGGGAAATGATATCCGATTCCAAGATGCATCTCTCGTCTAAGCTGGGAGATGGTAAATCCGTGTGTCTCGATGTAGCGTCGGACAACACCATCATCACAAACGATTGCAAATGCCTAAGTAAAGACAAGACCTGTGACCCTTCTAGCCAATGGTTCAAACTGGTGGACAGCACAAGGAGCGGCACAAGAGTGGGACGATCCTTGTTGCAAAGCTTACGCAGAAAGGGTTTGGTTGGTTGAGCAAATGGGATCACTGAACCTACTGTTCAAGGCATCGGTTAGGGCAACTCCATTTTTATCTAGCATCTAGCTTTAGATTTATTTAGATTTAAATGTTTAGGAATGAAATGAAATTAGGTTGTTGGCGGGCACACCCCAAATTTTCTTCTTCTTCTTTAATTTATTAGTCTTTTAAATTTAATCTCGATATACGTTTTCCGCTAAACTCCTCTCTATTAAATATTAATAACTCCAAAAGAAATTGGACTCATACTTGTTTCCCACCCGATCTGAACATAAACCTACCAGAAACTCTTTCAGCAGAGTTGAAATGACCAAGTTCATATTGCCATTAACATTCCTTTTCCATCCTTTTTAACCCTAACAAACGATTAACTAAAGGGAGCTCAATCTTCACTAGCTTCAAAGGGTTAAACAGACAAGGGACTGCCTTTTCTTGCAAGAAAAGCAATCATCCATGAGATGAATCAATGCAGCAACACTCACCAAACTCCTTTGGCACCGTTTTCATGCTGTAAACACGATTTTTACTCAGACTTAAGAACCTAGGTAGCCATTGTTGTCGACGTCGATAGAAAAACGAGATATGGAATAAAACTATAACAGTTTGAATCACTGTGATTTTTTTATTATATTAAGTCAATGCTAAACTAGTTGATCATGAATCATGATCTCCTCAACTAGATAGATGGTTTGATTCTTACAACATTGATCCAATTTGAACTAGACAATTTTTGGGTTCGAAACTTGGAGTAACCTTTTTAGTAACGTATGTATATATGTATGTATGTATGTATGTATGATGTTGTGATAATGGTAGTCGATGTTGGAGCATGTGAGGTGACATTGTATCCAACCTATTTCATGGTTCAAGATTATCAAAACAAGTGCTTCATAAGGAACATTATTTAATATAATTAGTCGAAATTTAAAAAATTTAACTTTCAAAAAGTCAATAAGATACATAATTTATGGAACAAAAGAAAAAATATTTTCAATAACGCTTCATATCATCAATTTAACGGACATTAACGATAGAGTGACAATTTTGTTAGAAATGGATAAAGTTAGTGACCGTGATGTGAGTTTTCAAACTTTAGTGGTAAAAGTAGAAATTTCGTCAAACATTAGTGACCGTTGTGTAGTTTACTCATAATGTAAATAAAAAAAATGCGAATAGAAGTCTCGTATACTTCCTGCAATTCTGTTTCTGATGCCGTACATCTACTAATTATTTTAATGACATCATAATTTTGATTTATTATTAATATTATAGATATATAAATTAAATTATGATTAAATTAAATCAAAGGAATTAAAAGTTTGAATTTTTAACAGAGTAAAGGGATTAAAATCAGAATTAGACCGAATATGGAAGTCCAAGTGGCAACATCAGGGTTGATGCATACAAGTAGACAGAATAGACCAAACCGCACGGGAGTATTTCACCCTTGACTAAGATTTTCCCACGTCATCCATTTTTAGCCTTTCGCCTTTATTTATTAGGGTAAACTACAATAAATGTCATTCAATTATGGATATAATTATATTTGAATTATCTGATTAATAAAAATTATATTTTAGTTATTTATTTATGAGTAATATTATATCTGGATTACTCACTAATTAAAGGTTATATTTGAGTGACTCAAATGTAATCTTATTTATAATTAAATGATCCAACTGTAATCTTTATTAATTGAGTATTTTAAATATAACCTTAACCATAATTAAATGACCTAAACATAACATTTAATAATTTAGTGACCTAAATATAACCTACTTATAATTGAGTGATTTTCTTTGTAGTTTACCCTATTTATTAATTTTCTTCTCCGCATCCCAAAGAAGGTAGAAATTATATCATTGTTCGGTCCATGTACACGTGGTAATGAGACTGACCCATGATATAATTTTTTCTAACGGCTCGAATATTAAAATATCAGAGTTTTAGGGTTTTACATTCCCAGCTCCTTCCCTGCACTCCAGAAAAGAAAACGCGAGAAAGAAAAGAAAAATAACCCTTCACATAAGTAAGCTCTCTTCTGTATATTTCTTGATTTTTCTTTGTTTTTTTTAATCTTTATAATTCCTTGACTATTTGTTTATTATTTGTGTTTTACCTTTATATATGGTGTTCTTCTTTAGTTTTGGTGTTTTGGGTAAACCGAGGAATCGGTAATGGAAGCTTTTTCTCAAAGGAAAATCAAAATACTTCTTTTGTTTTGTGATGTTCTCTTGTTTCTTATGGGATTAATTAGTCTTGAAGTTGTTCATTTTCTTTCTTTTACAAATGAACTGATTGATGTTTAGTTGGATTTTTCAATTTATTTTTATGTTTTGTTCCCTTGTAAATTTACAGATTATTTGTGATAAATACTAGGGGAAAGCCAAGATGCAGGCTTGTAGTGGAGCTGCAATGACGGGTTCTTTGCAACAGCCTATAAGGATCAAAGTCAATAGGCCAACATTCCCTTTAAAACGGTCTGGTTACTCTGGTATGAAGTTTAACTTTGTACAACCCTGTAGAGCTCAACTTGAAAGTAGCTTAGTTACTGGGAGGCCTCCCTCTTCGGATTCTGTCCCTGTACTTGAAACCAGCTTTGTGGATCATGGCCTCAATGAAGCTGATCCCGACGTCCGAGCTATTATTAACAAGGAGAAGGAGAGGCAGTTCAAAAGCCTTGAGCTTATTGCCTCAGAGAATTTTACATCCCGAGCAGTGATGGAGGCTGTTGGGTCATGTCTCACAAACAAGTATTCCGAAGGGCTACCTGGTAAAAGGTATATTGAATTAAGCAGTAATCTTTGTGATCTTGGATTTATTGTTTGTAGTGAATTATCTTATTGTTTATTGCAGGTACTATGGGGGCAATGAGTTCATTGATGAACTTGAAACACTTTGCCAAAAGAGGGCTTTGGCAGCATTTCATTTGGATGAAAACAAGTGGGGTGTTAATGTTCAACCCTTGTCGGGTTCTCCTGCTAATTTTGAGGTTTATACAGCAATTCTTAATCCACATGATCGAATAATGGTAAGATATGTCTTCCTGTTTTAGCTTTTGTAACTTATTTCTCTCTGTTGGATGGTACATCATACATGTATAAATGGTGCTTAATATAATGATGTAGGGTCTGGACTTGCCTCACGGCGGACATTTGTCACATGGATTTATGACACCTAAAAGACGAGTATCTGGCACATCTATCTATTTTGAGTCGATGCCTTACCGACTTGATGAATCCACAGGTTATGCATCCTTGTTGTTGGACTTATATTGTTTAGTGCTTGATAGGCTTGCTTGGGGGTTGATTCAATTTGCTTGACATTTGGAACAGGCCTTGTCAATTATGATATGCTTGAGAAAACAGCTACCCTCTTTCGACCAAAACTCATAATTGCTGGTGCTAGTGCTTATCCTCGGGATTTTGACTATCCTCGCATGAGGAAGGTAAGCCCTAATGTGCTTATTGGTTGTGCTATATTTCCTGCTATCACATTATATATTGTACTGCATATATGCTTTCATTTAGCATATAACTTATGGAATTGGTATCTGGTGGAAGATTGCAGATGCTGTCGGTGCATTTCTCATGATGGATATGGCTCATATAAGTGGACTTGTTGCTGCTTCTGTAGTTGCTGATCCCTTTGAATATTGTGACATTGTGACAACAACTACACACAAGGTTTGAGAACTGAGATTAATGTATTCAAATACTGTGTTGAAACTATGTTTGTTTTCACGTCACATACTGGTAGTTTTGCTTGTTGAAATATTTATATTTAAGGGTTCTTGAGAAAAAAAAAATAGTACCATTTAGTTTGTTTGCGTTAATGTCCATTTGAATAGCTCGCTAATACTTCCATACCCGTTTCCAGTCTCTGAGAGGTCCAAGAGGTGGCATGATATTCTTCAAGAAGGATCCTGTTCTTGGAGTTGATTTAGAATCAGCCATCAATAATGCTGTTTTTCCAGGTTTACAGGTAAGTTTGACTGGTCTCCTTGACTCGGGTTATTAACTTGAATTCTCTATTCCATCCTTCCGCCGGCTTTCAAACTTCAAGCTGTGTTTTACAAGTAACGAAACTAGTTATATCATGAGAAGCATAATGTTGTGTATGTAGGGTGGGCCTCATAACCACACAATTGGAGGACTAGCAGTTTGCTTGAAACATGCACAGTCTCCCGAGTTCAAGGCTTACCAGAATCAGGTACTGTCATAATAGACTACTAACGGGGTTGTCTGGATGGTAAAGTCTAATTTGGGTACTTCATCCTGCAGGTAGTGTCTAATTGCAGAGCTCTTGCAAGCCGATTAGTTGAACTCGGATATACACTTGTTTCTGGTGGCAGTGATAATCACCTTGTGCTTGTGGATCTAAGGCCATTGGTAGGTTACTCTTTGATCCATGCGAAGTTGAGTTGCATGGGGTCTCTTGTTTTGATTCTTTCGTAGACACCCTAAGCTCCTTTTACCTCGTTCTTTATCTTAATGAACCACTCCACTCCGACAGGGAATTGACGGGGCTCGGGTGGAGAAAATACTTGACATGGCCTCTATCACCTTGAACAAAAATTCGGTACCCGGTAAGTTCCGCCTTATTCCCTTTTTTACCCCCTTTTTCAATTCATTTAGAATTCTCTGTCTTATCTATATCACTAATACATAACACGCATCGAAATTTGCAGGGGATAAGAGTGCCCTTGTGCCGGGTGGCATTCGCATCGGCTCACCTGCTATGACTACCAGAGGATTTACAGAAAGGGAATTCACAGCTATTGCTGATTTCATCCACGAGGGTGTGAAGATAACTATCGATGCCAAGGGATTATTTTCTGGATCAAAGCTCCAAGAATTCTTGAAGTTTGTTTCGTCTCCCGATTTTCCTTTGACAGATAAGGTATCTGATCTTCGTAGTCGAGTTGAAGCACTTACAACCCAGTTTCCCATTCCTGGTGTCTAAGCGAGATACAGATTCACTTTTGCCAATGAATAGTATTTTATGAGTAATAACTGATGAGAGAGTGAGACAATAAGAACAAGTTGGAACCCAACTCTGATTTCTGGGTTTGTTTTTGAATCTATGAATAGATTTATGATAAAACTTTGATGTGTTGGGGTCTAGGTTTTGAAATACGCGTTTCTTCAGATATTTTCTTAATAAAAAGTGTCACAAATGAAAAAGACTGTTGCAAAATCAGAGATTTGAAGTCTCAATTTGTTGGATATCTTTTGAAGACTCTCCTTCATTTATTGGAAATTGGAAATGGTTACTGCACTTTAATGAGTAAAAAGGAAATGTTCAATCTAAGATAATATTTAAGTAAATTTTAAATTTGATGTATGTATATAACTTTTTTAAGTTTATTCATCAAAATATGTGACAATATATCTTTATTAATTTAAAAATTTGCTTCTTTAATATTACATTTGCTGATCTTCTTGAATGAAAGATGAAGATCAAGAGAGGTGAAGATGTTTCAACTACATATAGATTCGAAATATAATTGTCGAAACTAGGATCCATAACTCGAAAATCGATGTTTGTTATCGCAATGCTATTTAGTATTAACAATATCTTCTCATTCAAAAATCAGCATCAACAAATGTACCATATATAACTACATTAATCTTGAGATGAAAACCTATAAGAATACCCCAAATTTAGAAACCATACCTTATTAAAACAAGTGTCCCAATGAAAAAACATATCTTATTCAACCCTAATCCACCATTAGCAACAACACTAAGCTCTTCATGTCATTGGTACCTAAGGCTTCAAAAATCACCCCTTTGCACAAATTAATATAGTGATTGCCTAACCTATGCCACAAGGATAAATCGAAGGAAGACTGATGGAAAGATAAAGTTTAGCTACTTTAAATTTGAAGAGAACCATGGCGAAAAGCAAAGGATCTCTCCAATCGTGTAAGTAGCATTGGTTTAGGCACAATGCAAAAGGTGGATTGCTATTGTAAAACAACAAACACCCGTGTCTGACTGTGTGCCTCTTGTTAACTATACAAAAGAGAATCAAATCTTAGACCTCTGAATAAAGGCAACTGATTAACAAATATGGCTTTGTCTAAGCTAAGACATAGACAAGTTTTAGACAATAAAAGACACCAAACAAACAAATATAATCGAATTATTGTGTCATAAAACAACATTTGAGTTTCATGGGTCTTCAACCGTTCCAAGTGCCAGTCAGGTCACCTGGATCAGAACCTGCTATTGACTCTAATAATGGAACCAAATCTACAAGCCTACACTAAATATAATTTTGGTAGTAAATCCAAATTAAAAACATGAATGAGAAAGATCTACAGAAACTGAAAATCATTCACTCAGCTGATAAAATATAGCTACTTTTAATTTGAAAGGAACCATAAAGAAAAGCAAAGGTTCTCCAAATTGTGAACAGTAGCTTTGGTTTAGGCACAATGCAAAAGGTGGATTGCTATTGTGAAACAACAATCACCCGTGTCTGACTGTATGCCAATTTTAAACTCTGAGACAACTGGTTAACAAATATAACCGGATTATTGTGTCATGAAACAACGGTGAGTTTCATGGGTCTTCAACCGTTTCGCTAAATATTGGCTCCAAGCGGCAGTCAGGTCGCCATGAATCGGAACCTGCTGTTGACTCGAATAATGGAGCCACTGCACATAATGTACTTAACCCTTCTAAAACTAAAACAAAAACAGCCTAAACGTAGCATAATTTCAAAGAAAATCAAGTTTAAAAATGTGGGTTTTATTTAATTTGAAGGATGAATTTCGATCATTGTTAGAACAAAGGTAGCCGAATAATAATGTTATACAAAAGACATGAAATATATAGCATTTACCTATAGGATGTAAGTCCATGGAATTCTGCTACATTGAGCATTGAACTGACTGAGAACTAAATAAGAAGGATTGGAGGCTTCAGGATCTTAATCAGATGTGAAGACATGGGATGACACTTAAATGAGTATAATGAGATGTAGGCTTAAAGTGCGGAAACTTCCATTTATATAGGAGTTCATAGAAAACCCTAGAGACATTGATTGTTTTTTATATATATATTTTTTGGGGCTTCTTTGCTTAGATAATAATATACGAGGGCAAAGGGTGGGCAATTGTCCTACTTAAATTCTTTTAAATTTTTAGAGTATAAGTTTATTTTATTTTAAATGTTTATGTTTTAATTTAACTCCAATAGAATAAAATTTTCATTGAATATTTTATTGAAGTAATAATTTTATACCTAAATAAATAAATAATTTATCAAACGTCTTACTTCAAATATCATTTTCTAACAACATTATATGAACAATTATCCTAATTTTTCTTACGTGTCTAACGATATTCTACTTATTTTGGTATACATAAATTTCGATAGTTGGATTTGAACTAAATGTTTAATTTTTCTTCAAATAAGAATCCAAACTTAGTCCTTTAATTCAAATTAACATAATAATTTAAATTCAAATTAAAATTAATTCACTTATTATATGTACCGGTTTCAATAAAAACTCAAGTTTAAATTTTATTTTTCTTCTTATTTGGATCTGCCTGGTAGAGGATGTAGAAGAATAGAGTGGTGGGTTTTGGCCCAAATGCATCTTCTAAAATAAACTACTCATAACAAGCATGTTTAGTTCAATGATTTAAACCAAAAGTAAACTAAAGCAACACAAATAAACCAAATCCAAATACCATTTAGAGCTAATTAAAACACTACCATGGTCATAAAACTACTGCAAAATAATAAACCATTCTATATCAAGTATGGTATCCAAAATTATAAAGTTGCATTCAACAAACTCACCTCCAACTCGAATCAACTTTGGGGCGATGCCTTGGCAGTTCCACCTTGTTCACCGGTTTTAGATGCTGGTGCTTCGTAAGTTCCGTGTGCGACGCTGCTGGCATTGTCGTCAGTAGGATATGTTGGAGGCTGTGAGTAACTGCCACCATAAGAGGTGTTATATGGTGCTCCGTAACCAGGCTGGTTGGCTGCTGCTGCTCCATAGGATGGGACTCCGTAACCAGGTTTGGCAGACGCAGCACCATAGCTTGACGGTTGACCATAACCAGAAGATGGTGGATGTGCCTGTGACTGATATCCAGGTTGGCCATAACTTCCTGGAGTGCTAGGTGACTGCTGAGCCTGCCCATACACGGGGGGATTGGCTAGAGGTTTCTGCGTTTGAGGTGGGCCATATCCAGTTCCATAACCAGATTGAGCCGGTGGTTGGTTCCCATAGCCAGTTTGGGAAGTTGGCGGCATCCCGTACTCGGATTGGGTACCTCCTTGTTGACCCATTGCAGATTGTTGGGTAGATGTAGGTGCCTGACCTGAATCCCCTTGTACAGGATTTGTTGCATTACCATAGCTCGGTGCAGTACTATAACCTTGTTGATCATAGGATGATGGTTGCCCATAACCTGATTGTGGAGCCGCATGGTAGCCACCATAGCCATCCTGAGAATAACCTTGTCCTGGTTGCATATAACTAGAAGCTGGAGGTTGACCGTAATTGTAGCCACTGTTATTTGCCGAAGTTGCTGAATCACCTGGGTTTTGCTGCTGCTGTGAAGAAGGTTGCTGATTATAGTAATCATAACCACCTACAGCAGAGTTTGGCTGGTTTGGTGGTACGGATGACTGGTCCCAACCAGAGGCATATCCACCAGATGATGGTTGGGAAGGATATCCCCCGTATGAAGGCTGTGACATGCTGTATTGTGGTGATGGGCCAGGATATGCCCCAGGCTGCATATAACCATAGCCAGGTTGCTGCATAGGAGGAGCCCCTTGGCCCCAGCTTGAGGGTGGTCGTGCCCCATAGCCACCTTGCTGTTGATATCCTCCACCCATAGCAGGATTTCTCATACGGTTCTGCACAAAATTGTTTCCTCAAATTAACCCAAGTAGACTTTCCAATGACAGTGGCACAAAAACACATTCAGCATAATAGAATATGCATTCATATACAACATGCATATATACAAAATATCTGAATAGCAAGTATCGATATCAACATAAAAACAAAATTAAGAAAAACATGTTCAGTGAATTTAATGGATTTGCACTATACCATAAACTATGAAGAGTTATGCCCACATACCGTATGGTCGGAGGGATTATTGAGTTTACTCCAGCAGAAGCCCATCATTTCCCTATTTGAAGTGAATGGGTGCAAAAAATAGAAAAAGAACCCGACAAATACTAATAGAAGCTTTTACACCATCATAAAAGAAACTATTGGCACTATTTCCATATAGAGGCAAGAAACAGTTAAAAGTTCACTATACAACATCTATCCAAGAATCCAACTGACACATTGTAACAAATAGAAGTATCAAATAAGGAATTACAACCTAAAAAGATCAATCGACATGCATTAACCCAATGCTATCACTGCAAACATATCCTAAAAATCTCTAAACCAAAGATAGGGAAAAAGCATTATAGACATATACTTGTATAATGATTATATGGCATTTAGACAAGATCACCGACTTGTGGTCAGACTCAATTTATGTCATATCACAACATGGACAAGGACTTCCTCCTTTATGGTGATATAACTTCAATATTTTTATCTTAACTTCAGGAAAACTAAAGGACAATAACCATCATTCTTAAAAAGTAGAGGACCTGCTCATCTTCCATTTGGTCATTTGACACCTACAACAGTTTCACAACCAGCTGTGATAGTAACAAGGGTCGCCACAAAAAAATGTCTGCAACTCTTAAGATTTTACAAGTGGGGAACAAAGGGACGAAGAGAGAGATATGATAATATAAAATCCAATCAATATCTCAGAAAGATTGAATAACTACAATGGGATCGCAGTAGGAACTCCAGGAGAATTATTCAGCATAATACTAGAATAATAGTATAATCCGCGTGTGCGTAGTCATATTTTTCCTCAACATTTCTATAGATGTACAAGAAAATCTAAGAATTTGATAAATAATTGGGGTATTTTCAAAATATTGACAGGATAAATGATTGGAAGGTTGTAATACAAGGATATATATTTAAGAATAATTAACACAAAATAGAGTAACAATTTAACCCATAAAAGAAAAAACGGTTTTGCCCATAATTGAACATACAAGGAATAGCTCTACAAAATCCTAAACAATGAAATATCTTAGTCTAATGTAGAAAGACTAAATAAAAATGAAATTTCAAAGATCCTATATTTATTAACGTTGTAAAGACTAGCCAAAAGATCCCAATAAGTCAAATTAAGCACAATAAGAATTGTTTGGCATATAACTGATGGAATCCACCGCAGTAGGCATATATGTTAACAGTACAAAACAAGCACAAGTGATTCATAAAAAAGGAGCAGACATAATTTACATTGAGGAAATGCTTTCCTCCCAACATCCATATCGAAAATACCTCACTTATGACCTCATCAACCAATTCTCTTGCATGCTTAATCTGTTCACTTGTCCCATCAATGTGTACTGTCCTTTCTGTTGATGTATCACCTGGGGGCAGGTGCAATGGTATCACCTGCGCAAATTATGATGTACATTAACTACAACAAGACTCAAAGGAGCAATGTATAATGAACCAATTTATTAGAATATACAAGCATGTGAAAATTAGAAAAACAGTGATGTATCTAGTTAATAACTTTAAATACAGAAGGCAGTGAGATTCAAACCTGAATTCGAGCTCCAGTTCTAGCTTGCATGTTTTTAATCGTTTCACCACCTTTACCAATCACCAGTCCAACCTGAAATAATGCATGTATTAATATTATTATTCAATCAAAACCAATGAAGTTTAGTAATACTATTACACTGGTATACCTTATTACTCAGGATCTTCATTTCAAAATGTTCACTTCCAGCCTGTCCTGTCATTCGTCGAGAAACCATGCCAGAACCCCCTGCTTCAGCCTTAACAAAAGATTAAAGGGTATAAATCAAATTGCTCATAATCAGCAAGAGAGCAGTATATCAATTTGACATAATTAAAAATGGCAGGCTGAAGTACCTCAGCTAGAACATCATTTATCAACTGCTCTGCCTTAGCTATTTGTTCAGCAGTACCCATGAGCTCTACAGGCCTAGTCACAGAATTAGGGTCTGCATCATTATCCCTTTGGACCTGAATCTTTGCCCCAGATTGTAGTTGAAGATATTTAATGGTTTCTCCAGCTTTCCCAATTATAACACCGACCCTATTTTGAGGAATGTCAATCTTTTCGCTACTACCGTGGTAGCTATCATAAGAAACAGGTATAGCTGAAGGAGTAGAATTTGACAGAGGCTTTTTATCTGTATAAAATCAATTGCAATTCCATTAATCTATGCATCATTCTTCAAAAGCCATTACTAAACTATAAGCATCATAAAAACAAAAAAAAATCAAAAAACTATTCTATATTTTTAAAAGCTTGAAGCTCAACACAAAATCCTAGAATCAACTATCTCCTTAAAGATTGGCAAGAGGTTATATCAACACTTTCTAATTTCTTAACGCTATGCATCGACTTTCAAAAGAAATATCTAAACTACAAGTATCTTGCGAAGAGCAGAAGTCAAAAGATATTTAAAATTATTAAAAGCTCGAAACTCTGAATACAAAAATCATATATGCAACAATCCCCTTCAAAAAATGAAAGCAAAAAAAATTATACCAGAAGGAGCGGAGCTAAATCCCTTCTCGTAATCAAATCCACCGCCAGAGCCATTTTCGACACGAGGGCGCTTCGGTTCAGCGGCAGCATAGGCGACGGAGGCAGTGAGGCGAGCAGCAATCTCTTGAGCTCGCTGCTTGGCCATCTCGATACCGTCGAGCGGCGGCGGAACGCTGTTGTAGGAAGGAGGAGCCGAATCTGGGGAGGAGAAACTTGTAGGCCTCTTACCACCAGAATACGGCGGTGCTTCGTCATCGTATTTACGCTTGTTGCTGCCGGAATCGAGACCTAAAGAGTAGTGTGCTTCGTCCGCCATTTTCTGTTTGCGAGAGAGAAACCCTAGAGGAAGGGCAAAAGAGGAATACTTGAATGATAAGATTTTATCATATATATATATGTCCTTGAGTAATTGGCTATGAGCAATTGAGCAGGATTTTTTTTTTTGTTTTCTCTCGTGTTTTTCAATTAATAAGGTAAAAGTATTTGTTAAAAGGGTAAAATACCTAAATGGTTACCCAAATTTTAAGAATTTAACGTTTTGGTCCCTTCATTCTCCAACTCCACTCGCTTACCGTAACCTCTTGCTTCACCGTCGTTCCCGAATCAGAGCAAGAGTATGAGTTGAACTTAAACAGATATGGGCACAGGTCAGATTGGATTTTTGGTCTATTCGTACCTGACCTGAGTTTAGAATGAAAAATCTAACTCGAATGACTTGATTTTTAAACTTTAAAATCTGAACAGATCCGAATTATTAAAAAATTTAAATTTTAAGGATTTAATTATAAAAAATAAAATTTAAGAACTTAATTGTAAAAAAATTAATTTTAGTAACCTAATTGTATAAAATATATATAAAGAGAGATTATTATTGCAAATATCATTAAAATATATATGAAAAATCGTACTCACGAGTCGGATCAGGTTTTTTTCACCCTAAACCCAAACTCAATCCGATCCAAAATCACTCTTAAAAAAAAAATCAACTTGACCTGATCTGAACCCAAATTTTTTATCAAAAAATACGACCTAATCGGATCGGATCGAAACCTATCGAGTTTGAATTCCGTGTCGGATCCTAAACTTAAAAGAATTGCATTTTACGTGTGTACTTAAGGAATCTGAATTATTTTGATTGGAGTCATTCCTCTATGCAACAAATTTCAGTTCGATTATATTTTTAAATTAATTTTATTCGTATCTTAATACATTTTTAATTTATTTTTTTATCTTAATTTATATAAGTGTTACCGTCGTACTCATCCCATATGATACATCAATATAACGGATTGAACATGCAAGATAATTGATTGATGAGATGCATATATTCTAAAATGTTTAATATGATAACTGTATTTTTAAATGTTTCTATTTTATTTTTTTTATTTATTCTTTTACGTATATAATTATAAAATTATTTTTACGTATATAATCATAAATCCAGATTCTAAATTTTAAACACCAAATCATAAAAATTTAAATTCTAAACCCTAAAAACTAATTTCATATATACATTCTTAAACCTTAAATTCTAAACATCAAACTCTAAATCTTAATTTTACATATATAACCTTAAATTTTAAACCCTTAACGTTAATTTTACATATATAATAATCGAATTAATTTTTCATATATAACCATAAATTCTAAATCATAACCCTAAATACTAAACACAAAACCTTAAAATGTTATATAAATTTTTATTATAATTTAAAAATTAGAGTTTATGGTTTGAGGTTTAATATTTAGGGTTTCAAAGTTATATATGTGAAATTAATTTGATGATTATATATATAATTATTATTTAATGTTTGGATTTAGGGTTTAGAGTTTAACATTTAGAATTTAAAATTTAAAATTATATAAGAAATTAATTTGATGATTATATATATATAATTGAAAGAATAAATATAAAAATAGAACATAAATATTAAATTTAGTGTTTTATAACTCAAAGTTGTGCTTGGTTTAATGGCTAAGTGACTGCTTATTCCCTAAGCACACTTAAGATTGGTCTATGGTTTATGTTGCATTCATACGGACAAATAGATAAATATGGGGTGAAGATGAAGATAAAGATAAAGATAAAAAACGATATTTTTTAAAATTATAGGATACGAGGACGACAAAGGTACGACATATAAAAATATTAAAATTATAAATATATATATATAAAATTATAAATAAAAATTTAAAAATAAAATACATAAATAAATCACAATCTTATTTTAGAGAAGATGAAGGCAACCAACGCAGCCCCAACAGGAAGGCGGAAGCTAGGTCTCAGATCTCGGAGAGATTATACGGTGAATCTTGTTCACCACGTCATTCATGGTCCAAGTAATCAGGACCGTTGATCTTTAAATAATCACCTAATAACTACCCATCCACTAAATCCATGTAGGAAAGCGGTGATGATTCACTTGAAAAAAATTAAAATCAACGGTCCTGATTACTTGGAACCATGGATGACGTGATGAATAAGGTTCACCGTATAATTTTTTCAGATCTCGGTAGAATGAAGATTTTTATTTAATTAGGTCTTATTTTAGAGATTTTTTAATTAAAAAGTCAAAAACACAATCTTGGGGACAACATGTGCAGGTCACATGCGTTCTCGAAACGTCCAAAAAATGGGTGAACGTTCCCGACGAATTTCACCTATACCCATTAATTATCGATCGTCCCCGTACCTGAGATGTATCAGATACTTGAAACGGGGTTACTTGCCATCTCCAACATAGAGTTTGATTAACACCAAATGTAAAATCATCTAAAATTTAATTTTTTCCTTTAAATAGATGATGAATTCTCCATACAACTTGTGATTTTTGGACTCATCCTCTTTTCTCTTTGCTCTACTGATCGGAAACATGAAGATAAATTCTGGGATTGTGGTTGTTTTCGACGTCGTAAACACAGTTATCTTCATTCAGCTCGAAAAAATGTGGATCCAAGGCTGGACTCGGAACAGCGGATGTGTCATCTCAGGACCATGGGGAAGGTTGCATTGCACTGTGTCTTGTGACTCAGAATCATTCTTCCAAGTCATTGGTTTCAATTGTGACTATAAACAGGTGAAATTAGGTCCAGAAGCAATATCAAAAGTGGGATATGAAGCAGCATGTCACCAGCATAGATTTCAATTGTGACCATGCGCTTCTGTCTTAAATGTCTGATTGCAATTGGACAGTTTATAAATTGAGACTATAAACAGTTGGATGTAGGCTATAAATGTAATACTCATTCTTCATTCAGAATCATATTCCCAGCAACTAGTTTCCCTTTAGACTTAAGCTATGGTATCTGTCACATTCAGGGTCTTCTTCACCCTGCAGCTGCTCTCTTCTTCCCATGTCTTTGATTCTGTTTTTGCAACTTTTAGGGATGAATCATCACCGACACTGATAGAAGCTGAAGCTCTTCTAAAATGGAGGGCCAGTCTTGATAAGCAAAGCCAATCTTTCCTTTCTTCTTGGGACGGAAACGGTGCCTGTAACTGGACCGGGATCGTTTGTGACAAGTCTGCAAGTGTTACTCATTTAAACCTTTCGAGTGCCGGTTTGAAAGGTACACTTCATGGCTTTAGCTTCTCTTCTTTCCCTAAACTTACTGTTCTTGATCTAAGCTATAATTATCTTAAAGGAACCATTCCATCAGATGTTGGCAGCCTGTCTAGATTAACATACCTTGACCTGTCTTACAACTATCTTTCTGGTGAAATTCCTAGTCCTATAGGAAACTTGACAGACCTGATCTTTCTGTACTTATGCATAAACAAGCTCTCGGGTTCTATACCTCGCCAAATCGGAATGTTGAAGTCCCTGAATGAACTTGACATCTCTGAAAATGATCTGGTTGGTTCTCTCCCTCATTCTATTGGAAACTTAGTCAACTTATCTTATCTTAACCTTTTTAGTAACAAAATTTCGGGATCCATACCGAAAGAAATCGGAAACTTAACCAACTTATCTGATCTTCGACTTTCCGAAAATGAAATTTCCGGGTGCATACCGAAAGAAATTGGGAACTTAAGTTCCCTTGAAGAGCTTTATTTGCACAAGAACAGTCTTGTTGGTGAAATTCCTGCTTCTATTGGAAACTTGACAAACCTGCTCTTTCTTTACTTGTACTTAAACAATCTTTCTGGTTCTATAACTCAACGAATCGGATTGTTGAAGTCCTTGAATGAACTTGACCTGTCTGAAAATTATCTGGCCGGTTCTCTCCCTTCCTCCATTGGAAACTTGGCCAGCTTGTCTTATCTTACCCTTTTTAACAATAACATTTCGGGATCCATACCGAAAGAGATTGGAAAGCTAGGCTCCCTTGAAGGGATTGATCTGTCCACTAATAATTTTAGTGGTGAAATTCCAACATCTATTGGAAACTTAACCAAGTTATCTTATCTTAGCCTTGTTAACAATGAAATTTCGGGGTCCATACCGAAAGAAATCGGAATGCTGAGTTCCCTTGATGAGCTTAATTTATACAACAACAGTCTTACTGGTGAAATTCCGGCTTCTATCGGAAACTTGACCGACCTTGTTATCTTGAAGCTGTTCATCAACAGGCTTAGTGGTTTCATTCCAGCAGAGATGGACAATCTTACAAGTTTGAAAACACTTCTACTTGGTGAAAACTACTTGACCGGACATTTACCAATGCAGGTGTGCCTTGGAGGAGTACTTGAAAATTTTACTGCACATAACAACTATATCACAGGTCCAATCCCAAGAAGCTTGAAGAACTGGACCAGCTTATACAGAGTTCGGCTTGAACACAACCAACTTACAGGGAATGTATCGGAAGATTTTGGCATATACCCGAACTTGGACTATCTTGATCTGAGTGATAATAAATTGACCGGTGAGCTATCATCGAAATGGGGTCAGTGCCACAATCTAACTAGTCTAAAGCTCTCGAACAATGATATCTCTGGCGAGATACCCTCAGAACTCGGAAATGCAATCCAGCTACGTGTGTGTGATCTTTCTTTAAATCATCTAACTGGAGGCATTCCAAAGGAACTAGGAGAGCTAAAATTCTTGATCAATCTTATGTTGAATGATAATCATCTCTCAGGCAGTATTCCTCCAGAAATTGGAATGTTGTCTGGTCTTGCTCAGCTTAACTTGGCTGCCAACAACTTAAATGGCTCCATTCCAAGTCAATTGAGCAAGTGCAGGACACTCTTGGAACTAAATTTGAGTGTCAATAGATTGAGTGGAGCAATTCCTTCAGAGTTTGGCAGCTTGTCTTTTCTTCAAGTTCTTGATCTCAGTCACAATTTGCTGATTGGTAAAATACCGAAGCAAATCGGGAGCTTGAAGTCTTTAGAAAAGCTGAACCTCTCTCACAATACGCTCTCCGGCTTTATTCCCTCGACTTTGGATGATATGCTAAGCTTAACATCTGTTGATATATCTCACAATCAGTTGGAGGGTCCTCTTCCACACAACAAGGCGTTTCGAGAGGTTTCATTCGAGTCTTTCAGGAACAACAAAGGCTTGTGTGGAAATATCACAGGTTTGGAACCATGTCCCTCAAATTCAAACCATAATGTTGGTCACAAAAACAACAAAATTGTGATTGCAACTGTTGTCCCTATTTCATGCACTCTGCTACTTGTATCTGTTGTCTTTGGGATTCTTTGTTCTTCACGACGAAGAGAAACGAACATCGAGAACACACCACAGACGGTAGTAAGTGATAATCTGTTTGCAATTTGCAACTATGATGGGAAAATGATGTACGAGAACATTGTCGAAGCAACCGAAGAATTCGACTCCAACTACTGCATTGGAGTAGGGGGATATGGAAGTGTTTACAAGGCTCAATTGTCTGATGGTCACATGGTTGCTGTGAAGAAACTTCACCCACTTCAGGAAGGAGGGGTGGCAGATCAAAAAGCTTTTCACAGTGAGATTCAGGCCTTGACTGAATACGACATCGCAATATTCTGAAGCTTCACGGTTTCTGCTCCCACCCGCGACACTCGTTTTTGGTGTACGAGTACTTGGAAGGGGGAAGCCTGGAGAAGATGCTAAAGACCGATGAACAAGCAGCGGGGTTCGATTGGATTAAGAGGGTAAATGTTGTTAAAGGCATGGCTAATGCTTTGTCCTATATGCACCATGACTGTTCCCCTCCTATAGTCCATCGTGACATTTCAAGCAAGAATGTTCTGCTTGATTCAGACTATGAGGCTCACATTGCAGATTTTGGCGCTGCTAGGCTTATAAATCCCGACTCATCTAATTGGACCCCATTTGAAGGCACCTTTGGTTACTCGGCTCCAGAGCTTGCTTATACGATGCAAATCAATGAAAAATGTGATGTCTTTAGCTTTGGAGTGGTGACATTGGAAACACTTACGGGAAGACATCCTGGGGACCTGATATCTTTGTTGTCATCATCATTTTCCTTACCCTCATCAGCAGCATCCTTCAGTCGTTTACTACTGAAAGATCTGTTAGACGATCGCCTTCGATCTCCGAGGAGACGAACAGCAGCACAAGTGGTCTCCATTGTAAAACTGGCATCCCAATGCTTACATGCCAGTCCACAGTCTCGACCGAGTATGCAACAAGTTTCTCAGGAGCTTTCAACTCGAAATCCACCCCCATTGGAGCAGTTTCACACAATAACATTAAGCCAATTGCTTGATTCCAGCAGTTATACATCCTGAACCTGAAGTCTGCACATGGAATTACTTGCTTGAGCAACTAGTGTCCCTCTAAACTTGAGTGTATGTAACCGTTACTTACCTGAACGGTTCAAAGATTCTGGAGATCTTGTTCAGTTTATTAAAACGGAATCTTTAATTTATAATCAGTAAGAGATATATTTTTTTCCAAATGATATTGTATTATAAAAGATATTGTTAGATTAAATATCTAAAAACTAAATATTTTCACTTAAAAAGTGTCATTCTTTGTGCATGTTTTGAAGCAAAGTCATCTAAAACACTTTTATTATCATTCTTTCTCTCTAAATGATCACTTTTAATTACTATCAAAGCAAGTCTACTTAGTCTTTCTTGCGACACAGTTATTCATAAGTATGACTTCAACAACTTTAATTTTGAAAAACTTCGTTTTACAAAAGCAAAAGTAATATGAAGAGTCAATAGGATTTTTTAAGTAACTGTCACATTTGGTAAACAATTATAACATTTTAGAAATTATAATGAATTTATTGCTTTCAGTTTTCTTTAAGTAAAAATTCTCTCAGTAATTTAAGCTTAACAAATAACTTATTTTTATCGACATCAAATAACTCATTTTTCTTAAAAGTACTTTCAAAATTTTACAATGAGTTTTCAAATTAAAATCATCTAATAAATATAGTTTATTAAAATTTTAGACTCTTATTTTTAGAGATTCTGTATGGTCGCTATTGTATCGTCTATGCAAAACCTAACCGGTAGGTGCTATAATGATGAAAATCTAACTATTCAAAGTGTGAGCATTTGCTGACAAAGTGTCATCATCTTCAAACCCTCAAAAATTGACCATCATCAGGAGTGTGTTCGGGTTTCGGTGGTGGAGGTCTTGTGAATCAGAATCATTCTTCCAGCTCAGTCAACACGCTTGTCAACAAAAAGAATGACATGACGGGTTCCATCGTTTCTTCTGGGAAACCCAGAAGAAACGAGTGGGTTGGTGATTGACTTCGGCTGTCCCATGAGATGGGGAAATAATTGAATGGAAAAAGTAGGATAGGAAGCATTTCAACCTCTGACATTATCATATATTTGCATTGTTTTCTTATGTTAGCATACGATTTTGTTTGAAGTCTTTATTTTAATTTCTATTTAATTTTTAGGTGTTTTAACAGCTATAAAATATTCTATGCATAAAACTAGAGTTTTTAATATAGTTGTAACATTTTAAGAGATTAAGTTACAGATAAAGCGGATAAAAGTCATTAAGGATAATTCATTTTATAATCTATTAAAGGTATTGTACAAAATAAGTTAGCAAGAAAAAATATAGTCAGCAATGATTTTATCAACACTGAACTATGTAATAATTGGGGTATACGTGTATAAGAATACATAGGATAATATTTACCATTGTACTTTGTTTCTTGTAGCAGTTCTCTGCTCTTGGATAATAAAATCAACCAGTTATCCAAAGAAAAAAGCGGATAAAAGTAAGAAGTTCATCTTAACCATACATTTCATCCATCTAACGATTCGAAAAACATATAAAACTCTGAGTTTTAGATTGCGTAAGTAGATTCTATTCCCAACTTCCTTAACTCGAAATCTAAAGGTATAATATTTATTGGTGGCCTTTATAAATTCTATAGCTATGGTGGGAGAGAAATGAAAATAGTTAGAAATTAAATAAAAATAACCATAAATTAAAGTCAAAATGGTACAAGATTTATGCACAAAGGGCTCAAATTAAATAAAAAAACTTGGTGCACCTGCATAGCTCTTGTTCTTTCAAAATTTCCCCCTTGGATTAGGGGTTAACATCCCCATTTGTCTCAAATCCAGTAACAGTTTGATTGCCATTGTCAGCCTAATTAAAGAACCTGTTGTTTAGTTGCAGTGCTAAATCATCATATTTTCCTCCACCTAAACAAAACCGGAGTTGCCAAGGTATGATAAACTGCTGCAACTTCAGCATCCTTGAGTAGGGAAGAAGGCGAGGTGATCTCTTGAAAAGCAAGCAACAAGAACTCTGCACGGAATAAAAAAGACCCATCACGAGCTTTGTTGGATCATCGTCATGCATAATACATGTATAGACTGTTTGACGCAGCGCAAGCGAGAGAGTTTTCGGTCGGATGCCATGCTAGATGTAGCAACTTCGTGGCGTGATCAAGAGTATTCCCATTTGCGTCAAGTGCTGCGTTATCTGCTCCTTTCCCTGAAAATAGAGACAGATGCATAGATAAAAAAAGACGTAAAACAAACCTCGAGCATCGTACAGAAATGAAAAACAATCGCTTGTGAATAATGCACTACAAATCCAGTCAACTCTTAAACTTTATAATTTTTTCTCGAACATAAATTTTGTGTACGTCCCTGATTATATGCTACTTTGTAGTAAGGTTTTTGATTTTATAATTTTTTCGGTTGTTGATGCTATTGGTGTTGTAGGGATTTTACTTTAAAAGTGAAGATGATGTTAACGACGGCAAAGCTCTTATCTTTTTATAAAAGAATTCTTAGATGGGTCATGTTTATTAGTTATTTATGATCTAATGAATGAAATTTATCTATTTTAACGTAATTTTTTAAAATAATTATCAACTCTTTACTTATATATGAAAAAGAAATAAAAAAGATAATTTTTTATTAGATGGGATCATAAATGCTAGTGTGAATAAGGTTTATTTAATATTTTTTTCTTTAAATGTTTTGAAGGAGAAAAGGATTTTAGATGACATAGATAATAATGAATGAATTAAAGATTTTATTTTTCAGGTCCATAGATAATATGAAAAAAAAAATGTTAACATGTTTTATTTTATTGGATTGACCCATATCTTACATGGTAAAAAAAAGAAAAATTGTATCATGAATCTTGTTCACCATGTCATCCGTGATCTATACAATTAGGTCTGTTATCTTTAAGTAACTACATGATAAATACTCACTCACTAATTACATGTAGGAAAGAGGTGATTCACATTAAAAAAATGATCTAGATGAATATGATTGATTAGGATCATGCAGAGTCATTCTTGAGATTATAGGTCTCTAATAATAAGTATTAGAAAAAAATAATTTTCTAATAAGAAGTATTAATAAAATTAAATTAAGTATATGCCTACTAACAGACATCAGAAGAAAATAGTTCTCTAATAATAGGTATTGATAAAAAATTAATCTTTAATAATAAATATGAGGAAAATGAACTTTAAGAGTAAACCTTTAATAATAAATATTGTGCAAGTTTTAATATCTAATAACAAATATTAAAAAACTATGATCCTAATAATAATTATTGAAAAAATAGACCTCTTATGTAATTATTAAAAAAAATTAGACCCTAATAACAAATGTATTAAAAAATAGGTCTCTTATAATAAATATCAAAAAATAAATTTTAAAATTAGACTCCTAATAACAAGTATTATAAAAAAAATCGTGACTCTAATAATCAATAATGAAAATAAATAAATTTTAATAGTATATATTAATAAATATTAAAAATGTTTTTTTAGAGTAGACCCCTAATAATAAGTTTAGTAAAAGATGAACCCCTAACAACAAGCCTTATAAAAAATTGGGATTTAAAGTCATAATAAAAAATATAAAAAAATATATTTTAAGAATAGGCCTAATACAAATATTAAAAAGATTAAAACCATAATAACAAGTACTAAAAATAAACTCATATAATAATAAGTATTAAAAATAATAATTAATATATAATAATAAACATTAAAAAAATTAAAATTAAATATATTTAATAAACAAATTAAAATTAAGGCTCCAGATAGGGGTGAGCATTAGGTCGTCACCCTTATGGCCCATCCTTAGGGACGATATTAAAATTATAAATGATGAGATAAACATTATTCATAATATATTTTTTTAAAAATAATTATAAAATAATTTTTTAAAATAGATATAATAAATCGAATTTATCTAATAATTTTTTCCCTTCGAAAATCGTATAGTAACACACTAACTTGAAATTCAAGAAACCTACATGTTCAGGTCTTTATGCATGTGGATCTCCCCAAATCGTCTTTCACCACAAAGCACGGGCTTGAAGGTAAAATCGATAAAATATGGATTTCTAAAAACGTTCGACCGATCTGTATCTTATTCGAAAATTAAAAACATTCACACTATTATCTCGAGTCGAATATTTTTTACTGTAAACTTGAACCTAATATAACTTTCTTTATTAAAATTCGATCCGAACTAATCAATTAACGGAAAACTATTGTATCCAATAATTTACTATATTTTGAGATTGAAATTCTCTCTTTGAGTAGTATTAAAAAAGAAATTGGAAGCGGGAAGGGTCACAAACTATTGTATCTGATTCATGACAGGCACACAAAATATTTTCAAAATTATATTTTTATATAATTTATATTTAAAAATAATACCTTTAAATAAATTTTAACTCCTTCCGCTCATGTATATATAATAACAGCAAGTGGCTTATAAGATGAAGATTGGGTTTTGACTTTGAGGTACAGATGAAACAGAAGTCGTCTCAATGGGTTTCTTTTCTCTGTCAATCACATACAGCCCTTGAATGGAAAGTTTTAAAAAACGGTAGCTTTAAAAAATATTAAAAATCGATAATATCGTTTTTTATAAAGATTATAAGAATTTTGATATATATTTTTGATATATATTAAAATTTATATATTTTTTTAAAAAAATAATATATATTAAAATTTTTAAAAATATATATATGAGTGTTGGTATATATTATTTTTCTTATAAAAATTATAAAAATTCTGATATATATCGAAAAATATATACAAAAATTTTTATAACTTTTATAAGAAAAAATACCGTCATTTCCAACTATTTTTTAAGTTCGTCTTTTTTAAAACTTCCCCTTGAATCATTACTTTTGGTCAAATTATAATTTTTGTCCCTCTACTAAATTAAATATTGATACTAATACAAAAAAACATATAATAATAAAGTTGTTCTTATAATAAATTTGATATTATATGACTTAAATTAATTAATAAATTAAATATCAATAATTATATAAAAATATACGAATTTAGACATAATAAATAGGCCAACACAATCATTTAATATCAATTATTAATTTTATAAAACTCTGTATCTATTTTATATTTTTAAGATAATTTAATAATTATTTATGTATTTTTATCTCTAAAAAATTGTATTTGGCTTAAGGTTTCATTTTCCATGTGGACTAGTTCTTTAACCTTTTGCTGCTAAAAATACAAAGGAGTTTTGGGCATTCAAAGGGTACAACACTAACAAAAACCATGAATTTTTCGGTTAACTTTTTGTCTAAAGATAACACTAAGTATAAGATCATTCAACAAAAAGTCACCAATTGATTTCATGCAGTTAAGTCCCTAATTGTACCAGCTAGTACTACATACTTGAGCCCTCAAATAATTTTAACATAACCTTTTTGTATGTACCCATTCTCTGTAAGTGTGACCATTTGTGATATCTTATTCTTAAAAATATGCAGGTTAATTGCATCATACATTCCCAAACTGTAATCGAATTTCAAATTAGTCCCTAAACCTTAAAAAGGTTATAATTAATTTTTTTTAGTTGGAGTTGGATACATATATGTTTTTCCATACTTATTTTTTGTGGCAATCAAATTGTGAAATGTCACCGAGTGATATCTAACAGAAAAGTTAAAGGGTAGATTGACTAAAGAGAATGACAGTTTGAGGACTTAATTAGAAAGGATTAAAATGTTGGGATTAATTTACAAATTTTCCTAAAATTTAGACTTAAAAAAAATCTCCGTATTCTAAAAATTAGTGGTTGTTTTTAAATTTTTTTATTAATTAAAAAATAAACTTTAAGCTATCAATTATTGTCAAACCAATAAAGTTTTTTAAATTTTTAGTTTTAATTAAATTTTCCATTAAAATGATTTTTATTAAAACTATACTCTTTTTTTTTACTTTTGTTTCCACGATACCAACTCTCAAACCTTTTCAAATTTAGGCGCAAAGCACCCAACCACTGAGGACAACAGAGAGATGGTTTAGAACAATACTCTTTTAGAAAAATCCGCATCGCCCTCGTCTTTTCCAGCGTTTTCGTCTTTCCTAGCGTCTTCGTCGATCTTTTCCCGGCATCTTCGCCAACCTCTTCGTCAAACTCTTCTTTGGCATCTTCGAAAACCTCGTCGCCGTCATCGTTGCCCCCACCGCGTCGCCACCACCGTTGCCCCAACCACTTCGTCCACGACAACAACAACCGCAACCGTTGCCCTAACCACTTCGCACACGACAACAATAACCGAAGGATCCACATTGCTATCCACATCACCATATATCTCACCATCCACCTGACAAACCATTTTAGGAACCACTCCACAATATCCATTAGGTCTCCGAGAACATTTTCGACCAGTTCTCCGATTATATCTACCACGACATCCCAATAATATCTTCGACCAATTCTCCGACCATATCTACCACGACCATATTAAATAACGCTTTAAAATCTCAGAGACCGTGAGTGTAGTTTCCTCCACACGGAGGGATTTATGTTACAAAAAGCTATTTATAAAATATTTCAGAGGTACAAAACACAAATTAAAACAAAAATATCTAATCGATTCGAAACAATCTCCATTTCACAAATGCTAGCTTCTCGATCGATCATCTATATATTATACGCAATGAATATTTCATCGTTAATCTTTAATCACTTTTTTCTTCCTTTAATAGGCAATGAACACGATTTGATATATTTTTTAAACAAAAATAATCCAAAAAGAAAAAGAAAACTAACATCGACCAGATTTTTCACTCTGCCCTTTCAATTAAAATTTCATAGTTATTCTCTTATTTTTCGGTTTTAATTTGAGAGAAAATGATTAAAAAAATAGAAATTGAAAGATAACGACCAAGATGGAAATGAGACTAATGTCACGGACATAATCTTTTCCGAATTATCCGTGCGGTGTTAGCACTCCCGATTTATGCTAACAAGCCTTAACTTCTCAGAAGTGAACACTTTCTTGACCTTTACAAGGGTTAGTGCTTACACTTTTGCTTAATGATTACAAATGAGGTGGGTGGTCCTATTTGTAAGTCCCAAGTCCCTAATGGATGGTTAAGATTATTTTGATCGGACGGCTGTTATGTTGCCTCCATAAATATCTACAAAGATCTATACTATTCTAGAGATTTTTACATTATCCTATACATGTCTACAATTATTTACAATGTTCTAGGGAACTCTAGAGGCTTCCAGAGTTAAAATGCTTAAAATGCTTAATTAGAGAACAAAATTTAGATCTATAACTTGCATTTGGTATATAGATTTAGGGGTGATGTTCGATCATCGAGTTAATTTTTTTGAATTATTTGAGTTAATCATTATATTTTACGACTCAAGCTTAATTCTATTTAAGTTTATAAAATTTGAGTTGAGTTCAAGTTCCTAACAAATTTAATTGTTATTATTATCACATTATATTTTCTCTAACCAGATAAGATATACATATATATATATATTCATATTATTTTTCGCATGTATAAAAAGATTTTTAATGTTAATAAAAAAATGACATTTGAACTTTTTAAAATATATTTATAATATTATTTTTAAATAAGAAACTTTAAGAATAAATTATTGATGAGGGTATAAATGAGTTAATAATTTGATATAAACATTTTTTTAAAAAAAAGCTAAATGTTTAAATTGAATAAATATAAAATTAAAAGACTAAATTACAAAAGAATATATCTTTTAAAAAAATATGAATTGAATTTATATATATTATATAGTATTAATGAATCATATGATTTAACTTTGATCAAAAATAGACTTAAAGCAAAAGATAAAATCGAAGAAATGATAAATCTTTCAAAGTTAAAGGATTAAATTAAAAAAGTAAAATAAAAATTTTATTTTCAAAATATGAATTAAATATAAATAGGTGTTCTACAATAGTATGAACGTGTGGTTTATCTTTGGTTAAATTAGATGATGATTTGAAGAAATAAAAAAATTATATCAAAGGGTTAAACTATAAAAGGATGGGATTTATTTTTAAATATATGAATAGAAGCGAAATATATATTTTATAATTATTTAGGAACATGTGGTTTAAATTTGATTAAAAATTAACTTAAATAAAAGAGAAATTAAAAAAAAAATAAAATCAAGGACGAAATTGCAAAACTATTCGAGGCTCTGTATTACCTGAATCGTGAAGAACTCTTGAAGAATTGGGATGTGGGTTCCATATCCCTCCCAGCAGAAATCGAAGCTGCCAATAAGTAGATTGAATCGTGGAAGCACAATGAGGCCATTCATGCTTTGGCACGTATAGTTGAGAAGACGGAGGGTCGAGCTCTGGCATCTGTTTCTATGGGTAAGGCTCTGTTTCGAAGGCGATGAAGTGGATTGGGATTCTTGACAAGAAATCCATAGCTTTTCCATTTGAAGCTTTTACGGCATACTTTGAGATGGTAAAGCTGGCATTCAGGTGTCAATGAGATGAGAACGGAAGATGCTCTACTGGCTCCACCTCCATTGTTGAGAAGGGGGAATGCTTTACAGGCCATGGTCAACAGGTCGAAGATAAGCTGTATTTTGGCCGCTGTTGGGTACTATTTAAGAATAAGTTGATATCTCCTAACTAACAGTAAGTAGTATTAAGAGAGTTTAAATCATCGATTCGAACAACGGAAGACCAAGAAAATATTAAAAAAACTTGCACCCAAAACTTATGATACAACAAAAACAAACAAGTCAAATCTAGTGGGAAAAAAATATGAATGATTACAAGGCATTGCTTCAACAGTTAGAGTTACCTCATGATGTTGGCTTTCTTAAGAGGATCAATTCAATCTGATAATCAAATATAGTAGAGAGGGTTAGTAAACCAAAAAAAAAAAGCAAACTCTGTTTCACAAGACCATTCGGTGACTTCGTCTGCAACGTGACCAAAAACGACCGATCGAGTATGTAATGGAGATCTTTCTTCTTGATTAGTTTACTTACACGTTAATAATCATGAATCATGGGGTTCTTGGGACATCAATGTAATGCGATGCTTTCCGCTTTCTGAGCGGAGGTTATCTCCTTTAATTCCGAGCTGGAAAATAAATTTATAGAAGTTTAGCGATCGAAGTTGGACGTGATACTTCGCACGACACATGAAACTAGGAATTACCTCAAGGGAACTTTCTCTCTCGGGGGAGAACCACCGCAAGAGCACCCCAAGATGAAGTATGGCAGGGATTAACTTAAACAATAAAGGAGTTGCTACCTGCGGATATGAAAGTTGAAACCATCGATATTTACTACTGAAATAATCATAGTCGTCTTTGAGACGGTATACAAACCAAGCCAATAATAAATCATACCAGACTAAGTGCTGTTGTCCCGAGAAGTAGCAGGTACAGTTTACCCTGGAAAGGCTCAAGGTTTCAGTTATGGAAAATATTATAAATCCCACAAAGTATTTTTACCCATCTTGACAAAGCAACAGTACAATGGACTCGGATAGTAGAACTGACCTCAACGAGATGGATATTTGTAGCACGGCTGAGAAGAACGAAAGCGAATTCTCCTATCTGTGCCAGGGACATTCCAACCTGTACAAGTAAAAGAACTCGAGTTACTTTGAAAGCAAAAGGCAATACATAATCAGGCGTACATCAAATATATAGCTCACAAGCAGTGAAGTCTTGTTGTTGTAGCCGAAACCCTTGACAACCAAGGCAATTATTAGTGTTTTTACGGTGATAACCAGTATAACAGCAGCAAGTAAGATATCAACATGGTTCCAGAGAAAATGAACATGGATCAGCATCCCTATGCTGGCCAGGAAGAGAGCGGCGAAAAAATTCCGAATGGGTTCGATCTGCGCACGTAGAATAAATTCAATTGAGAGAAGACTAGAGGGGCAAGCCGATAATAGCACCGATTATAAATGAATGCACTATCATGATATTACAATGTGTGAAGCATAATCTTAACTTGTTCAAGTGTGTGTTGGGCAAGATCAGTGGTTGATATCATCACTCCAGCAGCAAATGAACCCAATTCTAAGCTCAGCCCCAGCTTGTCACTACACTGAAAATTACACAATCAATTAAAATAAGTTCCAAAAAAACGTACGGATATCTGATTGGCTTAATTTATTACAACAATGTAAAAACACGAATACACGATTAATGTGCCCTGTTAATATTACATAGAAGCTTAGATAATTTAAGATCTGTAATGACAGCCAAGCTCCAGTATTTAAAAACCATAAGGTTAAGCTCCATCACAAACACTGCTCGGAAGAAAGGGGTTGTAGCTGTATATAATGCATACATACAAAAATCCAGATGCAAAATGAAAGTAAAAAAAAAAAAGATAAACTAAAAAGAAACACAAAACATACCCAGGCCACAAGTAAGCAGAATGCCACGGATGCCAGTTGATAGAGTTCGTCGGTCTACACATAGAAGAGTAATTAAAACAAATTATTACAGAAAACCATACAGTGGAAAAAGAAATTCAGTATGTAATTCTATAAGCAGATAACATATATACCTGTGATGAAAGGCTTATCATCAGTTTAAGTAACCAAGGCAGGCAAGTACGAGACAATATTGACAAAACAGCCAAAAAGGTAACCAATGTGACCAACCTGGTTAATATAATAAAGTGTTAAGAAATACCTCAATACTAAATGAAATGCCACGATTGGAGAAAAATATATCACGGGAAAACAAGAACTTATAGTCTTAATCCTACTCCAAAGCCAAGTTTCAAATTATACATTACAAGCACAAGGTATCAATAAAATGATTGTGTGTGTTAAGTGGCTCATATTTAAATCTAAAGCATGATTTATATTTCTAGTTTCAGGAAAAACTGCATACTAAAGAAGAGTGAGCCATGCCCTCACTTAAAAGTTAAGCTAGTCCTTAGTCACATATTTCCCCTTTATACGACATAAAAGACATGAGTGTTATTTATCCAGTGATCCAGATCAAAGTTGGAATGTGAAATTTCTGCAAGTTTTCCTCGTACAATTTAGTCATGGACATTACTCCTTGAAGAATACCGGAAGTTCCAACAAGAACTGGAAGCAAGGCAAATAGTAATCCCACAGCACAATCCTGCAAAGTACACCAGCAAAACAGAACTTAAAAGACAACAATGGGGTGAAGCATATTGTTAGAAGTTCATGTCATTGACGAAATCTGAAAAGCAAAACAGAACTTAAAAGACAACAATGGAGTGAAGAATCAATACTTGCAGAATAAGAGTGCCAATGATGACTTGGCCGTGAAGCATATTGTTAGAATTCTTCTCCATCAAAAATTTAAGCACCTGCCATTGGAAAAGAGAAAATTAACTTTAAAACCAAAAAATACTAAACAAAGATAAAGGTCTATACAAGTTTTGTGCGGGTGTCTAAACTCAGTGAGGGGAAGTATGAATCTGTATAGGTGCTGTAAGCGTCTCTAAAAGATTTCCACCGAACTTTACCACAGCTGTTGAAGACATTGAAAGGAATACACCAACAAATACACCCTCTGAGAGTCCACCGCCACATAACTGCAAACAGCACCCAATTAAAACTGCAGGATCAGAATCACAAATGTGGTATAATAGTCCATAACCATAAGAAAAATAAGAAATGTAACATGTTTGCATGAAACATGTACCTTAATCATTTTCAGAGAATGCATACATTTTTTTTTTCAAAAAGGAAAGGAAAAACAAAAATTGTATTTGAAGTCGAGAAGCAGGAAGAGATTTGAATAGCACAACAGCAAGAAACCTCTTTAGATCCAGATATACAAGAAACCCCAATGACTGGATAAAAGCCATGCAACTTCAGTGTGCTCAGATTGAGGTGATGACAGCAATTAATAAGGATTAATGAAACAAAACGAACACAAACTTTGTGACAAAGTTAATAGACATACTGAGGCTGTAATTCCACATAGGCACATAAATAGAATTATCTGGAGTAGCCCTCCTAGAACGGCAACTGCTCGAACAACTCGAAGCTTAAAATAAAAAGGATGGAGTTAGAGAAATGATACGATGATTGATGTGAAGAGTCAAGAGTGTAGTACAAACAGAAAAGAAAAGGTTCAGAGGCATAATCCAACCTTCGCAATGGAGAACTCTAGGCCCAATGCAAAAAGAAGAAAAATCACACCAAACTGAGCCACTGTTTCAACCTGCATGATTCAAATGAAAGAAAAATAACTAATTTATTAAATCTTAGGATATATAAAACTAACAAACATGTTCAAATGGAAAACCTCTAACTGAATAAGAATACCCCGGTCATCCTCAAGAATACTACACAATTCAATTGCAGTTGCTAGCAATGGTACAACTGAGTCTAATCATACCACAATATTACTTACTTGAACTTAAAACATCGCCTATGTGTATTTTTATTTATTGCCTTAGTTTGATAGAGGCACCAAACCACCGACCACCAATTGTAATACAATATGCTCATGTATTAGAGAAACTTCAGGGGACAAAGACATAAACAGGTTTCACACGAAAAGATCAATAAGAGCAGTGGATTGTTTAGGCAGGCTTCAGATGAACTCTAAAAGAATCATAAAAACTAATATTAAAATGAGATGAAATGAAATCCAAAATGAAAAAAAGAAACTATTTTTTCATGATAAGGTTTCAAGCAAGAGAGTGAACAATGGCATTATTGATCAAGAAACCATTGCTCAGCTCAGTTACAAAGGTTTAATAAATAAGGTGTCCATGTAGATAGAAAAACATTAATGAAATGTACAACATACTTGCACCATTTCACTGACAAAGTTAAAACCTCCGGGTCCAATAAGAGATCCTGCCAACAAATATCCAGTAATCACCTGTAAAATATGAAACAATAAAAGGAAATTATTAATCTAAGACATTCTATAGGGGCACAAACATTCAAATCATATAGTTAGATAGGCTTATATCAATACAATCAGACCGGTTGTCCAGCACAAGCAAATGCAATGCCACCACAAGTTGCAGATACGATGACAACTACCAAATCCGATATCAGTCTACAGAGCATAAACAAGTTTAAATCAGCTTATTAGTTGAAAGTAAAATAACAACTTTGGTGAAATGAAGATGATAAAATGTTTACCTTAAGTCCAGTTGTAACACTGGATATTTTGATTTAAAATTAGATATGATGAAGACATTGTCCTGAAAATAAATCAGAACCTCAGATTTCTAAGTATGGGAAATATCTCAATATGAAGTTCTAAATGAACCATTCTAACCTTTCGGTCTATCAACATTGGTGTATCTTCAGCTCTGTTATCATTCTCTAGATTGAAAACATCATGGAGTTGAAATGATCTAAGAAGATGCAAAAGGTGTGAGGGAACTACTACATGTCTCAAAGTAGTTAAGAAGAAAATATGGTATAAACATTGTTCAAAATTTTTTATCATCAAAATACAAAATTAAGCTCTTCTATTAACAGCTAATCCAAACTCTACATCAACAAAGTAAATCTGCTCACTGATGAGGAGCACATACTTTTCCTCTTTTGTATCATTTTTCTTGTTCTTAACTCTAGCAACGGTCTCCAAAACAGCCTGATAAACATACGCACGTGAAAGAGAAAAAGTAAGCAAATTATCCTAGCTTAAAAGTTTTCAAAAGAATGAGCACTGCCAACCTGCTGTTCCGCTACACTGTTGTGGAAACTTCCAGCATCGTCATTTACTGCAAATCAGGGTTAATTTAGACTATATTCGATACTTAGAATTTAAATTAAAAATTAGCAAATATATTCCTCGGAAGTAACGCAAATACATTCTCACTAATTAAGTTCTAAAAATAGATCGAGCTCAAAAACCTCCGAGAAGCAATAAAAATAACATTAATTAACTGTTACAGTACATAAAGAACTAGCAAAATTGAAGTAAACAACTATAATTAAGCTGAACAGTTTAGTAGTAAAGTTCAGATGCGCGGATTTGAAACCAAATCCCTAATCTAAGCAAAATCAGAGACATAAAAGCAAGTAAACCTTCGTTTTGTTCGTTTTCATTGAACTCCTTCTCTAAAGCGCGATCGATGATAGCGGCAAAGGAACCTTCCTTCGGTTTAGCAACCGAAGAAACATTTGAAACGGTGCCGTTTCCGGCATCGGCGTCGAATCGATCCGACTCAGAGATCCGTAGTTGCGGTTGTTGAGCGTGTGAAAACGAAGTCAAACATACGGAAGCGACGAAGAAAAAAGCTATAATAAGCTCATAGGAGGAGCTTGATTTTCTCAACATTTGGAAGTCACGCGCCGGCGAGGAGGTTAATAAAAATAAGAGAATCCTCTCCTTTTTGCAGCTAAATCAAGCAAATTGAGAACAGGAAATAGAGATTCCCTTTTTCCCTCTATTTTTGATTTAGCAAATTGGAAAATTAAGAGATAATGATGAGATTGAAACTGAAAGAAAATTGGAATTAAATTTAAGAGAGGAAAACAGAGGGGCAAAACGGAGGTGAGTAGATTAGAAGAGAGAAAGAAAACGGGAAAGACTGGCGAAGAAACGGGAAACGGGGAGAAAACGGGGTAGGAAAAGTACAGAGCAAAAGTTGGGGCCAGCAGTCAACCTGTCGTCATTAATTAAGCCTACAAAGATTTGGGGAAAATATTATATTATGTGTCCGTAATTTTCCTTTTTCTTGTAAAATATTGTCATCAGTCCCTATACTATGTAAATATTATAGATTTAGCCCTTATATGTTAGTTTAATTAATTTTTAAGTTTCTTTTATTTTTTCAATTTTGAAATTTCAACTCCAATCATACATAGTTGGGGTTCTGAACAGATACAATAGGAATGATCGTATAGAATTTCTAAAAGAGAGGCTCCAAAAAGTAAAAAAGTTAAATAATTATAAAAAATATAAATTTATATAATTATATATATAATATTTATCTAAAACTTAAAACACAAAAAAAAATATTAAATGAAAATTTTAAAATATTTAATTTTTATATATTTAATATAAACTCTAAATTCAAAACCACAAGCCTTAAACATCTAAAACCCTAAATTTTAAATTATATATCCTAAATCTTAAAACCTAGTCTATAAATCTAAAATCTTAAATATTAGATGTAATGTTCAAATTTAAGATTTACTTATAATTTTAGGATTTAGAGTTTAAATTTAAAGTTTTAGATTTAGGGCTTAATATTTAATAATAAATTAAATAATTAAGAATTTAAAAATATATTTTATTTAAAAATTAAAAAAATATATAAAAATAATTCTTTAAAATATTGAATAACTTCATTTTATTTTATTTTAATGAATTATAATTATATATTAAAATTTTAAATGATTGATTTTATAAATTAACTTAATAATATTACTAACACTTATATCATTAATGATACTTAAAAAGACTTATTACACGCGGAGCCACGTTATAGTTGGATGGGACAATCTCCTCTCAACCCCGATTTTTTTTTATTTTTGTCTTTTTATTTAAATTTTTTTAATAAATTTATCTCCTTTTAAACATTTATGTTTTACCCCACTCAACTTCAAATCTTGACTCTGTACCTGATTACACGCGATAAAACTCATCTTTAATATTAATATTTTAATTTTTAATTTATAATAATACCTTGAACGATAACTTCCAAAAATAAAATAAATCCAGATGAAGCTACGAGATTTTTCTGTGGTCCCACTGTGAGGTGTGGTCTTGACAGGTCAATTTAGTGGGTCCCAAAACATGTGAAATTCTAGACACTATAACCTTCCACAAATAACCAATTTGGGCTCATGTCGACACTTTCATTTATATGGACCAACAGGATATCGAATTATCGACACAAACTTATGTGTACGAAAAATAGTATTATATTAACTTAAATTATATTAATAGTACTTAATTTTTTAAGATTTTTTAAATATAATTATCGAATTTTTAAAACAGTCAACATGATTACTTATATATTTATAATTAATTGATTATGCGTTTTTTTTAATCTCAATAAATCTCTATTCTTCTTACTCGTATCTTTTTCCTCGACGTCTACATCACCACTAACCCCTGCTACCCCTCCGCAACATCCTTTTGAGTATTTATTTAAATTATTCGATTCGATTGATTTGATTTGATGATCTGAATGAAAAGTACGGATAATTTTTAAAAAATTATTCGATCAGATCGAATATCCAACTTGAGAATAACTGAGTCAAATTTGGATTGATTTTTTAATTACCGAGTATCTAACTCGACCCAACAATTTTCAATATATATAGTTTAAATTATATTTTATTTTAGATTTCTTAATATCTAATACCTAAAATTAAATTTAAATTTTTAATTAATTTTTATATATATCTAAATATTCTAAAATTAACTTTAAATCACTAATTTTTATATTTGGTTATATATTATATATGTTTTAATTTTATATGTTTAATATGAATTTTTAAAGTGATATATATTTTTTAACGGTAGTAGACAATAATGACTATAATAAAAATAAATTAAAAAAATTGTGATTTTATTTAAAAAATTTTAAAAATTATATTAAAAGTATCCTAAAATTTTAGGGACTATTGGTACAGTTTACCCTTATATTAATAATATTGATAGTTGAATTTTTGAAATATTAAATTATTAATCGAACTTAGAGTTACGAAGCATGTATAACTAAAGTGCTTTTACACTAATGCGAGTGAAACTTTTCCCTTTATAAAAAATATTTACTATTTATATAAAAGATAATAATAAAATCAAAATAACTGAGATAATTATTAGAATGAAATTTTATAACGGGTATCGAATATTATTAAATATTATTAATGTTAAATAACGTTAAATATTATTAAATTAATTAATAAAGATTAAAAATTTTAAGAAATTTTATGTTTAGTTTATTATTCTTTTATTAATTGTATGTTGAGTTCTTGAAATTTTTAATATTTATTAATTAATTTAATAATAGTCAATGGTGTTTGATATCAGTTATGTTTAACGATGTTCGACACACGTGATATATAATCTTGACTATTTTATTAGAAATTGACATGTAATCTCAATAAATTCTTTTATTACAATAACAACTGTTATAGATAAAAATAAAATAAATAACTTTATATTATAAAATAAAAAATCCAACCACTATATCTTAAAAAAATTACCCAACAAACTACTAACTGTTTTTAAAATTATTGACATAAAAATAAATAATGATTGTTCAATATAATAACATTAAACAAATGATTTTGTAAGATTCTGTGTGCTTTGAGAAATAGAAGCGTTTTTTTCTACTAGTTTATGTACTTAATCCGTGTGCTATGGATCTAATCAGTGTATTTCGACTTTATTATTGTAGTACTTTATTTGAAATCTAAAATTTTAGTCCACCATTAGAAATGGAATCAGAATTTTATATAAGTTTAAATTTTAAATTGTAGGTCCAACAACTTAAACATCTAAACCTTAAATTAATACCAGAGTTATAAATGAGACGAGAGAGATCGTAAGTTATTCGAGTCCGACTTGGCCAAAACTCGACTTGATTGGATTCGGCTCGAGATTGAACTCGGTTCGAATTGTTAACGACCCGGGTCGAGCTATACTATATCGAACTCGAAAAATTCACGAGTTACTCGAAAATATAAATATATTATTTTTTATAATTTAAAATCTAAATTTATAAACTTAAAACCTTAAAGTTTAAACCCTAAACACCTTAAATTAACGTAATAAACCCTAAAATTAACAAGTTTGAGTTTACACAACATGTGTATCAAAATTTTTTCTTCATTAGGCTTTAAATGATATGTAAAATATAAGAGTTACTCGAGTCTAATACGATCAATGATCAATCAATACTTGACTCCATTAAGCTTGAACTTGACTCGAAATCTTAATCAGACGAGACGAGCTTAGCACTGCTCGAGCTCGTTTACACCTCTCACTAACACTATATACCATAAAATTAACAAGTTTAAGTTTACACAACTTGTGTATTAAAGTTTTTCTAACCAGATTTTAAATGAGACGTAACAGATGACAAGCTAACATGTTAGGTGTTAAATTGTGCTATTTTATTACCTTTTTACTCAGGTTTATTGTTATACTTAAGCACATAAATTAGTTGCATTTTATTAATTTCATGCATTTTTATTTAATTTTCTTGGTTGTTATTTTTATTTCTTGTGTTGGTTGAATTGTGTGAAAAAGGATATTGCCTTGGTGTATTTTTATGTTTGCATGATTCATTCCTTGATGAGGAGCTACCGAATTGGAAATAAATTATTGAAGATAAGGTCAATGAGAGAAGACATGGAAAAATTTGGAGATTAGAGCAAAGAAAGAAATATGTGATAGAAATCATGTAAAACTAAAATTGATTTTGATATAACAATTATGTATAAGGATTATTTTGCAATAAATTTTTAAGTTCCTAAGTCAAACTTTTGTTTTCAAGTCAAACCAATAACTTTGAAATAAATTTTCTAAGTGTTTTTATACGAGAGTATTGAACCCTTAGAACAAGTATCGATATCGACCTACATTTTAAAGCATTGTTCTTGAGACCAAGAACAAGCATCGAAACATGGTTCGATACCAATACCTTACTGCTAACATCTGTTTTGAACCAAGTATGGAACCATATCGAAGTTTTTAAGTATTTTAAAATTATTTAAAAATATGACTCATGGTATCGATATCATTATCGATACCCCCTTTAATCCCCAATGGTTCTTTTGGCATTTAATGAGTCGACCGTTGGTGGCAGTTAAAACTTTAAATGATGGTTAGCTTGTTCTAAAACATGGTTCGATACCAACCATTACAGTTTATTAATAGTATCGAGGCATGGTTCGATACCCCTCTTAATAAATGTACAACGGCTTTTTCTACTTTGGTCTGTTTCGAAACATAAGGTACCCCGTGTTTCGATACTGGTTGCTGCAGAATGCATTTATGGTGGTAAGATGAAGCTTTAACGTCTCTATTTACATTTCCAACAACCACAACGGTTAGAAATCAATAATGAGATATAAAATGAAGCATTTCAAGCAGCATTAAGGACTATTGAACATCAAGTATCATTCAAACACAAAAATCCAACCTCAAAGGACTCATTGCAAATCTTGTATACCCAACTCTTGAGAATTTTCTTTGTAATATTTTTTCAGAGTTTGGGGAGTGTTTTTGATTGTATTGGGGCAAAATCTTATATTAGAGAGAGTTTAAATTTGCCTTTTCTTTTCTTGTAACCTTGTGAGGTTGAACCAATCTTTGGGTAGAAAGATTGATTCGTTGTGTAACGGTTATCCCTTGAACCGAGAAAAAGATCGAATTCAATAGTGAATTGGGTTGAAGATCCTTAGTGGGAGCTAAGGTAGTGGATGTAGGTACTTATTCGAAGGCCGAACCACTAAAAATTGTTTGTGCCAATTTTTACTTATTTTTACCAAAATCTTCCACAAAATTTTAAATCGTCAATTCACCCCGCTCTTGGCCAATTTCATCATTTGATCAACTCAACAAATCAAATGAGAAATGAAAATCTTTATGATTATTTCCGATTCAATTTTATTCTATCTTGTAAGTCAACCAAGCCAAGCTATTAAAACAAAAGCATGTCGTCTAACTAAGTGGAGGCAAAATCGAGAGATAGAGAGAGTGAAGCAAAGAGGCTGTTGTTTTCTTCTTTCTTTTTCTTTATTATTCAAGTGATGAGAGAATATTCTTATTAAATATTTTGTCTAGCCATGAACTAATTTAAAGTTGGCTTGAGTTATTTTGTCTTATGGTTTGATTTCATTTGAATTCTATCTAAGCATTTGATGTGTTCTTAATTAAGGTTTGCATATTCTTGGTGTTTATCTGGTTTGCGAGAAAATTGAAAAAGGATCTTGATAAACAATTCATTTATATAGATTCAGGAGAACTAGATTCACGAAACAAATAGGCATGGTTCGATCCAAGTGCATGGGAACTAATCCAGCTTAGGGATAAGTGCAGGATTTCAGTGGCTAACAAAAGCGCAAGATAGTTGTTGTACAACTTTGATTAACGCAGGGATGTATTGTCAAAGGTTGTGCAATTAATAGAGCCTTGGGTTAAGGATAACATGAACCACTGAAAAACGCTTTGCCGAACCTTGAGGATAATCGTTTAAATTGGCCGAGCAATTCCCTTAGTTGCAATTTCCCAAGCATTCGATAAACTAGCTAGGCAATCTGCTTAAGCCTAATTGCCGGAACAATTGAGTGGTGTGAGCACCCACTTGCAAGGAAGAATTCATTCGTACATCATTCTATAATTCAGGATAACCTAGTCTCATCTCTCTTATTGATTACTCTAATTTATTTAATTGTTGTTCTATTTATTTATTTTAATTAAATCAATTCTATAAATCATTTGTGTCTTTATTTTCAGTGCAAGAAATTAGATTCTCGAAGGAGCATCAATCCCTATGGAGACGATAACTATCTATACTATAACTTGAAAGTGTACACTTACACGTATTGTGAAGCACTTAAAACACGCAACAAGCTACTCGAGTCTGACACACTGACAGATACACTTGAAGCATAGGGTGGGCCCAAAACTTTTTAAAACTCACACATTTGTCTTTACTTTTTTAAAATTTTATTAATTAGTCCTTACTTTTTTTAATATGTATGAGTTGTGACCATCTTGAAATTTTAAAATTTCATATGTGCCGACCCTCAAATATTTTTCTAGATCCGCCACCAGTCTGACAAGATCAAAAAATGGTCAACACATGTTTGATTGGAGTTAGATCAAACTTGAACTCAACTCAAATTCTTAACGAACCAAGTTAAACTCAGATTTTTCAAACTCATTAAAAATTATTCAAATTCAAACTCGACTCAAAATCTTAACAAGTGTCGAGTTGAGTCAAATTTAACACTACTTGAACTCGACTAGACTCATTACACTCCTACTTACTATGTTTTATTAATTTTTAATATAATCAACATTATAATAAAAGAGTTAACACTAATCATGGCCCATAGGCAACATTAGTTATTCATTTTATTATTTTCCATTAGAAAGTGACTTATAAGCTTTTTGACTTTTTCATGCAAAAGTATATAGACAGACGACCGAATAAAATATTTATAGAAGATATCAGAAAATTAAAAACTATTTAGTTTTTTATTATGTTTTAAATGAATAAAAATTTAGATAACTTAATAAAATAATGAAAATAAATAGAGTATTTATTCATTACACATTATTATCTTCTGCTTAAATTATTTGTTTCTGTGTTTTATTCCGTCTAATAAACAACATTATCTAAACTAAACAATATTTCTAAACCATTGTCTCATAAAATTTATGAAAGAATTCTTTTATTAAAAAATAAATTATTAAATATTATAAATTAAACTAAAAGTGAAATTTCAATTTCAATCCTTCTACATTTATTAGGACGAGAAAAAACCCGATTATCCAATCTCGATAAATTTTATATGGTATTAGTTTCAATGAGATCGAGATTGGATTCAAAATTTAAGTCCTGGTTATAACCAGGACTGTATATTTATTTTTTAACCCAGTATCCAGTGGGTACCCAATAGAACCAGGACCGATACTAAATATTCGATATTGTTTTTTTTATTAAGCTCTCTTTATGTATGAATATTATAAGTATGACTAGTTTTAAAACTTTAATGTCTAATTTTATTATTTAATATTATTATTGATGTTTGAATTTTTCTCTCCAATTACTCAATTTTTTAAGAATAAACTGATTGATAGGGTATCCGATACTAAATCCGTTTTTCACTAGTAATGAGACCGATTCTTAAAATTTAGGACCCAGTGTGATCGGTACTGATTCTAACATTCAAAAACCTGTGGTTATCAAGACCGAAACTAATTCTATTTAAATTAACTGGATATCCGATCTTACCCGTCTTAACATTTATAATATTATTTATTTGTCATTAATCTCTACAATTAAAAGTTTCGGATATTCTGTCAATAGATCACATGGTGGTTGACTATAATAAAGCATCACTTCTAACGCATAATGTTAATATGATATTTAACGTTAACCCACGATGTTAATTATTTAGATTAAAAATTCTAGAATGAACAACACCTTAAAATTCTTAAGTTATAAATTATATCATAAGAATTCAATATGCTATTAAATGTTTTAATATATTTATCTCTTAATTTAAAATATTAAAAATTATTTTTATCTAACAAATAAGAATTATATTATAAATTATTTTTATCCGTCATTTACGATATTAGTCAATTAAATACATTTATTTAGTTATTTTTAAATTTATTTTCTTACTAATTGAATCTTTAATTGATAAAAACTGTTTGTAAACTTAAGTTACAGTAAATATTAATGAAGATTCACTTAATAAAAAAATAAGATAAAAATTAATTAAATAAATATATTTAACGAATTTATCTTATAAATGACGTGATGATAATAAATTAATAACCCATAATATAATTTTAGCTAACAAACCCTAAACACACGAATCTTAATATTTTATAATTATTTTGTCTTCAAAATTTATCGTTATTAGGGGTGAGCGTTCGATGGAGTCGAGTAAAAAACTTTTGAGTTATTCGAGTTGACGAGTCTAATTTTATCATTCGAACTTTCATTCAAAAGTATTTTGAGTCGAGTCGAGTTGAAAAATTTCGAGTCGAGTCAAGTTTCGAGTTCTTATAAAGATTTAATTGTAATTATTTATTATATTATAATACGATTTGATTATAATTTAAATAACTTTCATTAATCATATAAGTTATGTATATATTTTTTCATGTGTAGCAATATTTATTTATAATTTTATATATTAATATATATTATAAAAATTTTAGGATTCGTCTCTAACTTAAAAATAAATCTTCTAATTACTAAAATTTTTTGAGTTATTCAAGTTATTCGAATTTTTATTTTACAACTCAAATTTTATTTGAAATTTTTTGAGTTATTCAAGTTTATAAAATTTTAAATTGAGTTAAATAAATTAAATATTTTTATCTTGTGTCGAGTCAAATTATTTAATTCTTTCGAGTTAAGTTTTGCTCGCCCTAACCGTTACCATCATTTTTTTACTGTTGATGATACCGACCAACCCGGCACCAAACGTCCCAATCTTTGCTCTTCTCAGATCGCGTGACTAATAGCTAAATAGTGTTGAAATTAACGACGTCAAAGGGGTGATTCGAGAACGGATTCCCGGTCAACCGAGGGTAATTAGAAGATTTATGTATTTAGGGTAAATTATAGTAGAGGTTACTTAATTATAAATAAGTTTATATTAGGGTCACTCAATTATTAAAAGTTATATTGGGTTATTCAATTATTGATAAAATTATATTTAGATCACTCAATTATTAAATGTTATATTTAGATCACTTAATTATATGTAAGATTATATTTAAATTATCTTTTATATTCAAAAAATATATTAATTTAATTATTTTTCCTTTTAAATCACTCGTATACACTTAAAGACGGAGCCCCGTGTGGGTAGGGAGGGGTTGTTGTCCCCTCTCAATTTTTTTTGATATAATTATATTTTTAATCCTTTTTAAATTAAATGTTAATTAAATATATTTTTTCCCTCTCAATTTTTAAATTTAAAGGTTTAAAAGACTTTTACCCCTCCCAACGTGAAATTTTAGTTTTGTCCCCATATACACTTCTTAATATCGGAGTATTTCATTTGAAATTATTAATTAATCTAATACAAAAATTAATATATATTTTTTTAAATATGAAGGGTGACCCAAATATAACTTTGCTAATAATTGAGTGACCTATGTATCATATTAAATAATTGAGTGACTCAAATATAATATTAATCATAATTGAGTGATCTGAATATAATTTTTAATAATTAAATAATCTAAATAAAACTTTAATCGTAATGGAGTGACATTCATCGTAGCTTACTCTTATGCTTTTAGAGTTTTGTTAGAGTTTATAAAATAATATAATATTATTTATAATTTTTCTAATATTAAAAAATTATAAATATAGTTAAAATTTAATTAAAATATATTTAATTATTTATTAAATCCTTTATAATTTTAATAATAAATTAAAAATTTTACGATGCGTAACATGTCATCTGTTCTAGATTAAAGTATATGAACAATTTATATCAAATTAAAGTATATGAACAATTTATATCAAATTAAAATAATAAAAGGACTAAATCCATAATTTGGCCAAAACCGTTAACATGAAGTAATCTTTACACATCAGCCATTGTCATCTTTTCCACAAGTGGCCGCTTGCGTTTCAACACCACGAATCGATAAGCGACGGAGCGTGAAGTTCTTACCACCTCTGAAAAGCTTCCATCTTTATCGAAGATTCCTTCTTTCCAGCTTGTGAAGGAAGGGAAAAGGAAAGGAAAAACAACAGATTTTCGCGGAAAAAACTACATTTGATTCAAAATTCAGAAAAAAATAGTCAATTTTCCAGTTCATAAGTAGAAAAAAAGGTGAAGCTAAAAGGCTCTTCAGTTGCTGATGTATGGTGGTTCGAAGCCATGGATTCAAACGACAGAATCACGCGCTTTGTATATTCTTATCTACCCATCTTTCTCCTTTGTGCAAATCCTTAAAAATTTGCATCTTTTTTTAAATTTTTTTTGGTGGTGGATTTGAGAGTGATTGCTTTACTGTTAAATTAATGTGGATGAACAGCAATCGAGTTCCCTTACGTTCGCAGAGCGGATCTGTGTGGCGTTCATCCCATTGGTTGTGGTGGTCGATTTCCTGATTTCGAAAATGGCGAATTGCTTCAATTGCCAGCCCCGCCGCGAGAAACGCCGTTATGGGTTCTCTGATGTTACCCGTCTTGCCCATGAAACTAGATGTGAGTGTCTGTGTTTTCATTGTAATTTTCTCAGAAATTGAATGTTTTTCCCCTTACTGATTATGAACTTATGATGCAGTTTCAGAGAATGAAGTGGAGGCATTGTACCAACTGTTCGAGAAATTGAGTAGCTCAATCATCGATGATGGGTCGATTCACAAGGTAAAATTCAGATTCATGGGACGGACGTATAACTTTATGTTAGTTAAGGGGTGAACTTATATATACTTTATGTTAGTTTAGGTGCGACTGCCCCCTTCAGCCCCCTCGGACCATCCCTGGTTGCCATGGATTTTCTTTTGATGGTCTATTTTGTGTTGCAGGAAGAGCTTCTGTTAGCATTGTTCCAAACTCCATATGGAGAAAATCTTTTCCTTGACAGGGTAAAGTAAACCTTTCTGCTATATTATCAGTTCCAAACTCCAAATTGTTTGCTCTCATGGATTGAAAACTTCATGTTTCTTAGAATGTTGTATGTGTAATAGTCTTGGTTTACTTGTAGGTTTTCGATCTTTTCGATGAAAAGAAGAACGGTGTGATCGAATTTGACGAATTCGTTCATGCCCTCAACATATTTCACCCATCTTCCCCTGTTGAAGATAAGATTGATTGTAAGTGTTGCAGAGAAATCTTTTGCTTTGGATCAATAAAGCATGATTCATATCATCATATAACAATGTCTTATGTAGGTTCTTTATCATGTTAATTCCTTGCAGTTGCATTCAGGTTGTATGATCTGAGACAAACCGGGTTTATCGAACGGGAAGAAGTGCGTAAAACTCCCAGTTTTTTTCGAGCTAGCAGTTTGACATGAGTTTAGTATTCTGCAAAATGGTCATGCTTAGCTGTTGGTTGAATGCAGGTCAAGCAAATGGTAGTTGCCATTTTGATGGAATCCGACATGAAACTGTCGGATGACCTTGTCGAGTCTATCCTCGATTATGTGAGCTTTCTGAATTTTATTTTCTTTGCTAGTTACTTGTGTGGTTTTCTTACATGACATGAGATGTTTGCCATCTTTTCTCCAGACGTTTGCCGATATCGATGCCGACAAAGATGGTCGAATCAGTAAAGAAGAATGGAAAGCTTTCGTGCTTCAACGTCCTAGCCTCTTGAAGAACATGACTCTCCCTCATTTAAAGTTGGTGCACCATCTCCTATTACCTTTGTCTCACCGGTTTCTTTTCAGTTAGCTCATTCGGTCATGTTTCTCTCGTTGTTTCAGGGACATTACTGTCATATTCCCCAGTTTTGTTTATAACACTGGAGTTGAAGAGTTGTAACATGGTGCGATGATTTTGGTATATGTTTTCAATATACCTGTGGATATATTCTATATACTGATTTTGGTATATGTTCTCAATATACCTGTTGATATATATATATATACACAGATTAGGATTAACTTATATGGTGTAAAATTTATTTAGTTTTATATTAATTTTGGACCGTTAAATGACAGTAATAAACGGCTAAGATTATTCTCTTATTTTTTAAAACAATAATTTTCACATTTTCTATTTTTAATTCCATTTATTCATTTCATCCATTTTGCTGTAGTATAAGAATATAACAAAACTTTTAGATGAAATAAGAAAAATTAAAAGATAAATACAATAAATTTTAAATTTTAAGAAAAATCAATCAATAATAGATAATATTTTATTAAATTATCTTAGTTATATATTTATAATTTATAGAATTATTAATTTATAATATTGATATGATTATAAATTTATAGAAGTGTCTTCCAAAAATTTATCTTATTAATTTAGATTTTAAACCGAAATCAAGGCCGAAAATATATATTTTAAAAAAATAAATTATTTATTTGATATTGATTCTACCGTACTAGAAATACTTTAAAATCAAAGCTTTAGAAAGTACTTAAATGCATGGATACACTAGGTGAGAAATAAATTGCTCTACAAGCTCAAATCATTTTAAGTTCGAACTATAATCGATTTATGTTTCAAGTCATTTAAATTTTTACTCAAAAATCCTCGATTCCGATACATTTCATATTCGAATCACTCAAGGAATAGCTCTTTGTAAAATTATTACATTACAAATATAAATACGAATACGAGTTATATATATCTGAATTTGAGCACCATGGGTTGATATTAGTAGTACCTCAAGGAAACCCTATATGATCATATGAATACAAACACTACACTCTTATATTCAATATCTAATCTCTTCAAACTGCCAACTATTCCCTGCATAATCAACCCTCTTCTCTGTTTTCTAATGCTTCTATATATAGCACAATCTTGCATATCGTCGAATAAGACCTATGAATATGATGTACGTATCATTATTTCTCCCTATATTCGATAGCTTCATCGTGGTATGCGGCAAAAGAATAGAATGCTTTAGGTAGGTACCGATAAGAGCACAACATTTATCGCATTTGGAGGTTGCTTTAAGAAACGACCCACCTCGCGCAATCATGGTCCCGGATCAATTGAAGCCGATGAGGTATTATACGTCATCAGGTGGCAATGTTGGGCTTTTGGAGCACATTCCAATCTTGTGAAGCTCCTTAAGTTTGCTAGCCGGATTGCATAAACCTATAAAATAGACATCGATTATTCACCCAAGAGACCAAAGACCGAACACGGATTATCATGAACAAATCTCATCTTAAAACATAGACATAAGCATTAGCCAAAGAACAATCAAATTCGCTAACCGTTGTATAAAATAGCGGGATCTCTATTTTTCATTACCCAATAACCCCTAACCTAAAAAATCTACCAATGTCAAAGCACAACAAAGACAATAAGAAGGTGAAGTGGCAATGACAGATTTCATCGCTAGAGATAAATGAATGCGAAAATGTTCTAGTATCTAGATCTGCGTGGATCGAACTCGGAAGGGATGCTAACAGCAAACAAAGGCACAGTAAAGCTTTCGATAACATCTCTGCATTCTAAGCATTTATCGCAACCATAAACATCTCGTTAATAAGACGTAACAGGGTTTATTAATGCAGCTGTGCTACCTGAGCATCTGGGGATATCCCAGACTGCTATTGATGTAGGTGTACATCTAGGATCACATATTGCTCTGTTATCTTCATGATGCACATTCATGGCTAGCATCCATGATCCAATAGTGACATCCTCATTGTTGAACATCCTCAAACTGAAAGGTCGAACAAATCGTGTAAAATAGAATAACCATACAAATAAAACCAAGAATATGTTTTGATTTGATATTCTATGGAGTTGGTAGTATTAAACAGAGTACGACAAGGATGTACGAATGCAAAAAAGGCGATACTTAAAGCTATATGCTTGCAACATGTACAACTTTTAGATTGAACTGGAATGTGAAAGATGGGAAGATAGAGAAGACTCATTGCATCGAACTCATGAATCATGATATTAGGACGATAAACAAATATCTACAAGTTTCAAGATAACTATGAGAAGACTCGATTTATTTGTCACAAAACTAAATTGCACGATGATTAACATATTAAACAGAAACTTATCATAATTGACATATAACCAACGAAATGCAATCAGGTGCACTAATGACTAAACATGGAACATATACTTCTATGGTTGGTTCACTACATAGAACATGAACGATCAAGATTCAACAGTAACAAATAGCAATCCGAATCAAACTCAAAGCAAAGGCAAACCTGTTATTCCTAGCAGTTGTCAATGAAGCCACCACCTCTGCAGACAGAACATATATAGGACCATAAGCATGCAAGAAATACTCATTTCCAATAAGATGTCCTGATTTCTCATACCTGAAAATTTATACTAATAAATCCTCCAACAATTTAACATATTTCAAGGTAGAAAAATATGAATCACAAAAGAACATGAAGAGAAAATAATCATACCATTTCAATTTAGGATCAGTGATCACAGGTCCCTTTTTCATGCACCCAATGTAAGTCCTCGAATGGCTTCGTTCCTTAGCAAGAAGAGTCGAAAGCCGATCTGGTAAAGCCAAAAAAAAACAAAATTTAACATCACACTCAATGCATCAGCACTCAAAATCATCCACTTAGGAATTTACCTGGACGCAAATAGATGTCATCATCAGCTTTGACATAATAATCTGCTTCGAATGGCATGAAAGCTGCTTTGAAGAATGCTAATCTGAAAATGGAAACAAGAAAAAAGATTTACATATACATAATACATGATGATACATGCCATTGTTTACATCAATCTCTTACGTTTTGTAAGGCAGCTTAAGATATTCTTCTTCAACATCTATCAACATGAAATCTCTGTACTTTTCAATCTCTTTCTCAAGCATGGCCATTTTCTTCGAATCTTTAGATTTCCCTATCACAAATCTGAAACCCAGACCTGTAGCTTGCTCCAGCCTTGATAAGAAAAAAAAACATTATTTTTTCCCCTATCAATATTATTTTTTTCCTCTAAATTTTGATGAAACAAAAGACCCCCAATTGAGAAAAATGTGAATTATACCTCAAAAGATCCTCTGGGTCGGAAGGGAACCAAGTGCTACGAAGGGCAGCTCGGCGTTCACCCGATTCGAACCCGGTTTGGATGCCGACGAACCCGAGAAGTTTGGGGCGATCAACCAAGCCTTTATTACTGTCATCGCCGAGTTTTGCGGAATCTGAGGAGTAAAAGGCTCGGAAAGTGTCCACCGATTTACCACAATGGAAGACAAGTGTGGTTTGGTTGCGGCGGATGGCGGAGACGGCGAAGAGTGTACCGGCGAGACCGATGAAGAGGCAGAGTAGAGAAAAGGCGAGAAGCGGTAAGGGAGTTCGAGTTGATGAAAATAAGTAAAAGGGCCTCGATGGCTTGATAGGCTTGGAAGTATAAAAGGAAGGGAGCGGAGCGCCGACTACGGACCAGTCGGAGACGGCGGAGGAGCGGTGAGAAAAAAGGGGCATTTTTGGTGAATTATAGGCAGATGGGTGTGAAAACAAATAGTAAAATGGTAATAAAGTAGAAGATTCTTAACAACAGTGACTCACCCACTGAGTCGAGGAGCGAGTTGGACCCTTTTTACCCATTTTTGCTCCTTCCTACGGGTGATAAGGAGTCGAGGCTCGGTTCGGTTAGAAAATAGGTATATCTGATTCGGTTCAGTTTGAAATTCGTCGAGTTCAGAATTTTAGGTTCGAGTTTAGATCAAAAATAATATTATTGAGTTTGGCTCGAGCTCAAAGCTCGTCAGGCTCGATTCGATTTAGATCAAAATAAACAAATTTTATATTATTTTTATTTATTTATTTATTTATAGTTTATTTTTTATTTTTTATTTATAGTTTTATAAATTATTTAGTTGATAATATTTAATTTATTTAATTTATTTTATTTTATTTAATTTATTTTTAGTAGATTTACTCTAAATTATTTTATTATTTGTTTTGCTAAACCAATTGTTTTTAATGTATATATAAATAGTTATATATAATTATTTCAAGCTGTTTATGAGTTTTTCGAGTGAAGTTTAGGTAAACTCAACTCAGCTTGTTTAAATCCTGAGTCGAACCCGAGTCCAAATCAAATTTTGACCGAGTCGAGCCCGAATAGCTCGCGAATCGACCAAACTCCTTCCAGAGCTTGACCAACATTGCTACATTTATTTCGATTAATTAAAAAGTCAAAAATATCAAATTTAACCCCTAATATTTATCTCTTTCATCACTTTCAACCATTTTTTTTTCATTTCTCACCTTGGTTTTCAACCTTAAAATGGACCAAATTCTTCAATTAACTCATTCATTATGAGTAAACTGATGATTTAGTCTATATATTTCAATTTAATCACTTGTCCTACCGCAAAATATTTGGTCGACTCCCAAGATAGTTTGATGTTGTTCTAACGTAAAACGGATATAAATTGTATGTCTTTTTATTTTGTCTATATTAGTGTCTTATTTTAAAAATAATAATTTTAAAGTTTAAAATAATTTATAGCACAGTGGTTAAATGATCAATGTTTAATGGTTGAAAGTATATTTTAGAACAAATACTATTTGTACTCACCGTAGTTAACTATACTATACTATACTATACTATACTATACTATACTATACGGCATAAACATAAAAACACAAGAAATAGTGATTAAAATTAAACAAAATTAAAAGGGCAAGGACCCCCCAAAATTAATCCTTTTAAACATCAGTTTAAATTGAAAAGATAAGTGATCCAATTTAAACGTTAAAAAGTAAAAGAGATCCAAACTATAATTTTACCTTTTGGAAATAATTAAACAAAAATTAAGGATGAAATTAAAACCCATCTGAAACTTCGGAGAACTGATAGAATAATTTACCCATACGGAAAGATACCATTTTCAAGCCTTTGTCATTTTTACCCTTTTACAATTAATAGCCCCTTTTCTCTGTATATTTTTGAAATCGACCTCCCAAAATTTAAGTGTTTTTAAAATCGTCCCAAATTTCATAATTCGACGGTGGTTGGCCACTTCACTCACCATTTTTAATCTTTGGCCGCATATTCAACACCGAAAATTAAAAAAAATATATATATTTTTAAAAAAAATTTCGGTTTAAATCCTAAAATCCCTTTTTATGAAAATCAAAATAATTCTTTTACATAAAACAAAAAACTTTTTTTTCTATTATTATTATTATTATAGAAATGTATTTAAAATAAAAATAATAACTTTCTTAAATTTGATTTTTTATTTATCCCATGAAAAACTAAGTACAATGGCTTTGATGTTACGAAATGTATTTTGATTTTTCTGTTTTGTTTAGTTTACACAAATAAGAAATCATAAATAAAATTACTGTGGATGATTATATTATTTGGTATCCATGTTTTTCTTACGATTTTGCTTTACATGACGATTGAAAGCCAGTGGCAAGATAAAGGAAGATGGAGCGATTTTTATGGTTAGATTCGATATGAATATTAGATTAAATTTGATTTAACGGTTGAGATTGTTCGAAGATGAATGACTCTAATATTATTTAGAGGGTGACGTGGCATCATCAGATCAAGCTCATTGATAGTCAAAATCACAAAATTACTTAGACAACTTGGGTTTAAAATTGTAGGCTTAAACTCAACTCGAAAAACAATACTATTAGGCTCGGCTCAAAATCACAAAATTATATCATTAAACATCAAACTATTATTGTTTTCCTATTTTAGTCACCAAATTATTTGCAAAAAGACCACTAACGTTATCTTTCGTTCTTATTTTTATCACTGACCATTAAAAAATAATGTTAATGACTATTTTATCAAAACAAATAGTTTAATAACCAAATAAGAAAGCAGCAATAGTTCAGTGATTGTTGGTGTAGTTTACCCTTCAAAACAAATACTATTATTTAAAGGGTAAAATGCAATGGGGATCATTTAATTATAGGTAAAGTTACATTTAGGTCACCTAATTATTAAAAGTTACATTTGGGTCATTCATTTATGAGTAAGATTATATTTGAGTCATCCAATTATTAAATGTTACATTTAGATCACTCAATTACAAATAAGGTTACATTTGGGTCACTCTTCATATTTGAAAAAAGTTTATCAATTCGTATATTAGATTAATTAGTGATTTCAAATGAAACACTCTAATGTTAACAAAGTTATACAAGTGATTTATAAGAAAACAAACAAACAAATTGATGTACCTTTTCAAATATAAAGAGTGACCCAAACGTAACCTTTAATAATTGGATGATCTAAATGTAACCTTACCCATAAATGAGTGACCTAAATGTAACTTTCAATAATTAGGTGACTCAAATATAACTATACTCATAATTAAGTGATTTTTATTGCAGTTTACCCTTATTTAAACTAATTCGCGCAATTTCCTCTTCCATTCAGCAACTGATCATAGGAAAACTCGTAAGTTCCTTTTATCCGAATATTTTGGTTCTGTTTGTTGGTAGACTGGTTGGTTTAAGGGTTTTAGTTTAAATTACTGGCATTTGCTTGGCTACAGACTCTAGACTGAACATGGATTTTGTTACCAGCTGCAAGGTATGTTACTCCTTTTTTTTTTATGTAAATAACTTTGCTTCATTTTGAACATGTTTATAAACATGTTTTGAAACATCAACTTGAATTCAAAAATGTTGCAGAATCTAACAGGCCATGAATTAGTTCGTTCTTTCGGAAACATTGGGCTGTTTTATCCAGATTTGCTGATCGAAGTGCTTTGCTGTTTGCCGCCTAAGAGTCTGATGCGATGCTGTTGTGTTTGTAAAGCCTGGAATCTCTTGATTCGTCGGTATTGTGTACTCCGAAAAACTCCTTATCGTCCCTTCTTGGGATGCCATATACAGATCAAGCCTTCTCCGACGAAGCTACTCATCTGTGGAGCGACAGTGCCTGGTGCCGGAATAGACATCAATGTCTGGCCTCCCGTGTTTAACATTCATGATCCAACTCTAGGTGGCCGAGATAGCTTTAGTCCTACGGCAACACAGTTGCTTGACTCCCAAGATGGTCTAATGCTCTTCCAACATCCTTCTGAAAACAAGTATGTTTTGTGGAATCAGAACACCAAGCAGTTTGTCTTCATCCCTTGTCCTCCCCGCCGTGGAAAGCCTCGAGCTGTTGTTCTTGCCGTAGATATTATGTATTGGAAACCAGACAAAGAAATGGATTTTCTTAAAATTATTAGCTTCCCTACAGACGGCAATATTTTGTTGCATGTTTTCTCTGCACATGAAGCTACATGGGTTGAACGCAAAATGAATTACATACGAAGAGTGTTTGACATACCACGAGTTGATACCAATGGAACTTACATTTTAGGTCGAAGATTCATTTACTTGCACGGAAAGGTATTTAGATTATATAATTCGGCGTTCCTAGCGCTAATATGGTACAACATCAAAGACGGTGATGGTGATGTCATTTGTGATCGTGTTTGGCTTCCGGTTGAACCTCGTAGAGGGACGATCAAAGGAAGTAAAATAGGATGTATTGGTACATGTGGTGACCGAATTCAGTATGTACAGAACGATGAAACTGCTGGAATAATCGATGTTTGGGTACTTAATGTCAATGCTCGTACATGGACTTTCATGCATAGAGTGAAGCTGAAGGTATTGGCCAAAAGTCCCCGGTTGGTCAATTTGAGAACCACGTTCCCAGCAGCATCTGAAACAAAATTCAAGCCTTTAACTTTTGACCCCGTATCAAATGATGGTGTTATCATGTGGACTCCGAATCTCATCTTCTGCTATTATTTCAAATCCCGTAAACTGGTTTCATTGCAATGCTCGAAAATCTTGAAGCATCCACCTCATGAAGCCTTCGCTTTTACTCAATGCCCGTTCCCCTTGGTGTTTACAAGTAGGGGCGATAATGAGCCGAGTCGAGTCCGAGCCAGGTCAGACTCGGCTTGGCACAACCATATTTGGGTTTGGCTCGGCTCGTGGCTTGTCGAGCTCCGAAATTTTATGTTTGATCTTCGAAATTTTGTGCTTGATATCGTCGCGGAATTAATATTTTATTACTATATTCGGCTCGGTAATGGACAATCTTCATAGGTTTTAATAAATTTCCACCACAAATATTTGGATGCTAATTAGGTACAAATAAATCTTGCAATATCTCCTTTTGTGCAGATTGCCTATTTTTTGTCATGGGAATGTATACGTTGCATTGTCATTTCTTTTTTCATAATAATGCTTTCTTCTTCTTCTTGGTGATTTTCCATGCTAATGATATAGGTTAGCTTTCAAGTAGAGATGATGAAAATGTAATGCTTACAGTGTCTGGGGATTTTTTTAAGTATACTTTCAGAGAGAAAAATCTGATCCTCATTGAATATTTGAAGGGATTAAACCTTTTCTATTTAATTTGCCTCGAATTTTTAAAGGGTAAACTACATAAATGGTCCATTGACAACACCTCGATTATCTTTTAAACGTTAACATGCCATGTGGCATTCTCGACCTCTATAGACCAATTTATAACATTTGATAATCAAAAGATATAAAAAATAATTGAGGTATAATCAAAGGATTATTTACGTAGTTTACCCATTTTTAAATTCCATTTATGGGACCCCGTAACTAGTCTGTAAAACAGAGTTCGTTTTTTGTTTGGCTCTCCCTCTCTGAAATGGATATTTCCTCCGTTCAGAAGCTCTGGCATTCATGTAAATTAAAGCATTGAAATCATGTCATTCTGCAGTTGAAACGGTGTAGTTTTGATTACTAATAGACTCTGCATATTCTCTTCATCCATCTGTTGTTAGTTTGTTTGTTCTCAGTATCCTTATAACACGCTCATGTACATGTGAATGTATGAATATAATGAATTCAAATCTGCTTTAAAGTATACTCTCAACCTTTCAACATTGATCGTTCAAATAGCTGACAATATTGGTGCTCGAACCCTTGACCTCTAGGAACAACAACAGGTCTTTTACCGATGAGGCTGGTTAGTGCCCATTTTTTCAACACGTTGCTAACAGAGATCAAACACTTGTTTCAAAAGGTTTGCTTTTGAGCATTTGACTGAGTTTTTGAATGACATTATACACAGATTTTCTCTAATACAACCTGCCAATTTTTTTTGTTTGTTCGTTTTTTGTTTTGGATTTTAATGTCACTTTAGCATGCACTGCATCCTTCAAAAACCATGTATTGCCAATTTCCTCGGGACTCACTTCAAGAAACCTTTTCATCAACAATTGAGGATCTCACAGTAGGTGCAAGAAATGGTTGTTGACATTCATACTCGGTATGAAAATAGCTGTTGAAGAGGACATAACAGAAAACTAACCAGGTTTTTATTTTAAAATTGACCGATTTGGAAAAGGTTCCAAGGAGAATGTCATCCGTATCTTCCAAGTCTAACTAGGAAGATCAGTACTAGAGTGTCTTCTCATAATATTATGGATCATTGGAGTGTTGTGTATTTCCTTTTACTTTGAGGATTTTGTTGTCTGCTGCCTTTTCTCTCCTTCCTTTTCCTCTAATTATCCTCTCCATTTACGGAGTCCGTCTCTTGGTTTTGCAGAGGCTCATTCTAATGATCCCTGTAAGTTCAAAATGCATGGTTTTGCAGATGCTCCTGGTTTGCGATGTGAAAATGTCTTTTTACCTAAGGAATGCAATCCTTTGAATCACTCTCAAATGCTAGTTGTCAATACTACAGGGAGCAACCTAAGATCAGTAGTGGAGTAGGTTGCAGCATGGAAAGCCAAAGAGGTCCCAGACTAATTGTCGAAGCAGTAATTGCAATAACCGAACGGTCCGAATCTCCTTGTTCGGGTCACAGAGCAACAAAACAGAGGTTAGTATGGAAAGTGCACCTAACATCCAAATCCCCTTTTTATTCTCTTCATTTCCATCACATACTTGGAGGAATATGAAGGAGTGATTGATTGGTATGTTATACTTTATCCTCTTGCAATTAACCGAATTCCTTCCCTCATCAAGATGAAAAGTATCAGACCTTCCATAAAATCACAGGAAAAACAATTCATATTCACCATAAAAGCTCGTACTTGATTTATACACCAAAAACACTGGTCGTAATACCATCACCATTCACATGAAAATGAACACTTTTTTTAAGTGTTTCCCTCCATCGAAGAAAAACACTCCTAATACGTAAAAGATTATACTTCAGTAACAAATCTTTTTCTCCAAAGGTACAAGTAGGTTTGATGAAAGTTATCCCATTGAGATCAGAAGGAACTTGGATTCTTTTTCTTTTTTTTTATTCTATATTTTTTCTCGGTTTTGGCTAATTGAGATTAAGATTCTTCATTAACATTGTTTAAGGTTCAGCAAGCCCTTTAGCTTTTGCTAAGTGTTATCCTAATCCTCTTATTTATGATTTCAGAGGAACGACTATAGATTCCTTAAATTGTGTATTGACTTTTTTTAAAGTCAACTTTCTAGCATAATACAAAAGGGAAGGTGGTCGAAGGGTAAAGAAAAATTGATTTGTTTATATCAGTTATTAAGTTGTTAAGTTTATTATCTATGGTTGCGTTTCAACCTCAGTATAAATACACGATAAGGTTTACTATTCTTAGTACACACAAATTCAGTTTATTCTGCACTAATTCAGAAAAAAAAAGAATTTACGTATGAAAATTCGATTTCTTTATATCAGTTTCTGAATTTTTTTATTATTTATTATTTTATTACATTTTTTTATTTTATATTATTTTATTATTTTATTTCATTTTTTTTAAAAAAAGGTTAAAGAAAAATAAAAAAACACAGAAAGTAAACAAGATTCAGATGTCACCATGAACTAAACATGAATTATTTGGTCAAGACAAAAAATTATATTTACTAGTATTTTATTTTTATTATTATTTTTTTTTTCATTCTTACATCAGTTTATTATTTATTTATTTTTTTTTAAAAAAAAGATTACAGAGTAGGACAAAAACAACGAAAGTGAATAAATTCCGATGCTACCGATGAAGCATTGGAATCTAAGACGAAAGTAAATGCATTTACTGTGTATTTTATTTTTATTATTTCATTTTTATTTTATTATATATTAGTTTATTATTTAATTATATCACTTATATAAAGGTAATGTTATGTAATTTACAATTTTACTTTTTAAATCTCTAGTAGATATAAAAACACGAATAAACGATTAATTTATATAAACTTATTATATTGATATTTTTTTTAATAAATATTTTTAAGTTTACTTTTGGTTTTAATTCTTTTATTAATTTAGATTTAAGATTTATCGTTAATTTTAATTTAGTTTTTTTAAAATATATATATTTAATCAATTAATTAATTTAAATGGTCAAAAATTTATATAAAACAATTTTTTGAATTCATTTTTAAATTTATAATATTAATATTAAATTTTTTAATATTATTAAAAGAATTAAATCGATAATTTTATTATTTTTTATCTTTAAAATGATAAATAAGATATTTGAAAGGACGTTTAAAAACAAAGAAAAACGAAAAAAAACACTTAAATGCCTTTATTTCTTAGAATAATCAGATATTCAGGTATATCAAATGAGGTAGAGAAGACTTTTATTTATACTTGAACTCCCTATGATCCTACGATCTATATAGATTTACATCAACGATTAAGATCTAACCTTACAAAGGATAATTCTAAGAATATACCCACAAATATCTTTTGTTTTCACACTATCATTATTGACATTAATACTCATTAGATCGAGCTAATATTAGTGATTTTCTCAAACCCAAAATCATTATTAAAATTATTTGGACAGAGTTAATCGTGTCATGTGATGCCAATATTTCAGACTACAACTTGCGATCTGTGACAATAACATATTACTTCATTATTAATTTAGGTTGACACCATCTCAAGTGAACACCCTACGGACCATCTCAAGTGAACACCCTACAGGCGGTAGGTGATGTGGGGAGCGATGCCGGGTGGCTATGATACGGATGACGACATTAGCAGCAGCTCTAGCAGCAAGGCCTCCTTTTTTTAGGTTTTGGCAGCTTCAACAGCACTGAAATCAGCACTTCCACCAAATCCGGCATATAAAAGACTGAAAAGAATTCAATAATACCGATTAAAGGTTTTCAAACTTTGTAATTGAAATGAACATAAAACATTTTTTGGCATCGTTAATTTGGATGGGAATTAAGGAATGTATTCTTTTTTGGAAATTCAATTCTTACCCAAAGTTTCCCACTAGTTCAATAATATCAAAAAAACAAAGGACATTAGAATTTGGAAATTTACCTGGGAAAATCATACTGTTTGAACCCAAACTAATAAGGCGTAGCAGCGGAAATATATCCTGAGCAACAAGAAAAAAACCAATAAACACCACGGATCAAGAAGAAAAAACAAAAACCCAGAAACATAAGAGTCTGTGTTTCAAATTTCAATCCCATAAAATAAACCTAAATGAAGAACATGAGAAGAGACGATCTAAAACAAACCAAAAGATGGTTTCAATTTATACAGAAAGAGAGAGAAAGGAAAGGGAAAGGGTTTTCGTTACTTTGTAGAATGGAAAATCAAAGTAGATTGGCTGGAAGAAGAATCTTGAAACTACACAAATACACATATATAAAGATTGTAAGAAGAAGATGATGATGTTTACAGCGGTGGCTATATAAAGATTGAAACTTGAGATCTCATCGTTCATTTTAAGTTAGTCTCTTTATTTTTTTTAAATCATATGTATCTAATCAATTAATTGATTTAAGTGGTCAAAAATTATTATAAAACAATTTTTAATCTTTTTTTTATTCATAATGTTAATATTAAATTTTTTGATATTATTTAAAAATTTAATATTTTATCTTACTATTTTAATATTATCAAAAGAATCAAATCGATATTATTTACTATCTCTAGAATGATACATGAAGATCTTTTTAAAGCAACAATAAGTAAGCTTGTTGTTTTTTGTAGGAAAAATATTGCAATGTTATATTTCTGTAAAACAAAAATATAAAATAGTATATTTTTTTTAGTAATGTATTAAATAATATAACATTTTTTAATAATTTTTTTTACAATAATGATCTTATATTCCGTTAATAATCAAGGTTGGTTGAAATTTTACTGCTTTATTACCGTTAAATGATTGGTTTTATTAATTCAATTGGCATAATGCAGATGGTGATTGCTTATTCTTCACTTTTCTCTCGTTTTATACTTGAAAAACTCGGAGAAAGAATCAGATTAAGGTTCCTGTTTTCACTATTAGTTCTTGCCATTCTAAGCATGGTGTCATGGTTAAGACATCCTTTTTTTTAACTGCAATGTTAGGACCAAGTTTGAGAATATCCTCATAAATATTCCTTCTTAATATGAAATACATTTTCTGCTAATGACTTGCCGAAAAAGTTATTGTTTCTCTTGGTACTGGAAGTCATGACAGATTAGGTGAAATCAAATCATGTCCCTGGCTAAGAATCCGAAGTCGATGAAGGCATGGAAGCTGACATCTCTGCCGATGAAGAATTTTGTGAGATTTCTTCTCCCTGTGCTTTCCGCATTACACTAGACCTGCAAAGAATGAAGTGGCTTAGAATCCGTTAACCATGACACCATTCTAGATATGGACATGATCCGACATGAATTACACTCACCTAGGGGCAATGTTAACAGCTTTTGGAGTCATTGTAGGTTCTTAATGGTCTTGCTATTGACCTACATGTCGCGGATCATATCGAGAGAAATAATTTTGGAACAGTTACCATGTTGCATGTCAATAAGAATATTGGTCAAAGCTTTCTGCAATTTTCATATCTTTTTCCGGTTTTGTTTTGGGATTTAGATCATTGGATATAGGGGTGATAACGAGTCTGAGCTAGGCTCGTTTCGGCTCGGAAACAGGCATATCTGGGCTCGGCTCGAGGCTCGTCGAACTCGAAATTTTAGGCTCGAGTTCGGCTCGAAAATAATATTACTAGGCTTGGTTTGGGCTCAAAGCTCGTCAGGCTCGGCTCGGTTTGGCTCGAAGTGGACAAATTTTTATATTATTGTGTTTTATTATTTATTTATTTGTAGTTTATTTTTTTATTTATTATTTGATGTTTTATAAATTTGTTTTAGTTGATAATATTCAATTTATTTTATTTAATTTATTTTTAGTGCATTTACTCTCAATTATTTTATTATTTTTCTTTACTAAATAAATAATTTTTAATGTATATATAAATATATATGTATGTTTATATATAATTATTTCGAGTTTGTTCACAAGCTTTTCGAGCTAAGCTTGGGTAAGCTCGGCTCGGTTTATTTAAATTCCAAGCGGACCCGAACCCAAATTAAGTTCACTCAAGCCGAACTTTGACCGAACTCTGACCGAGTAGCTCGCGAGCCGGCTAGGCTCATTTATCGCCCCTAGTTGGATACCATGTTACTTGAAGCAAATCCGCAGGAGTAATCACTGGTATGTTAGAAAGGCTTTGAAGTTCGGAGTTATGCACGAAGAACCGGCTCTATGTCACGAATCATATTAACTAGTATCGTATTATCAACTTTGGCACATTGCTTCGGGATTAGCTTCACTTATGTCACGATTCGTATCGATTTGTATCGTATTATACAAAACTGTGAGACGGATGATGACACTGTAACTATTGCTTAGGGTTTGGTGGAAAAAAAGCATGAAGGGAAACTTGGAAGATGAGTAACCTTAATAATTTTTCTGATAGTTTACGCCATCATCGCATCTCTAAAAGGCAAAATGATCTAGAAATGTACATTGGAAACTAACCAACGTGTAAGATGTTCCTTCGAACATTTTTACTAAAAAACATTGAACTTAGACTTGATATTGAAGTTTTAAAATCTAAATTTTTTAGGGTAAATAATTGTTTCAGTCCTATGTTATACTAGAATTTATTATATTTAAATTTAAGATTTAATACTTATGTTTAAGTCGACATATCTGAATCTTTCTATTTCTATACCCACATTAGTCAATTTAAACATCTAATGTTGTTAATTATAAAGGTTAAAGTGTTAATATGAAATTTTACGTATATGTTGAGTTGAGTAAAAAAATTTTGAGTTAGTTAAGTTGAGGAGTTTTATTTTATAGCTCAAAATTTATTTAAATTTTTTAGTTAAGTTATTCGAGTTTCTGTTTAAATTTAATTACTAATATTTATATTTTTATGGTACTAATTCATTTTAATTTAAACAACTTTTTATAATCGTACATAGATAGACATACACATATACATATCTTTATATTTTTTATATGTGATATATATATATATATATATATATATATCATAAAGTTGATAGACTTAACTCAAACTTGAAAATCGATCCATTAATTACTAAAAATTTTAAGTTATTCGAGTCATATTTTATAATTCAAACTTTATTTAATTTTTTATCAAGTTGACTTTATAAAATTACTATTCAAGTAAAATTGAGTTGAAAAAAATTATTTTTTTCAAGTTTAGTTTTGTTCAACCCTAATCTATTAGAAAGAAAAATACCATCTCACTCTTTTAATAGAAATAGCTAATGGTATAAGGACTATATATTGATTAAACATGATAGAGGGATCAAAATCAAAATTTTACCAAAATTTGACACATAAAATAATATTAAAAAAAATCAAATATGGTGAAATGGCACCATCCAAAAGGTTGAAAGTAACACTCTTGTCACTTCAATGTTCAATTCTTCCCTCAAATTCACTCTTTCACTCTTTACAAATCTCAGCTTTCAGCATTTCCCCTTCACAAAACCTTCAAACGATGGCAGACAAGGTATTCCCTTCCTCCAAACCAACCGCTGCTCCACCCGCCGCCAATGGCGGAGCAGCCGCGGCCACCATAACCAGAACCAATGGTGGAGCCACCAAAGCCGACCTTATTAACCCCACAGCTCGCCTACCATATCGTCCACAACCCCATAACAGGCGTCGCCAGTACCGCCCACGTAGGAACTATTGTTGCTGCTTCTGTTTCTGGATCATCGTCATAATCCTCATCCTCGCACTTTTAGTAGCCATAACCGGCACTGTCCTTTACGTCCTCTACCGCCCTCACCGCCCTTCGTTCACTCTCGCTTCGTTCCGTATCCACCGCTTGAAACTCAAGACCGCCGCCGACGGCTCCTCCTCCCATCTCTCGACGCTCTTCAACTTAACCCTTTCTTCCAAAAACCCCAACTCCCATCTTTCTTTCTCTTACGACCCTTTCGTTGTTTCGTGCGTGACAAGCAATGGCGACGTTTTAATAGGCAACGGGACATTGCCGGCGTTCGTGAGTAACAGTAAAGATGAGTCGACTTTCAGGGGGGTTGCGGTGGCGGAGTCGACGGATTTGGATGCGGAGACGGTGAATGGCTTGAGGCCTGAGCTAAAGAAGGAGAGCGGAGTGTTGTTGAAAGTGGAGATGGATACTAAAGTGACGGCTAAAATGGGTGGCTTGAAGAGCAAGAAAGTTGGGATTAGGGTTACGTGTGATGGGGTTAAAGGGACTGTTCCGAAAGGTAAATCGCCGGCGGTGGCTAACGTTGCCGGAGCTAAGTGCAAGGTTGATCTCCGGATTAAGATCTTGAAATGGACTTTCTGAGATCATTCAACAGAAATGTTCTTTTCAATGCATTTGTTTTCATTGTTTTTGGTGTTTGTAAAAGAAATGGTCCAAAAAAAATCTGTTGGATCGTTCAATATTTTTTTAAGTAATTTTTTGACATTGAGTTTTTTGTTCGTTCAAATATCGTAATATTGATTTTTTTCTGAGTATTTTTGTAACAGATTATGTATTTTTTTTTTTTTTTACTTGAAGTGGCTTTTTTTAAGATATTAATCCATGATCAATTTTAATGGGAGTTATTAATAAAATGATTAATTTGGATCATTCAATAACATTATTAGTGGAGTTAAATTTTTATGTCACGTCTAAAACGAATATATTAATTTTATATAAAAAATTGAGATATATAAACAATAATTTATATATTCTATTAAAAATATCATTTAAGAAAAGAGTAATAATTTCATAAAAAGTGATATTAGAGATATTTTTTGATTGTCTAATTTCACCGCGAATGCTCGTGAAAAAGGTAGACAAGATGAACAATTATGACAAGAGCTCATCACGAGTGTGGTTGAGATATGATGAGTGGAAAAGTTATATCGGGTACCGGACTAATTTGAATAGAATTGGTCCTGGTCTCGGTAACCACCGGTTCTTGAAAATTGGAACTAGTCTCAGTCTTGGTCACATCGGGTCCTAAATTTTAAGAACCGATTTCGTTACTGGTGAGAACTGCTTCCAATATCGGGTACCCAGTCAATTAGTTTATTCTTAAAAGAAATTGAGTAATTGAAGAAAAAAATTCAACCACCAATAATGATATTAAATAATAAAATTAGAACATTGTAGGCTTAAAAATTAAAGTTTTAAAACTAGTCATACTCATAATATTCATACATAAAGAGAAAGTTTGATAAGAAAAATAAACAAAAGAAAACCAATACCAGATATTTGGTATTAGTCCCGATCCTATTGGGTACCCACCGGGTACCAGTTTAAAAAATCAAGATCCAATCCCGATTATGACCGGGACCTAGATTTTGGATCCAGTCTCGATCCCACCAGAATCAATGTCATATAAAAATCAATCGGGTCTTACCGGGTCCGGGTAATCGGGTTTTTTGCTTACCCCTAGGAAAAATATCACGTCTCAGAAGAGTTGAGTATATTATTTTTTTTTGATAAATTGAACTTATTCAATCAAGAAACCGTCATACAATAATTATGTAAGATATATACCCCCAATCCTCTGTACAAATGTATTCTCTACAAATCCTCATTTAAAAGCTATAGAACTATCTAGATTTTTTAGGTTATTACATCTAGTGATCCTAGCACGTATATCATTTTTTATACAAATAAATACATTAATCTTACATCGAACATTAAACACAAGTTTAATATATTTTCACATTTTTTTATAAATAGTTAAAATCATTACTCGAATATTGAACACACGTTTAATATATTTATGTATGAATCGTTTTCCTGTATATTAAATAAATTTAATAAGTATATTTTCTAGATAGATAAAGTATGTTTCATTCGTACATAAATATATTAAAGAAACAAAACCATAGCATTCTAATATAACCTATGATCAGAGAAATTTTAACCAGGGCACTTGCCTGAACTTTGCATCATTCTTAGGGATTGAAGGCAGCATAATGAGCCTTCCGTAGAGGTGCTAAACTAGTTCAAAACTCGAGAATCGAACTGATTTTAATTGATCTGAGATTTGATATCGATTCGAATATGGCCATGAACCAATTTTTAAATAGAACCCAAATAGATTTAAATGAAAACTGATTTAATTTTTAGTTGAATCGATTTTAATTGATCTGAGATTTGATATTGATTTTAACTGAAACTGATCTAATTTTTAGTTGAATCGATATGGACATGAACCAATTTTCAAGCGAATTGAATAGACCCAAACGAAAATTATCTAAACCGAAAGTAACCCAAAAAAAATATATAGTAAAAGAAACAATGAAAGATTTAACCTGAAACATCGTATAACTCACCAAAAAGTCAAATATATTAGTTTTATAAAACTATATCTCGGTTTAAAAAACTGATCCTGACTGAAACATATCAATCTCTTATTGAATCGCTCTTGACCTGGCTAAAAAAACCCAACCCAAAATTACTTGAATAGATATGACTAACCCGACCCGTTATCCGACCTGAATCATTATAAAGATGAATTATAACTAAAATAAACCATATCCGACCTGTACTGAACTAAAACCAAATATAATAAAAATCAAACCTAATTTAAATTGAAATGACCCAAATCAAACTCGATCTAAATAACCCGTTTGCCAACTCTAACCTTCCGGAAGAACCACTTTCTCTAAGATATAAGTGATAATGATATATCTTATTATTGCTAATGCCCGAAAACTCTTACACAAATTTGAATTCATTATATACGTACAGTGGTGTGCATTCAGTTAATTCGGTCGATAGTCAAATCGAATTAATCAAAAAATTCAAAATCTTAACCGTTAACCGAACTGAATTACCTTTAACCGAATTAATTGAATCAAAATTATTTCGGTTAATTAGCCGAATTAACCGGATTAACCAAAATTTATTATAAATTTTGGTTAAATTACATAATAGGTTACTAAATTACGCTAAAATAATTTTTTAATCACTAAACTTTTATTTTATATTAATTTAATACAAAATTTAGTGATTATTTTATAATATAAAAAATAGTGAACATTTTATAATATTTTAAAAGTTAAATGTCTAAAAATAAATATATATAATATTTAATATATAATAATTTTGGGTAATTCAGTTAATTAACCGATTTCGAATCGAATTAATCGATAACCGAGTTTTTAAAAAAAAATAATCGTTAACCGAATTATTAAAAATTAACCGACTGAATTAACCAAATTAATCTTGATTCGATCGGTTAATTCGGATAAAATGGAATAATGCACACCCATATAGATACATTCACATGTACATATGTGTTATAAGGATATTGAGAACAAACAAACCAACAACATGGACATTATAATGTTTAAGATAAATTAAGAGAAAAATTGGAAATTTGAAGCAGAGTTGACAACCGTACGATCATCTCATAACAGATGGATCAAAGAGAATATGCAGTCTATCAGTAACGGGAAAAGGAAATAATTTTGGGCTTCAATGCGACCGTTATTAGTGCAACGTGTTTGCAGAGAGTGTGATCTCATTGCATAGACTGAAAACTCTTATATATATTCACTTTGTCTCAATTTTTTTTTAAAATTTGAACTCTCTATTATTAATAAAAATATTTTATAAACCTTCGATCAAGAAATTTTAAAATATATAGTTTATAAATTTTAATTATTTAAAATAATTAATATAATTATAATTTTTTAGAATTAGCTATTCGGTTATAATAATATATATTCTAAGTATACTCTTAATAATTAGATACTGATCGCTCAATCACTGTGTTAATATAATTAAAAGATTAAAATTAAAAAAATTTAACTCTAAAAATTTAACTCTAAAAATTTAACGTACGATAGTTTTAATGGAACAAAGGGAGCATTAATCAATAAGCTTGAAATTAAAAGGTTAAAGAATAACTCAACAAGCGGTTTCGGTGGAAAAATAAAAAATACTCATCTTAAGAAATTTGGGTTCATATCACTTTATTTATCCGCAAAGTATATACTTTATCGAAGGGTTAAAAAATTAAAAAAAAAATATAAAATAAAATAAAAAAACATGATAAAAAAACAATTATAACCTAACCTTGCCATGGTGCTCGACTGTGCTGGTTTTGTTGCCATGTGTTGAAGAAGAAAGGTTGAAACCATCGATAAGCTCGGCTAAATCCGAGAAATGATCTCTATGTGGAAATGCTTTAAGACCCAAGAAATCTCTTGTCATCCCATTCCCAACATTTTTTCCAGCATCATTGCTGGTGTTTCCTCTGGTGTTCCATGTCCTGTTGAAAGACTGTTCAAATGGTGAAGACCCGTCAAACCCAGTTGCAGAAGACAAAGAACACATCATCTCATTGAGAAGAGAATTTGGAGGAGCAGACGAGTACTGTTCCATGAAACCAGAGGTGATAACAGCAGCAGAAGCGGCAGCTTTATTCCCTTGGGGAAACCCGCTTCCAAGGGTTTGGTCATCACGTGAGAATAGACCCAGACCAGAACCAGTTGTTGGATCCGCAAAAGACGTGGAGCCACCGGTTCCGAACGGCATGTAAGGTCGACTTTGCATGGCTACAGGTGATTGTAAGGGCTGGTTTTGGCTCATGGTGACTCCCATTTGAGCTGCTTTCTGCAAGAGTGCAGTTGCAGACATGGTTTGGCTAGGGTTTTGGTTTTGTGGAAGTGGGTGGTCTAACTCTAACCACTCAGTTTCAGCTCTTGCACTGAAAAGATGAGCTTCTTCTCTTTTAACTGATAAGGAATTCAAGCCATGGCTATGGAGCTGGGGTTGCAGATTGCTGATATGTGCTGTAATTTCCCTGGCACTTTCCTCGGCCAAGGCATCACAAAACGCTCTGTGAGTGATGAAACTGTCCCTTCTGCACAAAAATACAAGCAAATAAAACAAAAAGAACAACTCATCTAGGTATATTCTCACTACTTTTTAACTTCCCGAAATGAGCTATGGGTGCTAACTAGCTTAACAAGTAACTAATGGAGTCGAGCAACAAATTTTTTTTAACAAGCATAAATCGAACACTTTTCAAATTGAGTCGAGTCGAGCACTACTTGATTTACTCGCTAGATGTAACCATCAAAACTATACTAATATCTTAATCTAAAGCTGTAAAGCATCAATTTTCAGATCCGAAACACACCAGAAGCTGACGCCATGTGCATGCAAGAGGGTCAAGAGAGATGAAATGAAGGATTTGAGTAATATTTTGAGATATTAACATAATGGATATGTGATTTGAACATAAGATTTCACTTGTGTTAAGTTATTTTTACCTGGAGAAAAGGGTTCCGCAGTCACATCTATACTCTCTGGTGCCACAAACTTTGGAATGAGCTTTCCAGTCAGATTGAACAGCATAAGTCTTTGAACACTTTTCACACTTCCATTTCTTCTCCCCATGCTTTCTGCAAAAGTGTTTCTTGATCCCGGTTAGGTCTCCTAGAGCCCTAGACGGGTCATGGTGCACGCATGTCGTCTCCGGACAGACATACACTTTCTTCCTCGACACTTCCTTGTTTGCTCTTTGCTTTAGCTTCCATGGCAGATTGTGTCCTCTTCTGTGTAGCTGGAGATTCTGGTCTCTTTGGAACCCTTTGTTGCAGATCTCACATGTGAATCTGTTTGTTGCCAACAGTGTCTTGGGTGACAAAGCTATCACTTCAGCATCTGGGTCTGAAAATGAAGGAAAACACAACATCAAAACACCAAGTAATTACAATGTTTTGATTGTTTTGAGAGAAAATGAAGGAAACCTGGGTTGCCTGGTTGATTTCTCTTCTTCTTTGCTGCTGTGGGTGCTAGATTTGTTGCAGTCACTGAAGCAGCACTAAATTCACCAGATGTTGAGGTTAAATTTGATATACTCTCGTTCATCATTACATATACATATATGTATGTATGTATGTATCAACTATATAATATATGAAATGAACCCTAATTTAGAAAGGCTACTCTTAATTCTTAAAGCATTCAAGTTCCAAAGAACACTTTGTTTGTTGCAGATGATAACACCATGAAGATCAATGAACAAACCCAGAAAAGATTTTAAAAAAGACTATGAACTGGAAAACGTGAGAGGAAGGGAGATGTGGGTGAGAAATGTAGAGGGCGAGAGAGATTCCCGAGAAACAAACACTCCCCTCATCCCAAAATCCAATACTGAAAAACCCAAAGCATGTATAGGTTAGCTAGGCTTGTTTGTAAAGCTTTTTCACTTTCTGTCTTTTCTTTTGTTTTCTTCTTAGGCTTACTCTCTCTGAGGAGGGAAAATAATTCTCTTTTTTTATTTTTAACTTCTCTTTTATGCTTTTCCTAGGAAACAAACACTGATTTTATTCTCCCATTTTCTCACCGCCTTTCCTCTTAACATGTAAAGTAGGCATAAAAGTAACCCATATTAAAAGTTTTAATGTGATGAGACATTATTGAAATTTTAATATTATAAATAAAATAATATTTATTTTATTAAATCTGGTTTTAAATCACATTATCAATAAGATTTATATATTACCATAGAATTAAAAACATATATAAATAAATAATATTTTATAATTACTTTAATTTTGAAAAATAAATTAAACTAAAAAATTATATTTATAATAAACATCAACAATATTTAATTTAAATAAATCAAACAATAAATTTAATATTAATAATTATACAAAAATAATTCATAAAAAATCTCATTGCAATAATTATTTTTGTAATTTATTTTATTTTATTTATAAAATTAAAAATCAAACATATCATATTACTTAAACGTTTCCGCGTCTAACTGATTGATAGAACCAACATGGTAAATACGATTATTTCTTTTATATAAAATGTCACGTCATCAACGTAACAACAATAATCGATTACGAATAATTAATAACAACAATAATATAAAAACATAAAAATAATAAAAATTTATAATTAGATAAATAAATTTAATTTATATTATTTTTTAATTATAAATAAAAGTAAAAGTTTTGTGCTTCTAATCATGTCTTCTTTTATACTTCTTGTTAAAAATTTTAAAAATTAAATTTTAAACCATAACTCTAATTTTTTTATATCCTAAACCCTAAATCCTACACCTTAAAATACACCCTATCTCTAATTCTCTAAACCCTAACCACAATCTCTAATATTGGACGTAAAACTCTAAACTCACTAATTTAAAGGAGAAGAATAATTAATGACAGATGATTTATACTCTATCAATAAGATCATATAAAGCAAAATAAAAATCTTAATTTAAAAACTTAAAATAAAATAAATATAAATATCATCAAAACTCTGCCTTAAAAAATAAAATTTAATAATAAATAATATTAAACATAGACATTATTATACAAGTAGTAGGATACAATAGGTTAGAAAGCAAAACATCTTCTTTCTTCTGAGAAACTTATGTAAAACATGATTGGTTCAGTGATTGACCCACAAATTATTCCACCAGACACACACTTCCCAAAATTCTTTTCTTCTTCTTCTTCTTACAGACACACCATGTCTGCAGGTAGTAGCATTTAATGGTTTGGGATTAACTTTTTAACGACACCAGTTGATACAAAGAGTAGTTTGGTCCCAACTCATCATCATAACTTAAATTATTGTTGTTGAAAGTTGAGAGGAACAGGGTCAGAGGGAAACAGGAGGAGGGTATAAAGTGTGAAAAATGTACAACTTCTTTTAACCATATGAATGATTGAACCATGTGCACAAGCTAGTGTTTCCAAGAGAAAAATTTTAATATATAAGTTGTGGGATTTTTTTTATAAATAGTAATATCGGATTCATTAATAAATTAATCTAGATCAAATATTTATTATTAGAGTTATTTATAGTTAATTAAAATATTATAACGGTTAATTTGTAAGTTGTGTTCTTAATATTAAGAATAGAACTTACGGATTAATTATTGTATTTCCGTTGATCATGAACACCTCTGTTTATTATGGGTTGAGTCTTCAATCTAGTTTTCTTCGTTCAAAATATTGGGATTTAGTATTTCAACGCACTAAACAGTAAGTTGTTGCATAAAAAATCTTGTAGTATATATTCATATTTTTTTTCTCGTATCTTGTATAAAAACTACTCGAATTCGAATCTCTTAAAATAAGTATTTTTTTTATTGAAATCACTCGTTAAGTTAAAAAAAAAATTAATGTTTCAATAATTTATAACCAAATTTATAATTATGAGAAGTGAAATCCAATTTGAGCCAACAAATAAAAGAAATTGACCCTAATCCACCCCGACCACCTCCGCACATCATTAGGGGTGAGCAAAACTCGACTCGACTTGAAAAAATCAAATAACTCGACTCGACTCGAGGTGAAAATACTCGACTCGTTTTGACTCGAAATTTCATAGACTCGACTCGACTCGAAAAAATTTCAAATAAAGTTCGAGTTATAAAATAGAAATTCGAATAACTCGAAATATTTAATAATTAAATGATTAATTTTTAAGTTTAAGACAAGTCTATTAATTTTTTATGATATATATACATTGATATATAAAAATATAAAAAAATATCGCTACATATAATAAAATATATAGATAAATATCTTATATGATTAAAGAAAGTCGTTTAAATTAAAATCAAATCATACTATAACATGATAAATAATTACAAATAAATATTTATAAGAACTCGAAAACTCGACTTGATTCGACTCGACTCGAACCAAAAAAAAAATTCAAATAAAATTTGAATTGTAAAACATGACTCGTACACTCGAATAACTCAAAATTTTTTAACTCAACTCGATCCGATCGAATACTCACCCCTCCTCACCATATCCAGATCTTACAAGACACACAACAATGTGACATGTTTATTTGTAGATACATTATATATGCTTTATTCATGTTTCACGCTAGCTTTTTGTCTTCATACTCCAAAATAGAACGATCATTGTTTCGAAGAAGAAAATTGTGTTTAATAATTATTAAAAAATACAATATCAAATAAGTTTATAATTTCTATTAAAAAATAAAAAATAATAATGTAAATAAACCGAACGTTAAGTGAATTGTTCGTAAATCGTTTGGTTGGAAATTAATTTATTTATTAAACAAACGAACATGAATAAGTTTTTTTGTTCGTTTAATTAAATGAACGAACACGAAAAAAGAACTTGTTTGTTCATTTATGTTCGTGAACATTCGGTAATCCGTTCGTTTATTTTCGTTTGTTAATATTCATTTACGTTAGTTCGTTTATGTTCATTTATATTTGTTCGTTTATATTTATATAAATTTATTTATATATGTCTAAGAGTGTTCATTGTTCGGTTAAATTGAACTAAACGATTGAACTAAAATAAAATTGATTAATCTATTAGATAATTTTAGGTTTTGGTTAATGATTAAGAGTTTTTTTAAATTATTATTATTAAATAGTTCTATTTAAAATCGACTAATTAATTGAATTAATCGAAATCTAAAATATTAAATATTTAACGTGTTATATATATTCGTTTGTGTTCGTTTTATGTTCGTTTATAATGTTAACGAACGAACATGAACAAACACAAAAAGCTACATTCCTTGATGAACAATCACGAACAAAATATTTATGTTTGTGTTCGTTCATTTATTTGATTAAAATTAAATAAACGGACATAAACACCCATCATTCGTGTTTGTTCGGTTCGTTTACGGACTATAAAAAAAGTAATAATAAAAAACATTACATATATATTATATGAAATTTAAAATAAAATTCTCAACTTTCTTTCTTTTCATTGACTCTACAGAATCATTTTACCTCTGATATTCCCAAGCTAAAGAAAAGAAAGTAAAGCAATTATATCCACAGGACTCTGATAGAAAGAAAGAACTAAGCAAGCAGAGTCAACACTAGTGATGGGTAAAAGCTGAATTGCTGGACAAGAGGATGAGGGGATTGATTTAGAATAGATTCGATTTAGTTCGGGTTTTAAATTTATATTTATTTTCGGGTTTAAGGAGTATTTACTTTTTTTTTAATTAAGGTTTGAGGACTAAATGGTGGACATACCAAAATCTGAATACCAAATTTTAAAATATTTTTAATTTTTATTTTTATTTTTTTTATGAAAAAACTAATTCAACCCTTGAAAAGTTAAAAAAAATTTAGATTGGATTGGTTTTTGTTTTAGTTTAATATATTTGGAGTTGAATTAGTTTCAAGATAAAATAGTTTTGTATTTGACATTTAAATTCAAATTATTTTTTTGGTTATTTCTTTGATTTTTTAAGATATTATTTTGATTAATCTACACTAATTTATGTTACGCATTTGGTTTTTTAAAATTGTCTTTCTAGATATCATTTAATTTTTTATTCAGCTATACTGGTGTTGGTGTTACAGTAATATATCTTCTAGAGTATACTCTCAACTATTGGACATTGACCGCTTAATCACTATGTTATTATTACTGGTGTTTGAACCTGTGACCTTCAAAAACAATAAACGTTCTTTTAATTGATGAAGCTAGATATCATTTGAATTTTCATGTAGATAAAGGAAATTCTAATAATTAAAATTAATATCGTTATAAACTAATGTTAGACTTAAAATATATTCAGTACGGATATAAACCCAAGATCTATATGTCAAATCATCAAGAACAATAAAATAAATAAACTGAATGCGGAAGCGTACCTGAATTAATCGATAGAGTTTTTCCAGAAGGTTTGATCTTCCAAGAAGTTAGGTTTTCTCCTGCGGCACAACTCTCAGACGGGGAAAAGAGATATGCAAGTTGACCTAATTCTTGGGGACCATAACCCCTTTATATAGTTGATTTAATAACCAACTAGTAGTTGATTTAATAACCAACTCTGAAGTATTTATAACTCTGTCCATCATCAAATTATAAATACACCTTATGGTATCTACACTTTTAATTCCATGATGATTTAATACCTATAACACGTATAACATAATTGGTCACTTAATTACGTGTTAAATTTTATAATAGCAATATACATTATACATATGTGCCCACTATTATTGAATTTTAATCCAACAATCTCCCACTTGGGCAACATATGTTTCTTGACAAATATATAACCTTATGAGCTCAAAAATTTGCTATCATATAATAGGTATTCTAAAACAATCTCGTTCATCAATTATATTCATATAGGATTAAAGCGGTCTTCATCATATCAATCATGATTGGACCCATCAATGGTCACGTATAAAAACATAATCAAATGACATAGATCAATCATGGATGCGTAGCATGGAAATTACATGTAAATGTGAACCGAACATGCCTATTTCCAACTGGTCCTCTTAAACTTTAGTGAGATCAAACTTTACTGAATTCAGAATGTGCATAAGCCAAAATAACTTTATTTCTGCAGAAATTAACATTAAACTAAAGTAACCGAAATTGTGTCTAAAACGAATGAGCAATTATCAAAATTACAAACTCCCACTAAAACTGAATATACTTAAATAATATTACACCCATATGAGTAGTGTGCTCATGAAAGACCTAAGGTGATAATTTCTCAATAAGCGCACAATTATGGAGTTTGTACCAACATGCTATAGACACACAAACACTCTGAATTTTCTTTAACAACTAGGAACTAAAATTTTAAAATGTTCCTATTGTTTATAGAATAAATGATGCATATTTATTGTCACAAAATAACTGAAGTGGTCTTTCTATTCAATCTATAATTAGCAGCTCATGTGACAGAGTCTTTTACATCAATATTTTAGTAGAATCGAAGCCTGTAAACTTGATGATCTCTAACTTACCAGAACTTCGATATGTGAGCATATAAATTTTGTTCTCTAAAGTCATTTTATAACTCTATTTGCTGCTATCCAACAATTCATATTAGATTTACTTAAATATATGTCTAACATTCTAATAATGTACGCAATATCCAAATGCATACATACTTAAGCATAAATTAGATTCTCAATAAATTATAGAATCTTTTGTATTTTACAAATTTCAAGGTTACTTTTAGGGCACTAAATTTTTTTCTTCTTCTTTAGTAATATGAGTGTCACTTGATTTACTCCCACTAAACTTGTAATACATATAATTTTCAATTAAATTTATCTCAAAACCGAATGAGATAATCAATATGAAATTTATAATTTCATTAATGAGAGTTAAATTTAAGCTCATAGATAGATTTCTTTAATTTATATTTATTAATTTTGTATCATTAGACACAAATCAATGATTGTACCATATAATTAATTTATTCAATGTTGCCATTGAAAAATACAAGCTTAACATTCATCTTATGTAACTCAAGATTAAAAGCAATAAGTGTCAAATTATTTTGAAAGAGTCTTTTAGTATAATTTGAGAGAGAGTCTTCACAAAATCAATGTATTCTTTTAGAGTATATCCTTTAGATACAAGACATACCTTATACTTATCCACATTATCATTTACATCCCTCTTGGTTTTAAATATTAATTTACAACCAATTGGTTTGTACCTTAAGGTAATGCGACAAGTTCTTAAACTTTATTGTCTTGTATAAAATTATACTCTTTTGAATAACATCAATCCACTTTTAAGAGTTAAAACATTTATGGTTTGATAAAAGAAACTGATCAGGTTGTCTTTTATCATTCTATTATTGTCTTTATTTTCTTGATGAAATACTAAGTAATAATCCTCAATAGTATTTCTCTTTCCTCTCATGGATATCTTTAAAGACACATTTTTTTAGGTTGTTTTTAGGTTGTTGAGTTTGTTCTTCTAAAAAATAATTACCTTATCTTGAACGAGAGTTATTCAACATTGTTTTGCTGATGTACTTGATTCACTTTTTATTAATGATAGGTGTGAAAACCTAAACATCGTGAAAAATGATAGTAGGAATTAAATTAATATTCAATTCCTCCTTAACAACAATGTATCTAACCTTATTCTCCCTCCAAACTCAACATCCTAAAAATGTTATAAATCTCTCATTAAAATAATCTTAATTGTGGGATCATATAATTTATAGCCCATGGATCACTCAAAATAGCCTAAGTAATTGCTTACTTTTGAAGTTTATTTTCTTTACATGTGTCCTAGCTTATACAAAAGAATCAACACTTTATAACTTATTGTTATTTCTTTTCAGTAGGACCCTTAGCAACTTCATTCTAATATATTTTTTATTGCCCTTATTCTTAGAGACACTAACAAAAGAGCACTAACTGATTGGGTATTTTTATAATTATAATGCTTCAATTTTTCTTCCTCTTTAACACAATGAGAAATAATCTCATTTGAAGTTTATTTCTCCTTTAATAATTGTAACTAATTTTGAATTAGTTAAACTATATAGGAAGCTATACTGAAATTATAAGAACAAACATTTGTTATAAAGTTTGATCTTATGTGCCTTAAGTTTTGAAGCAATATAATATACTCCCTCACATTTCCTTGATCCTTATACTTAATAGACATCAAGTAAACCAAAAGTGATGTCATGTTAATCTTTAAAAAAAAAAATATTTTTTTTATCAAGGAAACCCTTAGCATGAATATTTTTTTTAGATTTGTGCTCCTAAAAATTTATAAAATATTTATACATTATGATCATTAGACTTGAACAAACTCGCCTCTCAAAATCCTATTTATGGATGCTTACCGTCGTGAGAGGTGCAAGTTGTTATTCACTTAGTGAAAGTTCTATGTTCATAAAACCAAATACTATATATAAGTGTCTTTTCTATTCCTTGAAATTAATTTCACTAAACATAAGTATAGAATGTATTCAACAGATATTATGATAGTAAAAATAATTATCTAAAGATAGAACAAAAATAAGTAAATAAACAAGCTTACATAAATATCTATAAGTAAACAATAAATTCAAAATAATGGCTAGTTCCCCTCAAGATACCAAGCACAACATTAATATCAAGTCTTGGGACAGTAATATTAACTGTAAGCGGTACTCTTATTGTAGCAATCAAACATTGACAATAAACTATGTCAAACAATAGATTAATCTTTGGACTAACGTATTGTTTACATAAAATACCATATAATTGTCACACATTTATCGCCACAGTTGTCATTGTAATTCGGTCAAATATTAATTTTCCTTTGAGCCAATTAATAAACGCATGAATTACAAAGACCTATAATTATCTTAATATTTTAAATAAACTAATCTACACAAAAGCAGTCACTTTGGTGACATTATGTTTCAATTAATCTATTAAAATATTAGATATCCGAAGCCAAAATATGAATTTTAATGTTTAAAAATATTTTTCTTAATTTTATCTTTTACTCAAGATAAAAGATAACCAAAATAATAATAATTTTGAATAAAGGTAACATCATCACAAGATATCGAACACTCCAATAATATTTAAAAAAAATATTAATTTGTAAGTGATATCTTGATGTAGTAATCAAACATTGATAATAAGAATATGTTAAACAAAAATCTTCCTTTGGGCCGATTTATTGTTCACATATAAAACTGAATAATTATCACATGTTTATTACCACAGATGCACATGTAACATTACTAATTATTAATCTTCTTTTGGGCCGATTAATATTAGTATAAACTGAATTACATGCACAAAACCTTCTATATTTTAAAATAAAATAATTTCCTCAATAAAGATCACTTTGATGACTTAATGCTTCAATTAATTTATCTTAAAATATATAACATAAATATACCAATATTCAAATTTAATATTTATAATAGTCAAAGTTGAAATTTCTGATAACACTTGAGTTTTCAAAATACACCAAATTAAGGTTGTCTTAATGGGGCTATCAGAATCCAAATAACCGAAATCTTTGACTGTTCTTCAAAAATTCCTTAAATATATTTTTACCAAAACTAAATTCGATCAAAACATTTAATCTTTAACTAAAAACAAAATACAAAAATATCATACAAATGAGTAATTCGTATAATAATTACTTGAAACTTTAATATAATCATAATAATATAATAATCAAAAATAATTTTTTGATCAAACTGAATTGAATATATCAATATCAAATATATATTCTATAATCCAAAATAACATATGATCAAAACTAAATACTGAATATGTTAACCAAGTAAATTACATAAAGTAACAATATACTTTAAAAGTAACATGTCAAAAGATCATTCAATCATAACTTAATAGACATAAACCGAATATAAATCTTTAATAGCTAACCTGAATATAATTTTTTTGAATCATGATAAATTTATCATGACAAAGCCGAAATTAATTATATTTTTCTTTATTATTAATGACCAAAACTAAAATTTTGATCTAACCGAATTTAACTTAATAACAATGATCAAAACTAAAATTTTGATCTAACCAAATTTAATTTAATACCAATGATCAAAACTAAAATTTTGATCTAACCGAATTTAACTTAATACCCAATGATCAAAACTAAAATTTTGATCCAACCAAATTAAACATGTAATTTAAATAAAATATATTTAAAATATATATTTTATAAAAATAAAGTAAATATGTTACTATCGAAGTAATTGGAATCCAAACTTAAAATTTAATTTCTAATTAATAGCAACCCAAAAAAATTAAATAAATTTTCATGCAGACAAAACCTAGTCTTCATATAAATCTAGATTGATTTCTATGATTTCTTAATTAATCGATTCAAACTCATGGACGTAAAACCAAACTGGATCCACAGAAATATATATTTATCGTAAAACATTGAATGTTAATCCATTGGAAAAAGAAAAATAACCGGATTGGCGAAAACTCAAAATAAAATCATAGAAAACAAATCAAATTGATTTGTTCTTAAAATACGACAGATATATAATTTAATTTCATACGATTAATTATAAAACAAAAAACTTATGATCTCAATGAATCGATATAATTCTGGCACTGATGCCACTTGATAGAATTAAAATATATTCAGTACGAATATAAACCCAAGATCTATATGTCAAATCATCAAGAACAATAAAATAAATAAACTGAATGCGGAAGCGTACCTGAATTAATCGATAGAGTTTTTCCAGAAGGTTTGATCTTCCAAGAAGTTAGGTTTTCTCTTGCGGCACAACTCTCAGACGGGGAAAAGAGATATACAAGTTGACCTAATTCTTGGGGACCATAACCCCTTTATATAGTTGATTTAATAACCAACTCTGAAGTATTTATAACTCTGCCCATCATCAAATTATAAATACACCTTATGGTATCTACACTTTTAATTCCATGATAATTTAATACCTATAACACGTATAACATAATTGGTCACTTAATTACGTGTTAAATTTTATAATAGCAATATACATTATACATATGTGCTCACTATTATTGAATTTTAATCCAACAACTAATGATTTATTTTTTTGGGTTTATTTATGTATGAGATTTGAGTTTTTGACCAATAAAATTAAAATCGAATAACCTAATAGTGGTGAAGATGTTAAATGACAGAATGATATATTTTAATTGATAGTGACTTTTTAGTAGAGACGATTTAAAGATTTCGGAGGTTTTGTGCGATTTATTAAAATATAACCCTTAATTTATAATCGACAAGAAATATAATTTTTTAAAACAATATTGTATTACAAAAGATATTTTTAAATTATCCTCTTGAGTAACAAAAAATTGATTTATAAATATCTAAAAATCAAATATTTTCACCGAAGAATATCATTTTTACCTGTTTTAAAATAAAATCATCTACAATAAAATATTAATTTTCTCTAAAAGATCATTTTCGATTGCTATCAAAGCAAGTTCATTTAGTCTTTCTTACGATATAATTTTTCGTAAGTATGACTTTAACAATTTCAATTTCGAAAAGCTTAATTTGTTCTACAAAAACAAAAACAATAATAATAATAGTCAATATGATTTTATAAACAATTATTACATTTAAAAAATAATAAAAACATTTTAACAATTACTATAATTTATTTTTCTTTATATCATTTTCAATTTTTTTACAATAAAGTTTCGAGATTAGCATCATCTGAATATAGTTTATCAAAATTTTAGGATCCCTTATTTTTAGGGATCTTTGAGGTCATTCTTATTACATTTATCCAGAAACTCACTGTTTTTTTAAGTATAAGATCTGGTCAATAAAAATTGAGATAATATAATCTTTATATCAATTTAAATTTAAATTTAAATAATTATTTTTAAATTGATAAAAATTCGACCCGTATTCATCTCTGATTATAGGGTTTGGTTTGATTCATATTCATGCTCTAGTGTGTGGACCAAGTCCTCCACATGGTTTGCGACCCACTCGTCTCCTGGCTCCTGCTACACTTGTTTGAAATCATGTGTGTTTGTGTACGTCACAGATTAGGGTTGGAAAAGAAATGCGACAGACAGAAGGAAAGGATGAAAGAAATGGAACAAGTAATGTTGTAGGGATTGTAACAAAAATCTCTGAGCTACTTTCAGATGCATTCTTGATAATTTACAACTATTTTTTATTTTTATTTTCGGCTATCGAATATTGAAAGTGATTACGATAAAAATTATTTTTTACGTTATTTCGATGTCCGATAATCACGTTAAATTTTGTTGTTTGTTTAAGTTGTGTAAAATTTTAATAAATTATATCCATCAAATTATGTTAATCTTGAAATTCATTGTAAAATTTTAAAAATGTTTTTAAGAAAGATAAATTATAATTGTTAAAACGTTATAATTGTTTTCTAAATATAATAATTGATTATAAAATCTTATCGATTATTTCTATTATTATTGCTTTTGTAGAACCAATGAGATTGTGAACATACGCAATAAAAGTGACCGTACAAGGACCCTGAAAAGGACAATTACCTCTAAGGGTCACATTTTTAAAACTAGTAGGGGTTATGACCAATTGTTTTTGAGGGTCCTATTTTAATAAATTACACAGGATCCCTAAAATCTTTTAACCGCCCTTATTGCTCGTAAAAATATTATTAAAAGAAATTTAACTTATCACGTTATTTATAATCTTATTTAATAATAATTTTTATCTCATTTTTTAAATAAATTTTCATTCTTTTTATATCATTAAATTGATGAATTTTATTCTAAAAATTATAAATAACAAATAAATCAAAATCATATAATAATCATACAAAGATGGTACCTTTAAGGGACCATTTAAGATCATGACCTTTAAATTTTTTTAAAAATTAATGAAATAATCATACAATTGTAATTTAGTCCCTTAAAACATGCAATTTATATTATTGACTAATTTTTAAACAATCTCTCAACAAATAATATTAAATTTCACCACTAATTTTATATATTTAATTCATAAAATTAAAATACTTATCTTTATGACTTTGACTTTTAACTGTCACATTGAGGTTTTAAATTTCCCCTGCCTAACACAGTACAAATGAAATGTACATTTGAGTACATGCTATTAATTGATCATTTAAAGTAAGGTTAGGCCATTAATAAAGAGATTCACACTTGCTTCATCTTTATGTAATTATTATTAATAATAACACCCAAATATATAGGAAAATTATTTATATACCTAAGTTTTTATAAATTAAAATGTATATAAGTTTATTAATTTTGGAGTTTAAGGGTTAGATTATATAATTTAAAATTTAAAAATTATATTTTATAATTTAAAATTTTGAAGGTTTTCTGTAATTTTTTTTATATAAAATGGGTTTTTATATTATCCGATACAGATTATTCAATCAATATAATAAATATTAATTATTATTAAAAACATTATTTAGTTAGGCCAAATATTTTTTTTGGCTTTTATTTTCTTAAAATTTGGGATTTAATCAATTTATTTTAATTTTACATAATTTGATCATTCTATTTTTGATTTCATAAAAAATATATTATAAAATTTAAAAATTATAATGAATAATATATAAAAACTAAGTGAATCCTGGGTGATTTGAGTGATAAAGGGTGATGTTATCTCTTTTAAATGACCTGAATTTAAGCCCTGAATTTATATTTTTATAAATTTAAATAAATTTAAAATAAAACTAAAATATTATTTTCTAATTAAATTAAAATACTAAGAGAATATAAAAATCAAATACCAAACATGAACATAATAAAAAGGACCAACACCAAAATTTAGCCATTTTAGTTATATATTTATTTCGTTCTGTAATAATTGGAATTTTAGGCTCGTCATTGTCACGAAAAAGCACCACTGAAACATCTTTTCCCAAAAATAGCAATTCCAAATCACATTATTAACCATTCATTTTTTCATGGTTAAATTACAAAAATCATCGCTAAACTTTTCACTTTAACCTATTTTGATCATTAAATTTTTAAAATATTCACTAAATTTTATACATTAATCTATTTTAGTCACTCTACCGTTAACCCGATTATTTTAGGATGATATGACTTTTTAATAATTTTCGGCCAAAATAAGTTAATATATAAAATTTAACAAGTAAATTAATCGTTTTGAAAGATCAGTGACAAAAATAAATCAAAGAGCAAAGTTTAGTGATGATTTTGTAATTTATCCTTTTTTATCAACACCTAACAAACATCAAATTCAACGGCTCAGATTGCTCCATAATTGGCGATGGATACCAAATCAATGGCCCCAACAATTCCACTCATTGCTAAATGTCTCAACCTAAATCAAAAAGCTTTGCCAAAGCACACAAGTCCAAGCCAAGAAAAGAGATACAGATTAGAAAGATAATAACAAAAGAATCTATCTTTTAACAGAGTTTGACTCGATTCGAACTCGAATTTAATCTAAAATTATTACAGTAAATTCGAATTCGAATTTAATCTAAAATTATTGCAACAATTCCCTAACTTTGACCATTAGAGCTAGTAGGAAAAGAAACAAAAGATGAGCAAAGAAGAAGGAAGCAGCAATTTACTTCTCTTTGGGAAGTGACTGCCCCAATATTGAAAATTAAAAGGCAGTGGAAATGGAAGATTGATTTATATTATTTCCAATGATATTGTGATTATATATGTATGTATATATATATATATATCATACCAAGAGAACGCCAACTTCGACGAGCTTTGGGATGAGGTGGCCACTAAGGTGGAGAGCGACGAGGGATTCGAGTCCACCGACGCATGTTCCGCCGATGAACACGGTGGGGGACAAATTCCGGGAGGAGAGACCGCCGTGTGAAGAGGTTCGAGGGATGGAAGCGAACTCGTGGTCGTCGAGTTCGATGACGGTAGGGTTAACACCGATGGTGGACAAGAGTTTCTTCATGACATGGCACATGCAACAGGATGATTGGCTGAAGATGATGAGTGGGTGCTCGGATATCAGTCTTCGGATCCGTGTCTCTGCCGTCTCTTCCTCCACTATTGAAAGGCCGCCACCGCCGCCTGCTCTGGGGCTACTCATGGTTGTGGTGGTGGTGGTGGAGGATTAAAGCTGCACCAAAGTTACTAGAGCAAGTGTTTTTTTATTTTATAATTGTGATTTATGGTGGAGTGTTAATGAAAGTTAAATATAAAAGAGAGAAAGAGGCAATGCTTTGCTTACATCATAAAGTACTGTTTTATATAGGGTCTCTTTATGACTTTGGATCATGGGATTTTTGGGTGAGGGAGAATTGGGGAAATAATAGTATATAAAAAAAATTAAGAGTCGAATTTATCGAGTAATTTTAGTGGTTTGAGATGATATTTTTTAGTGATTCAGATTTAAACAACGGAATCTTTAGGGTAGGGATGAGATCAACGATGAAATTAATTTTTTTTTCACTTTTGTTCCCCTATTTAAAATAGATATTTGAATAACTCAAATAATTCAAAATTTTTAGTAATTATAAGATTTATTTTTAAGTTCGAGACAAGTCCCTCAATTTTTTATGGTATATATTGATATGTAAAAATATAAAGAAATATTAAACTATATTTATAAATATCTTGTATGATTAGAAAAAATAATTTAAATTAAAATTAAATTATACTGTAACATGTTAAATAATTACAATTAAATTTTTATAGAAACTCAAAAATTCGACTCGACTCAAATTTTTTAAACTCAAACTGAATAAAAAAATTCAAATAAAGTTTGAGTTATAAAATATGACTCATAAACTCGAATAACACAAAAAATTTTTGACTCGACTCGAACCCTTACCCCTATTTTATTGAATTATATATCTAGTTTGGTTGATAATATATGTTAAATGATTTTATTTTTTTAATAATACACACAGGATAAACAAGCTGCTCGAACATAAATCACTTAAAAATAACAATTTTTAACCGTTAGGTTCAAACTATAATTATTTTTTTCACTCCATTTTGAAATAAAAACATGTTAAATATTTGTGTTAATTCTTTAATGGAGAGGACCAAAACAGGAAAAGTGTCTTAAAGGAATGTATGATTTTGACAAAAATATTAATTGGATGACCAAAACAGAAAATAATTGATAGTTTGGTGACTAACAAAGAAATTTCCCTATTTTAATTTGGGAAAATATGGCTGACGTGGGTGAACACTCGTGGGTGGGAGGGTGGTAACAGTAGGCCCTACTCGCATGGCATAATCATTGTAAACTAAATTGTCGTCGATTCCTTTATTGCCACGTGGAAGCTCCTTTTCACTTTCCTTCAGGCATGGAGATTGGCGGGCCTTTACCGGGAGAGGCCGAATAAGTGGGACCAATCAACCCTTTTGAAGTCTTAGGTGAAACCAATCCAAGTAACCCTAAATTTTCTGTATTTTTTAAAATTCAAAATTTTTAGTATTTTATTTTTTAAATAATATTTATCAAGAAAAAATAACCATAAATATTAACATTTAAAAATATTAAAAATTTATATTAAAATTATATATAATATGATCACTTAATCATATATGTTAGGCTAGTCAACTAGGTTTCGATAATTTTATTATTTTAATGATTAAATGATTTTGATATTCTTATTATTTAAGAATTATATGCGTGGTAGAGCAAAATAAAGAACTATTATAATTGTTTTATTTTATTATATAACTCGTAATAGAGATAGAATTATATAGAGGTAGTGAGGGACAATCGTCCCTCTACCTCTAAAGATTTTTTTATTATTATTTTTATTTAATTTTTTTTAAATTTATTAATTTATAACTTTATCTTTTAACTTTTAAATATTTATATTTTGTCTCTCGATCTTAAATTTTAGTTCCGTCTCTAACTCGCAATATATAAATCGACTCAACTTTTGTCATCTCATACTACTATTCCTCCCAATTGAAACATCATGAATAACGTTTTTGTGTGGTAAAACTATGTTCACAATAAGTGCATAAACAAAGGTCCATTCAATGTTGCATTTGAACTTTTTACTGTGACCAAAAAGAAAGCAAAGACTAAGCTTTGATTGGAGTTGCAACATTCAAAAGCAAAACAAGTCCATGTTACTATATAAATATAATGGGAATTTTGATCGTGATAAAAGAATAATCGAATTAAAAATATATTTTTAGTCGACACATAAAATTTATGATGATTCAGTTATTAACTTTCTTCGATAAAAAAATATGTTTTGAGATTTATATAACCTATAGAAAGATATATAAACTTTTCTTATTATTCAGATCAGTATTTTAAGACGTCATTTTAATTTATTAAAGCATTGATATCTCGTATCGTTGAAACCTTTATACAGAATATTTAACATCTAGGTGCGAACTTTCTACAATTTTCGATCGTTATGTTAACGTATATCAATATATCATAAATGAAATTATTTTAAATAATATAAAATTATATATTATTAATACATCAAACAATTATTCATTAATTAATAATTAAATTCTGTAGATGAACATATAAGTGGCACTTGTGGTCATCAAGCATAATGGTCAGTTCCGATCATCAACTCAAAAGGAAGTTATCGTCATGCTTAACATCACCCGCCATTGTTGATGGAAGGGAAATCTTGTAAGGGCTATTTGTTGCAGCCACTTGCTGGTCATTGCCTTTCGTATAATATTTTTATAGGCATGACGACGTGAGAATTAAGATTAAGATTTAGAGCAAAGATAAAACATAAATTAGTATAAAGAAATAGAGATTTGTCCCGTTATTGATACAGATTCGTCCATATTTATAGGCTTTAAATAATTCACGGACAATGCTATTAAAACTGAAATTATTTAAAGTCAAATATCATTTTTTATCACTAAAATTAGTCGACGGTAACAGATATGCTTAACCTATTCAAATCTATAACTACTAGGTGTTAGTCAAACTATTTGATTCCAACTTAAAAATATATATTTTTGCAAAAGCAATTGATAGGAAAAAGGCATGCATGAGCAGCTGCCATTCTAATCCCTTCCCATTTAGTTTTGGCCATTATTTGTGGTGGCTGGTGGGCTCCTATTATCATTTCTTTCTTTTGATAAATCTCTTTTAACTTATGGTTTACAAAGGATTAATGATGATGCATGGACAGGGGCACTAAATTATTGATGGTATTAATTCTGATATAAGCCAATCCCCTTCTTATAGTGAAATTTGTGTTTTGGTATCGGTTCGAAGGTTCGAATCTTGATATTATGAATGAAGTAAATTGGGTTAGATAAGTCACTTCTATAATAGGTTGTTATAGTATCTGATCTGAGTTAACCGACCATGGATTTGATAAGTTACCATTATTGACACTCTTGGGCTAGGAAGTCCCATGCTTGCAACCCTGGGTGAGTCCCATCGAAGCGACCAATGTTATAGTTCTAGTATGAGCTTATGGCTTCAAGCCAATGTTGTAGGGCTAGTTTTTGAACTTTCTATCCTTAAATAAACCCTTCTCAACCTGCAGATTCAGGGTTTCACCATTCATACTCCAAGCAAATTTTCATAGAAAATCACAAAGCTTAAAGATTTAAGAAACATGTTTATTTTATTACAAGTGGTGTGAAGCATGAACTTTAATTGTAATATATCTGAACTGCTGTCGTTGAAACATCATTTTCAGCCATGCTGGTAAACATGGATACAAGTTGACTATAATTAGTCATTGACTTTTCATGATTTCTTGAATCTGCTCTGTTTTTTGGTCAAAATCAATGGTGTGGATCAAGACAAGGCATTTATATGCATCCCAAAGAGAAAAAAACATAACAATCACAATGAATTGTGGAACTAGTTTTTATGTTGACAAAGATTTCTGTTCATACAATACTACCAAGATGTTTTTCTTTCGAATTTCAGCTGCAAACCATCATAAATCCGTCCCTGTTTATCCGGACGATACTGCCTGTGATTTCTGTCGGGGTGGAACCCGGAGCCAAACCTTCATCATGTCATAAGTCGCGAATCCAACTGCCACCGAAGGAAAAACCTGAGAACCAAATCATAACACACACCGTTAGAATGAAAACTAGCAGCTATGTTTTGTTTGATATCGTTGCTGAGTATATAAATTACCTTGATGTAATTAATGCTCAAGCCTGCAAACAATCGTCTCCATCCTTGATTACGAACGATAGTAGTAAGCCCGTCGTATGTGTTTCTATATCTTGCATCACCTTGAATCGATGAAGACCGAAGACTTCCAACCTGTAGGGTAATATTTAACTTGTTGAATCAGATTGTTCCGAAACCAGGTTGTTATATATACAGTGTCACGGGCCGTAGGTTAAGGTCCGAAACATTGGCACTACATGGTGCGACTTGACCTGTCCAAGTAAGTCCAAGGGTGATTTTAGGCTTGAGAAGATCATCAACGTTGGTCCGATCCATAGAATATTCTAAAAGTTTTATCCATTCAAGGTGTGTAAACACATTGTGTGAATACAGAAAATTCTTTCTATAGTTAGGTGAAAATATTCCCAAAATTATGCTTTGTAAATAGATAGGGTTGTATCATAGTCGTCGATATAAATCTGTATAGACCGTAGGATCGAAGGGAGTTCAAGTATAAATAGAGACATTCTCCATCTTATTTTTGTATCAGAGTTACAAGTTTTCAAGAAATAAATACATTTACTCTTAAAAATTTTCTCAGCGTTATTATTTTTATTTCTTTGTTCTTAAGCGTTCTTGAAGTTTTTTTACTCGTTCATCTCTTTTGATCCGTTTCTGCTTAAAAAGCTTTGCGTTTATCGGTGCTTAAAAATTTTGAGAAAACTTACTTAAGCGTTTATCTTGAGTTAAATCGCTTAAAATAATACGGTAGGCTGGTTATAAAGTCTAGCCACGTGAGTAAAGCGTTTACTGTACAATACCTACATTTGTCTCTTTACGTCTAACAAATATGTGTAATCCAGTTGTTGCTCTATAATAGAAATTTATCAAAATTTACTTTTAGTGTTTTCGGGAACATGTGTCTTTATTAACTCATAAATTAACTCATATATGTAAAATTACGTTAGAATCCCGGTCAATGTTAGACTTAAGTAAACAAAAAGTTTAAGCACAAATAAAAAAAAGTAAATGTAAAAATAAGATAATTATACTAAAAAAATTTTAATAACTATAATTACTAATTTTTATCGAATTTTAGTATTTGTAGTACTATTGTAGTAATCATATTATTAATAAAAAGATAGGAAATAAGAGAGAAAAAATGAAAAAAAAAGAAATGAAAGGAAAGTTGACGTGGGATTGAAATCTAACATTAATGAGAAACCCCACTTCCTTCTCTCCAAATACCTATAAAAGGAGGTGAAGGGAAGCTTTTTGAGGGGAACCAATTGGGTGAGGGTAGTACCCTATGATCCTAATTTGAGAGCTTAGCTCTCCCCAAATTTTGGGTGGTTCGATCGGGTCTTATTTTCAAGATTTGATCTAGTTAAAAATTTTGGAGGGGTCGTAGTAGATCTCGGTGGGGAGTTATCGGGGTTAATCGTTCGTATTTTTAGGTATAATTTTTATCTTTGTATTTTGAATATTTTTAATAAAAATAGTTGTTTTTAATTTGTGTTATATATTAATATTAATTTATGTTTTAGATTAATATTTATGTATGTTTTAATTTATATTTTATATTAGTATTAAACTTTTTAAATTAATATTTATGTTTTATGTATTTATTTTTTATGTGATATATTTAATTTATTTGCTTAAATTGTATGGGTTAATATTTAATTTTGTTAATGCGAGCCCTTAAATTCGGTCGTAAGCGAGGCCAGTACCAATAAGGTGGTAGTGGTTCGGACGCTTACCTTCGGGTTTAGGTGCTTTAAAATAAATGCGCACATTTAATTAAAAATTATTTCGATCGTCAAATTAGCCCGAAAAGTTTAATATTATTAAAGCGGTAATTATTAAAGTACCAATTTTGGGCGGTGTAGGGTGCTAATCCTTCCCCATCTGTAACCGACTCCCGAACCCTAACTTTTAAAATCTCTGGTTTTATGGTGTTCGGTCTACCAAAACGGCCGGTGGCGACTCCAATTTTACAAACATCATTTTGAAACAGAAACCCCCACGTGAAAGACATTTATTTTAAAACGGCACATCGAAATATATTTTTTGCAACCGAAAAGGAATCTTTTAACGAAATTAACGAAACGTTTTTTTAAGATCACTACAAGAGTGAATGTTAAACTGGTAAAAACTTTTAATAATATAAAAAAACGAAGATATTTGTAAAAAATAAGAGTGTTTATGCCGATTACAAGAATAATGCATATAATTTGAAGATATTGTCGAAAAAATTATTAATAATTTGTAATATAAAGCATTAGAAACAACTGAATAACATTCGATCCGTCTTCTATTTGTGTATACAAATAAGCATTGATTAGTCCAAAGGTTTTTATATTTTATATTAAAAATATGAATTGGTATAAAATTATTTAAAAAATTAGAAATATAAAATTATATCATTAATAAAATAATACAAATATATATAAATTACATTTGCCAACTTTTAACACAATCTTTTGAATTAGAAACATTGGCTATGAGTTTATCTTGCTTGATCTTAGTATTGCTTAAAAAGATTTTGTTGATGCAATTTTTTTAATATAAATATTATAAAGGTTTTTTATAAGAAAATATTTTTATAATTTATTTTATTTATAATGCCATGAATTGAACTCTAAAATTTTTATGTTTTTTAGACTATATAATTTGAATTCTAAAATCTATAACGTGTTTGATTTAGTTTTTACATTTATTAATATTTAAATTTTAGAAATAAAATGAACCTATAAACAAGATTATTTGCGAACATAAACAAATTAAAGATATATCTGTTCGCGTTCATTCGTTTATTAAATAAACATAAAAAATACATTCGTATACGTTTGCTTGATTTAATATACAAATGCTATACAACGATTCATAAATTATTTATCAATCACTCTATTCCCTTAGTTTATAATTGTAAATATTTATTACACGATAAATTTCTTAATTTAATTTATTTAATTCATAATATTATAATTTAAATGTCTAATATTATTTAAATAATCAAACATTTTGAAATATTAAACCTATGTATTTTTTTAATGTAAGCTACATCATTTTTTTATTAAAACATAGCAGTGCAATTATTAATTGATGATGTTATTTTTAAAACAGTTTCCTAGATGAGGTACTCACTTTCGATGGGATTTTGGACAGACGTAATATGAACGATCGCACAGGGTCTAAAAAAAGAGAGACTCAAATTTTGATAAACTACATTCATTAGATGATGTTAATTTTAAAATTTATTAAAAAATTTTAAAAACGCTATTAAGAAAAATGAATTATAATTGTTAAAACTTAATAATTATTTTTTAAATACAACAATTGATTATATAATCTTATTGATTATTACTATTACTATTGCTTCAGTAGAAACGATTGCACAGGGACTCTAAGAAAAGACATTTGCTTCTAAGGACTACAATTTTATAAATAATGTAAGTGATTGACAATTACTTTTAAAGATTATATTTTAATAAATTGTACAGTACCATCAAATTTTTTAAACCAGCCCTTCTTACCTAATCAGTATAATATGTTCTTGGAACTTATCACAACCACGATGTCCTTGGAATTTCATCAACGTTGCCGAAGCGGAGAAATGGTCCTAAAAAAAGACATAAGTCATCATAAAATATGGATATACAAATAGCCAATAGGTCACTAAATAAATACAAATAATCTTTTTAGCTACTAAAGTATGATGTCTAAAATTTATTAATTAATATAACTATATTATAAATATAATTTATCAGAATTAAACTATTAAAAATCTCATATAAATATATAAAGAAAAATAAATATTGTCAGGAATATTAACCATTAGATATTGTCACGAGCCGCACATTGGGGTCCGAGACATTGACATCACATGGTGCATTTTGACCTGCCCAAGTATTTTCAAGAGCGATGCTGGGCTTGCGAAGACCATAAACGTTGGCCCAATCCAAAGAGTGTTCTAAAAGACTTATCCATCCAAGGTGTGTGAACACAAAAAAATATTTTTCCATAGTTAGACGAGAATATTCCTAGAATTATGCTTTGTGAATGGATAGAGTTGTATCATAGCCGTTGATATAAATTTGTATATACCGTAAGATCAGGGGAGTTCAAGTATAAATAGAGGTCTTCCCCCACCTCATTTAATGTACTGAGTTATTCCAACTTTCTAAGGAAAATAAATGCATTTTCTCTAAATCCTTTAAGTTATTCTTGTTTCGTTCTTTTTTTGTTCTTGAGCGTTCTTAAAGAGTTTTTCCTCGTTATCTCTTTTAACCCGTTTTTGCTTAAAACGCTTCACGTTTGTCGGTGCTTGGGAAGTTTGATCTTTCGTAAGTGTTGAGAAACCTTACTTAGTCGTTTGTCTTGAGGACTCAACTAAGGCCGCACGGTTTAGATGGTTCAAAAGTTTAGTCCCGTGACAATATTATTAAACATAAAAACTTTCATAAATCTTCTCATTTTTAGTAAAATGAGATTTTTTACGAGATAAAAATGATAAATGAATCAAACTATCAAACATATAGTTTCGATAAATAGTTTTAATTATAATAGCTAACAAACCATCAAGCGAGTAAGGATTAATTTTTTTATAATCATCGATATAATCAAATCAGAAAATTAACACCGTTAAGATATCTATACAAATCAAATAATTGTGATTTTATACTTAACTTGTGTAAACGACATAAAATAAATAATAAAAACAAAAAAAAGTACCACAAAAATAAAGATTTTTACTAAAAATTATAAATTTTAAAAACTAAAAATATAATTATTTAAATAACAAAAATAAAACTAAGTTTATTGTCACGGGTCATTACCTTCTCAAGCTTAATATAAAAGCATTTTTTAAATTTTTTTTTTATTTTTTTTGTTTTTCTTTGTTTAGTGAAAAAATTAAAAGTTAGTACAGCTTTTTAAAATTGTTTGGGAGTACTAATGTCGCACGAATTAAGTTTGAATAAATTAAATCCGTGACACTATGCTTACTTTTGAATTCGTTCTTATTGTTTTAAATATACTCCCTATTAAACTCAAAAAAAAATAAAATTAAATCTAAATTATTGATAATTTAAAGATTTAATTAAAACTTTTTAAATTCAGGTATTAATTTAAAAATAAAGTAATAGTTTGGACAATTAACCCAATTTATAATTAAGCCTTTATTAATATATCCACAATCTTTTAATAAAATTAGGAGGAGAGTTGGTTATATATTATTAAAAGAAGCTAGCTAAATAGGGAATTAAATTAATTAGTAGAAAATTAATCAAATTTCTCTTTAATTTGCATTATTAATAACAACAATTATGTTATATTATAAAACATGAATCCACCTATTACTTTTAAACTAAAATATATTATTCACATATATGGAATAATACTCTTTGAGTTTAAACAATTTTATTTATAAGATATTTATACATTTTTTAAAAAATCTAAAATAAAAAATATATACTACCTTATTCTTAAATATTAGGTATATAAATTAATAGAATACATAAATAATGGTAGGAGATGTGTCAAATGAAAGCTTTTAATTAAAATTATTGACTTTTCTATTATTGTTATTTATTTATATCGTCTTGATTACATAAAAATTCAGTCAGTCATATTTATAACAATTTTTATTTTATAGAACAACATAATGTTATATGTTCTTAGAAAAATTATATCATGAGTCATTTTTATCACATTCTCCTAATCTCACCGTTTTATCAATTGAATTTTTATTGATATTTACTATAAATTAAATTTAAAAATATTTTTTACCAAATAAAGATTTACTTAATAAAAATAATAATATAAAAGAATTAATAAAATAAATTTATTTAATTATTTAATCTCACAAATGACGTAATATAAATGACCTATTATATAATTTTTCTTATTTATGACAATTTAAATGTATTATTAACATTATAAAAATTATTTAATTATTTAATTATTTAATTATTTAATTGTGAATCAGTTTTTTCATACGAAAAATCATAGTTAATTAATCCCCTTTAATTCTACATGTTAATAACACCAACTCTAAATAAATTTATTGGTTTGAAAATATATTTGATTCCTTAAAGTTTATTTTTTAGAATTATTAAAAAATTAAAAAAAATATTTAAAAATAACAACCAAACTGTTCACTCTGTAGCGATCCCTTTTAAAATCGAGTATAGAAATAATTAGGCGAAAAGGGTGCTAATTTTGAAAAGAAATTTAGATTGAAAAGGGAAATTTTTAAAATTAGGGCTTATAATGTCTCAAAACTAAATATTCAAGGTTTAATTTTAAAATTGGGATTAGGCCATAAAAAGGGAATTTAAATCCAAATTTTGGGAATTTAGGGTTTGAAATTTAGCGACATTTGTGCATGGCACGTTTGATAGACCGAGGGATGGTAATTGTAAAGGAAGGGTACGGTCGATACTGCGAGTACCACCAGTCTAGTGATCATGACATCCAGGTTTGCACGGAATTTCGGGATAAGGTGCAAGCACTCATGGATATCAAAGAAATTGAGTTCTTTGCCAAATGTGAGAAGGAAAAGCCATAAATCTGTATGACAGATATTCCAAGCAACAAATACACAGCTCAGAGACCCTTTATCATCAGTCGTAGGGTGGACGAAGAGGGGTCGTCTAGCCAAAATACTCCGAAACTCATAATTTCCCCTCCCTCGACCTTTCCTTTCAAAAGCACACAGAGGGTGCCCTGGAATTACGCCGCCAACATCTCTACACCCGGAAATCCAGGAATGCAAGAAACCGTTACACCAGAAGAGGGGAGGCCAGTTCAGGAAGGTGATGCATTGGGGCAGAATTCTGAAATAGTGAATGAAGTAGGGCACTTTACAAGGAGCGGAAGATGTTATTCCCTTCAGGAGGAGAAGAAACCCGACGAACAAAAGGTTAAGGGCAAACTCGTTGAGCCAGAGGCAGTAAAAGTATTCGGGGATGATCCTCCCTCGAAGATTCTCGAGCCCGTGACTGAGGCTCAGGCCCAAGAGTTTTTAAGGTTCCTGAAGCATAGTGAGTACAATGTGGTTGATCAACTTCGAAAGCAACCGGCCAGAATCATGGTGCTCGACCTGTTATTGAATTCTGAAAAGCACCGAGAAGCATTGTTAAAGGTGTTGAATCAAACTTTTGTAGAACAAAATATCACTGTCAAGAAACTTGATCAGATTGTGAACCACATAGCTGCTGATAATTATATCACTTTTAGTGATGATGAAATCCCAGAGGAAGGAAGAGGCTCAACTAAAGCTTTCAATATCACAACTCACTGCAAGGGGCATGTTTTGCCCGAAGTGCTTATCGATAACGGGTCTGTCCTTAATGTTATGCCCATGGCTACTTTACAACGACTGTCTATTGATAACTCCCATATGAAGTTCTGTCAGAATACTGTCCGGGCATTTGATGGTACTCAGAGGGAAGTGGCTGGGAAGATTGAGATACCCCTGCTTATAGGCCCAGTTGAATATGTCATAGAGTTCGTGGTTATGGACATCCGACCGTCGTACAATTGCTTATTAGGGAGGCCATGGATTCATGCAGCCGGGGCTGTCCCTTCTTCCCTTCATCAGAAGCTGAAATATGTGATGGAGGGAAAGCTTGTGAAATATGTCATTTATTTATGCTTTTGATATTTATGGCATCCTTACTAACACATTTCCCTTTTTCTTTTGTTTGTTTTGTTTCCTTCCTTTTCTTGCATTTTTTTGCATTCTTTTTTGAAAGGTGTTGATTCGAGTGGTTTGCCCGCATTGAGAGCTTTCATTATGGATAAAAGTCTTCTAGGTGACCAAGATAAGAACTCAACAATTCGAAATTGGTCCGAAGTCAACCAAAAGGCCTTTGGAGACAGTCAACCAAGTGAGCGCATTGTGCCCGGTTACACGTATGTCAGTTTACAATAGAATGATTTGTATGAGCTAAAAGAGATATGGAAAAGTTGGGAAGTGAGAGTACAAAGCTTGTTCCGTGAGAATTATGGGGATATAGCTCAGTTAATATATGTCAGAATTAATCAGCCTTTGCTCAGAGCCGCCTTTCAGTTCTGGAATCCCGCTTTTTGCTGTTTCACATTCAACGGAAACGATTTGATGCCAACAATAGAAGAATACACAGCTTTGATAAATAGAAGGAATGTCAACAAGGATTGGATCTACTCGAAGCCTCCTAAGTCTCAGAACTATCATTCGAAGTTGAGTTCTCTAGCTGGAATGAGTGATGCGTGGGCTAAAGGAATAATTCAGGTTCGGGGAGAAAGTATTGCATTTTCATGGGAGAGCATCCGGGACATAATACCCGTGCATCCAGATGAGGAAATGAAGATGGATTTGTTTGCCATAGGCATATATGGGTTGGTGATTTTTCCCCGAGTATTGGGCAACATAGATGTGGCCATTCTTGACTTGTTCGATCGTTTAAAGAAGAAGGCTAATCCGGTAATGGCCATATTGACAGAAACCTTCATTTCTTTGAATGCTTGTCGGAAACATGAAGAAGGACGTTTTAGAGGGTGTGCATAACTTCTTCAAATATGGATACAGAGTCACTTTTGGAAGGAGCCAACTCAGGTCTTGTCTGGTATATTTCAAGAAAGTTTCTCCCCGGTGCGAGAATATTTAGCTAGAGAATGGCGAGAGGACCTCGATAAAAAAAAATGGTCGGAAATCTTTAGGAATCTACGGGATGATTATATTGTGTGGAGAGTCCCGTGGATAGGTCATGAGTTTCATTTCCTTTACAAAATCGGAGACTACAATTGGGTCATGATGATTGGCTTACACGGAGGAATTGTCTGTGCACCCCTTATGGTATCTAGACAGTTTGGATCCCGTCAATTTGTTCCTTTTACGGCAGGTTTGAGTGAAGCTGAGTTCCCTTTTAAGAATGAGTATCGACCTAAGGTCCAGAAGATAACAAGGGCGTGGGGCTACTGTTACCGTATTCGAATAGAAGGAAGTAATCAAGGGATGACCACACCGGACTATGACCTCTGGAGACGTATTAGGGTTAATGACAAAATCCCGATATCCGACCACGAGCCTACAATGACATTGGAAGATCACATGCGCATTGTCCCTTCTGAAGTCGATATACTGAGAAGTGAGATGGACGAAGTCAGAAAACAGATGGAGGAAATGAAAGCCCAGTATGCGGAAGAACTATACAAAGTAAGTTTGGATCTCGATGTCAAGGATGAGACAATTAAACAGCTAAAGAAGGATAATGAAGATTTGAGTGAGAAAAATGCCCTCTATCAGAAAGATACCATCAAGCTGTATACTCAGGTGCAAACTGTTAACCGAAAGAAATTTCTCGCTGTAGAAAAGGAAAGGATGAACGGGATTCGTATCCTTGAGGAAGAAAAGGAAAGGGGTAGGCAAGCCGTGAATAGGGAAATAGAGATCCGAGAGGCCGAAATTGAGAAAGAAAAGAGGGATGCTAGGAGGGCAATCAGTCAAGAGAGGGAAAAGTACCGCGAAGAAAAAGAGAAAAGAAAACAAACTGTAGTATGGGAAAGGGAAAATACTAATGCATGGAAGAGAAGGGCTCAAGAAAATAAGAATCGTTTTTGTGAGATGCAAAATATGTATGTCTCTACTTCTGAAACTCTGAAACAGTGTCAAGCTCGGATTGCTCTGTTGGAACACAAGGTCGAGGATTTGGACCGCTCTTTGGAGAAATATGTGGCCAGAAATGGATTTTTGGAATTACAGCTCAGTCAACAAGAGAACGCATCGCTTCAAGCGTGGATAGGAGAGTTAGAAGCCAAGGTTCAAGACTATTTGGGACGATTAGTAGTCCTCGAGGGGGCTGCACAAGGAGGAGACAGTTATTGGTTGCTTCGCCTTCGTGATGCCACCCGCATGATACAAGATCGAGATGATTATAACACCACTCTAATGGTGCAAGTACAAGAAGTGGCCCAGTATGTGAAAGACCTAGCCGCAAAAGCTGAAGCCTTAACACCCTTTGTGACATAGGACATGAAAGAAGCAGCCCGTTTCGCTCAACTACTCAAAGCAATTCAAGATTTAGGAACTAGGGTTGATGCCTATCTGTAGTTTTTATTTCTCTTTGTAATGAAGACTTTTTAGAATTTAATGAAAGTTGGTTCAAGGACGATCACTAAATGAGTCAACACCTTTACTTGCATTGCTTATCTTTTTGAAGCATTTCATCATTTGCATGCATCCATTCATGCATTTTATATGCATTAATCATGTATACAATTAAATTAACTTAGGAAATGTTGTAAAACAGAATTTGCAATCATTCTGCATCAATATTGCACTCGATCTCAAATGAGGAAGATGGAGGAACAATTCAGTAAGTTAGAAGAAGATCTGAGAGCCCAGATAGAAAGATCGCAGTTGGAACTGAAAGAAACCATGTTGAAAGCTCAGCAAGATATGTTGGAATAGCTCACCCAAATGTTAGGACTTAAGCCATCAGATGATGCGAAAGGAAAAAAAAAGGTGGAGAATTCGCTTCAAACCGGGATAGAACCGGCATATTCCCTCATTGTTATTGGCTCAGCCCCTGTCCCACAAAAGGGAGCAACGTTTAGTTTCCGAGCTGGAACATCGATTCAGAATCCGTTATTTGGGACGGCTGAAAGTGATGAGAATACGGGCGAAAATGTGCCTGATTTGGATGAACTCGAGAAATTCAGTAGAGTAAAGGCAGAATTCTCTAAACAGCTCGAGGAGACTAGGAAAGACCTTGAAGAAAAGCTCTGGGTTAGAGAAGTAGAAGAGGATTCTCTTGGTCTGAAAGCGGGCGAGCTTAGCCTAGTCCCTGATGTAGAAATTCCCCCGAAATTCAAAACACCCGAGTTTGAAAAGTACGACGGCACAACATGTCCCACTGCACATGTGACCATGTTTTGTCGGAAGATGGAAGTATTTACTAGCAATGAAAAGCTTCTCATTCATTGCTTCCAGGACAGCTTGATAGGGTCAGCGGCGAGGTGGTATAATCAGTTGACCCGTGCACAGATTAAGTCATGGAAAGACTTAGCAAAAGCTTTCATTGATCAGTACAAACCCTAAATTGATTGAATGTTTTGTTCCCTTATTGTATCTAAAAGGCGAGAGGCAAATACCTCTGAAAATCAGCTTCTGGTCTATTGATTGAATTGTGAAAAAAGGAGAACCCTTTACATTCTGTTGCTCTTTGGCCTTTATAGCCGAACATTACATGGAAATAAATTTTATTAATGTTTTTCCTTTTGCTGTTCTGGAATTGTCCGATATATTGAGGTATCTCTGATATGCTGCTGCAATTCATTGTTGTCCTTGCTCTGATTATTCCTATTTTTGTTCATGCAATTTCTGCTGATTTGGCCATGTGATTCGTACGGATCTGAAATTTGCTTTTGTTTGTTTGTGCATGAATCGTTTCCAGAGAACGATCAACGGAGGCAATCGGCGGCCAGGAAAACGAACGGTCTCCAGGGAGTTGAGACGTCTCGCGGGTGCAGTACACGCGCGCGTGGAGCGTTCTGGAGGCTTCTATCTTTTCATCTGGAACCGTTGGATCAACTTTTGATCCAACGGACAAGATCGGGCTGCGCATGAACCGACATTAGGTCAATTAGGGTTTTGTTATGGTTGGGCTAAAGAGACTGAGCTTGTATATTCGGGCCTAATATTTATTATTAATGTATGGGCTAGATGTAATATTTAAATCTGGGTTTAATATTTATTCATGTGTGGGCTTTGTATATGGACTGTTAATAAACTGGTTTTTATATTTGAAATGGGTTTGGGTTTAATAATTATAATATAGCAATAATAATAATAATAAAAATAATAATAATAATAATAATAATAAAAATGATAAAAAATAATAATAATAAAAATGATGATGAATAAAAAAGGAGTAAAAATATACTAAGAATAAACTATATGTATGTGTTATTTACAAAATAACAAGTTGATAGGAATATATCTACTCTTGTTTTTGTTTTAATTAAAGTAGTACAAGATTTAAAAGGTAAACAAGTGCTATTTTTTATATTTTTGGTTACCGAATACAAGCCCCTTATTCGAATTAAAATTAAAATTAGAACACAAGTTTAGACCGGATAAAATTAGTGATTACACACTCCATTATTCATCTATTCTTAATTTTTAGAATACGGCTAAAAATTTATATTTTTACGAACATCTAAATTTTAATATTTAAATATTAGGGTTTAAGATTAATATTATAGTATTTTTTGTTAGATTTTAAGATTTATGAATAAAATTTATGGTTTACTGTTTTGAGTTTATGATTTAAAATTTAAGAATTTTATAAAGGATTTGTGACTAGGGATGTGCATTATTCGATTTTAACTGAATTAATTGACCGAGTTAAATTTTTTGTTGATTCGATCTATTAATTTTAGGTAAGTTTGATTACTGGTTAATTTGGTTCGAAACCGTTTAATTAACTAAAATTATTATATATTAAATATTATATATTTATTTTTTATTATCAAACTTTTAAATTATAAAATGATTATTAAAATTTGTGATATATTATAAAATAATCATTAAACTTTTATCAAACTAACGTAAAATAAAAGTTTAGCAATTAAAAAAAATATTTTAACACAGTTTAATGACCTAATTTATCTAAAATTTTATAATAATTTTTGGTTAATTTAAAAATATACTAAATTAACCAAAATAATTTTAGTTCGTTTAATTTAATTATAGTTAATTCAATTTAATCACCGATCAAATTAACTGAATACACTTTTTTAGATACGAAAACTTTAGAAATCTGTTCTTAAAAGAAATCTAATGACTATTCAAATAGTTAACTATTTTGGATTTTTATTTTTAAGAAAAAATTTAAAAATAATTAGCAAGTGCAAAATGTGTCCATTAATTATATTTTTTTAAATATATTATTAATTTAATTAAGAACAATTGTGATAAAATATCACAAATGAAAGATTGAAGCCGACAAGGAGACGTTGGATTAGAAAGGGATATATAATCTAAACTCGAATGAGATTTTTTATAATTAATATAGTATTTTAATTATTTAATTTTTTATAAAATACATGTTCATATAATAATTTATATTCGTCACATTTTTTTAGTAATATTCTTTTCAAGATTTGAACCCGAATCTTCTTCTTCATAGAATAACATGCTTTGTCATTATACCTAATATTTATTAATTTTTAATTATTTCATTTGATAATTCATTAAACTTATTAACCTAAATTGATTTTTTTAAAAATAACATTTAATTCTTTTTATACTCTAATTAAAATATAATAAACATTATAACCGTTATATTATATGTATATTGAAACCTAGGATGAAGTTTGAGTAAAACTCGATTTGATTAAAAAAACGGATTATCGATCCAACTCGAGATAAAAATAGAACTAACTTATTTTGACTCAATTCGACTCAAATTTTTAAATAAAGTTTGAGTTATAAAATAAAATTCAAATAATTTAAAATTTTTAATAATTAATTGATCATTTTTTTATATTCGAGTCAAGTGTATCAATTCTGCATGGTATATTATGTATGTCATATGTAAAAAATATGGAGAAAAAAATTATGTATATTATATATCACAACCAGAGCCACCTTAAAAAATGAGATGAAAAATATTATTGGATGGGACCACAAATGACAAGGTGAGTAATAATATTTTTCAAAGGTGAAAAAACTTAGATGAATTCGGATTACCATGTCATTTGTAGTCTGAACCAATAAGGTTCATTCATCTCATCTTTTTCAAGGTGAATCTTTATATTTTTCTTACACTTTAATTAAAAGTAAATATTGATTTAAAAATTAAAACAAAATAAATAAATTTTGTTAATTAAAATTATAAATAATGTGAAAAATCAAATTTATCTAATAATTTTTCAAGTGGGAGTTTATCATGAGTAAAGACCAAAGATCCTTTTGTCAAGTCCATCAATATTAAAAATGAAAGTTTAAAGCGCATGAATCATCTTGTCTCAGTGGTTAAATGAACAATTGTTATTTTTGGAGGTTATAAGTTCGAATATTAATATTGCAGTACAGTGACTAAGTGATCAATGTTTAGTAGTCGAGTGTATGTTCGAAAATAAATACTACTATAATTACCGTTAGCTAATTAAATTTTTTTTATAAATTACTTTTGACCTTTCTTTTTTATATATTATATATGTTAAATTATTGTTTTGGTCCTCGAAGATATGTATGATTAAATTAAAAGAAAAAGAAAAGAAAAACATCCTTCCCCATTGAAGAAATTTCTTGAACATGGTTGATTTGACTATTATGATATTAAGAGTTAATCATATTATATATTTCGAAACTATGAACCTTGTTTTAAATTGGTCTTTAAAATTTTAAATATTTTAATTACATCTTTAAACTTTGATTCTCATTTAAAATTACTCCCTGAATTTTTAAACATTTCAATTTCATTTTCAAACTACAACTCTCATTCTAAGAATCTTTAAATCATTAATATATATTAATCATATCTCACATTAGTGAAATCATTATAAAATATTAATTTTCATGTAAACAATAGTGTATGTTATATAATAATATGATGTGTAATAAATAATAATTTGAGGATAAAATCAAAATATTTAAAAGTTTAAGGAGTAATTTAAAATGTGGATCATAGTTTAAAGATGCAATTAAAATGTTTAAAAATTTATAGGTCAATGCAGAAAAATGATCATAATTTGAGAAAATACGATGCACTTAAATTTTAATTATACAAATTGATAGAATACGAAAGTAATGAGGATCTAATGTGTTACTATACAAAAGTTTAATGACCTGATTGATATGTTCTTTTTAGTGACGAAAATAAAATTGACTTCATAATGTAGTGAGGAATATGATAATTTACCCTATAAAAACCCACGTATTCATAGGTTGGTTACCCTTTTAACCTATTTGTAAAGTCTAAGCCTATGTTAATATTTTATTCCACAATTTCTCGTATATGGTACTAAATTAATATAATTTATATGATTATGTTCAGTGCTTTTCTTCAGTTTTTCATTGTCAGGAGGACAATCTTTATCTCTTCAAAGGGGGAAGGCTATTGCTTTTTTGTTTTCTTTAGCAAAATTCAATGATTTAAAATTGTAATAAAAACAAAAACTGATACATAGTTGTTAATGGAAGAAGATAGAGCCAGGAGCAAGTTCAAAAGGGTGTGTGTTTTCTGTGGAAGCAACTCCGGTCATAGAAAAATCTTCAGCGATGCTGCTCTTGAATTGGGAAATGAACTGGTTTGCCTTTTCTTGTCACATTAGTTTCAAAAAAAAGAGCAAAGTTTGTGTTTTTTCTTTCAAAAGATGATGTTTTTAATGTTTTAGAATATGTCTTGGGGTGGTGTTTGTCTTTTATGGGAATTGGAGTGATTGTTTTAGAGTATTGGGTGTTGGTTTCTAGTGAGAAAGATGAGATTTTTTTTTTCTGTAGTTTGTACATTTTGTGTTTCATGTCTGAATTGAGGTTGCTCTGTTTGCTGTGTTTACCATTAAAGGTTGTTCCTTGCTGACTATACATGAGTTGAAAGTTGAAGTTTTTGATGTTTGTTATTTGGGGGGAAATGGGTCTTTTCTGGGTTTATTTACCTTGACTTCTATGCCTAAATTGTCTAATTTCTTTCAACAATTTGTGGACTTTACTTTTTGCTTATTTATGGTGTTTTGATCATAGGTTAAGAGGAAGATAGACTTGGTTTATGGGGGAGGAAGTGTTGGGTTGATGGGTTTGATTTCCAGGACAGTGCATGATGGAGGCTGTCATGTTCTTGGGTATGTAAGAAACTTGCATTAATCTATTACAAGTTGCAGGCAGCTTCCTTCTTGTTTTTCGTTAGGTGTATTACTATGTAAAACAATTGTTCCTTACATGCAGGATAATTCCGAAAGCTCTCATGCCTCTTGAGGTATCTGTACTTGTATCCATATGTTATGAATCTTGTTTATTGAATATTGGGTGCAAATTTCTTTATTAAAATCATCTTTAACTGGTAAATCTTTGGTTTTCGGCTCTGAATTCACAGTTAGAAAGGTTTTATATAGTTCCATCGTTCACCTCGTTGGATTTGGTACATTACCGATACTTGATGTTACTGATTGGCTCAAGAATTTGGCTGAATCGTGGATAATATTGACAGATATCGGGAGAAACAGTCGGAGAAGTGAGAACAGTTTCAGACATGCATGAGCGCAAAGCTGCAATGGCCCGAGAAGCCGATGCCTTTGTTGCTCTTCCTGGTAAAAATTACATGGCCTTTGTTTCCAGTGAAGAAGTCGTGTTTAAAAATGATATAATCTAACTGATTCTAACATGAAAATTTGGTGTTTTAGGTGGATATGGAACAATGGAAGAGTTGCTGGAGATGATAACATGGTCCCAACTTGGAATACATAAGAAAACAGTAAGGAATCGTTCCTCAAGATCAAAGAATTAAGCTTGCTGTGTCGATAATTGTTAATATAACTGTGTAAATTAATCTTGATGCAGGTTGGTTTGTTAAATGTTGATGGCTACTACAATAATTTGCTCGCTTTATTCGACAATGGCGTTGAAGAGGGTTTCATCAAGCCAGGTGCTAGGCATATAATTGTCTCTGCTCCCACAGCCAAAGAACTTATGGAGAAGATGGAGGTATGAACTTTATCTAAAGTTCTAAACTTTTTTCCCGATCATGTGGTTAAAGAAATGGCTAGTCCGAAACATTCCGAGAAATGCATAATGAAACGAGGCGTATTTTCACTTCAATTTTGCAGCAATACAAGCCTTCCCATGAACATGTAGCTCCTCAAGAAAACTGGCAGATGGAGCAACTTGGCGATTATCCCAATCAACTAAATGCACAATGAAGGATTGTTGGTAGGTTTCCCCTTCTTTTGATTCATGATGTGATTCATAATCATTGAGTTATGAACGACAAAACTCTCTTTCAATGGGCCACATGTTGGTTGTTTACCGCGTACTTTTATCACCATAAAAAGGGATTTGATTCTATTACAACCATCTGAGCTGGTTTTTCACAGACATGCACTGATTTATGTCCAACCAAGTTGCCATCAGATCTCTTTCTATGGTCATATTAAGCTGTTATACTACTATTACTGCATATCGAAAACAGAAGTACTTTGTAATGCAAAAAGTTTATAGCAGAATCTTCTCTAAGGTATGGTAAGACGGCCCACCATGCCTTAGCTAGGAACATCTTACGAATTTAGCAGTAAAATTGAAGAATCTCAGAGACAACTGGGTATCTTGGTGATAGTAGTAGGTACTTGAAACCAATTTTGGCTTTGTAAGGCATTTCTTCAAGGAGAAGGAAACTAAAGTCGAAACTCGAACCGTTTTTACATTTACTGAAGGGAATGGTACATAGGGTAAAGTTGCTTGTTGACAGCTGATCCATACATCTTTTGACAATGTTTTGCTACAAGAATGATCGACCATATGGCCATGGTCACCTTTAGGTCTAATCTCTAAAGAGAGTTATTCCTTGAGATTAGTGGCCAAGCAATCATTCTAACTCAGTTCCCACCCTTTATATTTCCCACTTTCTAATAGATCTAAGGTGATATTTTTGGCATTGGCTCATTCTTCATTATTGCTTCAACTTTCTCCCTTGTGGCTAAGCTAAACATATTGCATCCTGCGTAGTCGAATCCGAGACCTTACTTAAGGCACATTAAATTTCTTACACTCGACTCAACCGACATCGGTCATTCCTTTATGTTTAGTTTGCTGTTATCTGTCATTTCAAAACCATGAAAATGGAACAGGCCGGCCTATTTCTATTGGTAGTAATGCCACTTCATGGCAAGGAGTGGCCCATGATCGCCTGGTTTTTGTTTATGGAACATTCACTTCACTAATGATGGACCTAGGTTGTTGGAAGTGGCTGCTGGTTGCACCAGTGTTCATATTCTCCTCATTGCCTGCTCTTAAATGGTTTGCTGCAACAACCCAAAAGCCACTTACTGTTCACCAGACATACCATAAGTGATTTGCAGAGATTTCCCATCACTCTTTTTTCTGCCAAATAAGGACTATGGGGAGTGAGGACCCACCTTTCATTTTGACACCTATTTTTCATTTGAGAGTCAAACATTGTTTCCATTTCCGTACATATAGTCTCTTTCATTATTGTCCTCTCATGGTGTGAATTGATTGTTTCACAAATATAGTCCTTTTTGTTACCCTCTCGGTTTTAGGGTTTTGTCCTGACTAATACGCATCGATCTGTGTCACACACTTGGTTTTGGTGGATGAATCTATTAGCAAAGATTTTTTTATATACATAAGGCCAACTCGAGACTTAACTAATAGATACCAAACTACTGCTATTTAGATCAACTCCGTCGGTACAAATATATTCTTTTTTCTTACCCTCTCGGTTTTAGGGTTTAGTCCTAACTAATGCATATCGACCTGTGTTATACACTTGGTTTGGTAGATGAGTTTCTTAGTAAAGATTTTTTATATACATAAGGTGAACTTGAGACTTAACTAATCTATACCAAACTACTGACTATTTAGATAATTCCGTTGGTACAAATATATTCCTTTCATTCTACATTATATTGTTCTTTCTGCGAGATAATGGTGGGTGAAATCGAGAATATTAATGGTTAATTGCATTGATGTCCTGAAACTATAGGAAAAATTGTAAATTAATCCCAACATTTCAATCCTTTTTAATTAAGTCCTCAAACTGTCATTCCCTTTAGTCAATCTACCCTTTAACTTTTCTGTTAGATGTCACTTGGTGACATTTCACGATTTGATTGCCACAAAAAATAAGTATGGAAAAACATTATGTATCCGACTCCAACTAAAAAAATTGATTAAAACCTTTTTAAGGATTAGAGACTAATTTAAAATTCGATTATAGTTTAGGGATGTATGATACAATTAACCTGAATATTTTTCAAGAATAAAAAATCTCTGCGGATATCAAAAATGGTCACACTTACAAAGAATGGGTACATGCAAAAAAGATTATGTTAAAATTATTTGAGGGCTCTAGTATATAGCAATAGCTGATATCAGGGACGGGGTCAGGATTTAAGATTAGGGGCAAAATATAAATATTTAGAAGTATGAAGGGTAAATTTATAAAAAATAATTTTAAAAAAATTTAAATAGGGAGACGAAAGTGTAAAAAAAATCTTCGAAGGTGGGGGTGATTTCCCATCTCACCCCATGTGACTTCGTCATTGGTCGGTACAATTAGGGACTGAACTGCAAGAAATCAATTCTGCCTGAACCTGACAGGAATCTAAGAAGTATTTAAACAAAACAAATAAAAATTTGAGTTTAATTTATCTAATTTCAAAACTTACATGTTAAGAAAATAATCGGAAGATATTAGTGTAACTAAATCGAGTGATAAAAAGTTTGATATTTTCGAACGAGAAGAAATCAACTGTATGTACTACAGGGTTTCTGCAACAAGAGTATTAGATTCAAATACTTAACCTACAAAGAAACACACATGTCCTTCACAACCATGGAAGAAACTTGAGCCCCCAAGTGAAGCAAAAGGATAAGAAAACCTACATGGTTCCTGTAGTGTCGTCTCAAAGATTTTCGAGATTATGTACAAAAACTAAAAATAATCCCTTATATAATGAAACGATATTTTTTTGTTACAAATATTTTTTAACTTTTTATAGTGTTCTATTTATGCACCAATAATAATAAAAAAATAGATTTAAAGTTTAAAATTATGATTTAAGATTAAAGTTTAAGATATTAGTGTAAAGTTTAAAATTTAGGACTAAAATTTAGAATTTATTTTTTAATATTTAACATAAAAGTTGACACTAAAAAGGGAATTTTTATTCATTTCATTAATTTAAATAATTAATTTAATATTTCAAACACATTATTTTCATTGTTAAATTTATTTATTTATATAGAAAAACAAATTTAATTATTAGATTAATTAATTTATTTAATAAATTATAAAAATAAAAATAAAAAAATAAAAAAAATTAAATTTAAGGGTCTAGACTAATCGAGGGCATGAGCGGTTAATCGGGGTGCTCTCGCTCACAATCGACCTTGGATTCTTGATATTATAGTCGTAGTAGAAGGAAATTTCTTAAAAATATCTTGCAGGAAAAAAAGAATGCGAATAAGATATTTGTTAAAAAAATTATAATTTAAATTTTGTTTTTTTATTTGTCGAAAAATTTGTAGTGCGATCAATTTTATGATAAATAAAATTGGAATAATAAAGATCTACAAAGAATGTGATAAAAGTTATTATCCGCATAAATCATGTTAAATTATAATTTTCTTATTGTTTGACATTGATAACTTTTTATTCTTTTTCTTATGTTTTTTTTTTCTCAAACATAAATTTTAATATATTTTATTTTATTGATTGATCTTATACTTATCGATATCTTTCAACAAAAAGTTATCAAGAAAATGATGATTTTTGTTACAAGTGTTGTAGCCTTTGGAGGCCCAAAACTCGTCTGTATTTTTTGCAGCAAAAGGTTAAAAACTAGTCCACATGGAAAATGAAACCTTGAACCTAATATAATTTTTTAGGATAAAAATACATAAATTATTATTATTAAATTATTTTAAAAATATAAAATGATTGCAGAATTTTTAGAAAATTCATAATTATATTAAACTTTATTTTTTTATAAAATGGGTATTGGGTTAATCCGAGAAGTTATTTAATGAACCTTGTACACTATGTCACCCGTAATCCTATTAATCTAGTTCATTCATCTTAAAATAATTACGTAATAATTACCCACTCTTCAATTACAAGTAAGAGAGAGGTGATGATTCACCTTAAAAAAAGATGAGATGAATGAATCTGATTGGTTGTGACCACAGATGACGTAGTGAACAAGTTTCATTTAATAATTTTTCGTTATTAACTATTGTTAAATTGGTAAAGTGACAAATACAAAAATTTTATAATAACATATTTAACCTTTCATATTTACACATTCAATAAATTTAGTCTTATTTAAAAATGTTAAATTTAATATTCATTAAATACGATATTATACAAATTTTTATAACTGTGATATCACCCATCTAACGACAGTGAACATGAACAACTAATGATCATTATGTAATAAAAACTAAATTTTGATATTTTTATATAACTTTTAAAAGTTGGTTATCATCTTGTATTTTTAAAAATAATTTAATGATTATTTATGTATTTTATTTTTTTAATCATGAGTGAGGAAGAAGGGATTTTCAGGCTTGAATGGAGTGATAATGAGCCAGATCAGCTCGCGAGCTACTCGTGAACAAGTTCAGAATAATTATATTATGTATATGTTACATATACACTAAAAATAATCTCTTTAGCAAAAGAAAAGCAATAAAATATGAGAAATCTACTAAAATAAATTAACTAAAATAAATTAAGCATTTTTTTATTTTGATTCGAGCCGAGCTGAGTCTGATGAGTCTGAACCAAGCCCGACAAGCTTTGAGCCTAAACCGAGCCAAAAAATAATATTTTTGAGCCGAACCCGAGATTAAAATTCCGAACTCGCTGAGCCTCGAATCCGAGCCAAGCCCAATAACAAAGACTTGATGGAACTCAATGGAGATTTAATCTCTAGGAAAATGAAACCATGAACCAATACATATATGCAAGCATACCATATGACTAGAAAATACCCAAAAGTTCAAACCGATCAATAAGGCTCAATGGAGATTTATTCTCTAGTAACAAAATCTATTGTCTAAGATACTCAAAGACTACAAGAAAAACCAATAACATCGTACTCGTATTTCGAACATAAATCATAAAACGAATATGCACTAAAAAAAGACTATAAGAAAACTAAGAACATCAAGAATTCCAAAGGATTTAACACCTATAAAGCATCCCCTCATGCAATAGTGCAGAATGAACCAAATTTTCAATCAAGCAAGTCCACATGTGGTCAACCACATCAATAATCAATCAAAAACCATCCTTTTTTTAAGAACTGATACTTTTTTGGGTTTTTTCACAAACACCTTGGATACAATCAAGACAACAAAACACAAAAGCAAAAAGGATTCAAATTCAACCAAACTGCAACAATCACCACCAGCCATATACAACCTGTGTGTACTTATCTTTAAGCCACCTAAAGCTCTTCCTCAAGGACCCTTTGACCTTACCTTCAACGCTATACATCTTGTAGCTAGCAACCCTTTTCTTCCTTTGGAACTCAGGGTCCGAAGAAAGGCTCCATGATTTCGAAGAAGATGAACCGGATGTGCTCTTCACTTTCTTTAACTTCAAGTCCCCGTTTCTGTTGTTCCCCATGTTGTTGTAGTTGTTAGCCGCCATCTGGGATTGTGCGTAGGAAACGCTATAGGACCTGAGCTCATAGGAGCCGGACCTTGGTGGTGGAGCGTCGCGGTAGGCTTCCAACTGCATCATCCCATTTCCGTGTGACCTTGATCTGCTGTAATCTTCCATAGAAAGAGAGGATTCTTTAAGAAATTGGTGGTCTGGTGGTGATGTTTGTTTATGTAGTTGATTTTTCTTGTGATGTCGTTGAAAGGTAAGAGATGAAACAAGAATAGCTATAAACTGTTTACTACAAAGAAAATTTAATTCGAGTTTTAGTCCCTTAACTATTACATGATTTTTTTTGGCCATATCACTATGACATGATTTATTCTTCTATTTTCGTATAGGGAGGGGCAATCACCCAACCCTGAAGAATATTTTTTTCACTTTTATCTTCATATTTAAATTATTTTAAAATTGTTTTTTTAATTTGTTCTCTACTTCATAAATGTAAACATTTATGTTTTGTCCCCTTCAATCCCAAATCCTGGCTCCGTCCTTGGATATGAATTAATAAAATTATTAGATATTGTCATTAAAATAATCAGTTGGTCTAGTAATATGAGAAATTATATCATGGGCTTGGTTTATCACATCAGTCATGATCCCATCCAATCATAATCACTCACTTCATCATTATCTTTCAAGTCATTTTTTTCGACCAGTAAATCTTCACTCATTTTTTTCATGTCATTTTTAAATATATTTTCTGAAAGTTAGATTAATCACATGGATAATTAGTGGTAAAATGGGTGATTTTCATTGATTAAGGACTACGAATGACGTGGGGAGTTAGGCTCGTGATATAATCTCTCCTACTGATATAAGAAAACAAATTCTTTAAAGTAAGCCTAAAGGTTCAAATCCTAACGTTGTGAACAAACTAAATTAAACTGAGAGGGTCACCCCGATAATACGCCTATACAATACTCGATCCCGATTTTATCAATCAATAGATTGGATTCTAATGGTTAACCCCCAAAAATATAGAGGGTTAAATCATATCAAATCGAAGTAAAATGGTTAAATCTTGAATTTTAACATAGTAGAAGGACTAAACAATACTTAGACCACTAAGGGAAGATCATATATATTTATAATTGGTAGAGAAAATGGTTGTTGACTTTGAAGACGTGGAGGAGTGATTGTGGATGGCGTGTTTAAATAGAAATAATGGGTCCAATGTTTTTTTTTTTCGTTTTATTGTTAAATTATATAATATATAGATATTAATAATTGATTAATCTAACGGATGGAGATCTTAAATTTTAAATTAAAACATTATAAATAAAGTATTTAGTTTGAGAAAAAAATTGTAATGACTTTGAAAATATTTAATTTGAATTAAATAATTAATTAGTTGAATATAAGTGGTTAAAAAATATAAATTGGTTAAATATATATTATATAATTTTTAATCAATTTTAAATAAATTTCTTATTTGACTGGCTTAACTAATCCATCACGTTGGCTTTGAAAAGTATTTTTCCTAACATATACCCTTTGAAGCAGTCCAAATACTCGACTAAATAAATTTATTTACCAAATTTTCTTATTATTTTAAGAGATTCTTTTGAATATATTTAATATAAGTATGATAGTTTTGTTAAAAAAATAAAAAATACAATTAAAGTTTATAATTCATGTAAATAAAATTAATTTGAATATATTTTTAAAATATAAAAATTAATATCTTTAGATCATAAATAAGATTATATAAAAAAAATAAAAACTAACTTAAAAGCTCGACAAACATTATTAAAATTCGATAATAAAATATAAAATCAATAACACGTAACATTAAAAATATACTATAATAATAAAATATAGATAATACATCATTACCATAATTTAATTACGAATAAATAACGGTTAGTCGGATTTTTTTTATACCGTTGAATGTTTGTCTAAATTATATATTAAAATTAATTTGTGACATTATTTTTGTTGATTAAGAGTGAATATTCGATTAAATTAAATTAATTTTTTAATTAATCAAAATAATTAGTCTTATTTTATTATTCAAATTATATCTGGTTATTTTTTAGTCAAATTGAGTTATTTATTTTAAATTTAATTATAAATATTTATAATATTATGATATTAATTGGTTTCACATTAAAAGATTTTTTATAACTAGGCATGGTTATTTGACATGGATAGGATGAGTTTCAACTCGACCATATAGGTTGGGTTTTTGTTGTTGAAAATTTTAGGTTAAGTCGGGTTTTATAAAGAATAAGTTCACTTTAAGGTTAAAATAAAAATATTTAATTCGATCTGATTAGATAATATCAATTTTTTTAAATATTTAGGGATAATTACTATAGCACACATTATTTCGAAGCAACAGATAAAATCATTTATTATTGACACTTGATATATCATGTTGTATTTATAGATTTTTAATTTATCTTCATTTATTATCTAGATTTTTTTGTAACTTTTTAGTTTATCTTTTTACTTTTATTTTGTATTTGTTATCTTAATTGTGTTTTGATATCTGTTAGAGTTTTAGAAGATAGAACTGTACAAGTACATAACATTACCTTATATAAGTGATGTAATTGGTATTTTAGAATACATTTAATTTGATTTTTTTTGTAATCCGTATAAATAATTTTTAGATGAATTCTCTGATATCTACTAATTTGTATATTTATTACAGTTTTTGTTTCTTTCAGAAATTACTTATGAAAGAAAAATCTAAAAGTCTTAAGAAAGACTTATAGCATATTGTTAAAGTCACGGTAATTAATTAATTAATTTATATAATAATATATTATTATATTTATTTTTTTTAATTTATTAGCCTAAGAAATTAATAATAGATGCTGTTTGGGATGTCGTGGTAGATATGGTCGGAGAACTGGTTGGAGATACTCTCGGAAACCTAATGATATTGTGGAGTAGTTCCTAAGATGGTTTGTCAGGTGGATGGTGAGATATATGGTGAGGTGAAAGCTCTTATTCTAATACCACTTGTCACGGGGTTAGACTTTTAAACCAGCTAAACCGTGTGACCTTAGTCGAGTCCTCAAAACAAACGACTAAGTAAGCCTTCTCAACACTTACGGAAGATCAAACTTACCAAGCACCGACAAACGCGAAGCATTCTAAGCGGAAACGGATCAAAAGAGATAGCGAGAAATAACTCTTCAAGAACGCTCAAGAACAAATAAAAATGAAACAAAAACAACTCAGAGGATTTAAAGAAAATGCCTTTATTTCTTAGAAAGTTAGAATAACTCAGTACATCAAATGAGGTGGGGGAAGACCTCTATTTATACTTAAACTCTCTCTGATCCTACGGTCTATACAGATTTACATCGACGACTATGATACAACTCTATCCATTCAGAAAGCATAATTCTGGAATATTCCCGTCTAACTATGAAAAATATCTTATGTGTTCACACACCTCGAATGGATAAGTCTTCTAGAAAACTCTTTAGATCGGGCCAACGTTTTTGGTCTTCGCAAGCCTAGTATCGCTCTTGGAAATACTTGGACAGGTCAAAAAACACCATGTGATACTAATGTCTTGGACTCCAATGTGCGGCCCGTGACAACTACATGAAATCAATTGGTGACTTTTTGTTGAATGATCTTATACTTATTGTTATCTTTAGACAAAAAGTTAACCGAAAAATTGATGGTTTTTGATAGTGTTGTACCCTTTGAAGGCCCAAAACTCCTTTGAAATTTTAGCAGCAAAAGGTTAAAAAACTAGCCCACATGTAAAATGAAACCTTGAGCCGAATACAATCTTTTAGGGATAAAATACATAAATAATTATTAAATTATCTTAAAAATATAAAATAGTTACAGAGTTTTAAAAAATTAATAATTGATATTAAACTTTATTTTTTATAAAATGGGTATTACGTTAATCCGAGAAGTTATTAGATGAACCTTGTATACTACGTCACCTTTGGTCTAATTAATCTGGTCCATTCATCTTAAAATAACTGCATAATAACTATCAACTCTCCAATTACATTAGGAAATAGGTGATGATTTGAATATATTTTTAAAATATTAAAATTAATATCTCTAAATCATAAATAAGATAATATAAGAACATTAAAAATTTTAACTTAAAAGCTCGACAAACATCATCAAAATTTGATAATAAAATATAAAAATCAATAACACATAACATTAAAAATATATTATAATAGCAAAATATAGATAATACGTTATTACCATAATTTAATTATGAATAAATAATCGTTAGTCGATTTTTTTATACCGTTGAATGTTTGTCTACATTATATATTAAAAATTAACTTGTGGGATTATTTTTGGTGATTAGGAGTTAATATTCGATTAAATTGAAATAATTTTTTTTAAATTAATTAAAATAATTAGTCTTATTTTATTATTCAAATTATATCTAGTTACTTTTAGCCCAATTGAGTTATTTATTTAAAATTTAATTATAAATATTTATAACATTATGATATTAATTGGTTTCACTTTAAATGACTTTTTATAGCTAGACATGGTTATTTTATATGGATACGACAAGTTTCAAATCGACCGTATATGGTTGGGGTTTTGTTGTTGAAAATTTTAGGTTGGGTCGGGTTTTGTAAAGGATAAGATCAGTGTAAGGTTAAAGTGAAAAATATTTAATCTGATTTGATTAGATAGTATCAATCTTTTTTAAATATTTAGGGATAATTGCTATAGTATAGATGATTTCGAAGCATAGGATAAAATCATTTATTATTGATACTTGATATATTATGTTGTATTTATAGATTTTTAATTTATCTTTATTTATTATCTAGATCGAAGAAGCCCCCCACAAGTAGAGAATATAGCTGTTAAAGATCGTTGGTGGTCTGATCTACCCGAATAGTTCATTGATTGTAGAAGTTTTCTTCAAGTTGCCATTTGCACAAATTATTTTTGAATGTTTGATGGTTTATTCCCTTCGCTACAATTTTAAGCATTTTCTTATGAATTCGGTATATCGAATTAGACATACAGTGAAAGTTTCGGTTTTGCTGGCAATCATTGTCTACTCTCTTCTCCGGTTAGAGATCATCTCCTAAATGAAGGTTATTGTTTTTGTTTACTTTTTTTTTAGTTTTGTTCGTCGTTGACGTGGTTGTCTTCTATGCATTACCTTTTTTTTTAAAAAAAATTATTTATAAATTTTATGAGTTTTTATATTTTTTAAAACATACAAATAATTTAAAAAAAAGAATTTAAAAGTGTTAAGTGAAGAAAGTTTAAAGGTTAAGTTAATATTTTATTTAAAGTTTAAATGTTAAATTAAAAAATAATTATTTTATTTAACGTACCACGTCATCAATCTAACATAGACTAATCGCGCAATGACCAAAATAAAATATATCAAAATCTAAGTGACAAAAATAACATTCTTTTAGAATGAGTGACCGAAATATAATAAAGCCCAAACAAAAGAGAACTCTGATGAAATTTACCCTTTATAATTTTACTTACCCGTGTGATTGATGTGTTACATAAGAGATAATCTATAGATATTTGTAAGATAAACTATAATAGAGATCACTTAATTATAAGTTAAAAATTTTAATTAAATTATTTTGTACGAGTGTCAATGTATTTAACGAAGATTTTTGAACATAACTAATTAAATATAGTTAGAATAATTATAAAATATTTATTTTGATAAAAAAAAGCTTAAGAGCTCAAAGTAAAAAAAAAGTGTTGATTTTTTATTTATTTTTTAATATTTTAAAGATAAAATTATTTCGATAATCATTAAACTTTTAGTATACTTTTACTTTGGTTATTAGAATTTAAAATCTTTCATTACAATCAATAAAATTTTAATTTAATTTTATTATAACCACGATTAAAATATATTAAATTTTGATAACCGAAATATTTTTTTAAAAAATCATCCCTAATATTATGTAATTAATGAGAAAATAATAGTTCAGTGAAAAAAAAAAGACTAATAGGTTGATGACTAAATAAAAAAATAAATAATTAGTAATAAAAATATGGAAAATATAATTTTAATGAGATTTTATTAAAAAAAAATAATAATTCGATGATCAAAATAAAAAATAATATATTAGTGATTATAATAATAATTTATCCAAAAATAATGGTAGGTCCCCAAAAAATAATGGTAGGTCATGGGACCTACCATGCACTATTTTAGGTCTGTATTTGAGTACCTAATTATTAAAAATTATATTTAGGTCATTTAATTATGTGTAAGTTTACGATTAGATCACCCTCTATATTTAAAAAAAATCAATTTAGTTATTTTTTTTTCCAAATCATTAATCAATCTAATAATAAATTGTTAAACTTTTTTTAAATATAAAGGGTGACCAAATATAACTTTACATACAATTGAGTGACCCAAATATAATTTTTATAAATTAAATAACTTAAATGTAACTTTTAATAATTAAATAACTCAAACATAACTTACTCATAACTGAGTGATCTTAGTTGTATTTTACCTACATTTGTAACTGAACATCGAAACACCAGTGAAATCGAACTTAAAAATCGCCGCTCTCAACATATGCTACAAACACAACGGCATTTTTCAATCTTTTAAAGCCAATGTCGGAATCCATCTTCTTGACAAACCCAATTCAAAATCAAAATGGATCCGGACCCGAACATTTATCCTCTCCTCTCACATGTTATCTTCCGCATTGCTTCCGGCGAAACCTCCGTCGTGTCCGCTTCCTCCAATCCGCCACAAATATTGAGCCAAATGCCACACCTATCTCGTCCCAATGTCATCGCCTCAATGAATGATGCAGTCTCTGATGTGTGCAAAACTCGCTCGTTTCTCAAAAACTTAGGTCGACGACTCGATCACGCGGCCGTCGAGACGGCCCGATCTAAACTCGCGGTAATTGAATCCAATCTCACCGTATCGTTGGAAGAATTGTTCTTGTGTCCTCGACTTGGGGTGGTCATTGTTCGAAAATAAAATTGTCTTTTTACTCATTTTGATCCCTAAACTTTATTTTGTTTTATTTTGGCCATTTTCAATGGTTTTCTTTTTATTATTTTGGTTTATGCTATTTCATTATTTCATTTATTTATTTTACATGTTATTTATGCTTATTTGTCCATTTATTTATATTTTGTTACGTATTTATTTTATTTAATTAAGTCATATTTTTATTTATGCCTTTTTATTTGTGTATTTTATTTTGTTATATTTTGCTACATACTTATCATGTTATGTTATGTATGTTTAATTTTATTAGTACATATTTTTTATGCCATGCACTTTTATTTATGTATTTTATTTGTAAATAGTCTTTTATTTTTGCTTTTATATTTATTATTCATGCATGTCTTATTTGCGTACATATTTATATCATTTTTTAATTATTTATGTTTTTTTTTTACAAAATTCAACATTATTTGCTGATAAAATTGCATACCAAATTTCTTTTTTCACGGTATGATCTTCTGTTATGATTTGTTTTAATTATTTTTTTTATGTGCAGATAGATGAATACTATCAACTGGCATCTGTGGCATTCTGCTTACTTGTGGCCTGGGTATGTTCTGTGTTTATTTTTAGTTTATTTTTTTATTTTCATTTTGCATTTGGAATCTTAATTGTGTTTTGATATCTGCTAGAGTTTCAGAGGATAGAACTGTAGAAGTACATAACATTACCTTCATATAAGTGGTGTAATTGGTATTTTAGAATGTATTTGATTTGATGTTTGCTTATAATTCTTATAAATAATTTTTAGATAAACTCTCTGATATCTACTAATTTGTATATTTATTTCAGTTTTTATTTATTTCAGAAACTATTTATAGAAGACAAATCTAAAGGTTTTAAGAAAGACTTGAGGCATACTACTAAAGTCACGATAATTTATTTATTTATTTATTTATATAATAATATATTATTATGTATATTTTTTAATTTATTTCTTTTAATTTATTAGCTAAAAAATTAATAACTGATGCTGTTGGGGATGTCGTGGTAGATATGATCGGAGAACTGGTCGGAGATGTTTTCGGAAACCTAATGATATTGCGGAGTGGTTCCTAAGATTGTTTATCAGGTGGATGGTGAGATATATGATGAGGTGAATGCTCTTGCTCTGATACCACTTGTCACGGGGCTAAACTTTTAAATCAGCTAAATCGTGCGGCCTTAGTCGAGTCCTCAAAACAAACAACTAAGTAAGCCTTCTCAATACTTATGTAAGATCAAACTTCTCAAGTATCGAAAAATATCGATAAACGCGAAGCATTTTAAGCGGAAATAGATCAAAAGAGATAACGAGTAAGAACTCTTCAAGAACGCTCAAGAACGCTAAAGAACAAAAAAAGAACGAAACAATAACAACTCAGAGGATTTAGAGAAAATGTTTTTATTTCTTAGAAAGTTGGAATAACTTAGTACATTAAATGAGGTGGGGGAAAACCTCTATTTATACTTGAACTCCCCCTGATCCTACGGTCTATACAGATTTATATCGACGGCTATGATACAACTCTATCCATTCACAAAGCATAATTCTAGGAATATTCCCGTCTAACTATGGAAAGTATCTTCTGTGTTCACACAATGTGTTCACACACCTTGAATGAATAACACATAACATTAAAAATATATTATAATAACAAAATATAGATAATACGTTATTACCATAATTTAATTACGAATAAATAACCGTTAGTTGATTTTTTTTATACCGTTGAATGTTTGTCTACATTATATATTAAAAATTAACTTGTGAGATTATTTTTGGTGATTAGGAGTTAATATTCGATTAAATTGAAATAATTTTTAAATTAATTAAAATAATTAGTCTTATTTTATTATTCAAATTATATCTAGCTATTTTTTAGTCCAATTGAGTTATTTATTTAAAATTTAATTATAAATATTTATAACATTATGATATTGATTGGTTTCACTTTAAACGACTTTTTATAGCTAGACATGGTTATTTTAAATGGATAAGACGAGTTTCAAATCGACCGTATATGGTTGGGGTTTTGTTGTTGAAAATTTTAGGTTGGGTCGGGTTTTGTAAAGGATAAGATCAGTGTAAGGTTAAAGTGAAAAATATTTAATTTGATATGATTTGATAGTATTAATCTTTTTTAAATATTTAGAGATAATTGTTATAGTATAGATGATTTCGAAGCAAAGGATAAAATCGTTTATTATTGATACTTGATATATCATGTTGTATTTATAGATTTTTAATTTATCTTCATTGATTATCTGGATCGAAGAAGCCCCCCACAAGTAGAGAATATAGCTGTTAAAGATCATTGGTGGTCTGATCCACCCGAATAGTTCATTGATTGTAGAAGTTTTCTTCAAGTTGCAACTTGCACAAGTTATTTTTGAATGTTTGATGGTTTATTCCCTTCGCTGCAATTCTAAGCATTTTCTTATGAATTTGGTATATCGAATTAGACATGCAGTGAAAGTCTCGATTTTTCTGACAATCATTGTCTACTCTCTTCTCCAGTTAGAGATCATCTCCTAAATGAAGTTTTTTTTTTATTTTAGTTTTGTTCGTCGTTGACGTGGTTGTCTTCTATCTTAACTTTGTTAGTTCTTTTGATGAACATTTTTAATAAAAGTTAACATTATTTTTTTAAAAAATTTATGTAAAACTAAAATTGATTTTGATATAACAAATAAATGTAAGGACTATTTTTGAAATAATTTTCTGGTCCTTAAGTCAAAACTTGATCTCTAAGTCAAAACCAAGAACTTTAAAATATTCTTACAAGTCTTTTTTACACGAGGGTATCGATACCATGAGGACTGGTATCGATACACTTGGGAATTTTCAAGGCTTGTTCTTGAGATCAAGAACAGGTATCGAAACAAGGTTCGATACCAAAACTTTCTGCCAACCAATGTTTCGATACTGGTATCGAAACATCTTGATTAATTTTCAAATTGTTTTTTTAATTTTTAAAATACGACTCCTGGTATCGATACAGGTATCGATACACCCTTAATCCCCAACGGCTAGTTTTTGATTCAAATAAGTCAACCGTTGGTGTTAGTTAATTTTTGAATGATGGTTAGCCTGTATCGAAACAAGGTTCGATACCAGGCATCACAGAAAGTTTTTGTATCGAAACAGGTATCGATACACCCCCTATTAAATGCACAACGACTCTTTCTTTTCTTGGCTTGTTTCGAAACAGGTACCCTGTGTTTCGATACCACCTGCTGCAAAGTGCATTTATGATGGAAAGATGAAGCTCCAACGTCCATATTTACTTTCCCAACAACTTCAACGGTTAGAAATCAATGAGAAGGTATAAAAAGAAGCATTTTCAAAAGCATATCAACAAGAAAAGACATCAAGCAACATTCAAGCTCAAAAATCCAACTCAAAGCACTTGATTGAAAACCTTGTCCTCCCAACTTGTACTTTTCATTTTGATTTATTGTAATTTAAGTTTGGGGAGAGTTTGCTTGTATCAAGGGCTATTATTTCTTGTGAGAAGAATCTTTCTAGCCAATTTAAACTTTTGTAAACCTTGTGAGTGGTAAAATCAATTTTGGGTAGAAAATTGATTTGTTTGTAAAGGTTATCCCTTGAACCTAGAAAAAGGCTGAATTCAAGAGTGAATTGCTTTCAAAATCCTTAGTGGGAGCTAAGGTAGTGGAGTAGAGCTTGTTCGAAGCTTGAACCACTATAACTCTTTGTGTTCTTCAATTTTTCAATCCTCACCAAATCTCTCATACAATTTTTTAATATCCAATTCACCCCCCCTCTTGGCCATTATCCATTACCGATCAACTCAACAATTGGTATCAGAGATAGATCTTTGAAGGGATTCACCTCCACCAAAGAAGATCCAAGGGTTTTTGATCATCTACACATCAAAAATCAAATGGCCTCTACCTCCGGTTCGTGGAACGAGTCTCACTCCATCACCAAACCACCCTTCTTCAATGGAGACAACTATCCTTATTGGAAGAATAGGATGAGACTATTCATCAACTCCAATGACTATGTCCTTTGGGACATAATTGAAGATGGACCCTCTATCCCCATGAAGCAAGAAGGAGATCGGCAAGTACCTAAGAAGAGGAACGAGATGACCGATGAAGAAAGGAGGAGAATGTCCACCAATGATAAAGCTCTTCACATTCTCTTTTGTGCTCTAGGCCCCGACATCTACTCCAAGATGTCTTCATGCACAAGTGCCAAAGAAGTTTGGGACTCCTTGGAGACAACTTATGAGGGCACCAATGATGTGAAGGAAACAAAGATTGGTCTTCTCAACCTAAACTATGAAAACTTCAAGATGGAGCCGGATGAAGATATCACCAAAATGTTCGATAGATTTTCGGTGATTGTCAATGGTCTCAAAGGCTTTGGTGAGATCATTCCGGAAGAGAAGCTCATAAGGAAACTTATCTACTCCCTTCCCGAGTCTTGGGATAGCAAAAGGACGGCTATCATTGAAGCCAAGGACTTGAAGACTTTAAAGCTAGATGCTCTTGTGGGATCACTTCTTACCCATGAGATCATGAAGAAGGGAAGAGAAGAAGAGAAAAAGAAAGAAGAGGTAAAAATTGAGAAGAGGGAAGTAGAGAAAAAGAAGCAAGGGATTGCTCTTAAAGCTTCATTGTCACAAGAAGAAGTGGACACTAGTGAGGAAGAAGAGCTAGAAGAATTGGCCATGGTGGCCAAAAGATTCACAAGGCTTATGAGGGCAAATAGGAATCGAAGATTCCAACGAAAGAGGGACTTCAAAGCAAAGAGAAAAGAAGAAGAGAAAGATCAAATTATTTGCTATGAATGCAAGAAGCCCGGTCACATTAGGACCGATTGCCCATTATACAAAAAGAAGAGTTTCGAGAAGAAGAAGAAACACAAAGCTCATGTTGCCACTTGGAGTGATGAGGAGTCATCATCCGATGAGGACAATGAAGTGGCCAACTTGTGTCTCATGGCTCTTGATGAGCCCAAGGTAACCCTTGAACCATCTTGTAATGATTTAACTTATGATGAACTTTATGAAGCTTATGATGAATTACAAGATGTGTATGATGAGTTGGTTTTGAAGTTCAAAGAATCGATTTTAAAAAGCAAGAAAACCATTTCCGATTTAGAAATGAAAAATGATTATTTGACAAAATCAATTTTAGATTTGAAAGAAAAGGTTGTTGATTTAAATGATGATTTAAAATTTTTTCAAAAAAAAAATGTTGATTTAAACAACCTTGTTTCAAGCTTGAGTGAAAATCACCATAAAGTGGTGAATGAGCTTAAAGAACAAATTAAAGTGGTTGGGAGTTCAACTTTTGAAAAAGGAAGCTCTTCAAAATCCAACCATGTCAAAAGAAATTTTCAAAACCACAAACAAAAGGTTTTTCAAAGGCATTTTAGACAAAGAAAAATTAGGAGTGTTTGGGTTCCTAAGGAACTTATTGTTTCCAATAATATGAATGCCATTGCCTCTTGGATTCCTAAGGGAACCAAGCTTTTAGGGACTAACTCTCATGGACCCAAAATGATTTGGGTACCAAAAGTGAAAAACTAATTTTTGTTTGTAGGTTGAGCATTGCTTCAAGGCCAAAGCTTCAAGTCAAAACATGTGGTACCTTGATAGTGGATGCTCAAGGCATATGACCGGAGACAAGGGACGATTTAAGGAGTTAGAGCTCAAAAAGGGTGGAGTAGTAACTTTTGGTGACAACTCCAAAGGCCAAATTGAGGGTATAGGCTCTATTGGTAATCACTCCTCTATTCTCATTGAAAATGTCTTACTTGTTAATGGTCTTAAGCATAATTTGTTGAGCATTAGTCAATTGTGTGATAAAGGTTTCTATGTCTCTTTTGATAAAAATGGTTGTAAAATTATTGACATAGAATCAAATAGAACAATGCTCATAGGTCATCGCATAGGAAATATTTACATGGTGCATCTAGATGACATAAACATATCTCATGCATGCTTAGTTGCTAGTGATGAAAATGATGCATGGTTATGGCATAGGAAACTTGGTCATGCTAGCATAAGTGTTTTAGAGAAACTAGCCTCCCAAAATCTAGTTAGAGGTTTACCTAAACTAAAATTTTCTTTGGATAAAATTTGTGATGCATGTGCTAAGGGTAAACAAAAGAGAGTTTCTTTTAAATTCATTAATGATGTTTCAACTAGTAGAGTGTTACAATTGATCCATATGGATCTTTTTGGACCTATTAGGACTACTAGCTTGGGTGAAAAATCATATGCTTTTGTTATTGTTGATGATTACTCTAGATACACTTGGGTTCTATTTCTAAGTTCTAAAGATGAGGCCTTAGAAAATTTCATCACATTTTTGAAAATTTCTCAAAATGATCTTGACCAAAAAATTTCTCATATTAGAAGTGATCATGGAACCGAATTTCAAAATTTAGGCTTTGAAAATTTTTGTAATGAAAATGGTATTAGCCACAATTTTTCGGCTCCTCGCACTCCTTAACAAAATAGGGTAGTTGAGAGGAAAAATAGAACTTTAGAGGAAATGGCTAGAACCATGCTTTGTGAAAACAATTTACCTAAGTATTTTTGGGTGGAAGCCACAAACACTTCTTGTTACATCATAAATCGAGTAATGATTAGGCCAATTTTGAAGAAAACTCCTTATGAGATTTTAAAATCCAAAAAGGCTAACATTAACTATTTTCACCCTTTTGGGTGCAAGTGTTTTGTTTTGAACAATGGAAAAGACAATTTAGGTAAATTTGATGCAAAAAGTGATGAAGCTATTTTCCTTGGTTATTCTTTAAATTCTAAGGCTTATAGAGTTTTCAACAAAAGAACCTTAGTTGTAGAGGAATCTATACATGTGGTTTTCGATGATAACCTCCTTCCTAGGAAGGATTCTTGTGATGATGATGATGTAGGAATCATTGAAACCATTGGTGATGGACAAGCATCAAAGGTGAATGGGATTCCAAGCAATGAGGAAGCACAAGATCCTCCAATAAAAGCTTTGGGAAATGTAAAGCTTGAAGAAAGGGAAGTGAGCTACCCAAGGGAATTCAACTATGTCAAAAGTGGTGAAATCTTGGGTGATCCATCCAAGGGGGTAACTACTCGTTCTTCTCTTAAATTAATGAATCATTTTGCTTTTATCTCATGCATAGAGCCTAAGAATATCAAAGAAGCCTTAAGTGATGATTTTTGGATTTTGGCTATGCAAGAGGAATTAAATCAATTTGAGAGAAGTAATGTGTGGACATTAGTTGATAGGCCTAGTAATAAGTCTACTATAGGAACTAAGTGGGGTTTTAGAAACAAACTAGATGAGAGTGGTAACATTGTGAGAAATAAAGCTAGATTAGTAGCTCAAGGTTACACTCAAGAGGAGAGAATAGATTTTGATGAAACCTATGCACCCGTAGATAGAATGGAAGCCATTAGGATGCTACTTGCTTTTGCATGTTATCATGATTTCAAGCTTTTTCAAATGGATGTCAAAAGTGCCTTCTTAAATGGTTTTATAAATGAAGAAGTGTATGTTGAACAACCACCGGGTTTTGAGGACTCAAATTTTCCAAACCATGTTTTCAAATTAACAAAAGCTTTATACGGTTTGAAACAAGCTCCTAGAGCTTGGTATGAAGGCTTTCAACCTTTCTAATTGAAAAAGGTTTTGAAAAAGGGAAGGTGGATACTACACTTTTTATAAAAAGGTTTAAAAATGACATTTTAGTAGTTCAAAATTATGTTGATGATATTATTTTTGGATCTACTAATGAATGTTATTGTCAAGAATTTTCTAAGCTAATGCAAGGTGAATTTGAGATGAGCATGATGGGGGAGCTCTCATTCTTCTTGGGACTCCAAATCAAGCAAAGGAAGGATGGTACATTCATCAATCAAGCAAAATACATCAAGGATATGCTCAAAAAGTTTGGCTTGGAAAATGTGAAACCTCAAGCCACACCAATGAGCTCATCTACTAAGCTTGACAAGGATGAAGGAGGTAAGTGTGTTGATTCTAAGTTATATAGATCAATGATAGGTTCTTTGCTTTACCTTACCGCAAGTAGACCGGATATTATGTTTAGTGTTTGCTTGTGTGCTAGGTTTCAAGCTAGTCCTAGAGAATCACACCTTATAGCCATTAAGAGGATTTTTAGGTACCTTAGAGATACACCTTGTTTAGGCCTTTGGTATCCTAAAGCTTCTTCCTTTGATCTTCATGCCTATTCGGATGCGGATTATGGAGGTTGTAAGATAGATAGGAAAAGTACTTCCGGAACGTGTCAATTTCTAGGTAGTATGCTCATATCTTGGTTCTCTAAGAAATAAAATAGTGTAGCTCTATCTACCACCGAGGCGGAGTATATTTCCCTAGGAAGTTGTTGTGCACAAGTGTTATGGATGAAGCAACAACTTTTAGATTATGGCATTAAGGTAGACACCATACCTCTTAAGTGTGATAATACTAGTGCCATATGTCTTACCAAAAACCCCATTCAACACTCTAGAACCAAACACATAGAAATTAGACACCATTTCATTAGAGATCATGTGTCTAAAAATGATGTTGTTTTAGAGTTTGTTGACACCTTAAATCAATTAGCGGACATCTTTACTAAACCCTTGGATAAGGAGCGTTTTTGGACCCTTAGGAGAGAGTTAGGTCTAACTAGCCTATCTTGACTTTCTAAGTGTCATCTTTTTGCTTATTTTTTGCTTGAATCTTGAATTGAATCATGCTTATGAAAATCTTATATCTTGATGACTCCATGCATGTTGCTAGGGGGAGTATGAACTTTTCATGCTTCATAAACATGTTTTTACATCATATGCATACTTCTAGGGGATTTAGAGACTCATTTCTAGTACTTTGAGTAGCCAAAATGCAAAGCAAAGGTCGAAGGTATCGATACAGCTAACCCCTGTTTCGATACCTGTTCATCAGTCCATCTGGGTTTTTGTCAAGAAGAATAGGCATCGATGCTTGCATCGATACACATGTTTTGATACCTGTATCGAAACAGTGTGTTTCGATACCAGTATCGATACACGAGGACGGAAGTTGTTTAAAACACTCTAAACCTAATTTTAATCTCATTAAAACACTTCCAAATTTAAAACCCAAAACCCTAGCCGGCCTCCCTTTAAAATCCCATCAATTTCGCCTCTCTTAACAAGATTTCTTCACGATTTCTTTGAGGGATTTTGATCTACGCATCAAAGTCTTCATCATATCAACAAACGGTGCTTCATAATCGCTAAATTCATCCTAATCTACACTCAAGATATATTTTCAAAAACCTCTAATTTCGTTCAATTCTAGTTTGTTAAAATTAAGTTTTTGAGATTGTTTTAAATGTTTATCTTATGGGTTTCAATAATCCTATGATTTTATCTCAAAATATAAACTTGTTTTAATCGAATATAAATTTTTGTTCGAAAAGGTTTTTTTTTGATAGTTTTTCAAAATTTTCACCCTTAAATACCTTGAATTGTTAGATTACTCAATAGGATTGAATTGGATTATGTATATGCAAGCATACATATTTTTTTAACTAATCCAAAATTTTTGTTAATCCAATCCTAGATCATGGCACCAAAGAAGCGTTCTCGTACCGAAGCCGGATCTTCTTCATCATCTCGTGTTGCACGAGTTGATTTTGATAAGGTCTACGCTAAAAGTCTTGACACTGATCGAAGAATGGACAATTACAATCTTTTCCGGAGCTATCCTCTCAAAAAGGAAAGATGTGTGGACATTCAATTCATCACGTCCCATAGATTTCCTTTTCGTTACTATGACCAACTCGTCGATTGGAAGTTCTTGCGCTTTCTCACTCATACCGGCAAGTTCTTTCCAACTCTTGTCCTTATTTTCTACACTAATGCTAGATGTATTTTATCCTCGGACAAGAGTAAAGTAGTAGCCATTGAATTGTTTCTCATGGGAAAATCTTTCAAGATTAATGTCTCTACTTTCCTTGATGTTTTTGGTCTTGAGGATAAGGGTAATGATGATGAAGACTCTCTTCCTCCTTTCACCGGGTCGGTTACATCCCTTGACGCACATGACCGTTTTCTCCATCTCATAATCTCTTGGTGGATTCGTCCTTCTAATGGGAGATACTCTAGGATCCGTCAAGTTGATAGCTTTTGGATCACATGTTTCCGTGATAAAATCCAACCCAACCTTGCTCGGATTGTTTTCTCGGATATTGTGTGGCATATCCAAAACCGTGTTACCCCCCTTGTTCAATCTTTTCCATATGCGTGCATTCTAAGCACCATCTTTTTGCATTTGGACATCGATTGCTCTTATGACAAGGTGGGATCTTTGAAAGAGCCTATTGGAGAAACTTCACTCAACCGTGCTCACTTTGTCTATGCTTCCAATGGTGTGTGGAATAGAGGTGCTCCTCCTTCTCCTCCTCATGCTAATGGTGTGTGGAATAGAGGTGCTCCTCCTTCTCCTCCTCATGCTTCGGTTGATCCGGAACCTATCCATCAGTTTGACATGTTGACCTTCCTCACATCTAAGTTTGACTCTCTCAACACCCGCTTGGATTCCATGGATGGCAAGCTTGATACTCTCTCCACCCAATTCACTTCGGGTTTTGATGCCATCACCACTCGGATGACAAGCCTAGAGGCTCGAGGACACTCTTTGAGAGTATCTCTTGAAGCTCTCCGTCAAAGCCAAAAGCTCACTCAAGATCAAGAGGAAGATGAAGATAATGAGGATGATGAGGATGATGATGGTGATGACATGGCCGATGATTGATCGTGTTGATCTTTCCTATGCTTTGCTTTTTAGTTATTAAGACTAGTTATGATGCATTCATATTAGAACTTATGCACCTATTTTATTTTCCTATGTTTTGGTCTTTATTTTTGTTGGATTATGTTTTGGATACTTTGCTTGTTATCATTTATGCTTAATATGAACTTTTATATGCTATGGATTATACCTTATTTATGCTTACTTATGCTTCATTGATTTTGATCTAACAAAAAGGGGGAGATAGTTCTAAGTTTTAAGTTTTTGAAACCATCAACGTTTTTAATTTGTTTTTGGGCACATATTAAGGGGGAGTCTTTCAACCAAAATTATTTCAAAACTTAAAATTTCCTTTTGGTTTTGTTATATCAAAAAGGGGGAGATTGTAAAACTAAAATTGATTTTGATATAACAAATAAATGTAAGGACTATTTTTGAAATAATTTTCTGGTCCTTAAGTCAAAACTTGATCTCTAAGTCAAAACCAAGAACTTTAAAATATTCTTACAAGTCTTTTTTACACGAGGGTATCGATACCATGAGGACTGGTATCGATACACCTGGGAATTTTCAAGGCTTGTTCTTGAGATCAAGAACAGGTATCGAAACAAGGTTCGATACCAAAACTTTCTGCCAACCAATGTTTCGATACTGGTATCGAAACATCTTGATTAATTTTCAAATTATTTTTTTAATTTTTAAAATACGACTCCTGGTATCGATACAGGTATCGATACACCCTTAATCCCCAACGGCTAGTTTTTGATTCAAATAAGTCAACCGTTGGTGTTAGTTAATTTTTGAATGATGGTTAGCCTGTATCGAAACAAGGTTCGATACCAGGCATCACAGAAAGTTTTTGTATCGAAACAGGTATCGATACACCCCCTATTAAATGCACAACGACTCTTTCTTTTCTTGGCTTGTTTCGAAACAGGTACCCCGTGTTTCGATACCACCTGCTGCAAAGTGCATTTATGATGGAAAGATGAAGCTCCAACGTCCATATTTACTTTCCCAACAACTTCAACGGTTAGAAATCAATGAGAAGGTATAAAAAGAAGCATTTTCAAAAGCATATCAACAAGAAAAGACATCAAGCAACATTCAAGCTCAAAAATCCAACTCAAAGCACTTGATTGAAAACCTTGTCCTCCCAACTTGTACTTTTCATTTTGATTTGTTGTAATTTAAGTTTGGGGAGAGTTTGCTTGTATCAAGGGCTATTATTTCTTGTGAGAAGAATCTTTCTAGCCAATTTAAACTTTTGTAAACCTTGTGAGTGGTAAAATCAATTTTGGGTAGAAAATTGATTTGTTTGTAAAGGTTATCCCTTGAACCTAGAAAAAGGCTGAATTCAAGAGTGAATTGCTTTCAAAATCCTTAGTGGGAGCTAAGGTAGTGGAGTAGAGCTTGTTCGAAGCTTGAACCACTATAACTCTTTGTGTTCTTCAATTTTTCAATCCTCACCAAATCTCTCATACAATTTTTTAATATCCAATTCACCCCCCCTCTTGGCCATTATCCATTACCGATCAACTCAACAAATTATTTATAAATTTTATGAGTTTTTATATTTTTTAAAACATACAAATAATTTTTTAAACAAAAAGAATTTAAAAGTGTTAAGTGAAGAAAGTTTAAAGGTTAAGTTAATATTTTATTTAAAGTTTAAAAGTTAAATTAAAAATTAACTATTTTATTTAACGTACCACGTCATCAAACTAACATAGACTAATCGCGCAAGTACCAAAATAAAATATATCAAAATTTAAGTGACAAAAATAACATTCTTTTAGAATGAGTAACCAAAATATAATAAAGCCCAAACAAAAGGAAACTCTGATGAAATTTACCCTTTATAATTTTACTCACGCGTGTGATTTATGTGTTACCTAAGAGATAATCTAGATATCTATCTGTAAGATAAACTATAATAGAGATCACTTAATTATAAGTATAATTATATTTAGATTATTTAATTATTAAAATTATATTTGAGTCTTTTATTTATAGGTATGATTATATTTGGGCAGGGACGAATCTAAAAATTTAAGTTTGGTAGTTTATCAATCAATATAAATTATATAGAATTAATTTATATAAATGTACTAATATACTGAAAAGGATAATTGTTGTGCAAACAAATATAATTTAAAGTTAGACATATTAATATTGAAGAACCAATCTATATTGTGTAAATATGTTTGAAAATAAAAAACTTACTTTAATTGATCATAATTTACCAAAAACAAAAGAAAAATCAAGAGAAAATTAAGTTTTAAAAGGATATATAAAAACTTTTAAAAAAAAAAAAACTACAAAAGATGTTTTTAAGGTAAACATGCTTATTTAAGAATTAAAAATATTTTATTAATTTTAATTTTTCTAAAATTAATTTTAAAGTATTTTTTAAATTAAAATTTTAGTTAAATTATTTTGTATGAGTGTCAATGTATTTAATGAATATTTTTGAACATAACTAATTAAATATAGTTAGAATAATTATAAAATATTTATTTTGATAAAAAAGCTTAAGAGCTCAAAGTAAAAAAAAAAGTGTTGTTTTTTTTTTATCTATTTTTAATATTTTAAAGATAAAATTACATTCAATAATCATTAAACTTTTAGTATACTTTTACTTTGGTCATTAGAATTTAAAATCTTTCATTACAATCAATAAATTTTTAATTTAATTTTATTATAACCACGATTAAAATATATTCAATTTTGATCACCGAAATACTTTCTTAAAAAATCATCCTTAATATTATGTAATTAATGAGAAAATAATAGTTCAGTGAAAAAAAAGACTAATAGGTTGATGACTAAATAAAAAAATGAAATAATTAGTAATAAAAATAGGGAAAATATAATTTTAATGAGATTTTATTAAAAAAATAATAATTCGATGATAAAAATAAAAAAATAATATATTAGTGATTATAATAATAATTTATCCAAAAAATAATGGTAGGTCATGGGACCTACCATGAACTATGTTGGTTTGTATTTGAGTACTTAATTATTAAAAGTTATATTTAGGTCACTTAATTATGTGTAAGTTTACGATTAGATCACCTTTTATATTTAAAAAAAACATCAATTTAGTTATTTTTCTTCCAAATCACTAATCAATCTAATAATAAATTGTTAAACTTTTTTTAAATATGAAGGGTGACCAAATATAACTTTACATACAATTGAGTGATATAAATGCAATTTTTATCAATTGAATGACTTAAATGTAACTTTTAATAATTAAATAACTTAAACATAACTTAACCATATTTGAGTGACCTTAGTTGTATTTTACCCACATTTGTAACTGAACATCGAAACACCAGCGAAGTCAAACTTGAAAATCGCCGCTCTCAATATATACTACAAACACAACGATATTTTTCAATCTTTTAAAGGAAATGTTGGAATCCATCTTCTTAACAAACTCGAATTCAAAATCAAAATGGATCCGGACCCGAACATTTATCCTCTCCTCTCTTATGTTATCTCCCGCATTGCTTCCGGCGAAACCTCTGTCGTGTCTGCTTCCTCCAATCCGCCACAAATATTGAGCCAAATGCCACACCTATCTCGTCCCAATGTCATCGCCTCAATGACTGATGCAGTCTCCGATGTGTGCAAAACTCGATCGTTTCTCAAAAACCTAGGCCCACGGCCAGAACACGCGGCCGTCGAGACGGCCCGATCTAAACTCGCGGTAATCGAATCCAATCTCACCGTATCGTTGGAAGAATTGTTCTTGTGTCCTCGACCCGGGGTGGTGGATCTACTCGAGTGGCGGGCCTTCTTAGCGGAAAAAGAGTTCGAGATTCAACAAGAGGCCGAGAGAGAGAAGCATCCTCTGAAACTGATTTTGCTGTGGGATGAAATGCACGAGGCGTACGGGAAACTCCTCAAGGAAGCCGAAGAGAGGCTGGTTAAGATCTACGAGAACGAGGCGGAGAATCCGGAGGAAGTTAAGGCGGAGATTTCTAGAATTTTGGAGGAGGCGGAAGGGAAACCACTGGAAAGAGTCGATTTATCCGAAAGGAAACTCCGATATTTGCCGCCGGAGTTTGGAAACATTAATGGCTTGGTTTTGCTTAATCTTTCCTCTAATCAGCTTAAGGTCTGCTCTGATTTCACTTTCTTTATGAATTTTGGTTTCCTCTGACTCACCGATTATGAGCAAACAGGCAATTCCCGAGTCGATTGCTCGACTAGAACAACTCGAAGAACTCAATGTTTCTTCCAATCTTCTGGACTCACTGCCGGACTCGATCGGGTTGCTTCACAACTTGAAAGTCTTGAACGTTTCTGGAAATAAACTGAAAGCCTTACCGGACACCATTTGTCTTTGCAGGTAATCTTCATTCTGTTATAAGTACAGCAGTAAGTTATGGTTTTAAATATGCATGTTTTCATCATAGTAGATTATCGGTTAATAAATTATTATTTTTCTTAATTTTGTCATTAAATTATTATTTTTTATAAAATCGTTATTAACTTTATAAAAATTTTTTAGTCGCTTACAATTAAAAACACATAAAGAATAATAGAATGGTGATCAAAATAGAAAAAAAATAATAGATTAGTGATTATCATATTATAAGGTTGGTATTGAAATGATCACAATGCTTTAAAAAGCGTTAAATACATCAGTTAACTATTAAAATAATATAGAAATAATCACCGTCCAACGTGATTTTGTTAAAAATAAAATAGAATAATTATATATTTATCCTTGTTATTTATATATTTTTTAATTTGGTCTTAATTTTATTATAATAAAATAATATAATTATTTAACAAGGTGGTGACATTGAATGATATTATTTATATATTTTTAATTTATTAAATTTATATATTATTTATTAAAAAATAAATTTAATAAATTAAATATATAAATAATATTTTTCAATAAGGTAGTGGCACGTGTCACCACCTAATAAATAATATGAATAATAGAAAATAAATGTATAATTATTTTATTTTATTTTTAATGATCACGTCATTAGTCTGTTAGCTTTTAATGCCCACAACTGCTACATCGCAACTTCAACCGCAATTTAATAATAAGGATGAAACCCTAGAGTAGCTAAGTGGTTACTTCATCACATTGCACCACTTTTGTTTTATGATTGTAAAGTCAAGCATTTCTTTTTGTTATTCTCTTGATCATGAATTTGATCCTCGTCGTTTCAGGTCTTTGATAGAGTTAGATGTGAGCTTCAATTCCCTGTCAAACTTGCCGGCAGATCTAGGAAGATATTTAGGAAATCTTCGAAAACTTTCGATTCATTTGAACAAGATCCGATCCCTGCCCGCTTCCATCGGCGGAATGACTGCTTTGTGTGTTCTGGATGCTCACATGAACGAACTCTCCGGCCTACCGGACGAGATCGGAAAACTATCAAATCTCGAGATCCTAAATCTCAGCAGTAATTTCACCAATTTGACTCAACTCCCTACCACGATCGGTGAATTGAAGAACCTTAAAGAGCTCGATCTCAGTGACAATCAAATCAACGTTCTCCCTAATTCAATCGGCCGTCTCGAGAAGCTGACGAAACTCAATTTGGAACATAATCCTCTCGACGTTCCACCGCCGGAAGTAATAAAGGAAGGTGTGGAGGCGATCAAGACTTTCATGCTCGACGTACTTGTTGAGGAAGAAAATAAGAGGATGTTAGAGGGAAATGAACGGACACGGAGCGGGTGGTTGATGAGTAGCGGCTCGTGGTTGTTGAATTCAGCTTCAGTCGTCGGTGGAAGCATTACAGGGTACCTTGGAGTCGTCGGCGGTGGTACCAAGAGCGCCGCCTACCTTGAGGAGGCGCGATGATTTCATAGTCCATATTTAGGGTTTACCTTAAAATGTATAAGCTATATTCTCTTTTTCTTATAAAAAAATATAATAAGTATTTAGGATTAATTAATGGGTTAATTATTGCGGAAGTCACTTATGTTTGTGTTCAGTATAAAATTAGTCATTCATTTTAAAAATCAATCAGTATAGTTACATATGTTTTTGGGATTTAATAAGTAATGGAAAAATGATCTGACTAATTAAAAAATTATTTCTTTTGTACGTTTGAACGACATGAACTGGTTACGTGGTTCCCCTAATTAATTTTTTCTTTTAATTTTGATTACGCGGTTCTGGTGAGTTGGTTTCAATTCAGTAAAGCGCCGCTCAACATCTTGAGGTAGCCAAAGTTGGCGAGAATCTCGCCGCCGAGGAGATTGTTGCTTAAATTAAGGTGTTTTAAGCTCGATAGTTGGATAATGAAGCTTGGGAATTCGCCGGTTAGCTTATTATCCGCTAAGTTTAAAAAAGTGAGCTTTCCGAGAATCCCTATATATTCTGAAATTTTCCCCAACACGAGTTTCCGATGAGATTTAAAACTCTCAAGTTCGGCAACGCCGCTACACCCGGTGGAATCTCGCCGGCGATACCTTTCCATTCTGCAATGATTAACGTGGTGAGCTTGTCGAGTTTACAAATAGAAGGGTTGATCGAACCGAGTTTCTAGAGAATGGGGTCCTCCGACTCACCGCAGAGGCCAGAGGGAGACATCGGTGACTTGGTGAGTCGTGAGGTCACAGCTGATGCCGTACCAGTTGGAGCAACAGTCATGCATTGTCATGAATCGAAGAAGCAAGGTTATCTGGAGGGACATCCACTGTGGAAGAATCTTCATCTGATTCCAAAACCATGGGACGTTTCTTTTCTGATTTTCTCATCAAAATTACAGAAGGCAATTAATAAACCCGATTGTTGAGGAGGTAATCCCAATCTTGATGCTCCAAATAACAGTGATGTATCATTCCGATAAAGGAATGATACATGATTTTATGTGACAAAGTGACTCATGATTTTATACAAAAGAATGTGAATTAATAAGAAATAATATTAAAAATATAAAATTGTATTATCAATAAAAATAATAAATAAAAATTTAAATTATAAATTTTTAAAAATTATCATCCTAACATTTTTTGGGTCCACCCATGGATGCTTCTTGAGTGTACATCATTCAAGATAAGAAGGCAAAAATCAATAGACTCATGACTGGGACTGAGGCTGGGTCTCATCCAGCATGGCTGAACCCACTTGTTTACAGATAAACACACCAGACAAATCTGTCGCTAATGGCCGAAAGTGGCAGAAAAAGATACACAGAATTTTGACCTGCCAACAGAAATAAGATGAAGATGAAGATATGATATTTTGATGATTCATGTAGAGATTTTGTGACCAATTTTAAATTGAAGCAATAGTTTAGGAACTTTTAATGCAATTAAATCGAGGGTGTACATTATTTGATTTTAACTAAATTAATCGATTAAACTAAATTTTTTCGGTTAATTCGATTGATTAATTTTAGGATGGTTCGGTTAACGATTATTTTTTTAAAAAAAAATTATCTGTTAATTTATTTTCAAACTCGATAATTAATAAAATTAACTAAAATTATTATATATTAAATATTAGATATATTATATATATTTATTTTCAATTATTGAAATTTTAAAAATTCTAAAATGATCATTAAAATTTTATTAAATTAAATTTAGTGACTAAAAAATTATTTTAGATAATTTAGTGACCAATAGTTTGCCCAAAATTTTATAATAAATTTTGATTAATTTGAAAACCAACCAATTAATCGAATTTTTTTAATTCAGTTAAAAACTCAATTTTTTTTATTCGGTTAACGATTAATAAATTTTAAGTAATTCGGTTCAATACACCCCTAATTAAATCATACTTTTCAAAAGTTGCGGATGGTGTTGGAGAATATCCGCATGCAAAGGAGCCGCCTTAAAATTAGGTTTTAGGCTTTAAAGGTATTACTTTTGAATTTAGAGGTTGTTGATAGAATATTGGAGAACTTAAATCTTTAACCATGTTACTCTAAACCCTAAATTCAAACCCTTAAATTTTAATCATAAACCTAAATGTTAACTAAGAACCTTAAATTCTAAATTCTTACATTAAAACTTATAAACTCCAAACCCTAAATTAAGATCCTAAATTTAAAATTAAAACATTTATACAAAAATAAATCATCGCTCGTATATAAGATAATAATCCATTAAAAATACCCACTTCAATAATGGGGAAATTTTATATTTCTTTTTGTTCTATGCCCAATCTTCTTCAACATTTACAAATAAAACAATGCAATGAATTATATTCTTTCATTAGGCAACTTCTTTTACATGAAATAATTCGCTAACCTTTAAACATTCTGATTTTGCCTTCAAAATATTTAAGGACAGATTTAGAATAAGTGTCATAGTTTGACAATAAAAATAAAATATTCAAAAGTTTAAGATCAAATTAGAATAATAGTCATAGTTTCAGAAAAATTTAAACATTCAAAAGTTTATATACTAATTTAGAATGAAATCGTAATTTAAGAGCGTACGGTAAAAATAAAATCTAGTATCATAATTTAAAAAAGTATTTTACATGATGTAACTAAAAGTGTATTCTTTACTTTTGTGATCATGAATTTATATGGTTGAGTTTCAAAAGAAAAAAATTATTTATCCCCTAATCATGTTTTTTTTATGCCTCACATTAAAAATATTTAAAAATTAAATTCTTAATTCTACCTAATTTTTATATTTTAAACCTAACAATCTAAAAACTATATCATTCCCGTAATTCCTTAAACATTAACCATAATTATAACCATTGACCTTGAATCATAAACCCTAAATTTTAAACCTATTATTTTAAAATGAGACAGGGAAAATAAAAAGACAAATAAGCCCAATATCAAACAGAAGCATGCATGATCTGCAGAGATAAAACTAAGAAAAGAGAAAGGTAAGGTTGCAGGTTGCTTTACGCGAGAATCAAATCTATGGCACTGAGGGAATGAAGAATATGAAAGTGTGGTTGGGGATGTACAAAATGTCAAAAAACAAACGATTCCTTACATCATCAGTACAATTGGAATTTAGGGTTTTAATTAATGAAAAGCATAGTTACTTTTGTTGCTCGACCGCCGTATGGGACCTTTATGAGTTTCCATGCGTTCATGTGAGGTGGTGTGGAGCAATGAGCTAGCTGAAGCGGACTTTGTTTAAAATATAAAAACTCTCTTTTCCAAAGGAAAATTAACTGCAGGGACCAGCTGCAGTTTCTGGTACCAACCCTTCATTTCTTGCATGATAGAAATAGACATGTTCTGATGTTCACTTGTCTGATTCCAGCTTCAACAAGCTCTTTTTGGTGGGAAAATGAGCCACATAATCTGTTTCCTATGATAGAAAAAAGGGTTTTTAGGGTAAGGGAGATGACAGAAGAGAGTGAGCACCTAGGGTACTTTCTTGCATTTTCATGCTTGAAGCTCTGAGTGCTCACTCTCTATCTGTCATCCACTTCTCTCTCTCTTTACCATCTTATGCATGCATGAATCTGTATGTAATGATTTTTGTGTTTATTTTGCATGGATTTACTGCCCAACTACGTTATAGGTCACAAATTTTTAAACTAATGTATTTAATATATCGACCTATTAATTTAATTTAGATATTGCGAGACTTATTATTAAGATGATTCTTTCGACTCTGTCTTATATCATATATTATAAACCAGATTTAAGGTAAGTTTTAAGTGATGCTTAAGTTGTTAACTCGGAATATACAATTATACATTATGAATAAATCTTTTTTGCCTTTTAACCTTTTCTTTTTCTGTTGGTTACGATCTCCGACCTTGGCTTGAGGGATCGGCGTCCACTGGGCCTCGTTGCTTATTAATCCGACTCAACCGGAGAACTATCGCCGGCACATTGGTTGAGGTGGTTGGTTCGCCTGGAAAGGTGTTGCAATCAACTTCGTGACACTAGATGATGAAGATATTTTACCAAATAGAATTTGTCTGTTCAACTTTATGTTCTTTTACATGCATTATCAATGATTGTATGATACGTGTATTAGTACGAGCCTTTTAACCCAAGTGGTTAAAGGAACGATTGTTGTTCTTAGAGGTTACGAGTTTGAGTACCAGAGATGTCAGGTGAGTGATCGAGCGATCAATGTCAAATTGTAGAGATTATATTCTAGAACAGACACTATTGTTATCACTCTAGCTTGTTAATTTTTTTTTATGAACGTAGAAATCTAAAGTTAGCCTCGTTAAAACCTTCATGATCCAGATAAATCAAAATCAAATTTAATTGTCCATCCATATTATTAATTCAATATATATTTTAACTTTTATATAAATATATAAATTATCCAGACTCATTCACTATATATTAGAGAATGTATATGTTTAAATGCACTGAAATTTAAAGTCACACGTATACGACATATCAATAATATCAATCAAATCAAATTAAAATTTGATCTTTAAAAAAGAACTCAAACTTTTATATTTTTTAAAGATAACCTCTTCTTCCCGCCTCTAATGAAACAAAATAAAATATTTTTTGAATAAATAATTTTATTTTTTTTATAAATACTACTGAATTTTTATTAAATCTATAAAAATTATAATTACATCGCCTTCAAGAAGTAAAAAAAATTAGATTAAACAATCCAAACATTTTACGATCCAGAAAAATAAAAAAAATCTTATGAAATTAAGCATACCTATAAAATTTAGAAGTTTCTTGAATCTTCTTGTCTCTGTCCAGACGAGACACATAAAAAAGAAAGGAGTTGTAGACGATTCAAACTGTTATGTAAAAAGTATCGCTACCTAGAACTGATTTAATCGGAAAACAATCATCAACCGAGTGAGATATAACTTGTCAAAAGATCACGACAAATAACATAAATCAGAAATTAACGTCAACTGAATCAAACCACAAGAGAAGATAAATCAAACCACCGGCAAACAACAATCGATTGTTAGGGAATACTGAAACTTGCCACAAGAACAGATGAATCAAACCACAAACGAAAACACATCACAAAGACAAAACGACGTATTATAAAAATATATATTCTTATTAAAATTAAAAATAAAAATAATAGATTTATTTGATTGAACTTCGATTCAAACATCATGTATGCAATATACTTACACGAGTCCATATATTTAATTTTGAAATAAAAAATAATTCTCTCAATTAAACAAAATTAAAATATAATTTAGAAAGAACACATCCCAAAAACTTATTAAATCGCAAGAACTCCCATACTCCTCCATAGGGTTATTAAAGACCATTAATTTATTTTTATTATTAATATTTTAATTTATTTAATAAAATTAATTATTATTATTATTAGTTAAAAAATTAAGCAATATATAAATATAAATTTATGCGTGATCGATTCTTGATTGGACACCATTTAAGAAAAGAAGAGCAATAGATTCTCATACATCTGATGAAGTGCTTAATGCAATTTTCGCCTCTCTTTATTAGATTGGACTTCCATCAGTATTCACTACACACATGGAAATTGTAATAAAGAATGATGGAATCAGTAAAGGAAAAAATCAGGGATGGGTCGGAGCCAGCAAGAGTCAAACCAATCATCTACAGATGAGCAGAATTTGTGTGCGGAAGAATTATTATACGGTCTCAACTCAGAATGGTTTAAAGATTTTGAGAGTCTGTATAATTTATTGAAATATGATCCTTAAAAGCAATTGTCCATAATCTCTATTAATTCTAAAAATATGATCCTTGAAAGTAAATATCCGTTTTAGGACCCCTGTATGATTGTTTTTATTGCGCCTATCCAGAACCTTATTAGTTCTACAGAAACAATAGTAATAAGAATAATCAATAAGATTTTACAATCAATCGTCACAAGTATTTTTCAAAATTTTTATACTGAATTTCAAGATTAACATCATTTAATGAATGTCATTTATCAAAATTTTAAACCTTTTCTTTTAAAGGCCTTTTACGATCGCTTCTATTACGCTTACCAAAATCTCTATTGTTTATATTTTTTTATCGTAAATTATTTTTATGTTGATTAAGAGTGTTAAATCATTATTTCCAAGAGAAGCATCCAGCATGCATGATGTGTAGAAATACAAATAATCAAAGATAAAGTTAAGATTGTAGTGTGCTTTACGAAAGTATCAAAGCAATGCTAAATGGCAAAGGAGAGTGAATGGGGAATGAAGCATATGAAAGTGTGGTTGGGGATTTATAAAGGTCAAAAGATTCTTAATATCATCTTCATCGGTGTTATTGAAGGTATAATTAATCAAAAGTATTCTTTTTTTTTCTTATTTTTAATTTGAATTTGAAAATGTATATTTAAATTATGTTTTTCTATCTTAGATTTTTAAGTTTTTTATTAATTTTAATTGGAATTGAAAAATATATATTTAAATTATGTTTTTTTGTTATGAATATATTTATTCATGGTGGATATCCATATACTAAGTTAAAGTTTAATGGGCTTTATTATTAGGATTTAATACCCATTAGAATTAGGGTTTCCATCTTATGCCTATAAATATAGACTTTGGGACAAATCATTGTACACAACCCTACTTTGAGAATATAATAAAATCTCTCTTTTGTCTCTCATTGTTATTCTCCTACTTTATTCTTGTTCTTTACTTTATTCACAACACGTTATCAGCACGAGACTCTAACCAATGAAGGTGTTTGTTGTTCGAATCTCGAAGGATTTATTGAAAAGAATTTGTTATTAGCATAAATCAAAGATAAGTTCTTCTCCCTAAATTATATTTTAATTATCGGTTATTTTTCTCTCTTGATCTTTGATTTGATTTTTAATTTATTAAAAATCTTTGGTTGTTTGGTGTTTGTGTAGCGATAAAGTGGCTCAAATACCGTGGTTCTTATCGACAATTCTCGAAAAATATTTTAACAAGATACTGGTAACTAAATCTACCATATAGTAGAAAATTCGGTATGTTTTATTTATTTAAATTGAGATTTTTTTATCTTTATTTATAATCAATATTTTTTTATTTTATTATGATGATGAAAGTTTATGTTTTAATTATGTTTTAAGTATTACATGATATTAGAACAAATATTAAACCTTTAATTAATTAATATGTTCTTTGTTATGTTGGTTTAATCTGAGTATATTGGTTGGACATCCCGTTCTGCGAGGCTATTGGTCTCAAAGGAGGTTCTTTTTAAAGGACCTTGTGTACTGGTTTAACAGCGTCGCGTATAAAGATTAAATTTTTGTTCCTTGAATACATTGAATATATATCAGTTGATCAATTACTATTTAATAGTATGAATATTATAAAGTCTATATTTGCTTGGAAGCAATATTTTTTTTGTTTGTCGAAAAATTCGACTATAGACTTCTCCTAAGTTCAAGTTACGAAAATCATCATGATCAAAGAATTTTTATGGGAGGCATTCCCTGAAATGAATGCATGTATGATGCTTATTCCATGCAATTATTGAATTTGTTTCATTCCTTGAAGTGAATGCAAACGTGATAAATCACTATACGGTTAGTGAATAAAACTCAATTATGTGCCAGAGTATCACTGATTAGGATATGTTAGAAAAACATACTTTACTTTTCACACATTAATATTGTCTTACAGATTTTTCAAAAAAAATAATGTTGTCTTACAAACATAATATCATACAAGGGTTTTAAATATCTATCAGTCTCCGCTCCATTCCCCAAAGTGAATGTGATATTTTATAGCGGAAAGAATAAATGTCACGTTAGTAATTGTGATCATGATTGAAATCATAAAATATACATGGATAAGATATCATTTTAAGAATGCTTATATCCACAAGAAGTGAAATTATAAAGATGACAAGAATGATAGAGATCATATCTAGATCTTTATGTTATTAATGCGATAGTACAAACCATTGATCTTGTACTTGTCAAATGCCGAAGTATTATGGACTTTATCCATAATCATGAATGATAAATTAAAGAAAATATAAACAGATTTTCTTTGCGGAGAAAATAATGACGTTATTGACCCAACTCAATTGGATATTGATAATTTTCTCATAACTCTTGAAGGGAATAATTCGCCATTTATTGTATTTCCTTTATAACCTCTAAAAGGAATAATTAATCTTTTATTTATTTTTTTTAATATTAATTTTGTGACACCCTCGTCCTAGGTTAGGAGACGGGGGCATCGGTCGGATATTTGACTCGCATTTAAACCGAACTTATATTTAATTATAAAATATTTCGGTAATTTGTAAGATAATTCAAGACAATTAAGTGTAATACTTACTAATTTTGAGGTCAATTTAAAACTTTTCCATACTTGTTCAATTAACCATTTCGATTCTCAAATTCTATTCATTTATCCACTATAACCTCAATTGAGCCTGACCTAATCCTCTAACCAAATCTTATTCGTTTAATCATCATTAATATTATCTTATTGATCAGGCAAACTTTCATTCTCAAGTTTTAACCAAATTAATTAGGGGTATCGATACCCCTATAGGATGGTATCGAAACATGGATATCGAACCATGGTTCGATGCCGGTCAACGGTGTTGACTTGTTGACCCATTGACTTTAAGCTAGAGTAACTTGGTTCGATACAGGTATCGATGCAATTTCGTTATTGAAAGCCCTAGTACCGAACCAGGTATCGATACTGGTCTACCCCATTGACTCGTTGACTAAGGTTGGGTAGCCTGGTTCGATACTGGTATCGAACCAGGGAGTGCACAAAGAGGCTTGGCATCGAACCAAGAATTGATGCAATTATGCCACTGCCAAGGGTGGTATCGACACCCATGTAAGTGGTATCGATACCTCTATCTCAAATGACAGATTTCTATCTTTTAAACACTTAGACACTGGCCAAGGGATCCTCTATATGTTCTCGATCAATCACTAGACCTTAAGGGACGTTCCTAGCATATTTGACAACAATGGAAATCCTCGTAAGTCTAGGTTCATTAGTCGAATCATGATCTAACTCAACATATAAACCATTCTCCATCTAGTTCCATGCTATACATGCAAGGATAACTAACATGCATGTCCAATCCATATATATATATCAAGACCAATATGCATTCTATGGACCTAGTCCTCGAATACCATTTCTAGCATAAATATGATTTCCATAACAAGTAGCCTAAGCCCCATTTGACCATAAGACTTGCTAAATGCACAAAACAAGGATCCAGGCAAGTTTAGACCATATGCTCAATCTAACATGTTCATCATGCCTTATGGCTTTCAAACCAAGTCAAATAATAAAGCCATATATATAAAAACCATGGGACAAGCCCTGAAGTGTATAGGATAAACAAAACACGCTCACTAATGCGACCATAACTAGGAGTTAACCAAAATATAAAATACCATACTTTAGCTTGCTTGATGTCCTTGTTTGCAATCGAACTCAATCCCGATCTAGCTTCTTAACTCGAGAACCTGTTGTTTTGGGAAGGAGGAAACAAAATATATCATGCTTCAAATAACAATAGCTCAATATACTTAGTGAGGCAGCCCTAGTCTAACCAAATTAGACATAACTAAATAACAAATATATCATGCTTCAAATAAGCAAACGAGTCTAGTTCATAACAATAGCTCAATATAGCAATAGTTCGATCAATGTACAAGTTAAACAATAGCCAAATATCATGGTTAACATGTTTCTCATGTTTCTCATGTCTATCATGCAATTCAATGGCATATTCTATATACTTATGTCTTGGCTAGCATAAAATCGATGTATATAACTCAATAGTCATTTTCTATTTCTCAAGTTTCATTAACCATTCATAAAAAGGGCTACTTATAGCCATATAGTCATTTTATGATTCAAGTGCTACACATAGCCAACATTTTCATTGCAATGCTCTATAGTCATTCGTAAACAATTTCCAATAATTCATAAACCAGAACATGTTCATATGGTTTCATTTAAACATTAGTTTTCCAATTTATTTTCAAGTGATGCCTTGGTATAGTAGGACAAGGTAAGCGAGTCAATAAGAGTGTCACGAAGACACTAACAAGAGTGCCATGAAGGCACTAACAAGAGTACCACAAAGGTACTAACAAGAGATACCCATGGTATCTAACAATTGGTGACTAACCACTAAATCATGGTACCCATAGTACCAAATAAGAGTACCTAAGTACTAAACAAGAGTATCGTAGCACTAAACAATGAGCTCAAGACCCTAGGCATACCGTACTACCTATGGCCAACTATCGACCAAGGCTCAATATTATTTTCATTAATTAATTGATCATTCAATTCATATTAGACAAGTTCATATCATCAAGAGAAAGTATTTATAACATGCTAATCACAAGAGAATCCACTATGCTATTATCATATTGATCATATCATGTAAACATATAAACATGCATATCATGTTATAAATTCAATGCTCACTTCATTATATACATACTTCATGCATGGTTCACATACCTGGCATTCGTAGCCGCGTGCCATACTTACCTCGGTATTTCCAAGCAATTGATATATACTCAGCTATCATTAATAATCTAACAATCAATCAAGATATCAAACAAGTTATTTACATTTAATCCTCATTCTCTTATTACCGGATATATAATTAGTCTATTTACATGACATATCAATTCAAATAAACAAAAGATGGTTAGGACCCTAGGTCCTAACCCTAAGGTTTGCCATACTCACTAATTTCCAAGCGGTTGAAGGGTTGTAGATCGTAATCTTTTTGCCTCGTTTCCTTGCTACTTCGAGCCTTTCTTCCTCGTCGATATTTTCTTCTCTCGGGTTATCTAGCAATCCATATACAATAGCCATTCATCAAGACATATTCAATCATTTATTTCAAGTGTTCTTAAGCTTAACAAATATAAACATGTGCATTTGTGCATTACGGACAATTTTGCTACCCTTTCATAATTCGATCATATCCGATTTTAGCCCATTTTACCTCTTTAGAAAGCTATAAGAATCCTCTACAATGAACAAATAAACTTACACTTTAATTCCTATTCGATCAGTTTCAGATTTCAGTCGAAACAGACCCGGCCGGATTTCAGGACTGTTCGGACAACCCTTACGAAAACACTAATATCTTTCTCTACCGAGCTCAGATTGAGGTTCCGTAAATTTTCACTAAAACTAGGTATATAGGAGTATCATAATTTAAAATTTCATCTTCTAATTTCTTAAATTTCGACCTAGGAAATTTCTAAAAGATAGCTACCCGGAATGATATTTTTGAGACAATTTCGGCTAGTTTTCATTCTATAGGTTCGAATCTAATTCGAGCTCGCTCTTGGGAATTTTCCAGCACCTTAAATATGCAATCACATCCTCCAATCCATTTACAACAACTTATTAAACCAATTATCACAATTATATCATTTACATATTTCCGATTTCTAAGTTTCCTAACTCAAATTGTTCATTCCTCAAAACTCATACCAAATAAATTCTATCTTGAGATTAGGCATTCCAACAACCCAATCTAACACAAGGATATCATAAAATTGTCAAAAACCCAAAAGCTTAAACACCCATAAACTTTGATTTCGGAAGGAAAAGCTTACTGATATAGTTAAACTTGAATCCCTAGACTAAATTCTTAACCATGCAAAGCTTTTAATCCCTTCTTCAATGTTTTCTCCCAAGTTTCTCTCTCAAGTCTTCCTCTACTCTATTTTCTTTTTTACCGTGAAAATGAAGAAGGAGGAGAATTTAGGCTCTTTTTGTTTACTCATTAATGAAGGCAAAATGACCAATTTGCCCCTTTTTAATATACTAGGCATGGTTCATTACAATGGGTAGTCTAGGGAATTCTCTTTTTATCATGCAATGCTCAAACTTCTAATTTAATTAATTTGGTCCCTTTTTTTAATTCAATTAACACATAATTTAAATTTAACTTATTACGATTCGAACATTTCTTCTAACCCGTTTTTAGGGTGTTATAAATTTATTTATTTATGTTAACTTACTTTATATATTATTTATATTTTATGTTAATTTTTCTTTTAAAAAAATATGCAATAATTTATGATGATTTATGCTTAGCAGACAGTGCAAGTACTCATACAATACTTAAGTATAAGAAATATTTTCCCATTTAAATACAAGAAAAGTATAGTATTATATCTCAAAGTACTAAAATATCAGTGCTTCAGAAGAGCTCTTGAGAGCTTATTTTTGACATCATGATTAAGGAATATTTTTTTTTCAATTATAAATTTTTAATATTAAAATATTAAAATTTTATATTTTAATCTTAAATTTTAAATTAAACTTTAAATTCTAGAAAAAAAATAAATTTTAAACCCACTAATCCCTAACTTGAGACCTACTAGAGGCACCAAAAGAGAAGATTTTTACTCATGATTAAGCTATTAGAGCATAAACCGTCTGTCCTTTCAATATATTTTTTTGTATCCTGTTTTAAATTATAAAGTTTATGATTCAAGGTTAGTAATTGTGATTAGGGTTTAAGAAATTAGGAGTATGATACATTTTTCAAGATATAAAAAATTAGGGTTAGAGTTTAAAATTCATTTTTAGAAATTTTTAGTAGGAGCATAGAATGATGCATGAATAGGGATAAGAGATTTTTATTCATTGCTCTGGTGTTGTTTTGGATTTTTTTTCTTTTTTATGTGTTTATATAAACAAATATCTTAAATTTTAAATCTTAAAATATATATTATCTTAAAATTCTAAACCCTAAACTTATTTTTTTTTCATAAGGCATTAACATGATTCTAAGGGTGTGTTTGGTTCGCGGAAAAGATAATTACCGGAGGGAATAATCTTTTCTGGAATCATATACCCATGTTTGGTTCAGATACATTCCTGAGTAAGGGTAATAACATATTCCCTACAGTAGCGCTTTTTGAGGTGTTTCCCAAGAATGTTATTCCCTTGTATTTGTTAGGTATTAGACAATTCCCTACATAGCGGTTTTTTCATTCAAGTAAGCTTGAATACCTACATTAGTATAAAGGATTTAAAAAATCCATAAATTACAAGTCATATTACCTATATCGGTAAACCCTGTTGAAATTATGTCTAAAATTTACAATGATTTTTAAAATTATAATATTTATAAAATTATTTAAAAATATAAATTTATAATATTAATTATATTAATATTTTTTATATGAATTTAAAAATTATTTTATATTCCCCCAACCAAACATTATTAACTTACATTCCTGTCAATCAAACTAAACAAGGTAATATAACATTCTCAGTAATGATATATTTCAGTAATCTTATTCTCAAAGGTAATCATCTTTTCTGTGAACCAAACGCACCCTAAAAATAACAGAAAATTCCTACTCTTCCTATGAGGTGGTGTTGAGCGTGCATTGGGTGATGCTTACTTTGACTAAAATATAAACAATTCTCCTTTTCCAAAGGCAAATGTTTTGGTGTTAGTTTATACTCTCTCACTAGTAATTAGCTTCCTTAATCGTGCAAATATCTTACCACCGTGAGTTTGAGATTGAAAAGACAAAACAAAACCTAGCTGATGAAGAAGGCATTGAACATGGGAAGAAAACAAGGACTTTGAATTTTATTTACTTGACTTGTGGATTATTCAACTACTTCAACGATACTAAAAACGAGTAAAACTGTCGACGGATTCTCACCTTATATATTTGTATGAATTTTCAGTGACTAAAATGATAATTCATTATCACACATCCAATTACACTACTAATACATCAAAACTAAATTCAATATAAATCCATTTCTGCTGCTAAGCAAGCAAAGGAAATATATATAATAATGTTATTGAATACACCAATGAAACCTTTACAGGACCACAACTGAAACACTTTTACAGCAAGGGAAGAAGAAAGAAAAGAAAATGACAGAAAGGAAATGAAAACTGGTCTTCTTTCTCCCCGGTTCTCTAGGCATGCTTGAGAGGAACTTCCATCTCCTGTTTCTATGCTGAAATTGAACATATATGTCAACCTTTGTAAAGGTTTCAGGAGAATTCATGGTCTTTTCTGCTTGATGGAATGGTAGGTTTCTCATGTTCATGGATCATTGGCTTCAAGCTTTTTGTTGCATGACTCTCTTAAGACCTCCATGGAAGCTTCAGAGTGTATATCTATAGATCTTGTGCTTCAATGAATTAAGATTAGAAACAGAAAAGGAAATTCAAGGAAAATAAAAGCAAGCAAACCAGATCAAAACATATATATGCAGTTAAACCTAAGTTGTAATAAGACCTTTTATAATGACTAGTTAAAACCTAAGTTACTAGATCTAGTGTATATGCAATTATTAAGATTTAAGACCCTAGGGAAAACCTAAAAATACAATGAAAACAGTAAATTTACAGTCTTTTAGTTACACTGTTCTTTCTATATAGTGAGTGATCCATAGGTTTTGTTTTTTTACTGTAAAAGTGCAGGCCAAGAACACCCATATGAATGATTTGCCATTTCAGGACCACTTCCATTCTGATGTCTTGTTTTTCTTTCCTTTGACAAAATGAAAGAGTAGATACAATCAACAAAGTAGATTTTATGTTGGACAGTAAATTCATGCAAAATAAACACAAAAATCATTACATACAGGTTCATGCATGCATAAGATTGTAAAGAGAGAGAAGTGGATGACAGATAGAGAGTGAGCACTCAGAGCTTCAAGCATGAAAATGCAAGAAAGTACCCTAGGTGCTCACTCTCTTCTGTCATCTCCCTTACCCTAAAACCCCTTTTTCTACCATAGGAAACAGACTATTTGGCTCATTTCCCCACCAGAAAGAGCTTGTTGAAGCTGGAATCAGACAAGTGAACATCAGTGCATGTCTAGTTTTTGGTTTGGTTTGGTGTGTGAAGCAATGGAGGAGCACAGGGGGGTTTATATAGAAGGGAAAGGAGGGTGATTGCATCAGGTTTTGGAATAAAATGTGGGTTTTTTTTATTGGTCACTCCCAAATATTTTAATCCCATTATTCTGACATTGAAGATAAAGAATCTAAAGGTTCTCTCTTTTGATCAACCCTAGTCATCCATACAAATCTAGACAAGGCAGAACACATCTATTCAAATTATACACTTTAGTCCTTATCTTTTAGCTATCTTCAATTTGTTCTGATAAAATGAATCTGCTCTTCCCATGTCAAATGGCTTGATGAACAACTTTTTTGTCTGGAATATATTCATTGGAAATATATAAAGAAGTCATGATATTAATGTCAAAGTTGAATGTCATTTTTTTTCTTTCTTGTTTTTAAGATAAAGTCGTCTCGGACATTTTTAAACCCTAAACGAAAATTTAAAATTGTTCTTACAAAATGAAAGTATAAGTCATTGCTTTTAACAATTGAGTTAATATTTTATTAATAAATTAGAAAAACATAATTAAACTATAAAATATCTTAAATACGATCAAAACATTAAGGTAAAATCACTAATTTATAAAATTATCACTTAACAAATTACCAAAACTATAAAAGTAAAAAATACAACTTTGAAAGGTAGGAGTGGGCATTCGGTTAATTTAGTCGGTGGCAAAATCGAATTAGCCATAATCAAATTAATCAAAATTTTTAGAACTTTAACCGTTAATCGAATCAAATTATCTATAACTGAATTAACCGAATAAAAATTATTTTGGTTAGTTCGTTTGGTTTTTGAATTAACCGAAATTTGTTGTAAATTTTAGGTAAATCACATAATAGATCAATAAATTATGCTAAAATAATCTTTTAAGTCACTAAACTTTTATTTTATACTAATTTGATAAAAGTTTAATGATTATTTTATAATATATTAAAAATTTAATGATCATTTTATAATTTTTAAAAGTTAAATAACCAAAAATAAATATACGTAATATATATAATATTTAATATTTAATATATAATAATTTTAGTTAATTCGGTTAATTAACCGATTTTAAACCGAATTAATCATTAATTGAATTTATTTAAAATTAACCGATGAAATTAATCAAAATAATTTCGATTCAATCGATTAATTGAGTTAAAACCAAATAATATGAACCCCGCTAAACTGGGATCACATTGCTCTCCCTTTTGACACGACACCGTTCTGAGATGTTTCTGGTTTGTTCATCTTTGAAAAGATTAAATTTGTTAAATATAGAAAAGGAGGCAGCTAAGGTAAAGAGAAGCCAACCATGACAAAGTAAAGAGGGTAGACTGCACGTTATACACCCATGATTAAAGCATAATCACAACTGCATATACATTATTTTTAAACCCAGATTATATGATCGAAATTCTTACTACGTCATTCGTTATCTATATAATTAAGTTTATTCATTTTTAAGTAACTATTTGATAATTATCCACTCAATAATTATAAGTAAAAAATATATGATGATTTATCTTAAAGAATATGAGATAGGTGAATCTGATTGGTTAGGATCGCGAATGACGTAGTGGAAAAGATTCATTCCCTTCGAACAAAGATCCACAATTTTAAAAAAGAAACAAATTAAACAAAGATCTAGAAGTGTGAATTTAGTTAATTCGGTTCGGTTAATTTGGTCAGTCAACGAACCGAATTAGCTATAATTGAATTAATCGAAATTTTTAGAACTTTAATCGTCAAAAGAATTGAATTAGCCATGAATTTACTGAACAAAAATTATTTCCGTTAATTTGGTCAGTTTTTGAATTAACAGAAATTTATTGAAAATTTTGGATAAATTATACAATAGGTCACTAAATTGTATTAAAATGATATTTTTAGTCATTAAATTTTTATTTTAAGCTAATTTAGTGTAAATTTAATGATCATTTTGTAATATATAAAAAAATTAATGACCATTTATAATTTTTAAAAGTTCAATAACTAAAATTAAATATATGTAATATATATAATATTTAATATATAATAATTTTGGTTAATTAACTGATTTGAATCGAATTAACTGATAATTGAATCCTTAAAATTTATCACTAATCGAAAAATTAATTTGATCAATTAATTCGTATATTAAATGGATTTTTTTTTATTTTGAGACCTAAAATCTTAGCTCACTCAATTCAAGGATGGACTGAAGGGGCTTGAGTGAACTAGGGATGGCAAAAATATTCATCCCCGACCTGACCCGGTGCACCTTGACCCGACCCGGTTAGATTTTTCTCTTTAAATTTCATGGATCGAGACAGGGTATGGCTTAAAAATCATTAAGTCAGGTTGGGTATTTGTTTGAAATTCTCTGTCCCGATATATTTTTATATATTTTATTATATTTATAAAAAAATATCATTATACATAAACATTTTATTTTATTTTTTTTAATTTTTATACTTTTAAAGTTTATTCTTAAAATAAAAAATTATTAGATATTATTCAAATTTCAATATATTCGATTATGTTAGTAGATGATTCAATTTTTTTTTTCTTTTAAATATGTAATTTAACATGTGAGTAATTTAAATTATATTTTATTTTTTACATAGATTTAAAGTTACTTAAAATCATAATTTATGGTTGTGATAAAGGATTGATCGAATCTAACTTTTATTGTTGATGAATTTTTTTTTATTTTTCGGATCGAGTCGAGTCGAGATCAGATTTAAAAAATAATATATTATGTGATAAGACGAATAAATTAATATTTTAATTCGAATCGCAATTTAAAGATTACAGAATCGGGTAGGGGTCGGGGCGATCAAACCCCACCCGTTGCCATCCCTAGAGTGAACGGTCATCCCTAAAATTTATAATTCATAAATAATTTAAATTTTTATATATTATCGGTTAATTTTCGTCCCGAAAGGAAGGATCCGGAAATCAGTGGTGACCACTGACCACCCCCTCATCTGAACGCATGGAAAGGCAAAAGCTTCTCCCCACGGCGCAAAAGCAGGTTAAAGTATCTCTGCTTTTGTTTAAAGAAATCCTGATGTGAAGAATATGGTGTAAAATCCTGACCACACCTTCAAATGCTACAATACCACTGATTTGATACTTGCGTAAAGTACTGACAACCTCATCTTCTTCTCCTTCTTCTTGTATTTTATTTCACCAAGTCATGCACGCTTCCTGTTTGATGTAATGAGTCACTCAAATTTCTTTGGTGCAATCACACAATCTTAATCTACATCGTACATAGGAACACTAAGGGAAAGCTCGATGGTAGTTGAATCGACACTCGAAGAAAAATTTAGAGATTTAAGTTTTGAGATTTAGAAAATTTTAGAATTTTTTAAAATACATTTTTCGTAATATTTTTTTTTATTTAGCTACAGTGATTACAGTAGTAGTATTTGTTCTAAAATATATCCTCTCAATAATTATATATTAATCGTTCAATCATTATTCTAGTGTATATACTTATTTTACTCTTAAATCTTTATTATTAATATGATTTATAATAAGTTAAGTTTTTTTTGTTTAATCATTTTTATTTAATTTATTGATTAATTAATTTAAATCAAATACTACAAAGATGGGTGATAAAACCAACCCTTTTAATTTAATTTACTTCGTATAGAACACTATAATTAAAACATCTGATTTTACTTAAAAATTTAATATTTTATTATATAAATTTAATTATTTTTAAGTGCAGTAATTTTAGGGTTAAAAAAGTTAATTTGGATCTCATTTTTCCATGTTGGTATCTTTTTATTTAAAAATTTCCCTAGTGGAGCCTGACCTAATTGACTAGTTTTACTTATTTATTGTACTAAGAATCCTGCAGTCTGCAGTCGGGTGGGCATAGAACCTACTGAATTATAAACTTTCCCCATTCTGGCAGTGGACAGATAGTACTTATGGCGATCAACTTCCCCTTTCAAGACTGGAGGAGGAGAGATGTAGGGGGATATTCCACCATTTCTACAGCACCAGACGCAGCTTTGAAAACTATGGGTTAATGACATGAAAAGTCCATAAACTATGACAAAAATTCTAAATTAGTCACAAAAATTTAAAATATTGTAATTAGACACTTAGAATATTGATGTCGTGTCGATCGAGTAGAAATCGTCTACCTCTTTCTCATGTCTCCTTTCATTCCTCCGTTTCAAATTAGAGGTTTAGAGTTTAAGATTAGGGTTTGTGGTTAAGGTTTAGAGAATCATAAAATAGAGTGTATTTTTTATGGCGTAGAGTGTAGGATATAAAAAATAAAGGTTATGGTTGAAAATTCAATTTTTTAAAAAATTCAATAGAGACATAAAAGGATACACAATAAAAAGACAAATGGTTTTTACCCGTATCGATCACCCTTTTGGTTAGACTAACCATATGGCATTAAATGTCAACACGAATCTAACATAAAAGCCGGTTTAAACACGTGGAACATAGGTATACCCTACTTTAATAAAAAATTATATTATGTGTTATTTTTACCACGTCATCTATAGGATCAACCAATCAAAAATATCTATTTAATTATTTTTATCTCATTATTTTACTAAATGAATTTTCACTAGTATTTATTGTAAATTAAGTTTAAAAATAGTTTTTACAAAGTGAAGATTCACTTGATAAAAACGATGAATGAAAAAAATAATTAAATAGATACTTTTAATTAGTTTCTCTAATGAATAACGTAACAAAAATGAGTCATAATATAATTTCTCCTACCTTAGACTACCTTGGACCCGTAATTAAACTAGAATAGAACCCTACAAAAAATTTAAATCTTAATCTTTTAAGTTTTGTTGATAAATAAAAAATGATAGAAGAATATATTTTTAGTTTTAAAGTTTGTACTTAAACACAATATTCTAAATTTTAAATCTTAAAATTTAATTTTATTGATTGGATAATAATTTATGTAAAATTAATAATTTTATCAACCAAATAAAAAATATATTATTATGATTTTATAAGAACTTGTATAGGAATCTACCTTGATTTTAGCCTATTTTAATCGTCTCACGTTAGAACAATCCGAGTGCAAATCGTCTATCTTCTTTTTTTATGATTTTATTCGTGCTTTCGTTTTAAATTAGAGGTTTAGGGTTTAAGGTTAGGGGTTATGATTAGGATTTAGAGAATTAAAGGTAAGATGTATTTTTTAGGGTGTAGAGTTTAGTATATAAAAAGTAAGGGTTATGGTCTAAAATTCTATTTTTTTAAAAAAATCAATAAAAAACATAAATAAAATCATGATAAAGAGGTAAATGATTTTTTGCGGAATAATCTTGCCGTCGACCTAAAAGTACACTTCATAACAACAGTGGTGTCAGGTCAACATTGTATGTATCTTTTATGCCCCTTTCGGCAAGTAGCTGTTTCTTCAGATTGGGTATATCTTTATGTCTTCGGCTTGCCCTGTGCTGTCTCAAACCCAGCCATGTGTTGTTTGATCTTGCCTTTTCATGGTGGAAGTGGAAAATCACAGTCAAAAGCAGTTTATCTGGAAAGGGCATGACTCAGTAGATTTATGAGAATCAATCTGTCATTTTCTTCTTCCAATCAAGAATCTCTAGAAAACACATATATTCTTCTGTTCTTGGTCGCATGTCTTCAAGAGTAGAAAACAAAAGGTTTCTACGAGTAGTTTAGATTCATCGGATTTAATTTAGGGTTTAAAATTTAAAAGTTTATATTTTGGGTTATGGTTAAAATTTAGAGGTTAGAGTTTAAAAAATTAAAAATTGAGTTATAAAAGAATACGTTAAGAATTTAAGTTTTAACCTTACACTAAATTCTAATTATAAACCCTAAAGTTTAAACATTTATACTTAAAACCTAAATCTTATATTGAATTTTTAAATCTTAGCAGATGCTTATATTTTAAAGAAAAATATAAGGAAAATATTTGATGTGGTGGTGGTGAATTTTTTTCTTAAATAAGTCTATTTTAGGGTTTAGACATTACAGCAAAATAAACCTTTGGTGACGTTTTTTAGTCCAGTTATGATATTTTTTACGCCGTTAAAATATTTTTCGACACTAAAAAAAAACATCTCAAGAAGTGTTGCTAAAACCGTTGCAATAGTTTACGGTATTTTTAACATAAAAATACCGTAAAAAGTCATGATTTATAGCGGCGTTTAAGAATACAAAGTTAATTTTGTTGTAGTGAGATATTTAGTTTAAGGTTTAAAGTTCATAATTTATGTTTTAAAATTCAAAATTTAGAGTTTGAAATTCATGATTTAAGAATTAAAATTTTATGATTAAAAATTAAAATTTTAAAGTTTTAAATGGTCATACTTGTATATATTTTAAAACTGTAATTCATAATAACTCTCTATATATCGTCAATAATTTAAATGATATCTTTACCGTTAAAAGATTAAAATTAAAATTATCAACTTCATTTGTAGTACATAATATAATTTTCCCTTATACAAGGATTGATTATACAATATTAGTAATAAGTTTCTTTTATAAAAATTATTAAGTACCGAATCTGATTATATAGACAGCAGATAACATGTTGAATAAGGTCTAATATATAATCTTTTCTTTCGTAAAGAGGATGAATTGATTATTTGACAAGATTTTGAAACATAAACACCCCTCAAATATAGATCTAATAAATGATAATCGAATAATTACGGTGTGTGTAGAGAAGAAACTTAATGAGGACATGCGGAGACAACACCCCCTAGATTTTAAAAAATTATCATTTAACCTTTTAATTTTTCTAAAAATAGAAGTAAGTCCCTTCATATAGAACTCCCCCAAAATTTTAGAAGTTTATCATTTGGCCCTTTGAAAATTTTAAAAATCCCATTAGGTCTTATCAAGAAGAACAATCTTTCATTGAATAAAGGATGTAAAACAAGAATACATTTACAGGTAGATGACATCTCCTTATATACACAGCTAATAGTCCTCAACAACCCTAACAGACTCAGTAACCTCATAACCACTATTCTAGTAAAGAAATGTACACGTATGTATATCTATGCATGGCATGCATGTATGCATATGCCACTTCTAGCTTATTCTAGAAGAGATACTTCAACATTCTTCTTGCTTTCTTTGGTTTGATCAAGAAAGACAACACCAATTCTTGTGCAAAACTCTTGAAAATGCACACGCGAGAGAGGTTTGGTAAATCCATCAGCCAACTGACTTTGAGTAGGAACATAGTTCACCTGTACTTGTTTCGCAGCAATTTTTCCCTAACAAAATGAATATCAAGTTCAACATGTTTTGATTTCGCATGAAAAACTGGGTTAGCACTCATAGCAATAGCACTAGTATTGTCAGACCAAATGGTAGCACATCTCTCTTGCTGTACACCCAGATCTTGTAGCAAGGCTCTTATCCAAGTTATTTCTGATGTAACATCAGCAATGCTTCTATACTCGGCCTCAGACGTCGACCGAGAAACTGACTTTTGTTTTCTTGAAGACCATGACACCAAGTTCCCTCCTAGAAGAACACAATTCTCAATTATGGATCTCCTATCATCTGTGTTGTTGGCCCAATCAGCATCTGCGAAAGCTGTTACTTCAGTTGCAGGTGTGTCATTCATAGTAAAGAGAAGTCCATAATCTAACGTTCCTGCTAAATATCTCAAGATTCGTTTTACTGCCACCCAATGATCTTCACACGGTTCATGCATGAACTGAGCGACCTTATGGACACTAAACATTATATCTGGCCTGGTATGACAGGCGTACAACAAGGAGCCAACAATACTCCTATATTTTTGCACATCAGAAAGGACATGCCCACCTTCTTTCACAAGCTTAGTTGCAGCAAGCATAGGGGTAGGAACTGCACTAGCATTTGCCATTCCTGCCTTTTCTAACAGTTCACCAATGTATTTCTTTTGATTAAGAAACAAGTAATCCGAGCCTCTAGTCACCTCAATACCAAGAAAAAAACGTAAGTCCCTTAAATCTTTTAATGAGAACTTCTTATGCAGCTCTTCTACAACCTCATTAACTTCACCTTCAAGATCACCAGTGAGGACTATGTCATCAACATAGACTAGCATATACAACGTTTCTTTGTCTGAATTTCTAAAAAACACAAAAGTATCAGCTTTCGAGCATTTAAAACCGCTTATCAGAAATTCCTTCAACTTGTTGTGCCAATTTCGAGGCGCTTGTTTCAAGCCATACAAAGCCTTCCTTAACCTGCATACTAAAGGTTTCCCATCGGTTGAAAAAACTTCAAAACCAGGTGGTTGCTCCATAAAAACAGCCTCCTCAAGATCCCCATTGAGGAAGGCATTATTGATGTTCCTCAATGTCCATTCGTTTGTCACTGCAAGGGAAAGCACAATATTCAACGTGGCCGTCTTTACCACAGGACTAAAAATTTCTTGAAAGTATTGACCAGGAGTCTGCGAGTACCCACGAGCAACTAGCCTTGCCTTGTGCCTATTCACAGAACCATCTGGATTTCGCTTCACCTTGAATATCCATTTGCAACCAACTGTTTTCCTCCCTTCAGGCAATGGCTCAATAGTCCAAGTTTTATTGTTTAGTAAAGCCTCCATCTCATTCTCTACTACCTTTTTCCACTGATCAGACTGAAGAGCTTGATAAATGTCACATGGTTCAGTTGTATCTCTCAGATCATCAGTTGTATGCAATAGATATCCTTTAGGTTTAAAAATCCCATTCTTACTACGTGTAACCATAGGATGCCTGTTAGTAGTAGCTGAGGGCTGGGAAGGCTGAGATGGAGAGTGAGGAGAAGAAGGACATGTATCTTCTCCCTCATGGACCTCTTCTGCATCTTGAGGCAAAGTAGGAAGAATACTAGGAGAAACTCGTGACTCACTGGAAGTAGATGAATCACGTATGGAACTGACTGATGCCCTCAATACTCTCGAGGCACTATGAACATCTTGAATTGCCTCTTCTGCAGGATGTGCGGAACCAGCATTGTTTATTTGCTAAACTGCATCCTCAAGCAAACCTGAAGACATACGAACCTCATCATGTGCAGCTGAACCATGTCCTTGTTGACTAACAGTAACACCATGAGAACCAGTATGCACCCCTGGTCCAGAAGACATAGCTGGAGTATGCACTACTTGAGGTGGATAGGAAAAAGGTGTGCCTGCAGTCTTTCGAAAACCATCAGAAAACGACTATGACGTATGATTAGAAGGGCAAGAAGAGACCTGAAAACGTTTATCTGCAAAAGGAAACACCATTTCATCAAAAATAACATGCCGAGAAATAAAAATTCTCCCATTTGAAGCCATGCACAAATAACCATGATGCTAAGGACTTATTCCCAGAAACGTGCAAGGCTGTGACCTATATTCCAATTTGTGTGTGTTGAAGTCTCGAAGGTGGGGAAAATACCTGCATCCAAAAACCTTTACCATTTTGTAATCAGGTTTTCATCCAGTAAGTGCCTCAAAGGGAGACCTGTTTTGAAGCACTTTAGTAGGTAATCTATTGATCAAATAAGCAGCCATTGAGACTGTATAAGACCAGAAACTGAGAGGTAAGGAAGCTTGAGCTAACAGCACCAAAGCCATCTCAACAAGGTGTCTATGCTTGCGTTCAACTACACCGTTCTGTTGAGAGGTGTGAGGGCAGGTAATCCTATGTCGAATCCCTTCTTTTATCAATAGCGGTGTGAGACTACGAAACTCACCTCCCCAATCACTCTATAATTCTTTGATGGAGCCATTATATTGAGTCTTAACTAGTGCATGAAACTGTTGAAATGCAGCACATGCTTGTCCTTTGTTTTTCAACAAATAGACCCAAGAATATCGTGTACATGCATCTACAAAGCAAACATAATATTTAAAACCTTTCGAGGACACATGAGACGGACCCTATAAATCAGTAAAAACAAGCTGAAATGGCATATCATAAACTGAATTAGAATCAGTAAAGGGAAGTTTATGACTCTTGCCTAATCTACAAGCAACACATGAATTCATTTTATTAGCATTGTCAATAGGTACATGCAATTCTTTACAAATCTGAGTTAAGGTGTCATGAGCTGGATGCCCAAGCCTCTTATGCATCAAGTCATACGAACTCACAAAAGCCTGTACCAAACTATTTTTACAAACAACGTCCTTTGTCAATTGAAAGACCAAACTGGTATAACCCCTCATGCTCACTGCCTTCAAGAAGTATTTGATTTGTCTTCTCATCACGTACCAAACAACGTTGGGCATGAAACTTAAAGTACACTTGATTGTCCCTGGTAAACTTAGACGCCGAGAGAAGATTGCGAGTTACTTGTGGTACATGCAACAATTTGTCCAAGACAAGAAAGCGAGAAGAAGTTAACAGATTGGAAAAACTAGACTTTGTAATGCTTAAACCTACCCCATTGCCAATTACTAACATACCTGGACCATTGTAAGGAGTACCATGAACCACATTTTTGGAATCTGGTGTAACATGATGCGACGCCCTAGAATCCACAATCCATTGATCACCAGCAGCTTGTGAGGAAGCAACCAGATGAGCCTGTGCTTGAGTAGGTGGAACATGACATGTAGCTGAAGTAGAAACAGGTGAATGCAACTGCTGGTAAGAAAAATTCAAATTATCAACTCCCTTGTCATCAACATAGACGGAGTATTGTGCTTGCCCTCCAGTAGAAAGTGATCATCCATCAACACCAGAAAATCCCTGATCAAACCTGTGCCAACATCGACTAACTGTATGGCCAATTTTCCCACATAGCTGACACTGTAACTTTGACCGTCCTCGTTCACGACCACCTTGTCGACCAGAAAAATTATAAGAGGGTCGAGAAGCTCGGTAGAACTGATTCGGACTACCTCCATACACCATATTCTAAACAGGAGCAGAAGGTACCACATTATAGACAGAAGGTACCGGAGTACTAAAACCAACATTAGCCACATTTGCAGCTAAAGGTATAAACTCAGACTTATCATGAAACCCAGCCAATTGAGTTTCAGCATCTAGCAGTATGTTACAAACCCTTTCAACTTATAGCAAATCCTTCTTCGCTGTTATAACAGTTATGAATGACTGAAATTCACGAGTTAAACCATTGAGAATGCTAGCTATATGTTCAACTCGAGAAATCTTGCAACCACATGACGCAAGCGCATCACACACCTCCTTGATCCGAGATAAATACATCATCATGCTCTCACTGTCACCTTTCTTAATGGATCGCAACTTATAATGCAAGCTCATAACAGATGTTGTTGACTTATTAGAAAAAATCTGAAGAACCATGTCCCATACCTGAGAGGCAGTTTCAGCACCCATAAATTGAGAAAGCAAGTGAGCACTAATGGTGGACACCAACCAGGAGGCGAGAGCACTGTCCTCAGCTACATAATCTTCATACCGAGGATTCTTTAGTTGTCTGCCATCATTGGTTGTAATTATAGAAGAAGGAACCTCCATTTCTCCATAGAGAAGAGACTCTACTTTATGACTCCGAACGATAAGAAGAACCTGCTGCTTCCACAAGAGAAAGTTCCTTTCATCGAGCACAACATTGATTTTCTTATTAGTAAAATGTTGCCCAAAACAACCATCCTCAGTTTCAACAGGAAGCTCCACAGTACTCAGCATAACTCCGGCAAAAATAAAACGTCCAGGACACTGACGACTGATACCATATCAAGAAGAACAATCTTTCATTGAATAAATGATGTAAATCAAGGATACATTTACAGGTAGATGACATCTCCTTATATACACAGCTAATAGTCCTCAACAACCCTAAAAGACTCAGTAACCTCATAACCATTATTCTGGTAAAGAAATGTACACGTATGTATATCTATGCATGGCATGCATGTATGCATATGCCACTTCTAGCTTATTCTAGAAGAGATACTTCAACAGGTCCCTTCATCTTTTTTTAATATTATAAATTATTTCTTTGAATTCTTACATTATTATATATTTATGTATTAAAAACACAATAGAAAAATTTACCATCAAAATTTTGTATTAAATATAAGATCTATTAAAAAAACACTAGCTAGTTCTCTTAAAGTTAAATGTCAAAGTTCCGCGTCTTAAATATGTTTTCGGTTTAAATCTCTTTATTTATAGGATAGATATAATTTTAATTTTTGTCCGACTTTATTTTGTACTGATTTGATTTAAATTACAATAATTCCAGTATGTATTATATGTGATTGTACATGTAATTATACATGCAAACTTGCTCACATGGTGATCAGCACGCGAGAACATCCCGACCCGAAACTCACACATGATTACAGTGGGGTTCTCGACAAGTACAATAGGAGTGACCGCATAGGGTTTTTAAAAGAAGTCCAAAATTTTGATAAATGATGTTCATTAGATGATTTTTATTGTAAAAATTTTAAAAATGATCTTAAGAAATTTGAGTCATAATAGTTAAAACGTTATAATTATTTTCTAAATGTGATAATTGATTATAGAGTTTTATTGTTTATTCTTATTACTATCGTTTCTATAAAACTAATGAAATTTTAGACAAACGCAATAAAAACCACCGTACATGATCCCTAAAAAGGACAATTGCTTTAATGGGCCACATTTTTAAAATTAATGAAAATTATGGATAATTGCTTTTAAGGGTCACGTTTTAATAAATTACACGGAACTCCAAAATCTTTGAACCTCACTCCATGATTGTTTTTCCCTAGTGTTCTGGTCCATGTCTCCACGAGTGGTGGTCTGATCACAGCTCTGCATTTGATTGGAGAGACAATCAACTTTGTGTCTGGTGTTAACAAAGAACACAATCTGAGTAATTGATCGGTAAATCCATGCAAAATAAACACAAAAATCATTACTTACAGATTCATGCATGCATAAGATTGTAAAGAGAGAGAAGTGGATGACAGATAGAGAGTGAGCACTCAGAGCTTCAAGCATGACAATGCAAGAAAGTACCCTAGGTGCTCACTCTCTTTTGTCATCTCCCTTACCCTAAAACCCCTTTTTCTACCATAGGAAACAGACTATTTGGCTCATTTTCCCACCAAAAAGAGCTTGTTGAAGCTGGAATCAGACAAATAAACATCAGAACTTGTCTAGTTTTTGGTTTGGTGTGGTGTGGGAAGCAGTGGAGCAGCACAGGGGGGTTTATATAGAAGTGAAAGGCGAGTGGTCCATACAACTTTGTCCAGACCTTACACATGCATGCACTCATTCAAATTATTCTCTTCGGTCTTTACCAATTCCACTCACCCACAGATTCTAAATCATCTAAGCCCCTCCAAATCCCTTCTTTTTTCTCTCACTGGCTCAACTCAACCCTACCTGTTTCCAATTGGTCTGGTGAAATGAATCTGCAAATATGAGTTTAATACTAATATATAAAGTACTCATCTTAAAAGCAAAATCAAGAAGAAAAACCATGATTAATGTGAAAGCCTATGTGATATATAATTCAGTCTAACTGGAAATACATGATATTAAGTGCTGAAGTGGGGATATGGTCCTCGAAACTGTTCTCTGGAAACCAAGAGCTGATCAAGCTTCGAGACTCAGACACGTCGGTTGGACTTCCTTTCGCCCATTTATCTACCAATCTAAAACCATACCGAGATGCAGCTGCAAGTAAAGATGGTTCATCAACTCGTCGAAAGATATGACAGAGGATAAGTGCAGATGCTTGGTGCTTCTCAGCACCGCTGTTGGATGAAATCAACTCTCTTGCTGTTGAAAACAAAGGTAAAATAGCTTTAGGAATGTAGGTAACATCTGTTCCGATGATGACTTCAAAGCCTTCGTTATTCATGGACTTGATGGCATCGATATCATCTCTGTCTCCCCATTCAAGTTTCTTTGAAACAAGTTTATCTAGAAACGGTGGCCTAAGGTTTGATGTGATATTTTGGTTCAATAGCTCAAGTGCTTTTCTGTCTCCATCAGTGGCGACCACAATGCTTGCTGATCCAGCTGCAACCATCGAACAGATGCCTCCACAGCCAGACCCCAATTCCAAAATCCTTTTCCCTGCAACAATACTTGGATTTCTAGCGAGGATAGCAGCCATCAAACGAGCTGACTCCCACAACATCAAGCCAGTTGATTTGCAGGTGTGTTGGTGCTCTTTGGATAGTACCTTGATTTTGAAATTACAGCCTCCGAGCTCAATCTTAATAACCTGAGGGGAGCAAAAAAGACGGAACATCTTGGTGTATTTGAAGGAAACAATGAGAAACAAGGATACATTCACTCATACAATCTTCAATAAGTATTCAAATATTTACCTCATTATCATTAGTAGTCGGAACGCCAAACATTTCGCCTGCCATACCTTCAGACATGTCAACAACAAAATCACAAATGGGCTCTGCATCAGCCTTAGGCTGACTGATCACTTGACAACATGAGTCAGACTTAGTTGGAGCCTCTAAAGAAGGGGCATAGTTTACACTATCTGAAAAGCGAAATACAGCTTGGACCCAACGCCTAAAACAACAGGCGACACAATTCCATTAGGGAAAACATATGGCTCTTCCAAGAAAATGGGAACAAATATTCAAAATTAGGAAGTCAGAATTAGTATTTTGTGGGGAAAGATAAAAATTCTTTTACTAAACCATTGATCACTTACCGATTCATAACCAATTCACGAGCTCGATTCTCAACTTGCTTGCAACACAAACCAAGCTCTTCAGCGTCAAGTCCTTGTTCTTTAAATAAACTTGTCAAAAACTCATTAGAAAAATAGTAAGCACGCTGAAAACGAAAGAGGTAGAGTAAAAACCAGTCCTGTTTAAAAGAAAAACAAAAATTAAAGCAGAATATGACTCAAACATACAGTGCCATCACCCCTAACATAAAAATTTTCACTGATTTGTTGATCCTTGGTAGAGAACCTTTCCTGTAAACCAAGGTATACAAGAGAATGCCCATCAGAAGCAGAGTAGCCACCCCGCTAGGATACAATATAAAACAAAAGGTAAAGGACAAGATCAAGTTAAGCAATGTAGACTCCAATAAAAGAGGGAAAACATAACCTATCAAATTGAAAACAAAAACCAATAATGTACTCAGATTATATGATCTCAGCATATCAATTTTACTTAAAAAGAGCTAAAAATGTGCAAAGATTAACCTGAGCAAGATCACCAACAGCATAGTCTCGGAACAGCACATGGCCATTTGGCTGGAGAGATAACAAAAAAAAAATAAAAGGAAGAATACCATGTTTAGTTTTATCAGAAAGCTAGATAAGAAATCTTAATACATATTGCTATTATGCAAATATATTAGCAATTACCTTGAGAACTTTTTTGACGTTCTGCAAGACTAAAGGCATCTTCTCTGGTGATACTGCAGATAACACAAAAATCTACTTATAATGTCAGCCACATTTGATGGAAAAAAGATACACGACTCATGGAAGATAATGAAATATCCAAATGATTATTCAAATACCATGGTTACAACATCAACAGAGGCAGGAGAAATATGTTCGCTAAGGTCATCAGAGGTCAGGTCACAGACGAAAGCATTTATGCGAGCCTCATTGAAGTCTTTATGTGCCTACAATAATAAGGGAAAATAATTCATTCATGCTGCAATATCTATTTACACTAAATTTCCAAATAATAGGACTTTGGCCTACTATATGAAAAATGGAGCAATTAGGACAAGAAACTGAACCTTGACCAAATTAACTGCACGTTGTGAAAAGTCACATGCATAAACAAAAACATCTGGGTATGTAGCAACTAAAGGGAATACAGCATTTCCAGCGCCACAGCCTACCTGCTTACAAATGGGCTTTTTGTAACATAAATCCCTCCGCGTGGGGGAAACTATACTCACAGTTCCTGAGATTTCAAAGCGTTATTCAATACGGTCCCGAGTTAGGATGTATCTGGCTATTTCGAAATGATTTACTTCAGTTTTAAGTCCCTCTGCATTTTTGTGCTTACTTTTAAGCCATTCCCTGTCTTATAATTATGTTTTGAGAGTCTGGTGGTTGTTGAACTGTTTCGATGTGGTCATTGTTTGAAAATAAAATTGTTTTTTTACTCATTTTGATCCCTAAACTTTATTTTGTTTTATTTTGGCCATTTTCAGTGGTTTTCTTTTTATTATTTTGGTTTATGTTATTTCATTATTTCATTTATTTATTTTACATGTTATTTATGCTTATTTGTCCAGTTATTTATATTTTGTTACGTATTTATTTTATTTAGTTAAGTCATATTTTTATTTATGCCTTCTTATTTGTGTATTTTATTTTGTTACATTTTGTTACATACTTATCATGTTATGTTATATATGCTTAATTTTATTAGTACATATTTTTTATGCTATACACTTTTATTTATGTATTTTATTTGTACATAGTGTTTTATTTTTGCTTTCTTATTTATTATTCATTCGTGTCTTATTTGCGTAAATATTTATATAATGCTTTTAATTATGTATGTTTTTTATAAAATTCAACATTATCTACTGATAAAATTACATCCCGAATTTCTTTTTTTACTGTATGGTCTTCTGTTATGATTTGTTTTAATTATTTCTTATATATGCAAACGGACGAATTCTATCAACTGGCATCTGTGGCATTCTACTTACTTGTAGCCTGGGTATGTCCTGTGTTTCTTTTTAGTTTATCTTTTTATTTTCATTTTGTATTTGAAATCTTAATTGTGTTTTGATATCTGCTAGAGTTTCAGAGAATAGAACCGTAAAAGTACATAACATTTCATTTATATAAGTGGTGTAATTTGTATTTTAAAATGTATTTGATTTGATTTTTGCTTGTAATTCTTATAAATAATTTTTAGATAAACTTTCTATATTTACTAATTTTTATATTTATTTAGTTTTTATTTCTTTTAGAAACTACTTATTTAAAAGACAAATCTGAAGGTCTTAAGAAAAACTTGGGCATACTGCTAAAGTCACGGTAATTAATTAATTAATTTATTTATTTATATAATAATATATTATTATATTTATTTTTTTAAAATTTATTTTTTTAACTTATTAGCCTAAGAAATTAATAGCAGATGTTGTTGGGGATGTCGTGGTAGATATGGTCGGAAAACTGGTCGAAGATACTTTCGGAAACTTAATAGATATTGTAGAGTGGTTCTTAAGATGGTTTGTCAGGTGAATGGTAAGATATATGGTGAGGTGGATGCTCTCGTTCTGATGCCATTTATCACGGGGCTAAACTTTTAAACCAGCTAAACCGTACGACCTTAATCGAGTCCTTAAGACAAACGACTAAGTAAGCCTTTTTTAACACTTACGAAAGATCAAACTTTTCAAGCACCGACAAACGCGAAACATTTTAAGCGAAAATATATCAAAAGAGATAGCGAGGAAGAACGCTAAAGAATGCTAAATAACAAAGAAAGAATAAACAAGAACAACTCAAAGGATTTTAAAAAAATGCCTTTATTCCTTAGAAAGTTGGAATAACTCAGTATATCAAATGAGGTGGGGGAAGACCTCTATTTATACTTGAACTCCCCTGATCCTACGGTCTATACAGATTTACATCGACGACTATGATACAACTCTATCCATTCACAAAGCATAATTCTAGGAATATTCCCATCTAACTATGGAAAATATCTTCTGTGTTCACACAATGTGTTCATACACCTTGGATGGATAAGTCTTCTAGAAAACTCTTTGGATCAGGCCAACGTTTGTGGTCTTCGCAAGCCCAGCATCGCTCTTAGAAATACTTGGGCAGGTCAAAATACACCGTGTGATGCCAATGTCTTGGACCCCAATATTCGGCCCGTGACAACTGCATGAAATCAATTGGTGACTTTTTGTTGAATGATCTTATACTTATTGTTATCTTTAGACAAAAAGTTAACCGAAAAATTGATGTTTTTTTGTTAGTGTTGTACCCTTTGAAGGCCCAAAACTCCTTTGTAATTTTAGCAACAAAAGGTTAAAAAACTAGTCCACAAGGAAAATGAAACCTTGAGCCGAATACAATCTTTTAGGGATAAAAATACATAAATAATTATTAAATTATCTTAAAAATATAAAATAGTTATAAAGTTTTAAAAAATTAATAATTGATATTAAACTTTATTTTTTATAAAATGGGTATTACGTTAATCCGAGAAGTTATTAGATGAACCTTGTATACTACGTCACCCTTGGTCTAATTAATCTGGTCCATTCATCTTAAAATAACTACATAATAACTATCAACTCTCCAATTATATTAGGAAAAAAGTGATGATTTACCTTAGAAAAAGATGAGATAGATGAATCTGATTGATGTGATGAACATGTTTCATTTAATAATTTTTTGTTATTAACTATTGTTAAATTGGTAAAGTGACAAATACAAAAATTTGTATAATAACACATTTAACCTTTCATATTTACACATTCAATAAACTTAATATTATTTAAAAATATTAAATTTAATATTCATTAAATATGATATTATACAATTTTTTATAACTATAATATTATTCATTTAACGGCAGTGAACAACTAATAACTATTATGTAATAAAAACTAAACATTAATATTTTTTATATAACTTTTAAAATTTGGTTATCATTTTGTATTTTTAAAAATAATTTAGTAATGTATTTTATTTTTTAATCATGAGTGAGGAAGAAGGGATTTTCATGCTTGAATAACAAATTTTGTGCTAACAAAGACTTAATGGAACTCGATGGAGATTTATTCTTTAGGAAAACGAAACCATGAACCAATACATATCTGCTAGCATACCATATGACTAGAAAATACCCAAAAGCTCAAACTGATTAATTTATTCTCTAGGAACAAAATCTATTGTCTAAGCTACTCAAAAACTACAAGAAAAAACAATAACGGTAGGCTCGTATTTCGAACATAAATCATAAAACAAATATGCATACACTAAAAAAGATTATAAGAAAGTCAGGCTCGAATTCTGAACATAAATCATAAACGAACATGCATACATATATGTTTTTTTTTTGTTTTATTGTTAAATTATATAATATATAAATATTAATAATCGATTAATTTAACGGATCAAGATCTTAAATTTTAAATTAACACATTACAAATAAAGTACTTAGTTTGAAAAAAAATTGTAATGACTTTGAAAATATTTAATTTGGATTAAATAATTAATAAGTTGAATACAATTGGTTAAAAATATATATAAATTGGTTAAATATATATTTTATATATTTTTTAATCAATTTTAAATATTTTTCTTATTTGACTGGCTTAACTAATCCATCACGTTGGCATTGAAAAGTATTTGTCCCAACATATACCCTTTGAAGCAGTCCAAATACTCAACTAAATAAATTTATTTACCAATTTTTCTTATTATTTTAAGAGATTTTTTGAATATGTTTAATGTAAGTGTGATAGTTTTGTTAAAAAAAATAAAAATACAATTAAAGTTTATAATTCATGTAAATAAACTTGATTTGAATATATTTTTAAAAATATTAAAATTAATATCTCTAGATCATAAATAAAATAATATAAAAACATTAAAAACTTTAACTTAAAAAAGCTCGACAAACATCATCAAAATTTGATAATAAAATATAAAAATCAATAACACATAACATTAAAAATATATTATAATAATAAAATATAGATAATACGTTATTACCATAATTTAATTACAAACAAATAACCGTTAGTCGATTTTTTTTATGCCGTTGAATGTTTGTCTACATTATATATTAAAAATTAACTTGTGAAATTATTTTTGGTGATTAGGATTTAATATTCGATTAAATTGAAATAATTTTTTTAAATTAATTAAAATAATTAATCTTATTTTATTATTCAAAGTATATCTAGTTATTTTTTAGTCCAATTGAGTTATTTATTTAAAATTTAATTATAAATATTTATAACATTATGATATTGATTGGTTTCACTTTAAACGACTTTTTATAGCTAGACATGGTTATTTTACATGGATAGGACGAGTTTCAAATCGACCGTATATGGTTGGAGTTTTGTTGTTGAAAATTTTAGGTTGAGTCGGGTTTTATAAAGGATAAGATCAGTGTAAAGTTAAAGTGAAAAATATTTAATCTGATCTGATTAGATAGTATCAATCTTTTTTAAATATTTAGGGATAATTGCTATAGTATAGATGATTTCAAAGCAAAGGATAAAATCATTTATTATTGATACTTGATATATCATGTTTTATTTATAGATTTTTAATTTATCTTCATTGATTATCTGGATCGAAGAAGCCCGCACAAGTAGAGAATATAGTTGTTAAAGATCGTTGGTGGTCTGATCCACTCGAATAGTTCATTGATTGTAGAAGTTTTCTTCAAGTTGCCATCTGCACAAGTTATTTTTGAATGTTTGGTGGTTTATTCCCTTCCCTGCAGTTCTAAGCATTTTCTTATGAATTCGGTATATCGAATTAGACATGCAGTGGAAGTTTCGGTTTTGCTGGCAATCATTGTCTACTCTTTTCTCCGGTTAGAGATCATCTCCTAAATGAAGGTTATTGTTTTTATTTACTTTTTTTTAGTTTTGTTCGTCGTTGACGTGGTTGTCTTTTATCTTGACTTCGTTAGTTCTTTTGATGAACATTTTTAATAAAAGTCAGCATTACCTTTTTTTAAAAAAAATATTTATAAATTTTATGAGTTTTTTATATTTTTTAAAACATACAAATAATTTTTTAAAAAAAAAAATTTAAAAGTGTTAAGTGAAGAAAGTTTAAAGGTTAAGTTAATATTTTATTTAAAGTCTAAAAGTTAAATTAAAAATTAATTATTTTATTTAACGTACCACGTCATCAAACTAACATAAATTAATCGCGCAATGACCAAAATAAAATATATCAAAATCTAAGTGACAAAAATAAAATTCTTTTAGAATGAGTGACCGAAATATAATAAAGCCTAAACAAAAGGGAACTCTGATGAAATTTACCCTTTATAATTTTACTCACCCGTGTGATTGATGTGTTACCTAAGAGATAATCTATAGATATCTGTAAGATAAACTATAATAGAGATCACTTAATTATAAGTATAATTATATTTGGATTATTTAATTATTAAAAATTATATTTGAGTCTTTTATTTATAGGTATGATTATATTTAGGCAGGGACGAATCTAGAAATTTAAGTTTAATAGTTTATCAATCAATATAAATTATATAGAATTAATTTATATCAATGTACTAATATACTGAAAAGGATAATTGTTGTGCAAACAAATATAATTTAAAGTTAGACATATTAATATTGAAGAACCCATCTATATTGTGTAAATATGTTTGAAAATAAAAAACTTACTCGAATTGATCATAATTTATCAAAAATAAAAGAAAAATCAAGAGAAAATTAAGTTTTAAAAGGATATATAAAAACTTTTCAAAAAAAAAAACTACAAAAGATGTTTTTAAGGTAAACATGCTTATTTAAGAATTAAAAATATTTTATTAATTTTAATTTTTCTAAAATTAATTTTAAGTATTTTAAAATTTTAAATTAAAATTTTAGTTAAATTATTTTGTATGAGTGTCAATGTATTTAATGAAGATTTTTGAACATAACTAATTAAATTTAGTTAGAATAATTATAAAATATTTATTTTGATAAAAAAAAAAAAGCTTAAGAGCTCAAAGTAAAAAAAAGTGTTGATTTTTTATCTATTTTTTAATATTTTAAAGATAAAATTACATTCAATAATCATTAAACTTTTAGTATACTTTTACTTTGGTCATTAGAATTTAAAATCTTTCATTACAATCAATAAATTTTTAATTTAATTTTATTATAACCACGATTAAAATATATTCAATTTTGATCACCGAAATACTTTCTTAAAAAATCATCCTTAATATTATGTAATTAATGAGAAAATAATAGTTCAGTGAAAAAAAAGACTAATAGGTTGATGACTAAATAAAAAAATGAAATAATTAGTAATAAAAATAGGGAAAATATAATTTTAATGAGATTTTATTAAAAAAATAATAATTCGATGATAAAAATAAAAAAATAATATATTAGTGATTATAATAATAATTTATCCAAAAAATAATGGTAGGTCATGGGACCTACCATGAACTATGTTGGTTTGTATTTGAGTACTTAATTATTAAAAGTTATATTTAGGTCACTTAATTATGTGTAAGTTTACGATTAGATCACCCTTTATATTTAAAAAAAAAAACATCAATTTAGTTATTTTTCTTCCAAATCACTAATCAATCTAATAATAAATTGTTAAACTTTTTTTAAATATGAAGGGTGACCAAATATAACTTTACATACAATTGAGTGATATAAATGTAATTTTTATCAATTGAATGACTTAAATGTAACTTTTAATAATTAAATAACTTAAACATAACTTAACCATATTTGAGTGACCTTAGTTGTATTTTACCCACATTTGTAACTGAACATCGAAACACCAGCGAAGTCAAACTTGAAAATCGCCGCTCTCAATATATACTACAAACACAACGATATTTTTCAATCTTTTAAAGGAAATGTTGGAATCCATCTTCTTAACAAACTCGAATTCAAAATCAAAATGGATCCGGACCCGAACATTTATCCTCTCCTCTCTTATGTTATCTCCCGCATTGCTTCCGGCGAAACCTCTGTCGTGTCCGCTTCCTCCAATCCGCCACAAATATTGAGCCAAATGCCACACCTATCTCGTCCCAATGTCATCGCCTCAATGACTGATGCAGTCTCCGATGTGTGCAAAACTCGATCGTTTCTCAAAAACCTAGGCCCACGGCCAGAACACGCAGCCGTCGAGACGGCCCGATCTAAACTCGCGGTAATCGAATCCAATCTCACCGTATCGCTGGAAGAATTGTTCTTGTGTCCTCGACCCGGGGTGGTGGATCTACTCGAGTGGCGGGCCTTCTTGGCGGAAAAAGAGTTCGAGATTCGACAAGACGCCGAGAGAGAGAAGCATCCTCTGAAACTGATTTTGCTGTGGGATGAAATGCACGAGGCGTACGGGAAACTCCTCAAAGAAGCCGAAGAGAGGCTGGCGAAGATCTACGAGAACGAGGCGGAGAATCCGGAGGAAGTTAAGGCGGAGATTTCTAGAATTTTGGAGGAGGCGGAAGGGAAACCACTGGAAAGAGTCGATTTATCGGAAAGGAAACTCCGATATTTGCCGCCGGAGTTTGGAAACATTAATGGCTTGGTTTTGCTTAATCTTTCCTCTAATCAGCTTAAGGTCTGCTCTGATTTCACTTTCTTTATGAATTTTGGTTTCCTCTGACTCACCGGTTATGAGCAAACAGGTAATTCCCGAGTCGATTGCTCGATTAGAACAACTCGAAGAACTCAATGTTTCTTCCAATCTTCTGGACTCACTGCCGGACTCGATCGGGTTGCTTCACAACTTGAAAGTCTTGAACGTTTCTGGAAATAAACTGAAAGCCTTACCGGACACCATTTGTCTTTGCAGGTAATCTTCAGTCTATTGTAAGTACAGCAGTAAGTTATTCCACTTTTGTTTTATGATTGTAAAATCATGCATTTCTTTTGTTGATTCTCATGATCTGGAATTTGATCCTCGTCGATTCAGGTCTTTGATAGAGTTAGATGTGAGCTTCAATTCCCTGTCAAACTTGCCGGCAGATCTAGGAAGATATTTAGGAAATCTTCGAAAACTTTGGATTCATTTGAACAAGATCCGATCCCTGCCCGCTTCCATCGGCGGAATGACTGCTTTGTCTGTTCTGGATGCTCACATGAACGAACTCTCCGGCCTGCCGGACGAGATCGGGAAACTAACAAATCTCGAGATCCTCAATCTCAGCAGTAATTTCACCAATTTGACACAACTCCCTACCACGATTGGTGAATTGAAGAACCTTAAAGAGCTCGATCTCAGCGACAACCAAATCAATGTTCTCCCCAATTCAATCGGCCATCTCGAGAAGCTCACGAAACTCAATTTGGAACATAATCCTCTCGACGTTCCACCGCCGGAAGTAATAAAGGAAGGAGTGGAAGCGATCAAGACTTTCATGCTCGACGTACTTATTGAAGAAGAAAATAAGAGGATGTTAGAGGGAAATGAACGGACACGAAGCGGGTGGTTGATGAGTAGCGGCTCGTGGTTGTTGAATTCAGCTTCAGTCGTCGGTGGAAGCATTACAGGCTACCTTGGAGTTGTCGGCGGTGGTACCAAGAGCGCCGCCTACCTTGAGGAGGCGCGATGATTTCGTAGTCCCTATTTTGGGTTTACCTTACAATGTATAAGCTATATTCCCTTTTCTTATAAAAAAAAGATATAATAAGTATTTAGGATTTATTAATTAATATAAATAATTCCGTTGTAGTTTTCTTACAAACAAAATGAAATTCCTTTATAATTAGTAACACATAAATGTACAAAATACCACTAATATCACTTACCACACTTTTCATGTTGTTTACCCCATCAACGTGGAATAAGAAATTTTTTATTTTTTATTTGATTCATAACTTAGTGAAAACCGACCAATTAACCGAATTTTTTTTAATTCGGTTAAAAAGTTTTAATTTTTTTAATTCAGTTAACAATTAATTTTTTTATCAAATTAACATGCGAGGGAGCTGCCTGCGTACGACTTTTGAATTTAGATTTATTATAATAAATCTTATAAAGTTTAATTTTTAAAAGTAGACTCTAATAATAAATATTAAAATAATAAACCATAATATTAAAGATTATAAAAATGGGACCTAATTAGAGGACACCCTTTTCGTCCATGTCCATGAAAAAAATATTTTATACAATCCACTCGTTACGTTATTTATAGTTCTCATTTATTAAAAATCAGACAATAAATTATTTTTATATTATTAATTCATTTATATTAAACTTTTATGTAATTACCTATTCCTAATTTATATAACATAAAAAAAATAAAATTCATCTTAAAAAATAATATAAAAAAATTATGTGGCTTATTTTTAGTGAACAAGATTGCAAATAACTTGATGGGTCAGAATTTTATAATAATTTTACCAAAATTGACAAAGGAATGACACGTGATTTTATACAAAAGAGTGTGAATTAATAGGAAATAATATTAAAAATATAAAATTAATTATTAATAAAAAATAATAAATAAAATATTTAAATTATATATATTTTTAAATATTATCAATAAACTCCTGGCTGGGGCTGAGGCTGGAAAAGATAAACACACCAGACAAATCTGCTGCTAATGCCCGAAAGTGGAAGAAAAAGATACGCAGAATTTTGATGATTCGTTTAGAGAAATAAGATGAAGATGAAGATGAAGATGAAGAAGAAGATATGATATTTTGATGATTCATGTAGAGATTTTGTGACCAATTTTAAATTTAAGCAATAGTTTAGGAACTTTTAATGCAATTAAATCGAGGGTGTGCATTATTTGATTTTAATCAAATTAACCGATTGAACTGAATTTTTTCGGTTAATTCGATTGGTTAATTTTAGGTAAGTTCGGTTAACGATTATTTTTTTAAGAAATTTAATTACCGATTACTACGGTTTGAAATTCGGTAAGGCATAAAGATAATTTTAACCCTTAATGTTTATAATATTTATCGTTTTGGCCCTTATTCTTTTTTTGGGATAAATTTAGCCCTCAACCTATATCTTTTGACAAATAACTTATTTTTTAACTATAATGATAAGTAGACCATTAAAAATTTAAGGCATAAAGATAATTTTAACCCTTAACGTTTATAATTTTTATTGTTTTGGCCCTTATTCTTTTTTTGGGATAAATTTAGCCCTTAACCTATATCTTTTTGACAAAGAGCTTATTTTTTAAATACCTTGATAATTGGATCGTTAAAAATTTAACAATGATGACATGTTATATGCATATGATAATATATTTTAAATAACATGACATCTAACCTGTCAAATACATATATATGAAATATAATTTTATTCTAATATAAAATATAAAATAATTAAAATTCAAATAAAATATTAAAAAATTAATTAATTATAATATAAATTGCTACTAAATATTCTTAACCCTAACTACGATAGAATCAAAATCCTATCTTAAATTAATTAATTAATTAATTAGATTTGTGAATATTTAGTAGCCTTTTATTTTAGAATTAATTAATTTTTAATATTTTATTTGAATTTTAATTATTTTATATTGGAATAAAATTATATTTCATATATATATATATGTATGTATTTGATAGGTGACATGTCATCATCGTTAAATTTTTAACGGTCCAGTTATCATGATGGTTAAAAAATAAGCTATTTGTAAAAAATATATAGGTTAGGGGCTAAATTTATCCAAAGAAAGAATAAGGACCAAAACGATAAAAAATATAAACGTTAAGGGTTAAAATTATCTTTATGCCAAAATTTAACGATGATGACATGTCATATGCATATGATAATATATTTTAAATGACATGACATCTAACCTATCAAATATATATATATATATATATATTATCATATGCATATGACATGTTATCATTGTTAGATTTTCAACGGTTCAATTATAATGGTGGTTGAAAAATAAGCTATTTGTTAAAAACATATAGGTTAAGGGCTAAATTTATCCAAAAAAAGAATAAAGGCCAAAACGATAAAAAAATATAAACGTTAAGGGTTAAAATTATCCTTATGCCATTCGATAATAAATAGAAATAATCAAATTTCTTATATATTAAATATTAGATATATTATATATTTATTTTTTGGTTATTGAAATTTTAAAAATTCTAAAATGATCATTAATTTTTTAATATATTATAAAATGATGATTAAAATTTTATAAAATGAATGTTTAGCGACTAAAAGGACCATTTTAATATAATTTAGTGACCAATTATATAATTTATCTAAAATTTTGTAATAAATTTTGGTTAATTTAAAAACCGACCAATTAACCAAAAATTTTCAATTTAGTTAAAAAGTCTCATTTTTTTATTCGGTTAACTATTAAAATAAAAAAAATGTTTAATAAATTTTAAGTAATTCGATTCAATTGATTAATTGATTTAACCTAATGTTCACCCCTAATTAAATCATACTTTTCAAAAGCTTCAGATGGTGTCGGAGAATATCCACATGCAAGCGAGCCGCCTTAAATTTAGGTTTTAGGTTTTAAGAGTACTATTTTTGAATTTAGAGGTTTTTGATAGAATTTTGGGTTTATAGATTTAAACTTAAATCTTTAACTATGTTACTCTGAAACCTAAAATCTAACTCTTAAATTCTAATTATAAACATAAATTCTAACTATAAATCTTAAATCTTAATTCTTATATTAAAATTCATAAATTTTAAACCTTAAATTAAAATTTTAAATTCAAAATTAAGACACTTGTACAAATTAAGAAATACCCACTCTCATAATGGGGAAATTTTATATTTCCTTTTGTTCTATGCTCAATCTTCTTCAACATTTACAACTAAAACAATGCAATAAATTGTATTCTTTCATTAGGCATTTTTTTTACATTAAACAAATCAGGTAAAAATCTTCTGCTTTTTTATTATGTATCAAAGTTCAATTTTCAACCCTAAGTCTTATTCTCTATATCTTAAACCTTAAACTTTACACTCTAAAAAATAGACCCTATACTAAACCCTAACCACAACCTCATACCTTAAACCCTAAACCTCTAATTTAAAACGGAGGCATGAAAGGAGGTATGAGAAAGAGGTAGATGATTTTCACCCAAAAAAACCGCTAACTTTTGAATGAGTATAAATCTTTTGTCTATTAATTGTGTTTGGTTTCACGTTTCCTGTTAAAAAATTTTAAAAAATTAAATTTTAAACACTAATACTAATTTTTTACATCCTAAACTCAGAACTCTACAACTTAAAAAATACATCCTACCCCTAATTCCTCCCTAAACCCTAACCATAACCCCTAACCTTGAACCCTAAACCCTACACCTACTAATTTAAAGTGGAGGCACCAATGAAGGTACTATTAAGAGGAAGACGATTTGCACCCTTTAAAACATTCTGATTTTATCTTCAAAATATTTGGGGACTGATTTAGAATGAGGGTCATAATTTGACAATTAAAATGAAATATTCGATAGTTTGGGGATCAATTTAAAATGATAGTCACAATTTCAGAATGGGATTAAAACATTTAAAAGTTTATATACTAATTCAGAATGAAAATCATAATTTAAGAACACAATGGAATTAAAAATCTATTAGTATCATAATTTAAAAAGTATTTTACATGATGTGTATTCTTTACATTTGTGATCATGAATGACTATGGTTATGAGTATCAAACAGAAGCATGCATGATCTGCAGAGATACAAGTAAGAAAAGAGAAAGGTAAGATTGCAGGGTGCTTTACGCAAGAATCAAATCTATGGCACTGAGGGAATGAAGCATCTGAAAGTGTGGTTGGGGATTTACAAAATGTCAAAAGACAAACGATTCTTTACATCATCATTACAATTAGAATTTAGGGTTTTAATTAATGAAAAACATATTTACTTTTGCTGCTCGACCGCCGTATGGGACCTTTATGCGTTTCCATGCGTTCATGTGAGGTGGTGTGGAGCAATGAGCTAGCTGAAGCTTGACTTTGTTTAAAATATAAAAACTCTCTCTTTTCCAAAGGAAAACTGCAGGGACCAGCTGTAGTTTCTGGTCCCAACCCTTCATTTCTTTATATTAATTCTGCTGATTAAGTAATTAACTTCCTCAACAGATGTACTTCCCATACATATTAGCAGGAAAGAGTAATGGGATGTTAAGTGTTAAAGGTTTGGATTTTGGAGGGTGTTGGGACCAGAAACTGTAGCTGGTCCCTGCAAGAGATAAGAGAGAAAGGTTTGGAGGAATGGGGTTTGATTTGGAATTAGTGGGGTGCAATTGGTAAAGATGAAAGAGAATAATTGGAATAAAGCCCCCTGGGCTGTATAATATTCCCTAAACTGATGCAGACCACTCACATTTCCCTTGTATATAAACCCCCCTGTGCTGCTACAACGCTTCCCACACCAAACCAAACCAAAAACTAGACATGTTTGATGTTTCACTTGTCTGATTCCAGCTTCAACAGGCTCTTTTTGGTGCGAAATTTAGCTAAATAATTTGTTTCCTACGGTAGGAAAAATTGGTTTTAGGGTAGGGAGATGACAGAAGAGAGTGAGCACCTAGGGTACTTTCTTGCATTGTCATGCTTGAAGCTCTGAGTGCTCACTCTCTATCTGTCATCAACTTCTCTCTCTTTACAATCTTATGCATGCATGAATCTGTATGTAATGATTTTTGTGTTTATTTTGCATGAATTTACTACCCAACTACGTTATAGGTCACAATTTTTTTAAATTAATGTATTTAATTTTTCGACCTATTAATTTAGTTCAGATATTAGGGGTTTATTATTATAAGACGAATCTTTCGATTCTTTTTTATATCATATATTATAAACCAGGTCTAAGTTAAGTTTTAAGTGATGCTTAAGTTGTTAACTCGGTATATACGATTTTAAATTATGAACTAAATTTTTTTGCATCCTAACCATTTCTTTTTCTATACTCCACCTTAAAAATTACTTAAAATTTAAATTCTAAACTTTATCCTTAATTTTCACATCTCAAACCCTAAAATATATGTCCTAAAAATACACTATTTCTTTAATTTTTTAATTTCTTAAACCCTAATTACAACTTAAATTTTAACCCTATACTTTAAGCTGAGACGTAAATAAAGGGAGTGACAGTTTCTACCCATATATTATGCCTTTGATAACGCATAATTATCTCGTTTAAAAAAAGACAAAGATCGTATATATCGGTAGAAAGAATGCTAAAAATATGTGCAAAGATCAACTGGAGCAAGGTTATCATTTTTCTGCAAAGACAACACGAAGTTAGAAAAGGAAAAAAGGTACCGAGTTGGCTACGATCTCCGACCTTGGCTTGAGGGATCGGCGTCCACTGTGTCTCGTTGGTTATTAATCCAACTCAGCCGGAGAACTATCGCCGGCGCATTGGTTGAGGTGGTTGGTTCGCCAGGAAAGGTGACGATGAAGATATTTTACGAAATAGAATTTGCCTGTTCATTTTTATGTATTATCGATGATTGTATGATACGTATAAAACATTTTTTGAATAAATAATTTGATTTTTTATTCGATTGAACTTCGATTCAAGCATCATGTATACAATATACTTATACGAGTCGATATATTTATTTTTGACAAAAAATTAATTTCTTTTCTCTCATTTAAACAAAATTAAAATATACTTTAGAAAAAGGATGAGTCTACAACGGGCGTCGAACATCGTTGAACACCACTAACGTTGAACACCGCTGGACATCATTAAATCACAAGAATTCCCATACTCTTTTACTCTGCTGATATCGTTGGTACTCGAACCTTTGACCTCTAGGAACAATAATTGTTCCTTTAACCACTTAAGATAGATGACTCATGCTCATTTACTAATATTTTAATTTATTGAATAAAATTAATTATTATTATTATTTGAAAAAATTAAGCAATATATAAATATGAATTTATGTGTGATTCTTGATTGGACGCCATTTTAGAAAAGAGGAGCAACAGATTCTCATACATCCGATGAAGTGCTTCATGCAATTTTCGCCTCTCTTTTATCAGTATTCAGTACACACACATGGAAATTGTAATAACGAATGATGGAATCTTCAAAGGAAAAATTCATGGCTGGGCCTGAGCCAGCAAGAGTCAACCCCATCATCTACAGATGAGCATAATTTCTGTGTCGAATAATTATTATACGGTGTCAACTCATAACGTTATTTATAATTATTATATACTAAAAATTAATTAATAATTTTTATTTTTCATGTTATTTTTTAATTAATTTCTATGGGTAGCCTCCCCTTTCCCTCATCTTCCACTCTTGAAAGGGAAAGTTCAGACTGATAATTAAGAAATAGCCACTTCCATAATGGGGAAATTTTATAATTCCTTTTGTTCTATGCCTACCATAGTTAAATAATATATAAAAGATATGGTTAAGTTAAATAATATTAATAATAACTTTTTATCACTTTTCGTTGTCTCTATTTATACCTCACGTTAAAAAATTAGGTTTAAGTTTAAAGTTTAATGTTAGAGTTTAAAGAATTAAGGACATCATATATTTTTAAGAGTTTAGGGTTTATCATTTAGAATGTAGAATTTAGGGTTATAGCTTAGAATTTATATTTTTGGTGTCAAGACATAAAAAAAGCACTGAAAAGGAGAAATTATATTGTGGGTCATTCTCACCACGTTATCTACGGGGCTAACCAACCAAATGCATTCATTTAATTATTTTTATCACCTCATCTTTTTTACCAAGTAAATCTTCACTAATATTTATTATAAATTAAGTTTAATAACAATTTTTACCAAGCGAAGATTCACCCAATAAAAAAGATGAGGTGACAAAATTAATTAAATAAAATCATTTGATTGGTTAGTCTCATGAATAACGTGATGAGATTAACCCATAACATAATTTCTCATTGAAAAGGGACATGTCATTATCCTCAGATCGAATAATAAGAAATTTGATGTCAATTTTTAAGCTTAAAGTTTCAAATAAAAGTTTTAAATAACTCTACTTCTTATTTAAAAGTTCGATTCAACTTAAAATTAAAAATCTATCTAGTTTATACCCGGAACCTTTGTGTTAAGTTTTTTTACTTTATTTTGGTTGGGTCCTATTTATTGTGACGGGGTCAGAGTTTTAGCGCAGGGACATCACCCGTACGGCACCTTAGGTCTCTCGCATACTCGAGGTTAAGCCTTTACGATCTCCGATGCTCACCGGTTTCTCCCTCCAAGAGTTAAGCACAACCAGAAAGCATCTCACTCAGTCCCGCGTAGTCATGACCAACGGTTCGTGACATTATGATCTAAAAATATTAATTTTTTTTATATTAGCAATATATTCGGATCAAATTTATTTATCTGAGTTATAATATTACCTTTATATTGATAACGGTTTAAAGATTTTAGGACCCTCTGCAATTTATTGAAATATGGTCCTTAAAAGCAATTAATTGTGTATAACCTCCATTAATTCTAAAAATATGGTCCTTAGAAGCAAATATCCTTTTTAGGACCCCTGTACGGTTGTTTCTATTGCACTTATCCATAACCTCACTAGTTCTACAGAAACAATAGTAATAAGAATAATCAATAAGATTTTATAACTAACTGTCACAAGTATTTTCAAAATTTTTATAATAAATTTCGAGATTAATATCATCTAATGAATGTAATTTATCAAAAATTTTAATTTTTTTAAAAACCTTGTGCAACCGCTCTTATTACGCTTATCAGAATCTTCATTGTTTATATTTTTTATCATAAATTATTTTTATGTTGATTAAGTGTGTGAAATCATTATTTCCAAGAGAAGCATCCAGCATGCATGATGTGTAGAAATACAAATAATCAAAGATAAAGTTAAGATTGTAGTGTGCTTTACGAAAGTATCAAAGCAATGCTAAATGGCAAAGGAGAGTGAATGGGGAATGAAGCATATGAAAGTGTGGTTGGGGATTTATAAAGGTCAAAAGATTCTTAATATCATCTTCATCGGTGTTATTGAAGGTATAATTAATCAAAAGTATTCTTTTTTTTTCTTATTTTTAATTTGAATTTGAAAATGTATATTTAAATTATGTTTTTCTATCTTAGATTTTTAAGTTTTTTATTAATTTTAATTGGAATTGAAAAATATATATTTAAATTATGTTTTTTTATTGTTCTTCTCATTTTTAAGGTCTTGTCCTAATTAATCTAGATCGGTCTGCATCACACACCTAGTTTTGATGGATGAGTCTCCCAACAAGAATTTTCTGCGCATATAACGTCTCGAATCTGAGACTTTTAAAAAATCAATTAATTAGAATATGATGTATATCATACATATTTTTTTAATTTTTATTTTAATAAAAAAAATTTAAAAAAAATCTAAAATTTCTAATCTCAAATCTTTATATCACCAACCCTAAATATTTAATTAACTCATCTAATTGTTGTTTTAATCATTATTGATTTTTTTTATTTATCAAATCTCGTAATAAATAATTTTACTATTTTATCGTTTAAAATCGATGAACGAACTATCAATCGTATCATATCATAATAATAATTAAATCAAATATTATATATATGTTTTATCAAAATAAAAAAACATTTATGATAAAAGTAATTTAAACATTTATTTTATATTTAGTTTATTAGTGGATTAATATAAATCGTGTACTATAAGATTTCCTTACTGAAAAGCATCTTTGCTTTAAGAATTAATCGCCGTATTGAAACTTTGTGTGTTCCTCTGAGGTGGTGTTGAACATGCATTGGCTCAGCCTTACTTGCTTTAAAATATAAACAATGATCTCTTGACAAAGGCAAATGGTAGGGACCAGCTTTGTGAAAAAGCTAAATCTCGAGTACCATATGATATATAAAACGGGAAAAAATTATGTCTATGAACAATTTAGACATGGTACATACATATTCAAACATGGCAGAACATTGGGGTTTCGGGGTCGGTCTCCGTCAATTGTTATTTTATATATTAAATAGAGATAAAAAAATTAAAATATATAATTTTTTTAAAAATAATTGTATTTTGGTCACCGTCAATTAAAAAATATTAAAATATATATTTTTGTCCCCTCTATAATAAATTCTTGGTTCTGCCCCTGTATTCAAACACATGATCTATATGTTTAACGTCTAAATTGATGATTAGACTGACAAAACGACATGATTAGTATGATAATAATATCTTCAGTGTAATTATCAAGTTACATGGTGTAAAATTCTATAAGTTTTACATGTTTTTTAGATTGTTTGATGATTGAAACGGATAGCCCAGATTAACTCGTTATATTTTTAAAACTCTCTAAGTTTTACAAGTTTTTTAGATCGTTGGATGATTGAAACGTATAACTCAAATTAACTCGTTACTTTTTTCAAGTGATAATCTTCATATAATCAACTGTTAATCTGAGTCATCCGTTTCATTCATCTAACGTTCTAAAAACGTATAAAACTTAGAGAATTTTACACTGTATAACTTGATCGTATCTCATATTTTAATAACTCTATTAGTATGATATAAAATTTGGGATTAATTTAAAATCCTACCATATTTTGGGGATTTTGTGCAATTAACCCTTATTTTTTTTTTCAAAGCTGCCGTAGAAATGTGGAATATCCACATAGATAGGAGCCATTTCATCTTCCACTCTTGAAAGGGAAAGTTGGAGCATAATTAAGACAGCACACACTTCCATAATGGGAAATTTTTTACACTCTCTTTTTGTTCTATGCTCACCCTAGTCCATCATTCCTAGTACAATACTAGTAGGTTAGGTCTTCTAAATGTAAGGATGTTGTAATAAATAATAAATTCGAGTTTTGTGAATAAAAAACATATAAAACTTTCGTCATTAATTTAAAGATTTGGTTTAATTCGATTCTGAATTTTACTAAAACTAAATCTTACGATTTGTAGTGATTATTTTATATAGGTAATCTTTGAATATGGAGTTGTGATATATATTTAAATAATGATATTTATTTTAATTTGGTCTATAAATTTTTAAAGTATTTTAATTTTATCTTCGATTTATGAGTCTGATTCTAAATTAATCTTTAAAGTTTTGAATATTTTAATTTTAACCCTTAATTATCAGTATATTTTAATATATTCCATGTTAATAAAACCGTTACAAAATTTTAACTATCATTTAAACAATGATATGCATTTTATAATAATATGATATGACATAAACGAACTATTGAGGATAAAATTAGAATCTCCAAAATTTGTGCACCAGTTTATAATTAGAATCATAGTTTAAAAATAAAACTGAAACATTCACAAGTTTTAGAATTAGGAATGGAAAACATAATTTAAAAATAAATTTAAAATTTTAAAAATAATTTAAAATTAAAATCATAATCTGAAAATGTAGGATACTATTAACTCTTAAATTTGTAATCATAAATGAATATGATTGTAACCATAAGGTTGTGTGAAAGCATAATTTGGGAAATATAAAACAAAGAGATAAAGGTGAGATAGTAGGGTACTTTACGCTAGTATCAAATCAATGCTAAATGGCAATGGAGATTGAACAAGGAATGTAGTACATTCGAAGGAGTGGATGGGGGATTTACAACATGATTAAGGAACAATTTTTTTTAGTGTAATTATATATTTTAAAATTAAAAATTTATATTTAAATTTTAAATTTTAAACTCTAAATTTTATTTATATTAAGTTGTTTTAGGTTCAAATCATCTGTCTTTTGGTGGGTAAAAATATCTATCTTTTATATTTCTTTTAAAAAAATTAAAAAAATGAATTTTTAACTCTAACCTTTACTTTTTATATCTTAAACCCTAAAAATACACCCTACTTCTAATTTTTAAACCCTAAAAAATATAATCTACCCCTAATTTTCTAAACCCTAATCACAACCCCTAATCTTGAACCTTAAACCCTAAACCCTTTAATTTGAAACGGAGGCATGAAAGGAGGGATGGGAAAGAGGTAGATGATTTCCACCCTTTTTAGTGCCCTATTTTAAATTATTGAGTTTATGGCTTAATGTTAGAGATTGTGGTTAAAGTTTAGAAAATTATATTTTTTAGAGTTTAGAGTTTAGGATATAAAAAATTAGAGTTAGAATTTAAAATTTATTTTTTTTAATAATTTTTAGTAAGGACATGAAAGGAGATATGATTAAACTCAAAATTCGAGTTTTTTGAATATTTTAATATTAAAAAAATAAATTTTAAACTTTAAAAATATACATTATCTTAAAATTCTAAACCCTAAACTTATTTTTTTTCATAAGGCATTAACATGATCCTAAGGGTGTGTTTGGTTCGCGGAAAAGATTATTACCTCCGGTAATAATCTTTTCCGGAATCATATACCCATGTTTGGTTCAGATACATTCCTGAGTAAGGGTAATAACATATTCCCTACAGTAGCGCTTTTTGAGGTGTTTCACAGGAATGTTATTCCCTTGTATTTGTTAGGTATTAGACAATTCCCTACAGTAGCATTTTTTCATTCAAATAAGCTTGGATACCTACATTGGTATAAAGGGTTAAAAAAATCCATAAATTACAAGTCATATTACATATATCGGTAAACCCCGTTGAAATTATGTCTAAAATTTACAATGATTTTTAAAATTATTTAAAAATATAAATTTATAATATTAATTATATTAATATTTTTTATATAAATTTAAAAATTATTTTATATTCCCCCAACCAAACATTATTAACTTACATTCCTGTCAATTAAATCCAGTAATATATCAAGTAATGATATATTCTAATAATCTTATTCTCAAAGGTAATCATCTTTTCCGTGAACCAAACTCACCTTAAAAGTAACAGAAAATTCCTACTCTTCGTATGAGGTGGTGTTGAGCGTGCATTGGGTGATGCTTACTTTGACTAAAATATAAACAATTCCCCTTTTCCAAAGGCAAAGGTTTTGGTGTTAGTTTATACTCTCTCACTAGTAATTAGCTTCCTTAATCTTTCAAATATCTTACCACCGTGAGTTTGAGATTGAAAAGACAAAACAAAACCTAGCTTGATGAAGAAGGCATTGAACATGGGATGACCAATTGGAAACAGGTAGGGTTGAGTTGAGCCAGTGAGAGAGAAAAGAAGGGATGTGGAGGGGCTTAAAGGATTTAGAATCTGTGGGTGAGTGGAATTGGTAAACACCGAAGAGAATAATTTGAATGAGTGCATGCATGTGGAAGGTCTGGATAAAGTTATATGGACCACTCGCATTTCAGTTCTATATAAACCCCCCTGTGCTGCTACACTGCTTCACACACCAACCAAACCAAACCAAAAACTAGACATGTTCTAATGTTCACTTGTCTGATTCCAGCTTCAACAAGCTGTTTTTGGTGGGAAAATGAGCTAAATAATCTGTTTCTTATGTTAGAAAAAAAGGGGTTTGGGGGTAAGGGAGATGACAGAAGAGAGTGAGCACCTAGGGTACTTTCTTGCATTTTCATGCTTGAAGCTCTGAGTGCTCACTCTCTATCTGTCATCCACTTCTCTCTCTTCTTTCTTTACAATCTTATGCATGCATGAATCTGTATGTAATGATTTTTGTGTTTATTTTGCATGGATTTACCGACCAATTACTCAGATTGTGTTCTTTCTTTGTTAACACCAGACGCAAAGTTGATTGTCTCTCCAATCAAATGCAGAACTGTGATCAGACCAACACTCGTGGAGACATGGACCAGAACACTAGGGATACAATCCATGGGCGAATTTCGGTCGGGATGTTCTCGTGTGCTGATCACCATGACCATGCGAACAAGTTTGCAAGTATAATTACATGTACAATCACATATAATACATATTTGAATTATTGTAATTTAAATCAAATCAGTACAAAATAAAATTAGACTAAAATTAAAATTATATCTAGCATAGAGAGATCTAAATTTAAAACATATTTAAGAGATAATTCACGCCTCAGTAGCAGCGAAACTTGATATTGATTTTTTAATAGATCTTATATAATATAAAATTTCAACGGTAAGTTTTTTTGTGTGTGTGTTTTAATACATAATTAATGAAAAAACTTAAAATAATTAAAATATTCAAAAAAAGAAGGGGTCTAATGGGTTATTTAAAAGTTTCAAAGGGCCAAATGATAAATTTTCAAAATTTGAGGGGCATTCAAATATTTGAAGGGACCTAGTTATAATTTTAGAAAATTTAAAAGGTCAAAGGATGAATTTTTAAAATCTAGAGGGCGTTGCCTCCATATATCCTCGCTAAGTTTCTCCTCTGCACACACCGTAATTATTCAATTATCATTTATTAGATCTATATTTGAGGGGTATTTTATTTTTCAAAACTTATCAAATAATTAATTCATCCTCTCTGCGGATAGATTATTAGTTGAATTTTATTCACTATGTTATCCCTGATTCAAGCAATTCGAATCGTTTATCTTTAAATAATTGTATAATAATTATCCACCCATTAATTACATGTAAGAAAGAGGTCATGATTCACCTTAAAAAAATTAAGATGAACGATTTTGATTGCTTGGGACCACGGATGATGTGACGAATAAGGTTCACCTAATAATTTTCCCATGAAAGATATACTCGATAATCATCGAAGTCTGTATTTTAATTTCTATTTTAAATACCACTTAAGGACACTTCAAAGGGGTAAAAATCCTTTGTCTCTTTATGGTGTATCTTCCCATGGCTCCTATTGAAATTTTCTAAAAAATTAAATATTAAAGCATAACCCTTATTTTCTATATCTTAAACTCTAAACCTTAAAAAATACACCCTCTCATAATTCCTTAAACCCTAACCACAACCCCTAACATTAAACCCTAAACTCTCTAATTTAAAATAGAAGCACAAATAAAAGTATATGAAAGAAGTAAACCATTTACACCCACTCCAAAGCATACCATAAAACAAACTATTTAAAATATATTTTTTAATATTTTATTTAAATTTTAATTGTTTTATATTTTATATTAGAACAAAATTATATTATATATATTTGATAGGTTAGAAGTCATATTATTCAAAATATATTATCATATATATAACATGTCATCATTGTTAGATTTTTAACGATCCAGTTATCATGGTGGTTAAAAAATAAGCTATTAGTTAAAAAGATATAGGTTAAGAGCTAAATTTATCCCAAAAAAAATAAGGGTCAAAATGATAAAAATTTATAAACACTAAAGGTTAAAATTATGTTTATGCTTAATATATATCCAATCCTTGTGTAAAGAATTACTATTTGATGTACTATAAATTAAGTTGATAATTTTAATTTTAATTTTTTAATGATAACAATATAATCTAAATTACTAACGATAAATATATATACATTTGATATGTCTATATAATATATAAATTTATTATTTAATATATTATCGGTGTAAAAAAATATACAAACATGACTATTTAAAACTTTGAAACATAAATTTTTAATTATAAAAATTATAATTATAATTCTCAAATCATAAATTTTAAACTCTAATCCTAAAACTTAACTTACAAACTTTAAACCTTAAACTAAATATCTAAATTCTAAAATAAACTTATTTGCGGAAAAAAAAATTCAACATCAACACGTCAAATATTTTTCTAATATATAATATTTATTTACATCAAAGATTATATTAAAGAGTAGTTATTCCATTCATCAGCGAGGAAAACAAAAATTTTCAACAATCGTCTTAATTTTAAGATTTAAAAATTTTATTTAAGATTTAAAAAATTATGCGTAGATATTTAAAATTTAAGGGTTGTAATTAGAATTTAGGGTATAAAGTTAAAATCTAGAGTTTATAAATTAAAACATATATCCTTAACGTATTATCGTATAACTCAAATTATAACATTTAAACTCTAAACCCTAAATTTTAACTATAATCGCTAATAAATGCTAAACCCTAAGTTAAATCTTATAAATCTAAACTACTCGTAGAAACCTTTTGTTTTCGACCCTCGAAGAATATATGTGTTTTCTAGAGATTCTTGATTGTACACCATTGAAGAAGAAAATGACAGATTGATTCTCATAAATCTACTGAGTCATGCCCTTTCCAGATAAACTGCTTTTGACTGTGATTTTCCACTTCCACCATGAAAAGGCAAAATCAAACAACACATGGCTGGGTTTGAGACAGCACAGGGCAAGCCGAAGACATAAAGATATACCCAATCTGAAGAAACAGCTGCTTGCCGAAAGGGGAATGAAGGATACTTAGAATGTTGACCTGACACCACTGTTTTCGTGAAATTGTAATTTTAGGTCGACCGGAGGGATGAAATTTTAGGGTTGAGGGATAAAACATAAAATTTTAAAAATAAAAGAGCCAAATTTATATAAAAAAAATAAATTTAATTTTTTTTTTTACCCTATATAGTTCCGTCCATGATGACGGGATTGTTTTAACGTGAGAAGGTAGATTCCTACACAATTTCTTATAAAATTATAATAATATATATTTTTAATTTATTTGGTTAATAAGAATATTAATTTATCAACAGGGTTGATCCAAGTGGTAAGTAACTTAGTTCTGTTTAAACAAGTCTCAAATTCAAGACTGTGTGTACGTAAAAATCCTTGTCAGAAGATTCACCCACCAAAGCTAAGTATATGACATGGGTCGGTCTGAATTAGTCAGGACCAGACTTTGAAACCAGAAGAGCAATTAAAAGAATAAAAATACTAATTTTATATAAATTATTATCCAATCAATAAAATTAAATTTTAAGATTTAAAATTTAAAATATAGTGTTTAATTACAAACGTTAAAACTAAAAAAAAAAATTCTTCCTATGATTTTCTATTTATCAAAAAAATTAAAAGATCAAAATTTAAAATTTTTGCAGGGTTTGATTCTAGTTTAACTTTTTTCTTTCTTTAACAAGTTATTTTCAAGAGTAAAATTATATTATAAGTCATTCTCGTCATGTTATTTATGAGAATAATTAATTAAAAGTATCTATTTAATTATTTTCTTTTCACCCATAACTTTTATCAAGTAAATCTTCACTTGATAAAAAAATATTTTAAAATTTAATTTATAATAAATATTAGTAAAAATTCATTTGATAAAAATGATAAGATAAAAAATAATTAAATAGATGTCTTTCGATTGATTAGTCTTATAGATGACGTGATAAAACTTACTCATAATATAATTTTCTCTAAAGTAGGGTATACCTATGTTCCACGTGTTTAAACTGGCTTTTATGTTAGATTCGTGTTGACATTTAATTCCCTATGATTAGTCTAACCAAAAGGGTGATCTACACGGGTAAAAATCATCTGTCTCTTTATCGTGCATCTTTTTATATCTCTATTGAAATTTTAAAAAAAAATTATATTTTCAACCCTAACCCTTATTTTTTATATCCTAAACCCTACGCCTTAAAAAATACATCCTATTTATGATTCTCTAAACCCTAACCACAAACCTTAATCTTAAACTCTGAACCCTCTAATTTAAAACGAAAGCATGAAAGAAGACATGAGAAAGAAGAAGACGATTTCTACCTGATCGACGCGACATTAATATTCTAAGTGTCTAATTACAGTATTTTAAATTTTTGTTATAGTTTATGGACTTTTCATGTCATTAACCCATAGTTTTGAAAGCTGCGTCTGGTGCTGGAGAAATGGTGGAATATCCCCCTACATCTCTCCTCTTCCCGTCTTGAAAGGGAAAGTTGATCGCCATAATTAATATCTGTCCACTGCCAGAATGGGGAAAGTTTATAATTCAGTAGGTTCTCTGCCCACCCCAGTCCTACTGCAGTATTCTTAGTACAATAAATAAGTAAAAGTGGTAAAGTAGGTCATGATCCACTAGGGAAATTTTTAAATAAAAAGATACCAACATGGAAAAATGGGATCCAAATGAACTTTTTAAACCCTAAAATTACTACACTTATAAATAATTAATTTTATAAAATAAAATATTAAATTTTTAAATAAAACCAATGTTCTAATTATAGCAATGTGAGTGAAGTAAATTGAATCAAAAGGGTTGACCTTATCATAGATTTTTGCAATATTGATTTAAATTAATCAATCGATGAGTTAAATAAAAATGGTTAAACAAAAAAAAACTTAACTTATTATAAATCTTATTAATAGTAAAGATTTTCGTATAAATATTTTTTGGATAAAATATGTGTTTTATTTATCCAAGAAGTAGAAAACTACTACAGTCAATCAAAGAAACATTAAAGTCCTATATATTATTGGTATCCCCACTCTATACAAAGCTTAGAGTAAAGTTTATCGTTACTATCTATGTATCTAGTATGTAACTTAATGCAAACAATAGATCTAATAGAGTTAACTATATCATCTTCACTTTGACATGTACCTGAGAAAAGACGACGGTTCTTCTCACGCCATATAAGATAAATATGACAATTCCAAGCTATTTTTAAAATGAAAACAACCAAAGACTTTCCTTTGAGTTGAGTTGATGCCCATTGGATCTCATCATCCCAATTTCCTATCCTCTTTGTTTGCAAACACATACTTAACACTCGCCTACAAATCCTTTTGGAAAAATAACATTCAAAAAATAAATGCCCTCGACTTTCCAAATTATCCTGACAAAATAATCATCAGTTTGTACAAGACCAAATTGCAATAGACGAGCACGCATAGGGAGTCTGTCAAGAATGGCCATCCATGCTATGGTTGAATGCTTTGGCACATGAGAAGGATACCGGATCAGCTTATGCCATTGCACTTTATTGCTAACCTCTCGAATGTGATCCCAAATCCAAGAGTGCGTCAATGTTTGCCAGTTGTCAACTCCAACAAAAATGTGTCGAAACTCATCTCTAATCTTTAGCAACTTCTTTATAATCCAACTAAAGTAAGTTTTACTTTCGATTGCCCAAAAATTCACCCCTTTAAATAGATTTTCGTATAAATAGATTTAAACATAAAATTAATATTTTAATTATATTTTTTTACGTTATGTTTTTAAAGTTTTATTAAAATAATCCTTATCGTTTTAAAGATAATCTGAAATTTCTTTTATCATATAATTAAAATATAACATGTGATATATTTTTTTTAATTTCTTTTATATTTTAGAATATTATAAAAATTTTATTGAAGAAAAATTCTAAAATTTCTAAAATCTCAAAGCCCTTCTAGTCTTAAATTTTTGATATTTTATAATAAAAATTTAGGATATAGATTTAAAGATTTAGGAATAACAACAAATAACATTAATAATGATTTTTTAACGATAGAAGAAAAAAAACGAAATCCGAAAATTATAATAAACTTTGAGGATTTTTCATATAAAAAGTAGAGATACTAAGTTTTTTTTTTAAAAAAAAAATTAAAATCTATCTGGTATCAAAATCTAATATAATTATCGCAAATCGAAAGGTATTCTTTCGCGTGATTATGATGTAGATTAAGATCGGGTGATCGCACCAAAGCGATTTGAGTGCCTCATTACATCAAACAGGAAGCGTGCATGAATTGGCGAAATAAAATACAAGAAGAAGAAGGAGAAGAAGATGAGTTTGTCAGTACTTTACGCAAGTATCAAATCAGTGGTATTGTGTAGATTGATTGAGGCCAGGGAATGTAGCATTTGAAGGAGTGGTCAGGATTGTACATCAGATTATTCTCATCAGCCTCAGGATTTCTTTAAACAAAAGCAGAGATACTTTAGACTGCTTTTGCGCCGTGGGGAGGAGCTGTTGCCTTGACATGCGTTCAGATGAGAAGGTGGTCACCACGAAAGGGAGGAAAATAGATTTTTAATAGTTAATATATAATTTTTTTAAAATTATATTCGAATTTTAAGTTTTTAGAGATGATCGTTCACTTTTAATCCATTTTTTAATCCTAACATGAGTGAATTAAGATTTTAGGTTTTAAAATACAAAAGTCCATTTAATAAACGAATTAGTTGATGGAATTGATTTTTCGATTAATGATTAATTTTAAGGATTTAGTTATTGGTTAATTCAATTTAAATCCGTTAATTAACTGAAGTTATTATATATTAAATATTATATATATTACATATATTCAATATTAGTTATCGAATTTTTAAAAATTATAAATGGTAATTAATTTTTTATATTATAAAATAATCATTAAATTTACACAAATTAGCTAAAAATAAAAGTTTAATGACTAAAATATCATTTTAGTACAATTTAGTGATCTATTGTATAAATTATCCAAAAAAATTTCAATAAATTTTGGTTAATTCAAAAATTGACCGAATTAACCGAAATAATTTCTATTTGGTTAATTCGATTGTGCTAATTCAGTTTGATTGATGGTTAAAATTCTAAAAATTTAGATTAACCGAAATAATTTCTCTTTTTGTTCTATGCTCACCCTAGTCCATCATTCCTAGTACAATACTAGTAGGTTAGGTCTTCTACAGTATACAAAAGGCACCCAAGATGTAAGGATGTTGTAATAAATAATAAAAGTCTTGTGAATGAAAAAATATATAAAACTTCTGTCATTAATTTAAAATTTTGATTTGATTCGGTTATAAATTTTGTTAGATTTAAGTCTCAGAATTTGTAGCGACTAATTTTTTATAGGTAATCTTTGAATATGAAATTATTTGCACGATGTATCTTTAAATATTGACATTCATTTTAAATTATCTATGCACTTTTAAAGTATTTTAATTTTATTTTTGAACTATGAGTCTCATTTTAAATCAATCTTTAAAGTTCTAAATATTTTAATTTTAACCCTTAATTATCAGTATATTTTCAAAATATTCCATGTTAATAAAACCGTTACAAAATTTTAACTGTTATTTAAACATTGATATGCATTTTATAATAATATGATATGACATAAACGAACTATTGAGAAAAAATTAGAATGCTCAGAAATTTGTGGACCAATTTATAATTAGAATCATAATTTAGGAATAACATTCTAAAGTTTTAGAATTAAGATAGAGACCCTTAAAATAAATTTAAAATTTTAAAATTAATTTAAAATCATAATCTGAAGATGTACGGTACCATTAACTCTTAAATTTGTGACCATAAATGAATATGATTGTAATCATAAGGTCGGAATAAAAATCTTCTATCTCTTTTTTATGTATCCTTTTGTGTCTCTGTTAATTTTTTTTAAAATTAAATTTTAAACCATGACCCTAATTTTCTATATCATAAACCCTAAACCCTAAACCTTACACCTTAGAAAATATACACTGCCTCTAATTTCTTAAATATTAACCACAACCTTAAACCTTATCCCCTAATTTAAAACGAAAACACAAATAGATATCTAAGAAATATAAAACAAAGAGATAAAGGTGAGATAGTAGGGTACTTTACGCTAGTATCAAACAATGCTAAATGGCAATGGAGATTGAACAAGGGAATGTAGTAAATTCGAAGGAGTGGATGGGGGATTTACAGCATGATTAAGGAACATTTTTTTTTTGTCTTTTAGTGTAATTATATATTTTAAAACTAAAAATTTAAAAATTATATTTTAATTTTAAATTTTATATTTTAAATTCTAAATTAAAAAAAAACAAATTTTGCCTCATCTGAACCCTAACCTGGAGAAATTATTATATAGATCGGTTTTACCACGTCATTCATAGTCCCTATTCACTAAAAATTGGACAACTAATTTTTATTTTTCATGTCACTTTTTTATTAATTAATCTTTATCTAACCACCACTACTTATTAACATGTCACTAAAAAAGTGAAGATTTACTCTTAGAAAAAATGACATGAAAAATATAAAACTTAGTTGTCCAATTTTTAGTGGATAAGGACCATGTATGACGTAATGAAACCGGTCCATATAATAATTTTTCACTAACCTGAGACATACGTAGAGGCACCTAAAGAAAAGATTTTTACTCATATTAAGTTATTCTGAGGTGCAAATCATTTGTCCTTTTGGTGTCTTACTTTAAATTATTGAGTTTATGACGTAAAGTTAATCATTGTGGCTAGAGTCTAGAAAATTATATTTTTTAAGGTATAAAATTTAGGATATAGAAAATTAGAGTTAGAACCTAAAATTTATTTTTAATAATTTTTAGTAGGGACATGAAAGAAAGCATGATTAAACCCAAAATTCAAGTTTTTTTAATATTCTAATACTAAAATATTAAATTTTAAGTCTTAACTCTAAATTTTAAACTTTAAAAATATACACTACCTTAAGTTTTCTAAACCCTAATTTTTTTTTCCGTGAGGCAGAAAAGTAATATAAGATTTCTACTCTTCATATATATGATGCGGTGTTGAGCGTGCATTGGGTGATGCTTACTTTGACTAAAATATAAACTGCTTTGTTTATACTCTCTCCACTAGTACTTAGCTTCCTTAATCTTTCCAATATCTTACCACCGTGAGTTTGAGATTGAAAAGACAAAACAAAACCTAGCTTGATGAAGAAGGCATTGAACATGGGATGACCAATTGGAAACAGGTAGGGTTGAGTTGAGCCAGTGAGAGAGAAAAAAGAAGGGATGTGGAGGGGATGAAATGATTTAGAATCTGTGGGTGAGTGGAATTGGGAAAGACCGAAGAGAATAATTTGAATGAGTGCATGCAGGTGGAAGGTCTGGATAAAGTTATATGGACCACTCGCATTTCAGTTCTATATAAACCCCCCCGTGCTGCTACACTGCTTCACACACCAACCAAACCAAACCAAAAACTAGACATGTTCTAATGTTCACTTGTCTGATTCCAGCTTCAACAAGCTGTTTTTGGTGGGAAAATGAGCTAAATAATCTGTTTCCTATGGTAGAAAAAGGGGTTTTAGGGTAAGGGAGATGACAGAAGAGAGTGAGCACCTAGGGTACTTTCTTGCATTTTCATGCTTGAAGCTCTGAGTGCTCACTCTCTATCTGTCATCAACTTCTCTCTCTTTACAATCTTATGCATGCATGAACCTGTATGTAAGGATTTTTGTGTTTATTTTGCATGAATTTACCGACCAATTCCCCAGATTGTGTTCTTTGTTAACACCAGACACAAAGTTGATCGTCTCTCCAATCAAATGCAGAGCTGTGATCAGACCACCACTCGTGGAGACATGGACCAGAACACTAGGGATACAATCATGGGCGAGTTTCGGTCGGGATGTTCTCGTGTGCTGATCACCATGTGAACAAGTTTGCATGTATAATTACATGTACAGTTACCTATAATACAAATGGTTAAAAGAACGGTTGTTGTTCATAGAGGTCACGGGTTTGAGCATCATCAATGCTAGCTACTACTATAATCACTATTAACTTATTCAAAAAAAATCAAATCAGTACAAAATAAAGTTAGACAAAAATTAAAATTATATCTAGCCAATAAATAAAGAGATTTAAACCGAAAACATATTTAAGACGGCAGAACTTGACATTTAATTTTAAGAGGATTAACTAGAGTTTTTATTAATAGATCTTATATTTGATACAAAATTTAGATGGTAAATTTTTCTATCGTGTTTTTTAATACATAAATATATATTAATGAAAGAATTTAAAGAAATAATTTAAAATATTCAAAAATTTTGAAGGGACATAATGGGATTTTTAAAATTTTCAAAGGGCCAATTGATAAACTTCTAAAATTTTGGGGGAATTCTATTTGAAGGGACTTACTTATATTTTTAGAAAATTTAAAAGGTTAAATGATCAATTTTTAAAATTTAGGGGTGTTGCCTCCGCATGTCTTCACCATTTGACATTGATCGCTCAATCAATACTTTGCTGGCATCGTTGATGCTCGAATCCGTGACCTCTAGGAACAATAATTGTTCTTTTAATCACTTAGGCTAGAGGACTCATGCTCAATTATCATTTATTAGATCTATATTTGAGGGGTGTTTTAGCTTTCAAAATCTTATCAAATAATCAATTCATCCTATCTATAAAAAGAGAGATTATATCATAGATCTTGTTCAACATATTATCTGTGGTCTATGCAATCAGATTCGGTACCTAATGATTTTTATAAACGAAACTTATTACTAATAATATATAATCAATCCTTGTATAAGAAAAAATATTTTATGTAAGTAAATTTTAGAGACCAAAATGAAAACAATGACAAGTTGAAGAACTAAAAGATAATTTACCCTTTTATTTATAGTAATAGACTAATAGTCTATTAGAAGTTAGAACTTGAAGACACATTGGCCAAGCCGGGGCGAGAATCTCAGACTCTTCTCTTCCTTTTTCTCCACTCAGAGAGAAACTGGTGAGTCAAATTCTCTTAAACTTAAGCAAAAGAGAATCCATTCTCGAAAATCTTCTCCTTCCTTTTCCTTTTAGATATCTTCAACTTGGTCTGATGAAATGATTCTGCTCTTCCCACGTCAAATGGCTTGATGAACAACTTTTTTGTCTGGAATATATTTGGAAAGAGCAAAAATCTTGTAACTTTTTTATGTATTATTTTGTACCTCCCGTTAAAATTTTTTAAAAAATTGAATTTTAAATCATAACCTTAATTTTTTATATTCTAAACCCTAAAAATATACTCTACCCTAATTCCCTAAACCCTAATCACAACCTCTAACCTTAAACCCTAAATATTATACCCTAAACCTCTAATTTAAAGCGAATGCACAAATGGATGCATGAGAAAGAGGTAGACGATTTGTGCCCATTGAAAATATATAAAGAAGTCATGATATTAAATTCAAAGTTGAATGTCAATTTTTTTGTTTTAAGACAGAATCGTCTCAGACTTTTTCGGAACCTAAACGAAAATTCAAAAATAGATTCTTATAAAACGAAAATACAAGTCAATATTTTATCTAACATATTATTTTTATTATTTTATTGAAAAAACATCTTAAATATAATTAAAATAATAAAATAGAATCACTAATTTAAAAGATTACCAAAACTAAAAAATAAAACTCTGAAAAGGGATCATGTTGCTCTCCCTTTCGAAACGACACCGTTCTAAGATGTTTCTGGTTTGTTCATCTTTTAAAAGATTAAATTTGTTAAATATAGAAAAGGAGGCAGCTAAGGTAAAGAGAAGCCAGACATGACAAAGTAAAGAGGGCAGACTGCACGTTACACACCCAAGAATAAAGCATAATCACAACGGCAGATAACATTATTTTAAAACCCGGATTATATCATCGACCCTTTTCGTCATGTTATTTGTAATCTATATAATCAAGTCCGTTCATTTTAAGTATCTACTTAATAACTACCCATTTATTAATTACATATAGTAAAGAGATGATTCATTTTAAAAAATATAAGATGGATAAATCTAATTGGTTAGAACCACGGATAATGTGGTGAAAAAGATTCATGATATAATTTCTCCCTCAGAATAAAAATCCACATTTTTAAAAATGAAACAAATTAAACAAAGATCTAAAAGTATGCATTTAGTTAATTCGGTTTGATTAATTTGGTCAGTGAACAAACTGAATTAACTATAATTCAATTAATCTAAATTTTTAGAATTTTAACCATCAATCGAACTGAATTAGCATAACCGAATTAACCAAACAGAAATTATTTCGGTTAATTCGGTCAATTTTTGAATTATCCAAAATTTATTGAAAATTTTTTGGATAATTTATACAATAAACCACTAAATTGTACTAAAATGATATTTTAGTCATTAAACTTTTATTTTAGTTAATTTGGTGTAAATTTAATGATTACTTTATAATATAAAAAAATAATGACCATTTATAATTTTTAAAAATTCGATAACTAATATTGAATATATGTAATATATATAATATTTAATATATAATAACTTCAGTTAATTAACGGATTTAAATTAAATTAACCAATAACTAAATCCTTAAAATTAATTGTTAATCGAAAAATCAATTCGATCAACTAATTCGTTTATTAAATGGACTTTTGTATTTTGAAACCTAAAATCTTAATTCACTCATGTTAGGATTCAAGGATGGATTAAAAGTGAACGATAATCTCTAAAAACTTAAAATTCGTATATAATTTTAAAAAATTATATATTAACTATTAAAACTCTATTTTCGTCCCCGAAAGGAAATGAGTGGTGACCACCTCCTCATCCGAACGCATGGAAAGGCAACAGCTCCTCCCCACGGCGCAAAAGCAGGTTAAAGTATCTCTGCTTTTGTTTAAAGAAATCCTGAGGCTGATGAGAAGAATCTGATGTACAATCCTGACTACTCCTTCAAATGCTACATTACCTGGCCTCAATCAATCTACACAGTACCACTGATTTGATACTTGCGTAAAGTACTGACAAACTCATCTTTTTCTCCTTGTATTTTATTTCGACAATTCATGCACGCTTCCTGTTTGATGTAATGAGTCACTCAAATCACTTTGGTGCAATCACACAATCTTAATCATACTCACATAGGAACACTAAGAGAAAGAATACCTTTCCATATCCGATAATTATATTAGATTTTGATACGAGATTAATTTTAAATAAAAAAACTTAATATCTCTAATTTTTATATGAAAAATTCTCAAAGTTTATTATAATTTTCGGATATCTCTTTCTTTCTTCTATGTTAAAAAATCATTATGAAAAATTCTCAAAGTAATACATTACTAGCAGCGGTGTTTGTGGTCCAAACGCCACAGTAAAATAACTCAACAGTGGCGTTTTCAATAAAAACAACACTAATATAGGGAGATATTGAGGCGTTTATAGGAAAAAACGCCGCTATAATACATGGCAATTGCGGCGTTTTTTTGTAAAACATAGCTATAGTACATCATTTGTAGCGCCGTTTCTTATATAAATGCCACTATAGATATAGATGAAGAGAAACGACGTCGTTTGTGAAGAAAACGCCGCTATAAATGATGTACTATAGCGGCGTTTCCTTCACAAACGTCGCTAAAGATAACGAACTATAGTGACATTTAACATATAAAACGCCGCTAAAGATAATGTACTATAGCGACGTTTTACAGGAAAAAACGCCGCTGTTATTTGTGGCGCTTGTTTCAACGGCATTTCTTGCGACGTTTTTCTATGCACCACTGAGTCTTTAAGCGGCGCTTATAAACGCCGGTAGAGACCTAAAAAAACGCCGCTGTAAAACTGTTTTGCTGTAGTGCATTTTTAAATCTCTAAATCTATATCCTAAATTTTTATTATAAAATATCAAAAATTCTTAATTTTTATTATCCTCATGTTGTCGACTACCACCCTATTCATCTTTTTTTTAATCATTAGACATTCATTGATCGACAAGTCTACTATCCTTGCTTTAATTTTTGAAATTATAAATATCAAATCTTTAAATCTCATAGCTCATAATCTATTATCGTCGCAAATCATCATAATCACTTTTAATTGTATGGGTTTGACGAAAAAGTGAAAGATCGATGGTAATTGAATCCGCAATCGAAATTTTTTTTTTAAGATTAAAGTTTTGAGATTTTAAAAATTTTAAAATTTCTTAAATACAATTTTTATAATATTCTAAATATAAAAGAAACTAAAAATGGATCCATGTTATATTTTAATTATATGATAAAATAAATTCAATAATCATTCACAGATTGATTTAAAACGATAATAACTATTCTAACAAAAAAAACTTTAAACATCTACCGCAGAAAATATATAATTGAAATATTTATTTTATGTTTAAATATATTTATACAAAAATCTTTACTATTAATAAGATTTATAATAAGTTAAGTTTTTTTTAATCATTTTTATTTAATTTATTGATTGATTAATTTAAATCAAATACTGCAAAGACTTATTAAAAGATCAACCCTTTCGATTTAATTTACTTCACTCACAACATTATAATCAAAATATCTGATTTTATTCAAAAATTTAATATCTTATTTTATAAAATTAATTATTTTTAAGTGCAGTAATTTTAGGGTTAAAAAAGTTCATTTGGATCCCATTTTTCCATGTTGGTATCTTTTTATTTAAAAATTTCCCTAGTGGAGCCTGACCTAATTGACTACTTTTATTTATTTATTGTACTAAGAATACTGCAACTGGGTGGGCAGAGAACTTAATGAATTATAAACTTTCCCCATTCTGGCAGTGGACATGTAGTACTTATGGCGATCAACTTTCCCTTTCAAGACTGGAGGAGGAGAGATGTAGGGGGATATTCCACCATTTCTACGGAGGTGAATAAGATCGGGTACCTGGTTAATTTAAATAATATTAATCCCAGTTTCGGTTTCGGTCATATCGAATCTTAAATTTTAAGAATCAGTTTCGTTATTGGTGGGTACCGGTTCTAATATTGGGTACCCGGTTAATTAATTTATTCTTAAAAAAAATAAATAATTGGAGCAAAAAAATTTCAACCACCAATAATAATATTAAATAATAAAATTAGAATATTGTAGACTTAAAATTAAAGTTTTAAAACTAATAATACTAATAATATTCATACATAAAGAGAGTTTAATAAGAAAAATAAACAAAAGAAACCCAATACCTGATATTTGGTATTGGTCCCGGTACTACTGGGTACCCACTGGATACCAGGTCCAAAAAATCAAGATTCAGTCTCGGTCCCGATTATGAACAGGACCTAAATTTTAGATCCAGTCCCGGTCTCACCGAAACTAATACTAGATAAAAATCCACCAAATCTTACCGGATTCGATACCTTACTCGGGGATTTTGCTCGCCCCTAGTTTCTGCAGCACCGGACGCAGATTTGAAAAGTATGGGGTAATTACATGAAAACTCCATAAACTATGACAAAAATTCCAAATTAGTCACAGAATATTTTAAAATACTATAATTAAACCCCCAGAATATTGATGTCGTGTCGTTCACCCTTTTGGTTAGACTAACCATAGGGAATTAAATGTCAAAACGAATCTAACACAAAAGCCAGTTTAAACACGTGGAACATAGGTATACCCTATCTCAAGATAAATTATATTATTTGTCATTTTCACCACGTCATTTATAGATTAACAAATCAAAAATATTTGTTTAATTATTTTTATCAAGTGAATTTTCACTAATATTTACTGTAAATTAAGTTTAAAAACAATTTTTACAAAGTGAAGATTCACTTGATAAAAACGATGAGAAAAAAAATAATTAAATAGATATTTTTAATTGGTTAATCTCATAAATAACGTAACAGAAATGACCCATAATAATAAGACAAAAGATAAACTAGAATCAAACCCTGTAAAAATTCCAAATCTTAATCTTTGAAGTTTTTTGATAAATAGAAAATCATAGGAAGAATATTTTTTTAGTTTTAACATTTTGTAATTAAACACTGTATTTTAAATTTTAAATCTTAAAATCTAATTTTTATTGATTGGTAATAATTTATGTAAAATTAATATTCTTATTAACTAAATAAAAAATATATTATTATAATTTTATAAGAATTTGTATAGGAATCTACCACACACACATATTCTTCTGTTCTTGGTCGCAAGTCTTCAAGGGTAGAAAACAAAAGGTTTATACGAGTAGTTTAGGTTATGAGATTTAATTTAAGGTTTAGAATTTAAAAGTTATGTTCTTTGGTGATGGTTAAAATTTAGAGGTTAGGGTTTAAAGGTTAAGTATTAGATTATAAGATAATACGTTAAAGGTTTAAGTTTTAACCTATAAACCTTATATTTTAACCTTACATTAAATTCTAATTATAAACACTAAATTCTAATATCTAAATATTATATTAAATTTCTAAATCTTAAAATTAAGACGTTTGTTGAAAATTTTGTTATCATCACTAATGAATGGAATAATTACTCTTCAATATAATTTTTGATGTACAATAAACATTATATATTAAGAAAAATATTTGATGTGTTGGCGGTGAAAAAAATATTTAGAGTTTAGATATTTAGTTTAAGGTTTAAAGTTCATAATTTATAAAAGAAAAGATTAAGTTTTAGATATTTAGTTTAAGGTTTAAAATTTATAATTTATGTTTTACGATTTAGAATTTAGAGTTTAAGATTTATGATTTAAGAATTAAAATTTTATGATTAAAAATTTAGATTTTAAAGTTTTAAATGGTAATTCATAATATATCTCTCTCTCTATCGTCAATAATTTAAGTATTATCAAAATTAAATGGTCTCAATAATAAAAAAAAATAATGTTTATGTTAAATTATTTGAATTTGAATAGTATAATTTGTAATTGTTTCGTGAATTATCTAAATTAAAAAAAAAATTAATAATTTTATTGCTAACACTTGTCTTCCCTACTATTACGAGTTTTTGCTCTCGTGGTGGTATTTTATCAAGATTGCTTATTTTGTCTATCCCTCTCATGGAGGTTTGGCGTAAAATCAAATTATCAAAGGATCGCTTCAATACTATTTGTCATGAGGTCATTATCCTCTTTTAAAAAACATGTTTAATAAAATGTTAAACGCTACTATTTATATATCTCAATACCTTCGGGTTTTTTTCGATGTAAAATTAATACTTTATTTTTTTCAGGCGTGACACTTCCTATTAACATTTGCTTGCTGGAGAAGTTGTTGCAAGTCAGCTCGGTCAATGTACAAACATTTTGTCACTGAGAATATACATTTGAAACCCTGTGGAGATGCAATAGGCATTAAGCATAGAATGATTTTCTCTCCATGTATACGAGTGAATATCTGATTTATTGAAGACGCATGAAATTATATATTGTCGGAATCTTTGATTTTTAACTATTCGTACAAATTCTAGTTTTATCCTAACAATCCAACTGATTGGATCACAGCTTTTCAATTAAGTCCTTTTCTATTCTTCTAACATGGCATTTGTTGAGTCTGGCTTGTCTTGAGTGACTTGGTTTAGATTCCTCTGTTCCGGAAGGATGCTGTAACTTATGCCCAACTCCTCCAGAATTCGATTCAATTCGATGATCAAATCGGTTCTCCGCTTCTTCCTCTCCCCATACTCCTGGAAATTCATTCTATGAATACAATGGAGAGCCATCTTCAACTTGTTGTCGTTCCCGATCTCTGTCACGACCACAAGGTGTCTAGGATTCCACAAGGCACCATTGGCCTCCAGATGCCTGGTTCAGACATGACAGCACAGATGCAGAGACCAACATGTTCCATTAAACATAATCTTACATGAAATGTAGCAAGGATGAATCTAACACATAACTTACTTCTTTATGTCTTTCTTCAGCTTGCCTATGGTTTCAGCTGGTGTCTTAGAATCAATACAGAACTCTATGTCCTCACCCATATCAGGGCTTCGGTAATAGTTGCCGATAGGCTTCGAATACAAGACCGAGTTCGGGTAGTACACCTTTTCATTATTGTGCTTCAGAAAGGTGGTGGTTAAAATATTTATCTCCTCAACCATCATCTGTTGGTTACCGAGTAATAAAGCATAGTTAGTAACTTTGTATAATTTAGTAATCTTCCCCTTCCACCAGAAATGCATATGTTAGAATGTTACCTGAGCACCATCGACCACGCAACGATCGCCAACATCAAACGGATGCATCACGAATACGAATATGACGACTTGAAATATGGTCTTGCAGGTTTCTCCAAACAAAAAGGCTGCAATTACAAGAAGCACTCTTGTGGTTGCAGTTCCCACCAAGAGAAGCCATATGATAAAAGTGACCACTATCAAGATTGCTGAGACAAGTTTATCCAATTGTTCTAAAGCCTTTTTGGTGTCGAACAAAGTGAGTGTTAGTGCTCGTCGTTCCTTGAAAACCTCGATCTGTTCGAAATAACAGAAAACAGACATGTTAAACAAGAATCCCTACAAACTTGTTAGAGTTTCATATAGTGATCTTAGTCTTACCACCCAGTTTTTGAAACTTTTCCTGTCAATCTTCCCAGTATTCGATCCTTCAAACAATGGAAACAAAAGATCCACCTCCTCTTTAGTCATGAACCTTACAAGGTCATCCTCGTCGATGTAACTGATCATAAAGACACTATAGTTAATAAAATGGCAGGAAAAACAGAATCAACAGAAACATCATGGAATGCTGGTTTTCGGACCGGTTATGTGGAGGTGGAGCTATGTTTCTGAAAATCTGATAAGCCATATGCTTTGCCGCCGCCTCATTAGTGACCGCTTTATCTGCTAGTTCAACACTTTTGTCTGTGGCGTCGGGGATCACAAAAAGCCCTGAATTGGTGACAGCATCGACCAACACCTTCATGTGCCAAGATGAAACTTTTTCTTGTTTCAATTTATGGACCTTTCCTGTGTCAATCAACCCTTTGGTTTCTTCAGTATTGTCCACCAATTGAGGTCCTGAAAGTGTCTGAAGTATGTACTCATGGAAGACCGATTCTTGTATTCGGTTGAAGAAATTGTTCTTATGGAAACTGGAAGTGAACATCATCAACAGCAATGTCTTCAACAACCACAGAAATGCACCAATGAGGATGCTTACAAGAGCCCAGGTTATGTAATCCAGAATTTTCGTGACCGTCTTCGATCTGTCGGCATTGAGAAACAAAAGAACCCAAGTAACAAGAACTGAACTAAGCCATATACACACTTGAACACTCTTCTTCAAGCCATGAACGAAATACATCACTCTTTTTCCTACTAGATAACTGATCTCAATCAAGAAAACAAAAATACACACGAACCAACGAGTGACCAACATGCCACAGAATGTGACCCACACAAGCACACACCATTTCCAAGTTTTCAAATCCCATACACGGATGGTCAGCAGTTTATCTACTGTTAAGCTAGCTATCAAGCATCCCGAGATTAACAAAAATAAGATCCATTCAATCAGAACTCTCTTGAGATTCTTCGTTGTAAGCCATTTACCTTTCTCAGTTGGGACTCCTGGTAGCTTATCTGCTGTTGGACTAGACATTGCAGGTGAAACTTGAGCATTTTGCAGAGGGTCCAATGGCTCTATTTCGTTTGGAACTGACCCTTTTAACCCTTTGGGATTCTCTTCATTGTGAACATTAATCACCATTTCTTCTTCACTGCTTCTCTTCTCTGTCATGTCTTTTAGCTTCACTCAAAAAACTGACATATTTTTGGAATAAATGTAGTAATTGTAAAAGTCATTCAGATTCAATACTATCTAAAATGAAACTATGAGAGCATCAATCTTAAGCAAAAGCTTAGAGAACCTTGCAACATGAAAGTGAAACCCAAAGCTCAGTTCTTTAACAGATTAAACAATACTCATTTCAACAAATTATAATCATCACAAAAATAAGAAATAACAACAAACCAGACAAGAATGCTGCTTCAGACGAGCTAGAGATATGCTTGTTGATGGCTGAGAAAACAGGTTCTTCAAATGGCTAAGGAAACAAGTTGCTGTTCGAACACATAGGGAGAAGGGGTGGAGTTTACTGTGAGAAGTGAGAAAGCAGGTTTCATATTAAGATTAAAGATTGGACTCTAATTAGGGTTTGGTATGCTGTGCCTTGGGTTTAGAGTATCATTATAAAAAAACATATACTTTAGATTAGGCTCCATTGATATGTTTACAACCTTTAGAACATACAAAAAATAACTATTGCAACTGATCGAGTAGTCTCAATGGTGAAGGATGAGATTGTTCTTTTTAGGTGATCTGGATTCGAGCAATATAATCTACACGGTGTATGTATTTTCAAACGACTAACGTGTAATCACACTAGAATATTAAAAAAAATGATACATTTAGCTAATTAGTTATTTGAAACATGGCAAATGTTATGAAGCATACATCTTACATGAGATTTGATTTCCAAGTCCATAGTCATAATACAAACAAGCTTTCAAGTCAAAATTTGACTGAACTGTGTGTGTAGGTGACAAGCGTCGAATTGTCAAATAAATAATTCCTATTTCTCAAATTAAATAAAAGAATAGTATAGAGAAAGTAGGGTCGATCCACAGGGATTAAGAAATTTACAACGTTGAATTGAATTGATCCTGATCCAAAAAAAAAATAATAAATTAGAAAATGAGGGTTTGATATTATAAAACTAAAAATAATCTTAATCTAATAATAACTGAAATTAAATGAAAATAAATATTTGAAGTAATAAATTTAAAGGATATAGCCTCAAGCTTCGCTTCGCCTCAAATCTCAATTGATCATCGAAATAGATTTTACTTCAAGATCCATGCCAGTTACAGTCTACAAGGCCCAACCCTTGTAACTTGCTTCTCTCTTCGGTAAACCAATATTCCCAAGTCTATCTCCGGAATTTGGTCTTTGTTGGACTAACCACGCCTATCGCCGTTAGCGCCAATACAACTTTAAGCACTGGAAAAGCCTGACTCGAGTTATAGCGTCTCACAGAGAATCAAACCCGATCTTGATTTCCCTTAGTGGACCGCCACCAAGTTTGTTCACAGGAAGCCAAATTTGCTACCAGCCGATTTTTCTTCCCAACGATAGATCTAAACAATCTTCAAGTCAACGTGCACTTTTTGAAATGAAGGCGTCGAAATCATTAAAGGAAAAGCCGATTGCCAATCCTTGATTTCAGAAAATCAAGAATGTTATCCGAAGGAATTAAGTGCTTTACGATTCTCACAATATGGATTGAGTCGTCACTAGCTTTCGGCTAAATGAAAGTTTAGCCAAGCATGATTGAAATCATACTTAGCATTTTCTAGAAGAAAAGAAATAAGAAAACTCAAAGAAAAATAAAAGAACTAGAGAGAACTTTTATTACTCAAGAGAAAAAGTGAAAATTGAAGTACATCTCAAGCTTTACCTCTATGAGTATTTATACTATTCTAAAACCCTAAAAATGTAACAATTCAAAATTAAAAAAAAAATAAAAAAGATAAAGATAAAGATAAATGTTCTAAAATTTAAAATTTAAATTCCTAAGATAAATCTTCAAGATAATTCCCAAATAATTCATTCATCCTTCTAGAATATATAACTGGACTATCTTCTAGAAACTTTTGCTGACTGGATAATCCAAATCTGCCAGATCGGAAAGCGTCGTGCCTTATGTCGTGCTCATGACTCCAGCCATGATGAAAAATAAAAAAAAATGCAGAATTCACACTTTTCTGTTGGTTCTGAAAAATAAGTTCCTACACTGAAAATGATCAAAATAGAACCAAATTAGTAATATCAAATCGACAACGGTAAATAATTATTAATAAAATATATATAAATTCGAACACTCATCAATAGGCTGGGACTTGTCTTCTGCGGTAACCATTTCCCCCTCATCCATATAATATTACAACTATAGATATCCATTGCCACTCTTAGCCAAGCTCCAACAAATATTTTCGAGTAGAAAACTGTTGGCAACAAGCAATAACTAAAGATCAGGTGCTGCATATGTGGCTGAGTCTGGTTCGTCTCGACTGACTTGGTTTGGACTCCCCTGTTCGGGAAGGATGTTGTACCTTATGCCCAGCTCCTCCAGAATTCTCTTCAATTCGATGATTAAATCGGTTCTACGCTTGTTCCTCTCTCTAAAGTTTTGGAAGTTCATTGTATGATTACAATGGAGAGCCATCTTTAATTTATTGTCATTCCCAATTTCTGTCACAACTATATGGTGTTTCGGATTCCATATGGCACCATTGGCCTCCAAATGGCTGGTTGGACATGACATGCACAAATGCATAAAACAATAAGTTCCATAAACATAATCTTGTATGAATAAAAGCAAAGATAAAGATAGAAGCAGTATACTTCTTTATCTTGTCTTTCAGCCTGCCTATTGTTTCTGCTGGTGTCCTTAAATCAATACAGAACTCTATAGCCTCACCCATATAAGGGCTTCTGTAATAGTTGCTGATAGGCTTCGAAAACAAAACCGAGTTCGGGTAGTACACTTTTTCGTTGTTGAACTTCAGGAACGTGGTCGTAAAAACATTTATCTCCTCGACCACCAACTGTCGGTTACCAAGTGATAGAACATAGTAATCTTCTTTTAATTTTTTTCAGAAATGCATATGGTAATGGGAGCATTCCCTTTCAGTAGTTTACCTGAACACCATCGACCACACAACGATCACCGACATCAAACGGATGCATCACAAAGATGAATATGACAACTTGAAATACAGTCTTGAAACTTTCTCCAAACAGAAAAGCTGCAATTACAAGAAGCACTCTTGTGGTAGCAGTCCCCACCAAAAGAAGCCATATGATAAAAGTGACCACAATCAAGATCGCTATCACAAGTTTATTCAATTGCTCGACAACTTTTTTGGTGTCTAACAAAGAGAATGCTAATGTTTTCCGATCCGCATAAACCTTTACCTGTAAGAAATAACAGAAAACAAGCATGTTAAACAAGAATCCCTACACTTAGTTTTGAGCTTAAACAGCTTAAACTATATGCTAGCATAGTGAAAAGTCCTTAAAAAAACATTAGAGACTTGTTTGTGTTTCAATTAGTGCTCTTACCACCCAGTCTGAGAAACTTTGTCTGTCAATTTTTCCAGTAGTTGATCCTTCAAGCAATGGAAACAAGAGTTCCACCTCCTCTTTGATCAAGAACCTTAAAAGGTCATCCTCATCGATGTAGCTGATCGTAAAGAGATTATAGTTAAAGGAAAAAATGGCAGGTCACTCGAAGCATCATGAAAGAGCTGATTTTCTAACCTGTTTTGCCATCGATCATGTCGAGAAACGTTGTCGAAAATTCGATGAGCCATATCTATTGCCTCCTCCTTGTTAGTGATCTCTTTATCCGCTTGTTCATCACCTTCATCGAAACTACCATCATCCAAGGAGTTGGAGCTCATGAAAATCCCTAAATTGGTGATAGTATCAACCAACATCTTCACGTGCCAAGATGAAACTTGATATCAGCCGTTTGAATTTGTTTGAAATTTGGTTGATATAGCCGTTATGCCAGCTGTCTTTAATTCTGTTATTTTTAATTTTGTTTTATTTTGTCCTTGGTGAGATAGAAACGGTAACGTCTTGGTTGTTTTAAGGGACAGTTCCTAAGAGAGAAGGCATGCAAATTGTATTGAGAATTTTCCCTTTTTCTTCTCTAATCTGATTTCTCCTCTGCAATTCTCTCTAGTCTTCCTCCATTCTTCTTCTTCGAGTTTTCTACTGTCATCAAGGGTATCAGAGCCTCCTTTCCTGGCCATGGTGGACGGCGTTCAGACTCGTTCTCAGCAGGAATCCTCACGATTGTACTCAGATTTTCGTGATCTGGAGAAACGATTGGAGGATAAGATTGATCAGGTTCTGACGGACAAGGTAGCAGATGTTCGCGCCAAGGTTCGGGATTTGAAGGTTATGGTTGAAAAACTACTGAGTTTGCAAACTAACACCTTGACTGCACCTGGGCTTTTGGGCAAAAGACCGATCGATGGCAGTCCCCCTGAAATTCCTCCGATTCAACCATACCTCTCTGTTACTGAAGGTCCTGCTTCTGGTGATGAGGTCGGCAAAAAAGATGAGGTTATTTTTCTGGGCGAATCTTCTTCGAAGGGCTACAGATTAAAGTGCCCAACATTCGATGGGTTAAATTTTCGTGACTGGTGGTTAAAGCTGGAGCAATTTTTTTCTGCCGAATCCGTTCCCGAACAAGCTAAGGTGAAGTTAGTTATGCTCCATTTAGAGGACAAGGCCTTGCAATGACACCATTTTGTGATCCGTAACCATAGTGGCATTGATAACATTACCTGGGACTCTTATCTTAAACTGATGCGGGACAGATTTGCACCAGATGGGTTGGACGATCCCATGGCTGAGTCGGTTTCTTTGCAGCATACATCCACAGTGGATTAATACTATGCTGATTTTGTAAGTATTCTCAACCAGATTCAACTCTCTGAAATGCATGCTATGAGCATCTTTATCAGGAACCTGAAATGGGAGATAGGTCAGTATATTAAAGTTTTTCAACCCAAGGATTTAATGGATGCTTTCAGATTAGCTTTGCATTTTGAGTATATTGTGTTTGGGAAAAAAAGTTTTACACCCCGAGCTACTCTCCCTTTTGCTCCCAATTCACCCTCCAGTGGCAGTCGAGCTAGTACTATGGTTCCTGTGCGAGCTACATCATTCTCTCCTGGAATGGCAAGGAGTTCAGCAGCAAACTCCTCAGTAGCTTCCACAGTCAAGAAAGGCATCACTCCTACTAGTAATGGACCTAGAAAATTATCTTCACTGAAGCTTGAGGACCGAAGGCGAAAGGGACTTTGTTTTTGGTGCCCTGCCAAATTCAGTCATGGGCACAAATGCACTAGATCCCAGTTGTATAACTTGTTGGTGGATGGAAATGAAGGGGACATTGAGCAGGATGAATTTATTGACTGTGAAGAAAAACTGGACCCTGATATTCATGAGGAAGTAGCTGCTGATATTCCAGTACTTTCCTTGCAAGCAATGTGGGGATCCATGGGAGGTAACACTATGAAATTGCTAGTCTCTATTAGTAAGCTGCAATTTATTACTTTAGTAGATACAGGCAGTACACACAATTTTCTGAGCTTGGGAGTAACCAAGTTAGCTGGACTACCTGTGGAATAGAAACATCAATTGCAAGTAACCATTGCAGATGGCGAAACCTTGCAGACATTGGGGCTATGTAAGAATGTCTCTTGGGAAACTCAGGATCATAGATTTTGCACAGATTTCTTGGTTCTGCCCTTACATGGTTGTGATATGGTCCTCGGGATACATTGGCTGATTTCTTTGGGCATGATACGTTGAGATTTCTCCCAGCTTAAAATGCAGTTTGAACTGGCAGAAAATCCAATTTGCTTGAAAGGATTGACTCCTAAACCAGCTCAGGTGATGGATACTTCCAGGGGACGAAAGTTGTTAAAGGGACATGGCTTGATTCCTGGAATGTCTTTATTCACTACCAGTCAACACATGGAAGTAAATTTGAAACAAGAGGGGCTCACCTTGGAGCTACAGCAGCTTCTGGAGGAATGGAGTGAGGTATTCCAGGAACCTAAGGGATTACCTCCATGGAGGGGGCATGAACACAGAATACCTCTGCAAGATGAAACAGCTGTAGTGAAACTCAGACCATACAGGTACCCAGCAGTCCAAAAGAATGAAATTGAAAGACTGGTACAGGAGATGCTGAGGGCTGGAGTAATAAGGGACAGTTCGAGCTCATTTGCTTCTCCTATTGTGATGGTTAAAAAAAAAGATGGCTCCTGGAGACTTTGCATTGATTATAGACAATTGAACAAATTAACCATCAAGGATAAGTTTTCAATTTCTATTATTGAGGAATTGTTGGATGAGTTAGGAGATGCAAGATTTTTCTCAAAATTAGACCTCAGATCAGGATATCACCAAATCAGAATGTGTAAAGAAGACATTTATAAAACAACATTTAGGACCCATGAGGGTCACTATGAATTTATGGTGATGCCCTTTGGTCTCACAAATGCTCTATCAATATTCCAAGGACTAATGAATTCAGTCTTCAAGGCTCATTTGAGGAAGACAGTTTTAGTGTTCTTTGATGACATACTTGTTTATTCAAGATGTTGGACTGATCATATGATGCATTTGAGGGAGGTGATGATGTTACTTAAACAACACTAATTGTTTGCAAAGAGGTCTAAATGCACTTTTGGAGCCACAGAAATAGACTATCTGGGATACATCATTTCACATGGACAAATTTCTATGGATAAGGGGAAGGTACAATACATTTTAGATTGGCCAACTCCTACTTGCATCAAGGAATTGAGAGGATTTTTGGGTTTATCTGAATGCTACAGAAGATTTGTGAAGAATTATAGAGGTTTAGCTAAACCTCTCTAGGATTTACTTAAGAAAAATGCATGGGAATGGACCCAAAAAACTAATGAAGCACTAGAAACTCTGAAAAGGGCCATTACTACAACACCAGTACTAGCCTTACCTAATTTCAACCAAGAATTTATTGTGGATACTGATGCATCAGCCAATGGAATTGGTGCAATCCTCATGCAGAATGGAAGGCCTCTTGCTTATTTCTCAAAGGGTTTGGGAAAGAAGCATCAAGCAATGTCCATTTACGAGAAGGAGATGTTGGCTGCCCTGTTAGCAGTTAAGAAATGGTCCTCATATCTTGTGGGTAGACACTTCAAAATAAGAACTGATCATCAAAATTTGCGGTTTTTGACCAACAATCAAGCTACTACCTCAGCTCAGCAGATGTGGGTAGCCAAAATGATGGGCAACGACTATGAAATAGTGTATAGAAAAGGGGTGAACAACATAGTTGCTGATACATTGTCCAGAAATACACAACACACCTTGAATCAGCTGTGGGCATTAAGCAGCAACTTTGATGCTACTTGAATGGCTAAAATATTCCAATCTTGTGAGGAGGACATCAAGCTTCAGAAGATCATTAAGGAACTCCTCCAAGACAGTTCCTCTCATCCAAAATACTTTTGGGATAGTAAAATTCTTAAAAGAAAAGGAAGGTTGGTTGTTGGTGATGATGTGGACTTGAAAAAACAGCTTGTGGAATTGTTTCACAGTGGTTCTTTAGGAGGACACTCAGGGGCAGAAGTAACCAACAAGAGGATGTCTTCAACTCTGTACTAGAAGGGAATGAAGAAGTTCATTAAGAGTTGGATCAGGGAGTGCTCTATCTGCCAACAGTACAAGTATGACAACCATCTCAAATCTGGGTTACTACAACCCCTACTTGTACCAGAGAAAGCTTGGTCATCCATAAGTATGGATTTTATAGAAGGATTGCCTAAGTCTAGATCTTATGACACTATTTTGGTGGTCGTTGATAGGCTTACTAAATACGCACATTTCATGCTCCTTTCTCATCCTTTCACTGCTATGAAAGTGGCTCAAGTTTTCTTGGACAATGTTTTTAAACTGCATGGGGCTCCAGAGACTATAGTGTGTGACAGGGATAAAGTGTTCATGAGTCGATTTTGGAAGGAACTTTTTGAGAAGATGGGCACTAAAATAACTCCTTCAACTGCCTACCATCCAAAAACAGATGGACAGACAGAGGTGGTTAACAGGTGCTTAGAAGCTTACTTGAGATGTATGGTGGGGGAAACACCTAAAGAATGGAGCAAGTGGGTTTCATTGGCAGAATGATAGTATAACTCTTCACACCACTCTGCCATTAACACCACTCCCTTCCAACCTTTGTATGGCCAAGAACCAGCCGTACACATTCCTTATTTGGCAGGGGAATCCTTAGTGGCTAGTGTAGACAGAAGCTTACAAGCCAGAGAAGCTGCTGTGAAAGTCCTGAAATTTTATTTACAAAGAGTTGCTGATCGAATGAAAAAACATGCTGATAAGAGGAGAACGGACAAGGAGTTTCCTATTGGTGAGTAGGTCTATTTGAAGCTACAGCCATATAGGCAACTGTCGGTTCATACAAGGAGCTGTCACAAATTGTCACCTAGGTGGTTTGGTCCTTATCTCATAATTGGTAAAGTCGGTAACGTTGCCTACAAGCTGCAGCTTCCACCTGGATCTAAAGTGCATCCTATCTTCCACGTTTCCCAACTAAAGAAGCATATTGGTTCAACCCCATGTCAATCTGATTTACCAGTTTTGGGATCAGATGGCACCATTACTAAGGAACCAATGAAGATACTTGATCGAAGGATGGTGAAGAAAGGAAACAAGGCTGTCACGGAAGTATTGGTTGAATGGACAAACTCATTTCCCGAAGATGCTACATGGGAAAATTTTTACAAGCTTCAGCAGGAGTTCCCTAATTTCAATCCTTGAGGACAAGGATGTTCTACAAGAAGGGAGTATTGATATCAGCCGTTTGAATTTGTTTGAAATTTGGTTGATATAGCCGTTATGCCAGCTGTCTTTAATTCTGTTATTTTTAATTCTGTTTTAGTTTGTTCTTGGTGAGATAGAAACGGTACCGTCTTGGTTGTTTTAAGGGACGGTTCCTAAGAGAGAAGGCATACAAATTGTATTGAGAATTTTCCCTTCTTTTTCTCTAATCTGATTTCTCCTCTGCAATTCTCTCTAGTCTTCCTCCATTCTTCTTCTTCGAGTTTTTTACTGTCATCAAAACTCTATCCGGAGTCAATGTGTGGACCTTTCTCATGTCCATACTTTTGGTTTTAGCTCCTTTACCCTTCGTGGCATGGCTAACAGTCAATCGAACCGTTGGTTCTCTATAGATCTCCATTATCGGTGGTCCCGAAAGGGTCTGAAGTATGTACTGATTGAAGATGGATTCTTGTATTCTGCCAAAGAATTTGTTCTTATGGAAACTGGAATCTAGCATCATAAACAACAAATTCTTCAACAACCACAAAAATGCTCCAATGAGGATGCTTACAAGAATCCAGGTTACATTATCAAGAACTTTCTTGGCAGTCTTGGACCTCTCAGTCTCAACATCAAGAAACAGAAGAATCCAAGTAACCAGAACTGAACTAAGCCATATGAACACTTGAACACTCTTCTTCAAACCATGAACGGCATACATCACTTTCGTACTCAGTAGGAAGTTGATCTCCAACAAGAAAACGACAAGACTTATAAACCAACGAGTAATCAACATACCACAGAATGTAACCAACACAAGCACACACCATTTCCAAGTTTTCAAATCCCAGATACTGGTGTTCTGCAGTTTATCCAAGGTTAAGCTAGCTATCAAGCATCCCAAGAGTAACAAAAATATGAACCACTGAAACACAACTCGCTTAAGCTTCTTGGTATGAAGCCGTTTATATTTCTGAATTTGGACTGTTGGTGGCCGTGGCTTACCTTCAGTTGGACTAGACCTGGTCCTGGTGGGTGAAACCTGAGCATTTTGCTCAGAGTCCAATGGCTTTATTTCATCTGGAGCTGACCCTTTCAGCCCTTTGGGATCCTCTTCATTGTGAACATTGATCACCATTTCTCCTCCACTGCTTCTCTTCTCTGCCATGTCTTTTTAACTTCAATCAAAACCCTGATTAGTCGACTTAAACAGGGATGATTAACAATATACGATTAGAATTATTGTACCTCTAGATAGTTATAAAATTTAAAAAATATAATTATAATAAACTGGTGGAGTCCAGCAAAAATCTCATCCATCTCAGTTCCTTTATAAAGTTTGTAGGACTATTCCTAAAAGAAAATCATCATAATTAGATTTTTCACCATCATAAATTATTTTTTAATAGATACGATATTTTACCCCTTGTTTTTAAAAAAAAAAACTAAAACTGAACAACGTTGAACATTATTAAATTAATTAATAAAGATTAAAAATCTTAAGGACTTAAATTATAATTAATAATTATATGTTGATTCTACCACTATTAATTGTATGTTGAATCCTTACGATTTTTAATCTTTACTAATTAATTTAATTATGTTCAATGTTGTTCAACATTAATGATATTCAACGATGTTCGACGTCCGTTATAGAATTTTCTTTTAACTAATATTTTTAAAATTAATATTATATTAATAAATGGATAGGTGGGTAGATGGGTGATAGATAGGATGATGAATTAAAAAAAAATATTCGAATTCATCACTCATTTCAAATGGATCAAACTCGTACTTTATCGAGTTTTCATTCATTTAATTAGATCGGATAAATTAGATGAACCATCACCATCATTGAGCCATGATATAAGCCTAGTGACGTCATGATTAATAATGTGGGTAATTTTAAATAAATATATTTTTATTTAATTAATTAAAAAAATGACCCAAGCTTTATTATTCGGTAAAAAGGTAAATTCGCGTCTTAAAAAGGAATTTTAAACTTGTATCGTGTTAAAGTACTTTTATATTAAAATATGATAAATCAATTTTTATTAATTTATTTAATACAAAACTCATATTTTATTAAAAATAAAATTTTTAATTGACGTATTATAAAAAAATAAGTTTACGAGATCAATTTAAAAGTTATTTTTTAGAATAATTTTAGATAAAGATCTTCTTTTAATTCAATAAAAATATTAATTTAAAATTGCCTAGTAAATGTGCATGCACATGTTTAAATTTTGGGTCAATTGATTTTAAGTAAATTACATAAATAGATTTAATTATGTTTTAATTATTTTTTATATCTTTTAATTATCGTAAGTTATAAATTGATCGTTGGTACCACTGTATCATTACCTGCAATTTCTCGTGATTGAAAATATTAGTAGGATTTAGAATTTAATATTTAAATTTAAAATTTATTAAATAATTTTTTATTATAATTTATTATCTAAAATAAATTAATTATTATTTTATTATAATATAATTAAGATTAAATTTAAAAAATATATTAGTAGGATTTTAGAGTTTAATATTTAAATTTAAAATTTATCAAATAATTTTTATCATAATTTATTATCTAAAATAAATTAATTATTATTTTAATTAAATTAAAAATTAAATCTAGGATTACGTATTAAAAAATAATAAATATAAAACAAAATAGTAGTTATATATTTTTTTGTTTGAGTTTATATCACAATATCCAACTTAGCCTAGTGATTTAGTTGTTATGTATAGGTGCTAGAGGTTTCATGTTCAATTCACCTTACCCAATAAGTTAATTATATTATTTTATTATAATAAAATTAAAAAAATATGAATGACAATGAATAAATGTATAATTATGACCTATATAGATTCCTATTTTTAGTGACTTAATCGAATAATATTTTTATTTATTATAGTCCCTACAATTTAATTTTTAATCAAAATTGTCCCATATTTATTTATAATTTTGACAATTTAGTGTAATAATATTTTTATTTATTCTAATAGCTAAAATTTACTTGTAGTCTAAATTTAGTTAAAATTATTAGTGTATTTAATTAAAATTATTAGTGTTTGAGGTTATGAGATTAGTTTAGAGATAAGAATATTATGCTTGCACTTTAATTATTTGTATAAAGAGTTAATTACAGCGGAGGTTACGTTTGTTTGCCTCCAGTACAAATTTAGTCACTGATCTTGAAAATCGAGCAATATAGTCACATACGTTTTCGGACTGTAAATTTATGGCCACTGAGACGTTTGTTGCCGTTAAACTTTAACGGAAAGTTAATCTGTCATAATAAGAAAATGATAAACTACTTAAATAGTCCATAAATTATTCTTTTACTTACGTTTTATCTTTAATTTGACCATCAAGATTCTAAATCTTTATATTTTTACCATCTTCTCAACAATAAATTTGCAGAGAACAATGAATTTACAAAACATCTTAGTACTATCCAATTGCTGAACATGGCACAATAATTTCCCCGCAAATAAATCATCTTTTAAGCTTAATTTTCAAAAATTATTAATTTCTTTTACTTGAAATTAGTAACCAATAAAATTATCATTGAAATTGAAAAAATATTAAATTTCCAATATTCAAAATTCAATCAAAGTTTACAGAAAAACAAAAATTTACTAAATATTGTCAGAAGATGAAGCACGTTTTATGTTGCAGAGCTTGTAGATGCTCTTGAATACATACATGCCATGGGATTGACACAGAGAGATACTAAGGTAATTTTCGAGAATGTTGCATCAACAATTGAGTTTAGGAACACCCTCATTTTGTGTATTCCATCTTGTTTGAATGCAATTTGGGGTACCATTGCTTTTAAATGTAAAATTGCAGCAAAGAACTGGGCTGGCATTCGAACACTTCTATCGATTAAACCATTCGAATCACTTCGACAGTTAAAAACAGCAGCATTTCGATGCAGCCATGAATTCCAAAGAACATGGATAAAGATAACAAACCATGGAATATTATGGTAAGAATAAACAATACAAACCATAAGGCTACATAGCATTGTTTCCAGCTCCATAAGTCCCTACATAAACAATACAAGCTTCCATAATCAAATATTTGCAAGTAGAAAGGCCATGCTTACCTTTGATATAGAAAACTGTGAGCAACAAGAGATAACTAAAGATCAGGCGCTGCAGATGTTGTTGTGTCTGACGTTTCTCGAGTGACTTGGTTTGAACTCCCCTGTTCGGGAAGGATGTTGTACCTAATGCCCAACTCCTCCATAATCCGATTCAATTCGATGATCAAATCGGTTCTCCGCTTCTTCCTCTCCCCATACTCCTGGAAATTCATTGTATGAATACAATGGAGCGCCATCTTCAACTTGTTGTCGTTCCCGATCTCCGTCACGACCACAAGGTGTCTAGGATTCCACAAGGCACCATTGGCCTCCAAATACCTGGTTCAGACATGACAGCACAGATGCATAGAGCCAGAGACCAATATGTTTCATTAAACATAATCTTACATGAAATGAAGCAAGGATGAATCTAACACACAACTTACCTCTTTATGTATTTCTTCAGCTTGCCTATTGTGTCAGCTGGTGTCTTAGAATCAATACAGAACTCTATAGCCTCACCCATATCAGGGCTTCTGTAATAGTTGCTGATAGGCTTCGAAAACAAAACCGAGTTCGGGTAGTACACCTTTTCATTATTGGACTTCAAGAAAGTGGTCGTAAAAATATGGATCTCCTCGACCAACAACTGTCAGTTACCAAGTGACAGCATAGTTAGTAATCCCCCCCAGAAATGCATATGGGAGTATGCGCTTTCAGTAGTTTACCTGAACATCATCGACCACGCAACGATCACCGACATCAAACGGATGCATCACAAAGATGAATATGACGACTTGAAATATAGTCTTGCAGCTTTCCCCAAACAAGAAAGCTGCAATTACAAGAAGCACTCTTGTGGTTGCAGTTCCCACCAAAAGAAGCCATATGATAAAAGTGACCACAATCAAGATCGATACTCTTCCTTGCCTCAATTTATGGACCTTTTCCACATCAATCAACGTTTTGGTTTTAGTTCCTTTACCCTTTTTGGCTGTGCTAAAAGTCTTATAAGAGATTCTTTTTTCATTGATCTCCACTAATGGTTGTCCCGAAAGGGTCCGGAGTATGTATTCATGGAAGACCGATTCTTGTATTCTGGGAAAGAATTTGTTCTTATGGAAACTGGAAGCCAGCATCATAAACAACAAAGTCTTCAACAACCACAAGAATGATTCAATGAGGATGCTTACAAGAACCCAGGTTACATGGTCGAGAATTTTCTTGGCGGTCTTCGATCTCTCAACGTTAAGAAACAGAAGAACCCAAGTAACAACAACTGAACTAAGCCATATGAACACTTGAACAGTCTTCTTCAAACCAAGAACGAAAAACAGCAAATTATTCTTCAGTAGAAAGAACACAATGAGATGCATAAACCAACGAATAACTGACATACCACAGAATATAACCATTACAAGCATACACCATTTCCAAGTTTCCAAACTCCATAACTGGTATCTCTTTAGTTTATCTACAGTTAAGCTAGCTATTAAGCATCCCAAGAGTAACAAAAATATGACAAACTCGATCACAATTCGCCTACTCTTCTTCTTATTAAGCTGTTCACCTTTCTCAATTGCGGTTCTCAGTGGCTTATATGCAGTTGAACTAGACATGGCAGGTGAAACTTGAACATTTTGCTCAGGGTCCAATGCCTCTATTTCGTTTGGAGGGGACCCTTTTAGCCCTTTGGGATCCTCTTCAGTGTGAACATCGATCACCACTTCTCCTCCACTGTTTCTCTTCTCCGCCATGTCTCTTAGCTTCGATCAAAGCCCCGATAAGGAAACATTTGTCCGTCGAGTTTTTAATATTATTTTAATAATATTATTATTAATATAATATAAAAAATTAAAAATTAAAAATGAATGGACGATGGTCACCCACATGGCCTCCCTGCCCCCACTCTCACGCCTATAAAAAGGGAGAGGGGGCCTGCCATTCTATCACCAATGGAAGAGCCGGTGAAGGTTGCCCCATAAGAGAATCCTTTGGTTCTCGTGAGGCCAAGGATAGGGGGAACCTACCGTTCTATCCGATTCGATCGTAGTCTTATTTTTAAATCTGATTTAGTTAAAAATTTTAGAGGAGTTGTGGTAGATCTTGGTGACAATTCGTAGAGGTTAATTACTCGTATTTTTAGGTATAATTTTTATTTTATTTTTTTATTTTTGTTGTATTTTGAATATTTTTAATAAAATGTAGTTGTTTATTATTTTATTTGGTATTTAAATTTTATTTATGTTTTATATTTTTATTTATATTTTAAATTAATTTATATATGTTTTTAATTTATGTTTTAGATTAATATTTTATTTGTTAGATTAATATTTATGTTTTTATGTATTTATTTATATATTATTTTTATGTGATGTATTTAATTTATTTATTATGTTTAAGTTGCATAAATGATATTAATTTGTTGTATGCGGACCCCTAAATTAAATCGTAAGCGAGGTCAACTCCAGATTATATCGAATTAAAAAGAAAACAAAAAGTAAAAATAAAATATAAGGGTGTAGAAATAGTACGCGGGAAGGTTGGAATGTCAGTCCCCAGCAACGACGCCAAATTTGGTGACGGGCTTAGAGTCATTGAATTCTTTTACCTTTTGTCAAGTAGTATTTAAGATATCGATCCCTCAGGAACTGAGATACCTACGCTGCACAATAAATATGCACTTTAAAAATAAAAACACAAGTAATTTTGGATGATGACGAATTAATTAAAAAGAAAAGAAAAAAACTAAACAATTAGGAGGAATAATAAATTAGATAAGGCTAGACAATTTGCTATGTAGATGAAAATTCAGTTGCACTTATTATCCAGTTATTAATACATGTGGTTGAATTATCGCCGCGGCGGATCGCTCGAAGGGTCGCCTCAGTTGTCTCGGTGGGGTTATGCTTTGTCAATAACTCAACTTTTTATAGTTCGACAGAGCATCCGAACTTGTCTCCTCCTTATCCCTAAGCGAAGAGAATTATTGAAACTCACGTCTTGATAATACCTCCTAGAATGAATCAAGGATGAATAATAACCGATTATATACTTCCTTCTAGTCGTTTAAACCCTTGCGGATTTGTCGATGCCATGAGCAAAGAGCTTATTCTCTCGTTTTGTGAGCTTAACTCTCCCAATATTATACAAATATATTTTTCTTTACAAGCTTATCTTTCGAGCTCGTAAGTAAAGAAGAGTAAAATTCAAGAGAGAATAAACTATGAAAATAAAGATTGCATTAATAACTCTCAAAATAAATACAACTTTCTTTCCCAACTACTCCATAAAATACCTAAGCCTCGATGGCATTTAGAACATGTTGGGTTTTGTCGGCGGTTAGGGTTTGTCTATGAGAACTCGACTTGTCTTCCTAGCCCTAGGGGTTTGCTTTATATAGGTCAAGCCTATGTTAAAGACTTCCATAAAAATAAAAATTCTAAAAGGAAAAGAATACATGTCCTTATTGAATTACAATTTTTTATTCTATTTTCTAATTTTAACTCCTTAATTTTCACGTCGGCTTTGACCATGGCTTGACTCTATTTCTTCCTTTCTGTTTTGTCTCGCACAGTGTCCACTGAATTCAGCATACTATTCTTTATCTATTGAGAATCAATTGTCATCTTTCCTTTATTGTCGCGACGGTCAATGTGCTATCGTGGTGAGTATTTTCTTGTATTTCAACTTCAGTTTCATCATCCATTCTTCTATCTGGTCGTACCTGTATGATTAATTTTTCCTTCGTATCAGTGTCATGACTTGACAAGTGTATAAAAGTCCTAAATTTTATATCCTTTTCCCACTCGATTATTACCTATAAATGACAGATTTAATGATAATTAAGGATAATTCTACATATTTTCCATATTCCAACATCCATACACTTAATTTATCATTTTATCTATTATTTAATATATGATTAATGGTTTTCTTTCTTGTCAACCAACATATTCGAAGTACTACAAAAAAAGAATTTACAGGAGTTCTATACAATAAGAACTTGGACACACAAAACATAGAAGCTCGTAGTTCTATACAGAAAGAGCTACCAATAGAAAAAGTTCATCCATGATGTAACGGTTTTATGTAGGAGAAACCGACAATATCAAAGAGGAAGAATTCTATATAGGAGGGGATTCATCTTCATTTTCGTCTCTGAGATTGAAGCTTCATATAGGAGAGACACACATCTCGAGACTTCAAAGTAAAAAGTTTCATATAGGACAAACCCTAACTCTGGATCCAGAAGTAAGAGTTCTATATAGGAGGGACTTTATTTTGCAAGATCCTTCGTGACGCAGAAGATTTTATATAGGAGAAATCAGAACTCGAGATCTAAAAATGAAAATTTTATACGGGAAGAGCTTTTATTTTTCAAGATCCATTCAGGACGCGGAAGGTTTTATATAGGAGAAACCTGTAACGTGAAGGTGAAAGGTCATATACCGAAGTGACCTGCATCTCCAAGATTAGAAAGTGAAAAAGTTTTATATAGGAAGCACTTAAAAGCCTAAAGAGTTGGCCGAAGAAGAACTGAGAGTTCCAGAAAAACCTGTGATTTTTTAAGTCAAAACCGAAGAATAATATAAAAATGAGTGTTTTTTTATCTTTTCTTTATTCTCGTTTAACAAGAACAAGTAAAGAGAGACAACTGTAATCACTCATTTTTAATCGAGTTTTTAATATTTTAATATTATTTTAATAATATTATTATTAATATAAAATAAGTAAAAAAAATGAATGGATGATGGCCACCCCACATGGCCTCCCTTCCCCCACCCTCACGCCTATAAATAGGGGGAGGGGTCTGCCATTCTTTCACCAATGGAAGAGTCGGTGAAGGCTGTCTCATGAGAGAACCCTTTGGTTCTCGGGTGGCCAAAGATCGGGGAAAAATTACGGGTCTATCGATTTAATTGAAATTCTATTTTTGAATTTGATCTAATTAAAAATTTTAGAATCATCGTGGTAAATTTCGGTGGAAGTTCATCGGGATTAGTCGTTCGTATTTTTAGATATAATTTTTATTTTTTCTTATTTTTGTTGTATTTTAAATATTTTTAATGAAATGTTATTGTTTATTATTTTATTTGGCATTTTGATTTTATTTATATTTTATATTTTTATTTATATTTTAAATTAGTTTATGTATGTTTTTAATTTATGTTTTAAATTAGTATTTTATTTGTTAGATTAATATTTATGTTTTTATGTATTTATTTATGTATTATTTTTATGTGATGTATTTAATTTATTTGTTACGCTTAAGTTGCATAAATGATATTAATTTGTTGTATGCGGGCCCCTAAATTCGGTCATAAGCGAGGCCAACTCCAGTGTAGTGGTGGTGGTTCAGATGCTTACCTTCGAGTTTAGGTGCTTTAAAATAAATGTGCACATTCAATTAAAAATTAATTTCACTGTCAAATTAGCCCTGAAAATTTAATATTAATAAAGAGATAATGAATATAAAGTACCAATTTTGGACGGTGTGGGATGTTGATCCTTCCCCATCCGTAATCGACTCTCGAACCGCAATTTTTTTAAATCTCTGATTTTACGGTATTCGATCTACCTAAATGGTCGGTGACAATTCTATTTTTAAAATAACATTTTTAAACCGAAAACCCCATTGAAATACATTATTTTTAAATTGAACCGAAAATTATTTCCAAACATCAAAAAAAAATATTTTAACGATACTATCAATACTCATAAATTTTTTAGATCGCTACGGGTTATTAACAATACAGAATCAGCTTGCAATTAAGAATAAAAGATGGAACTTTGGGGGTTAAAAATGCAAACTTATTAAAGCAGCTTTGAAACTTTCATCAAATGGCAACTTCTTTATAGAAAACGAACAATCCTCGTACATACTACTATTTTATTAATTGTATATTGAGTTTTTGCGATTTTTAATCTTTACTAATTAATTAATAATATTTAATATTATTCAATATTAATAATGTTTAACGATGTTCGACATCCATGATAGAATTTTTTAATTAATATTTTAAAAATTAATATTATATTAATAGATAGACGAATGAATATCGATAGATAGGCTGGTGGGTTAAAAAAAATTATTCAAATTCATCACATGTTTCATTCATCACTCACTTCAAATGGGTCAAACTCATATTTTATCGAGTTTTCATTCATTTAATTAGATCGAGTAAATTAGATGAACCATCATTCATAGATAAAGTGATGTTGTATATATCGACCTTTAATCAGGCAAAAAAGTAAGAAGGTAACGCACCAATCCACACAAAGAAAAAATTATATTATGGGTCTGGCTTACCGCGTCAGTCATGGTCCCATTCAATTATAATCACTCATTTCATGTTATTTTAAAACTATAATTTTTAAAAATTATATTAATTACATATTTGATTAATGATAAAATAAATATTCATTGATTAAAGTTCATGAATAACAATAATAAGCCAGACTTATGATATAATCTCTTCACGTAAAAGGCAAGAAAGCAAAGGCTCGTAACGTTTTGAATTATTGAGCCATGATATAAGCCTAGTGACGTCATGATTAATAATGTGGGTAATTTTAAATAAATATATTTTTTATTTACTTAATTATAAAAATGACCCAAGCTTAATTATTCGGTAAAAAGGTAAATTCGCGTCTTAAAAATAAATTTTAAAGTTGTATCATGTTAAAGTTCTTTTATATTAAAAATATAATTAGATTTTATCAATTTATTTAATATGAAACTCATATTTTATTAAAAATAAATTTTTAATTGACGTATTATAAAAAATAAGTTTACTTTACGAGTTCAATTCAAAAGTTATTTTTTAGAATAATTTTAATTGAGGATTCGAATTATAATATTGTGAATGAAAAGAATTATTTTGAGAATGTCACCCTCCTAATAGATCTTTACGAAATTTATTTTAAATTAACCGATTAATGAATCAGATATCGATAATTTTATCAAAATTTTAATAATTTAATCAAAAGAAAATTTATTGTATTAAAATAAATTAATAATGTAATTTAGTTTTGCTTGTTTTAAGTCACTAATAGTAATTAATTAACTTATATATTTTAATATTTTTATATAAAATTAATATCTTCGTCTCTGTTTAAACATGATAAAATTAATATCTTCGTCTCTGTTTAAACATGATAAAATTAAAATCTTCGTCTCTGTTTAAACATAATTCCAGCCCATAAATTAGAGATGTGTATTTAAATATATTGGAACTACGATTCTATAGATATTATAATAAAATATTGAATCAATCGAATTAATATTTAATGTATAATTATTTAATTTGATTTATTTAAAAAATTAAATATCATCTATACTCTTACTAAATATGTCACATGTTAATATAAATTGAATGTTAAGATATAAATTCAAACAACAAAATATATAACTAATGTTTTATTTTATATTTATTATTTTTATCTAATACATAATCATAGATTTAATTTTTAATTTAATTAAAATAATAATTAAATTATTTTAAATAACAAATTATAATAAAAATTTATTTGAAAAACCCGAAGCCAAGCTCTAAACTTAGAGTTAAATAAAAATAACTATATAATTATTGAGTATAAAAATAACTATATAATGATTGAATATAAAATTAATAAATTTATATATAAATCCTTTATTATCTACATATTTTTTTTATTATTTTTGTTAAAATATTTTCTTTCGTCTCTACAGGATTTAATTATTATAAGAAGACAAAAATAAAAGTTAAAATTGCGTGATTCAATTTATGATTTTTTTTTGGTGGGGTTCATTAATTATAATTTTTTCTTTAAATGAAAATTAAAATTATGTAGGCCAAGTAGAAATAATTTAGCGAAAGGTCTTAAACAAAAGTTGTATATAGGGGTGATAATGAGTCTATCTGACTCTCGAGTTATTTGAGCTCGATTTTGTCAAAACTCGGTTAAAGTTCAATTTGAGTGAATGATTTGGATTCGAGTTCGGCTCAGGATCTAAACGAGACGAGCTGAGTTTATCCAAGCTCGACTCAAAAAACTCGTGAACAGACTCGGAATAATTATATATAAACATAAAAATAATTTGTTTAACAAAAAATAATTATATATATATATTTATATACACATTAAAAATAATTTATTTAACAAAAAATAATAAAATAATTAAAAATAAATCCACTAAAAATAAAAATAAAAAATTAAATATTATCAACTAAAACAAATTTACAAATAAAAAATAAAATACAAATAAATACATAATAAAACACAATAATATAAAAAATAAATACATGCTTTGAGTGACACCAAAACAGCTGTGAAACAATTGAATAAACTCGTGACGGCGATCCTGGTTGTTGTTACTGGTGTTATATGGCTTCTGTTGACGGAAATCGCAACCATGAAAGTTCTTTTGATCTTTTCATCACAGCTTTTACTTGCAGCTTTCATGTTTAAAAATATCTGCAAGACTATATTTGAAGCCATCGTTTTCATATTCGTGATGCATCCATTTGATGTCGGTGATCGTTGTGTGATTGATGGTGTTCAGGTAAACTATTGAAAGGGAACGCTCCTATAGGCATGTCCTGCTAAAAAAAGATTTACTAACTATGCTTTATCACTTAGTAAACAACAGTTGTTGGTTGAGGAGATGAACATTTTAACGACCGTCTTCTTGAAGCTCGATAACGAAAAGGTGTACTACCCGAACTCGGTTTTGGCTAAAAAGCCTATCAGCAACTATTACAGAAGCCCTGATATGGGTGATACTATAGAGTTCGCTGTCATGCCGAACCTACAGGCATTTGGAGGCCCAAAGTACCATATGGCATCCTAACCACCTTGGGGTGGTGAAGGAGATCGAGAACGTTAATAAGTTACAGATGGCTCTCTACTGCAATCATAAGATGAACTTCCAGGACTTTAGAGAGAAGAACAAGCGTAGAACCTATTTGATCACTGAACTGAAGAGAATTTTCGAGGAGCTGGGCTTAAGATACAATCTACTCCCCCTGCTTGTGAACCTAAACCATGTTGATAAAGACCTGCCGGATGCAACATATGCAACCGCCTGATCTCTTGCTGTAATCTAACATGGATTAGGGGGAAATGGTTATTGCAGAAGACAAGTTCCAGCCTATGTAAGCTTGTATTATATCTATGGACATGTGTAGTTAAGAACAATGCCATGTAAGAATTATAGTTATGATCAAGTTTTGGTTTCATTTGTCATGTCTTGAATAAGATTAATGCTTTATAACATTTGACATGTTTCAAGTCTCTGATATAATCTAAACCTTATCCATTAGGACCAGATTTTCCTTCTCATCATCAGTTATCATATGAATTTTCTTCTTCTCATTTCTCATCTTTACCAATGTCACCTTTTTGCCTGGCTGTTTTGGTACACATAAGCACAAAAGGGCACAAAAGGAAATTTGGTACAATTATTGATGTTTATATAAGAATGCTTTCATGCATTTAGGTGTAATGAAGTCTGTGAAAACAACACAAAGCCAAACACATACATTGTCTTAAAATTGAAAACCAACATTTCTCCAACAATTGATGATTGATTTCTTTGAAGCAAACTTCATTTTGATGATATCTTTTCCCTTTTATATACAACTTTTCTCAGATTATAAGGCCCTAAACCTCAAAGGTGGTTGTTTCCCAATCCATGCCCCGGTATAAATCTTGCATTTTCCTCGGTGTAAACATGAGTTTCATTCAACAGCCTGAATCAAGTAATGTAACGATCTCGGTTAGCTAGAAAAGTTTTTAGGCAACAAATCTAAAAAAAGATCTCAAGTTCGAGTTTTATGGACAGAAAATAATGTTAGGGGGGAGCTTTGCCTCCTGCTTTGGGGCTCTACACGTTTCGTCTCCGGATTTAGTCGACAACCCTTTCATTTATAGCACAAAAGAGGGAACTTACGACATATTAACAGCCTTGTTCATGGTTGCGGAGGAAAGGAATGAAGAGCAATTCAAGTAGAGTAATTCACCATCAACTCTATCTGCAATCCTCTTGTCAATTTCTTCAGCATCAAGGGAGAATGGTTGATCTGAGGCCTATATCAAAACAAATACAAATTGAAAGAAAGCAATAAAAAGATAGGACTTTTAGTCCATTTAACTACACAAATCTGAAACATTAATTCCTATACCATAACCCATCCCCATGTATCAGCAAAAGATGGCACATGAGCTATGTAAGCCAACACATCTGCAATAAATCGCACGTATGAAAGAAAACCATGACTGAGTTCTGGAATTCAATCATTTTGTATAGAAGTTTGGAGTTTGGTTTAAGAAACTTACACTTGAAAACCTGACTGATTGTGTTGTATATAGAGGAAAAAACTTCCTTGTGAGTGAAAATTCCAGCTGGACCAGCCTGTACAGAATACAAATTCATCATCAGATTTCATTATATAATGACATAAATACGGTTCTATACAAGAGGTGGAAGAACTTACCTGTGTGACAAAAATATCATTTTCTTTGAGCTTAGGCTTGAAAATTTTTTGTAGAATGATTTTGTGTAAAGCTGATAGCACGACCCTCCCTCAACAGGATCTGCTAAATCTCCAAATATAATATTAAACTTCTCATTCCTTTTCTCTAGTTCAGCCCTTGAACATTTTATACACAAGAACAAGAAGCACCAAGAAATTAGCAACAAGTTCAAAACAAATCGATATCAAATAAGATCAATCAATTACTTACTTAACATCATTGATAATTTAAGCATCTTGTTCCAAAATGCATCATGGTACACAGTCAGATATCTACGGTAGAAATTGACCACTTCCTGCAATTATGTTATCAGCATAAGAATTATCATATGATACTATACAAAGTGATTTTTTTTAAAGAAATATGTCGCAAATGAGACCAAGCAAGCTACCTCATCAATGTCACACATTACAACTTCATCAATGGACTTCTACCTAAATGCTTCCCTATTAGAAGTATAGATAAGTTGTTATTTCAGTTAATTTGTTAAAGGGTTTTCCTTCACTATATAAAGAGAGGTAACTTTGTATCCAAAAATCATGAAATACTAGCATCAAAGTTCTTGTTATTATAGCTTTCTTTTAGAGTCTAACATGTTATCAGAGCAGTAAACCCTTTCCCTCCTCCCATTTTAAACATGGTTTTAGGACTGCAAATTTGGTTAACATAAAGACATATGGTTTACAAGAAAAAGAAAAAATCTCCTAAAAACAAAGCAATCCTTGTAAGATAAAAAAAAATTATTTCAAATTTTCTAGTGAGTGGAACAAAATCTCAAATGCTTCTTATATGCACCTTCCCAAAATGCTTAGTGTCCAAAAGTGTTATATCTTAATGCTCACATTAACACCTTTATACAGTATATTGTTAACATAAATACATATAAAAAGATGAGACTTGGTTTAAGATTGAACTATCAATCAAAGACACTCTACAAAGTTCATTGCATTGCATTATGGAAATGCACATATACACACATAGACACACATATATATATAATAAAGTATTAGGGTCAAACCTTTTCAAGGCAAAGGACCATTTGAGATCTTTATTAATGGTTTTTTCATACCAAGAATCAAACAGGTGACGAGTCTCATCAACAGGTTGGTTCTTTATTGTTTCATTGTAAAAACTATTTCGATAAAAGATCTTTACAGCCTCATTTATTTGGATAAAATTTTTCCATCGCCACCCCCATCACGTCCCGCCCTACATCGCCCACCGCATCAACCACTGTATCAACAACCGTATCAACTACCATATCGCTTACACCGCAATACCCATTCCATCTCTTACCGCATCTCTCATTGCATCTCCCTCGATATCGCCCACCACATCCACCACATCGCTCACCACACTTTTAGGCTAATATTAAAAAAATAATTAAATATAATAATAATAATAATAATAAATAGATTACCGTGAATTCTTCAATAAACCCTGATGTAGAGTGGAATTAACAAAAGTCGAAATTTTCGTTCTTGTCTATAATTTGCACTACTTGTTATCTTCTCTCCCATAAAGTTTTTTTTTAAAAGAAACGGACATAAACAGATAGATATAAGAATATAAAGAAATTATATTATAGAAACAAAAAGTAGAAACTAGAATAAAGATTTTCTACTTACATTTCTCCCGATACAGAGTGAAAGCCGGAATCTTCGTATTTGTCTATATTTTCTTTTTTAACCCCTTCACCGAAGTCAGAATCTTTTGCACTACTTGTTATCTTCTCCTCCATAAAGTTCTTTCTAAAGGAAACGGACATAAACAAATACATATAAGAATATAAAGAAATTCATAAGCAAATCATACTCACAAGAGGGGACGAGAAGAGAAGTAAACCATCCAGAGAGGGAGAAAAAAAGAGAAAGAAATAGGATTCGGATGAAAAATAAAAAAGAGAGAACGATATCGAGGCTGGAGTCAAAACCTAAGTCGAAGTTTAAGCTAAAGAAAGTGCCTAAGTTGAAGCTTAAGTCGATGCCAAAGCCGGTCTAGAATAGGGAACACCAATTGAAAGAGTTGCCTTCCCTCACTAATGTGGGATCAGTTCCTCTCGAACACCTCCTACGAGCGTCGCATTCGATGAATCTAGGGTTTTAGAGAGGCGCCTTGCGTGGGTGCTATCTAAACTGAGATTTTTCTTACCTAGCTCAATAATGGAGAGAATGCTTTTACGGGGTTATTTCCAGCCTCCTTTTTCATACTCACAAGCGGCCTCCTTTTAACGGGGAAAAAATACCTAAACACAATTTGTTTATTAAAAAATCTAACAGCTGGTAAACAGAAACATAGCTAAAGAGAGGTAGCTTTGTATCAAAAAATCATGAAATACAAGTATTAATCCTACGTATATTAATCCTTGAAACGAAACTGAAATATAAAAAAATTATAATATACCAACAATTGGTATCAGAGCATTTCATGGGAAAATAAAACATTTCAATATTAAATTTGTCTTTTTAAGAAGTAAAAAAGGTAGGTGATATTGTACTCATTCACTGCAAAACAGAAAAACAACTTGCAGATATCTTCCCCAAACCGAAATTAGCCAAATTAATTGAAATTTATTATAATTTTTGGGTAAATTATATAACAGATCACTAAATTATACTAACATAATTTGTTAATCACAAAAATTTATTTTATATTAATTTAATAAAAAATTTAATGATCATTTTATAATTTTTTAAAAGTTAAATAACTAAAAATAAATAAATATAAATATAATATTTAATATATATTATTTTGGTTAATTCGATTAATTAACTGATTTTAAACTGAATTAAATAATAATCAAAATTTAATAAAAAAATAACCATTGACACACGATGTATGACAAGCGTCGTTTTTCAATTCAAAATAAAATATTCCTCTTTAAATTAAATAAATAAAAGATAGTATAGTAAAGAGGGTCGATCCACAGAGAATTTGGAACTTCTGATGTAATTTTGCATTGATTTCAGTTCAGGATACTGCAAATAATTAATTAAAAGGGGGGTTGATGAGATTGCGATGAAAAATAAATAAAATAAAATAACAAATAAAATATAAAAATAAAAATTGAGAGAAAGAAATAATAGTTGAAAATGACAATGAAGAAATCGCCTCGAGCTAACTTTGTTTCAATTCTGTCGATCATTGAAAATGATTTTTATTTCGGGATTCATATCGGTTACAGTCTACAAGGACCAACCCATTGTAACTTGCCTTTCTCTCTTGTAACCAATCTTCCCATGCCTATCTTTGAAAGATGATTATTGAGTGGTTTAACCACAGCTATTGCCGTTAAAACAATCAGATTAAATATTGGAAAGGCCCGACTCGGATTATGTTGTCTTATTGAGAATCGAATCCGATCTCATTTTTCCTTAGCAGACCGCTGCTAAGTGTGTTCACAGGAAGTCAAAATTGCCACAGGCAAATCCTTCCTCCCACTGTATATTAAAACAACATCCAGACCAACGAGCTCTTTTTGGTTTGAAAAATGTTTTAATTTTGTAAGTAAGGTCGATTGCCAAACTAATAAAACAGAAAAATAAGAATATTTCCCGAAGGGAATTAAGTACTATTCAATTCTCACGTTTTGAATTGATTCATTGTTAGCTCTCGGCTTAAAAGAAATTAGCTAAGCATGATATCAATTATCATACTTAGCATATTTTTGCAAAATATTAAAAAGACTAAAAATAAAGAAATGAAAAGAAATTTTATAGAATAAAGAAGCAAGACAAGAATTCGGAGACAAAGTGATTGATGATCTAAAGCCTTACCCATAGAGGGTATTTATAGGTTACTAATAACCTAAAAGTAATAAACTAATTCAAAAATAAAATAAAAGGTAGAAAGATAATTCTTGAGTTTAAAATTTAAAAACAAAATATCTTATCCTAAAAGTCTTCTCAAATCTTGTTGCTGAACCGTCTCCAGAATCTTCTAGAAAATGTAAAAATTTTCTTTTTTAATCACCAATTATAGAAACAGGTCACTGCACATAAAACATACAAAATTCACTCAAATTAGCAGTGATAAATTCATGAAAATAAGATAATTAGCAATTAAAAAGTAACAATTTAAATCACCAATCAAATTCCCCCACACTTGTCTCATACTTGCCCTCAAGTATGTCTTAATCAAATTAATTAAACACCTAGTTTGCAATCCTCCAATTCATCTCATACTTAAACAATTTATGAAAATCAATGCTCTCAATAACTAATTGAACCAAAATATCGATCAAGGAGAATAAACATAAGTAAAATAAATCAAACAACCTTGTAACTTCCTATCCTTCATCAATCAAAAATTCAACCTAGTTCAATTCCTCACAAGGTTTCACTCAAATCGCTCAAATGTGCTTCGGGTGCAAAGTTTCACTCAAAATCGCAATCAAACAAGGATTTCCATAAGCTTGTGACATAATCAATTCTCCACTACTTAGAAAAAATAAGATGCAAGATCAATGGGTCTTTCAAAAAGGTGTAACGGGGCTTAGGTAAAGGTAGGGAAAAAGGCTTAAAATGAGGCTTGTAATCACGACAAAGAATTCATAACCAACATTCACGATCAAATAAGATGCATGAAATAAATAAGAACATTTACATCAAAAAATAAAATCAAAATCGAGCAAACTCTTTTTTTTCTACTTCCTTTTTCGTTTTCTTTTTTCTTCTTCTTTTTTTCTTTTTTTTTCTTTGTTTTTTTTCTTTTTCGCATTTTCCTCCATTTTTTTCATTTTTTCCTTCTTCTTTCTTTCATATTTTCGTGGAATAATACGTTGATACGCTTCAATTCTTTGTCCTGAAAAAGGGTAAGAAAAAAGAATGATAAAAAGAAGGGCTTAAAGGCTAAAATTGAGGTGAAACAAAAAAAGGATATAGTCTCAAAATTGGTTCACTAATGGAAAATTAAAAGGGTAGGTTTTTTCTTGGGTAAAAATGGGGTAAATCCTATGCCCAAATCATATCAAAACATCATATTTCATGTGTAGCCTCGAAATGTATTCATGCCACAAGTTCTAGATTTTCAATATTTAATTCGACACACTCAAACAAGGAAAACGAGCATAAAAAATAGATGAAACATGCTCAAGGCTCAATATCTTACTAAAGTGTGTTACATTAATCAAATTAGGCGAAAGTTCAATAGACAAAATCAAGGCATGTTACAAAGAAGTCAAATTAAATTCCTACTCATGTAATTCAACTATCAAGAGTGTTCTAAATCCAAAATAATTAAAAGAGCTTAGATAATCATAGCATGCTTAAGATATTTGATAAAAAGGAAAGAAATTAACTAAGCATTAAACCAATTCAATCAAGACATCTAATCAAGCAAATTATAAAACAAGTAAGATAGAATTTGATTCAACCTTTACTCCCCCTCACTTAAATCATATTATCTCAATATGAAAATTAAAGTACAAGAGAAGGAATAGAGATACTCCCCGTGTCTAAGTTGAGCTTTGTAAGGGGTATGCAAATCCTCATTTACTTTTTCAAGTTTCAGCATGACCAAGCCTTTTGAATCTAAGACAAATTCTTTGTAAATTTATTTGAAAATAAATTAGATAAAAATAAAAAAAACAAATGAATGAAAATAAATTAATAAAAACAAAGAAAGAAAATGGGTTGCCTCCCATTTAGCGTTTCATTTAACGTCATTAGCTTGACGACCTGATTTAGACTACAGGTTCTGTGAGAAGTTCTTTTTCCAATTCACGTGCTTTGTCCAACTAAGAATTTCTCTATGAGAAATTTTTCAACCATGGCGTTTCTTCAGCTTTTTTAACAAAGTGTCTTCTTTAATATGCAACTTATCCGGTGGTAACTTTAACTCGATCTTTGATTCCTGCAAGATTGATGAAAAAGATTTAATTTTTGAAGGCAATAAATGAAAATTAGAATTAGAATAAATTGTAGAAAAAATTTCTTCAAACTTCATATATTTAAATTCCTCTTTTTCTAATTCCCTATAAAAATCAAATATCAAATTAAACTCCAAAAATTCATTAGCAAATGGATCAACAATATCAACAAAATTCAAGTTTTCCACATTATCTGGATATTTCATGGCTTTATATACATCAAACTTGACGACTTCTCCATCAAATTCCATAGTTAAAATGCCACTACGAACATCAATCTTCGCTGTGCCGTGCTCAAGAATGGACGCCCAAGAAGTATTTCAGATCCAATATTACTGCGATCATTTTCCATGTCAATTATATAAAAATCAGCAGGAAATATTAAATCATTTACCTTCACTAAAACATTTTCTAAAACTCTTTCGGGGTAGATGATCGATCGATCGGCGAGTTATACTGTCACCCTCGTCTCTTTCAATGGTTCATTGGTAATTTTGTTATAGACGGAAAGGGGCATTACATTGATGGATGCGCCTAAGTCGCACATTGCACGCTTAATTCCAACATTACCAATTTTGCACGGTATGGCAAACATACCTTGATCTTTATATTTGGGAGGTAGCTTCCTTTGAAAGATTGTCGATATATTCTCGCTCAGGTTTACTTTTTCATGACCAGTCAATCATCGTCGGTTTGTGTAGAGGTCTTTGAGAAACTTCGCATACTTTGGTATTTTTCGAATTACATCGAGAAGAGGAATATTTATCTCCACCTTTCTGAAGACGTCAAGAATTTCCTTCTCGTCTGCTTTCTTGTCATGCTTCACAAGCCTAGAAGGAAAAGGAGGCAAAGCGTCGTAAGTAGAAGGAAAAGACGAGGGAGAAACAACTTTACCAGAATCATTTGAGGGTGAAGATTCTTTTTCTGAGTCCTTTGGTGGTGCATCCTCTTTTTGTTTGTCGGTCTCTTTCGCGGACTTGTTCGGTTGATCAGGTGAGATGATGGTACCACTTCACAAAGTAATTGAACTCACATTTTCTCTCGGATTTGATTCGGTTTGCAAAGGCAACCAACCCTGCGATTCTAGGCGGCCTACTGTCTGAGCTAATTGTGTTAATTGCTTTCCAAGTTCTTGAATTTCTTGTTGGGTTTGAGATTGGAACTTCTCTTGGGATTTAGCTAACTTTTCAACAATTGACTCAAGGGAAGATTTCTGTGGGGCTTGAGCTGGAAAAGGAGGGGGTCTTGCTTGATAATTTTGATTGTTACCGTATCTTAGGTTTGGATGATCTCCCCATCCTGGATTAAAAGTATTACCATACGGGTTATATGCTCTTTGAGGAGGTCCCGGAAAATTTCCTATGGCATTAATATTTGCTTTGGATATATGTTGTAACAATGGACAACAGTCTGTCGGATGATCTGTCATTGTGCAAATTCCACAAGCTTTCGTTATTCCAATTTTTCCTGAAACAAGCGAATTAACTATGTCAGTAAATTTGTCGAGTTTATTTTCAATTGAAACATCACTTACCTCGTGAACCCGTCGACTAGGTTCACTTGAGTCAAATTATTGTGAGTTTGCCACCATAGTGGAAATTAACGTTCTTGTCGCCGTGGTTGTCATGTTAATGAGAGCGCCGCCACTAGCGGCATCAACCATTTTTCTATCAACTGGAAACATTCCTTCATAAAGGTATTGAAGGAGTGTTTGCTCAGAAAGACCATGCTGCGGACAACTGGCACACAATTTTTTAAACCTCTCTCAGTAATCATAAAGAGTTTCGTATTCTTTTTGTTGAATTCCCAAAATACATCGCCTTAATTCACTTGCTTTTGCCACTGGGAAAAACCTGTCAAGGAAAACACGTGATAGTTCAGCCCAAGTAGTAATTGAATTAGGCAGTAAATAAAATAACCACTCCTTAGTCATTCCGACTAAAGAAAAAGGAAATGCTCTCAGTTTGATTTGATCCTCGGAAACTCCTTGAGGCTTCATACTACTGCACACCATATGAAATTCTGCGAGATGTTTATGTGGGCTTTCATTAGGCAAGCCGTTATAGGTAGGAAGGAGATGGATCAATCATGTCTTAAGTTGAAACGAGGTTTCGCCATTAGGAAAGGTAATGCAAAGTGGTTGTTGTATCTCGGGGGCTGCATTTAATTCTCTAATCGTTTGGTTGGCCATCAGTCTTGGTTCAAGAATTGCGTTTGATGAAGTCGGATGGGCGTCTGGATTTGACTCTCTGTAAGATTGAGTTTGAGATAATGATTCAGAATTGGATTCTAAATTTGATTGCTTGTCTTGCTCTCGTTGTTGTTTCTTCTTTCGAAGTGTTTAGCCGTGAGTTCTACGAGCTCTTGCTTCGATTTCCGGGTCAAGTTCAACAAGATTTCCCGGTTTGTTCCTGGTCATAAAAACAAAACAAAATTTAATCAGTAATTTGCCGAAAATTCCCCGGCAACGGCACCAATTTTGATAAGCATCGTTTTTCAATTCAAAATAAAATATTCCTCTTTAAATTAAATAAATAAAAGATAGTATAGTAAAGAGGGTCGATCCACAGAGAATTTGGAACTTCTGATGTAATTTTGCATTGATTTCAGTTCAGGATGCTACAAATAATTAATTAAAAGGGGGTTGATGAGATTGCGATGAAAAATAAATAAAATAAAATAACAAATAAAATATAAAAATAAAAATTGAGAGAAAGAAATAATAGTTGAAAATGATAATGAAGAAATCGCCTCGAGCTAACTTTGTTTCAATTCTGTCGATCATTGAAAATGATTTTTACTTCAGGATTCATGTCGGTTACAGTCTACAAGGACCAACCCATTGTAACTTGCCTTTCTCTCTTGTAACCAATCTTCCCAAGCCTATCTTTGAAAGATGATTCTTGAGTGGTTTAACCACAGTTATTGCCGTTAAAACAATCAGATTAAATATTGGAAAGGCCCGACTCGAATTATGTTGTCTCGTTGAGAATCGAATCTGATCTCATTTTTCCTTAGCAGACCGCTGCTAAGTGTGTTCACAGGAAGTCAAAATTGCCACAGGCAAATCTTTCCTCCCACTGTATATTAAAACAACATCCAGACCAACGAGCTCTTTTTGGTTTGAAAAATGTTTTAATTTTGTAAGTAAGGCCGATTGCCAAACTAATAAAACAGAAAAATAAGAATGTTTCCCGAAGGGAATTAAGTACTATTCAATTCTCACGTTTTGAATTGATTCATTGTTAGCTCTCGGCTTAAAAGAAATTAACTAAGCATGATATCAATTATCATACTTAGCATATTTTTGCAAAATATTAAAAAGACTAAAAATAAAGAAATGAAAAGAAATTTTATAGAATAAAGAAGCAAGACAAGAATTCAGAGACAAAGTGATAGATGGTCTAAAGCCTTACCCATAGAGGGTATTTATAGGCTACTAATAACCTAAAAATAATAAACTAATTCAAAAATAAAATAAAAGATAGAAAGATAATTCTTGAGTTTAAAATTTAAAAACAAAATATCTTATCCTAAAAGTCTTCTCAAATCTTGTTGTTGAACCGTCTCCAGAATCTTCTAGAAAATGCAGAAATTGTCTTTTTTTAATCACCAATTATAGAAATAGGTCACTGCACATAAAACATACAAAATTCACTCAAATTAGCAGTGATAAATTCATGAAAATAAGATAATTAACAATTAAAAAGTAACAATTTAAATCAGAGCATTTCCTGGAAAAATAAAGCATTTCAACATTAAACTTGCAGACATCTTCACAAAATCGAAATTAGCCGAATTAACCAAAATTTATTATAATTTTTGGTTAAATTACAAAATAGATCACTAAATTATGCTAAAATAATTTTTTAATCATTAAAATTTTATTTTATACTAATTTAATAAAAAATTTAATAATCATTTTATTATATAAAAAATTAAAAACATTTTATAATTTTTTAAAAATTAAATGACTAAAAATAAATAAATATATATATAATATTTAATATATAATAATTTTAGTTAATTGGATTAATTAAGTGACTTTAAACTGAACTAAAAAATAACCAAAATTTAAAGAAAAAAATAACCGTTAACCGAATTTACCAAAATCGAATAAAGATTTTATACTTATATCACCACCGATGCAGAATGAATATCATAATCTTCGTTTTTGTATATATTTTCTTTTTTAACTCATTTATCGGAGTTAAAATTTTTTTATACTAGTTATCTTTTCCTCCATAAAGTTTTTTCTAAAATAAACAGAAATAAACATATATATATAAGAGTATAAAGAAATTATAGTATAAATATAAAAAGTAAAAATTAAAAATAAAAATTCTTATGTACATTAATTCTCGAAACGTAACTGAAATATAAAGAAATTATATAATACCAACAATTGGTATCAGAGCATATCATAGAAAAATAAATTATTTTAACATTAAACTTGTCTTTTTAAGAGAAGTAGAGAAGGAAAGTGATATGGTACTTATTAACTGCAAAACAGAAAAGTAATTTGAAAATATCATCAGCAAACCATTTTCGATAAATAAATTTGAAGTTTTAAGAACAACAATTAGTGTTTGCAGTTCTTAAAGCAATAATACATACCTCTATATAGAAGGCAGATCAAGTAGAAAATAGTATAATATCAAATCGAACAATAAAAAAAGACCTTCTAGTCCAAGCAATACATTTCCAAGAATTCCTAATTCTTAGAAATAGGATGTTGAGCCGTAAACCAACCCAAATTACACTACAAAAAAACTAAAAAAACAACAAAAATTCGAGATTTTGAAAAAAAAAAGGGAGAACAAAAAACCCAACGAACAAATCTCTATATTTTTGGATTCTGTGTTTTACCCAATACTTACACGCTTCTTCTTTACAGGTTTATGAACTCTCTTTTTCCTTTTCGGTAAATTTTCTAATTTCTCTAGGAGTAATCGAAGGCGCATTAAAAGAGATTTTTTTATTTGATAAATCTAGATTAAGGATAATTCAAGCGTTTTTATAGTTTCGATCCCATGAGACAATAGTTTTATAATTGAAACCCTATTCTTTTGATTGGATGAAGAGCTAACAGATATAATCTACTTTACCAAAATCACCAGCTACACAAAAAAGGACATATAAGAAAGTGTATATCTGCAACAGAACTCTTGTAGAAAGCAAAAAGCACAAACCAACTAGGTAATCAAAATGCCTAAGCCAACTAGGTAATCAAAATATCCACCGAATCCGCAACGCCCTTATTGTCGCCCCCGTAAGTAATCAAAATGTTCACCGAATCCGCATCGCCCTCGTCGCCGCCCCCGTCGTCACCTTCGGTATTGCCCCCGACATCGCCTTCATCGTTGACCCCGTCGTCACCCTCGTAGGTAATAATAATGTCCACCGAATCCGCATCGCCCTCGTCGCCGCCCCCGTCGTCACCTCCGGTATTACCCCTAGCATCGCTTTCGTTGCTGACCCCGTCGTCACCCCCGGTATTGCCCCCAGCATCGCCCTCATCGTCGATCCCGTCGTCACCCCTGGTACTTCCCCCAGCATCGCCCTCGTCGTCGACCTCGTCGTCACCCCCGGTACTGCCTCCAGCATCGCCCTCGTCGCCGACTCCGTTGTTACCCCCGGTATTGCCCCCATCATCGCCCTCATTGCCGCCCCGGTATCGCTTCTGTCGTCGCTGTTGCCGCTCCTGCCGCCACCGCCGCCCCTGGCACGTCTCTCCCGAGGCTTCGACCATCGCTTCATACACCGCGTTACCCACCGCGTAAACCACCACGTAAACCCCGCGTCAACCACTATGTTAACCACCATATCAACCACCGTATCAACAATCGTATTAACCATACCACAATACCCATCACATCTCCCACCACCTCTTCTACTGCATCTCCCATTATATCTCCTACTGCTTCTCTTACTGCATCCACCCCATTTTTCACCACACCTCTCACCAAAATATTAAGCTAATATTAAAAAAAGAGAAATTAAAAAAATATATATAATAATAATTAATAAATAAATAGATATATTACCGTAAATTCTCTAGTAGACTCCGATGTATGTTGAAAGTCAGTGTCTATGTTTTCTTGTTCAACCCCTCCATCAAAGTCAGGAGTTATCTCCTCCTCTATAACATCTTCTTCCGTAATATTTTTTCTAAAAAAAAAAGAAAATAAACAGTTAGATACAAGAGTAGAGAAAATATAGCAGAAACTAAAATAAAGATACCTATATCTCGAAATCTTCGATCTTGTCTATGTTTTCCTTTTCAACCCCTCCACCAGAGAAAAAATCTTTTGTAGTTTTTATTATCTCCTCCTCGATAACGTTTTTTCTAAAAGAAAGAGGCATAAACATATACATAAGAATATAAAGAAAATACTGTATAGAAACAAAAAATCGAAACTAGAATAAAGATACTTACATTTCATAATCTTTGTTCTCTTTTTCAATCCCTCCACCAAAGAAAAAATCCTTTGCAGTACGTGTCATCTTTTCTTCCATAACGTTGTTCCTAAAAGAAAAAGACATTAAACATAAAGATATAAGAATGCAAAGAAAATATAATAGAGAAACAAAAGTAAAAACTGAGGTGAAGCGGAGAATGCCCTTGCGATAATGCATTCCTTTATTTCCAGAGACACCCTGACTCTTTACCTTTTCTCCTACCTTGTTAAGAGAAGATCTCGTTTTCTCCTACCTAGCTAATAAGTTAAGGGTTTTAAAGAGGCGCTTGCACCAGGTTTTCATACTCAGAAGCAGCGTCCTTATAGCAAGGAAAGAAAACACTCAAACACAGGCGAGCCTGACAGGACAGATGGCAAACAAAAGTAGCTAAAAGACAAAAGAAAATAAACCGCCTCCCATTATAAACAGATGCATTTTTAAGAATTTTTTTTCAACTTATTATTAGGGATGGCAATATAATCCGAATTCGATTCGAATCTGATTCGATCCGAAAAAAAAATCGATCTAAATTCGATTAAAAATAGTCCGAATTCGAATCTAAAAATAATGTCCGAGTCTTAATAGGAGATGGATCAGATATGGATATTGCCATGATCCGATTCGAATTCAATCTGAATCCATATCCGATATGAATCCGATCCATATATAAACCCGAATAAAAATATTTAAAATTTTTATATTTAAATAGTATGAGATTTTACTTTAGTTTGTTTTATATTGGATTGTAATAATTCTTGAGATTTATTTGTGCTATAAATTTAAAAATATTTGTTTGATAAAAATTATTATTTTTATTTAAAGATATTTATTTAAGTTGTTACTTTAAAAAATAATTGGATTTGGACTTTTGAATTCGGATTTGAATTTTAGATATTTTATTGGATTGGATTTGGATTTATGTAAATGGACTTGGATTTTTTTGAAAGTCCGATTATTAATTGGATTGGATTTGGATTTTATAAAGTCCGATCCAAATCCAATCCTTTGTCATCCCTACTTATTATTTTTTAAGAATTATTTTTTGATAAAGTGTCGGGTGATTTTTGGTTTTTAAACGGGTAAATGACATTTATCTGTAAAAGTTCCATTTGTTGGGCTTTAATTGAATTCTTGGATTAACGTTGATTGGGCCAAGTCTTGTGAACTTGGTTTTGGATTAATGTAAGCAGCCTCTTAAATACCCTTATTTTACATATAATATAATATTCGATTTGAATTAAATTTTCAATATCACAATATAATCACTTAATTTTTACGGATTAAGATACAAGCTATTTTTTTACTATACAAATATCTAAATATTCAAAACTTCGAATATCCAAAAATATAAATTTTTGAGAACCCCAAATATCAAAACCCTGTTATTTGGCATTGTAAATTACGAAAAAATATTAAACTAAATATTGTGGATTACTCAATAAAATGGTAAAAAGTATTAATTTTTATTTTGAGAAAGCAATGATGAACGGTTGATCAGAATTGTTCACTTACTCATGTTTTTTTCATTCAAATCTCGAGTTCAAAACTTGATATGAACATCCTTTCTCTTAGATTCTTCCATTTCTGCTCCGGATAGAAATAATAGTCTTTATCGAAAAATATATTAAACCATTATTTTAGCATTTAATCATAAAATTACAACCTTTTTATCTTAACAAATTAATTAAATAAAAAAATTATTGGGATTCTCTTGTGATTTTAAATTAATTTATCTATGTTTGTAATCTACAAAACCATCCATCACTTCACACTTTGTCTTCAAAGAAACCACAAATAGGTTGTAATTTTTCTTGTGAGTTCTTGTCCTTGAGACAGAGACAATTATGTTAAAAAAAATTATGCATATATCTGTTTTTCTTGGTTATTGGGAGAAAAAAATAGACCAAAAATCAAACAAGAAGTTGACCAGGTAAATGTCAAAAATGCACCATTAATTACCAGCTATGAGGTACACATGCATGCATGAGGATCGTATGCAAAGAATATTTAATTTGAGGGTGAACATATATGAAATTTTAAAATTTCATAGTAGACACAACTCATAAATATTAAAAAAATTTAAGGATTAACTCGTAAAATTTAAAAATAAATGTATGAACCTTAAAAAATTCAGTATGGACCTAAAATCACCCTATTATACATGCGCATCCGCCACCGAAAAATACCCATTAGTTTACTAAACCAAGGTTTAATCATAAGATTATGTTGGGGTAACCCTTCTTTAGGACAAGAAGGAATCATATGCAATGACATGTAAACCTTTTCCAATCACATCAAGACCTACATGAGATCTCATATGCAATTGCATGAGACCAGTATGATTGACGCTATTTAAATATGTATTTATTATAAAATATATATCACTAATAAAAGTAATAGTAATATTTTAATTTGAATCACTATTAACGATCATTTATGTCAAAAAAATATAGTCATAAAAATTTAACTAACTATGATTAAATACATAAAAGTTATCACTAATACAATAATGTTGAATTATTAGTAACGATTAACAATGCTAAAAAAATAATTATTATAATTTTTAGTGACTAAATTTAATATTTTTGTCATCATTTTCATTCTCACTAAAAATACATTTCCTTATAGTGATACCTATGTGTACTCACCTCGAAATAATTATCGGATCCGCCATTGTATGTTTGTCCTCCTTAATCAACTGACTCTCCTATACAACACCTACTCATAAATGAATAAAAATATTTTGCTTTTAATCATGTTTTTTTTAATGTTTGCATTAAAAAATATTTAAAAATTTTATTTTAAATTCTAATCTTAATTCTTAAATCATAAATTCTACTTTTTAAAAATTATATCTACCCCTAATTTTTTAACCCCTAACCTTAAATTATAAATCATAAATCTTAAACTTATTATTTTAAAGTAAAAACACTAATACAGACACAATAAAAAATACAATTTACATCCCATAAAAACTCTTTACATTATTTTATGCATCTATTAAGGATAAACTGAGAAAATGTTAGAGAAAACAATCAAATCTTCTAAATATTTTAAATTTTAATATATATGATTTTATAACAGTTCGCACCCTTTAATATAAAAAATTTTATTTGTCTTGCTTTTTATGTTTAATTGTAGTAATAATATCGAATAGAAATCATTTATCTTGTTATCATGTCTTCATCTATGTTTTTTATTAAAAAAATTTAAAAATTAAATTTTAAACCTTAACCTTATACCCTAAAAATACACCATATCCCTAATTTCCTAAACCCTAACCACAACCCTTAACCTAAACCCTAAACCTGTAATTTAAAACGAAAACATAAATAAAGATAAGAGAAAGAGATACATTTTTCACCCAATAATATCCATAGCCAACAAATCTGCAACTAGATTTACTTGGCTACCTTTTCATGACCTTGTTAATGAACCCAGAATTTGAAGCTACAAAGCTTATGTAATTGATTGTTACTTTCCAACAGGTTGAAAGCTTGAACCCCTGCAGCAATCTTTTACCCTCTGAAGATTCTTGCTTATCAAAAACTCAAGAATCAATCAGACATCAGACGGTTCCAATTCATCCAGCACGACAGTTTGATTAGACGTTGAAAACAATGACTTCAAAATTCTACAGGTTTCAACTCTCAGCCTGGTCTTGGCAATGTTACAGATATTGCTCTTTCATGACTTGACTGCAACTGATGCATAATGTGTTGGTATCAAATCAAAAAAGAAATGGAAAAAGAAAATGTATACCATTTATAGGAATATGCTGTCCTCATAAAGGATGCCAAAGAATAATGGGGTCCAAAAACGAGGAAAAAAATATTAATATATATTATTAAAAAATTTATGAAAATTTTAAAGATATAAAATTGTAAAAAAATAAACTTACGAATTTAGATTAACGATAAAATATATTTAAAAAAATATAATCAAGTTACACAATTAGGAACGTATATTGTGAGAGGGGCAAGGGCTCCTTTCAATTTTTTGGTATAATTACATTTGAGGTCCCTATTAGTTTAAATAGTAGTAAAAAAAGTTTTTGTCCCTCTCAACGTTTGATCCTAATTTCGTCCCTATACACAGTGTAAAACTCTCTAGGTTTAAACGTTTTTTGATTGTTGAATGAGTAAAACAGATGACTCAAATTAATTGCATCTGGGTCATCCGTTTTACTCATTCAATGTTCAAAACAACATATAAAATTTAAAGAGTTTTGCACTGTATAACTTGATCTTACAAAAGAATATAAATTATACGAAAATTTAATTTTTTTTAAAGAATACAACTATTTTTTTTAATAACCATCCATCCATCCTTGACCCTAAGCTGAAATGTAGAGAGCACCATCATCTATAGGAACTTGTTCCCAAGGGACTGAATCATTTTAGTGGAAAGTTCAAATTTCAAACCCTAAATAATTATGAAAGAAACACACTACTGTCCATTGGGAGGCAATATCTCAAATTAAAACTTTAGCATATCAATTTAATTTTTAAATATATTTTGATTATCAGTTTAATTAAACTACTAGGAAGAGATAATTGGGAGTCAATATCTCAAATTATTGTACTTCAGCATATGGAAGCTGATTGGATGGGTTCTTTATACAAGCATTTTTCTCTTATCTCTTGCCTCTTGATTTTTCAATGCCAATACAATTATGTTAGGGATTGCAAGGACATGGAACAGAATGTTTGCCTAAAGATGAACAATAGGGCTAATGGATTGAAACTATATGTTAAAAAAAGTGAAGTTGTAGGATAAAAATATATATTTTTATTTCTAGTTTATATATAATTGAATTCATTCTCAGCAATTCACCAGATAATGGGAATATTTTACATGACCTACCTACCATACATCTCTTATTATATTTAAATAAGAATAGGACTTAGTACAGAGTCAGGATTTAGGATTGAAATAAAATATAAATAATTAAAATTGAGGGGGTAAATTCATAAATAAATCTGAGACAAAAATAAAAAAAAAAATATCTGGGGGACGATTGTCACTCCCCACTCTCACTTAACCCTGCCCCTAGATAGAACATGTTTACACAGTGTGAGAGTTTTTAGGTTCATACTTTTTTGGATCGTTAGATAGGTGAAATGGATGAATGAGTTGCTAATCTCAGTCATTCATTTTACTATCCAATGATCCAAAAACGTATAAAACTATGAGTTTTACATTTTATAAGGGGTTACAGGATCTAATTCTGAAAAAAGATAAAGTAAAAGGACTAACTTCTTGAAATATTGAAGGAAAAAGAAAAAAGAGAATCAAATTTGTAACATATGTGGCATAGATATCAAACCTCTCTTGCATTGCCTAGTTCATTCATGACAAACAACATATCAATCAAAGTGTTCCGGAATATTTATCGATTATCGGAGAGTCTCTTAAGTAAAGTTAAAAGCTCGAATCTTAAAATTATAAACGAAAAAAATTAAGTTACGGTATTACTCTTATACTAGGCTTCTGTAAAATCCAATCAAAATGAATTGATTAATTAATCGGATACCGATAATTAAATAAAAGATTATCCGCCATACTTTTCTTCTTGAAGTTTTAGGAGACTGGCAAATAGAATTTCAGGTAGGATCATATTTCTTTCATTCAGACAAAGCAAAGGTCCAATATGGAATCAAATCAAGTGTTTGTTTGTGACACTTTGGGAAGACAATATCAGACCGGCCCTCATCATATGTCAGTTGAATCATATGCCATTTAACAATGAAATCCTGTTTGAATACAAGGGTATAAAAATAAATAAAATTTATATTAACGAATTGGTCCAAATAGAAAGTAATTTGGTATTTTTTAAGCATGTTTCGAGTTTGATATCTTGTGTGTATAAAAAATCTTTGTTGAGAGATTTACCCATTAAAGTTAAATATATAACGCGAATCCGTCTAGATTAATTAGGACAAAACTCTGAAAAACCGAGAGACAATCGAAAAAATATATAAATAAAATTTTGGCATTGTGCAATCTAGGATTATCCATGCAATGGGGGGAAGAATATATCCCAATTAAGAGATTATATTGTGTACTGTTTGACATATTGGATATTGGATTCTACTTCATCTAGTCAATCCAGGCATCATAGAAAAGCATAAATACAGTCACTATTCTTCAAGATTATCCCTAGTTCAATACCTCATATTTTATATGTTTTGAACTCGAAATTTAATTTAATTGATTCGTATAATTATTTTCGAGCAATAACATCTAATCGATTAATAATTTGTCTTAGAAAACTGTCCAATTAATAGATTATAAAAATGTACGAGACACATATGATAGACTTATATTGTCCAATGAGTTGGGGTGTGTGTTATTTGGTTTTAACCGAATTAATTGATCGGACTGAAATTATTTTAGTTAATTCGATCGATTAATTTTTAGTAAATTTGATTAACGGTTTTTTGTATTAAAATTTGGTTATCGGTTAATTTGGTTCGAAATCGGTTAATTAGTTGAATTAACCGAATTAATCAAAATTATTATATATTAAATATTCTATATACTATATTTATTTATTTTTAGTCATTTAACTTTTTAAAAAATATAAAATCATTAATTTTTTAAATTATAAAATGGTCACTAAATTTTATATCAAATTAATATAAAATAAAATTTTAGTGATTAAAAAATTATTTTAACATACTTTAGTGACCTATTATGTAATTTAACCAAAATTTATAATAATTTTTGGTTAATTCAATTAATTTAGCTAATTAACCGAAATAATTTCGGTTTAATTAATTCGGTTAAAGATAAATCAATTCGGTTAACGGTTAAACTTTTAAAATTTTTAATTAATTCGATTTTAGTTAATTCGGTTCGGTCACCGACCAAATTAACCGAATGCACACTCCTACCAATGAGATAATTAATAAACATAATACAGATAACATGCTTAGAGGGCGGCAAGCAAGGGAGTTCAAATCATCTGCCCCTTTCCCATGCCCCCATTTATACCCCCACTTCAAATTAGAGGGTTTAGGGTATATGGTTTAGGGTTTTAGGTTAAGGATTTAGGTTAGGGTATAGGGAATTAGGGATAGGGTGTATTTTTTTAGGTATAAGGTTTAAGGTTTAGGTTATAAAAAATATGGATTAGGGTTTAAAATTTAATTTTTTAGTAACATAATAAAGGAGGCACAAATGGAGCAACGAGAAAGGGACAGAAGATTTTTTTTCCAAGCAAGCAAGGAGGTTATTCATTCTTGACAACGGAGAAATCATAATCTTAGCCATTTTGTTTTTGGTATTTTATGATTTTAGCCTAAAAGTTTAATTTTTTACAATTTAATCATTTAATTATATTTCTTAAACTCTGAATCTTTTGAATTTAATTAAATTGCACTTATTAAATGCACAATAATTGACCATTTAGTTAAAATCAACTCTAAAATTTGACTTACCGAATATAATCTTTGATTATCGAAATTTAATTTTCGACTAGATCAATTTTTGAATATTACAATCTATGTGTTTGAAAACCAAGGAAAAAATAAAGCAATGATGTCATAAGATTCTGGACTCCAATATTCAACGGCAAGATCCTTTGCGGCTATCTTCAGACTTAACAAAATAACCGTAAAAGATTGACTTTCCAGGATCCTATGAAGCAAATGGGGGTAAAAAAATCAACAATTTCAAAGGTATTTTAATGAATATTTTAAATAAGTTTGAGTTATAAAATTATGAATAAAGTAAGTTATTTATATCGAATGAATAAAATTCGATTTAAAAAATTAAATTTTTTAACTTGGTTTAAAGCAAAAAACTCAATTTATTTTGATTTATCAACTCGACTCGAAAAATTGAGTTGTAAAATAAAAATTCAAATAACTCTAAAAAATTATAATTAGTGGGTTGATTTTTAAGTTCAAGTTGAGTCTTTTAATTTTCTTAATATATACGTACTGGTATAAAAATATGAAAAAATATGTCACATATGAAAATATCGTATATGATTTGAGAAAGTTTTTAAATTGAAATCTATAGTATTATAACATGATAAATAATTATAATTAAATTTATATTGGAATTTAAAAACTTGACTCGACTGGACTGAAACTTGACTCGAATTTTATAAACTCGAATCGAATAAAAAATTTTAAATAAAATTTGAGTTATAAAATATAACACGATAACTCAAATAACTCAAAATTTTTTGACTCAATTCGATCAAACATTCACTTAATATCTCTTAAGCAGAATCACGGGTTCAAATTTTAACGATATGAATGAAATAGATTACTCATAATAAATCTATACAATATTAATCGATCAATAGATCGTATATCAACTCTTATAAAAAAAATGAATTATTTTCCTTAATGACATTGAGGAAATCATCTCTTTTTCAAAAACGATTTCCTTCGGCCCCTCATCTTTGCATCAGAATATCAGATCCTGCACAGGACAAGATCTTTGAATGTTGAAAAATTATAGTATAAAATGTTCCAAGAACATCCACATAAAAAAATCTACAATAACAAAAATATTGGGTTAATTGCATGAGAGGTCTTTAAAATACAGTCAAATTTTTGAATCGGTCACAAACAAACGAAGCTACTAAGGGGTGGGGTGGGGAAATTGCACCCCAACCCCGATTTTTTTTTAATTTTTATTTCTCTATTTAAATTCTTTTAAAATTTATTTTTTTATAAATTTATCTCATACTTCTAAACATTTATGTTTTGTCCCCCTCAACCTCAAATCCTGACTCCGTCCTTGGTATCCCATTTTAAATTAGTAAGCTTAGGGTTTAGGATTTAGGGTTTATGGTTTAAGATTAAGGTTGTGGATAAGGTTTAGAGAACTGGGATATGTGTACTTTTTTTAGGTATAGGATTTATGGTTTAAGATGTGAAAATAGGGTTAGAGTTTAAAATTTAATTTTTAAAAATTCTTTAGTCAAGTGCATAAAGGAGAAAATGATTAAGGTACAAAAGATTTTTACTGTTGAGAAAGTAACGGTAAAATTGTATTTTTGACCCCCGAAATGATAAAAAGAACCTATTTAATCCTCTTAAAAACTTATATAATTATAATCTACCGTTTCCCCAAAATATTTTTTGACTTCATCCTTATTTGTCAATTCAATTAAAACGTTTTTAAGTTTAGGATTAATTTAAAACATAAATCATTGTTTGAGGACATTTGATGTTATTAATCCAATTAATTAACACAAAATCAGATTGAAACCCATAACTAAATTCATTTGGGTTGATTTTCTCTGTTTCCAAACAACTATCATTACATACTGCATCATCCTTTCTTGTAATAATCCGATGACATGTCAGAACAAGTCAGTTGCAGATAAGTCAAATTTTTAATGTCATTTAAAACCATTAATTTGTTTGAGCAAATCCACAGACATGTATGTAATGAAGGAAGATTGGTCCAATCTAAAGCATGATATAAGCAAAATAAAAATTGAACAAGTGCTTAGGACATAATCAAAGACAATAAAAAGGAGGATAAACATGCTGGTGTTACCGGGGTGAGTATTTGATTGAGTTAAAAAATTGAGTCGATTGGGTTTACGAGTCATATTTTATAACTCAGATTTCATTTAAAATTTTTTGTTGTTTGAGTTTTTATTTAAATTTAATTATAAATATTTATAATGTTATGGCATTAATTAGTTTTAATTTAAACAGATTTCTATATCCATATACAATACACCTATTTCTTTGTAGGTAATATATATATTATTAGGCGGAATAAAGTAACTCAACTTGAACTTGAAAATTAATCTATTGTTTACTAAAAATTTTGCGTTATTTGAATTTTCTTTTTATAACTCAAATTTTATTTGAAAGTTTTTTGAGTTGAGTCGAATAATTCAATATTTTCGAGTCGAATTGAATTGTATACCCCTAAATATTATCATTCAATATTTAAATTCTTTTAAAATTTGTTTTTATGAATTTGCCCCCATACTTCTAAACATTTATGTTTTGTCTCTCAACCCCAAACCCTGACTCCATACCTGATTGAATGCAAAAGTGATAAGTGTATATATATAGGGATCGAGATTTAGTTTCACAGTATAAAATATTTATTTTATATTAATTTCGAATTATAGTTAAAACCTATAAAGTTTCTAAAAAAATGATAATCTCAGCCATAAATTTATATTCACCAAATCGTTTAAAATCAATATTTTTCTTCAATAAAATAAACTAAAATTACCTTTTTACCCTTCAAACATTAACACTAATTTAATCCTTAGTATTAACCCATTTTTTAATTTTGACTTTCAACTTTTACAATTTTATTACACTTTTCTATCATAAATTTTTGACTTCGTCCATGTTTCGATGATCTAATAAATTCAATGCTTATTAATAAAGTAATTAATATATATAATATTGGATTATTTGTGTGTAAAAGTACGATTTGGAAACATGTAATAACAAGAAAGCCAAATGCTTTACGCTTTATAATTTTTCAAAGATCAAGTAACTGACTGTTACCTTAATTTAATATGACCCATCACCAAAATTAATACTAATAAAGGAGATTTTTCCCATTTTATGCTACGGTCCAACACACAAAATATTAAAAAAATTGACGTGAATTAATTATTTAGATTTCTAAAGGAAAATCAAAGTTTGGATTCATTTGAATGAAAAATAATGTTGTCTGAATTGACAAATCAATCCTCATATAGAGTGATAAAAAAAAATATCTTTGAATTAAGGAAAATTATTCAAAGCACATGTTTTGTAATATTTTTGTTATGAATTAGGGTTTTAGAATGAGTAATTATTTGATGTATCATCGATAAAATACGGTATAAGATTTTTTTTATAAGCGAATTTCTAAAGCTGTGATATGTCCTTTTATGAGTTCTGAACTTTAATCTTTCAATTTTAAACCTTAAACTCTAAACTTAAAATCTTAAAGTTTATTCTCGAACCTTAAAACCTAATAACAAATTTTTAAATCATAACCTTAAACCATAAGATCTAAATCCTAAAACTAGGCGTTTGTGGAAAATAATTTTTTCACAGCTAGTGCTTATATAGAATTTTTTTTCTTTTAGAATTAGAGATTTTAATTTTAATTTTTTAAAAATTTAATATGTATGGTGTGTATTTTTTAGGGTAAATTACATAAATCATCATTGATTTTTTTTCTATAGTTTCAAAACGTTCAATTTACTCATTGAAGATTAAATATCAAACATTTATTGTCATTTATTTATTAATTTTTTAACGATATTTATTTATCAACAAATGAAAAAACTCCTTCAAGATCTAGATGGTAAAAAACTTCATAAGCACGAGAAAAGTAACATATTAAAAAACAGGTTCTATTCGACTATGAAAAAGAGAGAACGATGAGAGATAAATCAAAAGGTTATTCATTGATTCATGATCTTTAAAATACTTTCTGACAAAATGAACGTCAAATTTAGAGTCAAAAGACCTAGACGAAGCCACGGTGAAATTTTAAATTAAATAACTGTTATCTATGTCCGTTTTAGATTTAAACAGTGATGATAGCATACATGCATCGGATTCTCATATTTCTCTTTTTATTTATTTATTATAATTATTTATTGGCCATACAAATATTACAAGTTGATGAACTTTGGTTGTTTCTATCGTTAAGAGAAAAACCCATTTCCTGTGGGGATAATTAGATGATTGATCAATTCTCTCACTAGTCATCCACAAATATTTATTAATGGATAAATTTTAAATATTTAATAGAATTAATTAATTTTTTTAAATAATTCTTATCAAGAAGGAAAAGGAGAGAAAATTTATTTTTAATAAGTATTGAATCTTTAAAGACTCGATATGTTAGAACTAAGAGGTAAAAATACCTTTTCAGTCCTCTAAAATTTTAAAATTTCAAAAATTAAGCTCTCTCAAAGAATGTGGAGTAATTTAGTCTTTCTTCATTTTAAAAGTGAGCAAGTAAGGACAACAAACCATGAAGTTAACGTTTTCCATCAAACCCATATAGTTTTGATTAATATAATAATAAATTTAATCTTTAATATTTATACGTTACGATAATTTGGTCTTAATTTTAAAAGTTTTAATAAATTTAACCCTTAACATTTACGGGTGCAGGGTTTAGAATTTAGGTGTAGTAGTTGATTTTAGGGTTTTAGTTAGGGTTTAAGTTTTAGGGTAATATATTGGGCTTAAATTTTAACTTATAAACCCTAAATCTAAACCCTGACCACAAAATTCTGTTCACAAACACTAAATTTTAAAGTATTAAACATCAACCTCTAAAATCTAAACCTTAAATTGAGCCTCTAAACCTTAAAATTAAAACATTTAAATAAATTAAAAATTGTGTTGTTCGTGTATCAAATATTTATCCATATACATATGTACACACATACATTAAAATATATAGAATAATGAAAAAAATAATCAACTACAGTGTTACAATAGTATTATTTTTCTAGAATAGTATTACTGACGTTCGAACCCGTAACTTGAAACAATAACCGTTCCCTTAATCACTGAGACTAAATGGTCCGTGTAACAGTGAAGAAACTCTTCAGTTATGCTTATGGCCACTTAAAAGTTAGTTAATATAGTTATTTATAATTTAAGAATTAAGCTTGATATCCATAGCCGGCTTAGAATAAAATATTGAGAAAATATATTCAAAGACAGATTTTCCAGCCGACTTTCAATTAAAAAAATTAAGGAAATTTTAAAATAAATTTATTTGACTTACATATCATTACTTCCTCTCACAAACCCTAAAATTAATTAATTAATTAATTTTAAGAAACGTTATTAATTCCAAAATTAAACTTAAGAATTATCGCATGCTTCACACTACCCTAAACAATGGGGTTGAATTTTAATTACTAAAAAAATATTTGACTAATTTTAAAAATATATATATTTGACTAATTAACAAAAAAATATATTTGACATTTTCTATCTTTTTATTTCATTCATCTTTTAAATATTATAAAAATATTAAATTTTATTTTTTTTTACAAAATGACATGAATTGTTATTGTTATCAAGGAGTGATGTAACTATTAAAAAAATTGTGTGATAACAGTTATTTTTTTATATTTATACATTCAAGAAATTTATTTAAAATTAAAAATATTTTATTTTATTTTTTACATATTTATTTATTTATTTTAATTTTATAAATTAATTTTTAAATTTTATAACACGTGTCTAACCAAAAATATATAAAATTCATTGACTTGTAAAACTATAAGTTATGTACGTGTCAATGCTTGTGTTGAAACATTAAAGCTACAACTTTAAATAATGATTAAATCTAGAATATAAAATTAGTTGACTCACAACTATATCTTAAAAAATAAAAAATAAATATCGAAATTAAATTTTAAATTTTTATTTGAGTTAAAATATTTTTTTCTATATTTATTTACATTTTATAACTTTCTAAAATACTAAAATCATATTTCATCAAAAAATAGGGGTTAAAATGTAATTTTCTTAAAAAGAAACCTATATTATTATTACAATGAAAAACAATAGCACTCATCATCCAAAATTAATTTAACACATAAAGAAATTATTATTATTATTATTATTATTAAAAATTTTACGACCGACGTCGAATACTGTTAAACATCATTAACACTGAATATTATTAAATTAATAATAAAGATTAAAAATTTAAGAATTTAATATGTAATTAATAAAAGAGTGGTATACTTAACATATAATTATTGATTGCATGTTAAGTTCTTGAATTTTTTAATTTTTATTAATTAATTTAATAATATTTTACGATATTCAACGTTATTAATGTTTAACAGTGTTCGACGCAACCGTAACTGTGGACTCTTTTTACCATTTGAAAGTAATAAAAGTATAGTTTTGTAATAAGAAAATAATATTTTATAATATTTGAATTTGGATGACCAAACTTAAACTTGTATTAACATATAATTTTATAGTTCTTTTAAAATACTAAATAAGAGTATAAAATTTTGGTTAACTAAATTAACTATTTTTATTAATTAATCATTTAATTTTAAGTTTGGTCGATTAATGGTTAATAATTCTTAAATTTTAATTATTATTCATTTGGATTAAAATCATTTAATTAATTCAATTAACAAAAAATTCTATGTATTATATATTTTATTTTTTATCATTATTCTTTTAAAAATTATAAAGTGATCATTAAATTTATTAAATTATTAAAAATTAATCGTTAAAATTTTCAATATTTATCAATATTTTATAATGTGCAATAAATCATTGATCATTTTAAAATAATTAGATAGGTTTAATAGTTATTTAATAACTTTTGAAAGTTCAATGGTTAAAAAGATCATTTTAACGTAGTTTAATAATCATTCATGTAATTTATCCAAAATTTTATAATAAATTTCGATTATTTTGATTAACCGGCCAAATTAATCAAATTTTTGGGGTTTGATTAACAATTAATATAAAAAATAATTAATGAATTTTTAAAACTTTAATTCGATCGATTACCTTAATCAACCGTCTGAACACATGTAAGACTAAGTAATATTTTTATTACTCTTCGGATGGTCATGACAACACTCTATCCTTAAATTTTATAAAAAATCAAATATAAAAAAAATTAATTACAAATTTATCTTCACATTTCGAATATTTATAATTTATATTTAATTTTTAATTTTAAATAATTAATAAAAAATAATATATTTTAACAAACGACTTATATATATATATATATATTGCAATTTAACGAGTAACGAAGAATTTTAATTTGTCATCGTAGATTTTGTGCCACGGTAAATTATTAAAAGGTTGACTTTCTTTATGTGTTTAATTTTTATAATATTAATTAATTTTAAATTATTTTTCACGCATTTAAAAGAATTTATGTCACGCTTTAATTTTTATATTTGCCAAACGTGGAAATGTAAGCAAAGGATGAGCATGATTGATGACATGTTCAGTAATTAGCAAATAAAATAAATATTTTTCATTTAAATTAAGGCAGAGTTGACTTCAAGTTAGAGCTTTAAGTTTGTTTAAAGATATATTTAAATTTTAGTTTAAAATAGTTAATCGGTTGAACCGATATTTTTTGATTAATTAGTCGATTAATTTTATGTTCGGTCGGTTAATGATTAATATTTTTTAAATTTTAATTATCGGTTAATTAACCAAATTAATTAAAAATTTTATATATTTTATATTTTATATTTTATATATTATATATTTACTTTTATCATTAAACTTTTAAAAATTATAAAATGATTATTAAATTTATTAAATTATTAAAAATAGTTAATAAAATTTTTTATATTTACCATCAATTTATAACGTGCAATGAATCAATGATTATTTTATAATAATTAGATAAATTCAATGGTTGTTTTATAACTTTTGAAAGTTTAATGACTAAAAAGATTACTTTTAACATAGTTTAGTGACTATTTAAGTATTCTATCCAAAATTTATTAACATATTTCGATTAATTCGAAAATCGACCTAATTAACTGATTTTTTTCAATTTTATTAAAAAAATCGTTCGATTAATTATTAATAGAAAAAACAGTTAATAAACTTTCAATTGTTCAATTTAATTGATTAACTAATTCGACCGGTTAAACATCCCTACTTCGATATTTACGAATAACAAAACTATTGTCGAGGAAAGTGAAGCTTGACATCGGTTTGAAATTTAAAATTTAATATATTTATTAATATTCTGGCTTAAAATTTTTATTTAATCGATTAATTAATTACTTAATTCAAATCAAATATTATTTAATTATTTACATTTAAAAAGAGTGGCAGACATTATAGGATCACAACGTCAACCAAGGCATTGAAACTGAAGCTGACATCACCCATTTTTTTTTTGTAAATTAATTAATTAAATTAAAAAATTAAACATTTTTTTTTTTATTTTTAAAACCCAAAATTCCATCCCAATTCCAAGCCTTATTTAAGCCCTCCATTCCTAGACTCAGAGAATCAGAGTGTTCTCTAAGACAGCAACTAACCCTGCTCTCTCTTGGAAACTAAAAAAACAATTTTTACTAACAAAGATGATAGCTTGCTTGGGAAGAATCGTACACGACACCGACACCGACGACGACGTCTCCACCGGATTCAAAGCCCTAAACTTGCAAGGCACCGTAGAAAACGGAGACTTCTCAGGCATAGCCAGTAAAGATTTCGGCGGTCTCAATTCGGTCAAGCCTTTGTATTTAATCAAGCCATCGGGAGCAGAGGATATAGCTCGGGTGGTTAAAGCCGCGGCCAGGACTCCACATCTGACGGTGGCGGCGAGGGGTAACGGCCACTCAATCAACGGTCAGGCTATGTCCGACGGTGGGTACGTGGTGGACATGCGTTCCACCGCGGAAAACCATTTCAAACTGGTGACTGTCAATGGCTCCCCTTGTATCGACGTCTCCGGCGGGGCATTATGGGAAGAGGTCCTGATGCGGTGCGTTTCGAGGTACGGTTTAGCTCCGAGGTCGTGGACAGATTACCTGAGCTTGACCGTCGGCGGCACGTTGTCTAACGCCGGAGTTAGTGGACAAGCTTTCCGTTATGGTCCCCAGATATCGAACGTAACGGAATTGGAAGTCGTGACGGGGAAAGGAGAAATAACGGTCTGCTCCGAAACCCAAAACCCGGAACTCTTTTTCGGAGCCCTCGGCGGACTCGGGCAATTCGGTATTATTACCCGAGCAAGGGTTAAGCTTCAACAAGCTCCAGACATGGTAAGTAGTTTGGTATAATTCTAATTTTAGCCCCTTCACTATGTCCAAAACTGATAATTTAGTCCTCTAAAACATATTAGAAGGATCAAAATCAAAATTTGACCAATAATTTTACTATATTTTAACAAAAAGAATTTTATTTTTTAGTGCATGATTGGCATGTTAACGTTACATATTTTCGGCCATTTTAAGGTATTTATTTATTTAATTATTTATTTATTTAGGTAAGATGGATAAGGGTGGTGTACTCCGAGTTTGATGAATTCACTCGGGACGCTGAGTTTCTGGTGAGTCAGAAAGACGGCGAGTCGTTTGATTACGTGGAAGGGTTCGTATTCTGCAACAACGATGATCCAGCCAATGGCTGGCCGTCTGTACAGTTGAACCCGGACCAAGAGTTTAACCCGAGTCACCTCCCTCAAACCGCCGGTTCAGTCCTCTACTGCCTTGAAGTGGCTTACCATTACCGGAACAGTGACGACCCTTCAACCGTAGACTCGGTAATTTCTTTTTGACTCAATCGTTAATAATCATCTGCATCATGAAACAACATAACAAAATAGAACCTTGATTACTAGCCGTGGATGAATGATAAAAAATGTTGACTTAATGACTTAGGTTTGACCTAAGAAGTAGCTCGGTGGGTCCCTTATAAATCTGTTGACCACCATAAAAAGTGGGGTCCTATCATAAATCATGTCTCCGCCGGACAATAAAAAAAGTAAACTGAGAGGTTGCTTCCACGTGTACAACCATCAGAGACGGAGAACGAATCAATCCCTCTATTTTTGAAAAAGTTAAAAATTAGTCCTTCAATTTTAATTTCTTAAAATATAATCACTATTTGCGAAACTGACCACACAGTATAATGAATCTTTCACTGGATTTTCTGACACAAAAATAAAGCCCATGATGTTTCTGCTAAATTACAAAAATGCCACTCTACTGTTACGGTCACTTTCGTGATATCAGGAATTTGTCAGGGCTAAAATAGTAACGTTACGTCTTGCTGGACTGGTCGTAGAGATTTTGGGTGACGTTTTCGGTCCCCACAGTTATATGAAAAGACAAAAACAACCCCATCATCTTCTGGAATCTACAAATTCACTAATGTTATTTATTTTATTTTTATATTCGGGGAAATGACGTTGTTGCCCTGGACTCTCCTTTCCTTTGCAGGCCGTAAGCAGGCTTATCGGACGGCTACGATTCGTTGAGCAGTTGATATCCACGGTGGATGTTAGTTACATGGAGTTCTTGTTGCGTGTGAAACGAGCGGAGGAACACGCGAAAGCCAATGGCTGTTGGGACATTCCTCACCCTTGGTTGAACTTATTCGTGTCCAAATCAGATATCGTTAATTTTGATCGAACGGTGTTTAAGCATATCTTGAAAGATGGAATCGGTGGGCCCATTTTAGTCTACCCTCTATTGCGAAGCAAGTAAGTATTTCCCAACCCCTCTGCTCCCATTATTTTTTAATTGGACCCCACTCTCGTTTCTCATTACATGTCAAAAAATGCATGTCTGTCACGTGAGAAGATGATGAGGTTTCAACAAAATCCCGAAACGTGTCATATCCGGGACCCATTGGACCCGCTTTCAAATTTTCTATTTTTTGCATAATGGTCAAATTCTCATTTTGGTCCCTATATATGCTCAAATTTAGGATTTAATACAGTTACTTTAAATTGCCACAATTTTTTTCTACTTTAGAATCTTATGTTAAATTCTTAATTAGAATAGTTAATAGTATTAATTATTTGATTAATAAATGATATAACAAAAATCATATTTTAGCATATTTCAGTGACTGAAATCGAAATTTGGCCTTTAATTGTAAACATATTGTTGTAGTACCATCGTACTCTGAGCTAAACCGTAGCGGATCATAACCGTATATCGGCCGAGGATTTGTGTTTACAGTTTACGTCATGTTAGGTGTTTGGTTAAATTATTAGTAAACGTAGAAGAGACAAAGATATGTGGTGGGTCCCACCTCAAAAATAATAATAATAATAATAATATATTTTCACTGTCTGAATTTTTTGTGATAAAATTCGGACAAAAATATAATGTTGGGGTTATTTTGGTCATCGACATTAACTCTTTTTATGGTAATTTTCAATTTTAGGGGTCATCAGTCCCTGCCTTTTGCCAAACAGACCCCAAACTTTATCCCCAACCAAAACAACGACACCATTATTTGTCTCGATTCCAACACTTGTCTAAATTAAACGTAGTGTCGGGTTTCGGATCGTATAGAGTTCGATATCTTTTAATTTTATCATGTGTTTAGCATGTTGCCCTAATTTGACTACGAATATAGTCGAGACTTATGTTTCAAAAATGATCATATAAAGTCATTTACTTATTCATGGTTGTTGTTTTTATTTAGATGGGATAGGCGAACATCGGTAGCGTTGCCAGAAGGCGAGATCTTCTACATCGTGGGGTTGCTCCGGTTCGTCCCGAAAGGTCCGTCGGTCGACAAAAAAGTCGCGGAAAATCGCGAGATTGTCAATTGGTGCACCAAGGAGGGGTGGGATTTCAAGCTATACCTCCCTCACTACCGTTCAAAGGAGGACTGGAAACGACATTTCGGGAATCAATGGACGAGATTTGCTAAGAGGAAGGCCAGTTTTGATCCTACGGCCATCCTAGCACCAGGACAAAGAATTTTTAAAAGGGGTACTCCTAGTACTACCCGTCAATAATAGTGGGAAATTCGTAATTTTTGTTAATTCCGAAAAAATATATATAATTTTATAATCTTTAATATTTACCCCTTTAATTGTGGAGATGGTGTAAAGAGGGGAAATGGGTAAAATATGCCGTTGGTCCTTGTGATTTAGCAAAGTTTTAAATTATGTCCTTGTACTTAAAAAAAGTTAGAAATCAAATCAGCGTGCTTTTACGATTTAAAAATTCTAGTTCGACCGTTGTTGTCTGTATTTAAATTCCAACTTTCATTCATTATAAATATAAAATCGTAAACTTTTTCTAAGTACAGGGATTGATAGTAGAATTTATCTCGACAATACTGATTTGAATAACTCGATCCCAACTCGAAAAATGATTTGACTAACAAGCTCCTAAGGTTGAAAGCATGGCCTTGAATGGGTCTAGAAACTACGTGTCTTTTGGCCAACCATTATGGACCGTTCAATTCATGTCTCGAGTGGGATTGATGTCTAAGTTGGATAAAATTTGACTTCAACTTGCATTAAAAAATGGTCAAATCCTTGTAAGAAAAAAACACAAGGGAGACAAAGTATAAAACTAGAAAAGATGTGAAAAAAAAACAAAAAAGATTGTCTTTTGAAAAGATAAAAACTCTCAAATCAATATTGGTGAAAGTCTTTTCGATATTTGATAGTTATAAAAATCATTGATTAAATCTAGAGTTAAATTGAATCAAATTTTATTTAAAAAACATATTCTTTTGAGTCTGTCCTTATAATTTTTTGATATTACAATAAATTTTTTTTCGTATACGGTATAACCATTGATTTTTCTGTCAATGATTTTTAAAGTTGTTTTCCGGTAACAAGCATGAATGGATCTATGGGGTTTGGAGCCAGTCGCACCCCTTAAAAATTTTAAATTCTCTTAAACTCTTATAGTTTTGTACCTCAAACATTTCTAATGTACGTAACTTCTTCATAGCTTGCACCCTTACATAAAATTTTGAGTTCGTCCCTGGTAACAAAACTCCTGACAATCAAGGACGAAGTCATTTATCGACCCCCTCTAAAAATTTTAGTATAACAACATTTTAAGTTTTTAATCAAGTAAAACTTTCGACCCTCCCATTTTTTAAATTTAAAGACTTGATAAACTTTTATTTTACCGATATTTGATCCGAACTCTGTATCGATTTACCTTTCATTGGTATTTATTTCATTTCCTTGACCATTAGGTTTTCTACTTTTTAACATTGGGCATTGTTGTGGAAGTGCAAGCAAATCAAATCTACTTTACTTTTATTTTTTTATATATTTTGTTTTTTTCTTATAAAAAGCAGAGAAATTAAAGTTTAAATTGGTCTGGGACCCATAGCAGCTTTTATATATAGTTGAATTATGAGATTATGATTTCTTGTAAGATGGACCGACCAATAAGTGAAGGCTTCCTCGTTTAATTCCATGCAGAGCATCCTATAGGTTCTTGGGAGTCGCGTCATGCAGGGACGTAGTATGCACACTTGTCATTTAGATGGGTGTTCGGGTTTATGAAAAAAAAATAATATAAAATAAAATCAATAATATAATTTTTATATATTTTTAAAAATATTTATAATTATAGTTTCTTTATATATTTTTTTTATTTTTAATTCTTAAAATTAAATTTTTTATTTATAATTTTGTTTTTAAAACATTTTTATGATTAAGTCACAATATTTTTTTTTATAATTAAGTTTCTAAGGTTTTAATTTTAGGTCATGTTTGAGTTTAAGTTTAAAATTTAAGATATTATTTTTGGGTCGTATTCGAGTGGACTAAAAATCCGAGCTTTGTCCATTATATAGATATTGAATTAATTGTTCAAATTAATGTTATACATTTTTTCTCTATAGGGGTTTATTTTTAGGTCATGTTTGGGTTTATTTTTTAATTAATGTTATAAAATTTTCAATAGAGCCCGAGGCCCCTTTGGACCCCAAGAATGTTCTATCTCTGATTTACTTTTTAAACATATATGTTATGTCCCTAACACCCAAATTTATCTTAGTTTCAAGTTCCGTCGCTCCTTATTGAAATGATATATTATGAATCACTAACCTACTATTTTAAGTTGTTTTTAGTAAAAACGTAAATTTAACCTACATAAATCGAAAATAATATTTTTCTATATAATATTCTTTGGTATCTAAAGGAGTATTTATTTAACTTCCCCTTGGAATGGTTAATGAAAGAAAATACCAAAAAAGAAGGTAGGGTTTCTATTTTTTAATCAACTACAGTGTTACAGTAGTATCTGTTATATAGTATATTCTCAATCATTAAAAATTGATCGCTCAATCACTGTGTTGGTATTACTGATGATAGATAGTTCGTGCAGAATATACTCTAGAAATAATAATATCGTTCTTTTAACTATTGATGTTAGATGGTTTCGTACTTCTAGGTGCATACTATATTTGACTTTCAATAAATTGAGGAAGATTAAACCCATATTTCATTTCCATTAGGTACTTCTAGAGACCCTAATCTTACCGATTTAGGTGGGAAAGAACCAAGATGTTCGAAAAACATGACAGTCTTGTGTCATGTCAGAATAGTTTTGGAGATGTTTACTTTCTGAACAAAGAATAATATCCCCACACTGGATTTCTCTCTATAAAGACAAGATTCATTGACAGACAAAAGAATAAAATAAAATTAATTCGAGATTAGGAGTCCTTTGACTCATTAATCAAAGACACTTAACTTATCCTTTATCAAACTTACTAGTATCAGTGGTAAAAAAATCATTTATTTTATTAAATAAAAAACATTATATTTTATATCGAGATATATATTTATATATGATACTATAATATTAATATCTTTAGTCATTCGGTTAATTGTGAATCTCAACATTTTATTTTTAGTAAAGCCTTAATTAGTTTTTTTTTATCAAAAAACAGTGTTACGGATTGTATTTGGGAGGAATTTTTTTGTTTTTTTATGCCCTACACTTTAAATTTTAAATTTTAAAAATTAAATATTACGTTATATATCATATATCTTAAACTCTAATATTAAATCCAAATTCTAAACTTAAATTTAAACATTAAACCCATTTTTTTATTGTTGGGGTATAAATAAAAACACAAAGAATGACAAAAGATTTTTGTTCACGTATATGGTTAAGTTCAGACATTATTAATAAAAATACAAGATTTTTCTTCGCAAGTATCTTAAACTTTGGTTTTAAAGTAAATAAAATGATCAATAGTTTTAAAATTATATACAATAACTCCATGTTAAAAGATTCTACCATCATAGCTAATCGTATGATATGGGTTAATTCAGATTAATTGAAATAAAATTACGGATATAAGAAATTATATTAAAATATAGAGGGTGCGAAATTGCAAGAGTCTAAAAAATACAAAATTAAATTATTAATAAAAATAAAAATATATATAAAAAAATTCTAAAATTTTTAAAGGTGTGACTGCACCATCGACCCTCCTAAATTCATCCCTACCGGAAATAAGTAAAAGATTTCTATTAATTGAGATTATTATTTTTGTAATATTTAAGGTAGCATAGATTAAGGTAGTCTAGACATTATAAATGGTAATAAAAAATTGTTTGAGCCCACTGTTGTAGGCCCACAAAAAACTGATTCCAGGGCTTGAGAAAATAAAAATGTGTTACCAAATGAAAGTCCAATTCCCGTTGTCTGAAATAAAAAAAAAAAAAAAAAATTACGTTTGTTTTTTTATATTTTTTTGAAACAATAGGAATAATTATGAATTTGCCCCCTCCATCCTTAAAAAATTTATGTTACTTTTCACTTTTAAATTTTGGCTTCGTCCCTGAACAAACGCTTATGAAAACAAATTTAAATATTTAAGCGTAGTAATTTTAAATTTAGGGATTATTGATAAAATTTCAAGTAACGGATTGATTAACCGATTTATCAATTTTCATTCTGTCGACGCTAATATTCCAAGTCTATTTTATTTATATTTCAACTTATAAGGACCTAAATTGTTAATGGATCAGAAAATTTAAAGATATACAATCAATCTTTTTTAGTTTAATCCATAATTAATTGTATATTTAATAAAATTTTATATTTTAAATTTGAATATTTACTTTTACAAAGACTAAATTATTAATTAAATTAAATTTTATAGTATGTACCGAAATCCTACGCCTTTAAGAGAGCTCCATCTCTATTAATGTTCGACTCTAAAATTATATTTATTATATTATAATTTTTGTTGTATTATAATCTTAAACATAAATTTATCATTATTAATTTTTTTTTAATTCTCAAACGTAAATATAATATTCGTTTCATAGTAAAATATCACAGACTCAAAAATTTTAATGTATTTTTTTTTCAAATTTTTTAAATTAAATCATAGTAAAAAAAAATTCAATGTTTTTAAAATAAAAACAACAAAAATATGAGTTAGTCATAATTAAATTCATAATTTTCTATTATCATATTATAGTTTTTTGTTATGCTACTAGGGGTTGCATTATTCGGTTTTAACCGAATTAACTGACTGTATCAGAATTATTTCGGTTAATCCGGTCGGTTAAATTTTAGTAAATTCGGTTAACGGTTAATTTTTTTTTGATAATTCGGTTATCGGTTAATTTGTTTGAAATTGGTTAATTAATTGAATTAACCGAAATTATATATATTAAATATTATATATATTATATATTTATTTTTAATCATTTTAACTTTTAAAAAATTATAAAATGTTTATTAATTTTTATAATATAAAATGGTCACTGAATTTTGTATTAAATTAGTATAAAATAAAAGTTTAGTGACTAAAACATTATTTTAGCATACTTTAGTGACCTATTATATAATTTAACTAAAATTTATAATAAATTTTGGTTAATTCGGCTAATTAACCAAAATAATTTATGTTCAATTAATTCAGTTAAAGAAAATTCGATTCGATTAACGATTAACGTTTAAAATTTTAAAATTTTCGATTAATTCAGTTTTGGTCAATTCGATTCGACTATCGACCGAATTAATCGTGCATACCCTTATATGCTATAACCAAGTTCATAAGTTTTACAATATTTTGTCTTTTCCCAAAAAAAATAATGTTTTTTTTTTGAAATCATAAAATAAAGATGTCTCTATAATTCATAACTCATGCCTAATTGACCCACCCAAAAGAAAAAAAAAAACTATTATTACCAATAATACCTTAATCAACCCACATTAAATGGGCACGTGATTGGAAACTTAGTTAGTTGTAAGGTCTTTCATGCAAAAATGCTTTACATGTGATGATTGGGTCCACAGATATTTACTACACTCTACACAATTTATTTTTATATATTCTTTTAATTTCCAATCAGGTGGGGAGGTTTACAAAATATATAACTCCGTATAACGAGTTGTGTAGCTCGTGAGTCGTTCGAATTCGAATCGGTTAAAATTTAATAAATATTCGATTCTGATTAGTTTGATTCAATACTTTAACGAGTTGAATCCAGCAAAGTCTAACTTGACTCGATAACTTCGCGAGCAGATTGTTAATTTTTCAAAATAACTTTTAATAATTACTTTAAAATAATTTTATTTAAAAAATAAATTTAAATAATAATTGTTAATGTGTGAATTGTTACTTTAATTTTAATAAGCTAGTTTGGTTTACTTATGGAATTTTACTTTTGAATTTAGATTTTAAAATATTTTATACACTTTTTTGATATTTTTGATTAAATTTGTTAACTTAAGTAAACATTAAGCCTCGTATGGTATTATTAAATTTACTTTTAGTTAAAAATAAGGTAAGTTTTTAATGAGCATAACGAGCAACAAGTTGAGCTTAACGATCAACGAGTCGAATTGAGCAACAAAATATTTAACAAGCACGAATCAAGCACAATTTTAATGAGCTTAACGAGCAACGAGTCGAACAATATTTTTTTTAACGAACACGAGTCGAACAATATTTTTTTTAACGAACACGAGTCGAATAATGCCCAACTCGCTTTATAAACACCCTGTATATATATGTGGTGTTTTTAGAAATATATTTATTAAATTTGGGTGATTTTTTAAATATTTATTAAGGTTGTTTCAAAAATTGACAAATTGATAAAACTATCCTCTTCTGATCTAAAATGTGGAATGATAGAGGGAAAATAAAATATTTTTTAATATTTTAATATTAAGAGGTGAAGAAAGAAAAATTTATTTTTAATAAATATTAAATTTATAATTTAAGAAAGATAAAAAGTTAAATCAAATTTTTTTAATCACGTACTCTAAATATTATCGATAAAATTAGGAGCCATTTTTAGTATCGGGGGTTATTGATATTTGGATATAGAATATATATGTTGAAAAAATATGAGAAAAATGATAATTTTGAATTATATTTTGAATAAGTAAATATGAAGATTCGAATAATGATTTAATAGGATCTTATTCTATTTCATGAGACCTTTACAACGGTATTTCATATGCTTAAAACGGTTGAATGATGAATGAGAAATTGATGCTCAAAGTAAGATAATTATGAATTGAATAAGTGAAAACTCCCTATCCCACATTTACGAAATAAATAAAATGGAAAGTGTTTATATATACTATTCATCTTATGGTCATTTATTGACTTTAGTAGATGTGTTTTATATGTAGGTATAAGAGGGGGTGCAAATCAAATTAAAACGAATTGGGCGTATTTGTATGATGTGGGTGATATAAATGTTCGTACTGGTTGGGTCTTTTATCGATTTATGAATATATATTATACTCGCTTTGAATTATTTTTGACACAACTTAAAAAAATTTTAAATTCTCTGAAATTTTTATATTGTTTTTGGTGATGGCGGAAAGACAAAGTTGCGTTCGTGATCTCTACAGTTGTGTCAATGTCGAAAATCATTTACTGTTGTATCTTAAAAGATACCGATACAGACATAAATATATCATATTTTAGAGAGTTCGTACCAATACGATTTTTTGTATATTGTTACTCCCCTTTGTCTCCTAGTTTTAGTAAATTTTAATAGCCAAAATATGTATTGATACGACTTCAACCATACCGATATTAATACACCCGTATTGATACATACATCGTGTATTAAAATATCTAATAATTCTTTATGTTTCAGGTTATGTATCAGTATGGTACGTTTAGAACTGCAATTAATGTTAGAATTAAAATCTTTAACGACTCTTAATCAACCTAATGATTAACGAGAATCACAAACTCCTTAAAATATTTTTAAGTAAAATATCTATTTTAGATATTTTTAAAATATAAAAAGAGTGTTAATATAAACAATAATAAATGAGTATTTTTTAAAATGGTTTTAAAAAATTAAAAAATATTAGCTTTTGAAAATACTTTTGAACTAAGAAACTATTTTATTTTACATTAATTTTAATCTTAAAAATCACTTTGGATCTACGATCTAAAAAAATATAATAAAATAATAATAAACGATAAAAATAAAAATAAATAATTTAACGGACATATTAAATATACTTACTCAAATATAAAGTATATAATCTATTTTCTCATTCAAATATAAAGTATATAATATAATATTATAGTTAATACATTGTCATTCAAATATGATTATGATTAATTATTTTTAAAATTAGACCTTAAATCTATTTTTTTCAACTAAATTAGTCATTAAATATTAAAATTCTATTTTTTTTAAGTTGTTGAGTCTAAGGACGTCCTTTGGATTAGGGCCGGGCAGGATCGGATATCCGATGAATTTTGATTAAAATTAATCTCGATATCATGTTTCTGAAAATTAATAGTCTTGATTATATTGGTTCTTAAATTTTAGGAATCAATCATGTTATTAGTGAGAATCAATATTAATATCGGATACCGAATTAAATGATTTATTATTAAGAAAATCTAACTAATAGGAGAGAAAATTTTCGATCACTAATAATAAAATTAAAATATTATAGGTTTAAAAATTAAAGTTTTAAAATAAGTTATATTTATAATATTAATACATAAATAAAAAATATTATCTATTACGAGTAAGAAGACTAATATCAAGTACTTAGTATTGGTCCCGATCCTATTAAGTACCTACTGAATATCAAATCCAAAAAATCAAGATCTAATTTTGATCGTAAAACGAAACCTAAATTTTAAAACTAATCTTGATTCCATCAAAATTAATTTCAGATAAAAATTTATCGGATTTAATTGAATCCGAAATCGAAATTCGGGTAATCGGGTTTTTTGCTTGCCCCTACTTCGGACCCATGTGTTGGAGGATGAGGAACATGCTCCGACTCTTTAGCCCTAAACCGGAAACACTTCGTAACCTTCTAATTGTTAAAAAACCCTTTTAACTAATTAAAAAGAAGAAACTGCAGCGTTAACGGCGTCAAAGGTGTCAGTGACGGGACAAATGACCTTCCCGAGGTAAAAATAAATATATTAATTATGTTTATTAATTTAGATGTTTAATAAATATAAAATTGTAATAATAGGCTGTGATTAGTGCTTTTAAAGAATTACATGAAAGACAAATATTTAACTTATATTTTTAGAATTCTAGGTGTTTAGTGATTTTTTTAAAAAATAAATATTTAAAGTTTTAACAGTTATAATTTTAGATTTTTGAGTGTTTAAAAATTTATTAACTAATAAAAATATGATATTTGAAAAGAATATTATTTTTTAATTTTTTATAAAAAACAAATTTTATTTTTTAAAATTTTAAAATTTAAAAAATATTTAAATTAGTCCTTAAACTTCTAAAAATAACATAACCTTAAATTTTAAGATCTTTATCGTTCTACCGTGGATCATTGTTGAATCTACCTATTCGATCATCGGATTCAACTTATCATTTTTCTCAACTTATTATTATTATAACAGGGATGAAGCCAAAAATTTATTTAAAAGGTGTCATTCTTTTGAATAATATTTAAAAAGAATTAATTATTTATAAAGGGGTGTCAAATTATTTATAAAAAGGTGTCAATTATATATATTTTTGATTTTTAAATGCAAATTATATAAAAAAACATAATTTTTCAAAAATTTTGGGTGTCAACAGACACCCCAACTGTATACGTGGCTCTACCTATGCATGAATGCAAGAGCGGAGCCAGAAATTTACTTAAGGGGTGTCATTTTCTTGAATAATATTTTAAAAAATAATTATTTATAAAAAAATATCAATTATATATATTATTTTTTATATACAAATTTTATAAAAAAAATATAATTTTTCAAAAATTTTGGGGTGTCAACAGATACCTAACTATATACGTGGCTTCGCCCATGATTAATAATCGACAAATGATGAGCCAATCAAATGAATATAAATTTATATAATATTTCAAATATCAACTATATAAATTAATTTATGAATTAATCAGAAAATAATAATAATTAAAAATAAAAAATATAATTACAAACAACCTTATGAATTTATATAATATTACCAACACAACAAAAAGTATAAACATTAAAAAAGATCGATCTTTCATTGTCAACCCAGAAAGGATTATTTTATTTCAGCTCCAAAAATGAACAAAGAAAACGACCCTTTGATTTGTTTCATTATATAAACCAGACTCTTTAATTAATTAGTACATTCTATTAATTATACCCCCTTAAATTAAAAAAATTACAAAGAAAAAGAAAGAGAGAGAAGCTGTATGTTCGCAGTATGCAGCTAAGATGGCAGAGCCATGGCAGAAGAGAGAAAAAAGCTTTCTTTTTAGTCTGTGAAATAATGCTTCTTTCTCTGATAGTATTTTAACAGTTCCAAGCATTTCCCCCTTTGGAAAATCTCTGTAAATCTCTAGGGACTGTTTTTTATATATTATTTATATTTATCATAGGAAGGAGGTTAGGGTCTGGTCTGGTCTAGTTGGTCTGGGTCTATATTTGCAGAACGATGTGATGTTACAAGTAGAGCAGAAACCTCTTCTGGCTAGCTCTTCTTCTCCTCCTCCTTACTGACATTGTAAAAGGAAAAAGCTTTGCTTTGGTAATAGGGACAACAGAAGTATCATGTACAGTTTTTTTTAAGCTGATTCCGATTCTTACAGCATCGTTTCCATGTCAGTGAAGACAGCAGTAGATCAACAGTAGAGAGAAAAAAGACGAAAATCGGAGCATTTTTTGTTTCCCTTGGTGTTTTCTCTCTCAAAGAACTGTTCTTCATTTTCTTTGGTTGAGTCTTGAAAAAAAAGGTTCTTTTTCTTGCTAAAGAGGTTGAACAATGGCATTGGCTTTTCGTCTGGCGTTTGTTTTCTTGGTTTCTTTCTTCTGTTTGAGTTTGGCTTTTGGGGAGTCTGAAGAAGGTAAGTGTTAAATTCTTCCATAAGTTTTCTTGGTCTCCTTTGTTTATTGTTCCATGGCTGTCTGTGCTTATTTTCTGGGTTTTGTTTGGCGTCTCTGAAAATTTTTAACCATTACCAAGCAGGAAGCCTTTTCTTACACTTGTTTGGAAAGTTGATCTCGTTTTCTCAGTTTCTGGTTTCGTTTATCAGTTATGGTTCATGCTAAAAGCGACAATCTTTTGGTTTTGAACTTCTCTTCTCTATTTCTAAAGTTGTTGAAGATAAATTTGATTCTTCACGTGCTGTCTGTATATTTTACAATGGAGCTAAAATTTAGTGTTTTTGTCTATGCAATGTAATGTAATAAAGGAACAGCACTGTTGGAGATAAAGAAGTCGTTTAGGGATGTGGACAATGTTCTATATGACTGGACCGACGCACCTTCTTCAGATTATTGTGTTTGGAGAGGGGTCACTTGCGACAATGTCACCTTCAATGTCGTTGCACTGTAAGTTTCGGACACTGTAATTTGATGCCATTATTTTTTCTTTTAACTGTTTTGGCCTTTGTCATTCTTGATGGTAACAATTTTTCTTTGTTTGTCAAAGTTTTGATTTTTACTTTTCTTTCATTCAGCTGATGTTTGGTTGTTTTTTTGGCATTGTAGTAATCTATCAGACTTAAATCTTGATGGGGAAATCTCACCAACCATTGGAGACCTCAAGGATCTTGTTACTCTGTAGTGTTCCTTTTCTCTGCTATCTCTTTGAAATCCAATATGTTATTTGTTTGATAAGAATTTTGTGCATGACATTTGGATGGTTTTGGATTGGGATTTGATAGAACTTTTGTATTATTTGATCAGTGACCTTAGAGGAAATCGGCTGTCCGGACAAATCCCTGAAGAGATTGGCTACTGTTCATCTTTGAGAAGCTTGTAAGTGCTTTAATGGAAAAGAGCTTAAGAGTCTGATGTTGTGAATGGTTTTTGATAAAGTTCTGTGGCATGTAAGTTGGATTGAACATTGCTTGTGTTATCAGGGACTTGTCTTTTAATGAATTATATGGAGACATACCCTTTTCAATCTCGAAACTGAAACAACTAGAACTTCTGTAAGTTGCTTTTTAAGCATTTCTTACATTAATGTAACAATTGAGTTCTAGGTTCATTTGATGTACTAATCTGAGTTCCCTTGTTCAGGATTTTGAAAAACAATCAATTAGTTGGCCCAATCCCTTCAACTCTGTCGCAGATTCCGAACTTGAAAGTTCTGTAAGTTATTTTATGTAGTATCTTAAGATCCTTGTATAATTCACAATGAGTGGATGAAGTTTATATTCATGCCTTGACTAATGATATTGATTCCAGGGACCTAGCACAAAATAGATTGAGTGGAGAAATTCCGAGGCTCATCTATTGGAATGAAGTGTTACAGTATCTGTGAGTGCAAAATGTTGCCGCACCATTTCTTTCTATTCTAAAACAGTTCAATTTGAATATTTTCCCCATCTAATGAAATCATCTAAAGGTTTCTTTGTAGTGGTGTTCTACTGTTCTAAATTTCTTTATTTTCTCTCTGTTTTAGTGGTTTGCGAGGAAACAATCTTGTCGGTACCCTCTCTCCGGACATCTGCCAGCTAACTGGTCTATGGTACTTGTAAGTTTCCTTAGATGATTGAACATCCATTGTTATGTCTTTCTTGCCGAAAGAAGGCCTTTTTTCTGATACTTGAGTCATATTTCTTTGCAGTGATGTGAGGAACAACAGTTTGACAGGCAACATACCTCAGAATATAGGCAATTGCACTGCCTTCCAGGTCTTGTATGTAATCGTCAATCATCATCTGGCTTGAGAGCCTAAATGCTTACAAAGTGTCCTGATCAGTTCATTAAAAAACATCTCTTTTTCGTGTGATTGGTAGGGACTTGTCCTACAACCAGCTAACTGGTGAAATTCCATTCAATATTGGGTTCTTGCAAGTAGCTACATTGTATGAGCTGAACTCTCCCCCTTCTTCCTTCATAAAGAATGTTGCTACAAAAATTTCAGTTTATTAATTGTTCTCATATGGATTTTTTGTGGTTAGGTCATTGCAAGACAATTGTCTTTCGGGGAAGATTCCTTCCGTGATTGGTCTGATGCAGGCACTTGCTGTGTTGTAAGTGCATTCTGTCTATATAACTGCACTGAAGTCCGATTCACTATCATCCAAATTTTATTTGTTATGTGCTATACAATATTATGTCCCCTCGATTTCTCAATTGTACTATCCAGGGATTTAAGCTCCAACAAGTTAACTGGACCTATACCTCCTATTTTGGGGAATCTGACTTACACTGAAAAATTGTAAGTGTGTGTTGTGAAATTCAAAATGCGTTTAAGCGGATGTGCCTGCTAGTATATTTCATGAATGATATTTTGATGGGAATATACCATACACTAGATATTTGCATGGTAATCAACTGACTGGATCAATTCCGCCGGAACTGGGTAATATGTCGAAGTTGCACTACTTGTAAGTTCAAATGGTCTTTTTTTATCTTGTACATTGCCAAATACCAATTGGAGTCTGCCAAATATTTGTACCACTTATCGGTTATGTTGGTTTTGTCTTGTGCAGGGAACTGAATGATAATCAACTCACGGGGAATATTCCATCAGAGCTCGGGATGTTAACAGAATTATATGATTTGTATGTTAGTCTTTCCTGGTTGTTGAGTATATGTTGGTTCTTAGTGTATCCTAAGCACCGATACGTTTTATTTGTTGCAGAAATATTGCTAACAACAAGCTTGAGGGACCTATTCCGAGTAATCTTAGCTCATGCACAAATCTCAACAGCCTGTAAGCACCAATCTTGTGATTCTGTAACTCTCGTTCTTCTAGATTTGAAAAATCCTTAAACGTAGTTATTTTTTGATCGTTTTGATGACAGTAATGTGCATGGAAACAAGTTGAACGGAACAATTCCACCAGCTTTTGAGAGGCTAGAGAGTATGACATATCTGTAAGCATCATTCTTGTTACATATTTTGTCCGTTTAATTTACTTTTATCTTTTCTTTTATGATGAAGCTCATCTCTATAATCATGCCGTCTTGCCTTAGGAATCTCTCCTCTAACTACATCAAGGGCTCTATACCAATTGAGCTCTCTCGAATCGGTAATTTAGATACTCTGTAAGTATTAAGTGCTCAAAGGTGTTCATGTGTTCGTGTTTTGTTGGTTCTTATTTTTTTTGTTATAATCTGCAGGGACCTTTCTAACAACGAAATTAATGGCTCTATTCCTTCATCACTTGGTGATTTGGAACACCTTTTGAAGTTGTGAGTATTTCTAGAAATGTGATCTAGTTTAAGTGCTTCGCAAAAACTTCCGCTTTATTATCGCTTTTATTTTTCTGTAGGAATTTGAGCAGAAATCATTTGACCGGAGCCATTCCGGCAGAATTTGCTAATCTTAGAAGTGTTATGGAGATGTAAGATAGCTTAATACTTTTCTTTCATTAATAGACCAATCTTTTTCATTGCTGACTTCTCGTCTTATGATTGTACTTTGTAGAGATCTTTCCTATGATAATCTATCAGGTCTGATTCCTCAGGAACTCATGCAGCTTCAGAACCTGTTCTCATTGTAAGTTGTTCTGTTGACACCATTTCTGAACATTTAGGTGCTGTGAAGAACATGCACGTGTATATCTTTATATGCATACATGTATATAACTATATGAAACCTCGAAAGAAAAGAACAACGCTTCTGTGTTCTTACATTTTGTTCATTTTAATTTGTCAGGAGACTTGAAAACAATAGTTTGTCCGGAGATGTGATGTCATTACGTAACTGCATCAGTCTTACCATCCTGTAAGTTGACATATTGCTAGATTTTGTGATTTATATTCAATATAGCTTTAGCTTCACAATAGACAGAAACAATTGCATCATATAACCGTACAGTTCTTCTGAAACCTTGCAGAAATGTCTCCTACAACAACCTTTTTGGTGTTATTCCGACGAGCAATAACTTTTCGAGATTCTCACCTGACAGGTTCGGTGTTTCCAATTTTGAATTTTTAACAAATATATGAGCAGAAATGCTCGGTTTTATGCCGCTTTCCCCCCCAAAAGCCAACATAGATGTGACAGTAAAGGTTTACAGTTTTATTGGAAATCCCGGGCTTTGTGGCTATTGGCTTTCTTCTCCATGCCATGAGTCTCATCCTATAGAGAGAGGTAATTATGACTGTTTATATGTTGGTTTTATGAGTGAGTGGCCATTAGTTGAAACTGAGAAGCCTTTATGGTTTAATAGAGACTTGACGAAAGACTATATCAGCAATAATTTCGATTTTGAAATCCATGCAAATGACTCGTCGCTATTATTCTTGACTGCATGAACATCTCATCTGTTTTTGAAATAGTACAATGTAATATTTTTAATATCAAGTTCTTTCGTTCTCTTCGGACTCATTTTGCTCTTCGCTCATTGACGCAGTTGTGATCTCCAAAGCAGCTATCCTAGGCATTGCACTTGGTGCTCTTGTAATTCTTCTGATGATCTTGTTCGCAGTATGTCGTCCCCAAAATCCACCACCTTTTCCAGATGGATCGTTGGATAAGCCAGGTGCCTACTCTTTTTATGCAAGCTTTTTCCTTGAAGTATATAATGTCGATGTACAAAGAATTATTATCCGGGTTCAAAGGTCCTGAATTTGGTTACCAAATTGGAAAGGCAATATATATCACCTAACAATAGAAGATGGTTGAAACTATGTTGGAACAATTTCGAGAAGATTGGCTATGAAAATTTTGAAATCTTTTATCCTTTTGTTTTCCGAAAGTTGCTGTGTTGAAATCTATGCTCTTGTTAGCAGTTGCGTACTCGAGGCCGAAACTAGTGATTCTTCATATGAATATGGCACTGCATGTTTATGAGGACATCATGAGGATGACTGAGAATTTGAGTGAGAAATATATAATTGGCAATGGTGCATCTAGCACGGTATACAAATGTGTACTTAAGAATTGCAAGCCCGTTGCCATCAAAAGACTCTACTCTCGCTATCCGCAGTGCTTAAAGGAATTTGAGACAGAACTTGAGACAGTAGGGAGTATTAAGCACAGAAATCTGGTCTGTCTTCAAGGATATTCACTCTCTCCTTTCGGGAACCTTCTTTTCTACGATTACATGGAAAATGGCAGTCTTTGGGATCTCCTCCATGGTAAGTTTGTGTTATCTTGCTGATATCATGGCGTTAGAATATGTCGGTGACGTTATTTCTTATATTCGATTGTAGAAGTAGAACCATTTTAGAAACATATGAATAACCAATTTCAGACATCCTTTTACTGTAGTCTCTACAAAGAAGAAAAAGATGGATTGGTGCACGCGGTTGAAGATCGCACTCGGAGCAGCGCAAGGGTTAGCATATCTACATCATGATTGTAGTCCCCGGATCATCCACAGGGATGTCAAGTCATCTAACATACTATTGGACAAGGATTTTGAGGCTCATATTACTGATTTTGGCATTGCGAAGAGCTTATGCATATCAAAGTCTCACACTTCCACGTACATAATGGGAACCATTGGTTATATAGACCCTGAATATGCTCGCACTTCTCGACTGACTGAAAAATCCGATGTCTACAGCTACGGGATTGTGCTCCTAGAATTACTAACAGGAAGGAAACCTGTAGACAACGAATCCAATCTCCATCATCTGGTTAGTTTTATATCCATCATTTTGACAGGATACTTTATTTTGTGTTGATTACAATTTAACATGTCACTTTATTTGCATATCAGATTTTGTCCAAGGCTGCCAACAATGCTGTCATGGAAACCGTTGATCCGGAGATCACCGAGACATGCAAGGATCTTGGAGAAGTCAAGAAAGTTTTTCAGCTAGCCCTTCTATGCACCAAGAAACACCCGTCTGATCGACCGACTATGCACGAAGTGACACGGGTCCTTGGAAGCCTGATGCCACTAGACACCCCACCAACAAAACAGCCACCCTCAATCCAACCGGCACCTCTTCTGTCATCCAAGGTCACGAGCTACAAAGACGAGTACGTAAACCTCAAGACACCCCACACAGTGAATTGCCCATCAATGAGCACCTCAGATGCCCAACTGTTCCTAAAGTTTGGAGAGCTCATATCCCATGAAGCCATCAATGGGGCATCAAAATATTCCAGAAATGAGCAGCAATAGATGTATGTCTTGAGTGGTAAGAAAAAAGGTAAAAGGATCATGGGAAAATGTGTATAAAGACTATGGAATCTCAATTATTGCAGGTTAGAGTAAAATTTAAAAAGATGGAACTTGAAAGTTGCATTGATTCTTGTTTAGATTGTACTATTTGAAATTATGGCAAATGGGGTCCTTCTGACTCGGTGGGGTCCGAGTTTCAGGCCGAGTTGGGTGTGATTGCAGGTGCAGCTCTGCATAGAAACTCATTATCTGCATGACCAGCAATAATGCACTGAGAAGCCTTAGCTGGGCTCTGCCTCTTCTGAACCATACCAGGTTATCTGTTGTATATGCTTTTGAATGCTGAAAGATCACACCATTGATTTGCCAAGATGTCACCATCTTAAAGCATCTTGAAGTTTGTGCACAACCGGACACCTAATCTTCATGTCCGAACTGGATATTTTCCGACAGGATCATAATACTCGATATAGTACATAAACAACTCATAATTACGTTTAGTTTCGAAACTGAACTAGCAAAATGACCAAGTTTTTCATCCATTTCCCAGCTGCATATCTTTGGAAGCCGAAGTACAAGAAATGTCCAGTGAAAAAAGTAAAGTGTTTCTTGGTACATAGCTTAAGATCTAACCCTTGATTTGATCTAAAATAAATACATTAAATTCAACTTAGAGCGGACTCTATTCATAAAAAAAAGTAATTTAGGGATTTAATTATAAAAAATATAATTTTAAAGATTAGATTGTGAATAAAAAAATTAATTTTAAGGGTCAAATTAAAAAAAGTAAATATAGAGGATATTATAAATACGATCCGATTTTGAACCTAACTTGAGGCTAATTATGTAATTTTCTCTTAAAATTTTAAGAATATTTATAATAATACTTTACTCTCTTTATATTTTTTTAATTAGGTCCTTAAAATTGATTTTTGTTGATTTATAATTTAATCCTTAAAATTATAATTTTTATGATTAAGTTCCTAAAATTATTATTTTTATCGATCAAATTCAGGTTTAAAATATTTATCTATGAATCAAATCAAATCATGTTTTTTAAAACAAATATTTGGATCGGACCAAAATCGAATTTACGTTATTTATATTTGTGTCAGATTTGAATGGATAAAAATCAGCCCGACCCGATTTGACCGTGCCCATGTCTAAGTATAAGGTCCATAATTGAAACTCTGAACCCAGTAAAGGTCCATTTAATGTGTACCACAAAAGTCCGAACTTGCCCGGCAAGCCTCTACCTGTAACCTTTTGGCGCTCCTTTCAAAATCATTTCATTTCCCTCCACCATCTTTCATTCAGTCCCTTTTCTTTCCTTCACATTCCCAAACTTTGATCTCTCTTAACCCGATCTTTGGTTGGTTCTTGGTGTGGTCGGCGAAAAATGGAGCAACAGAGAAACCCAAAGATGGTTCAACAACAAGAGGAGTCTGAGGAGATGCAGCACGGCCCCTTCCCTGTGGAGCAACTTCAGGTGAAAAATTATTTACAAGATTTCGTTTCTTGTTTGATTATGTTAGAAAGTAAGAAGCTTTTCTTTGTGGGTTTTTTTCCTAGTTGAAGAAAAGATGATCATTTTCTTGATTGGTTCAATATTTGGGTAGAAATCATTGTAAATCCTTTTCAGGATTATGAAAACGAAAATGGGTTTTTTCAGTCTCGATTGCCTGTTAGGTATTGTGGTTTTCTGTTAGGGTTTATTGTCAAGTTTTGACCTATAGTAGATGTAGATGCAGGTTTTGTTTAGTGAGATGCATGCTTCAGGTTAGGGTTTAGTTTTCTGGATTGTTTTGAGTCCGGGTCATTCAGGTTTCAAGCACGGTTTTTCATTTTGTGTTTAGGTTTGGGTCTGCTTTGAGTTTGGGGTTGAATTCTTTTACTTTTTTATGATCAGATGGCATTGGTTTTCGGTTAAGTTTTGAGTTCGAGTTCGAGCTAGAATTGGAATTGGCATGTCGTGGCTTAAGCAATGTTTTTGATGTTATTCTTAATTTTGTTCTTCAATTGAAGGCATCAGGAATTGCAGCTCTAGATGTAAAGAAGCTCAAGGATGCAGGACTTTGTACGATTGAATCTGTTGCTTATACCCCAAGGAAAGATCTTCTTCAGATCAAAGGAATCAGTGAAGCTAAAGTTGATAAGATCATGGAAGCCGGTACATTGTTTCCACAATTCAGTTGTTCCATCAGTTTTTATCGATGATAATTACTATAATTATGTAAATTGATGTGAAATTGAAAAGCTTTCACGTCTTCCTTCTGGTTCTTGACAGCTTCCAAACTGGTCCCCTTGGGTTTCACCAGTGCTAGCCAACTTCATGCTCAAAGATTGGAGATAATCCAGATAACATCTGGGTCAAGCGAACTCGATAAAGTTTTGGAAGGTACATATGCTCTGAAGTTTGTGAGATTTTGTTCAACTTTGATTCTCAGCAATCCTTGAAATTGACTATTTGTTTAATCTATTACGAGATTATTTTTATGTATCGTTAGTATGCCCTTACTTGGTTTTCTCCATGACAGGTGGAATCGAGACAGGATCCATTACCGAGATATATGGTGAGTTCCGTTCTGGGAAGACTCAACTCTGTCACACATTGTGTGTAACATGCCAAGTAAGAGCTTTTCTCATTGTTCATCAAGTTGTTTTGTATGTCATGCATATTTTAGTTTCTGTTGTTGCCTATCATCATCTCATTCCATACTCATAGCTTGTAACAGTTGGTTCATCTTGGCCTGCGCCTAATTTTGTACGACTTTTCAGCTTCCATTAGATCAAGGAGGTGGTGAGGGAAAAGCTATGTACATTGATGCTGAAGGGACATTCAGACCACAAAGACTCTTACAGATTGCAGAGAGGTAATTGATGACTACGTGATAATTACCTACCGTACCGCTATTATGCTATGCGGCAATATTGACAGTTAACACTGTTGTTGAATGTTGCAGATTTGGACTGAATGGAGCTGATGTATTGGAGAATGTGGCCTATGCTAGAGCATATAACACTGACCATCAGTCTCGGCTTTTACTTGAAGCAGCTTCAATGATGGTGGAAACAAGGTATAAAAACATTTCCTTGGCTTGACGTTATCAAGAAGCATCATCTCTAATATAGTTTGGGAAACATGGTTAATTATCTGGCGGATCTCTCTATAGGTTTGCACTTATGATAGTCGATAGTGCTACTGCCCTCTATAGGACAGATTTTACCGGACGGGGTGAACTCTCAGCCCGACAAATGCATCTTGCGAAATTCCTTAGGAGCCTTCAGAAGTTGGCAGATGAGGTTAAGACTGTTAATCTTTATTGTGTTACTTCCATGCTATGAGAATGAGATGCTTGGAGTTGTCCCTGTTTATCATGTCTTTACTTTCATTTTACGTGACTGTAGTTTGGTGTGGCGGTCGTAATTACGAACCAAGTAGTTGCCCAGGTAGACGGTTCTGCAATTTTTGCTGGACCTCAAATTAAGCCAATCGGCGGTAACATCATGGCTCATGCTTCCACAACAAGGTTTGTTCTCGAAATGAAAGGCTTAATTCATCCCTTCTCGTCTAATTACTCATCTTTCAAAGCCACTACTAACTATAAACTCACCATTGACATAGGCTGGCTCTTCGGAAGGGAAGAGGGGAGGAACGGATTTGTAAAGTAATAAGTTCACCTTGCTTGGCCGAGGCCGAAGCTCGATTTCAGATATCTCCCGGAGGTGTTGCTGATGTTAAAGACTGAGCTATTTTAGCTTATTGTTTACCAAACAAGTTTGTGCTTCTGCTATTGAGCAATCCATAACTCTGCTATTTTCTTTTATGCAATGGTATCCTTTACATATTCTTGCTTTTATTTTCGTTGTCTATAAGTTATAACCTTGGCAATCGGCAATAGTTGCTAATGTTCTGATCTCCACCCCGAACATGATCTTGATCGAGAATAGGGTCGTAAATGAGATGAAATAGATCATAACTACTCAAGTTTGATTCGGTCAAAGTTTGATCAAAACTTGATTCGATTGGACTTGGTTCAACCTCGACTCAAGTTTTTAATGAGCCAAGCGGAGTTATATAATACTTGATTCAAAAACTCATGAGTTATTCGAAAATATAAATATATTATTATTTTTATTTTTTATAATTTAAAATTTAATTTCCTAAATTTAAAATCATAAAATCTAAATTTAAAACATAAGTCTTAAACCCTAATATAACACATGTGACAGATAAGAGTGACTCGAATTTAATAAGGTCAAAGATCAATTAGCACTTGACTCAATTAAACTCGAATAAAGCTCGAATTCTTAACAAACTGAGCTCTAATTTTTTAGGCTCATTTAAAATTATTTAAATTCGAATTCGACTCAAAATTTTTAAAAACCGAATCGAGTCGAGCTTAGTACTAATCAAACTGAACTCGACTCGTTTAAGCATGTAATCGAGAATATTGTCATTATAAATATATATTTATATGCAACTTGATTCAACCTCGCTAGTCAATGACGGAAATTGGAGTAAAAAATTGAGGGGACGAACTTAAATCTTTAAATAATTTAGAAGATTAAACTAAAAATTAAAAATTTAACTAAAAATTTTAATAATTTTGAGGGGTTTAATGAAAGCTTTAAAAATAATTAAAACTTTAATAACCATTTAATATTCTTTGAAAACTAGAGGGGTCATAGCCCCCGCAGACAATACCTACGTTCCGCCTCTGTTGCTAGTAATATTTTGGTAACATTAATCAGAATAATCAACCAGAAGAACGCTGTCCAGAGAGTACTTTCATCTTCTTCACAAAAATTTTGATCCAGCTAACAAACACTGCAGTGGTTGTCACGGCGGATAACGGAGCTGCTAAAACAGACACCACCGGTAAAACTGATAACACAGGCGTTATAACAGCCGCAGCAGGTGCTACAGTTACAACCACAGACTCCATTGCTTCTGCTACCTCAGTAAAGTTTTGTCCTTGGACAACCTTTGACACCGCAGAAGCAGCCGATTGCGCCCGCTTCTCAACTGCTTTTGCTGCCTCGGAAATGTTTTCTTCATTGAGAACGGTTGCTACCACTCCTTGCGTCGCTGCCGCCGCCACAGAAGCAGCTGATTGTACCACCTTCTCTACTGCTTTCGCAGCTCCGGCAATGTTTTCTTCATTCAGATGGGTTGCTACCGCTCCTTGCGTCGCCGCAGAAACAACAGAAGCAGCCGAATGCGCCGCCTTCTCAACTTCTTTCACTATACGGGCAATATTTTCTTCGTTCAGATGGGTTGCTACCGCTCCTTGCATCGCCTCCGCCACCACAGAAGCAGCTGATTGCACCACCTTCTCCAATACTTTCACTGCCCCGGCAATGTTTTCTTCATTGAGATGAGTTGCTACCGCTCCTTGCATCGCCGTCGCCACCGCAGAAGCGGCTGAATGAGCATTCACTACAACTGCACCCCAAGATGCCATTATAACAACTCTTCCAGCTCCGTTAAAAGCTTAAAAACAACGGCACCGGTGAGTAAGTCTGCGTTGAGCCTGTGTCCTATTTATAAACCCTTCGAGTAGGATCATAACCCGGAAGCTCGTCGTCGATCTGTGCACCGATATAAATATAGTTATTTAAATTAAAGTCAGAACTTAATGTGTAGTTCATGAACCTCGGTAGGTCAATTAATTCTATAATAAAAATAATTTGAGAGTAATTTACATATTTTATGTTATAAATGAAAAGGCTTTTTTTCTATTATTTTTTTTAATTATTTTTATATATTATTGTTATTGTTTCTTCTTCACAAGTATTATTTTTTAAATAAATTTTAAAATTATCGTCTTCTATCTATATTTTAGACTTATCGTACCCCAAACCTATCACAAACGTTAAGTCCAAAATCAACGATCCAAGTTTATAACCATATGATAAGGACTAATTTGATTACTATAAGTTCCAATTTACCGGATAATTATATGTCCGACACATAAATTGCGTAAAAGATTTATAGTTTAAGATTATAATTTATGATTAAGATTTAGAGAAATAAAGTAAGGTGTATTCTTTTGGATGTTGAATGTAATTTAAAATTAAAATTTTAAATTTATTTTTAATGTTGAGACGTAAAAGAAGATAATAAAAAAGATAAGATTTTTGTTCCCGATCTGATATTTTTGGATATTCGGGTTTTCGGATCAATGATATAGTAATCCGTATCTGATCCGAAAAAAGTGGATATTTGCATATTTTGATATTTGGATCGGATATTCAGATATCTAATTATTCAAAAATATAATTTGATTATACTAATTGTTCAAATTTGAAGATTGTACTTATAAAAATTTTAGAATTACGAATATAATAAACAATAAATTACTAACTACAATAAGATTCACAATTATAAAAGTTTTAATTTTTAAAATTTTTAAACATTACGAGCACCAAATTGTTAAATAGAACAAGATTAATATTAATAAAAATTTCAATTTTTGAATTTTCGGATAATTTAAAATTTAAAATATTATGATCCGTATTCGACTCGGAAAAACTTAAAATCGGATCAGATATCTGATTCAAAAATAAAAACCGAATCGGATATCTGAATTTTAGATCGAAACAATAGATAATCAGATCGGATCGACCTGATCAAATATTTTTAAACACTCGCCATACATGTGGTTCCACTTAAAAATGAACCATTATCTTTTCAATTTTCAAAAATAAAGAAACTAAACACATAATTTCAAGAAAGAAAAAAACTAAACACAAATTAACATCAGATATTATATTATACTACAACAATACAAAATGAAATTCCATTGATTGCTAAATTATACAGCCAATCCAGCAGTATATTTAACCCCGGTCGACGGCAACCACAAGTCCCCTTCAATGAACTGAGCCACCGTAAAATTCCCAGCTTGAGCTGTGTTATTCAAAGTATGGTATCCGGGCCATCGAACACGGCCGCCGAGACCCGCTCCGGGGCCGAAATTCATGAACTCGGCATAATACAATGTGTCCAAAGCAAAATCTTGGTTCCATTCAAGCCATCCTGGTGGCCTTATAGCATTACCGAGGTATGATTGCATGATAATGGTTCTTGAATATAGTTTCCAGGGTCTACCAAGGTACGTAGGAGTCGAGTTAACATTAGGTAACAGATCCGTATCGGCTGTGATGTTGCAGAATTGGATTGAGAACCCCGTCGGTTGGTTCGGATCTTTCCGACCTTGCGCGGTGATCGTGTTTTTCTGATTCGGCAGCCCTTTCTTGGCTAGGATTTGGCAGTTTTGGAACACGACAACCGCGTCGCCGAATATGAAGTCCACGGTGCCCGTGATCTTGCATTCCCGGTAAAATTGACGCATCGTGTGAGTGTAGAGCGAATCTTGGTATCCTCTTACGGCACATCGGAAGAAAACCGAGAGGTCGGAGTCGGACCGAAGTGCTACCGCTTGGTGTTTCTCCGGCCCTGCCGTGTTCTCAAATGTTATGTCCCGTGCTATGAAGCCTCTTCCACTTACAGCTGCAAATTCCATGCATATCAAATTATGATTTCATCCCCATATTTTAATCAAATTACATATTTAGTCCCTATATTTTAACTAATCTATTCTATCTAACTTGTAATAAATACAGGTCCCATGTCCCAACCCAACTACAAAAGAGTTGACTTGAACTACTTGGACAAAAAATCAACCCTAGCATTGAATGTTTTTCCTAATGTTATAAAAATGAAGCATTGTGCCATAAATACCTAACTAACTAAACACCAAATAACTAACCGAATAAAAATGATAGGATAAGAAATCTTTTAAGTGATGTCAGTGAAAAAGATATTATTTTTAAAAAAATTTAAATCGAATATATATACTTTATTAAAGAAGTTATCTACTATAACCCACAAGGTTAGTCCAAGTGGTAAGCAGTTTGATTCTTAACCTAAGCAAATCTTAGGTTCGAGATGTAGTATACGCAGAACGTCCCTACTGCTTAAGCAAATCTTAGGTGTGTGACGCGGGTCGGTCCGCAATAAAAAAAAATTATCTACTTACCAAATGTTGCAGATCTAAATGTGGTCCAACCATCAATGAAGCTTCTGTTCCCCGATATGACTGTCACATCCATTCCATCACCAACCATCACAAGGTTCCATTTCTTCTTCTTAATCTCAACGTTCTCTTTATACAAACCCTTCTTAACGTAAATCACAAATCTGTTCAGACTGTAATCAGGAGCTGCCTTAACAGCAGCCATTATAGAACTAAAGTTACCGCTCCCATCTGCTGCAACAACAACATCAGCCATAACCCCATTTGGTAGCAACAGTTTCCGGTCTTCCCTTTTGAACCATGTCGGAAACAGGTCGTTCCTTGCACTTTTCCGGACACCGTTATTGGCAGCGGCGGCGGCTTTGTTGGAGATGGGCCTGGGACCTGGGTGCACCATGGTGAGAAGGTTACTGACCAGTGAAGTGATTTGGTTCAGACCAACGGATACGACCGTTTTGGCGATGCCATTTGTGCCATCGAACCCGTCCATGCATGTTTGCTGATTCGCCATTGCAGCACTTAACCATGTCCGTAAATCAGAAGATACATCACCGGTGCTGTTGTGTTTATTGCCTGTATATAAGTAGGTTATTTAGTTGAATTACAGTTAAGTAGAAACTAAAAAAGTTTAATATGGGTAAAATTTCAGTTTTGGTCCCTCTATTTATGTATTTAAACAGTTAACACCAGGTCAACATGAGTCATTTTTTTGTTAAAAACATCCTTTCAAGTAGCATGCATGCATTCTGTACTGAAACCGGTTTTCGAACTAAAATACGTTAAGTTTCAAAACTTGTTCAAGTAAATTAATTTTTTTAACTTTTTAATAATATTTTAAGTTGTTTTTTCGTATTTTTTTAAGTTTTAAAACTTAAAAATATAAAATTTTAAACTAGTCGAAAAAACATGGACATAAAAAGATCAAATTTTAAAATTTATCGGGAAAAACTAACTTAAAATATTACCAAAAAGTATAACATAAGTTTAAACTTCGTGTGTCTTATCTTTAATTAGGTTATTGTTCCGTAGACTCACCCTCTATATTCTCATTTTAATTGAGCAATGACTAAATAATAACTTAGCAAAACATAGGGATGAAAACCAAAATTTCCCCAAAACGACATATAGAGTAGTAAAGTACCATTTGGATTCTGTGAAGCAGACAGTGACCAGCTTAGTTCATCAGCCGAGAAATCCAGGAGATCAAGGCAATCAGAAATGGCATTCGAAAGTCGAAAATCACCAAACATGTTACCAAACTGAGAGACAATCGGTGTCACTCTTCTTACAGCGTCGATGGTAGTCCTTAGAGAGCCGGCAAACTCAGCCGCCGGAACAGTTAAACACTCGGCTCCGAGAAAATCATTGCTGCTGCCGGCGTTGGAGCTGGTGCAGAAACAAAGATAAACAAACACAACCGAGAGGAAGAACGAGGTCGAGGAGAAATCTGGCAATGGCATGCTTACTTTTTGTCCTGTAAATTTGGGAAGAAAGAAAGAATGGTGCAGAAGAGAGGGAGAGCTCCATGGATATTTATGGAGTGGATGGGGAGTTTTTTAGGGTTAGATGAGAGGAAGGTGAAGGAATTAAAGAGGGAGGTTGAGGCCTTGAGGGTTGAAGAAGATGACTCTGATGATGAATCATTGTTTTTAGTGACACTTATGGCCTATTATCTTTGTGTCGGCGGTGAATTTTTTTATACAGAATCTAAATTCGATTTATTCGGATATGTTCGAATAAAAATCTTTTATCTTTTTATAATATTTTTATTTAATCGATTATAATTATGATTTTAAGTTTCGAATATAATTTCGTATTAAACAATAATTTTTTAGTATTATTAACGTGATTTAAAGACGCTTCGTTCAGTTTTAAATAAAACTCATCTATATTTTAAGATAAAATTATTTGGATTTGATTTTATAAAATTAATATTTTTATTTTTATCGGATCTTCTGAAGTATTTAAGGATAAAATTTGTTATACAATTTACGTAAAATTAATATAAATTTTTAGTTTTAGGGATTAGGGTTTAAAGTTTATAAGTTTAAGTTTAGTGTTTAAAATTTAAGGATATTAATTAAAATTTAAAGTATAAAATTTTAAGTTTAGGATTTAGTTTTTAAAATTTAAGATTTAAAATTTAATTTTATAATAAAAATATTCAGACCCGTATAAAATAAATTATATATATAATTATACAATATTTAAATGTCCATTAACAAGAGAAACAATTATTAATTTTATCTACACAGATTAAAATTAATATTTTTCTAAATAAAATATATTTTTGATAAATTTTAATATTTAATTTATTAATCGATTATTTTATTAATATAAAAAATTATTATAAATACGACTCTTTTAATTAATTTATCATATTCATAATATCAAAATCTAAATATTAAATCTTACTTAAAAACTATCCATGCAAAAGGAATGCTTTTAGGGTAATATACATGTTTAGCTGAAAATTATTTACTATAAAATTAAAATATATTAAATTTCTTTTTTAATATAAAATGTTTTATTGAAATTAAAAAAATAATATTATTTTTTCTTATTTTTTATTGAAGACATTAAATGTAGCACCATATTCATGGCATTTATTTTTCAGAGGCAGAGTAAGCTTTATTTAAGTCTAAAGACTGTATTTATATCAGGTTGACGAGAAAACGCGTTTTACAGCTTGATTCATTCATTGTGTGTTTTGAAAGCCTTTGGTTATTTTTTTAATACAATTTTAATATTTATCGAGCGAGTCGATTATAATTAAGTAATGTTCCATTCGTATTTAGTAAAATATTTTATTATTTGGTTAGATTCGTTATGTGTTGAGTTCGTTAAAATTATATCCGATTCGTGTTTGTTAAATAATTTTATTGTTTAACTCGACTCGTTGCTCATTAAACTCATTAAAAAATTTACCTTATTTTCAACTAAAGGTAAAATTTAATAATATTATATGAGGCTTAATATTGACATAAATTAACAAATTTAACAAAAAAAATATTAAAAGAGTATATAAAACACTTTTAAAATTTAAATTCAAAAGTTATATTTCAAAAATACACTAAACTAACATATTAAAATTATAGTAATGATTCATAAATTAATAATTATTATTTATATTTATGTTTTGAATGGAATAATTTTAAATTACTTTTTATAAAATTAACGAGTTGCTCGTGAACTTATCGAATCGAGCTAGACTTTATTCAATTCAACTCGTTAAAGTCTCGAATTTGAATCAAATGGATCTGAATCAAGTATTTATCAAATTTTGACCGAGTCGAGTTTAAACAACTCACGAACTGCTCAACTCATTAAGCACTCTGTATAAGAACTATTAGATTTCTATTAATATTAATATTATTTTTTGATAAGTTTTATTAAAATATATTTAATTACATTCTTATAAAATTAAATATCATCGATCTAGGATATTTAACTTAAGTATTATTCTTATAACAGAATTTATGATTCAGGGTTTATGAGTTTAATTGTTTAGGGTCTAAGATTTAATATTTAATTTATAATTTTAAGATTTATGTTTTATAGTTTAATGTTTTTAGGTTTTAGAGTTTAATAGTTTATGGTTTAGAGTTTAGTTATTATGTTTTAGTATTTTAGAGTTTAAGGATTTAATGTTTAGGGTTTTAGGGTTTAATTATATTAAACACCCTAAACGAATGAAGTTTAATTTGTTGGAATGTAATTAATTTTATTCTAATAATTCTATTAAATACTTTCTCCGTCTCATTTAAGAAGTCTAATATTGACTTTTTAAAATTAAAATTTTAAAACTTTGACTATAGTTATTTTAAATATATTAGTTTATTAAATTTTATAAAATATATATTTGTAAACTACTTGATTAGAGGTTTCTAAAATGTATATATATATTATCAATAATAAATTTAAAGTTATAATGAGTCAAAGTTAAAAAAAATTAACTTAAAAAAATCAATACTGAATAAATAAAATGGGACAGAGGGAATAATAAAATATGCATTAATTATAAGAACACAATAATTCTCATATACAACTCTTACGTAGGGACGGAGCCGATGGCGTATCTACGTTTTGTGTAAGGTTGATTTATGCCTACCCTAAACTTTTTAAAGTTTATATATTTATCTTTAGTTTTTATAATTTTTATGAATCAATCCTTAATTTTTTATAATCCTTAAGGTTTGTGTCTATCTTGAAATTTTAAAATTGTATAAGTGTCCACCTCAAATAAATTTTTAAATTTACCATTAGATGGAGTCAAGACTTAAAATTAAGGAATAAAACATAAACATTTAAAAGTGAGGGTATAAATTATAGTAAATAAATAAATTATTTTTAAAAAAATTAAATGTAAAAAATAAAAAAAATCACCCTTATATAATTTCGTCGCTGCATTAAAACTGTATATAATAAAATCTTTTTTTTTTATTTTTTTTCATTTTATTTCGTTTAATGTATCTGATTTTATTAAAATTCATAATACTTACAATTAAGTATATTTAAGTATTCAATATTTCTTATTCTTCTACGGTTCATCTTTCCCCTGTACTTATTTCCCTGTGCTTCAAAACTTTCATGCAATTATGATCCTGCAAAAGTCTGTTTGACCATACCTAGTTACCTAACACACCCACTTGGATTGGGAAAGGATACCGTTCCATGTTGTAAACAATAATCACAATAATAAATTTCATACTTTTTGGTATATATATTTTAATATTAAAAAATAAATATAAATTTAAAAGTAGAGTTTAGTGTTAATATTAGTATTAAGTTAAAAATATTACACGAACAATCTTGTCTCAGTGATTAAGAGAACGGTTGTTGTTTCTGAAATCAAGGGTTCGAGCATAGTATTTGTTGAGTTGATCGATCTTGAAGTATGACCAAGAGGGGGGTGAATTGACAATTAAAATTTTGAGTTGGAAATTTTCGGTAAAATGCTAGAATTTAAAGGACACGAGATTTATAGTGGTTCAAGCTTCGAACAAGCTCTACATCCACTACCTTAGCTCACACTAAGGATTTTGAAACCAATTCACTAATGAATTCAACCTTTTTCTTGGTTCAAGGGATAACTGTTACAATTCGAATCAATTCTTCTACCCAAGAATTGATTCAATCCTCACAAGATAATACAAGGTATAAATAGGCAAATAAAAATTCTCTCACAAGAAATATATTGCCCCAATTACAAACAAACTCTCCCCAAACTCAGATTACAAAAGATCAAAGTGAAATTACAAGAGTTGGGAGAAAGAATATGCAATGAAGTGCTTTGAGTTGGATTGATGTGCTTGGATGTTGCTTGAGGATCAAATCTTCTTCAATGCTTTTGAAAATACTTCTTTTTATACCTTCTCATTGATTTCTAACCGTTGAAGTTGTTGGGAAAGTAAATATAGACGTTGGAGCTTCATCTTTCCATCATAAATGCACTCTGCAGCAGATGGTATCGAAACACGGGGTAACTGTTTCGAAACATGCTAACAAAAGAAAGAGTCGTTGTGCATTTAATAAGGAGTGTATTGATACCTGTTTCGATACAAAAAGTTTTTGTGATACTCGGTATCGAACGTTGTTTCGATACAGGCTAACCATCAATCAAAAATTTAACTGACACCAACGGTCTACTCATTTAATGCTTTAAAATAGCCGTTGGGGATTAAGGGTGTATCGATACCTGTATCGATACTAGGAGTCATATTTTTTAAAATTAAAAATAATTTGAAAATTAACCAAGATGTTTCGAAACCAGTATCAAAACATGGGTTGTCAGAAAGTTTTGGTATCAAACCTTGTTTCGATACCTGTTCTTGATGTCAAGAACAAGCCTTGAAAAAATCACAGGTATATCGATACCTGTCCTCATGGTATCGATACCCTCGTGTAAAAATGGCTTGTAAGAGTATTTCAAAGTTCTTGGTTTTGACTTAGAGATCAACCTTTGACTTAAGGACCAAAAAGTTATTTTAAAAATGGTCCTTACATTTATTTGTTATATCAAAATCAATTTTAGTTTTACAGTATTATAACACAATGGTTGAGTGATTAATGTTTAATGGTTGAGAGTATATTCTATAACATATACTACTGTAAATAGGGGTGATAACGAGCCGAGTCGAGCTTGAGCCTGGCCCGGCTTGGCTTGGCTTGGCTAAAAAATAATGTAATTAGGCTCGGTTTGGGCTCAAGGCTCGTCGAGCTCAAACTTTTAGGCTCGACTCATAAACAATACTATTGGGCTTGGCTCGGGCTCGAAACTCGTCAAGCTCGATTCAACTCAAAAGACAATATTACTATAATTTATCTATAAAAGATAGAGCCTTTTTAAAAATACCTTTCATAAACAACACTGAAACAAAATTCAATATCGAGAAACGGAAAAAATGTCTAATTTATTTTAGTAGAGTTCTCTTATTTTACTTTTTTTTTGCTAAAAAGATTACTTTTAGTGTATATGTAGTATATATACAAAATAATTGTTCTGAGTATGTTCACTAGCTTTTCGAACCGAGCTTGGGTAAGCTCGAATCATTAAGGTCTCGAGTCAAATTCGAGCCCAAATTGAACTCACTCGAACCGAACTTTGACCGAACCGAACTCGAATATCTTGCGAGCCAATCAGGCTCATTATCTCCCCTAATTATAAACCACCAATTCAAAAAAATAAATTTAAACTTAGATTGTATGATTTAAATTTTTCAATATCGTAGGTGATGGATAATATGAACCAAGATTGCCTCTTCAAATTTAAAATTTAATTTTTTTGATGTAAAAAGGAATGCAACTACGAGCCTCGTTAAAAACCTCCCTAAACCTAATTGGAGGAAAAGAGTACTCGTAGTGGCATTAAACAAATTTAAACAAAAACTTAAACCCCTAAAACATTAAGCCAAACCTATGGACTTGTCCCGATCAAGTAAAATCCGAACTGCATTAGGTGATTCTAAGAACACTCGCACTAAATCCTCAGTATTTCGCATGATCTTAGCCAACAGATCTGCTACTCCATTAGCCTCTCTTCCCGCATGCATAATCCTAACGTCCCATGCACGTACAATCAGCTCACTAATCAGAAGAACAAGATTGCGATGGGCGATGTCAACCAACAACCCTTGTATCAAAGCCACGGCTGTAGTGCTGTCAAGTTCAAGCACCACCTTACGGTACCCTAATTCTCAGGCTAATGTTAAACCGTCAAAAGTAGCCCACAATTCCGTGCAGATCACCGAGCAACGGCCAATGCGTCGCCCAACACCACGAATCCACTCACCGTCGGCGTCCCGGATGATTCCTCCAGCAGTTGCAACCAAAGGATTTCCTCCCACCGCTCTATTCGTATTAACTTTAACCTATCCTTCATCCGGTCGGCACCATTGTTTACACAACCCTCTTCGCTGTTGTTGTTTGCGTATTTCCATAGCAGCTACAATTTTCTTTGTATACGCCACACAGTAATCCACAACGTTACCAACTAATTCTCTTCCACTATCAAACACAAAAACGCGTTGCCTCTTCTAAAGGATCCAACAAGTTGTTGCAAACAAAATCGTCCACCAATTACTATTACTCTTCAAGTTGGCTTGTAACCAATCGCGATTACTTCCGTTAAAGAAGCTACGCCATAGGTTTTGCGGCACCAGCTTAGCCCAAACCTGCCTCGCCCGGCTACACGTTCTTAACACATGGTTTATATCTTCATCTTCTACACCGCACACAGGGCATAGGCTGCTGTTACCAAAATGTCGACGGGTTCTTTCCTTGTTCGTCATCAACCTATCATGGTTTAACAACCATAAAAAAGTTTTGATCCGTTGTGGAACCGGAAGACGCCAAATGAACTTCCATGAATCCTCCTCCTCAAGGAGCACCTTTGGCCCCAAAGTATGATAGGTTGATGCAATTGAGAATATACACGTTTCAGTCCATCTCCAAACTAGCGAGTCATTCCCAAATCCAGCATGTGGCGGAACAACGCTTGTCAGCTGATCCAAGGACTCGCGAGGCAATGCCAACGCAAGCTTGCTCCAATCCCAAGCCCCTGTTACCGTTAGCATGCTAGCAACACTCACGTGAGGAGGATCACCGGGTAGAAGATATTTTGTCGGTAAAGGCTCTCTCCCGTCTAACCACACGTCCCACCAAAAATCGACTTTCCATCCATTACGAACTTACCAACATATGCTTTGCTTTATTGCTTCCCAACAATGACTCACACCTTGCCAAAGCCTCGAGGAGTTTCGTCGATAAATTTCACTGGGCAATTCTCCAATCCATTTATACTTATCCCTTAGTACCTGGACCCATAGCTTGTCCTTACTACAAACCAAGTGATACCCTACCTTCATAAGGAAAGCATAATTTTGGTTCTGCACATCACGAAACCTAAACCTCCCATATTTGATGGCTTTTTTACAACATCTCATTTTACAAGGTTGATAGCATTATTATCTGGTGTTATACCCCAAACAAAACGACGAATGCGTTTCTCAATTTCATCACAAATACCTTTAGGAAGCCAGGTAGTTTGCATTGTATAAATTGGTATAGCCTGCAACACAGCCTTCGCTAGAGTAATTCTCCCGGCTAGTGCCAATGATTTTGCTTTCCAACCCGATAAGCGTTGATCAATCTTTTCTATCAGATATTGGTAAGTGGCCCGTGTAACGCGCTTATGTAGAAGCGGCACACCCAAGTACTTCCCCAAACCATCATGTCATAATTTATTTCTGTTTGTAATTAAAAAAAATCGTATTGAATTTAATTTTTAAACATTTTTATTTAAATCTCATGTCATAATTTTTAAAAGTTACATTAAGATTCTCAAAACATTAAATAATTTAATTAGGCTTTATTTTTTTAAAAAAATAAACCTTTCATTTTTTTTTCAAATTTTTATTTAAGTTTATATTTCAAAGAACTCTGTCACTGGGCTTAATACTTAGAGTTTACATCTATTATGGTATTACTTTTACAATGATATAAATTTTGAAATTTATTCGAGCCGTGAGTTTGGGCTGTTGGGCCTAAGAGTTAAGCCCATTTAGTTTGTGAGAGAGCTTTACTAGGCTTACTTTTTGTTGTCGTTGTCGTCGTCAATATCAACGTCGTTGTCCGTTTATTTCTTTCAATTATTTTCTACTAACAACTTACCGGAGGTATGTCAATCGGATAACGAGTACGAATAATTTTATTCAAACTACGTACGATTAATACATTTATCGATAGTCGCTGACATAAGGTGGTTGAGGAAACAGGTGACGAACTCCGATAAAAGCAACGATAGTCTCCAACTATTGCGACGATGGTGAGACGATAATTTAGAAAAATTACGGTTTTGAGTATTAAAGAATTAAAAATATTTTTATTAGGTATTAAATTTTTATTATATAATAATAAATGAATGAATACATCCCTTGTTATATTTTTATTAAGTATTAATTTTTTATTATATAAACTACGAGTTTAGATGAATATAAAATATAATGACCTGTTTGATAATTAATAGATAGTTAATAATTGATAATATATTTTATTAACTGACGAATTGTATTAATAGATAATTGATAGTAAATTGTATTAATCGATTTAACTAATAAATTATATTAATTGATTTAATTAATGAATTATATTAATATTTTATTTTACGTTAAAATAATTTTTATGGAGAAAAAAATTATTTAATTATAACCAACGTGATATTTTACCGCATCGCTTTAAGATTAATATTTTATTTTTTATTTTTTGATTTATTTTCAAAAGAATGTTTTACGCGATATTTATAAACTCATAAATTATTATTTACGATTATTTTATCTGATTGTTAATTAAGTTAAACAATTATTTTGATCAGAAAAATGTTGACACGTCATAATTTTTTGACTAAGATATAGTTTAAGGACTAACTTAGTTTAAGTATTTATTTTCACTAAAACATAATTTAGATATTTTAAATAATAAAAATAATAATTTAAATATTTATTTTAATTAAAAATAATTTAAAAAAACAAATAAAAACTATAATTTAAAGTCTATTTTTCATTTAAGTTCTAATATTTAAATAGGCTTTATAAATTACAAGGATTGCTTTTTACAAACTCAAAACTTTGGACTTTATTTTGTGCCACACATTAACATCAAGCTCTTTGGAGAAAAATAAATATATTTTAAAAATAAATAGTTTTCAAATTTTAATTATTTTAAAAAATTATCTTTTAATCTATGTAAAATAAATTCACGTGTTATTGAAAACGAGTTTTAAACTCACATATTATTAAAGAATTATAAGTTAAAAATATAATAAACTATTATTTTTTTTAATTTTTTAATACGAAACTCGTATTTTGATAAATTACATAATAAATTATTAAAATTTAAAAAAATTTAGTGAACAATTAAAATTTTTCAAACATAAATTTTTAAATAACACTATGATAAAGTTATAACAATATTTTAATTTATGATATATTTATAATTTTTATATAATCGATGTATTATTACATTTATAATTAAAGGACCTGAGTTGTAATTTATCCTATTTTATTTAAAGTAGAGACGTGATCGGGTTGTGTAAGGCAAAAACTGCCGCCTAACATGAGTCATGATAAGCTCATGGAACTAATAAATCACATGCAGTGTCGTGTCAAGGTAGGATATACGTGGACCCACGGGATTGGACAATCTTAGATATGTTTACAGATAGACAGTGGGACCCACGTCTCACGTGTCCATAACACCATGTCCATCCTTATCACCAATTTAGAAAAAAACATGAAAAAATTATTAAAATTATTTTAGTCTAAAAATAATAAATTTTAATTAATAATAATTGAAAAGATAAATAATTTGATTTCGTTTAAACATATTTTAATTTTAAAATATTTTAAAAGATTTACTTATTAAAATTAAATATACAACGTGAGTCAATCTAGATTAATGATATGAGAAACTAAAATTTAAAATTTATTAAAAATAATAAACTAAAATATTAGAAAATATAGTTTTAAATTATTTAAACAAAATTTAAAATTTAATTTTTAGTTAATTATTATTCCCTAAATAATTGATAACTCATATGGAAAAATCCTGATACATGCACTCACTCACATATATAATTTAATTTAATAAATAGACAGTGGGACCCACATCTCACGTGTCCATAACACCATGTCTATCCTTAGAAAAATTATTACATGAACCCTTTCTATCACCTAAGATATTGTCCCAACCAATTAAATTAAGACACATAATATATTTTTTCCATATCAAATTTACACATAAATATTGGCTAAATCATCTAATTTAATGTCTTTGATTTAAAAAAGAAAAAATATTATCAAAGATTTCTTGTGTCATCTTTCTCTTTGTTCTTTAAAATTTTTCTAATTAATTTTTTATATAGATTTGGGGTTCAGGATTTAGAATTTAGGGTTAAGGATTAGTGGTTTAGGTTTAGGGTTTATGTGGTTTAGGTTTAAGGTTTAGGGTTAAGGTTATGTGTTATTGTTTTTGTTAGGGTTAGGGATAAGGTTAGGGTTTAGGTTTAGGTTTATGTTTAGGGTTTAGGGTTTAGGGTTAGGATTTAAGGTTTAGGGTTAAGGTTATGTGTTATTGTTTTTGTTAGGGTTAGGGATAAGGTTAGGGTTTAGGTTTAGGTTTAGGTTTATGTTTAGGGTTTAGGGTTTAGGGTTTAGGATTTAGAGTTTAGGGTTAGGATTTAAGGTTTAGAGTTTAGGGTTAGGGTTTAGGTTTATGGTTTAGGGTTTAGGATTTATGGTTAGGGTTTAAGGTTTAGAGTTTAGGGTTTATGGTTAGGATTTAGTGTTAGGGATTAGAAAAAAATAATTAAAAAATTGAACAATAAAGAGGAAGATAATATAAAAAATCTTTGATAATATTCTTTTTCCATTTTTGAATTAAATGCATTAAAGTGGATGATGCTTATGTGTACATAAGATATGGAAAAAATATATTATGTGTCTTATTTTAATTAATTGGGATCATATCTTAGGTGATGAAAAGGGTTCATGTAATAATTTCTCCCATCCTTATCACCAATTTAGAAAAAAATTAAAAAAATTATTTTATTCTAAAAATAATAAATTTTAATTAATAATAATTGAAAAGATAAATAATTTGATTTCGTTTAAACATATTTTGATTTTAAGATATTTTAAAAAATTTATTTATTAAAATTAAATATGCAACGTGAGTCGATCTAGATTATCAATATGAGAAACTAAAATTTAAAATTTATTAAAAATAATAAACTAGAATATTAGAAAATATAATATTTTAAATTATTTAAACAAAATTTAAAATTTAATTTTTTAATAATTATTATTCCCTAATAATTGATAACTCATATATGGAAAAATCCTGATACATGCACTCACATATATAATTTAATTTAATAAATAAAATAAAAAACACAAAGTTAAACCCGTTTTTATATATACTTCCCTTCTTCACCCCCCCTGTTCTGCATTGTTTCGATCCGTATTCTCCTCTGTTTTCTCAGAGCAGTTCCTCCATGATCCCAGGCCCAGGGAGCTAGGTGGCAAATACCCCATTTTTTTATACCTAAAGTTTTCCTTTCTTTGAACTTAAAGTGGTTGCTCTGTTTCAAAGTTATTTTCTTTACTTTTATATTCAATTCTTTATTATGGAGATGAATTTGGTTTCTTTTGTTACAATGATAAGCATGTAATTTCATGTTTGTGATGTGTGTTTTCCTTTTCAGAATTGTTTGATCTCTGTTGAATTTGGGTTCATCTCATCATTTAATTCTTCGTTTACAAGTAAGTTTCTTTTCCCCTTCATTCTCTGTTTTGTTTTCTAATGTCATATGAAAGCTCTCTTACGTGTTTGCGTATTTTCCTAAGTGAGATTTTTATCCTGAAAAATCATAATTGGAGTTGTTCTCTTGAATGAGAAATGATCCAAATGTTTGCGTGAGGTTTGAGAAAACTGTTAGTAGTATTTATGATTTTCATTGACTGATCATTGATTCATAGGGGTATAAATTGTTGGCTTTAAATTTGTTGTATCCTTTAGCAAATCCTAATAAAGAAGTGACGTTTTAATCTGTGTTTGCAGTGAACCCTTCATATTTGTAACAATTGTTCTGTCTGTCTGTGTGTCTTGTGAAGGTTCAAGATGCTTGGAAATGGAGTTGTTGGGATTCTTTCCGAGTCTGTGAATAAATGGGAAAGAAGGGTTCCTCTCACCCCATCGCATTGTGCTCGGCTTCTACACAGTGGAAGGGAAAAAACTGGAGTAGCACGTATAATTGTGCAGCCGTCGACGAAGCGTATACATCATGATTCACTCTATGAGGATGTTGGTTGTCAAATATCAGATGACTTGTCCGAATGTGGTCTTATTTTGGGCATCAAGCAGCCAAAGGTGCTGAGCTTCACTGTTCTATTGTTTACATTGTACTATCTTTTATAGTTTGGGAACTTCTAAATAACTGGTTGGTTTGCAAATTGCAGTTAGACATGATTCTTCCTAATAGAGCCTATGCATTCTTCTCGCATACTCACAAAGCTCAGAAGGAGAACATGCCATTGTTAGATAAGGTAAAAGTCCATGCGTCGTTGTATGAATATGAGCTATTGTATGACTTTGTCTATAACATGCATGTAGATCCTCGCTGAGAGGGTATCGTTGTATGACTATGAGCTTATTACTGGGGAACATGGTAGAAGGTTACTTGCTTTTGGCAAATTTGCTGGCAGAGCAGGCATGATCGATTTCTTACTTGGATTGGGACAGCGTATGCTCTATGACCCTGAATTGTTATGCAAAGTTGCTTTATAGGAACATCCCAGCTTACACGGCATCCCTTTGTATATGTGAAGATGCTGAATTCTTATCAAAATTTCAGGGTATCTAAGTCTTGGATATTCAACACCTTTCCTCTCTCTGGGTGCATCATATATGTATTCTTCTTTGGCTGCTGCAAAGGCTGCAGTGATCACTGTGGGTGAAGAGATAGCTTCTCAGGGACTGCCATCTGGAATATGTCCTGTAGTCTTCGTATTCACCGGTTCTGGAAACGGTATTGGAACATCTCAGTTTTTTCCCTTTTTCCCAACCATTTATGACAACACAACAGTCAATCATGTGGCCATCAATTAGAATATATATCTGTTGTGCTTTTTGAGAGTACGCATTAACATAATGTGATCATATATGCCTAATGCATTAGCTTGTCAAATACTTGTCTTCTTTAGTGTTAGTGTTCCTTTTAAGGATAAATCTAATGAAATTTCCTCGCTTTTATATTAAATTTACAGTTTCTCTTGGTGCTCAAGAGATATTCAAGCTTCTTCCTCATACTTTTGTTGAACCAAGCAAACTTCCGGAACTCTTCGGGAAGGTTAGTTTCCATTTGAGCACTCCTTGTGTATGCTTATTGTGGCATGTTTAATCAAAGGATATTCTTGTATTTGTATATTCGAGTTTTCACCCACCTTTCATACCGCTCTTATTGAAGTTTTATAATCATTCTCAGGGAAGAAATGTTTCATCAAAGAGGGTCTACCAGGTTTATGGTTGTATAGTGACTAGTCGGGACATGGTCGAGCACAAGGATCCTTCAAAAATGTTTGATAAGGTAATCCCTCGTCTCTATTCCTGGTTTAGTTCTTTCATCATTATTGCTAACCTTGAGTGTTCTTTTTATCAATTCTCATCAAATTTCAGGCAGATTATTATGCACATCCAGAGCATTACAACCCCATATTCCATGAAAAAATAGCCCCATATGCATCGGTAATTGGTAGGTGATGCTTTCTGGTTTCAGCTGAACAGATTTCAAGGTAAACACTGCAACTGAAATATGCTTTTTTATGACAGTGAATTGCATGTATTGGGAGAGAAGATTTCCTAGATTGTTGAGTACCAATCAGATTCAAGAGCTAAAGAAGAAAGGGTGTCCACTTGTTGGGATCTCTGATATAACTTGTGATATAGGGGGCTCGATAGAATTCGTTAAACAAACCACATCAATTGACTCACCTTTCTTCAGGTATTTCAATGCTAGTTTGATCTTCAAAATCTGAATCATCTAATATATAGTGTCTAGTTTTGTAAAGTAATCTATCCATAAAGTATTCATACACAGACAGTAAAGTTTCCTTCGGTCATTTTATGATTTTGATCCTTAAACTCTGCAACAATTTGTGATCTAGTCCTTATACTCTAACTTAGCAGAATAGAGGGACCAAACCAGAATTTGACCTTTTCTTCTTTCTTTATTGAAATATTTTCATCTGTGGATTATAGTGTCAATCGTGCTTTTCAGATATGATCCCTCGACTGATTCCTATCACAATGACATGGATGGTGTTGGGATAATATGTTCAGCTGTTGATATTCTTCCAACTGAATTTGCAAAAGAGGTGAAATACTTCCCCCTCCATGGTTTCCATGATAATTTTCTGTTTGTTTTTCATTGTAGCTTGTACCATAAACAAGTTTTTAGGTCAATTACGTGTAATTTATATTAATCATGACATTCAACATTCCATTTTTAACTGTGTCAAGGCTTCCCAACACTTTGGAGACATTCTATCACAGTTTGTTGGTAGTTTAGCTGCTACATCAGATTTCACAAAGCTACCTGCTCATCTCAAGAGAGCTTGCATTACCCATGGTGGAGCACTCACTTCCTTATATGAATATATCCCTCGTATGAGAAATTCAGACACCGAGTAAGCATATTTAATTTCAATCTTCAAAAATCCAAACCCATAAACACTTTTGTCATGTGAACCTTATATTGCTTGATTTGCAGAGATATAGAAGATAACCTTTCCAATGGACATTTTAAGAACAAGAAGAGGAAATACACTGTATTGGTATGTATCCAGGGACTGATGTAAGATTTTATGTCAAGGGTACAAACTGTTAGAGAGGTATATTAGAAATCTAGTAGGTGAGAAATTACAAAATTTAGGGGTCCGAACTTGGATCATCAATAGAAAATACATAAATTATATGAGAATTTGAAATTTCTGACCGCCCTCTAGCACCCATCGTTCCATCCATGTATGTATCTACATAAACATCAATAGTTGACCCTATCTCCCTTAATCAAGGTCGTTGATTGTAGTTTTGGATTTACAGGTATCATTGAGTGGCCACTTATTTGATCAGTTCTTGATAAACGAGGCTTTGGATATAATTGAAGCAGCTGGTGGTTCCTTTCAGTTGGTAAAGTGCCAAGTTGGCCAGAGTACGGATGCCATGTCTTATTCAGAACTTGAGGTAAGTAGTATAATTAATGCTTTGGTTATTTGTGTGGCTATGATCAGGCCATCTAACCAGTGGATAGCCATTTTTATATTTTATTATAATTAAAAATAAAAATTTATTCAATTATATAATACCTTATTTGAAGTGTTGATCGAGATGTATGTACTAATATAATACTTTTTTTAGTATATTAGCCTTTATTCTTCGATTCACACTTGAGTTGCGTGATCATACCAATTACGTATTTCACATACGAACGTAAGTTGTTTTTTCTTAAATCATCAAGGATTGAAAGTGACTAATTTCAAGCCATTTGTTTCCAAATTCTGTTAATGGGGCAGTCCATTTCAAGCCAGAATTTCTTGTCTGCATTCATTATAAGAAGCCGTGTTTTGTTTGTAGGTTGGTGCAGATGATGATAAAGTTCTGGACCAGATCATTGATTCATTAACTTCCATAGCTAATCCAAGTGAAAGCCATGGAATGCAGAATCAAGTTATGAATAAGATCTCCCTCACAGTTGGTAAGCTCCAGGAAACTGGGATGAAGGAATCTGAATCCGACCCGAAAATGAAGACATCGGTTCTTATACTCGGTGCCGGCCGGGTCTGTCAACCGGCTTGCGAGCTTTTAGCATCTATTGGAACCGGTTCATCTTGTCAATGGTATAAAACTCGCCTTGGAAATGATTGGGAAGAGGAAATGGAAGTTCATGTTATTGTTGCATCTCTGTACCTTAAAGACGCTGAAGAGGTAATAGGTTAAAAATCCCAGCTTTTGTTCCTTGGCATATCGAAGTCTATGTTTTGATGATATTATGTGTTTTCAGATAATTCAAGGGATTCCGAATACAACGGCCGTTGAGCTTGATGTTACCGATCATGGAGCTCTTTGTCGGTATATTTCACAGGTAATGTCTTCAGAACTACATTTTCTAAGCTTGGTAACTGCATACTACAATGCTCCAAGAACCAATTTGTATCAAATTATATATATAGATATGGAATGCCATGAAATTATTGATTCAGTAATGTCTTTGCTCTGTACTTTGATTGGTATGCTTTTTGCTAAGTACTCTTCATTGTTTGCAAGGCCTAGATCAAGGTATTACATTTTCATTATCATGATTTTTTTTTCTGTGCCATGAAAAGGTCGAGGTTGTTATCAGTTTGTTGCCAGCCAGTTGCCATGTTGCCGTGGCAAACGTGTGCGTCAAGGTACTTTCTCAACCATAATTCGGCACACGAAAAATCATGAACCATCAGATTCAGCGAAACACCAAATAGCAAGATTTTTATCATAACCACATCTCTTTATGCAGCTTAAAAAGCATCTTGTGACAGCTAGTTATGTTGACAACGCCATGTCAATTATGGATGAAAAGGCTATGAATGCTGGCATTACAATTCTTGGTGAAATGGGTTTGGATCCTGGAATCGGTAATCTTTTCAATCTATTCATGCTAGTATTTTACTTGGAATGAATGTTTTTGCCTTCAATAACAAAGCATTAGACCTATGTTACTTCAACTCTTCGTGTTATTGAAGAACCCGTGTTCGACATGTTTTCAGACATGGATATGAAGATATAACCATCCCAAGACCGTAAAATACTGTACTGATGGGTTGAATATGCTGTTTCTGCTTTCAGATCATATGATGGCAATGAAGATGATAAACGAAGCACATCTCAAACAGGGAAAAATAAAGTCTTTTACTTCCTATTGCGGAGGGATCCCGTCTCCAGCGGTTGCGAATAATCCATTAGCATATAAATTCAGGTGCATTTGGAGCCAATTCTCTTTTAACTTTTAACAAGTGAGAGTGTGTTAAAATTTCTTCCACATTGGTATTACTGATATCAGTGTATGGAAATCACTACAAATTTCAGTCCATTGGCCATTCCTGACTGTATCGTCGATTTTTCAGTTGGAATCCAGCCGGAGCTATTCGAGTCGGGCAAAATCCTGCCACATACAAATCTCAGGGTGAAACTATACATGTAAATGGTAAACTGTCAACTTCCTTAACCTATCAAAGAAAATTGATTTATGCATCCAAGTCAACTTTTTTACCTGTAAAGCTTCCTTTTATACTCTAAAACATGTATATAGCTCACCCTTTTACATATACATGATTATAGTTTCAAACTTTTGGATTTACCTTTCATTGTTTCACTTAATCGATCATGTTTTCAGGGAATGACCTCTATGATTCGACTGTGAAATTCCGGATACCTGATCTTCCGGCTTTTGCATTGGAGTGCTTTCCTAATCGTAACTCATTAACTTATGGTGATCTATATGGGATCGGACATGACGCGTCGACCATATTCCGAGGAACTCTCCGCTATGAAGGCATACATTCCCCTCTTCTGCTAATTGTATTCTGTATAAACTTTGATGCTAGAGATTTGAATCTTATCTTAATATCATTATATTTTGGACAGGTTTTAGTCAGATAATGGCCACACTTACGATAATTGGTCTATTCAATGCTGAAACTCATCCACTTCTTCAACATGAAAGTCGACCCACGTTTAGAAATTTCCTCTGTATGCTTTTGAAAATCGATGCGAAAGACACGAATGAAGCTCCACTCGGGGAAAAACTGATAACCAAAAGGATCATAGAACTTGGACATTGCAAGGAGCAAGGAGTTGCTGTAAAGACTGCCAAAACTATCCTGTAAGCCCAGTTTACATTCTAATATCAACTGTCTATTCTTGTGACAGCAATCAAAAGTTGCAAACTATAACTCTCATCTTTTCCAGGTTTTTGGGACTAAATGAACAGACAGAAATCCCTGTTTCGTGCCAAAGTGCATTTGCCGTAACATGTCATCGAATGGAAGAAAGGCTTACATATTCCAACACAGAACAGGTATCATATACATTACTTATAAATGACAGAAAACTGATCCGATGAGAAACAACTTAAGATTAAGTTTTTCACAAGCTGTTGATTGAATTCTCAGGATATGGTTTTGTTGCACCATGAGGTGGAAGTAGAATTCCCCAATAGCAACCATACCGAACATCATACCGCGACGCTACTGGAATTCGGGAAGGCTAAGAACGGTAAAACGATATCTGCAATGTCCCTTACTGTCGGTGTTCCAGTAGCAATCGGAGCTCTGGTATTTCCCCCTTCTTCTTCCTCTTACACATTTAATCTTTACGATCAAAACCGTTTCGAACTCAACTTGTAACCTTGATGGTTTCAGCTTTTACTTGCCAATAAGATCAAAACAAGAGGTGTGTTGAGGCCTATTATTCCTGAAGTTTATCTACCAGGTAAATTTCACCATACAAATTGCATAGATTTCTTGCTTTGATTCATTACTGTATGATATATTAACCTCAATTGATATTTATTTGTTACAGCTTTGGATATTCTTCAAGCCTACGGTATCAAACTGATGGAGAAAGCTGAGTGACCAATCTCTCACAACTTAAGTGTTTTCTAAATTATTCCTAACCACTGTCACAAAGTATACAATTTTCATTTTGGTTCAATAAGTACAGAAAATAAGCCATGTAAAATGGGTATATATGTACCACCAATAATGTATAAACATATAACATAATACAATAAATGAACACAAGTATTACTTGATTCACTCTATGGCATTTTATTCGTTTACTTCTGTGATAGACCTATGATCAAGTAAGAATTTTTATGTATTTGATTTATGATTGTCAACGATCTTTCAGTAATTAGATCTCTTTTATCTATTTTATTATCATGGATGATGAACGTCAAATTTAAGAGAAGTTTATTTTATTATCAAGAATGATGAATGTTAGATTTAAGAGAAGACATTTGGACATAAATAGTCACTGAATTTTAGGTTAGATTTATTTGGGTCATTAAATTTTTAAAATATTCAATAAGGTCGCCCAACTTTTAGTTCACATTCGATAGGATCCCTATTGTTAAAAATTCCGTTAAAATTATTCTTCCTTAATAAAAATGAGCAAATTACAATAATAGCCAGTCAACTTTTTAATTTAATAACTTAACTTCTGAATTATTTATATTTTGGTCACTATCAAGTGACATGATTATACAAATTAAAAAAATCAATCTTCAAAAAATTGAGGAAATATTTTTTATTTTCTAATCAAATTTACCATATTATCGCATTTCATATTTTAATATATGATTTATTTTTTAATATTATATGTACTATCTGTCTATGTTTAGGTTTAAAAAAATTTTAACGATACACATAATAATAATCTTTGTTTTTATAAAAAATATAAGAGTATTTTTTTTCTTTTAATTATATAAAATTTATAAAATAAAAAAAATATAAGAATAGATAAGATTGAGAAAAATTGAATAAATATAGATATGAAATCAAACAAATTTATACCATTGTCATTAATTTTATTTAATGTCGCATTAAATTCGTATTTAGTGTGTGATTATTTCTCACACGTAAGTTAGGGTATTAAAAGAATGTAGCATTCAAATATTTAATATTCAAATAAAAATATTCAGATATTAAATATTTGAATAAAAATATTTAGATATTAAATATTTAAATAAAAATATTTTTCAAATTTTAAAGATTTATCAAATTTTTTAATTTGTAAAATCATGTCATTTGATAGTGACGAAAATATGAACAATTCAAAAGTTTATTAAATTAAAAAAATTTCAATGACCAAAATAGGAGTAAGAAATAAGTTGAGTGATTATTATTGTAATTTGTCCATTTTTTATCAAGAAAAAAAATCAATTTTAACATAACTTTTAATACCAAGACCGTATCAAATGCGAATTAAAAGTTGGTTGACCTTGTCGAATGCGAACTAAAAGTTAAGTGACCTTATCGAATATTTTAAAAATTTAGTGACCAAAATGAATCTAAACTAAAAATTTGGTGACTATTTATGTAATTTACCCTTTTTATTTTATTCATTATTAATTTTTTAACCTAAACCCCAAATTTTCTCTTTGATTGGTTGTTAAAATTGTATTGTTTCAATAAAATTCAATATTATTTCAAAATTAAAGAAAATATTACATGAGTTCTATTGCTTGCTAGTACATGTGAGGAAATGATGGATCATTATATAAAAGAACATTATTCCACTCACAATCCTTACAGTTTTGTCTTCAATGTTAATCAGTACAACCATGTCCCCATGTTTTGGGTGGTGTCCTTACAGTTGATTCGCCCTCAACAAAAATATAAGCTCAAAATTTTCAGCACCATCAAATGTTTTAGGGCTATGAGAAACAGTTCCCAACACTATGGGGAAGCAGCCCGACCATGGAGACTGTCTTAAACGACAGAAGAACAGAGGATCCATGACGATATTTGTTGTTCCACTTCTTCCCAGTTATGTACTTTGGTCACCAGAGGATGTTCCTCCACAGATTGTGCCTTACACCAAGGATACGAGTTCTCGTAATCGAACAGCAGAACTCTGATGCCAATTTGAGCACACTCAAGAGCATATCTCGGGTTATCGTCGATCAGGATTTTGGCTCCTAATGACCTGCAAGAAGAATTAACTCAGCAAGGAGAAAACATCAGAAATGATAAACTCAACGAGACAACTATCGCAGAGAGACGCCGGTATACTTGCATAAGACATTATATAAATGATACATAAACGAGCGCGCTTGAGATTATTAGAAGGAATTCGTGGATGAAAATAAATGATAGGGTCTTATGTTCATACCGGCATATTTCTGATTTAGGTCTCGATTTGCCATCGAGAGCAAAATGGTTCCCAAAGTGAATCTCCTGGAAAACACCAGGATAGTGCTTCTCTAACCACTCAATTGTATGGTCCTTAATCACATACTGCCGAGACCTACTCGTAAATTTATGAAGACCAGCTTAAGTGCTAAGGTAAAAACCAAAGGCATTATTAAAGAAGATAGTATGCATACATACGTTACGACCGAAAGGCTACATAATCTCGATAACTTGCGAAGAGCCATCTGAGAACCAGGGAGGGGGTGGATACCTTTCTCGAAATACGGTGTCTTGAAGAACTCATGGACACGAATATCGGCTGTCAAAACAAGTACAAAAAAAGCATGTTCTGAAACAATCCTTAGCCAAAGCAAACTCAACAACAAATAAAGGGTTGAATGTTTTTTCAGAAAGGATGCCAAATAAACACTGAGAATATACACGAAATGTAGAAACATTATAAACTTAATCAGATACTATTCCTTTTTCCGGATAAAAAAAAATCCTCAAATTACTTCGTATCATGGATCCGGTTAGCCTGTTTACTTAAAGTTGAAATATCGAAGAACAAACCCACAAAGGACTACACCTAGGTTGACAACCTTTACCTTTCATCCAAAACAACAAGCTAAATTCGGCACAATTTGTACAAAGAATTTGATGAATTTCAATATAGTTGTAGCAGCATCTTACTAAATGCGTTTTCGTCACAAGAATTTAAAATACATATATCCATCAACAGAGAAATTAGTAAGTATGTCTACCGATACCTTCATCGGGAGAACAGTTCCATATCTGTAACAAAAATAAACAAAACATTAGAACACCTATGAAACAACCATAACCAACATCAAAACAACAGTCAGACTATCAAAAGCAGAAAACACAGGGACAAAAGTAAAACTACAAAACCAAAGATCCCATGTCTCCCAACCGCAAGGTAAAACAATCATGCTACTGCAACTTGATAATGGAAGAAAACTCATAAAGCAAATATCAAACAGAATGAGACCATTACTAACAAAACTTGTACTACATATGATCAGAAGAATTCACATAATGACATAAATGGCAACACAAAAGACTGGACTCTGCAGCTAGAATCCCATTAAAGCCTTTGCCTTTGCCTACACCAACCAAATGGTCCAAATCATAGATCTTCATGGCATTAAAATGAGTCTTTTGGGGATCAATGGAGAACCAGTTTTTTCATTATTTCTTCTTTGGGTATTCACTCTTTCACATTACTAGGGTTATCATCCTTCCTCAACTTGACTAAAATCAACATTAATTGACTTATAGCACCAAAAGAATGCCAATCATTCTCAGGGTTGACTTCATAGTTCATTCTACTACTATTCACACAAGCAATAGAAAGTAAATAAATCAATCATGAAAAAGAAAGAAGTCTTACCCTGAAGAACTCGTACACATGGTACTCTGAAACTGAATGATTCGACGAATAACGATCCGCTATAAATCTATTCAAAGCCGAAACAAAATTTCCTAGCACTGCTTATACAAAAATGTCGAAAAAAAATTAGTAATTGCATTGGAAAATTCGCTTTTTAAGCTGTTGGCAGGTAAAAATTTGCACCTTCATCGACATCGACGGCAACCACAATTTTCTCCGGTAACGGCTTGTCGAGAAAATCAAGAGTCCCCCTCTGAAACAATCCGTTAGAATCAGCCACCGTCTTTGCCATTTTCTGGGGTTCATTATAGTTAGGAATTTCCAATTCGCGCGCCAATCTGGAAGCAAAGACGATCGTTTTCTGATCCCAATTTCTAGGGGAATTCTCGAAACAACTCTTGATACTCAAATTTAACCCAGAAGCAGCCTTGTTAAACTTAAAACGACCGCCGCCGCAGCCGCAGACATTGTAATTTTCCGACGGGACGAGTTTGAGGAGCCGCTGGTCGTTCGGCGACGCGTGGAGCTGCCTCGTAAACGGATCGTTCCGAGCCAAAAACGCCATGCTTTTACGATTAAACTCTTGAGATTTGATTGAACAACAAACGAACACCCCCAATTTCCTTCTTTAACATAACGAAGCTCTTAACATTTCAGCTTTTTCCCACCCAGAAAATGGAAACAAACAACAATGATTTTCCAGCAAAAAAGAATGAAAATTTGATTAAAACAAATCAATTAATTAATAAAAAAAGGAACCCCAGAATATTTTCTATGGAATAAAGATTGGGCAAAACAAAAGCGCGGCGAATTGCTTTATTTATCAAGGAATTACCATGAGACTGATCCATTTAAAGAATTTTCTTTCGGCATTTAAATGGTTTAAAATCAAAGGAATTTTTGAAGGGTATCTATAAATTAGGAGGAGAATCTGCAGATTTCGAAATTTGATATTAAAATTGTAATAATAGAAAATGGACACAAAAATGTTGAAACAAAAGAATAGGGGATGGTTTATTGCTAAAAAAATTGATATTTATTCGAATTTAATTGTTCGATTTTTTCAAAATCTCTTTCTTCGTCGGTTTTTTATTATATTTTTCGTATGAATTAAACTTTCTAGTTTGAATCGGCTTATTTAGACGTTAAATCATCTCAAAAGACACCTAAAATTATATATCTTAATTGCAAAATTTAAGGTCGTGATAAGTGGTATCAGAATAATTTTAATAAAATAATATATTTTTATATTAAAATATTTTATTTTAAATTTTTTAATAAAATAGAGAAAATGGCTTATTTTTATCCTTAGATATTTTTAGAAGTTTTGTTATATTTTGATATGTATAATTTAAAACCTTTTATATCAAATCTTATTTTTTTAAAAAAATATTTTTTTGTTTATAATTAAATAAAAATAAAAATTCTTCTAGTCTTGAATTTAGTTTAATTTAAATAATCAAGTTAGAATAATAATCTTTAAATCTCGAGCATATGAAAAAGGGTCGGTCGACATAGGTTGGTGATATAAGCTTCTAAACCCAAAAAGGGAAAAAGAAAAAGGGTAAACTACTTTTTTGTCATTCAATTTTGCTAATGTTTCTGTTTTGGTCACTCAACTTAAAAAAAGTTTCAATTGTGTCACTCAACTTTTAAATTTGAACTCTTTCCGATCACGTGACCAATCAATGTTCGATGCGAAAACAAAAAAAGTGTTTTGAGGCCTTTTATTTTTAAAATTGACCAAAATTTTCACCTTTTTACCCATAATCGACATTATTTTTTATCGTTCTATCATTTGTGACGTAAATAATATTAATACATTTATATTTTTAACGATATTAGTTACTTAACGGATCATCTATAATAGGACCTTGCTTTACGTTTCTTCGTCATATTAAAATATCATAATTAAATTTTAAATTTGGTTTATAATATAGAAACTAAAATAATTATTTGATGTAACAAAAAAATCTTACATAAAGGAAGACCATATAAATATTTTGGTCCCAAGGCCCATCTTGGTTTGGGGTTAGCTTTCCTCAAGACCATAACTTTGCAAGAATTACATTAGTCAATGAACTATTTGGAGCAGCCCAAGTTAGATAAGGACTTGATTATAATTAAGTCAAATTTTGTCATTAATTCTTTTATTATTTTTTATATTTTAATTTATTCGATTTTAGTGTTTATTTTTTTAATAAATCTTAATTCTAATTTTAATGATAATTCTAATCTTTACCTGAGAGGAAATATTCCAAAGAAAAGAAGTGACTCTAAAACTCATTACTTAAAGAAATATGAGAACAAAGATAAACAGCTTGATCAGCCGGTCAAAAATATTTATTTAATAATATAATGACTAATAAAATAATCTAACATTTAAAAGTTACTAATTATTCGAAAGATTAAGAATATTTATTTTTATCTTATCTTGTACGAACTCAAATCAACACGATATTTATCTTAAGAATATAATTATTTTATCACTTTATAAAAATTCTATTTAGCCTTGAAATTGTTTGAATTTAACGATGAATATTTATTATTATTAAATAATAAATGGTTAATTTACAATGTATTTTAAGAAAAATTTAACCTCAGAAAATGAAAGTGACTAAACCCACAAACCCCAGAATCAAAGCAGAAACTGTGCCGTCGATTTTCAGAGCCAAAGATTTGTAAACAGAAGGGGACGCCTTCTGTTTCCGGGTGTCGATCATGATCTCGAAACGACACGGCGGCTTCGACGGATCATCGGTTGTAATAGTAGCCAAGTTGTTAAAAGAACATGCATCTTTACTTTGATTCATGGTCTGAAAATACGAGTTGAACGCATAAGAAGCGTTGCTCTGAGCATCGAGGTTCCCACACGAGGAACCATAGCCGAGACTGGTGCAATCGCCGTTCTCGCAAGCGTAGGTGATGCTCTGAGCCAACGTGTTCGGGTCCGAGACGCCGGCCGACGACGACATCACGCACCATTGCTTGGCTAAATACTTGACGCCTTTGGCTGGCACGATGGCCCGTCCATTCCCCATGTCCAATGGATACTTGATGCTCCCATCGTATTTGAAAATACCCCAATGCCTCTCGAAATTCCCTGGCAATGTGCTCTTATGGTCCTCGTCGACTAGCGAAAAGATATAAACATCCGGCGGTGTTCGCCGCCGTGGACTGCCTTGGCCTTGGATTATACGGTCCAAAAGTGCTTGGTTGAACCTTTTGGCATTGTCAATGTTGGCACTCGCGTCGCCATCAGTCGGCCAGCCAACTTCACCGATGACGACCGGCATACGTCCGAAGCCATTCTTCTCGAGAGCCGAGATGAGGGTGTCGAAGTTGGCGTCGTAAACGTTCGTGTATACGACGGAACCGTCAACGAGGGGACTTGCCGTGTTGTTGAAGAAAGCATATTCTTTGGGGAAATTAGGGTCTGCTTGCAAACTAAGAAAAGGGTAGATGTTGATGGTGAGGAAGCCACCATTGTCTTGAAGGAACTTGATGATGTTCATCATTAGATTCTGAAGTTCGGGTCGGAAATAGCCACCGGAAGGTAGGCCGGAGTCAGTCCGGTAGACGTCGGCGTTTAACGGGATTGTCGCTTTCACTTGCTTGCCTAGGCCGGCTTTGATAAGTAGCTGCTTGAACGTTTTCAAGGGCCGGAAATATTGTATTCACGAACTGATCTTTGTAGTCTTGTAGGAACGGTTCATTGCCTATGGCTACCGCCCTGCAAAATTGTGGTCACATAGATTGTTTAGTGAATTAATCATCAAATTTTAGATTTTAATATTAAAAAATAGTTAATTACATCACATATGTCCCTAATATTATTTTTATTCTAAATTAACCTCTAAACATTTAAATGTTTTAATTTCATCCTCAAATTAAGTTCATCGTTCTAAGTTGATCTCCAAACTTTTAAAATCATAATTTTATATTTAAATTATCGATTAAGTCACATCAAATTATATAATACCTATCAATTTAGAATAAGATTCTTAGTTTGGGATATGACTAACACTTACTGATATTTTATAATGATTATAATAACACAAGTTATGATTAGTACTTACTGATAATTTGGGGATAAAATTGAAACATTCAAAAGTTTAGAGATAAATTTAGAATAAAAGTTATAATTTAAGAATAAAATTAGAATATTTAAAAGTTTAAAGACTAACTTAGAATAAGAGTCGACATAGTTTTGGAATGTATAGTGCAATTAATTCTTAAAATACAATAATAGACTAATAATTAAGATAGATGGATCGATAATGTTTAACCTAAATTTATAATTTATGTATAATACAAGGACTAATATCATGATTTACCCTAAAAAAACTACTTGGTCATGCATTTGTAAAAGAATGCACTACCTTATATCAGTTCCATGGTTGGATATATAGTTTGAAACATTTTGTTGCACCCATGCCTCGGCATTTCCCACAGCACTGGCCAGCGAACCCAACATGTCATTTGGTATTCCGACCATAACTTGGATGCCGGACCTGCCAAGAGCCCTGAGTGCACTGGGATCAGCTTCGAACAGCTTCACTTTGTTGAACCCGTTGTCTTTCAGGAGCCTGACCACGATGTCGGACGGCAACGGGTGCGTCGATTGCAGCCCCCAGTTGACAGCTAACCCCGAGACACCCTTAGCCAAGCTTTCATGCCCTAACATGCAGAGAAAAACGAACAAAAACGCACGGATTTGACTCATTTTGGGTAAGGACGATCGATGTCTGAGTCTTTGGTGTCTGTTTCGAGGTTGGTTTGCATGCGCTTATATTTGAAGTGTTTTGGGGTTTAAAAGCCACATGAGGTGGAGAAAAATGTGCCTTTTCCAATGGGAAAAGAAAGGGAAGGAATTTTGCATAAGGACTCCACAAGGAACTGGATTCCAAGGGGAAAACTCTAATTTGAATCTTCAATAGAAATTCATTATTTTAGGGTACAAAATGTTTAATTTTTTCCCGTATTTTAATTTGTGCATTCGCTTCAAATTAAAAGGTTTAAGGGTAGAGTTTAGTGTTTAATGTTAGGAGTTGTAGTTAGGGTTTAGGGAATTAGGGGTAGGGTCTATTTTTAAGGTTTAGGGTTTAAGATTTAAAAATAAGGGTTAGAGTTAAAATTTTAATTTTTTTAAAATTTTTTAATAAGAGACATAGATAGAGGCATGATAAAGAGATTTTTTACCCTTATTTTAAGGGTGAAAATCGTTTTTTTTTATTGTATCTTTTTTAGTGCCTCACTTTAAAACAATGAGATTATGATTTAGGGTTTAATGTTAAGAGTTGTGGTTAGGGTTTAAGGATTTAGGGTTGGAGTATAGTTTTAGAGTGTAAAGTTTAGGATTATGATATAAAAATTTGGGTTAGTATTTAAAATTTAAACTTTAAGTATTTTTTTAGGATACAACATAGGAGGCATGGTTAGGGATATAAATTTTTTGTTCTATTTTAAGGGTGCTAATCTGCCATATATCCGATCTATAAACATAATTTTAAATTGATTCTTAAACTTTAAATACATTTTAATTAAATTCTCGAGTTATCGGTTAAATTATCAGAATAAACTAATAATTCAGGCGATAGAAAAATTTAGATTCGAAAAGTATTTTGACAAAGTTTGTTGCAATTACACCTAAGTGCAGAGATTCTTGTACATCAAGCAAGGTATAGAGTGACCCTGTTGTACATGATTACGTGTAGTGTATAGATATTCCATTGGAGCCAAGAAGGCAAAAACCAGACATAGAAGGAATGTCATGCTTAGTTTCTAACAAGGATCTGGGTGGGGTCTTATAAAGGTTGCATCTTTCATGGAAAGTAGATTGTTTGGATGCTTCACTTTCTTACACACATTCTTCTTTCTACTTTTTTTTATTTATCGGTATGCATCGAGTTCAATAATTAATTATTTATATTTAACAACGAATCTAAATGTGTTGTGGGACGAGTTCATATTTACCTTAAATTTTTTTAAAAAAATTATATATTTTTAATTCTATAAATTAATTTTTAAATTTTTATAATATTTATAATTTGTGTCCATCTTAAAATGAAAATTTTATATATTCACCTTTAAATATATTTCTGAATCCGTCGTTATTTATATTCATGCCATTAGTTCTTCATACAAAGCTCATGCCAACTTATGTCTTCGGGAGGAATCGAAAAAGTATTTAAAGTAATCGTATATCTAAAAAATTTAAAATTTTCTATAATCCATATATTTTTCTATTTACAATCTAAATTGTCTAAAATTTTCGATTAATTTTTAATTATTTTTCAAAAATATAAAAATATATAATGAGAAGTTTTTTTAAGAAAAAAAATATTTGGACTTTCATAAAAATTAAATGAACCGGACCAAGTTGAGCCCGAGGGGGAAATCAGCGTCATGAAGTAGTTCCGCGGTCCGCCCATCTTAGATTGAACCGGGCCAGCTACGTAGCCTTGGGCTCGACAGTCGAGACCATCATTGTTCCCTTCACCAAGAAACCTGCTTTAATTACAGCAATCTCTGAAAATCGAAAGCTGTCTTTTTAACAATTAATTACAGAGCTGAAACAATGGATTCTTCTTCAGATGAAAACTTGAAGCAACAATTAGAGGAATTACAGAAACAGCTTGGAAAGAAACAGAGATTCGAGGCAGCAGTTTCCTCCATCACTTCCCTTCTAAAGCTCCATTACCCTTCTGCTTCTCCCCCACTTCGAAAATCGGTGAGATCTCTATTTTTCTTTATTAATCTTTTGTTTCCTGTTTTAATTTCAAGCTGAAATTGAATTCCTTTTACGTTTTATCATTATTTGTCGTCAGTTTTATTCTGTTGTTTGCCGTGTTGCGACTGTTCTGAAGACCAGATACACCGCCCCCGGCTTCTGGCTTGCTGGTTTACGCCTGTTTGAACTCTTAGAACCCATTGTTTCTGATCCTTCTGAAAAGGGTCATTTAAGGAATTGCATTTCTCAGGCTAAGGAACACTTGAATGAAATTGAGAACCCCGACCGGTCATCTGAATCTTCAGCAAACAGAGGTTTGATTCCGGAAGAACCCTTTGTTTATTTCTAGTTTCTTAAGCATGTTTAAAGAATTGAAATGAAGGGATGATTCGGATTTCGGATTAAGATATTTGCATATATTCTAGTTGCTTTGATTTGGATTTTCTAATTACTAGTTGTAACAATTTTGGAACGGATGTGGATATTAACATTCAGACTTACTTTATTCGAATTCACTTTATCTTATAGACTATCCGAATTGGATTCGGATTTGGGTATACATTATGTAAATTCACTTTACTTTTGATGATAACGAATCCGGATATTCATATCCAGTATCTTCTTTACTTTTAGACGTAATTTTTTTCGGATTTTGATGTTCGGAGGATAATTTAATTAATTTAGGTTTGGATTTGGATACTAATACTCAGATTTAATTAATTTGGATTCGGTTTTGCAGATTAGATTTTACAAAAATTGCAAATATTCAACTTGCATAATGTTTACAAGGTTTCTTTTTTGTTTGTTTTCCCAAAAAGGTTATCTTTTCGAAGGACATCTTACAGTGGATCCTGAACCACCACAGCCTCAATGGTTGGTCCAATCAAATCTCATGAATGCTTTTGCATCTGCTGCAAGTGCTGAATCTTCTCAGGGTTCGGCCACTAATGTTAACACTGTAGAAAATGCTGCCAATGTGCTTGAACAACTCATTAATCACCTTGATACTGTTATACCAGAGGTATTTTTTGTTATCTGCTAGATGAATTTATATCAACTCCTTGAAGTTGTTTAGCTTTTGTAACTCGTGTAAATGAAATAATATTATTTTTTCAAGATATTGGAGAATGAGGGTGGTGTTCGAAGAGTTCCACCGGCTAGTAAAGAAGTTGTTGCTAAGCTTCCTGTAATTACTCTCACAGAAGAAATCCTGGCTAAGCTCGGATCTGATGCAGAATGTGCAATATGCAAGGAGAACCTTGCTGTCGGTGACAAAATGCAAGAACTGCCGTGCAAGCATACATTTCATCCTCCTTGTTTAAAGCCATGGCTGGTAAAGAATAGTGTTCGATTTTATCTGATTAGTGGTATACTACACTCCTTATTTTAAAGAATGGAGGATTAAATGAGGTTGTGGGGTAGATGTATCTTATATTAATGGTTTTTGTGGCAGGATGAGCACAATTCTTGCCCAATTTGTAGACATGAGTTGCAAACTGACGACCATGATTATGAGAGCTGGAAGGAGCGGGAAAAGGAGGCTGAAGAAGAAAGAAAAGGTGCTGCAAATGCTGTTCGCGGTGGTGAATACATGTATGTGTAATTGGGTAGATGAATTGTCTTATCGGATTTATACTCAATGTCAATGATATTTCATTATTGTATTTATACACATGACTAAGTGATATAATAAAGATTCTGATAATTTTTCTTGCACATTATATGATTACGTTTTAGCTCACTTCTACCACAGATTGCAAGCTACTCTTTTTTGTTTGATTTCAGCATTAAGATTGCTTGCTAAGGACATATGTATGATGGGTTTAACATGGTTTGGACTCGATATGTGGTGACATTGTTGCTATGATATACTATAAGTAGTTTATACATGGTTTCTTGTTCTTCAATGCTCCAATGAATTCGCAAACTAGTAGTTTATACATGTTTGTGTTTCTAGCTGGTAGTGTAGATGGACTCGAACATTTTGAATCCAATACATAATCTCTGTTCGTTACTTTCTTATGCAAATAGAGGAACTGTTGTAGGTAATAATCTGATAGATTTGGGTAATCCCATATATGTAAGAGGAATAACAGTTGTCTCTTAACATTTCTGGTTCCCCGGCCACTTTCCAATGGCTTTATTTGCCAAGGAAGCAGCTTTGTGTTCATTAACAGTGCTACCCCCGTGTCACATTACAAATAATAACACCCCTAATACGATAAACAAGAGGTTGGATTCTTGCTTGATCATACCCCATGCCCCATCTGGAAACAAGAAACGTCGTGCAATCATCAAGTTCTTAGGCAATACTTTCCTCGGAGCTTTCACCGAAGTTACTTACAGGTACCCATTTTTGTCTGTCATTGTAGAATAAAAAATAAGGTCCCTTGGCTGATTTTGTATTTGGGGTTTGTTTTTTTAGTTACTTGATTGAGCGTTTGGCCATGGAAGGATTTTTTTTGTTATATCAGTGCCATACATCGATACATTTATTCAGGAACAAGCTGCTAATCAAGTGTATCAGAGTTTCAATGCTTGCTTGAACAATATTCTTGCTTTTGGATTTCCAGATGCTAAGCTGCACATTTACTACACCTAGCTGGGTTCCAAAACCTGCCAAATGGGATGAACTTGGTGAACAAAGTCTTATATTTGTTTGTTAGATAATGATCTGTTTATATTCATCGGAAGTTCTGATCTTCTGCCGGATTTTAACTGGATTCTCACGGGAAAAAGCTGTAAGTTGCGCATCTAGAAACAAAGCTCGAATTGATTTATGCATATTTATTCACTGGCTTTATTAATTTTGTTCTTGCTTGCATGGAACAGATAAGAACAAAGAGACAAGCGACAGGCTACAATTTAACATCACCCTGTAACAAAAATTTCCCTCTTGGTCGGTAAAAATGAAAATTGATCACTGCTATGTATGATTTTATCTTTGGTGGCATTTCAGATATTCATGCAAGTAGCCTATTATGCAACCTTCACTTTCTCGATCAAGTCCGCCGCGTCTTGGACGGTTGCAATGTTCTCAGCTCCGCCTTCTCCGACCGAAACTCCGAATTGTTCCTCCAATGCCATCATTATTTCCACCTGATATGAGTTTGAAGCAAGAAACTGATAAAAAAAGGGTTGTATGCAATGAAAAGGAAATGTGGGATTTATCTTGAAGAGATGGAAATACCGTGTCGAGGGAATCAGCACCCAAATCGGCGAACTTGGTTTCAGGAGTCACCGAGCTCACGTCACCGAGCTCACGTCGATCGACAATTGCTTAGCAATGGTGTTTTGAACAATTTTCAATGTCTCAGGACCAGCCTAGTTCAACAATCCAAATATGCATCAAAGGTGATGAGCTTAAACAAAGGTAAAACAATGGAATTATGCAAGTTTTTTACAAGAGAGCATGAAACCGGTGTCTTAAAGCAGCCAGACCGAGTAGAAATCTTGTTTGTCTGCTTCAAGAATTGAATCTTTGGAGCAAGCTTCAACCCATTACATAAAACCAGACCTCCCTGCAATAAAAACTCGATTCTGTTCGGTTTAACTTGATCTTCTCGTTTCAAACTGTATTCGTTCAGAAAGGTGTAATGGCTTACAATGGTGATGAAGCTTCTTCTCTGCTGAGAAAAAGATCCCTTGGCTAATGGAATTGTACCATGGCCGGTCATTGAACATGCTTGGATTGAAGCAAAAGCAGCCATTTGAAGCCTGGTCGACTAATTCGGATCGGAAATGCAGGATCAAATTGCCACTATTGAAACACTCAAGTTTTGTTGTTATAAATAGAGAAACTGTTGAAGATGATGTCAGAAAGTTTTCGGGGAGTTTCATGAAGATCTGTTGATCATTACAATGTTTTGCTTTTGTTTTTTAGTAAGTTTTTCCATGTGGCGGTCCCTTCCATGGATGTTCAATGTCTGTACGTGGCTTGCTAGTAGCCAATGAGTTGTATTTAGGAAACAAAAAACAGTCGAATGTTGGAGAAATTATATCATGGGTCAGTCCCACCACGTCATCCATGGGACCGATCAATGATAATCATCCACCTCATTATTTTTTAATTTTTAAAGTGAAAATTTACCTGGGAAAAAAATATGACATGGAAAAGTTGATGAAGTGGGTAGTTATCATTGGTCGGTCTCATGGACACATAGTGGGACTTACCCATGATATAATTTTTTCAAATATTGGGAAGACTCTAACTTTTTTTAACATTAAATTCTAAATTTATAAACTATATATATTGATCTTAAATTTTAACAATAAATTTTAAATTTTATTTTTAATATTATATATATAAATTCATAAAAAATAAATAAAAGATTTTTATTCACATGCATGCCAACAACATATTTGTATGCTTCGATCATGCGGTTGCATTGAAGCATGCGGTTGCATTCAAGTGGCAAAAGGAGGGGGAAAAGGGGAAATTATCTGTTAAGGTTCACGGAATATAAAATTATTTATAAAAATAAGATATAAAAATAAAATTATCGGAATATATTACTTGACCCACTATTAAAAATGTTATAATATTTTATTTAGTTTAGTTTATTTGGTAATAATACAAGATTACAATATTTGGTTAAAAGAATATAAGCCAGTTGCGAGTAAATTAGCTACACCAATCTGGCTTGTAAGGAAATTAACTAGCAGAAATCGTCACGGGTTGGGGTTATTGGTGCCGGTATCGACATCATACAGGGATAAAATCAAGATCAAAATACGAAAGAAACAGATTAATTAATTTTAAAATAATAGGGTCCAAAAATAAATAAATCATAAAAATTAAATGAGTTTAGGTTTAATTTTACAACCAAAATACATGTATATGTCGAGTCATTATCATCTTTAAGAAAACATGTTTAGTATATGTAATACTACTGTTTGTACGGTTCAAAATTTTCTTTTCTTTTCAATACAGATTAATGTTCGTTATCTTTTTAAACGAGACATACACACATATATATATCCGTAATCGTTAACTGTTTAAATTTTTTTATTAAATTTAATAATATCATTCGATTTATTATTAATTTAAAATCGATAAAGATTATCCTAGAATATTGACTACCATTGCCCCAACATCCAATGTTGCATTGATTTCCAATATTGCATGCATGCTTCCTACACCATAAAAGGCACGTGTTCAACAAAGTAGACAGAACAATAACATGTCAACTGAGTATTTAGAAATTTCTTACCTGCAGATATCCAGGATTTAGAATTTTCTTTTTCAAAATTAATTAATCTGAACTTCGTAAATGGTCATAAAATGCATGCTAGATATTTATATGACAGGACTCAGTTTGGTTACCTGGGACACTCACGTTTTAGGGTTCGTCGGTTCGGTTAAAAAAAACAGGGGGAGATGCTCAACCTTGTACTATGGTAATAAGGACTTTACATGGGATGGTCAACCTTTTTTAGGGTTTAAAAATGGATACTTAGGAATGAATCCATACGGAGTTGGAAGAGGATAAAAATTATCTGCCTCTTTATTATATATTTTTTATGTTTTTTTTAAATTTTTTAAAAAATTAAATTTTCAACACTAACCCTTATTTTTTATATCATAAACCCTAAATCCTACACCTTATCTTAATTCTCTAAACCCTAACCACAACCTCTAACCTTAAACCCTAAACCGTAAACTGTAAATCTCTAATTTGAAATGGAGACATAGGAGACATACAAAAGAGGTAGATGATTTTCACCCGTCGAAAGACGCAGTCGTCTTCTAATATTTTGAAATTTATATATTAATTAGAAAATTCTAGATTTTTTAATGTATTTTCTAATAAAAAATTATTTTTGTACCCTTGAAATATTATAAGTTCATCCCTTCTAACATAAAATTTTGGTTTGTCCGTGGCTATAATTATTTTTAGTCAAATTATGATTTTGATCCTTCTACTATGTTCAAATTATAATTTTTGTCCTTTTATAGACGATTCACTGATGATTTATGTCATTTGTATTAATATCTTTTTACTGTTTTATTGATAATAAATGTGATATAAAATTATTGGTAAAAATATATAAAAGAGGTAGACAAATTCTAGTTGTTTTTAAGAGAGACAAATCTAATTAACATTTTGACCGAAATATTTAACTGCATTGACTGTTTGACCAATTGACAACATTATAAAATTAAATGACTAAATTATATCAAATTAAATTACATAGACTAAATCTCACATTTGAGCTTAGTAGAGTGACCAAACCCAAATTTAACCCTTATTCTTTTATGTAATTAATTATTACTTGTTCTCGCTAAAATTCTAAATGGAATGTATACATTAAGGAGCCAATTTTATGGAAATTATTTTTGTTATTTTTTTTTGTAAACTATATTGTTATTGTATTTTAAGTTATTTTAAATTTTGATTTTAAATTATTTTTGTGTAATAAAAAGAGAGAGAATTGTTTAAAAATTATGGTTTTAAAAGAAAAAGAAAGTGCTTTTAGTGTTTTCGAAAATAATATCTTTTTTAAAAATTATTTTATTATATAAAAATGAAATTATTAAAATTTTTGTTTTGACATATATGATAATTTAAAAAATATTTCTGGACTAATTTAAAATATTATAAAATTCATTTAAAGTTCAAATAACTTAAAAACATATTTAAAATATTTTTGACTCGAATAAATAGATTTAATAATTTTTAAAAGTAAAAAATAGATCTTTGGTACCGATATTGAAATTTCAGTATCGATACCGAGAGACTCATACTGGTACCTAGTCTTTGAATATCGTTACACATATAAAAAATGAATTTCATAACCATTTTAGCGTACCGATAATACCTTGCAATACGATACGATCACGAAGGTTTCAAAAACTTCATGATAGTTTCAAAACCTCTTTGTAAATTTTGCCTCCAACAGTTTTTGTAATATAAGTTTGTACTAATACTTAAACTCGAGTATCAATATCGATTGTCTAAAAATAATAAAATAGTATAAAAATTAATCCTCAACGACTTCAAACATCCTCAACGATTGCTAATGGCATGTAACTTATTTCACACTATAAATGAAGGTCGAAGACACTTAAAGAACAAGAGAATCTAAACCTAGAGAGCCAAAGAAGTATAAACGCTCACCTAAAAAGGTGAAACGTATTGATAATGTCAAGAACTCATTGTTGAGGTATAGGGTTTAGAGAGAGTTTTATCTTAGCCCGAAAAAAGATAGGAATATAAAATTTTTCTTCTGATTCTACTAAAGGTTTCAATAGATTGAAAAATTCTTAGCGGAATATCTAAAGTAGTGAATATATAGAGTTTAGTTGAAAAACTCGAACCACTCTAGATCGACCGTATCAATTGTCTATTTTTTTCGATTTTAGTTTTTTCAATTCTAAAATCAACATCATATCCTATCATCAGAGCTAAATCAATTGAAGATATCAAGGTTTCTCAGTTATTTTCATTCGCAGGTTAGTAGGTTGGTACGTTACTGAAAAGGAGAACTACCAGTATAGGGTTTAGCATTGTCTCCCCAAGAATACAATACTTAAATTATTTGAGCTATGTATTCGTAAGACCTTATGTTTTATTTTATAATTTATATTTTAAATTTAAATCATTAAGCCGACTAATTTCATTATTTCTAATTTAAATGGAGCTCCCTTGTAAACATTTTAAAAATACGTATCTATGTTTTATAGTTACAAATTGAATTTATAATCCAAATAAAATATTTAAAATTAAAATATTATAATAAGGTATAAAGATAATTTTAACCCTTAACGTTTATAACTTTTTTTAAATTTTGACCCTTATTCTTTTTTTTGAATAAATTTAACCCTTAACTTATATCTTTTTGACAAATAGCTTATTTTTTAACACCATGATAACTGGATCGTTAAAAATCTAACAATGATGACATGTTATATGCATATGATAATATATTTTAAATAACATGGCATCTAACCTATCAAATATATATATAATATAATTTTATTCTAATATAAAATATAAAATAATTAAAATTCAAATAAAATATTAAAAAACTAATTAATTCTAAAATAAAATACTATTAAGCATTTTTAACCATAACCACGATAGAATTAAAATCTCACCTAAAAATTAATTAATTTCGAACCGTGTTCATATTTTTTTAGGATAGAACTTTGATTCTATCATAGTTAGGGTTGAGAATGCTTAATAGCCTTTTATTTTGGAATTAATTAATTTTTAATATTTTATTTGAATTTTAATTATTTTATATTTTATATTGAAATAAAATTATATTTCATATATATATATGTATTTGATAGGTTAGATGTCATGTCATTTAAAATATATTATCAATCCATATGACATGTCATCATTGTTAGATTTTTAACGGTCCAATTCTCATAGTAGTTAAAAAATAAGTTATTTGTTAAAAAGATATAGATTAAGGCTGAATTTATTCCGAAAAAAGAATAAGGGTCAAAACGATAAAAATTATAAACGTTAAAGGTTAACATTATCTTTATGCCTATAAATAATATTAATATGGTATTAGTGACTATAATCAACTATCGACTATCTGTTCCTGACCCAAGTAAAATTTTGTGTGCTGTCTGAAAAGTAAACCCATATCAGTTTCCAACATGTTTTAACCGAGGAAACAATAGATGTGAATTCATGCAAACAGACCAGTCCAGGTCCATGCAGACACACAAAATTTCACTCACGATTACCAGTCGTACTTGACAAACGCGTCACACTCTCTTCTCAGACACAGGTTTATTTAGAGTGTATTTTTTAGATTCGGATGAAAAAAATTATTTTACACAAATCTATATCTTTATTCTTTAAAAAATATAAAATCTAAATTTTATATCGAATAATTTTCTACATATATATTTTCTTTTAAATTGGTCAACCGGTAGGTTTCAATCATGTCTATCGATTTACGTTCAAATAATAATAGAGTGATTTTAGACGTGCGTAACAAAAACGACTGTATAAAAAAAACTTAAAACAAATTAAATAAAATACTTGTAAAAAATATAAAAAAAAATTCTAAAATAATGATGATGTACAAAATAAAATAATATCCATAAATTTTGAGTCTTTTAAATTTATTTTTATTCAAAAATCATTATATTAAATCGACAAATATTCGTTAAAAAAGTAAAGAGCCATTTTAAGAAATTGTACATTTTAAAGTCTCCCCTATGCAGTGATTATTGAAATCCCTGCATGCAGAATCGTTTAATAATATTTTTTAATAATAATTATTATATTTATATATCAAAATCTACAGAATTTTACATGAATATTATTTAGAAATTTTTATTTAAAAACTATTCCCTTCAAATTATTTCTAATAATATAATATTTTATTGCTAAAATCAGAAAATATATTATTTATCACTCGTTTTTAAATAATATTTTAATTAAAAATATTAAAATAATGACATTGTTAGAAGGCGGATCGTAAACAATCCGTCTTCGAACATTGTTTTAAAAGAAATGGTATCCTCATACCACTCCCCTTATCCTTTATATTTTTCTAAAAACACTGTTTGAAGACGAGTTTTTTACCGTACGCTTTTGAATAATAATTATTATTTTAACGTTTTTAGGTAAAAAATTATTTAAAGATTAATTGTAAACTATTATTTTTTTTATTTTAACAGTAAAATACTATATTACTGAAAATAATTAAAGGGAATATTTTAAAAAAATATTTTTTTAAATAATATTCATATAAAAAACTCCCAAAATCAATAGGGCTAAATAATATTTTTCAATAATAATACGTATATTTTTATTTAATGAAGATTAAGACATAACTGGTTTTTAGTAATGTCGGAATTCTAGATGAGTGAGACATTCAGATATTACCCTGAACTTTCTCGATAGAGACCAATTTCTGGGGTTAATCAGGATGGGAAACGGTCACGAAGATAGATAAATAGATAGATGTAATGATAAAGGTATATAAAGTTGGGGAGATAATTATTTTTAATTCGATTTTTTATTATTTTATTTTATTTTTTATAAATTATTTTTAAAAAAATTTTATATTACACTTTTAAATATTTATATTTTATTTTTTAACTTTAAATTTTAATTTTGTCACAAACTCTTTCTGTCACTGATTTGTAGTCTCAATCAACCAGATTCATCGATCTCATATTTTTTAAGGTGAATCATAACTTCTTTCTTACATGTAATTAACGAATAGTAGTTATTAGACAGTTACTTAAAGATGAACGAACCTGATTACATATACCATGAATGACGTGAAAATGGTTTATAAAGTAAAAATATTCTACCTCTTTATCATGCCTCATGTTAAATTTTCTAAAAAATTAAATTTTAAACCTTAACCCTTATTTTTTATACTATAAACCTTAAATCCTATGACCTAAAAATATAACTTACCCATGATTTTTAAACTCTAACCACAACACCTAATATAAAACCTTAAACCTCTAATTTAAAACAAAAATATAAATTAAAATATAAAAAATAAACGATTTACACCGGGATTCATAATATAATCTCTCCTAACTGTAATTATACGTATGTACAAAGTCTCATGCACGTGGCTATCGTCTCCGGTCCCCACCGCGTTTTCTACGCACACTGCCCAGTATCATCCGCTCTGTTTACTCCTCTAGTCTTCAACACGCTTCGATCTTCAACGAAAACGATGCTCAAACCTCCCCCAACAATATATATTCAATCACAACCTGCCGCCATTTTCATTATCCAAACCTAATTAAGCTTTCAAAGAATCCAAAACAAACCCTCTTTTCCCCAGCAAATTAACAATTCCAGGGACCATTTTGCAACCAAATTTTCAAGCTTTTTAATTGATGGCGAAGCCAACAACCTGCGAACAATCGTCTTCAGCATCACCGGCGGAGTATGTTGACATAAACAGTTCAAAGTATAAGGGTGTTCGGAAGAGGAAATGGGGGAGATGGGTGTCCGAAATCAGACTCCCCAACAGCCGGGAGCGTATTTGGTTAGGTTCTTACGATTCGGCGAAGAAAGCAGCGAGGGCGTTCGACGCAGCGCTTTTTTGTTTACGTGGCCGTGATGCTAAGTTCAATTTTCCAGAAAACCCGCCTGATATCGCCGGTGGGAGGTCGCTTAGTACGTCGGAGATTCGGAAGGCGGCGGCTAGGTTCGCTAGAGAGGTGGAAACCAGGGGGGACGATAAGAACAAGCTAGGGACAGAAGTCATAGAACAGTATACGTCATCTTCGTCGGTGTCGGTGTCGGATGGGACAGCGGCGACAACACAAGTGGAGGAGAGCCGTCATTATCACGATGAAGAAAGGATGGACTGGTCGTTTTTGAGCATGTTGGACAATACCTCAGATTATGACTTTTATTTTTCTGGTGGTGATCAACTCTACACTCCACCGCCGCCGCAAATGTCACCGCCTTCGCCGGTTGACGACGACGTTGATGATGGGAACGGTGGCGACCCTTTTTTACAGTCATCGTTTCTATGGAACTTTTGAAGCTAAATTAGAGTTGTTTTAAAAAAGGAATAATCTTGATTTTTGTCACTAATTTCTGGGATAATTACGATTTTGGCGAAATTTAGCTGCTAAAGTTTTTTATTCCCCCCAGATAATGAGATTTCATGGATATAATTTAAAGATTTTAAAAGTCATGTATAATTTATTAAAATAAAATATTTATTTTATAATTAATAGATATAATTTAAAAAATATTTTAATAAAAAATATTATTAAATTATTTTTTAAATAACAAAAAATTAAACATTATATATTTAAAAATTAAATATTTTTAATTTTCACTTAAAAAGTAACATTTTCTCTTAATTTAAATTTTAATAATTATTATATATATACCCATATAATTTTATAATTTTTTTCGTCCTCTCTTTTGGGGTCATGTACGATGATCATTCCAATTGTGTTTGTCCAAAATCGTACTAATCATTATCATATGTTTAATTCTATGAAACTATTTTGAAGTGGAATGTGGTAAATAAGGGTGTTCAAACGGTTAATTCGGTTGGTTGTCAAACCAAATTACCAAAATTCAAATTAATCGAACTTTTTAAATATTAAACCGTTAACCTAATTGATTTTTTTTCGAAATATATTAACCGAACCGAAAATTTTTTGGTTAATTCGGTTAATTGAAATTTGTTATAAAATTTTAGGTAAAATACACAAATGATCACTCAAGTATGTTAAAATAGTCTTTTTAGCCATCAAACTTTTAAAAGTTATAAAACAACCATTAAACTTATCAAATTATTATAAATTGATCATTGATTTATTATATAAATTATTGAAAATTTTAATGATTATTTTTTAATAATTTAATAAATTTAATTATTATTTCATATTAATTTGATAAAGTTTAATGATCATTTTATAATTTTTAAAAGTTTAGTAATTAAAAACAAATATACATAATATATAAAAAATGAAATTTCAGTTAATTCAGTTAATTAATCGATTTCGAATCAAATTAACCGTTAACCGAACTTTAAAAAAAATAACCATTCACCGACCGGATAACCGACCATCTAACCGAATTAGTTCGGTTTGATTGATTAATTCTATTTAACCGACCGTTTAAACACCCCTATTGCTAAAGAATGTTGTAAGGGGGGAAATGGATTTTATTAAAAAAACATTCCTTAAAAGTTAGCATCAGATTTTTGAAAGAAAAAAAAGTGTATTTTATTTTAAAATATTTTTAAAATATATTATATGTTTAAACTCAGTCTTAACTATTAAATTAATAATAAAATATATTTTTAAAAATGTATTTTATTTAAAAACATTCCTTAAACGTTAGCATCATGTTTTTTTTAGTGCCGCACTGATATTTGGACATTTCAATATTTTATAAAGCAACACAAACTTCAATTTCAACTCGTGCGAAAAAAAAAATCCATAGACAGAGAATTAATTGCACTGTATATCTTCAAATGATTAATTTTAAATTTATATATAAATTTTTAAATGGGAATAGATATTTTATTTGACGTTTTGATTCAATCCGATTTGATCGAATTGGATTTTTTAATAAAAAATTAATTTTAAGTTAAGTAAGATCTCGAATCAGATTTTTATTGAAAGGGATCTGGTTTGATCAAGTGTAAGTTTAGGATGTAAAATATTCGATCTGAGCTGATTAAATATATAATTTTGCCTTAAATTTTTTTAGAAATATTTATAAAAATACTCCTTTCTATTTTTTATAATTAGGTCTTTGAAATTGTTTTTTTATTTATAATTTAATCCTTAAAATTATAATTTTTTATTATTAAATCTCTTTAAATTGTTTTTTTACAATTAAGTCTCTAAAATTATTTTTTACAAGATGAGTCAAAGTCTGATTTAAGGTATTTATTTTTGGATTGGATCAAAGTCGGGGTTGGAGTACTTACATTCGGGTCGAGTTCAAATAGACCAAAAATCTAACCCGTATCTATCTCTATTTTTAAACCTTTTAAATTAATCTTTAAATTATATTTTTTTATTATAACTTAGTCTCTAAAATTTTAAATATTCTAATTTCATCTCCAAACTAACTCTTAATCTAAAATATAATTTACACATTGTAAGTTCATCCCTAGCCATCAATATATACTAATCAATCATATCTTATACTAATAAAATTTTATAAAATTTCTTAATTTTCTTGTGAATATTGATGTATAAGGTTGAATAAAATTCGACTTGAAAGAATAAATTTTTGAATTTGACTCAATACAAAAAAATTATCGCACCTTGATTCAACTCGTAATTTTATAAAATGTCACATCCTTACAAATCGTATGGTTGGAAGCATGGGCGGAACATAGGAGGGGAAAAAGGGATCTGGTCTCGATAATTATTATTTTCGTATATTAAATAGAGATAAAAAATTGAGTATATATATTTAAAGAAATTGTTTTTTATACCCATCGGTCAAGAAAAATTTTAAAATATATATTTTAGTCCCTTTACAATAAATTCCTAGTTCTGCCCCTGGTTGGAAGTTCCACTCAGGGACGGAGCCATTCAGGGGTGGGAAGGGACAATCGCCCCCCACCCCCGAAGAATTTTTTTTCACTTTTATCTCTCTATTTAAATTTTTTTAAAAATTATTTTTTTAATAAATTTGCCCCTTACTTTTAACCATTTATGTTTTGTTCCCTTAACCATAAATCATGGTTCCGTTCCTGATTCCACTTGATTAGTCTAATACAATATACTATGGATACATCCTCGCAACTCATGTCATACTCTTTACCATGCATGAAAGGTTCACTCTGTTAAACATGAAACCTTGAGCCTTTATAGCTTTCTTTGTATATGACAAAAAGGAGCAAGAAAATGATTCTTTCATTGTATATCCGGAAAAATAGTGGCCTCTTAAAATATGACCGATAGCTATCTTGCACTGATATGAATACAGGGAAAAAAAACGATAATTTTTAAAATTATAAGGTACGGGTACGGCAAAGGTACAGTAAATATAAAATAAATTTATATATATATATATAATCATAAAAAATATTAAATTTCTTAATAAATTAAAAAAAAATTAATTGTTTATATATTTATTTACAAATTTTTTAAAATATTATTTAACTAATAATAATTAAAAACTAAAATATTAAACATTCATCATATTTAATAAGTTTAAAACTTTTTATATATAAAATTTAAGGATCAAATTGAGTAAAATTGATAGTTTTGAATTCAATTAAAGTATTTAAGGATCAAAATGAATGCAAAACAAAATTTATAACACTTTTAAAAACACTAATTAATTCAAACCCTACTTTGTAATATATCCAATAATAAAAATTAAACCCCTGACACGCTGTTCTTTCTTCTACTCCTTCCTTTCCCTCATTCCTTTCTATACTCTGTTCATTTCAAAATTTCAGATTTTCAGAGAAAGCTTCGTGTGACAGGATTTGTCCCCTGATCCGTCCTTGACGAGTGTTGACCGTTTTAGGTGAGCGTTGACCGTATCTAATGAGCATTGATTGTCTCCGAGATGTTCTTCAGCCGCCCCCGTCCCAAAAACGTATCGGAGGTACGGGACACCCTCAAAGTGTCGTTTCTGTGCTTCCTTGATAGTATATTATACTATTCGAACTCGAATTTTCCTTAACATGATGACGAAACTTGAGAATAGTTTAGTCACCAAAATAAAAATAAATAAAAAAAAGCAATAAAATGATGACCAAAACAAGAAATTGAACTTTAGTGATTAGAATAGTATACTTCCTTAAGGAACTTAGGTAACCAATATCTATAAAGATTTGTAATTCATAGTTTATTTAAATCACCAACGGGTGAGAGGTTGTTGACCATTTATCTCTTTCATATTTTTTTAATAAAAAACTTTGATATACGAATCATATAAATTTGAATTTAGACGTATTTTTTAATTTTAAGATTAAAATTTTGGTTTAAAATTAAAAATTTAGGGTTAAATTTAGAGACGGAGTCAAGATTTAAAATTGAGGGGCAAAATATAAATGTTTAGAAATATGGGAAAAATTCATAAAAAAATAAATTTTAAAAGAAATTAAATAAGAGGAAAAAAGTAGAAAAAAATTCTTTTGGGGTAGAGGAGCAATTACCCCTCCCCACTCCATGTAGTTTCGTCCCTGATTAGATTGTAAGGATGTAAAATTTAATGTTAATACTTAAAATTTAGGATATAAGATTTTTTTTTAATCCTGATAGTGTTACAGTAGTATTTGTTCTAGAATATATTCTCAATTACTGGATATTGATCGCTCAATCACTATGCTGGCATTACTAGTACTCAAACCCGTGACCTCTAAGAACAACAATCATTCCTTTAACAACTGAGGTTAAATGATTCGTGCGAAATATAAAATTTTAGTTTTTTAGGATTGAGCTTAGAAATTTAAAATTTAATACCATTGAAATGTAACCGGTAGCAGGTTTTTGTCCATTCACAAGCTAGGAAAAGTCACTCCAAATTCTAGCAATAACAACCCTACTCCATTCTATTCAACGAGTACCCGAAGTCTTGAATCGAAGGATATTGAGTGTTTAAACACATTCGAATTTGTAATTTTTAAAATATTATAACAATAATATTAACCGAACTAAGATTCGATAAAAAAATGCCAATCGTTTGGAAACTCAAAGTTGTTTAACTTTTGTATGATATTTACAACCTTTCAACAAATATTTTTGAATCTTATATGTTTATGCTGTAATGATCCGAATTCTTTATGTGTATGCATATAATTTATATTCGATACATCGACGGTATACCAAGCTGTTTCCACTCGGACATTTCTACCTCTGTTTTTGACCATATATATATATATATATAAACTTCTCACATGCTCATGTTACGTGGAGTTTCTGCATTAGCTACCAAAGAACAAGGCAATTTGATCCGATTCCGCCACCCACGAGTATGTAGATCGTGTTTTTCGATGCCGGAATCCTTCTCCGTAAAGAACTCTTTGCTATCGTCGGTTTCATTCGGCACTACGTAAACAAATGTTCCAACAAATTCATCCTCAAACCCTTGAACAGAGTCCAGGATCTTGACCACATCGCCCATGCTCGGTCTCAGCTTTGGCTGGTGGCTCAAGCATTTATAAGCCAATGCAGCCACCTTTTGAGCCCCCTTGTTGGAAAATTGCCCCTCAAGTCTTGTATCTATTAGCCTGTCAAGCTTCTTAGGGTCCCTTAACAATGGCCTTGCCCATTCCACAAGGCTCTGATCTCGACCGGGACGGCGATTGTCCACCGATCGTTTCCCGGTTAACAACTCTAACAGCACCACTCCGAAACTGTACACATCACTCATTGTTGTCAAATGACCTGAAATTAACATAAAAAAGTTGGGTTAGATACATCATATGCTGCAAGTTTCATTGGGTGAATTACACTTCTTACCAGTCATGATGTACTCTGGAGCTGCATATCCTTGTGTGCCTATTACTCGGGTCGTTACATGCGTCTCTCCGCCTTCCGGACCGTCCTTTGCTAACCCGAAATCCGATAGTTTACAATTATAATCCTGAAATGAGAATCACAGGCACCCAAATCATCCTTTTGACAACTATTTCCTCTCAGAATTCCATCAAACACATTGGGATCACATGAAATTATTGAACTCACAGTGTCTAATAAGATGTTTGAAGATTTGAAGTCCCTAAATATCACTGGTTTATCTGCTTCATGTAGGAAGGCCAGACCCTTTGCTGCTGCTAATGCAATTGTCATCCTCGTCGACCATGGTAATGTCGCCGAATACCCTGTAAAATTCGGTATCGAATGGTTTTGAAAAACATATTCCTATACATATATATGCATTTTCTGAAATAGAACAAATACTTCTAAAGAGTTGATTTTCTAAGCTTCCTCTTGGCATATATTCATACACTAGGAGCCTGTTATCTTCTTCATAACAATATCCAATCAGCTTAACCAGATGGGGATGCCTCAGTTGACCAAGAAATATTATTTCAGCCTGCAACAAAAATGTCACATATAGTCATATCACCACTTATGCCATACATACCTATGTATGTATGTATGTATGCATGAATGTATGTATGTCAACTGTAGTTGATGAGTTAGACTAACCAGCCACTCCCTGTGCCCTTGCAAGCCATCCAAGTCAAGTGCCTTGACAGCAACCGGTTGAGCTTTCAATTCAGGCCTAAGCTTGTCATCTATGAACCCTTTGTACACCGGTCCAAACCCGCCTTCACCGAGCAGATTACACCGTGCAAAACCATGAGTTATTAGTCTTAGCTCCGCAAAGGTAAACACATGAAGATTCGAGCCTAATAGAGAGGTGGAGAGATCGTCGACCGAGAGCGGCGAGCTCAGATCGCTCACATCGGACATCGATAGTCTCTGGAACTGACACGGTTTCGAAATCTTTTCCCTATGATCAGATGAGGAGATGTCCTGGCTCTTGTAACAGCTTAACATGAGGGATTTCCATGTAATCTTCTTCACTGTCATGTTTTTGCAGATCAAACACAACACTCTCCCCCCTTCTTTTTGCTAACAATAGATTACAAATGACGTATGGAAAGAAAAATTTTCCCAGAAAATGAGAGAAAATTGAAATCTTTTCCAGGGTTATGGACTTTTTATGAAGGCTCTTGAGACTTTAATAGTAGTTCATACACTTACCTACTATATATATAATTTAAATGCAAAAATTATAATTATATGCTTCATTGTATATAAGCCTGATTGTTTTGTGTCACCAACTCCCCATATCAGAAAACCTGTCGACTTTGAATTTCATTTAAAAAAGTGAAATTTTATTGATTACAATCCAGAAATATGCATGAATCTGTATCTCCTCCGTTGAGAAATTATCCATTTATATATGAGTTTCCAAATTTTTTAAATTATTAGACGAATAAAATAGAAAATTAAAATTAATTTAATACGTTTTCAAAAGATAATCTTCATATAACACATTGTTGATTCCGTTACATACAATGTAAAATCCATAGTTGTACATGTTTTTTGGATCATTAAATAAATAAAATAGATGAATGAGATTAACTCTTTATTTTTTTAAAATGTTAAAATCTTCGTATTTTTAACTGTTAATTACGACCATTTATTTACTTTAATTCTAATGATCCAAAAAGATATAAAAATTTTATATTATTTTATAATAATTATTTCTAATAATTCAATAAACTAAGTAAATATTTTATAATTTTTAAACGTTTAATAATTAAAATAATTATTTTAACATAATTTTATGACCTATAATGTATTTTACCCACTCTAAAACACAACTTGTAACACTGATTCTAGAACACATTGATCCTTTTCATTCGGCTAATTAAAATAATTAAATTATAAATAAAATGGTTGGGTGACGAAAATCAAATAATTTCAAAACGTGACTTCATGTCGATAAGAGAAAAATGATAAATAAATTTGAAAATAACATATTTGGCATCAGAATATGTAAAAAAAAGTGATTTTAATCTTGTTTTTTTCTCAAAACTTTATCTAAAATGGTTATATAATAGTTTAAATTAATTGGTTACGGTAGTATTTATTTTAAAATATATTTTTTATTATTGGATTAACTACTATGTCGATACTACTGGTACGAACCTATAATCGCTAAAAACAGCAATCGTTCATTTAATCATTGAGACTGGATTTTTTTAATCCATCAATTGCATGCATGAAACTGGCCTCTTTCATTAGAATAAGGGTATCAAATTATATATTTTTATAATTATTAATATTCGATTTATTAGTTAATTGATTTATATCAAATAATGTATATGTTTAATATGAGAATGACTCTTTCAATCAATTTATTTTATTCTTAATTTTAGAATTTAAATTTAAATTTTATTTAAAAATTTAATATCTTATCTTATTAAATTAAATAATAATTTTATTAAAAATATTAAATAAAAAATAAAAAATCAAATCTACTTGCAACCACCGTTTAGAAAATTTATCAAAAGAAAATAGAATTTACTATTTTATATATGAAATATATATTATATCCCACATGCACATCAATCAATTTATTTTAATTTATTTTTTAAATTTTAATAGTACAAAATTACCTAATCATTTGTAATACTATAACACGTTATTCACTTAAAAAATATGGTTAATTTTGTCAAGCGTCACTAAAATATTATTTAGATTTTAAATAAATTCATAAACTTTAATATATTGTAATTAAGTCCACAAAATGTATATATTATATCAATTAAACCTAAAACATATTCAAAATATATGGATCAAATTGTTAACAAGTATGTATCTACTACATAAATAATTTGAACATAAAACATTAAAAAAACAATATCATTAAAAAATTTAGGTGGAAAATTATTTATTTTCTTTAAGATGTAAGATCCATATGTGTTTATGATTTAATCCATATACTTCGAATATTTGCCGTACAATTTGAACCGACATTTAACACTTAAGTTAAAGATCTGATTGATTCGATATTGATATTTTAAAATTTAGGTCGATTTGAGTTCGAGTCGAAGATGAAGGATGACTTATGAAACTAACCTCACATGTTTAAACTTTTCGTGATAGAATCACTCTCGAAAAATCATCTTTGTACTTTTATTTTATTTTTTTAAAATTTTATTTTTAAATATTTATATTTTATTCATAACTTTAAATCCGGACTCCGTGCGTTTAGTGTGAAATGAGAAAAAAAAATAATGATAAGATACATCTTTTAAGTCATTTTATATGACGTGTTTTTTTTATTTTAATTTATCATTTTTTAATAATTTTGATTTTTTTACATTTTTAATTACTGAACAATTACCGGATAAGATCAAAGCATTAGAAGAGTGAAGTTTTACTTAAAATTTAAAAATATTATATATGATAGATCAAGTTGATTAATCAATTTTACTTAAAATTATGAATAATAATTGAATCGAAATAATTTATTTTAAAAATTATGTTGAAATTGATTTCGATTAATCTTTTAGAAATATTTTGATTAATTGTTAAATTCAAATTATTCAGTTTTCGATTTTATATTGTATTAATTAAATCAGATAATTGATTGATCGATTAATTAAAATATTTGATTTAAGTAATATTTTTTATTTTGTTTATTAAAATATTAAATATTGTAATATGATATATTTAATAAATAAAGTAAAAACTCAATCCTCGAAATTTTAAGGATTAATTGAGTTTTTTTATTGGTATAATCATGTCATTTGAGAGTGATTAAAATTAAGTTATTAAATTGAGAAAAAATTATTAAACTCTTATAATCAAAATAGTTACGAGAAAAAAATTGAGTGATGATTGATAAAATTTATCTATTTTTATTAAAAATAAAAATTAGCATTAATTTCTAAAAGAAATAACGTATAAACAGATAATAATTTATAATCACTTTTAAATTATTAAAAAAATATAATTTATATGACAGGTCTACCTTATGAAGATTAGATTTATCATTAAGCACGAACCTCATAACATACATAATCTATGATGTTTAAACTTTTTATTTTTAATTAAGATATTTGCGTTCAACACTCGTGTCTGATATATGAATATGAATATATAATTTCTAATGGTTCGTACATAGAAATCTTATAATAAATCTAGTTGTATATATGTCGGATATACAATTATATTATATACTCACACCCGGATCGAGTAACATATTGCATCACCATTTTTATAAGCCACCCTCTAATTGTATCTGCATAATCTCCTCGTTTATGATACCGACACTAAAAAATAAATTTAAGATTTAAAATTAAGATTTAGGGTTAAATTTATATTTAATTGACCCGATATATTAATTAATATTATTAATCCGATATAATAAAATATATGAATTCTTTAACACCCCAACCATGATGACCGTTGATAAATTTTTATCTATATATTAATTTGAGAATATTAAAAATAGAGGAGGTCACCATATAAGAACGTCTAATCTAGGGGAGTTGACCAAAATAAATTATAAGGATCAGATTAAAAAATTATTAAGTTTAAGGACTAAAATTTATTTATTACTGTAATGAACGAGGATAATGGATACTCTTTTTCTTCTGTCAATTAAGGGTGTGTATTAAGTTAATTCGGTTAACCGAATCAAACTAGTCATAACAAAATTAAAATTATTTCGGTTAATTTAATCGATTTTTGAATAATCAAAATTTATTATAAAATTTTAGATAAATTACACATTAAATCACTAAATTTTACTAAAAATAATCTTTTTAGTCACTAAAATTTTATTTTCTATTAATTTGATAAGAATTTAATAATCGTTTGGGTAAATTACAGAAATAGTCACTAAACTTTTAGTGTAAATTCATTTTTGTCACCATACTTTTAAAATATTCGATAAGATCATCAAAATTTTATTGTAGATTCATTTTGGTCACTGAACTTTTAAAATATTTGATAAGGTCACCCAACTTTTAGTTCGTATTCGATAAGGTCACTCAACTTTTAGTTTGCATTCGATAAGATCCCTACCGTTATATTTTTTAATAAAAAAATGGATAAACTATAATAATCATAACTTAACTTTTTTCTTACTCCTATTTTGGTCACTAAAGTTTATTTTTTTAATTTATTAACTTAATTTTTTGAATTGTTCATATTTTGACCAATCTCAAATGACATAGTTATATAAATTAAAAATTTTGATTAATCCTTAAAAAATTTTGAGAAATATTTTTTTATTAAATTCATCATATTATCATATTTTATATTTTAAAAAGTAAAGTAATTTTTTTACTTGAATCAAATATTTACATTATTTGATTTAATTGGTATAGTATGAGATCGAGAAATGGATAATCTGAAATTAACAATATCCAAAATAATTTTTTAAAGATTAATCGAACCTGATTTTAGTATAAATTTTTGAAATAAATTATTTTAATTCGGTTATGGTTTATAATTTTAAACTGAATTGATTAAATGATATTATCTATTATATACAATATTTTTAAATTTTTGAGAGTGATCAAAATATAAATAATTTAAAAGTTAAGTTAATGAAGTAAGAAACAATTAACCTTTAGTGTACAAAATAAGTATAAGAAGAAAGTTGAGTGATGATTGTTGTAGTTTTCCCATTTTTTATTAATGATATATTAAAACTAACAAGATTTTTTTAATGAAATATAACGGTAAGGACCTTATTGAATGTGAACTAAAAGTTGGGTGATCTTGTCGAGTATGAACTAAAAGTTGAGTGACCTTATCGAATAAGAGCTAAAAGTTAAGTGACCTTATCAAATGTGAACTAAATGTTCGATGACCTTATCGAGTATTTTAAAAATACAATGACCAAAATGAATCTAACCTAAAAATTTGGTGACCAATAATGTTGGTTACCCTAATCATTTTATAATATATCAAAAAATTTAATAACTATTTTATAATTTTTAAAATTTCATTGATTTAAAATAAAATATATGTAATATATAATAATTTTTGTTAATTGATTAATTAATTAATTTGAAATTAAATTAACCGTTAATTGATTTTTTTTTTAAATTAATTGTTAACTAAATTTACCTAAAATTAGCTTATCGAATTAATAAAAAAATTAATTCAATTAAAATCGAATAATACACACTCTAACACCAACGAAGAAAATCAAAAAATATTGTGACAGGAAATTTTAATTCAAAAAATATTGTTTCTATCCCATTATTTCTCATTATATTGTGATTTACTGTTGAGTTCAAAAGACAAATTTCTTTTAACCTGTCTTTGTACAGTGAATTAATAAAAATAATAAACATTATTCAGAGACAGGGGAACTTTCACCAGTCTTTGAACAATATTTATTATTTTTATTAATTCATTATTCAAAGACAGATTGAAAGAAACCGATCTTCTGAACTCAATAATAAATCACAATATAATAAAAAATAATAAAATAAAAATAATATTAAAATTTATTTATCACTGTATCCCAGCGAGGATAATGGATACTCCTTTTCTTCTGTCAATTAAGGGTGTGCATTAAGTTAATTTGGTTAATCAAATCAAACTAGTCATAACAAAATTAAAATTATTTCGGTTAATTTAATCGATTTTTGAATAATCGAAATTTATTATAAAATTTTAGATAAATTACACATTAAATCACTAAATTTTATTAAAAATAATCTTTTTAGTCACTAAAATTTTATTTTCTATTAATTTGATAAGAATTTAATAATTGTTTGGGTAAATTACAGAAATAGTCACTGAACTTTTAGTGTAAATTCATTTTTCACGCAGTACTTTTTAAATATTCGATAAGATCATCGAAATTTGTAGATTCATTTTGGTCACTGAACTTTTAAAATATTTGATAAGGTTATCCAACTTTTAATTCGTATTCGATAAGGTCATCCAACTTTTAATTCGCATTCGATAAGATCTTTACCGTTAAATTTTTTTAATAAAAAATTGGATAAACTACAATAATCATAACTTAACTTTTTCTCACCCCTATTTTGGTCATTAATGTTTATTATTTTCTATTTATTAACTTAATTTTTTGAATTGTTAATATCTTGACTAATCCCAAATGACATAGTTATATAAATTGAAATTTTTTACTAATCCTTAAAAAATTTTGAGAAATATTTTTTTCATTTTTTATTAAATTCATCGTATTATCATATTTTAAAAAGTAAAGTATATTTTTACTTGATTCAAATATTTAAATTAGTTGATTTAATTGGTATAGCATGAGATCAAGAAATGGATAATATGAAATTAACAATAACCAAAATAATTTTTAAAGATTAATCGAACATGATTTTAGTAAAAAATTTTAAAATAAATTATTTTAATTCGGTTGTGACTTATAATTTTATACAAAATTAATTAAACGATATTATCTATTATATAATATTTCTAAAATTTTGAGAGTGGTCAAAATATGAATAATTTAAAAGTTAAGTTAATGAATTAAAAAAATAAACTTTAGTGTCCAAAATAGGAATAAAAAGAAAGTTGAATGATGATTGTTGTAGTTTACCCATTTTTTTATTAATGATATATTAAAACTAACAAGATTTTTTCAATGAAATATAACGATATGGACCTTATCGAATGCGAACTAAGAGTTGGATGATCTTATCGAATATGAACTAAAAATTGAGTGACCTTATCGAATACGAACTAAAAGTTAAGTGATCTTAACTAAAAGTTCGTTGACCATATTAAATATTTTAAAAGTACAGTGACCAAAATGAATCTAACCTAAAAATTTGATAACCAATAATGTAGTTTACCCTAGTCATTTTATAAAATATCAAAAAATTTAATAACCATTTCATAATTTTTAAAATTTCATTGATCAAAAATAAAATATATGCAATATATATAATATTTAATGTATAATATTTTTTGTTAATTCGATTAATTGATTAATTTTAAATTAGATTAACCGTTAACTAAATTTTTAAAAAAATAACTGTTTGTTAAATTTATCCAAAATTAACTTATTAAACTAATAAAAAAATAATTTAATTAATTAATTCGATTAAAACCAAATTATACACACCCTTTGAACAGACAGATGCATCCAGCTAATAGTGGTGAATGCATTGAATTGCCTCTTCCTTTCTTACGTCAATTTTTTTAAAAAAAAATACTTTTAATGTGTCAGTGGTAACCATTTTAAAATCGATAGTAAAAATAGTCTGATGATTAATTTTAAAAATTAAAATTTTTATCATTTTTAATTATTAATCTTAAATGTTAGGCTTTTTAAATTAAAATATGTCTTATTTTAATTAATTATAAAAATTAATATTAATTTTAAAATCTGTATTAATTAGTTGAGAAAAGTCTAATTTTACCCTTTATTTGATTTAAAAAATAATTTAAAGTCGTCATCGGTCATTTGGTAGGCTAAACACCATAAAAATAGACTAGAGATTCATTTTGAAAAGAATTGAGTTCAGAAGTCGATTACGCATAAAAAAAACTCTTACAAGCGTCCGATATAGGTACTTCAAATTTCGCGTGACATATTTAATAATTTAATTAATGGTAATTTAAATATATTTTATTCTTTGATCATTAATCAAGCTTATATTGGGAATAGAAATATTATTTCTTTATAGAAAATATTTTTTTATTCAAATATAAAATAAAGACACTTTGTTCCATCAGGGTACCCTAATCTATATTCGAGAAGATTATTGTCTATATCGAGTGAATTATGCATAATATATTATTGTCTTGTAATTTTTAAGTTCCTAAACTAAAAAGGTTTTAATATTTTTATATTTGTTATTCGAATATCGTTTGATTCAAAACTTGTGTATGACAATACCCAATACCATTAGCCAATTTGAGACTTCGAATTAATATTCGATTAAACTAATTTAGTTTAATTTTAAAGTTCTAATCTTAAATTTTGCTCTAATTATTAGTCTAGGTCATTTAATTAAGACATAAAGATAATTTTCACCTTTAACGTTTATAATTTTTTTTTATTATTTTGACCCTTATTCTTTTTTTGGGATAAATTTAGCCCTTAACCTTTGTCTTTTTAACAAATATCTCATTTTTTAACTAGTATGATGATTGTACCATTAAAAATTTAACGATAGCAACATGTCATATACATGTGATAATATATTTTAAATGATAGAATCTAACATATTAAATATAGAGAGAGAGAATATAATTTTATTCTAATATAAAATATAAATCAATTAAAATTTAAATAAAATATTAGTATCAAAATCATTTATCTTTGATTTATCGGCAACGAACTCTACAAAGCTCTTCTTTTCAGATTATGTTCATACTTTTTAGATAGAATTTTAATTCTACCATAATTAGGGTTAAGAATGTTTAATATCCTTTTGTTTTATATTTAATTAATTTTTATTTTTTAATATTTTATTTGAATTTTAATTATTTTATATTTTATATTAAAATAAAACTATATTTTGCGTGTATATATTTGATATACTAGATGTTAAATCATTTAAAATATATTATCAAACATACATATATGACATGTCATCATTAAATTTTTAATGGTTCAATTATGTTAGTTAAAAATGAGATATTTGTCGGACATAGATTAAGGGATAAATTTATCCTAAAAAATAATGAGGGCTGATGAGTGTCCAAAAGTACTATTTTTATTACCTTTTTACTCTTATTATTGTTAGACTTAAATATATTATTAATTTTATTATTACTCATTCATGCATATTTACATAATTTCCTTAGTTGTCATATTTATTTTCTGTGTTGGTTGAATTATGTGGAAAAAAATACTGCTTGGGTGTACTTTCATGTTTACAGGATTCCTTCCTTGATGAGGGGTTGCCGAATCGGAAAAGAAAAGGTCAATGGAAAAGACATGAAAATAATTGAAGAATAAAGCAAAGAAGAAAAGTGGTGATGAGAATCAAATAAAGAATTATGAATATTTTCAATTCACTCTTACATTTTCACTTAAGTCAATCTAGATGTTTCTTATAAAAGGAAGAGCATGGCGTTAAGCTAAAGATGAGTAGAATAAGAGCCGAATTTGAGAGTCAATTTCTAGAGTTCATTTGTAGAGAATCAATTTGGGTTTATTCTTTGTATATCTTTAGAACCCATGAATTGATGTAATTAGGTTTGTTTATTTTGTTTTGTGGTTGTGAGATACGATTTAAATTTTATCTAAGTATTTAGTTGTTCTTAATCAAAGTTTACTTATTCTTGGCAATTATTTGGTTTGCGAGAGAATTGAGAAAGAACTTCGATAAACAATCCATTTATCTAGATTCGGGAGAATTAGATTTACGAAACGAATAAGTATGGTTCGAACCAAGTTCGAGCCGAGTTCAATCGAGTCGAATTTTGATCAAACTTTGACCGAGTCAAACTCGAGTAACTCATGATATATCTCGTCTCATTTACAACCCTACATGTAGCTAATAGCGACGATGCATTGAATTGTCTCTTCCTTTTTTACGTCAAGTTTACAATTTTTTTTATTTTTAATGTGTTATAATAGTTATTTAAATATAGTGATCTAAATAAGAATTTATATTTGATTTACTAAATGGTTTTTTTATTTTAAATAAATGAGTTTTATTGGAAAATCAAGATAAAAAAGGTAAAGCCGACGAAAGTTGGAACCGTCGCTAATTAATACCGTCTGAACTGAACTTTTGTTACGATCCAGTGGGGTCAAAACCGTCAGCGTCACCAAAAAGTTTTAAATAGTGAAATCATAAGAAAGTCTGTTTTCCCAGTTTTGCCCTTCCAAAATACGAAGAGCTTTAAATCACTGTGATTCTCCACAGGGTCGCCCAGAATATTCCTTTCCCCTCTCCCGTCAAATAAAAATCTCAACTTTTTCACACCCAAAAGAGAAGATTTGAAAAGAACCCTAATTTCCCTTCTCCGCAATTTGAATCTCTTGATCTCTATAAACATGTTTTTCCCCTCGTGATTACAGGTACTTTTTGTTTAACATTTCATTTTCTTAGCATTTTGGATTTTTTTTTTCTCATTACAGTTAATGATTGATTTATTGACTTGGTGATTTTTATTCATGGATACATTGTTGATTTCCTTGGCTTTCAATTGTTTGAACTTAAGATTTGTAAATTTTGAGTCTTTTCATCAAAGGGTGCTTTTATTTATTGATTATTTTCTTTGTTTTTCTTAAATGGATCATGTTGAATTGTAATTGGATTATCATTTTCTTTCCTTTGTAGGTGCATTGTTTTGAATTGGGTGGTGAACTTGACCACCCAATTTGCTCAGTTAAGAAAAAAGGTTAAAGGTTTATGAATTGGGGATTTAGCTGAAGTCCAAATTATGCCAAATAATTGGTTGGATTTCATGTATTTAGATGGAGGGTCTCCTGATATTTTTCCAATGGAGACCTTTGTTTCTAGTGGTTTGGGAGCTCATTTGTTCTCGCAGTTTAGTTCGTTTGTCGACACCACTTTGTACCATTCTACACAATTGTATGTTCCTGGTAGTGTCTCATTTCGAGAAGCTTTTAGTTGCATTTCGAAGTTTACAGGGGTTGTACTGTTTTGCTTCTCTAGCATGTCAACTTTGAAGTCGAGTAGGGATGTATCATCGTCTGGTAGTAATCAACATGGATTGAAATCTGGGAGTTGTAAGTCTTCAGCTATAGTTAAGCACATTGCTTCTTGTAAGAATAATATTACTGGATTTTGCTTTGCTTCTGATTCGAGAGGCCTATATGCCGCCCCACTTGTTGGTAAAATTTCAAGTTATGCAATGAGAAACTTCTTTGGAGAAGCAGAAGCACTCCAACACATTCCTTTACTGTCATTAGCTGCTGCATTGATACCACCATTAGACAACTTGTAAGTTTCCTTTTTATCCCATAAGTTACATTGTCTTTTACCCTTTTACCTTTCTGTAATGTGTTTCTCTGGTAACTTTGTTTCTCATTGATTAAGCTATTTGATTTGATGTGATCAGATCTTCGAAGGTACTAGCTGTTCCCCTCGATAACACAGAAGTTCAAATGCCAGAATGCATGGGCCGTTGGCCTTGTGAAATTGGTCAAGGATGTAGCAGTCTATCTTTTCTAGATTTGAACCGGATACGACATGCTGTTGAACCCAGAACTGGCATCGAGTTCCCAACAATATTGAATAACATATTAGATACACAAAATAATTCCAGTTTAGCTTCTGAGGTAAAACATTGGGGACATTGCTGTATCAATCATCTGCAATATGCTTTTTATTTGCTTTCTTGCACAGTTTAGCCGCCTATTTATATCTTAATATATTGACGATGTATTTTTATATGCTCTCTGGATATTGATTTCTTTTTTAAACACTTTTAGCCATTTACCCCCCACAGTTGCACGCCTTGATTGAAAACTTAAACCAAATGATATTAAAGCTTTTCATAGTTTGCCTTGAGATTTGAATCGCTAAACATCGTCAAACTTGATTAAGTTTTAACATAATCTGATGATTTTTGCCATGTTGGCAGTTCTGGGATCTTTATGCAATAACCCGAGTAATGTCTCTATGTTTATAGTTACTTGTAGGTACTGGATCAAAAACCATGAAGATAATCAAATTTAAGTCTCTGAAGATTTATGCATTTGGTTTTTGTAAGTTCTTCTGGATTTGCTTCATTCCCCCTACCTCGTGTTATTAATGAAGTGCTTTTCCATGTGCTTCAACAACTCATGTTTGGTTTTCCATTTCCCTCCACAGATATTCATCCGTACTCTGTTTGCCGGAAATTGGGTGCAAAGTATGCTTCTATTCCTGTGGATGAACTAAACAAACACAAGGATTTTTATCAAGATCTTCTTAGGTATGTAAGATTTTCATGCTGAATGGATGGTAAATTATATATTTTACTTGCTGCGAAATACCAATCAAGACTTTTTTAAGGACTTCGAACATTCATAAGCTATGTGTTCAAATTCGAACTCATGAGCGGGACAGATTTTAAGCTCAGTCCTATGTTCTTGTTCCCTTTGTCTTTGCGGACTGTCTTTTCTTTGTCTATTATATTATGAATCTTTTCTTATACGAGCGTGCAGGGAGGATATTGGTATGACTGTTAGGCTAGTGGTAAACTGCAAGGGGATGAAAATTAATACAGTTAGAGAGTAAGTTCTTTTCCCCTATTTCTTGCACTCTTTAAAATTTCGTGAACTCGATAATCTAGTTGCATGCCTGTTTAAACAATGGTAAACTGTGTATGTTGCAGTGCATTTGAAAAATCTCTTCGCGCTCGTTTAGCAAAGGTAAGCGATTAAAGTCGGTTTATTTTGTTCCTTTCCCCCATCTTTCTCGTTTTATTGTCTTCTCTATATTTGCTGGACTTCTAACAAATTTCTCGACTTCTCTACCAGACAAATCCCAACACAGATTATAGTTGCCTCAGTACATTCGGTTCCTACTTCATTCAAGATATTCCGATACCTGCGGTAAATCCCCTTCATCTTTCATCAGTCTTTTTTCTATTTGATCTAATGTAGCAGCAAATCAACTTAACTCTATCGGAAATTGCAGGGAACAATAATCGACTTTCAAAGGACAACCGATGGACGCCTAATAACCAAAAGTAAGTTTCTTTCTTGTTGTGTTAATCCCTTCTCTCACAATAACAACAACTTTAGTGAGACAAACATCTCAGGTTGTTTCCGAAAATCAGTATTTTGTTTTCGAAAATTATTGTACGAATTTTCCATGCCTTATGGCGAAAGAATTATTTTTGCAGTCGGTGGTAACCAGATCGGAGCTGTCCACAGCAAGGATTTGTGCAGTAAGTAAAATCCCTTTGTCCTAACATTCCTTTACACCTTAAACTGTGTTGCCTCTAATATCGGCTCTATGCCAGGGGCTTTCTTTGACATGTACATCGGAGACTTACCAGTGTCCGAGCAAGCAAAAGAAGACATCGGCCGAAACGTAGCGAGCATCATAAGGAGATGCTGAAGTGGTTTGTTTTCCATCCCCATTTTCTCAGTTTTTAAATGAGCAAAATGGCTACCAGCAAGGGGAACTCGAGTCTTTCATGGATGTTTATACTCTGTACTTTTAGAAGGGGTTGGCTGATGAATAAACACAATGGGGAGAATCAGGAAAAGTCATTGCAAAAACAGCAAAATGGTTTTTGTTAGGATAGTTTTAAACACATCTTTGTAGCTTTGGGGTAATCATCAGTTGAAATAGATACCCCTTTGCAGTTTACACACATCATATATATATATATATATGAGATTAAGTATACCTTATTTTTAGGGTTTAAAGATTTTATTTAGGGTTGAGTATTTAAGAGTTTAGTGGATGAGTTTTGAATTTAGGGGTGTGGTTAGAATTTAGGGTTAAGATTAAAATTTAGGGTTTATGGTTAAAAACTAAAATTTTAACCATATTACCTTAAAAAGCAAAACTTTAACCTATAAACTTTAAATTAAATAAACCTTAACTTAAACTTTAAGTTCTAAACTTTTACCTTAAACCCTGAATTGAGTCCCTAAATCTTAAAATTAAGCCTCTTGTGAAAAAATTTTGTTTTCACTCTCTATATTCTCAAATGAATATCTACTATCAATAAAGATATTCGTAACATAAATTAAAATATTTAAAATAACTATGGTTAAAGTTTTAAATTTAGACTTTTAAAAAGTCAATACAACACATTATAAGTGAGACAGAAGGAATAATAATTAATATTAAGATTAATTAACGATCGCCGACTAAAATCTAAAAACACTAATTACAAACCCTAAAATCAAGATACTTATAAAATCTTTTTGTTTCAATCGATCGTGCCTGGAATATTTTCCCATATATATCGAACAAGTGATTTGATTCGATCGAATATCAGGTGGACTGATTCATTTGAGAGATGGAACCACCCTTCAGTATGCTACTGGTGCTTCTTTCTTGTTCAGTGTCTATGGCGATTTGCTTAAGAAATTCAACCGGAAGATCAAATGTGGAGGCAAAACTTGAGTCCAACCACCTGTTAGCTTTTGCCAACCACCGTGGTGCCTCGGTGCCGTTATCGGAAGCTAATATGGATGTGGACTGCAGCATGAGCTTCGCTCGTTGATTCAATAAAAATGCACCCAATCTGAGTTAACCGGCGCCATTCTTGGCGGACCGGACAAGAACGATAAGTTTAGTGATTTACGTTGGACATGATCCGTCTACACCGAGCCATGTACTTACGTTAACTCTCCAGCCGTCGGGGCGTTGGCCAGGCTTACTCGACCTATTAAAAAACTATAGTTATATTATCCACTTTTAGTCATTAAATTTGACCATTTTTTTTAATTTTGGTCCTTTTTCCACATCAATCATTAAAATTAATTATTCTTATTATTTTTAATCATTTTAGTAACATGACACTTTGAAATTATGTTACACTTTTACAAAATATGAAATCATTAATTAATACATGAATTAATAAAAAAAATTTTAAATATGAAGGATGATCCAAATATAACATTACTTATATTTGAGTGATCTGAATATAATATTTATTAATTGAGTGATTCAAATGTTACCTATTATTGAGTGATCCAAACATAATTTTTAATAATTGAATGACTCAAATATAACTATACTCATAATTGAGTGACCTTTGTTGTAGTGTATATTTTATGCGTAAATTTTGAATCCATTTGATGTAATTGAAATTGTTTATTTTAAATTTATTTATGGATGTGGTTAACGCAATATAATTGTTCAAGTTAATCTAAATTTTTTTTTAAGTTCGTTGTAGCGACCCTTTAAATTTTTTTTAAAAATTAAGATAATAATAGGAAAATAAAATAATAATAAGTGTAGGTGTAAAAGGTTTGAAAAGTAAAAGTGAAAAAGAAGGGTCACTAGTGGAAAGATAAAAACTTTGAAATTAGAAAATTAGGGTTTAATTTCAAAAATTAGGGATATTAAAATTAGGATTGAAATTGGGGATAAAATTTGAGAATTAGGTTTGAAAACCTAAATTGAAAATTGAATTAAAAAAGGGAAAACTTGAAATTAGGTTTGAAAACACCTAAAATAAAAAGAAATTGAAAATTTTGGGGAAAATAATTTAAAAAGGGGTTGGAGTCGCCACCGGTCACTTTTAATAGACCAGACACCGAAAAACCAGAGATTCTTTAAAAATTGGGTTTGAGAGTCGATTACGGTTTTAAAACAGCATTAGCGTTAAAAAATCGTCCAAAAATTGGCACCTTTAAAATAACCGCTTAATTAATTTTGGATTTTATGATTTAAGGTGGCATTTAAATTAGGATTTGTTTAATGTTCGAATTTATTTTAATTTTACTGTATCTTTATTCGAAGATAACGCATACACCGCCACCATTACGTTTGGTGAGGCGGGCCCGTTACGACCGAATAAAAAAATATTTAATTAAGCTCATTCATTAATGGTGTGATATGGATTTGAGCAAAAATAAAAACAAGTACAATAAATAAATACAATACGTAAATTAAAAGTACGACAAAAATAATATACAAATAAATAAAATATGCATGACATGGCAAATATATATAAAAAATAGATAAACATACACAAGTACATATGCAAAACCATAATAAGATATGAATCGAAATAATAAAATAAATTGCATGCATGCAAACATATAATAACATGTACATATTATGATGTATGTAAAGTAACCAAAAGATCACATAATAAACTAAGTAATATAATACTAAAGAAAAAAAAAGATATAAACAAAACAGAAATAAATGGTCATCGGCAGAGACCAAAATTTAAAGGAAAATAAAGGAAATAAAAAGTTTATATTTCAAAACAGTGACAAAAGTAAGGAGTAAATAAAATCAAAGGTATAAATAGAAAAGAAAAAGGGACTAAATCGAAAAAATTTAAAAACGTTTGAGCCCTTAAAAAGTCATTTTAAAATGGGGAAGAGCTTTAAAAGAACCTTTAAAAACGAGGGGGGACTCCCAAAAGAATTAAACCATTATGAAATGTGAGATTATAACCGAGTACATCCCAAATCGGGACTAAATTGAAAAACAAAACGAAGTTCCAGGAACTCATGAGAGGTTTTAAAAAACAAGGAGGGATTTATTAATTAAATATTCGCTTTTCCATTTGGTCCCTCGGTATAAAACACACACACAAAATAAAACCCCCTCCCTTCATTATTTTCAAAACCGGAAGAAAATAAAAGAGAGAAACTCTCTCTTTGTTCTTCATTCGAACCCAAATCCTAAAGAACAACCTTGCATGTTCTTCGGCTCCGCCGCGAATGCCCAGAAAACGACCATATTTTCCAGATTTCGGTTACCTTTTCGAAACCAAAAACTCTTAGAAGATAAAAGCCCTTTGAAAACGTTCGGAAAACAGGTGAAAATCCTTCTTTTTTGGATCTAAGAAACAAAAAGGAAAGGGAAAGAGACTGACCACTCTTTCTCTTCGGTGTGGCTCACCCTTGAAGGCTCGTTGGCCGCGGGATTATCGCCTGATCGAAAAAACAGAAAGAGACAAAGATGGAACCCCGAACGACACTTGAATCGAAGGTAACCAAATCGGAAACCTTAGTTTCTTTATTATGCATGCGAAATGAAAACAGAGGTTATTATTACCTCAAAAATTTTCTTTTGTATTGATTTCTCTCGTGGGGGAACCCTTACATTGGTTGTTTCGTTTTTTTTTATAACCGAGAAATATTATAATGAAAAATCTGAAGGAGAAATAATCTAAAATCTCCTATTGGTTCACTACTGATTTGTTTGTTTGTGCTTGTTGCCTCTGAATTTTCTGATGATTATGCGTTGTGGGTCTGAAATTATATGCTATTTGGCCGAATTTGTTGGTTGTGTGCCTCTGAAATTATTGTAATTGTTTCTGAAATTGTACCAGATTTGACACTTTTTTGTGTATGTGGCTTGCCGGACGAGCGAGGGACCACCGGAGGTTGGAACGGCCGGCGATCGTCCAACGTCGGAGATGGTGAAAGGGTTGTCGAGTATCTGAAAGGTCTTGTGCGTGCAAGTCACGCGCGCGTGTGGGGAAGCCAACAGTCGACGCGTGTGGAGCGTGGGATTCCATATTGTTCCTTCCTTCGATCTCGACTGTTGGATCAAATTTCTGATCCAACGGTCCAAGATGAGTTGCGCAAGGGATAAAAGGGTTATTAGGGTTTTCTAATTAGACCGATTTAGCATATGGGCTTGAAGTATTGGGCTCGAAATAACACATGAGTTTTGTAATTATTAAGACTTGGGCTTGTATTATTTAATTTGGGCTGTGTATTTATAATTCATTTGGTTTTATTTAATATGGGTTGTTTATTTATTAATCTAATATTAATTAATAAAATAATAATAAAAATAATAATAAAATAGTAATAATTAAAATCGAAATAAACTAATTGTAATAGAAAAGGAGCCGAAAGTTACTAAAAATACAATAATTAAATATATTACTTAATGTGTTTTGATCTTTGGTTTAAATAATATTATATACATATATTTACAAAATTAAAGAAAAATAAATATATATAAATATATATTTAAAATGCATACTAATATAATATTTTTGGATTTTTTGAATTTAATAAATAATATATATATATATATTTCGAAAGCCATAAAAAGGGAATGAATATATATTTCCTTGTTATTTATATATAAATACTCTACTAGTAATGATTTTTTTATTAATAATTACAAGTCCATTATTTGGAATAAAATTAAATCGGGTTTAAACCCGAATAAAATTAGTGATTAGGGTTAAAGTAAAACGTGTTTATAGATATATTAATTGAATATTTATGTTGTCTTATTTTATATAAACTCGAATCTTATTTTATTTATAAAAAATAAATAATCAAATTCTGAAACAAACGTTAATATAAAAATTAAAAATCAAGATTACCCGATTTAAAAATCGATAATTATTAAAATAATTTATCGAACTAAATAAAATTTTTAATATATCACAAAGTTGTTCTAACCTAAAAGCAAAAGTTGGCTCCAATTTTGGATAAGGTTACCGTTTATTTATAATATTATTTTTTTAATATTTTATTAAGAAGATAAGGTTAGCTTTAATTTGTAGGTTTAAGAAGTTAAATTTAGCCTTAAATTGTAGGGTTTAGGGAAATTAATTTTTTCTTTAAAGGGAAAATAAATGAGAAAGTTCAGTATACAATAAATTGGTTTTATATTATTAAAGTTTCAACGGCTATTTAAATATTACTTTTGTTTCTTTCAACTTTTCTAGCACCCCATCATTTTATATTATTTTAATTATATTTATATTGATGGATTAATAACAAAATAAATTTATAAATATTTTTTAAGATCCTTCTATCCCCGTAGTTTTTTTATTTTTAGTCGGTGATCGTTAATTAATTTTAATTTTAATATTAATTATAATTTTTTTATAACTTTAATAAGAATTTTTGTTTTCTATTTTTTTATTTTTTGGTTTCATTTTATATGTCATTTTCACATGATTTCATTATATTTTATTGGTTATTTAATACTCGTATAACTTTTATGATTTTATTTTTTTAATATGATTTTATTGGGGTCATAAAAAGATAAATTCTAACTCATTTGATGGTTATTTGTCGATGTACTAATCTTGGGTATCGAAACAATGTATTTGATAGTTTGACTCGCTCATCACTCTCTGTCTATCCTGTAACGTATTTCATTTTGACAGAGATAAAATAAAAATTTAAGAAAACTTTTAAATTTTAACTATATGTTAATCTTTATAATATTTTTTATAATTTTTTAATAATATTTTTTTATTATTATTGTTATAAAAAATTAAAAATAAAAATATCACTTTTTGAACTTATTGAAGAGTTTCGGTGTATGCTCATTTTGAGATTTTGATGGCCTACAAGTGAATCTAAAATTAGGCTCTTAACAACGAATGTTAAGAAAAATAAATTTTAAAAATAGAAAAAATATTTAATTTATTTATAAATTAAATCTTTAATAATAAATATTAAAAAATAAATTTTAAGAATATGCAAAAAAGAAATTATTAGTAAATTACACTATTAATAGTAAATATTAAAATAAATAAATTTTAAAAATATACTAAAATAAATTATTTTACTTACAAATTAAATTATTATTAAAATTATTAAAAATAAAATTTAAAATTAGACGACAATAAATTAATTTGCTTGTAAATTGAGCCCCTTATTATGATCATTGAGAACAAATAATTTTAAAAATAGATAAAAGTAAATAAATTTATTTATAAATTAAACCCATGATAACAAGTAATTAAAAATATATTTAAAAATATAAAAATAAACTAATTTAATTATAAATATATCTTCTAATAACAGATATTTATACTTTTTAATTATTGATTTGGGCAGGTATTTTTTTGCCAAAGCCTAATTACGATCACGTCATAGTAAAAATATTATTATTTAAATAATATGAGTTTAAGTAATTATTTATAGTATGGGTGTTAATTGTCGGATATTAAAATTTTTTGGATATCCAGATTTTCGGATCGGTAATATAATGATCCGTATATGATCCTTTTTTTGGATATCTGGCTTTTAAGATAATTGGATAATAAAATAGGTTTTAGGATATTTGATTATCTAAAAATATATTTATAAAAATTTTGAATATAACAAATAATAAATTATTAAATATAACAAAATTTGCGTCTATAAAAATTTTAATTATTTTATTTTTTATAGGCATAAAGATAATATTAACCCTTAAAGTTTATAATTTTTATCGTTTTGGCCTTTATTCTTTTTTTGGATAAATTTAGCCCTTAACCTATATATTTTTAACAAATAGCTTATTTTTTAACTACTATGATAACTGGAAGTTAAAAATCTAACAGTAATGACATGTCATATGGATATGATAATATATTTTAGATGACATGGCATCTAAAATATCAAATACATATATATATAATATATAATTATATTCCAATATAAAATAATAAAATTTTAAATAAAATTTTAAAAATTAATTAATTCTAAAATAAAAGTCTATTAAACATTCTCAACCCTAACTATGATAGAATCAACTTCCTATCTTAAAAAATATGAACACAGTTTGAAATTAATTAATTTTTTTAGGTAAGATTTTAATTCTACCGTAGTTAGGGTTAAGAATGTTTAATAGTATTTTATTTTAGAATTAATTATTTTTTTAATATTTTATTTGAATTTTAATTGTTTTGTATTTTATATTAGAATAAAATTATATTATATATATGATAGGTTAGATGTCATATTATTTAAAATATATTATCATATGCATATAACATGTCATCATTATTAGATTTTTAACGGTACAGTTACCATGGTGTTAAAAATAAGCTATTTGTCAAAAAGATATAAGTTAAGGGCTAAATTTATCAAAAAAAGAATAAGGTCCAAAACGACAAAAATTATAAACGTTAAGGGTGAAAATTATCTTTATGCCTTTTTATTTAACAAGTATCAAATTATTAAAAATAAAAAATTAATACTAAAAAAAATAAATTTTTGGATAATACAAAACTTAGAATATTGAGATCTGTATTCAATTCGAAAAATTTTAAATTGAATCGGATATCCAGGCTAAAAATAAAAATTAATTAGGATATCCAAATTTTTGAATCGAATTTTCAAATAAGATCAATCAGATTAGATATTTTAAACACCTCTAATTTATATAATTTGTATACATTACTAAACAAAATTATACATTAATGTGATTATATGATAATATATTTATATATTTTTAATACTTTTGTAACGTACGCGTTTTATAGATAAAATAATTTAAATTCGAATCTTTTAAGATAAATATCATTATATTTTTAAGAAAATCTCATTTTTTTAATAAATTAAGATTTTAATCTTAACTATATCTAGAAAAGACGAAAAAATCTTTAAGAAAAAAAATATTCTTAATAAGTCTAAAAACTATAATCTTAAAAAATATAAAATATAAAATATAAAAATAAATAATTTAATAATATGATTAAGAAAACTATTTTTAAATACATATTTAAACCCATACTTTTTATAAAACATCAATCAAATTAATACTCTATCTGTAATATAATATTTTAATTAAATGATTTGATAACGCAAATTATGAATCACTTTAACATTGGATCCGATTAGATCCTGGTGTCCTAAAAATTAAACGAAAAAAAAATTTATATTGTGCATTATTTTCATTTTATTGTTATACGATCAATTAACTAAATTTATTTATTTAATTATTTTTTATTTTATTTTTATATAAATATTTATTGATATTTATTATAAATTAAATTTTAAAAAATCTTTAATAAAAAATTACTCATAAAACATAAATTAAAAATAATTAAATAAACATAATTAATTAATCTTATTAATAAAGCGATTAAAATGACTCATAATATAATTTATGGAGAAATAGATAGGCCCCGTCCAGTAATTGTGGATAAGGTTCAGTCATGTAGCATGATCCACGTGGGATGAAGCAGGTGTTTGATACACATCTTTCTCCGACCATAGTACGGGGACACATATGCAACGTGTCGTCATCCTCTTACCTTTCTCCTACATCTCGCCACGTGGCGTTTCATTTCACCAATAATCCGCACATTTAGTATGAATATTATTTGGGTGGGGCAGGGGGTATCATAATTAATGACTGTTCTACGCTCAATTTAACGCCGTTCTTACCAAAAGCCTTATCCATTATACTGTTTTTTTTTAAATAATGCTAATAATTTCTTATATTCTGATTTTTTAATAATTTTTATCTAGAAGAGAAAAAAAATAGAAGCCGTTTATTTATTTTTTTAATATACATATATATTTATATTTTATTAAGATAGAAAAAATTTATATTAATTCATAATCATTGAAATTAGGATAAATTATATAAATAGTCCCTTAATTATATCTCTATTATTTTTTATATTTTTTGATTATCAAATGTTATAAATTGATCTATTGAATAACTTTTTTATATAAAATGATCCTACGCCGTTAAAAATTTGACGAGAAATTGATGTGAACGTTAACATTCTGACCTAGATTATAGAGATTGAGGGTGTCATATGACGCCCGCATCAATTTTTGTTAAATTTTTAACAATACAGGATTAATTTGTATCAAAAAATTAATTAATGGATCAATTTATAACATTTAATAATTAAAAAATATAAAAGATAATTATAAAATAATCAAGGGACCATTTAATGTAGTTTACGCTTGAAATTAACTATTTATTAAAGAAATAAAAAATATTATTTATTATTTATTAAATTAATACAAAATTAATATAATAATTCTATAATTTAGAACATACATATAATTATAAATTTCCAATTATAAAATATAGTCACATTTTTTTAAATGATAAATAGGTAGCAGAGATATAAAAAATGGCATATAAAACCTCACATCTTCTCTTGTTTTCATTCTCTCTTTCATTTTTGTTCTTTTATTATTTTCTTCTGTTCGGTAGCTTTGGTTATTTTGTTTCTGTTTTAAGGAAGAAAGGTTTCTGGAATTCAATCTTTCTATTTATTTTCACTGTTTTTTGAGTAACCAATGGTATACGCTGCAGAGGAAGGGAATTTATGTCGGTTGCATCTGGTAACGGCGATGGAGCACGGCGGTGATACTTTCAAATTTGATTCTACGCCGCAGAAAGAAAGGAAAGAGGAGGTGGAAGATGATCGGAAGACTTCGTCATCTACGACGACCTCATCTTCGATCGGGAGGAACAGTGATGATGTGTCCGGGGGAACATCGGACGGCGGAGATTGCGACGAGAATGAGGTTCAGAGCCCTTATAAAGGCGGTTTAAACATGATGGATTCACTCCAACAGGTTTTGCCGATGAGGTTCGTTTCTTTCTCCATGGTGTAGATCTGAGTCAAATCAATTCGTAAGAAAAATCGTAACTAAATGGAATCGGAATTTGTTTTCCAAAAATTCTCTGTTAGATCTATTAATTTGAAATCTTCATTTTCCAGATCTGAAACTGTAATTCTTTTGAAGTAAATCATAAACATGTCAAAACTGTGCAATTACAGGGGAGGGATCTCGAGTTTCTACAATGGCAAATCGAAATCATTCACGAGTTTAGCCGACGCTTCGTCGGCAACGTCGATTAAAGAAATAACAAAGCCGGAAAACGCTTACACGCGGCGGCGGAGAAATCTACTAGCAATCAACCATCTATGGGACAAAAACAGGAATATCAAAAGACCTATTAGGCCGATCAGCTCCAGCACAAGCACACTGGCTCTAGCCGTTGCAATGAATAGCTCCGAAAGTATCTCTAGTACAAGTGACGACTCCACTTCGACTTCAAGCCCTCGGCTTCCTCCGTTGCACCCGCGAACCCGTACATGGTTCAATAACAATAATACACCATTGTCTCCGCCGTCTCCGTCGTGTTCGAGTGGCCGGGATCTCTCTGATTGGCGATCCTTCTCGGTGGCTGATGTCCGGGAATATGGTATCGACACCGTTATAGGAAGCCCATATCCAGATTGTGCTTCGTTTCGTGATGAACACTAACTCTTGAGAAAGACACTTTCTAAATAAAATACTAAAATAATAATATGTATTATAGTGTATCAAAGCATAATTTTAATTTTTAATAAAATTATATATTTAACATATAACTCTTTTACAGCTAAATTATTATTATTATGGGAGGTTCTAGTTTGATAATTGATTAATTATTTTTAATTATGTTATTTGATTATCTAAATAATATTAACACTCCTCACAGCTTATAGTTTTAGTAATTAGTATTTAAAAAATAAAAATTGTATATTAAGTTAATTGTACTGAACCTTTTCATTATTATTTAAATATTAAATTAACCCCAAGACTTTTAAAACATTTTATTGAACCCTTTAAACAATTTATTATTTTTCTTAATTTATGGTTTTAAATAATGAATAAAATATTGATTTTGTTGTCCAATTGATCAGTCCAATCCAATTCTGACAGTAATAAATTAATATGTATATTTGTTAATAATTCTTTTGGGAAAAGAAAAAGGAAAGTCAAATCGAAAGGAGCATTTTGAGTACAGGAGAACCGGTGAAATTATTACATGAACCACTTTCATCAAAAAATTATTAAGTGAATCTTGTTTATCACGTTATCTAAGTTTCAATTAATCATAACCGTTAATTTTAATTTTTTTTAAGTGAATTATCATTTTTCTCCTACATGGACTTAATAGGTGGTAGTTATTTAGGTGGTTATTTAAAGATCAATGACCTTGATTGCTTGGACCATGAATGACGTGGTGAACAAGATTCACCTAATAATCTCTCCCTTTCATCACTTAGGATATAGTCACAACCAATTAAATTAAAACATATAATATTTTTATGTCATATTCACAGTATCATCCACTTTAATGCCTTTGATTTAAAAATATATATATTATTAAAGAATTTTTTATGTTGTCTTCTTCCTCATTATTCAATTTTTTTAATTAATTTTTTCTAACCTTAAACCCTAACCCTAAACTCTATTACTCTAACCATAACTCTAAATCTAAACAATAACCCTAAATCTAAACAATAACCTCTAACCCTAAACACTAAACCACATAAACCCTAAACACTAAACCCTTAATCCCTAATCCTAAACTCTAAACCTAAACCCCAAATCTATATAAAAAATTAATTAGGAAAATTTTAAAGAACAAAGAGAAAGATGACACAAAAAATTTTGGTAATATTTTTTTTTCTTTTTTAAATCAAAGACATTAAATTAGATGATTTGGACAATGATTATATGTAAATATGATATAAAAAAATATATTATGTGTCTTAATTTAATTAGTTGGGGATAGGGGTGTAAATGAACAGGTTGTTCGACGAGCTGCTCGTGAACCGTTCATATAATGTTCGTTTATTAAGTTAAATAAACGAGTATGAACAGGTATTTTATGTTCAATTAATAAACGAACGAACACGAACATAAGTGCGTTCGGCTCGTTTATGTTCACGAACAAACTCGTTTATGTTCATTTATAAGTTCGTTTATATACTCATTTATAAGCTCGTTTATAGGTTTGTTTATGTTCTTTTATATACAAACGCTAAACAAACATGTTCATGAACACTAAACGAACATGTTCGTGAACGCTAAATAAACAAGTTGATGAATATATACAAATGAATTCGTTCACGAACATGTTCATGAACGTTAAACGAACAAATTATCGAATATATAAACGAACATATTCGTGAACGTTAAACGAACACGTTCGTGAACATTAAACGAACCGAGCCCGAACACGACAAAAAATAAATGAACCGAGCTTGAACGTACCATTAAAAATTTAAACGAACACGAACAGAGATTGAACACCTTCAAAAATAAATAAACGAACACGGACATAGCCTTGTCCGTTCAAACTCGGTTTGTTACACCCCTAATTGGGACCATATCTTAGATGATGGAACATGTTCATGGAATAATTTCTCGGATAACTGAGTCAGGGAGCCCGAGTCACATGCATCACACATAAAAGTTATTTAAAATAAATAATGGCATCACACAAAATATTTTTAATATTTGATTAAATTATGATTTTGTCTTTATTTTTATTATTTTATTTTAGATTATAATTTTTTATAAATAAAAATAATTAGTAAATCGATGATAAATTATTTAAAATAATGTAATAAAATTATATAATAATATATATCACAATAGCAATATCATATATATAAATATACTGATTTTAAAAATGACACGTTAATTTATTTTTTAAAATATATAAAATATATATTTTTTTACATGTCATTTGTCAAGTTATTTCAACTTGTACATCATCAATTGACAATTTTGACTTAAAATAAAACATTGAGAATTAAATTATTTTATAAGATCAAAATTATTATTCAGTTAAATATTGAATATATTTTTTTGCCATTATGCTAAAAATAATTATGTCAGAATTAAAATTTTCATTATAGTTTGGTCTCTAAACTTCTTAATATTTAAAATTTATCCTCTAACTATGATTTTGATTTCAAATTAGTTTATAAACTTTTAAACATTCAAAACTTATTTCCAAGTTATAACTTATTAAATTAGTCTAAACTTTTGAACATTTCAAATATCATCCCTAAAGTATCGATATATTATATAATGCCCATTATTAATGACATCTTTAACAAAACTTTAATTTACATAAAAACATTGATGTATATTGTACAATGTTTATAATGTAACATGAATGATAATTAATGTTATATTTATTAATAATTTTAGATAAAATTATAACGTTTAAAAGTTTAAGAACCAATTTATTGTTAGAAAATAGTGAGCAAATGATCATCTTTGAAGCATTTTTTGAAAGTGTAAAGATGAGTATTCGAATAAAAAAAATTATTGATTTCTATTCTACTCTGCGAGATCTTCACAACGGTAGCTCATATGCTCAAAATTGTTGAGCGATGAATGAGAAATTGATGCTCAAAGTAAGAAGGTCAAGAATAAATAAGGAATGTAGAACCTCCTTATCCCATATTGGTAGGATAAATAGAGTGGGAGGTGTTTATATACACCTACCCACATAAAGGTGATTGAATGATTTCAGTTGACTTTGTGCCCTGTGTGTAAGGGGATGCAAATTTCACTTACGTTAGGGCACATCGCATGATGCGAATGTTCAAATTGGTCAAGTTTTTTCGAGTCCTAAGGATATTTTACTCGTTGTGAATGTAGTTCAATTTAAAATACTAGATAATTAAGAATTATCCCTAATATTTCAAATTTTAAATTCGTTTAGATTGCTCATTGTTGCCCTAATTCTCTACTATAAATATGAGATTGAATTCTCAGTTTAAAACACATCTCACATCTCTCAAAATATTTTCTCCCCTGTTTTTTTCTTCCGGTGACTGGCGAAGGCAAGAACAGTTCGGGAACTCAGCAACTGTGCTATTGTTAGAGTTCCTCTTATTGTTGTATCTTGGGAGACAGACTACCAATAAACTCAGCACCATCAGAGTGACAGAAAATCTGTCTTAAGAAAACTGCGATTGTGCAGGCCTCAACACGTTCCCGACTTATCATTTTTGAATGGATTTGATCGAAATTTATTTTTTTATGTTCTATTTTAATGTTCGATTAAATAATAATATTTTATATTAATATTATTATTATTTTTATTCTTGGATTAACCACTTATTTTCTAACATTTATAATAAAAATCATACCGATAAGTTAAAATAATCAAAATATAAAAGAGTTTGACAATCGATTTTAAATCAGAGTTTTAATAAAAGATGAAACTATGATATTTAAAAATTTAGTGATTTGTGCTCTCTACTAAAATTCCTTTGAATGCTAGTCTCGCTCTCTTCCAAAATTTCATCCTTAATCCTTTTTATTTTGATCAATTTTTTCGATTGATGATCGATAATCAATCTTAATATTAATCGTCGATTACCAAATTTATTATTTTTTTGTTTTATTTTAATAAGAATCTCTATTTTCTTTATATCTTTGTGAGATTTTTTTCTATCACTGTGACATTTTTTTGGGTTTGATTCATCTACCCTAGCGATCGATAGTTGTTCGCATAGAAATTCAATCGCTAGTTTTTGATTTATATTTTTGTCGGTGATCACTTAGAAAGATTTATCCCACTCGGTTGATGGTTGTTTGGCGGTATCTTTTGCATGACAGTTTGGATCACCTACAACTCATTCTTTCATTACGTGTTTCTCTTTGGACAGAGACAAAAAGATTCAGAAAACTTAAGAATTTATTTGTATGCTTATCTTCATAAATTTTTTTATTTTTCTTTATTTTGAGTTGTAAAAAATTTTTATTGTCTAATCCAATTATTTTATTTACCGGTTACGATATAATTATAATTCTTCTATAGATTTAATAAAAATTCAATAACATTTATAAAAAAAATAATAATTAGTTTCTTACAATCAATACAATTTAGAGACGTGATCATTGACGAGTCGTATTAAGGGAATATTGACACTCCAAAATTTTAAAAAAAAATATTTTTAATCTCGTTATTTATAAAGTATTAAGGGAATATTGACACTCTAAAATTTTTAAAAAAAATATTTTTAATCTCGTTATTTATAAAAAAATCTCTATGCATATTTAATGACACTCAAATTATATTAAAAATGAATCTTATTAGCTATTATTTTTCTAATATTTTTAATGATTTTACAATTAACTCCCTCAAATATTCATGTTAAGATCTGTCCTAGTGACAGACTTACATACAGAATAGGATAGGTTGGTGTTCACTTTAAATTTTTAATTTTATAGATTTATTTTTAAAATTTAAAATTTTATAAATTAGTTTTAATTGTTTGTAAATATTTAAGATTTGTACCTGTTTTAAAATTTTATATATATTTATTTTTAAATATATTTCTAGATCGGTTAGTATCTATCCTTGTAGGGGTGATAATGAGCCGAGCCTGACGAGTTTTGAGCCTAAGCCGAGCCCAATAATATTATTTTCGAGCTGAACTCAAGCTTAAAATTTCGAGCTCGGCAAGCCTCGAACCGAGCCGAACCCAATAATATTATTTTTGAGCCGAACTCAAACCTAAAATTCCAAACCCAAACATACATGTTTCTGAGCTGAACCTGGTTTGACTCGAACTCGGGTCATTATCATCCCTACTCGTATTCATGATACAATCACCTCTTTGATAAAAAGAAAAAGGAAATCTCTAATTTGACCCCGTCACCCCTTTTTTTTTAACTTCTTTTGTTGTTACCCAAATAAATTACCAATCTTCCAAGACCCAAGGAAAGCAAACAAGCTTTGCTAAAAGTAGACATGCCTTAACCAACATTTGTTTAAGTATTTATTAATCCCTATCAAATCAACGCTAATCATTCTTAGAAAAAAAAATATAAAGAAAGTGATGGAGTAAATTAAGAATAGTTTAATCTAATTTTTTTAAATAAATAAAGTTTTTTTTTTAAAAATTAAAGTTTAATGATTTATTATATATTTTCAATAATAAACAGTTTAATATCATTTAAGTATTGATTTCGAGATTTTATATGTATAAAATTATCGAAAAATAATCCGTCAAAACTAAATTAATATAATTAATCAGGACAAAATCATAATAAATCGTAATTATGTTTTGAGTTTAAAATGCCAGGTTAAGATCATAATTATAATCATTAAAATAAAGATATATAAATATATTTCTTTCAATTTTAATTGTTTGGGTATCATGGTTAAATTATATTTTTATAATTAAGAAAATATTAGGGTAGTTAGTAGTTAAACCTAAACTCCGATATTTATTAAAAAATTATATTTAAAATTCATAGTCATTATTCTTAATAATGTTTTTTCTATAAAATTTATATTTACTTTCTCTTGTTGAAAACACAATGTAAACTAAACGATTCCTGAATTTAAAATTTTTAATTTTTTAGTTGATTTTATATCTCGATAATAATATCTCTGATTATTATATTTTTTTAGACCACCATGATCATTCTCTCAATCGTATTATCGGTAAACAAAAATAGGTATAACGGTGAATTTTTTAACATTTAAGAAAGTCAAACTCGTAAAAAAAACTCCATCGACACATTTACAGCCGGTTGCCTGCGATGGTTAATTGACAAAAATAACCGTGATAAATCAAGACGGTAGTAATCATCTTCAATAAGATAATCAATAGCAATAATTTAGATGTTTAAGATGTTGGGTTAAGTATTTAGAATTATTTTATAAATATTTAAAATTAATATATATTTTTTAGATTTTATTTAAAAATTAATTAAAAGTTAAAAAAAATTATATACTATATTTTAATCGACTAACGAGTTTTTTTAATAATAAAATATTTAAAATGATTAAAATAAAATTTAAAATTTTATTTAAAATTGAAAATAATTTAGATATAAAAATAAATCATAAATATAATTTAGCTATCTATTTGGCTATTTGGTTTTGTTGTTATTTATTAAAAGAATAAAAATACAATACTGTTTAATTTAATTTCGATCTCCGTAATCTCTTCAATTTCGTCTGTGATTGGTGAAAGATCACAGATTCTGTCAAAGTAATTCGGCGTTTGGCATTTGTTTTGTTTGGCTCTGTGAAAGGGGAAAAAATTTCGATGTTAGGGATAAGGAAAAGGTCAAACATCCATAGCCAGCTTCTCTGAGTTCCGAATCTCATCGTTTTGTTTTGTTTTGTTTTTGGTTCAGATTGCAAGTAAGATGCGGTATTTGAAGCAGCCGAACTCTATTATCTGCAAAGGAGGAGGGATTTTGGTTTGGAAAGAATAAGTTAATTCCGGATTAAGGTATGGATTTTTTCTCTCTACGGAAGATAAAAGCAAGAAAACTTCCGTCGTTAGTGCATGCTCTTTTGATAAATTCCCTGAGCCTGGGGTTCAGGGAGATCTGAATCTGGAAATTGAGAACGGAGAGAACGAAGAAGCTTGCCATGGAATCATACGCTGTAAAAAGGTGCGATTGCGATATTAATAATAATAATGGGAGCTCCTCCCAATCTCAACCGCCTACGTGTATGCAGAAATTCAGACTCTATGAAACTCTATCGGTAAATTTTCTTTAATTTTTATATGTTTTTTTATATGTTTGTATTGCCGTTTCTTTGTTTGCTTTGATCTCATTGTGATCTCATTAATTTACGTTGTTAGCTGCTTGGTTTGGATGTAATTTTACTTGAATGGAACTATTAAATTAAGTGGAAACAGAATTTTGTTTTAACAGATTTCATTTTGGTGTTTTTGTGCAGAACTTTTATATGATTGGAAGGGACAAGAGTAGAACGTATTGGAGAGTGTTAAAGATAGACCGGCTTGATCCTTCCGAGTTAAATATTCGTGAGGATTCTACCACGTATTCGGAGAGTGAATGCTCCGAGTTGTTGAGGCGAATACATGAAGGAAATATTTCCACTGGTGGATTGAGATTTGTTACAATTTGTTATGGCATTGTTGGTATGGATGGTTGAATTCCATTATGATTTTAGGGGACTATTAATGTTATTTGAATGCTAATCTAATACATGAATTGTTCCATGTTTCAGGGTTTATTAAGTTTTTGGGGCCTTACTATATGCTTATTATCACGGAAAGAAGGCAGATTGGATCAATTCGCGGTCACAATGTATATGCGGTTTCAAAGAGTGAGATGATTCCTGTTCCAAATTCAACTGTTAACACGGACTTTGCGGACTCTAAGGATGAGAATAGGTCTTCTTCTTTTCTGTTTGCTAATATAATTGGTCCACTTCTAAGAAGTCATGAATGTTATGCAGAAAGATTTTATGTTCTGTTCTGTTCTGCACTATGATATGTAGAAAATTATTGGCATGCTATTTTACCCCCTTTTTATTTTTAAGTTAAGTGAATTTTCCATTACATATTATGCATATAGTTTTTAATTCGATATTAGTTGTTTTGTTTTTATTTAGATACAAGAAGCTCCTGTGCACGGTCGATCTGACAAAGGACTTCTTCTTCAGCTATTCATATCATGTTATGCGTAGTCTACAAAAGAACATGTGTAATTATGAACCGGGTCAGGTTCTTTATGAGACTATGTTTGTGTGGAATGAATTTCTAACTAGAGGGATCCGCAATCACCTCCAGAATACTTTATGGACAGTTGCATTGGTGTATGGCTTCTTTAAGCAGGTTAAGGATGGTGCCCATTTGAAGTTACTATTAGCTAATATTTTATTAAGTTTCTGTTGTGATGAATGGTTAGCTTTATAGTTTTCATTGATCTGTATGAATGTAGGCCACGCTTTCTGTAGCTGGAAGGGATGTTAAACTTACGCTCATTGCAAGGCGATCCCGCCACTATGCTGGTACCAGGTAAGAAAGTTCTCCTTTTTAAAAGGGAAAAAGCTTAGTTTCTTTTTGTAAAGCAATAGTGATACGTGAGATGAAACCCTACTTGGTTATTTTCTGTGAAATGGTTCTGGAAAGTTATGGATTTAAACTTCTTGTTTTCTTGTGCACTTGATTTTGTATGTAGGTATTTAAAACGAGGAGTAAATGAAAGAGGCAGAGTAGCTAATGATGTTGAGACAGAGCAGATTGTCTTCGAGGATGTCCCTGATGGGCTTCCTGCAGAAATAACTTCTGTTGTCCAGAACCGAGGATCAATTCCACTCTTTTGGTCACAAGAAACCTCGCGTTTGAATCTTAAACCAGATATCATATGTATGTGCTAGTAATTGCTGGAAGTACTTAGGTGCTGCTGCAGGCATTTTTCATTTGCTCAGAAAAAGAAAATCTAACCCTCTTTCTCTTTTTACAGTGTCAAAGAAGGACAAAAATTATGAAGCAACCAGACTTCATTTTGAAAATCTTGTCAAAAGATACGGAAACCCTATAATTATTTTGAATTTGATTAAGGTAATTTTTATTATATCACCTTGTCTCCCTTAATGATTTCTTCTTCTGTGTTTCTTACTTATCCCGGTCCTATTTTCGTTAATTATTTCATAAACTGGTATATTTCTTTAAGATAGTGCATGTGTAGAAAATCTAAAAATTAGTACAGAAGAGGGGGGGGGGGGTAGCATGGTACTTTGATGTAACTCTATGATACCATTGATTTAATGATAATGTTCTGTATCTTATTGCTTTTGTGTGATGAGAAGACACAAGAGAAGAAGCCTAGAGAGTCAATTCTTCGTCAAGAGTTTGCAACTGCAATCGATGTTATAAATAAAGACTTGTCAGAAGAGAATCGGTTGAGGTTCCTTCACTGGGATCTACACAAACATTCTCGATGGTAGGTCATAAACTTGTTATTTTATCCCCAAACTAATGCACTCTACCTTTCTTTCCCCTTCCATTTATTCCTCTTTGCTCTTTGGTGTTGATTCATTTTTATTTTTATAGTTTGATTCCTAACCGTCAGTCTTCCAATTTTTTTCTCTTCCAGCAAAGCCACAAATGTTTTGCTACTTTTGGGCAAAGTGGCCGCATATGCATTAACGCTAACTGGTTTCTTTTATTGTCGTGTGACTTCAACCTTGAGACCGGAGGAGTGCATGGCTTGGTCTTCCTTTGAGTACGTTTTTCACATCCAGTAACCTCCAGTTTTGTATATGAAAATTTTATAAATATGGATTTTTTTCCGAAACATAGTAATGAATGTAGTCTAGATACCCAACACAATATCATTCATCAGTAGGGATTTTGAATTTGCAACATGTTACTTTTGCATTAGGTTTACACTTGTCTTTATGAATTATGGATATCTATCTATCTATTGTTAATGTAATATGGTGGGAGTTCAATGATGCCATGTTATAAATATTAAAGATCTCTGTTTTGTATCTGCCACGAGTTGAAAATGGCATTTATGTTCTCAAACGCAGGAACTTTAATGAGATTGACATGTCACCCCTGAGATATCTCAACAATGTTACTGATGATGCTTACAAATTGGAGAGAAGTTGTTCTGGATATAGAAGTGTTACTAATGGAAATCATTCTCTGAAGCCTCCAACATTCCAAAGAGGTGTGCTTAGGACCAATTGTATAGACTGTCTGGATCGCACAAATGTTGCACAGTATGCATATGGATTGGCTGCTCTTGGACACCAGCTTCATGCTATAGGGATTAGAAATACCCCAAACATAGATCTGAATGATGCATTGGCGGATAATTTAATGGGTTTCTATGAGAGAATGGGTGACACACTTGCACACCAATACGGTGGTTCTGCAGCTCACAACAAGGTATTCCAATTTGTGATTGTAATATTTGTTCTTTGAGAAATAAATGACGAGGGAAATATTTGTTACTTAAGACGCAAATTCTGATTACATGCTTCAGCTTCTTGTAAATATTTAGATACAACTTATAATGCAATCTTCTCATCTAGTTCATTTTTCTTTTCTTTTTACCATGCAGATATTCTCTGAGAGAAGGGGTCAGTGGAGAGCCGTAACCCAGTCACAGGAGTTCTTTAGAACACTTCAACGATATTATAGCAATGCATATATGGATGCTGAGAAGCAAGATGCAATTAATGTGTAAGTTTCAGTATTATGTTTGTATTACTTCTGGGGTGAAAATTGATGTCCATTTCACTTTGACACCGAATGGTCTTAATTCTTAAAGCATGTTGTTCTACGATTTTGATGCATATAGATAGTTGGCCTTTTCTGGGGTAATACTTCCCTGATCCTACTGCAATGGAATAACAGGCTCATATCTTTTATTTGGAGTTCAGTATATTTGACATTTCTCTTGTAATTATCTTCAAATCAGTTTCTAAATGTGCTATTGTTATATGTTGAGCAATTCTTTTAATAATTATTTGTGCAGATTCCTTGGGTATTTCCAGCCCCAGGCTGGTAAACCTGCTCTTTGGGAGTTGGGTTCATATCAACATTATAGGGGAAGAAACGGGGAAACCTTTGTGGATGAAGATGGAAGGTAGATTTCTTAATAAAACCTTGAGCTTCATGCCGAAACCATAAAGTAGTGACTAGTAGTATCCCCCATCTTTATTTTTGGGAACCACGTCTCCGTGAATATGCTTCCTGCAATTTCTTGTTTTGAATGCTCAACTTTCTCATTAATTAGGAATTTCTGGTTATCGGGGCTTTTCTGAGTTCTGGCAGAAGCCACTATGAGTGACCCATTAGGACTTTTGAGAATGAAAAACAAACAGTTACGTAGTCGTAGTGGCATCTTGACACATGAGCTTATATTGTTAATTGTTATAATATTTATTTATTTCAATTATTTGCATTTCATTTTCTTCATTGTTTTGGTTTGACTTTCTATTTACTTATCCTATTATGTATATCACTTCACTTTCTAATACTTCATATTCAGGTCATTTTTCAAAAGATCATTTTCTGATGGAAACATTCTTCGTCAAACTGGGTCACCTCTGCCAACCACAAAAGATAAGCAGGAGAAATTTACCAATTCAACTTTACCTGACCGATCACAAGGAAGCAATGTCCTTTCAGAATCATCACCTGAGATATCAACTTGTGGAAGTGATGTGTCATATTCAAGGTCACTTGCTTTCCTTTCCCATTGTTCAATGCCGTTTACTTGTAATTGGTTGTCTCTTTATATTTCTTGTTCGATTAGCTCAACAGAGCATATAGATTAAAGATTCAATGATCAATACAAATGAAACCGCAGAACCCGACCCATCTCCCAGCAGTTTATGGGAATAGAAGGTTGTAGCTATTAGAAACCAATGACATTTCAAAGCTTCGAACTGCAAGTTTCAAAGTTTCCTGTAATTAATGGATCACCTGTAGCATGTTGCATGTATGGTTGTCCCTTTCAATTTCCTGTTTGATACTAATATTTCCAATTCTTTGTACAGGTGTACACCCTCTATGCCTCGAAGACAGTTGTTTGGAGACGTGCAAAGAGATCGCTATCTTGAAACTGGTCAAATTTTCTTTTCGGGACATGGGGATGGAGTTAATTGCTCTAACTTTGTTGACTTAGACTGGCTTTCTTCTTCTGGAAATTCATTCGAAGACGAACCATATGAGAGGTACATTTTCCTATTCTGTATTTCATGAATGCTCCAAAGCTCAATTTTTAAGACTACGGACCTACGGTGGCATTTGTTCAGATTAAAATAGGCATAAAATTTTGCTACATGGTATTTTCTGTTTGTACGCTTGTTTGTCATGCTTATTACCTGTACTGCTGGTTAAAGAAAAGAGAGGAGATTAACCTGAAAATTCAAATGATTTAATTATTCAGAACCAAACCTGTTGTTCCCCGACCCTACAGCATAGTTTCCATTCAAGATAGGGCTTAGTAAGAGTTTCATGACGCTGCCAAAAATGGAATCTTGACATGCTAGTGTAATATTCCCCAACACTGGTGCATGCATACAAAAAGGGCACTGCTCTTTCATAACTTGTTCCATGAGGTTTCTGCATTTTTAGAGTAATGAGATAATTTCTCAACTTGTAATCATGATTAAGACATCGGGATTAGTTTCGTATAACCTATGAGTGGAAACTACATTTCAGACATCTGTAAATATCTGCAGGTCATCACTACTTCAAATCTCTCCAGGGCTTTCATTAGAGAATGTTGTCATTGGAATATTGGGAGAATCAACCCCATCTACCAGTGGATACGGATCGAGTATGAAGGTTGGTACTTGTATTTCCTGTGGAAGGCACTTGAATCTTACTTTTATAGTTATATTATATAGATTTTGTATGAATCAAGGTTTTCTGATAAACTCAATTTGACTATCATAATTTTGCATCTCATAATGTGGAGACATTCTTCTCTTTTGCCATAACCATACATCTCAACAAAAATTTCTGTGAGACTAACTTGGCCCTTTTTTCCATGTACCTTTTATGCAATGTATTATAAAAACTGCAACTAAAGGTTTCTCGAGCACGAAATGATGGCTAACCCAAGTTCTATACATTTTTGTAGGGAATGCAGCAGAAAGGAACCGAGGAATTTCCCGATGGTTTTGTGCAGTGGGTAAACTACGGACATGTACTTTCCCGTTGAAGTTGTGCTGGGTTTCCTCAAATCGATGACATCCGCATCCACGGCGAGCCAGGTTGCCTTAGTGATGGAGGCCATTGGTTTGAAAGGAGAAGTGGTAATGACACTCTTATGTAAGATAAAGGTAACTTCACCCGCAATCCAATCCATTCCGCCGTGTACGACTAGTTCATCGGTCATCCCTTGAAAAAGACCCCTCAAACCAGAAACTATTACTCCTACAAGAAAGAAGAGTAAATAGTAGTCAGTTCAACATAGAGATTCTTTTGGGATGCTCATCATCCATCTCTCTTCGATTCCTGAATACGGCTTTCAGTTCCGGTCAATCGGGTTTGTAAATATTTTTTTCTTCTTTTTCGGGTCTGATTCTTTAATTCGTTTTTCCAGTTCATCCATGGCCAGACGATAAATGAAAATAAAACCAACCATGCATTTCGGGGGGATGGGGGGAAGAATCAGTTCAGTTTATAGGACTGATGTTGTCTTTATTGGCAAGCTGCTAACTTCTACATTTTTTTACAACTAAAAAAAATCACATATTACTATATAATTATATTAGTATATTAAAAAATATAATAAAAATAGGCATGGAAATGAAGGTAGTAAGTAAAGTCCTAAAGGACCACGTAAAGTATAAATACTGATACAGTTCAAGGGAAACACTGTAAGCTATGTCGTAGCACGTGTTTTGGGTTTAGGTTCTCACTATTCTTCTCATTTAGATAATATAGTGGCTGAAATATACGTTTTTTTTGCTACTTTTAAAATTAATATTTTTATACATCCACGTGGAGGAATCTCAATAGATCAATGCTCAGTCAAAACAGAACTTGCCAATACTGTTTTTATTGGAATAGAAGTGGGAAAGGGGGGGGGGGAGGGGAGAATTTGGTCAATAGCTATCATTTTTAAAATTGGAATTTAAATTTTATTATGTGTTGACCTTATTAAGATAGATTATGATTATTGTGCTTTGAAATTAAAAGAAGAAACTATTTAATCAAAGAAATTACTTTAAATAATAAGTTATTTGATATTATGATATTATTTAAATAATTTTTAGATTTGAGAGTTTGTGTATATAGAATTTCTTATTAAAAAATTATTCATCTATATCATTATGTGTGATGTAAAAAATTTAAATTAATTAAGATAAAATCTTGAAAATTTCGAGAAAAAAACAACTAAATACCCTCCATTGAAAGAACCCTTTTCTTTTGCTATTGCCTCCACGTCACATCTTCATCTTAAATTTACCTTTGGACCATTGAAAGTGTTGTAAAAAGACTCTGCTACATCCCCCCCCCCCCCCCTGTCAGTCACTTCTAATCTAGCTTGTGATTTTTGATAGGTGAGTATTCATTTATAGAAGATGAAGGTTGAGTTCCTTCTCCCTTTTCTAGATCACCAAATCACATGAAAATTTGGTGGAAAAAAAAACTTTTTATTTGAATGGAATAAGTCACATCACAAAGAGAACAATGGAATCAAGATCAAATATTTAAAAGATAATTTTAAATTTTTTAAAAATATTTAGAAATTAATAAATATTTAATCTTAAATTTAAAAATAAAATTTAATACAATAAATATTTAAAATAATAGAAACTAAAATTATTATTTGAAAAAAAATTGGACAAAGTCCCCTTTACTTCCTTGTAATTGGATTGAATATTTCAATGTTAAAGGAAATGGAATAAAATTTTAAATTCAAAATTTAATTTTATCTTAAACCATAATCATGCGCTTTAAAAATAGATCTTACCTATAATTTCTTAAATTTTAACCGTGAATCCTAATCTTAAACCCTAAATTTTAAACCTTAAACTCTAAACCCACTATTTAAATATAGAGCACCAAAAAATACACAATAAAAGAACAGACGGTTTGTATAGCAAGAATTCTATTATTATTAAAATTAGAATTTATATATACATACTAATAACAAAATTACATTTTTGACCTCTAAAACTTAAAATTTTCGAACATGAGCCTTTCCCCTTACATGTGCTTGTTGCCAACAAAGTAATGATGAAGAGGAAGATGATCCTGTCGAGATAAGAGGTCCCAATCGGTCTGACCAACTCACTGAGTTGAACCCCACCGAGTCCATGCAAGTTAGAACCTCAGATCATTTGGTTCCAACACATGCACGTGTTGTTTTCAATTTTGGGTAGTCTTGTAACCCATTCCATTTCGATTCTATCCAAAAACAACACGGATGTGTAAGAGAAGAAAAGGATTAATTGCAACAAACATCCTCAAGTTACGGGAAAAGTGTAAATTAGTCCTTTTCAGAACGTTTCAAATGAATACTTAAATTAAAATATCATTTCAGTAAGGTATTTCAATTAGACTAGCTACCGCTTTTGACACTAAATGTCCATTTTTTTGATTCAGCTATAGTGATTAATTAAGATATCATTTCAGTAAGGTATTTCAATCAAACTAGCTATCGGTTTCGGCACTAAATGTTCATTTTTTGATTTAGCTATAATGATTACAGTAGTATCTGTTTTGGAGTATACTCTCAACTATGTCTATTAATCGGACTCGATCACTATGGTATCATTACTGGTGCTTGAACCCGTGACCTTTAGAAACAACAATCGTTTCTTTAACCGATGAGATTAGATAATTCGTGCTAATACTTAACAACTTTCGACCTAATTGTTGGGTCCTTCTTGTTTTGTAGCTTGAATTTGTTAGCCTAAATATCTCAAACAAAGTACACAACAAAACACTAAAGTCATTTTAGGTGATCGGATTTCGTTGAATATACAAGGTATTTAGAGTTTTTTTTTTAAATGTTTAAAATTTATTTTAAAATCTATGCCAAAATTTAAAGAATAATATTTAATTTTTATTATACGAACGCTTAAAATTTAAAATTTATCCGAATTTAACAAGTAATCATAATAATAAATAAAATAATCAAAACAATTTTTAGATTAATATAAATATTATAACATATTATATACTTCTTGTATTACACATTTAAGTTAGGATGATTTGGACTTAAGCTTTACGCAATGTATATACGAAGATTATGAATGCATTAATAAACAAATTTAGATGGTACATAAATTAATAAATTAATTAAAATAAATTTAAATTTATTTATGTTAAAAAAATAAAATAATTTTAATAATAATAAATTAAAATTAATTTACTAATAATACATTCTTACTAATGTTTACCACTGTCCAATTAATTTTATTTAAAACAAACTTGCACTTATCGAAATGCAAGTCCATTTAAATTTTAAAATATTCGATACCAAAATATCATAAAATTTCATTGATTTAATTTCTTATAAAATTCGTATTTAGCTAAATCCTAAAATTAGCTCAAATCTTTTTCACCCTTGAGCAAAAAAATTATATATGATATACTGACAGTAAGAGTGAATATTCGATTGAGTCGAGTAAAAAAAATGAGTTATTTGAGTTGACGAATCATATTTTACAACTTAAATTTTATTTGAAATTTTTTCGGTTCAAGTCGAGTTTTCGAGTTCCTATAAATATTTAATTATAATTATTTGTCATGTTATAGTAACGACTTTCTCTAATCATATAAGATATGTATATATATTTTTTCTTATATAGTAATATTTCTTTATATTTTTATATGTCAATGCATATATATCATAAAAAGTTGATAGCTCATCTTAAACTTAAAAATAAATCATTTAATTACTAAAAATTTTGAGTTATTTGAATTTTCATTTTACAACTCGAATTTTATTTAAATTTTTTTGAGTGGAGTCGAGTCTATAAAATTTTGAGTCAAATCAAAATGAATCGGATATTTTCAACTCAACTCGAATCGAGTTATTCGATATTTTCGAGTCGAGTTGAGTTTTGCTCCCCCCTAAGTGACTGTTTATAAACGTACGAATACATATCACGTACATATATAAATTAGCTTAAATGTTTTTGGCATAAAGATAATTCTAACCTTTAACGTTTATAATTTTTATCATTTTGGCCTTTATTCTTTTTTTAGATAAATTTAGCCCTTAACCTATATCTTTTTGACAAATAACTTATTTTTTAACTACCATAATAATTGGACTGTTAAAAATTTAACGATGATGACATATCATATACATATGATAATATATTTTAAATGACATGGCATCTAACCTATCAAATACATATATACATATGAAATATAATTTTATTCCAATATAAAATATAAAATAATTAAAATTTAAATAAAATAACCTAATTACGATAGAATCAAGGTCTTATCTTAAAAAATATGAAAAAAGTTTGAAATTAATTAATTTTTTAAAGATAAGATTTTGATTTTATCGTAATTAAGGTTGAGAATATTTAGTATCATTTTATTTTAGAATTAATTATTTTTTAATATTTTATTTAAATTTTAATTATTTTATATTTTATATTAGAATAAAATTATATTTCATATATATATATTTGATAGGTTAGATGTCATGTTATTTAAAATATATTATCATATGCATATGTGATATGACATGTCATCATTTTCAGATTTTTAACGGTTCAATTACATATAGTAGTTAAAAAATAAGTTATTTGTCAAAAAAATATAGGTTAAAGTCTAAATTTATCCAAAAAAAGAATAAGGACCAAAACGATAAAAATTATAAACATTAAGGTGCAAAATGTTTTTTTTTAAAAAATAATTTAAAAAATTTTTTTTTTTAAAAAAATTCGAAGCCTTTCTTAAATCTTTAACCTGAGTTTGACTCTGTACATATTTACCATACAAAAAGACAGCTTCATAAATAAATAAATAAAAAAAAAAAGACAGCTTCCTCTTCTATAAATTACGTCCAAAATCTCCAGCTTCTTCCATTCCATTCTCCCTCTCGTTATTTCAGTTCAGGTGTTCCTCTGTTTCTTTTCATCTTCCATTTTTGATATGTTCTGTCCAAAATTTTCACATAATTTCCAGTAAAAAATGCTGAAACAAAGCTCTGTTTTTCCTTCAAAAGATGGGTTGTTATTGTTAACTTACTCGCAACTGTATCACTCCCCCATTTCTCTGATTATACTGACTCTGTTTTGGCCCTGTTTTTTCTTTTCCCAGTTGAAAAAAATGGCCGAGCATGATATTAGTCAAGTCCACAGCCTCCGTGAGCGTTTGGAAGAGACCCTTATTGCCTATAGAAACGAGGTTTTGGCCTTGTTCTCAAGGTAGTTTTAAACCTGATCATTGAAAGATTGTTTTTTTCTTCTTTTCAAATGCTTAAATTTGTTGTTTTGGTTGTAGGATTGAAGGTAAGGGAAAAGGAATTCTGCAGCGCCATGAAATTATTGTTGAGTATGAAGCTATCCCTGAGGAGAATCGGAAGAAGCTCGCCGTCTCCGAGGATTCATTTTTTGAAATATTGATGGCCAGCCAGGTAAACAAACCATTTCGGCATTTCCCACCATTTTTTCCTGGTTACAAGGTGTTTAAGTTGGTCATTTTTATGTTGCAGGAAGCGGTCGTGTTGCCGCCGTGGGTTGCGCTTGCTGTTCGACCCAGGCCGGGTGTTTGGGAATATGTTAGAGTGAATGTTCATGCTCTTGTTGTTGAAGAACTCTCTGTTGCTGAGTATCTTCACTTCAAGGAAGAGCTTGTTGATGGAAGGTAACTTGAAAATCTTCATATTTTTTTGTGTTTGGGTTGGTTTCTAATTGTGTTTCGTTTGATTTGCTTGCAGTGCTAATGGCAACTTTGTTTTGGAATTGGATTTTGAGCCCTTTAATGCTTCTTTCCCTCGCCCGAATCTTTCGAAGTCGATCGGTAACGGTGTCGAGTTCCTCAATCGTTACCTTTCGGCTAAATTGTTCCATGACAAGGAGAGCATGCACCCCTTGTTTGAATTCCTCAGAGTCCACTGTCACAAAGGCAAGGTATGCAGCATACAAAAATATCAGTTGCCTGTTTTTCGTAATTCGAAGAATTTCGAGTCCTTGAGGTTTTAGATTGTGTTTTTGCAGAACATGATGTTGAATGACACGATTCAAAACCTGAATTCTCTTCAATATGTATTGAGAAAGGCTGAGGAGTATCTTGTTACACTGTCTGCTGAGACACCCTATGTCGAATTTGAACAAAACTTCCAGGAAATTGGTTTGGAGAGAGGTTGGGGTGACAACGCCGAACATGTGCTCGAGATGGTCCGACTCCTTTTGGATCTTCTCGAGGCACCCGATCCTTGCACGCTCGAGAAGTTCCTAGGGAGAGTCCCCATGGTGTTCAATGTTGTGATCCTTACTCCCCATGGATACTTTGCTCAAGACAACGTCTTGGGGTACCCCGATACCGGCGGTCAGGTTAGCCTTCCGAGCCTTGTTTGTACACAGAAAATTATTTGGATGTGCATAATTTGTGTAAACATAATACCTTCTACATTTTGTTATAGGTTGTGTACATCTTGGATCAAGTCCGGGCTCTGGAGAACGAGATGCTCCTCCGTATCAAGCGACAAGGACTCAACATTACCCCTCGGATCCTAATTGTAAGAGTTGTTGATTAGTAGTTTTTTATGAACTTTTGTTTTGGATTTCTTTCCAATATCTGATTTACTGCTGTTGATCAGATTACCAGACTTCTCCCCTATGCCGTAGCAACAACTTGCGATCAACGAATTGAGAAAGTACACGGAACCGAGCACTCCGACATCCTACGAGTACCCTTCAGAACGGAGAAGGGAATTGTACGTAGATGGATCTCAAGATTCGAAGTCTGGCCTTACCTGGAAACTTACACTGAGGTGAACCATATGAACCATTGATTTTAGATGTTAATATGTTAGTTGAACTTACAAGTAAATCTCTTTGTTTCTAGGATGTTGCTCATGAAATTTCCAAAGAGTTGCAAGGCAAGCCTGATCTCATTGTCGGAAACTATAGCGACGGCAATATCGTAGCATCGTTGTTGGCTCATAAGTTGGGAGTCACACAGGTTTGTTGGAGACCAATTCACAGTTTTTTCGTCGGTCGGATTTCAGTATAGTGACATCTTTTTCATCCTTCTGCAGTGTACCATTGCCCATGCTTTGGAGAAGACGAAGTATCCGGATTCCGACATTTACTGGAAGAAACTCGATGATAAATACCATTTCTCGTGCCAATTCACAGCTGATCTTATTGCCATGAACCATTCAGATTTCATCATCACTAGTACTTTCCAAGAAATTGCAGGAAGGTATATATATATACATATATATGTGTATATGCATTTTTATAGGTTTTTGGTACATAATATTCTTGTGATTTCAGCAAGGACACTGTTGGTCAATATGAGAGTCACACTGCATTCACTCTTCCTGGTTTGTACCGTGTCGTACACGGCATCGATGTGTTCAATCCTAAATTCAACATCGTGTCTCCCGGTGCTGACATGAGCATATACTTCCCTTACACTGAAGAGAAGCAGAGGTTGATGCATTTCCATCCCGAGATCGAACATCTCCTGTACAGTAACGTCGAGAACGAAGAACACTTGTAAGTACAACATTCCGAAAATGTTTTCACTTGCATGATTTAGTAATCCTGATTTCAACTAACAATCTGTTTGTGTGTTTGTCATTGTACAGATGTGTGCTAAATGATCACAGCAAGCCTATCCTATTTACAATGGCACGGCTCGACCGCGTTAAGAATTTAACAGGACTCGCCGAATGGTACGGCAAGAGCGCAAAGTTGCGTGAGTTGGTTAACCTCGTGATCGTAGGCGGCGATAGGAGAAAGGAATCAAAGGATTTGGAAGAGAAAGCTGAAATGAAGAAGATGTTTGAGTTGATAGAAACATACAAATTGAATGGCCAATTCAGACGGATTTCGTCCCAAATGAACAGAGTCAGGAACGGCGAGCTTTACCGCTACATTTGCGACACGAAGGGTGCCTTCGTACAACCTGCATTGTACGAAGCCTTCGGATTAACAGTCATCGAAGCAATGACTTGTGGTCTGCCCACATTTGCTACCTGCCATGGCGGACCGGCTGAGATCATCTTGCACGGTAAATCAGGGTTCAACATCGATCCTTATCACGGCGATCAAGCTGCCGAGATCCTCGTCGACTTCTTCGACAAATGTAGAAAAGATCCATCCTACTGGGACAAGATCTCCCAGGGTGGCTTGAAACGTATCCAGGAGAAGTAAACTCACAAGTCACAACACTCTATTACATTAACTGTATGTTTTTGTAGTAAACGATGTTTATTTGTTTGCATTGTCGGAATCAGATACACATGGCAGATTTACTCGGAGAGGCTATTGACCCTGACCGGGGTATACAGCTTCTGGAAGCATGTTTCGAACGTCGACCGCCGCAAGAACCGCCGTTACCTCGAGATGTTTTATGCTCTGATGTACCGGAAGCTGGTATTTTTCGACCCCATCTCCTTTCTTTCATTAATGTCACAGGTGAAAAATGCAAAGTAGTAACTACTAAGTACATTGTCACTGTGTTTGTAATTTGTTTCAGGCTGAATCAGTTCCTATGGCACTTGAGGAGTGAATAGAATTCGAATGGAACAAGAATAGAATTCGTCCGATCCTTTTCTATGCTCGTTTATATAAACGAGCATAAAAAAGATCGGACCGGCGGATTGTTGTCGGAGTTCTTGAGAATAATCTTTGATGTTATTGTAGTTTCTGTTCGGACAAGAGCAAGCCTCTTTTGTATTTTCCGTTTCGTTTTCTTGTAATATGGGCACTGTCCATGAGTTCCAGCAAGAAAGAATAATTTATAAATTTTAATTTTATTTTTAAAATATATCTTTTTCTCTAAATCAATTATTAAATTTTTAAATGTTTTAATTTTGTTATTAAATTATTATCCTTACATTAAATTGATTAATTTTTAAATATTTTAATTCTATTATCAAATTATCATTCATGTCAAATCACGATATTACGAACACATTAATTTTACTTATCAATTAATAATTTTTATAATTTTGTTATTATGGGTATATGATTGATGTACACTCATAATTTAAAGATAAATTAAAACATTAAAAAATTTATAAATTAATTTATAATTAATCGTAATTTAAAGATAAAATTAAAATATTTTAAAATTTAAAGCTCGATTTAAAATAAAATTCATAATTAAAAAAAACATTAATGCACTTAAAATATTGGTAATTAGATTAAAATAAAAGTCATAAATTGAGAACGATTGATCCAAATAATTCGACTAATTGCTTAAAAAAATAAAATAATTCGTCTAGGGGAATCCAATGTGCTTTAAACTAAGGGTAAATTACACAGATAGTCATTATATTATGGGATTGGTATCGAAATGATCATTATACTTTAAAACGCGTCAAATACACCAATCAACTATTAAATTTGTATCAATAAAATTAAATTATAAAAATGTATGAATAACATGGAGTAAATGTGTAATTATTTCAATTTATTTTTAATCATCACGTCATCAGTCCATTAATTTTTAACGATAAGTGGCTATATTGATATCATTTTAATAGTTAACTGATGTATTTGATGTATTTTAAAGTATTATGTTCATTTTGATATCAACCCTATAATATAGTGATTATTTCTGCAATTTACCCTTAAACTAAGTTCTGAGAAGTCCATTTTTAAAGGTTTAAAATAAAAACAGATACAATAAGACAATGGTTAACAGTGAGTAATATTAGGGTAAATTTCAATGGAAGTCCCTTTTGTTTGGATTGTATTTTATTTTAGTTATTTATTTTTAAAAAAATTATATTTGTCACTTATATTTTTTACCTGTTTTATTTTAGTCAATGTATTATTAATACCCATTAGTAGATAAAAAATAAATTTTTAATTTGACCTGTAAACTTTATACAAATATTCATTTAACTCCTAATCAAATTTAAAGAGGAGCAGATTCCTGGTTTTAAATAGTTTTGTGCCTTTATTATGGCTGAAATGGGAAGAAAACAACTTCAAGATTGAAGTAAATCAACTTTGTTTAAACTTAGGGTCAAATTATAAATTAGTCCTTTTGACTAACATTTTACATAATAAAATAAATGGGTATTAACGGTACAAATGACTAAAATAAAACAGATAAAAAATATAAATAATAAGAATATATTTTTTTAAAAATAGGTTACTAAAATAAAACACGATCTAAAAAAAAAACTTTCAATGAAGTTTACCCTTAATATTTAGGGATAAGTACAGGTTAGGTAGGGTCGAATTTTTGGTCCACCGGCACTTGATCCGAACATTATTATCTTTCACCCGTCACTCGATTGGATACGCATTTAGGGTGAAAATTCGATCCGAGTTTTAAGTTTCAAAACCGACCCGACTCAAGCTATTAAAAAAATATATAATAAATTTTAGAGATTTAATTATAAAAAATTAAAATTTTAATGACCTAATTGTATAAAATATATGAGGAATGATCATTATTATAAATATCCATAAAAATATAAAAAAAATTTCACTTTTAATCCTAGATCGGGTCGATCCTTTTCTAACATGAACCTGACCTGATTCAAACCCAAATTTTCTAAAAAAAATCCGACCTGATTTGATCTGATCAGATCAAAAATCATTGAGTTCGGATTTCATGTCCATCCCTGTTAGTATTATTAATAAAACCTAGATAATGCTAATCACATATATCATCATAATGTTGCATTGATGATCAATTAATTACCTTAATCACATGCATATGATTTCTTCTTCTTCTTCTTAACATGTTTTTTTTAAACAAAGTTTTGTTTGTTTCCCAGGAAACAACCAAATCTCCTAAATCATCCAGAAAAAATCTTATCCGCCATTACTATCAGGTGTTGTTCATGTTAATTTTGAATCATTTGTTATTACATTGATTTAATAGAGGAAGATCGATTCTCAGGATCTCAGAATTTGTTAGTTTTGCCAGAAAAAAACAAGATATTGTCTGATCAACATGTTTTGTCAGTAATTTTCCATGCATGAATCTTATCATTTTATAAATAACTTTATGAAAAAATATTTCACACATTATCAATAAAGTTAAAATTTAAACAAATAAAATTAAATAAATATTATATGATATTTAAAATTTTAGATTTAATGTAAAATATTATCCGAACAATATCTACTATTATCACCCAATGGGTTAGGGGTGTTCATTGTCGGATATCTGATAGGATCGAATCCGATTTTTTTGGATATCTGGGTTTTCGGATCGACGATATAGTGATCTGTATCCGATCTAGAAAAAAGCGAAAATCTGCATATTCGGATATCGGATAGTCGGACATCCGATTATCCAAAAATATAATTTGATTAAACTAATTTTTCGAATTTGAATGTTATACTTATGAAAAAAATTAAAATTTCGAATATAATAAACAACAAAGTGTTAAATATAACAAGATTCACATTTATAAAAGTTTCAATTTTTAAAAAATTTTGAATATAAAAAGCACTAAAATTTTGAATATAATAAAATTAATATTAAGAAAAATTTAAATTTTTGGGTTTTTAGGTTTTCGAATAATCCAAAATTTAAAATATTGTGATTCGTATCCGATCCGAAAAACTTAAAATTGGATCGGATATGCGGTCCAGAAATAAAACTGGATCAGATATCCTAATTTGTGGATCGAATTAATAGATTATCGAATTGGATTGACCGGATCGGATATTTTTTAACACGGCTAATCACATTTCTAAAGGAATTTACAATTTCACCCCCTCTAAACTCCCTTTATAAACGAACCTTCTTCCCATTTTCTTACCTCACAAAAACATTCTTCCTCTCTAAAATCCTTATACCTCCCCATGGCAAAAGGCATCAACAAGCTAACAAAGCTCAAGTCAGTTCTAAAGAAACTAAACTCATTCAGCCACAAGCAAAGCGACCCGCCGTCGAGTTCCGTAGTGGCCGCTTCCGACGTCTACGAATCATCTTTATCATCATCATCATCATCGGACGTCAATCTCCAGCCAGTCTACGTAGGAAAATCCAAGAGACGGTACCTCATTAGCTCCGACGTCGTCGAGAGCCCTCTATTCCGCGAGCTCGCGGAACGGTCGGGCGAAAACGACAACGTCACATTCAACGTGTCGTGCGAGGTTGTGTTGTTCGATCACTTGTTGTGGATGCTCGAAAATGGTGATCCTCAACCCGAGTCCTTGGCGGAGCTCGTCGAGTTTTACGCTTGTTGAAGCCATGCTCCGGCGATCGAAGGAGGGATGTCATGGATCCAATGGGGTCGTTCTCATGGTACACAAACTTGTACATTATGTAATGATAATAATGCATGTGATTAGGTGGTGTAGATTAAGAAACGAGGCATATTAATGATTGTAGAGATTAAGATCAGAGAGTATGGTCGATATCAACGGTGAGGATTTAACCGAGTTCACACCGGCTAAACTATAAGCCTGGTCGGAGTTTCATCGGCGTATCATTGTTGTTCATTTTCAATTTTTTTTCTTGTATAATAACATAAGAGATTAATGTTTCATTTTCGCTACAATAATTCAAAAAACGTGTCGTTTTTTATGTTATATTTATGTTTTATTACACAATAATCCCTTTCATTTGTTTTTAGTTTTTTTTTCTCATTTTATTTGTCAAAATCTTAAAAAATGTTCATATATTATTTATTTTAAAAAAATTATACAACTTTTTATAAAATTTGGAACATAAAACTTAAATCCCAGCACCTTCGACTTTAAATTTTACATCCTATACTCTTGTACCGTAACCTAAAACCTTAAATTCTAAAATTGAAGAACACATGTAAAATTTAAACAAATCTGTATATCAAAATATTTTTCTATTAATAATATAATTTTTCTATGCATGAGCACACATAAGTAAAATCTCAAGGTGAACATAAAATAAGTTAATTTATTTTATAGATTTGATTTATCACGTTATTTATTGTCTTTATCCATTAAAAACAGTTAATTATTTACTTTTTTTACGTCACTAATTTATTCATAATCAATGAGAAATTATATTATAAGTCATTTCGACCACATCATCCATGGGACCTACCAATTAAATGTATCCATTTAATTATTTTTGTCAATCATCTTTTTAATTACCAAGTAAATCTTCATTTAGTGAAGTATGTTTAAAATTTAATTTATAATAAATATTAATGAAGATTTACTTGAAAAAAAAGATGAAGTAGACAAATTAATTAAATAGATGCATTTGATTGAGTGGTCTCATAGATGACGTCACGTGAATGACTTGTGATATAATTTCTCCATAATTAACTTTTATGTAATCACTAACTCTCTATTTACGTAAAAAAATAATATTTTTAGTAGACATAAACATTAATAACGTGATAATCTGACATCATATATATATTTTTTTACAAAATAAATATTTGACGAAGAAAAATTAAATTTCAAGGTGGACATTCCGTTCTAAGCTCAATCTCTCGTTAGTGGCAAAGAATAGGGATGGACAATACGGATACCCAGTAAATTTAAATATAATTAGTTTCGGTCTCGGTAATTATCGATTCCTGAAAATTGTAATCAGTTTCGGTTTCGGTCACATCGAGTCCTAAATTTTAAGAACCGATCTCGTTATTAGTGGGAACCGATTTCAATACCGGGTACCCAATCAATTAGTTTATTCTTAAAGAAATTGAGTAATTGAAGGGAAAAAAATTTAACTACCAATAATAATATTAAATAATTGTAATTATTTATCATGTTATAGTATGATTTGATTCTAATTTAAACAACTTTCTTTGATCATATAAGATATGTATATATATATTTTTCCATATGTAACGATATTTCTTTATATTTTTATATATCAATGTATATATCATAAAAATTTGAGAGACTCGTCTCAAACTTAAAAATAAATCTTTTAATTTCTAAAAATTTTGAGTTATTCGAATTTTCTTTTTACAACTCAAACTTTATTTAAAATTTTTTTGAGTCGAATCGAGTCTATAAAATTTCGAATTAAGTCAAAACGAATCGAGTATCTTCTTTCCTCTCAAGATGGTCCCACGTGATAGGTGGTCGTGTAAATCGGATATGAAGTCATGGTAGGTCCATGTTAGACAAGGAATTTTTGTCCCCATTGATGCTTAATTATTGCTCTACATTTAAACATGGGACGGATAGTTTCGCCCCCACAACCCATAAACGCACATGGCATCTCACTTGATATTTTACTTACAATTCAATCAACAAAAATAATATTACTCGAATTCAAAATCGAATATCAGATATAAATATGAGTCTAACATAAAAATATAACATTTAATATCATGCATGATTTCATATAACATAAGTCGGAGACGTAAAATGATATTATATATTCTTCGAATCGTATTTATATGAAATCAAGAAGTTTGTATGCATGATTAACTAGACATGGGCATTGGCAACCCTAGGCAGCTTGTTCATGAATCTGGTATGTTGGGACTCGAAAGAGATCGGAATACCCATGTTGCCTGACGTAGGAGAAGGAGAAAGACAAGAAACAATACCCTACAAAGAGATGCACATGCAGGCCATCAACATCGTAAACCAAATCAAATCGTAATATAATATAATATAATACAGATATTATTTGTTTATATTTTTTTATTTTTTGATAACCGATATATTATAGATAAAACTGTTTGAATCTAAATCTTTTAAGATGAATATCGTTTTCTTATACGGGATTAAAAACCGACCTCGAAAAGGACAAATCATTGAAGAAAACAAAAGCTTCCAACCGATATGTATGGATATGAGTCTCTTGGTGCATGTTCTGCAGTCAAATTAAAGCTTATAAATTGTAGCTAGAAGCCATGTGATGAACTACACTTATCCATGGTTTACATGATGAAACAACTTGTGATAATGTTGAAACTGATGTATGAACGGATAAGGTTCAAAGACTTAAAAGTCTAGTATAATTTATTAAAATAAAGTTTTTATATTAAAAAATAAAAAATAAATTTTAGAATTAAAACTTAGAATTAAATTCTTTAGTGTTAAAATATAAGAAGAGACAGTAAAAAAGGCAACAAAAAGAGACAAATGGTTTTTTTCCAAATAAATAATTATTGATTTGTTGTTTGTCATAGGCGAACAAAAATCTCGTACCCCTAAAATTGTGATAATTTTTTTTTCATGCTCGCACCTTAAAAAAATCTTTTAAAATTAAATTCTAAACCTTAATCATAATTTTTATACTCTAAACCTTAAATCCAATACTTTACCTCTACTTCTCTAAACCTAACCCTAACCATTAATCTTAAACCGTAAACTATAAATCTACTATTTTAAAGTGGGGACACAAAGAAGATATAATCAAAGGATAGACAATTTACGCCCGTTGTAAACTGGCTTTTGAATATAACATAACTTAATATCTATAAAATGCAACATCTCTGAGTCATCTATTTTTTTAGATTTAAAACTCGTTCTTATTATATTTGTTTAAACTTCGAAAAGCATCATGTATATAACTATGGTTCACTTCCTTGGTACGGGTGTTAAGTGGTGTTATCAGCGACGAAACTACATAGAGTGGGGAGGGACCATCGTCCCTAACCCCGAAGATTTTTTTTTACTTTTACTCTCTTATTTAAATTTTTAAAAAATTATTTTTTATAAATTTTCCCTTACTTTTAAACATTTTGTTTTGTCCCTTATTAGGTGTCATCTTCTTGTTCAAAACAAAAGTGTAGTTATCTGCAGGGGGCGGAACCACCCTTTCATAAGGGTGGTCAAATGACACCCCAAAATATTTTGGTTCACCTTTTATTATATGATTTATATATATTATTTAAAAAAAATAAATAACATTAATTTATAAATAATTAACACCCTTTAAATATAAATCTAAAAAATAATACCCTTTAAATGATTTTTTAGCTCCGCCCCTGGTTATCCGATAATATTAAATTTGTTTGGATGTTGTAATAAAATTGAAGCTTCTACCTACAATATTATTTTCAAGGTTGTGGGACATGGAATAAATATGTTTGGGTTCCTAACGTTTGTGCATTCAATATTCCAGCATGAGTCTAGGGCGGTCCATAAACATTGTCTTTTATCACCCCCAACCAACAGAAGTTGTAGGCACAACAATCCAAAGGTTGGAAACCATGTACACGACATAACATGTGACATGTGCCGGTCCAAGTCTGAAATCCCACGGTTCCTCACGCAGCCAAAACTATGGGTTCTTCGACTCATCCGATCTCAGACAAACAAACAAAAACATAAATGAAAGAAAAATAGTGTTATATTTATTAAGGTATATTTTCGGTTGTTATTGTGATAAACGTTCGTTTATTAGTAACAATAATTATAGATAATTTATTTTTAATTTTTAATGCCTGTTTAATAATTAATTTTGAATCGGTTTAATTTTTAATATTTTATTTTGAGTTAAAATAGTTTTTTAATGAAAATTATCAGTTAAATGACGATAAATAACTTAAAATAACATAATAAACTTAAATGACAGTACACACTACGATAATAGTATCATAGAGACAAATATATTAATTTTATTTAATAATATATTATTAAAAATATTTTTATAAAATTGTATAAAATATAAAATATTTTTTATAATGTAGTTGTCTTGTTCCTATTAGGTCCAACCCCACCACCCCACCATTCACTTAAACATGGCCTATCTAATTGATTTACCAATTCCATTCATCTTAGGCCCAAACCCATATTCCCAATACTAATTTAATATTTTATTTTAAATTTTTTAAGTTAAATTATTTGAATTTTTAATTTTAATTATAAATATTTATAATATTTTATACTAATTTATAAAATACAATATAATTTCTTTTAACATTTTTAATATGTTTTGATTTAATACAATTATTACTTTTTAATACTCTTAAGGGTAATTAAAAATGTGAAAATAACCCTTATTTTATTGCAGCCAATGGGACAAAACCCAAAGTTCAAAACATTGCAAAGGGAAAAGGAAGACAGTTCATGTGATCAAACATTTTCAAACGAAAAGGGAAATAAAACTTGAAAGACCAAACATTCTTGGAATTTCCAAAACTTTGTGTTTACTCAATGGCAAGAGGCACAGTCTTGACCTGAAAAACACAAGGAACAAGTTGATCGACATTAGTAAAACACGAATATTTCGAGAAAAATGAAGAGTCGGAATAATATAGAGCGTAATAGACAAGAATATCTACCTGCTTGTTATACACCAATGAATGTAGCATTTCGATGTAACGCTTGCGACCTCGTTGTTCGAGGTACGAAACATGTTTCGAGAAGCCGTATACACTGGTGAGAGTCAATAGCTTCTCAGAGTAAATCTGCCATGTATACTTCTCCTCTATGCGTTTCAAGCCTCCCTGAGAGATCTCCTCCCAATAGGATGGATCAGCCTCGCATTTTTCGAAGAAGTTAACGAGGGTCTCGGCGGCCAAATCGCCGTTATAAGGATCGATGTTGAATCCTGATTTGCCGTGGACAATGATCTCAGCAGGTCCACCATAACATGTTGCAAATGTTGGTAGACCACAGGTCATGGCCTCAACAACAGTCAAACCGAAAGCCTCGTATATAGCAGGCTGAACGAATGCGCCCTTGGTGTCGCAAATGTAACGGTAGAGTTCGCCGTTTCGCACTCGGTTCATCTGGGATGATATCCATCTGAATTGTCCATTCAGGTTGTATTTCTCGATGAGTTCATACATCTTCTCCATTTCAGACTTCTCTTCTATGTCCTTGGATTCCTTTCTCCTGTCTCCACCTACTACAACCAAGTTAACAAGCTCCCTCAGCCGGCTGTTCTTGGCGTAAAACTCGACGAGTCCGGTTAAGTTCTTTACACGGTCCAACCTTGCCATGGTAAACAGAATCGGCTTGTTGCGATCTTCTAGAACACATCTGTGGAACAAGAAGTTAAAACATTGTTAACATTGTGCAGATAATCTAGTGAAAATGGTGTAATATAGGACATAAACTCACAAGTGCTCTGCATTCTCAACCGGGCTGTAAAGAAGCTCTTCGATATCCGGGTGGAACTGCTTCAACCTCCGGTCCACTTCCGTGTAAGGGAAGTATATGCTCATATCAGCACCGGGAGAGACAATATTGAATTTGGGATCAAACACATTGATCCCATCAACAACACGGTAGAGTCCCGGAAGAGTGAAGGCCATGTGACTCTCGTATTGGCCGAGGGTGTCCTTGCTGAAAATCACGGAACGACATCAATGTTAGCGTCTCGAATACGTAACAACATTAGTCGTATGAAAACGGAAGATATGTATATTGTATATACCTTCCAGCAATCTCTTGGAAGGTGCTGGTGATGATAAAATCAGTTTGGTTCATTGCAATAAGGTCAGCAGTGAACTGACAAGAGAAGTGGTACTTATCATCAAGCTGTTTCCAGTTGATGTCCGAATCCGGGTACTTCGTCTTCTCGAGAGCATGAGCTATGGTGCACTGCATGAAACATTGAAGAACATGTTTTTAAACTGTATATGAAACATCAAAGTACATCAAAGAAACAGTTAATGAGTTGGTTTTTAACAAACCTGTGTAACATCAAACTTATGTGCCAATAAAGAAGCAACAATGTTTCCATCACTATAGTTCCCAATAATGAGATCAGGCTTGCCTTGGAACTCTTTGGTAATCTCAGCTGCAACATCCTCGGTGTAAGTCTCCAGGTACGGCCAGACTTCGAATCTCGAGATCCATTGACGTACAATCCCCTCCTCGGTTCTGAAAGGTACACGAAGAATATCGGAATACTCGGTGCCATACACTTTCTCAAGGCGCTCACCACATGTTGTTCCTACGGCATCAGGGAGGAGACGAGTAATCTGGTATAAAAACAGCCAAAGTAAGCATCAAACATGGTGATATATGAATCAAAACCGATATAACATTCGGATACTGACGATGAGGATATGTGGGGTAATGTCAAGTCCCTGCAGCTTGAATCGGTGAAGCATCTCCTCCTCCAAGGCTCGGACTTGATCCAAGATGTAAACAACCTGGCCACCAGTGTCAGGGTATCCCAAAACATTGTCTTGAGCAAAGTATCCATGAGGAGTCATGATAACAACATTGGTGACCAATGGGATTCTTCCGAGGAACGTCTCGAGAGTGACGGGGTCCGGTGCTTGCAGGAGATCCAGAAGTAGACGGATCATCTCAAGAACATGTTCAGCGTTATCACCCCATCCCTTCTCCAGACCAAGCTCCTTGAACATTTCCTCGAAAACCGAGTATGCGGTATCAGATGGTACGGCATTCAGATACTCCTCTGCCTTCCTCAATGCAAGCCGGAGGGATTTCACATCTTGGATTTTGTCATTCAACAGCATACCCTATGACATAACAGTGAATGATTCTCAAGTTCTGATGCACTGAAAGTAACAACGAAAAACAAACAACAGATCAATCGAATTCGATCGTTCAATACCTTTCCCTTCTGGCAATAAATCTGTAGAAATTCAAGCAATAAGCTCAAATTCTCCTTGTCTTGGAACAGTTTAGCAGAAAGGTGACGATTGAGGAATTCCATGCCATTACCAATGGACTTTGAAAGCGATGGACGAGGAACAGAACTGTTGAATGCACCAAAGTCCAATTCCAACGTGAACTCGCCACCATTGGAGCTGAATCAAATCGTCGAGCATCGTTCAACATAAAATCGATATAACTCGAATAAAAAAGAGCTCTAAAACTACCTACCTTCCATCAACAATCTCCTCCTTCAACTTCAAGTACTCAGCAACCGGCAACTCCTCCACAAACAGCTTCTGGACATCCACAGCAATGTACTCCCACACACCGGGAGCCGATCGAATAGCAAGGGCAATCAACGGAGGCGACACGACAGCTTCCTATTACACAATCCAAAACATATCAGGCCAAAATTCTCATCAAATTAACACCAAGAAGCATAAACAAAAAAAGGGTCATTCAACATCACCTGAGTGGACCTGAGGACATCAACAATCACCCCATCAAGCGCTTGATCTCCGGCCTCCTTATCGAGAACCGAGAGCAGCTTCTGAGACTTATGAATACCCTTTCCGATGCTTTCAATACTGTAATCACATAGGAGCAAATGTAATCAAAAATAACAAACAACCTCCCCCCTCCCCCCTCCCCCCAAGAAAGATCATACCTTGAGAGGATAGACTCGGCTTGCTGTGGATGAGAAGCTAGAGATTCACCCAAACGTCCACAAACGGTGGCAGCTGCCATTGTTTCTCGTTTTCCTGGAAAATGGAAGAAATGTATGGAAAATCAAGCTGTGGATAAAATGAGAGAATGCATAGTTGTTATATAGAACTAGAAAAGGTTGGACAAATGCAAAACGGAGAAACCTAATCATTGCATTAAATTAGAAAACTAAAACAAAGTGGGTGGAGATTACTAGGCTAGAATTAAGATCTAACTACAATACAATCAGTAAATCCTGTCAAACAAGTTGATCAAAAGCAGACAATTACTATTGAAAAAACCCAGAAAATTAAGTATAAACTTGAAGGGCCTACCTAAGAACAAATTCAAAGAAAAAGAAATGATTAAAGGGGAAATAATGGAGAAGTATGATCTAAGCAAGCATGAATTGCATTGAATATTTATAGGAATCCTTCATGTTCTTATTTAACTCTCCCACCGATAGGACAAATTATTACGTGAACTCTCTTCACCGTCTAGGATATGATTCTCAACCAATTAAATTAAGACACATAATATATTCTTTCTATATCGAATTTACACTTAATCATTGTCCAAATCATCCAATTTAATATCTTTGATTTAAAAAAGGAAAAAAATATTACTAAAAAAAATATTTGGTAATATTTTTTTCTTTTTTAAATCAAATGCATTAAAATGGATGATTTGGATAATATTTATGTGCAACTAAATATGATACGAAAAAAATATATTATGTATCTTAATTTAATTGGTTGGCTTAAGAGGTGAAAATGGTTCATATAATAATTTCTCCACCAATAGAAGGATTACTTTTCCCCTAAGAGATTAACATAAACATTAAATTTTTTTAATGAAAAATGAATGTAATTAATGCATTGTTTTCTCCTCCATTCAAGAAAATGGTGTACTAAATATAGGAAAAAAGAATTAAATATTGTTGTTAAAAAATCTTCAATTATGATAAAAGTCATTTAATTTTTTAAAATATTAAACTTTAACGGTAATATTGAAGTCAAATTTATTAAAATTCGACTATAAACGACGATCGTATTTAAAAAAAATAAAAATTTATTCAAAGTCGTAATCTCTTGTCACGAACTTTAATGTTTTTTAAAGTTTTTTACTATTCAAAGATGGAGTCTCATGTTTTCGACTTTAATTTTTTAATCCAAAAAAATATACCACTATTTAATATCGGATTCTAATAAATTCGACTTCAATATTTATATTCAAGGTGCAATATTTTAGAAAATAAAATGACTTCTACCGCATTTAAAGGAATTTTTTAATAACAATATTTTAGTCAATTTTTCTGTTTAATATATATTTTTCCCTAATATAATAATTAGATAGTTTCTTGATGATATTCATTAACATTTTTTATTAAAATTAACGATTTAATTTGGTATCGTTTAAGTAATTTTCAAATCTGAAGTCTTATATATATAGAAATTTTATTATAAGATTCGTTATTAAAATTAAATATACGATATAAATTAATTTAAATTAATCAAGATAAATTCGGACAATAAAAATTATTTTTCTTCTAAAATTATAATTGGATTTTTAGGGAAGATAACTTCTGTTGTCAGTTATGTTTGTCTGACAGTTTGGTCCCACGTCAACCAACCAACCAATCAACCGTCATCTTTTTTTTCTTTATATTTACATCATCTTTATCATTTATAAATTAAATTAAGATGATTTTGTCGGCCATGAAATTATATTAATCAATTAAGATTATTAAATTAAATTTTAATATTATAAATAAAAATTAGGTTAAAAGATCAAATTATAATATTTTTTAATATAATATATATGATGAATAGAAAAAAGAAAAAAAAAATTAAGGAATTATTTTTTTAATCAACTACAATCTTACAATAGTATCTATTCTATAATATATTCTCAACTATTAGACATTGATCGCTCAATCATTGTGCTAGCATTTTTGGTGCTCGAATCTGTGAACTTTATAAACAATAATCGTTCCTTTAACCACTGAGGTTAGATGATATTATTTTAATTTTTTATTATCATAAAGATAATTTTAAACCTTAACGTTGTAGTTTTTATCATTTTGACTCTCATTTTTTGGGATAAATTTAGCCCCTAATCTATGTCTTTTTTGACAAATATCTTATTTTTTAACTAACATGATGACAAAACCGTTAAAAATTTAACGATAATGACATACCATATACATGTTATAATATATTTTAAATAACATAGCATCTAACTTTATTTTATATATACATGACATGTCATCATCGTTAATTTTTTAAAGAATATATACCTATAAAATATAATTTATTCTAACATAAAATATAAAATAATTAAAATTTAAATAAAATATTAAAAATTAATAAAATATAAAATAAAAGGCTACTGAACATTCTCAAATCTCAAACCTCAAACCTCATTCTATATATATGACATATTATTATCATTAAATTTTTAACGATCAAATTATTATATTAGTTAAAAATGAGATATTTATTAAAAAAGACATACACTAAGAATTAAATTTATCTCAAAAAATAATAATAATAAAATGATAAAAATTATAAACGTTAAGAGTTAAAATTATTTTTATATTTTTTATTTTAATAATGTGAATCATTGCATTTATTACACTCACTTACACGAATATAGTATATACGAAAGTTGTACGTTTAGTCTTTATATTTTAATTTGGTTAATTTAAATTTTTATACTTTTATTAATTTTTAATCTTGATTTAAACGATACAATAATATTATTAAATTATAAAAATTATAAATGTTCATATTGAAGAATATGTTATAAATTTGTAACTTATGTATATTGTAGGGGCTAGTAGCATAATTTAACTTATCATATTTGAATACTTTTTTTAGTCAAAACCAAGTTTTCAAATTTTGAACAAGTACAAAAACTAAAAATTATCAAATTTAAGTACATCACTAAAATTACAACTTATACATAGTGCAAGGACTAATAACAAAATTTAACCTTTAATTAAATGATTATGTTGCCCTAAATTATCAATATATCAAATCCGAGATTATTTAACATTTAAACATATTCGACTCTAGGGATAGGGGTGTTCGAATGGTCGGATAAACTGAATTAATCGAACCGAATTAATTCAGTTAAACGGTTGACCACCGAACTTTGTTCGGTCGATGAGTGATTAAATTTTGTTTGAAAGTTTGGTTAACGATTAATTCGGTTTAAAATCGGTTAATTAACCAAATTAGCAAAAATTTTATATTTTATATATATTTGTTTTTAGTCAATAAACTTTTAAAAAATATAAAATTGTTATTAAATTTTATCAAATTAATATAAAATGATAATTAAATTTATTAAATTATTAAAAAATAATTATTAAAATTTTTAATAATTTATAATATACAATAAATCAATGATCGATTTATAATAATTTGATAAGTTTAATGGTTGTTTTATAACTTTGAAAGTTCAGTGGCTAAAAGACTATTTTAACATAGTTGAGTGATCATTTTTTGTGTAATTTACCCAAACTTTATAACAAACTTTGATTAACCGAATTAACCAACTGAATTAACCAAAATTTACTCGATTCGATTAATATATTTCAAAAAAAGTTTGATTCAATTAATGGTTAAAGACTTAAAAAGTTCGATTAATTTAATTTTTGATAATTTAATTCGATTACCGACCAAATTAACCGTTTGAACATCCCTAGATAGGGATGTTCAAGATGCCAAAATAATAACAATGTCATTCAATTTAAAATTTAATTGATTATATGTATTTCTAAATTTAAAAATAACCCTAAAATCATTATAAATACTAAGTATTAATTATTTATGACGCACAATAAGAGAAAAAAATAATATCTAAGACTCCTATTAATAAAAATAGAATAATTATTTATATAATTTGCACATCAAAATATAATATATATTTATTTTGTTTCGCAATTAAGTTGTAATTGATAATAAATTATATTAACTGATAGTTTATAATTAATCACATTAATTAATTTAATTAACAGATCTTATTAGTTGATTATATAAAAGTATTGATAAAATAATTGATAGATGATCGTTGTTTGATTATTTAAATAAAAAAATGATATATAAAAACATGATTGTATCCGATATTACTTCAAATAGTTTATTAGTTATCAATATATTATATCTACTAATATTAATTAGATTATAAAATTATATTTTAATATAACTTTAAAATAGTGTTTAAATGATCTATGTATATTTATTATTTAAAGGTTATTTATAATTTTTACGTTAAAATCTCTAATTTAAAAAGTTTTATTATCAGGTTTTTTAGAATTAGAGGTTTCATCTTAATCTGCAATCTACCAAACATTTAAATTAATAATTTTAAACAATTAAATATATAATTTTAACTTAAATATTTATTTATTTTTACTCAAACCTTTATTTATCGAACAAAATCATTAATTTTTTCTATTAATTATTATTAGTAATCTCGTATGATGTGATAGGTCATAAATGTTAATGGGCCAGACTTAAAATTGTTTTATATGATTACTTACTTTCTATTCAATTTGGGCTTTCAGTCCAATAGCTAAATAAACAATATATTATTTACTAGGTAGGGTAATGTATTACTATAAAATTTTGATAATATATTATTTTTTTTGGTAATATGTTGCAGGCGAATTCAGAATTTTATATTGAGATCTAAAATTTTAGAAAATTATATTAAAAATTTTGACGAATAAAATTTTAGAGTATAAAATTAAATAAAAAATAATTTTTAAATATATGAAAAATTAAAATTTTCTTAGTATATGGCAGGGATAGTCATGGTCGGGTCGGGTTTTTATCAATATGCACACGACCTTGAAATAGAATACCTCTACCTGACTTGACCTGACATTTTATGATATTTTACTTATTTAAATTCGATCTAAATTTTAGATTAAAGAATCTAACTTGACCCTATATATATATAAATTATTATTTCTATTCTTATTCTATAAATTAGAAAGTTAATTTAAAAGCTATGGATAAAAATATGGTATTGTAATAATTATTTTATTTTTATTAGACAAAATAAGAATATAATTAAAAACATATAAATAGACATATACCATTTTTTATTTCAGGTTGAATTAAATAGTTTTCATCCTAAAACTAAACTCAGTCCAATATTATTAAAAAATCAATCCAAACCCAAAAATTTCATTAAAAAGAAAAAAACTACCCAATAATATCAGGTCGGATCGGATTAAAACCTGTTAAATTTAAATCAAATGATCTTCAATATCTGTGATGTTATCGACAACTATTTTTAACCCTAATATTTTATAAATAACAATATATATTTTTTAAATCGACCACCCAAATAATTAAAAAATGAAAATTCTAAAGCATCTATTGGATCATGTGCAATTGTATCAAAAGAATAGTGCAAACAATTGAATACTCCTGAAGAGTTCATAATAAAATATAAATTAAACAATCATATAAGCTTATGACACCAGATTGTCATGCTGCAGAAACAAGGAAAAACTAGGACAGCTCAAGAATTAGATCCAAATCCACATGACACTGCCATAATATATTACATATAGACCACTTCTAATGGATCTGAACCTGCAAAAAAAGAAAGAAACTTGGGTATTAAGGTACAGTTTCACAACAATGGCAATGGCAATGGGAATGCAAGGTAAATGACGTAATAACTTGTAAAACAAGTAAGGACCTCTTCTGGAACCGAGCTGCCGACGGGGTGATCCTTAGGAATAGGATGGTTCTCTATGCACTTCAGGAGATACTTGAAGGTCTCGATCTCGCAGGGGAGAGTAAGTCCACCGGTATGATCGTACCCGAATTCTTCCTCGGCCTTCTCGAGGAGAATCGTGAAGACGGGATGACTAAGGTAACTCGTGGGGATGATAAACCTACGAAGCTCAGTCCCGACGTACACCGCGAGATATCCCTTCGGGACATCGGGCGGTGGTTCGGGACTGTGACAACTATCGTCATCGGAATCGTGACATATGACATCTTTTAGCCTTTTGTTAATTGCCGGTGAGAAAGCCACATAGTTTTGTTCCGAGCGAGGGGTATCCGTATCTGGAATCGAACATAATGTGACGGGTTGCCATTTTTGAAGGATTTCTTTTAGTTTAATGAACTGCCGGATTCTGGACTTGGTACCGGCACCGCCGTGATCATCCATTGTTGGATCTTCTCTGCAACAGTGGAATGAATTACGAAACCCGGGATTGGATTCTACAGGATTGGATCTTCCTCTACAAAACAATGAGTTTCCATAACCAGACTGGAATTAAGCTAAGAAACCACATGCTTGACAAAAAAACATTATGAACAATGAAACATCAAGACAAAATGGAAGCTTCTTGCCTGAAAACGACGCGAGTATTAGCAGAGAAACCGAAGAAGAAACGCCATTTCAATACAGGAAGAGGTCTGGGTCGGGAACTGTAAACCGATGCTCAGAAAATAAAACGAAAACAATGGAAACAGAGAGAAAAAAACACACCAAAAAAACGACAAAAGACAGAATAATCGTTAGAGAAATCGACGTTGGTTGTTCTTCTTGTTCTGTGTTTTAATCATTTGGAAAAGTTTTGGTGTTCCATTGATTGTCGCAGCAACATTTGCTTTGGGTGAAGAGACTGTGTCGGAGATTGGAGTTTTCTGGTTTTTTATTCTTCCTTGGCTGCTAGATGCAGCGGGGTGTCCAGTTCAATGGGTTTTAAAGCAGTATTGTCATTTAATCTGATATTAATTAACCTTAAATTAATTGAGATATTTTATTTAATTAAATCATAATTACTGATGTTTATTATAAATATAAGTATAATAAATATAAATATAGAGTAACGTATGTTTATAATTAAAAACTAGGTCTAGATTCATTTAATGAATGATAAGAATTTTTATTGATTTTTAAAAATATATTTTAAGTATCTTATTTCAATGGTTAAGGGAATGATTGTTGTTTTTAAGTGTCATGGTCGGTTTAAACACCAATATTTATAATATAATGATTAATGGATTAATATCTAATGAATCGTCTTGTTATTCTTGTTCTTTTATGTCAACACGATTTTAAAAATAATAATATATATAATAAATAATATATTAAATAAATAAATATTAATTATTAATAATATAATATTAAAATATTAAATATTAAAAAAAACTGAAAAATCGTGAAAACAGAAACGTGAAGAACAGGGGTGTTCGGCCGGTTTTGAGGGACTGATTAGGTTGTTGATCATGTTTTGGTAGAGGATTTTAAGGGATTAAGCTAGTGTTTGATTGGAAGTGGGATTACTGAATCGAATCCCTTTATAAAGGGATTCGATCGACAACTGTTGGGGGAGGAAATTGAGATTGAATTGACTGAAATCCCTGGAGTTTGGAGGCTTGAATCGGCGGGAGTTCGAGGAAATATCTGGAGTTCGGACGGCAATCGGAACAAGGTAAGGGTTTTCTGGTTTTCGCTTTATCGAGTTGCCTTTGTCTCTGGTTTGAGTTTCCAGTTTAGGGGGGTTATTTCGGTTTGATTATCCAGATTAGGGGGTGTTCTGATTAGTTGTTTAGGGTTTTGGATCTTAAAAAACTAGTTTTTTTTAGCCTTTTAGCTTTTCCAGGGTTTCCGATGACCTCACCGGCGTCGGAAATGGTGGCCGGCGGCTTCTAGGCGACGGTCGACGTGTTTCGCGGTGGTCGGCGAACACGCCGGAGCGACGCCGGACGGTGACGGGCCAGATCAAAGGGCGGCTTGCTTGGCGACGCAGGGTCGTGTTCTTCGTGTTCATCCTCTTTTGGATGAACACGCATGAACACCATGCAAAAACCGTGCTTTTTGATCTGTTTTGAGTGGATTTCTGGAAATTGAGGTGTTTCTCTCAGAGAAACTGAGTCACAACCGAGTTGGTCTCAGTCCAAATGACTGAGCCAACTCGGTCCAAGCCCTTTTTGATCCTAGGCCAAACGTTGTCGTTTGGCAGCCGGTTGTGGGCGGGTCGGATCCGAGTTTAACCCAGATCCACGTGTTCTTATATGGATAGGGAAAACTCTCCTTTAGGTCCCTCAGTTTCAGGTTCTAACCCCTTTTAGCCTTTAGGTTTTAGGTGCTTTACAATTAGGTCCCAGAACCTTAATTTAGCCCTTAAAACTTTAGGATTTATACAATTAAGCCCTAAAATCCCAATTTAAATCCCTAGATAAGACTATTAGGATTAAATTAAGTTAGTTTTAGATTTAATTAGGTTAAAAAATAATTTTAGAGACTTTTAAAAAATTAATTAAGTCTTAATTTAAGGTTTAATTTAATTTTTAATAACTTTAAAATCAGTTTAATCTAGTTTAAACCTAATATAAGTTAATTTAACCCTTAAAGACTTAAAGATTAGACTTCAAATAGGTTTAATTTAATTCTTAAAAAATTAGAAAATGATTTTAATTAATTATTTTAATTAATTTTAATTAATTTCTAAAAATAGTTTTTAAATTTAGTTAAACCTAATTAGGTCTAGTTTTTCCTTAAAACTTTAAAACATTCACCCAACTTAGACTTTAATTAGGCCTCTTTAATTCTTAAAAAATTAGAAAATAATTTTAATTAATTGATGTAATTAATTTTAATTAACTTCTAAAATGATAAGATTTAAAACTAATTAAGTCTAGTAAACCTTAATCTCACCAAACAAACTTTAATTAAGTTAAAATTAAATTCTTAAAAGGTTAGAAATTATTTTAATTAAAGACTTTTAATTAATTTAAAATTTCTAAAAATAAGATTTTAAAAATTAACTTAATTAGGTTTAAACCAACCTTAATTAAACCTTTGAACCTAAAACTCACTAAGTTAGGCTTTAATTAAGATTTAATTAAAATTTGAAGTTAAGAAAATTTAATCAATTTAATTAAAAATTTCTAAAACTTTAAAATTAATTTCACCCTTAATTAAATCTAATCGATCTTTCAAGGTTTGTTCTCGGGTCCCTTGTAATCTTTTTTCATGCAAGTCCCTTTTGTACTCATGTGATGAGAATTTTGATGTAATCTTGTACCAATGATTCTAATAAAAGTGATGAAGTTCCTTTATCTATCCTTTTTATTTTATGTTGTTTTGCATAGCATATTTTAGGAAGGTCACCTAATAAATTTAAGTTAATTAAGTTAGAGCCCTTTTTAGGATTAGTCACTTAAATTAATTAATTTAATTAGGGAGAAAATTTAGTAACATAGCATGTGAATCTTATGTCTCGGATACACTAAAGAGGTTGGTGTTTTGACGCACTATGATGCTGACCTAGAGAGTGTACCTTGGCATCGAATTCATGTGTTATTAAAAACTTAGAATTTTGACAAAAACTTAAGTTTAGAATTAAATAAATGGATAAGTAAATAACTAGTAACGCTAGTAACTTAGGTTTTAAACACTTAATTAATGGAGCCTTTTTAGGATTAGAACTTAAAATGAACAAGATAAAAAACGATCATGCATTTTACTTTAGCCTTTTGAGGCGGAAGTTACATTCCTTTAAATTTGGGTGAGGTTTCCTATCTAGAGGACGTCTCGTTCAACTCAAGTTTAAAGATGATGTAATTTCTAAATCAAAAGGATATCCGAATTCAAACAATGTTCATTTAACAATGGAAAATTAAATTAATATCTTTCTTCAAAATGTCAATGCCGTGTTTTTTCAAGGTACCAATTTTTGGGCGTTTGTAAGGGTCGTCCTTACACGTAACCGACTCCCGAACCTAATGTTTTTCAAACGAATCTCTAGTTTATTTTTATGGTGTCTGGCCTACCTAAGTGGTCGGTGGCGACTCCAAGTCAACCTTTTCAAAATTAAATTACGTTTTTTAAAATTTGATTTTTTTGAGATTAAAATTAATAAAATCCATGTTTTTCAAAATCGATTGTCGAGTTATTTTCCACCTAAAAATCGCGTTTTTAAAAGAGGTCGCGACATTTTATTTTCTTATATGTTAATAAGAATCTATGTCTTCATGGCAAGCGTTTCATCTGTCCTTGTGACATGTTTTTTTGTGTGTGGTTTATTTTATCTGTCCTTGTGGCATGATTCAGCATACCCTAGCAGTCGATTGTTGCAGAGATTTGATTCAGTGCTAGTTTCTGATTATGATTTTGTCATTGATTGTTAGATCCTCACTCGGTTGTTGGTTGTGTACTAATATAATCAGTCTTGGGTAGCGGAATATTCTGTCTAATGGTATAGATCGCTCACTACTCCTTATTCACTAGTTATGTGTCTCGATTGGACATAGACAAGGAGATTCAAGATGTTTTTGAATTTGATGGTATACTTATCTCCATAGAAAATATTTTATTTTTCTTTGTTTTTTTGAGTTTTTCGAATACATTATAATTATAATATTTTTTATAAATTTAATAAATATACAATAATAATTATAAAAAATATATTTTAAATATATTTTCTAGAAATATATTTGCGGAGCACAATAATTAAGGAGTATTGAGTTTTCCTTTGGGAAGATGAAAAGTACAGGGAATTTAGGAAGTTAGTTCCTAAATTTTCTTGGTTTTTAAATTAACATTAAATTAATTGAATATATAAATATAAAAAATTAAATATATTATTATTATTTAACTATCATGTCATTCATTTAATAACAATTAATAAGTCAATTATTATTTTATAACAAAATTTAAGATTTAAATTTATTGTATAATTTTTAAAATTTTGATAATTATTTTATCTTTTAAAATAATAATTTAGTGATTATTTAAATATTTTCTTTAAAAATAATCTGTACAATATACGTATAAATACGATCCCAATCATGATCCCATATTATCACACGACAAACATTATGATTGTAATTGATACACCGTGTAAGAAAAGTGATTCCTTTGTAGTAATTACGATTCATGTGTGATGGGACGGTGCGGGCGGAAAGGTAAAGAAAAAATGGAAACACAAGAAAGATTTAAGTAGCAACAAATATCTAACTTCAATGGTTATAAAAACGTTTACTATTCTTAAAAATTATAGGTTTAAATATTAATAATATCAGTATAATAAATTAAATGATTAATATCTAATAATTGAAAATATATTCTAAAACAAATATTACTGTAATACTATAAATATTTTTATTAATAATATCAAAATAATAAATTGAACGATTAATGTTTAATAGTTAAGAATATACTCTAGAATATATATTATTATAACATTATAGTTGATTTAAAAAATAAACGAACAAGAAAGTTTAAGTAAAGATAAAATTATATTATAACATATTTTTATTACGTTATTTATAAAATTAATTAATAAAATATATTTATTTAATTAATTTTTATTTATTTTTTATAGAATGAATTTTTATTTAATAAAAAATAATTTTAAGTTTAATTTATAGTAAATATAAAAAATTAAATATTTAATTATTTAATTTATAAATAACATGACAAAAATATTAATATAATTTTTAGCTATACTTTTGCTGAGGTGTCACCTATCAATTGTACCAAACATCTCTTTGCGTTGTCTTCCATCTTAACTGTGTTTCGCTTTGTGGTGCACGTGTTTGTTTCATTAATCTCAGTGGGCCCATGTTCTCCTTAAAGAAACGCACCGTCCGAGTTCATCGAATCAGACTCACTCCTTCCAAGCAGCATGACCTGCTGGTTAAGTGTGTTGGTTGTAACGTGTAAGGAAGACAATTATTAATGCATGAAAACATGTAAGGGAAAGAGACAGGGTGGTGCAGGGTTTGTTTTGTCTCACAGTTCAAGAGGGGTATAGGAAAATTTTTAAACGGATGTTGAACACCGCTAAACATTATTAATATTAAATATCGTTAAACGCTATTAAAGTAATTAATAAAAATTTAAATTTTTAAGGACTTACAATGTAAATAATAAAGAGTGATAGACTTAACATATTATTACTAATTAATGTTAAGTCTTTGAAATTTTTAATCTTTATTACTTAGTTTAATAATGTTCAGCGGTATTCAACATTAGTGGTATTCAGCGGTATTCGATTCACGTGATTTTTAGATTTAGAGAATACATTTTTAATTTGATTCTCAAAAAACAATAAAGAACAATCTTCGACGAATAATCATAAAAAATCCTTAGTCCCATCTTTTATATCTTGGATTCTCCTTTACTAGAAGTAAATATCCTTCTTAGGGTACCTGTGCGGTCATTTTTATTACGACTGTCCAAAACCCTATTGATTCTACAAAAGTAATAGTAACAGGAATAATAAATAAGATTCTATAATAAATTATCATATTTAAAAAATAATTATAACGTAACAACTATAACTCATATTTCTTAAGAGTATTTTTAAAACTTTTATAATAAATTTCGAGATTAATATTATCTAATAAATATAATTTATTAAAATTTTGGGCCTTATTTCTAAAAATCATGTATAATCATTCTTATTACGCCTATCCAAAATCACAATATTTCTATCGTAAATATACGCACAATTTTTCACATGCCCAGTGATCATAGCACAGTCCAAGTAGCGATTGTTTTCCTATGACAAATTATAAAACTTAAACCACTCTCGATTATGGATACAAATCGTAGTTTACAACTGCATTAGTGGTACATTATATAGTGGTACAGGCATTGTTTGAAATTTTTTGTGCGATATGACTTCGAAATTTATTGAGAAGATGGAGCTAAAGCAATTATGTGTAATTATGATTCAAGTTGACAACAAATCAAGAATTGAGTTGGTAAATGACTTGATGAATCATGAAAGAAACAAACACATCAATATTTATTTTTATTTTATCCGAGATCATGTGAAAGAAAGTAAGTGTAAAATTGATCATGTAACAAGTCAAAATCAAGTTGCAGATATCTTCACAAAACTATTATCGAAAGTACTTCTCGACAAATACAAGAAGATGATTAGCACGATATATGATAGAAACATTTATGTTTATGGGAAAGTTTTGTTGAATAAACATTAAATGATATGTTTAGTGAGTCTTAAATTATTTCTTGTCCATTTTTTCTGCATTTTTTACGGTCCTTATGAACTGTAAATTACTTATCGTGTCGGGGTAATTCTTCACCTTTTACTATCACGCCATCACGCCTATATACGCACACATGTGCATACATAGATACTATCCGATGATGAGCTCTATCCTCCGTTTGTTTGTCCATTTGTGAGTTTCAGTCATTTTTAAAAATTATTATAGTGTCTGCTGCCTGTAAGTTTATCTCAAGACTTCCTCTACGAGTACTTAATAGAAACATAAACTATGAAAAGTCTGAAACATTGAACTTCTTAAGCAAAATATCTTTATCTCTATTTTATTTGAGTCATCAAGTTTAAGATACATAAAATTGTTAAGTTTATTTGTCGGAAAAACAGTGAGAAATGATCAACTTTGAGGCATGTTTTGAAATTGTAAAGACGAGGATTCAAATAAGAAATTTATTGATTCTTATTCTACTCTGTGAGATCTTTACAACGGTATCTTATATACTCAAAATGGTTGAGTGATGAATAAGAAATTGATGCTTAAAGTAAGAAGGTCATAAATAGAATAAGGAAATGAAATCTCATTATCCTATATGAATAGGATAAATGAAGTGAAAAGTGTTTATATACATTTATCTACATAGTTGTCATTGAATGACTTGACTCTTGGGTTTGGATGCATGACGTGGGAATATAAATGTTTGGATTGATTGAGCTTTTGTAGGCTTACGAACATTTTATCCGTTGTGATTAAATTTTTCCTTAAATTATTTTTTTAACATTCGAGAAGAGTTTATATTTTACTTAAAATTGACTATTCATAGTAAATTCGAATTTAATTCGGACTAGAACTCTCACTGATTTTGACTTAATTATTTATTGTTTTTAAAATCGTTTTGATCTAAAATATTTATTTATTTTATTTTATATCGTTTTATTATTTATTCTGTTCATTAAAATAATAATTTTATTTTATTATTCTATTTTCTTAGATTAACCACATCTTTTCTAACACTATAAAAAAACATGTGTGCAGTTTTGGGAGCAACCTACAAGGAATTCAAATTTCCCTTGTGTTCTAACATTCTCCTCAAATAATTTTTAATACTTATCTGCAAATAGTTTTTTTCAAATTTTATTGCCATTTTCCTTTTAAGCAGCAAATAATTTTTTAATAGTTATAAGTTCCGAGTAACGAAAGAATTAAATTTTGATAAGTTAAATTGTTCTAATAATTCAGACATAAACAATAAAAACAAATATTTAATACTTATCCAAAAATACACAATAAAATAAAAAACAATTATTTAAAATTTTATTTACTGTCTGACATCTTCACAAGTTTCTGTTTTATTATTTATCATTCAAAATATTATCTATTTCATCATTTGATATTCGTTAAATTTTATTATCAGTATAATTTTAATCATTTTTTTATTGTTGGGTGTTCAAGACAGTTAACCGATAATTCACTTGTCAATTTATGACAAAAAAATGATAAAATTTTCGATAAAAACAATATGATAAAACAAGAATGACCAATAATGATTTAATCGATAAGTGGAGTGGAATAATTTAAGCAATGACGGACCTAAGGTGGAGGAATTCAAGTCTTATAATATTATATATATTTTTTATATTTTCTATTGATAATTTAATTTTGTACCCTAAACTCTTATAATTTTGTATCATCTATGTTTTTAATTTAATTTTTTGATAGTTTGCATTCATACATGTAGAATCCATCCCTAAATTTAGAATTAAGATTATTTTAGAGGAATTAAAGATTATTAGGTTAATTAATATATATTTTGTGAATTTTAATTTTGAAAAATAATAAAATTATAATGTTTTCCGAATTCCATTAAATAACAAAAAATAGTGTCTATCATAATTTTTTAAATAAATGATATAGTTAAATATTAATCACCTATTTAACTTAAAATATTATTCAAATACTTATTTATAAAAATTCTAACCGTTGCGTTTCTAACCGTTGGGTTAAACGGACGGGAAAAATTGAAAATCCACCCGTTATATCAGATATTTGGGCGTAAAAGAGGGTTTATTTTCCCCTTTTTATAGTCTTGTTTCTGTAGCTTCAGTCACCATTCTTTTCTTTTCTTTTTTTTTCCAATTCTTGAATCATGATAGCCCCCGCTTTCTCTCCTCAGTCCTCCTCCGTCACCGGCGCAATGGATCCCCATTCCTGGTGTTAAATATTGGTTTTCCTCTAATATATTTCTGTATGGTCTTGTAAATGCAATTGATTTTCTTCCGCTTTAGAAACTTAATTGGGAAGAACCAATCGGTCTTGGTGGGCCCTCTTTGAACATTATCTTCTTGATTCTAGAGGTGCCGTTGTTGAGCGGCGATCGATGGTCTGTAGAGGGGGCTACCTATACTTGGACATTGCCTTGTCCTTTCTGTTCTAGTTGTGCGGACAAGTAAGCAGACAATCCAAATATCCAATGCACTTATTCTTTTTGTTCAGGATATAGAGAGTAGAGTTTCTTTGACTTGGTTTCTTTTTGTTCAGTTGTATGCTTATTGTGGTAGTCTGGATCTTCTATGTCAGTTTTCAGTTGTATCACCAAAATATTGTTATTCTCACCGCATAAACTGTATCATGGTTAGGAGCTTTTTTGCCTGGGATAATGTAGCAATAACAACGAGATTTGCTTTGATCTTATCGTAGGTGTCTATGTCTTGCCCCGTCCTTAAGCATCCTTTGTCGTTGTTAACAATCCTGCATGTTTGATTTTTTTCAGAATTTATTGATTGATCATAGACATTTTAATTATGCAGGTCTGAAAGATGTTAAGGATTTTTTTCTGCTTTAAACGATAGAGCTGCTGAACTTAGTTAGAGCAGTGACACTTTAAAGCATCAGGCATGCTATTTTTTCTATAAATTTCTGTGCAAAAAAATTTCCTTTGTTTCTTGTTGTCTCACAAAGATGTACAAACAGATGGTATATGTATATTTTTTCTGGCTGCTAGATAATTATTATTATTTTTATTTCTGTGCAGATTACAGTCTTCTTTTTTCTCCAGTCATTGCTTTTGTATCAGATGCTCTTAGTGCACTATCTGATAAATCATCCATCCTCTCGCATGATGCTTCTTTTAGAAAGGAATTCCAGGAAATTGTAAGATGAATTACTGTCTCTCTGTTTTATTTCATTTCATGTTCTTTTTTTAGGGATGAAAGTTTTGGAGTTACTGAGTCATTTGTTGAAAATCATTAACATTTTAGGTGATGACTGTGGTAAATGACCCAAATGCTAAAGCCTTTGTCAATGGAGCATGTCTTGCTTGGGTTGTACATTTGATGTTAATACATGATGAGATTGGCTCTGGTGAGGGAGTTTCAACTGTATCTTTAAATGAATTGGTTACATAAATTTGTGCTTGGAATCTGTTTTTTTTTCAAGCAACGTGTTCCTGTTTTTGCTAGAAAATTTTTTTCGAAGTGCAACATATCAGGTGGATAAAGTTATTTTGGTAAGATGTTTCTCTATTTCATGGTCCTTGTTTTTATTAATTTGGAGTACCTGATCACTCCCTGCATATTGTGTTTTTTCATGTTGATTTTTTCATTTTTTAATTGTTGTGATAATTCTGATGGAGCATATCGTTGAGACAGTCGACCTTGTTGTTTTGACTTTTGCAGAATGATGATGAGGATATATCATATATGTATAATGCTTAGCTGCACAAATTAATTACCTGCTTTCTATCACGCTCTGTTACCCGAGATAAGGTTAGTTTGAGTTCTTAAATGTATCTTTTTTGGTATTAAATAAAGGTAACTTGATATCTGTTGCCATATTGGCTTCTTTGTTCCTTTCTTTTCCCTGTACTAATTTAGGGTAGGGGTAGGTGACTTTTATGTGTGCATAATTGTTCATTTGTGTGATTTTTATATGAGTTTTATTTATAACTAATTCTTTTGACATTATGATCCTTCAGTTTTGTTGAGACCTAATTTGTAGGACACTATGTGACATTGATGATGTCTTTGAAGAGATTTTTGGAATAATAAGCTTGAAGAATATTGCTTAATACTTACTAAGCCTTAGTGATGTTATTAATTGCTATAGAACATTTTACACTGTTGCCACTCTTGTTTCATTCTGTCTTCTAGTTCTGTACTGCATTCATGCTAGATTCATTTGCTTTTTATATTAATCGGTCTATTTTGTTCCATTCATTGTCAGCTTGATATGATGTTTATATATGATCTATTCATTTCAAAAGCAAAAATTTTGTATGTATACTTTGGATGCATTAACATTCAATATGATGTTGATGCTTATAAACTCAAAAGGAAAACACTTGTGTTCTTTATTTGAAAAAAAAAAAAACAATTGTTGTTTCTTTTGGTAAATCTGATTTTAAAATTCTTATAAAAATCTTTTGCTTCACAAGAAGTCATTTCTGTTTGATTAATAGGCATGCTCGTTTTTTGATTTTGCTTCTGTTCTACACCTCCCTATAATGTTGTTGAGTCATTTCTTTCTGTATAAAATAACTTATTTATTTATATATTTTGCTTGCTTGCTAAGAGCATATATTTTAAATTTTGTTCTAGTACTTTTAAAAGAAAAGTAACTTGTTTGTTACTAAACCATTAAGTGACCTCCATGGAATAATTGTATTCATTCTTAATCAGTCATTGGTTACAGGTGCAAAATGGCATTCCTATTGAGAGGGATAACTGGTTTCCAGATATTGAACCATTATTTAAGCTCTTTAGTTATGAGTATGTGCCGACATATCTGAAGGTTATTTGGTCTCTCCCTTTATCCCTTGTCTTTTCTTTTCTCCTAGTTTAACTCTTTTTTGATGTCTCCATCTGAATTAATTGATAATGTCTCCAAGTATTTTGTTGTGTCTGAACATTTGAAAAATTGTTTTTAAAACTAATTTTATGCTTTCACATGGTGCATTGTGCAGTATCTCCAGTCCTCAAATATGCTATTTGGACTTATCTTGAGTAGTATGATCTACCGTTTTTGGTATAAATCAGTGATCATTATTTTTATCAAATGTGTAGATTTATGATTTAATTTACTGTTTACAAACAAAATCAATATTAGAAGGGTATAACATGAATTGTGGCCCAATAATATAGTGTTCATGTTCATTTTTGTATTTGCAGGTTTATGCTATGCATTTTAAATTGAATGAGATAGGAGCGATGAGAGAATAATATCCTTCGACTATATCTTTTCCATAATCTGCTAAATGCTCTTATTGCTGAAGAAACAGAGGTAAGCGATAGAGGGTGTAGGTACTGACGATTTCTTTGCATTTCCAGTTTCTATTTTCTTTCTGCGGCCATTCTAACAGAGTGTATTCTTGCAGATTTTTTGGCATCTTCAAGTTTTTATATGATCATGTTTTTGGTCCATTCCCTCAAAAGCCTACTCTGATCCTTCTGAGAAATGGCAACAAGTTGTTGCTTGTTTTCAGCGTTTTCATATGTAAGTATCTCTTATAGTTATAGCTTTACTTTGGAAACTTGGTGATAGTTTTTGTCCTTTTATACAAGGTAATGCCATTTTTTGTTTCGTTGAAATCTATGATTATTTATTTGATACTCCCCCCTTTTCTTTCATATTACTTGTAATGTAACTTGCAGGATTTTTAGTATGTATGATATTCAAGAACAAGATGCTGATAGTGCTACAGACCGATCACAACTTTCAGCAATAACACAAACCGTCTTCAGTTCAGATGCAGCTATCTCTATTAGAGTTGCTGATAGTATGTTGCATGCATTTTGCTTCTTTCTATCTTCCTATATGGCGACAAACCAATTTGTAGCCAGTTTAAGCATGTTTACTTGTTAGCTTACTAATTTGTGGTGCAGAATTGTTTAAAATTGGTGTAAAGCTTATGATGTTTCTTGATGCAATGTTATTACAATGATCCCTTATTAATTTGATGTAAAATTTTTTGCTCCAAGTTTTTACATTATCTTCATGAAGTTTAAAATTTGTAAGTAATATGCACAACTTTATTTCTAATATTTTCTGTTGGTAAGTTTGATGCTTTTGTGCTTCATTGCCCAATATTTTTTCCGTTTTTCCTGATGTTTTTTTTCACCCCGTTGATGTTAATAATTATATGGTTCATTTTTGTATCTCGTGGAAAAATGTAATGTTCTCTTCGCAAGATTTCATTAGTGACAAAACTGTTTTCCAAAGTATCATGAGTATATGCCTCACTTTTGGAGAAGGTCATGCAGATCTCATTGGAAATAATATTCTTTGTTTTGGAAAAGGATGCAATTTTAGCTATTTTTTGGCATCCGCTATACTAGGTATAAATGTTTCAACTTTGCTACATGTTTTAATTTTGTTTCTCTGTAATTTAGGATAAACAAATAGACATTCTCTACCCCTTTTTGGTGCCCCTTTTTATTCAACCACACTAAAAAATTGGTTTAGGGTTTAAGGGTCGGGAGTTTTTTAGGATGTGGGGTGTAAGATTTAGAATTTAGGAGGATAGGGATTAGAAAGGTGTACTGGAAAAGGACAAGATTTTTGTTAATGATACCGTATCCTTATGCCAGGTTTCAATCATTGCTGAAAGAAACAGTCAAGTATACAACCCACTTTTAGAGATCGTCGTGCAGATCTCATGGTGCACCCTTCATCCCCAACAAATTCATAACTAAGTTCTATTATTTGAGAGTGTCTTTTTTGTCAGACATACTGTGCAATCTTCTTTAACTTTGTCTCCATGTCTTCTGCAGAGAGCGTGGCTGTTGAAATGTTGAGCCATTGAGTTACATGCTGCTTATGTGAGTAGCCCCCATCATAGAGAGGCTTGTCAGAGTATCCTTCCTCAACTTTTTTGGCAGGATGTTGTTAAAACTGGCATGATGTAATATCTCAGTCTTTAATTCTTCAAAATAACAAGGAACATACTGCAACCACACGTCCACACCATCAGTAAAACCAAGGTCTATAATTTGGAATAAACTAATTTCCCAATCCGGGATCTGTGAAAAAGCGTGTAGTTGGTTATTGAAAAGTTACTTTAGATTCAGTTTCTAAAAGTTCTTTTCACTACTGTGGCTACATATGTATCATTTCCTCTTCTCTAATTTTTCCCAGTTATGTGATTTTTAAGCAAATTGGTGGTTCTTTTAGCTTTTCAATTATTGGTTTTTGGTTGTATCAACGGTTGCATGCAACTTTGACAAGAGTTTTGAGAACTTTTTGAGAGTGAGATATATGTTTTATGCTTGTAATATAAGTGCTGAGGCGTGTTGCATTCTTCCCTTATTTACTTTTCTAGTGTATCTAATCTTTTTTTTAATATTGTTTCTGAGCTTCTATAATCCTAGTCTTTTACTTTTTGTGGAATGAATTTTCTTCAGTGTATTAGTTACATCATATCCTTTATGATGAGTTTGATGTTGGTCTTATGTATCACTGTTGCACTGTCAGGTGTAAAAGTTTGAAGAATTCAGGACTGATATGAAAATACGATTTGCTGGTAAGATCCTCTCTGTTTAATTGCTTATGATAGCTCATAACTTGTTCTTATGTATCACTGTTGATACATCATATCCTTTATGATGAGTTTGACGTTGGTCTTAGTATCACTGTTGCACTGTCAGGTGTAAAAGTTTGAAGAATTCAAAACTGATGAAATATGATTTGCTGGTAAGATCCTCTCTGCTTAGTTGCTTATGGTAGCTCTAAACTTGTTCCTTCATCTTAGACTTGCTTGCTTATTTGTGCTTTTAAAGGTTGAGGACTTACTAGAAAATCGAACAACTTCTAGGAAGGGTGGCATCTATTACAATTTTGTTTGGTGTGATCGCCTAATTGATCTTGGTTCTCTTTGTGATAAACTTTCGCAGGTGTGTTCCTTGCCATTTACATGTTATATGTATATAGTTGAGTTCCACCTGTTTTTGTGATTTCAGATGTTCAACTCTGTTTATCCTCCGTTGAGTAACTTTGGCAGTGAAACATAGTTGAATGAAGTTAAAGAGACCATTCAGCAGTTGTTGAGATGGGGATGGAGATGGAGATACAACAAAAACCTTGAGGAACAAGCTGTCCAACTTCATAGGTTAAGTGGCTGGTCAGCTATTATGAAGGTCTGACCACTCTTTAGTTGGCTTGTCAAACTTCATTTTTTTACATTTAGTTTTCTCATGTCCTTTGTTTGTACTATGTGCCATGGCATGTTTCTATTTCAAGAAGAATCTCATCACTTCAAAATCGATCTAAATTTTTTTATCATAATGCATTCCTATCATAACTAGTGCACTTCTTTCTTGATCTTGACTTTCTATGTTGCTAATATCTGTGTCGATTGTTAGGTTCTTGATGCATGTCTTAATGCCTTTGCCTCTCCAGACTACTCATTGAAAATGGCGTTCATATTGAGCCAGGTAACCAACTGAGCTTAACCCGTAACTCATTGAAAATGGCGTTCATATTGATCGTAACTTATTGATCCCTTACTGATTTGACTCTGATCTCTTAAGTGGCTGGTCAGCTATTATGAAGGTCTGACCACTCTTTAGTTGGCTTGTCAAACTTCATTTTTTTACATTTAGTTTTCTCATGTCCTTTGTTTGTACTATGTGCCATGGCATGTTTCTATTTCAAGAAGAATCTCATCACTTCAAAATCGATCTAAAATTTTTTATCATAATGCATTCCTATCATAACTAGTGCACTTCTTTCTTGATCTTGACTTTCTATGTTGCTAATATCTGTGTCGATTGTTAGGTTCTTGATGCATGTCTTAATGCCTTTGCCTCTCCAGATGGCGTTCATATTGAGCCAGGTAACCAACTGAGCTTAACCCGTAACTCATTGAAAATGGTGTTCATATTGATCGTAACTTATTGATCCCTTACTGATTTGACTCTGATCTCTTTCCTGCTAAGGCATCATTCATTGATGTAAAATTTTTTGCTTCAAGTTTTTACATTATTTTAATGATGTTTAAAATTTGGCGTAATATACACAACTTTATTTCTAACAACTTTTATTGGTAAATTTGATGCTTTTGCGTCTCATTGCCAACATTTACTCCATTTTTTATGATGTTTTTTTCACCCCATTGATGTTAAATAATTAAATGGCTCATTTTTCTAAATATCCTCATGGAATGAATATAATGTTCTCTTTGCTGGATGTCAGGAGTGACAAAACTGTTTTCCGAAATAGTCAAGCATACAACCCACTTTTAGAGATGGTTGTGCAGATCTCATTGGAAATAATAATCCTTGTTCATGCAAAGGATGTAATTTTAGCTTTATTTTTTGGCGTCTGCTATACCAGGTAAATGTTTCAACTTTGCTGCATCTTTTAATTTTGCTTCTCTATATTGTAGGATAGTCGAATAGAAATCCTCTATCCCTTTTTGGTGCCTTTTTTATGCAACCAGACTTAAAATAGGTTTAAGGTTTAAGGGTAGGGTGTAGGGTGTAAGATTTAGAATTTAGGGGGATATGGCTTAGAATTTAAATTTTCTAGTGTTTTTAGTGTTGGGGCTTAGAAAGGGGGTACCGAAATGGGACAAGATTTTTGTTAAGAATAGACTTTGTAGAATATTGTTTAGCTGCCAAAATAATAGGTTGATATGTGAAATTTCTCTTCAAAAATTTTAAGAGTCAACATGTTTGTTACATAGCCATGGTAATGTTCATAGTTTGTTTGGGAAACAATGAGGTGCTTTGCTTGAAGCAAGAGTGTATGCTTTCTAATGGAAACGTGCAAATGCGTTCTAGCAAGGCACCTCATTGTTTCCCAAAAAATCTAGAAAGCACTTATGGAGAAGATTTTGAACAACATAATTGTGAAAGTAATGTGATTGTATATTCTAGGGCAAAAATCTAGTCATGTAGGTATACTTAAATGATACTGTCTTCCATATATTTCAATTTGATGAACATCACTATTTATGTTGTAGCATATCCTTATCTAATTTTTTTAACCCTAATGGTCTTTTTTTATCACATGTACTAAATTTACATTGTTTCCACTATCAACAGACATTTCCTGATAAAAAAATTTCCCGCTCTAGAGTCTAGAAGTAATCTTAATTTTTGCTATTTCTCTTGCAGTCTTTGGATGTTATACTCTCTCAAGATCATAATCAAATTGGTGCTCTATTCGTGTATGTCAGATGTGATTTTCTACCACGAATTCAGCAATCCTCTATCAAAATCATGTTCATTCTAAGGTTGCCTCTATTGGATTTCCATTCTCTTATCCATCTCTTTCGTTGGAATTACCTTTTCATTCTCCATTGGTTGATGTTCTCACGTGGTTGGTCTGGTTCAGCTACTGCTGAAATCCTGAAATTCTTATAATGCAGGTTAATCTGGTTATATTGTTTGTTGATTTTTTTTTTCTTTCTTCTCTTTTTAGTTCAAGTGGGTTGAGCAACATCTTGAAATTTAAAGTATTTTTTTGTGACCTTTTCAGCTTTTGATTGATAACGTTAGTAGTCGACCCGCATCAAATATTACACATTTCCTGCTCAAGTTTGATTTTGATACCTCTATTGAGGATAATTTTGCAGCCAAAATTCCATTACAGATCTGTTGCTAGTTTTTCAAATATATTCATGCTTATTTGTGTGAGTGTTTGCTGACATGTAGAGTACACTTACCATTTTTTATAGCTCTTTGAATTTTATTCTTGAAAGCAGTGCAATTTGTCAAGGTTATCCTATCATATTCTTTCTGAAATCCTGAAATCCTGAAATTCTGGTTATATTGTTTGTGTATTTTTTTTTTCTTTCTTCTCTTTTTAGTTCAAGTGGGTTGAGCAACATCTTGAAATTTAAAGTATTTTTTTGTGACCTTTTCAGCTTTTGATTGATAACGTTAGTAGTCGACCTGCATCAAATATTACACATTTCCTGCTCAAGTTTGATTTTGATACCTCTATTGAGGATAATTTTGCAGCCAAAATTCCATTACAGATCTGTTGCTAGTTTTTCAAATATATTCATGCTTATTTGTGTGAGTGTTTGCTGACATGTAGAGTACACTCACCATTTTTTATAGCTCTTTGAATTTTATTCTTGAAAGCAGTGCAATTTGTCAAGGTTATCCTATCATATTCTTTCTGAAGAGTTTGAAGTTGGTCTGATGTCTCACTGTTGCACTTTGCCAATGTTAGGTGTTAGATTTGCTTGATATTGTCCAATTTAGATCTTCAGAGACCTTTGTGAAGCTTTCTCAACTTATTTCTAATATGAAATATGATTTGCTGGTGAGGTCCTCTTTGCTTAATTTCTTATGGTAGCTCTTAACTTGTTCCTTCGTCTAGAGAACATACAAGGAAATCCAACAACTTTTGGGAAGGTTGGCATCTATTACTACTCTAAACGGGATGATCGCCTAATTTATATGGGTTCACTTCGGGATAAACTTTGGCAGGTATGTTTCTTGGCATTTACATCACGTCAAAATTTAGTGTTTTAATTTCTTTAATGTTATATTTATAAAGTTGAGTTCGATCTGTTTTAGTGATTTTAGATGTTCAACTCTGTTTTAGTAATGTTATATTTGGGAAGGTTGGCATCTATTACTACTCTAAACGGGGTGATCGCCTAATTTATATGGGTTCACTTCGGGATAAACTTTGGCAGGTATGTTTCTTGGCTTTTACATCACGTCAAAATTTAGTGTTTTATTTTCTTTAATGTTATATTTATAAAGTTGAGTTCGATCTGTTTTAGTGATTTTAGATGTTCAACTCTATTTATCCCCATTGAGTAACTTTGGCAGCAAAGCTGAGCTGAATGAGGTTTGAGAGGCAATTCATTTGTTGTTGAGATGGGGATGGAGATACAACAAAAACCTTGAGGAACGAGCTGCCCAACTTCACATGTTAAGTGGCTGGTCATATATTGTGGAGGTCTGACCACTCTTTAGCTGGTTTGTCAAGCTCCATTTTTTTACATTTTAGTTTTCTCATGTCGTATGTATGTACTATGTGCCATGGCAGGTTTCTGTTTCAAGAAGAATCTCATCACCTGAAAACCGATCTGAAATTTTATATCATTATGCTTTCCTATCATAACTAGTGCACTTCTTTGTTGTTCTTGACTTTCTGTGTTGCTACTATTTGTGCAGTAATATATTATAAAAGATTTTTCTTGGTATTATTTTTCTTTGATTGTCGTCATGGTGCACCCTTCATCCCTAACAAATTCATAACTAAGTTCTATTATTTGAGAGTGTCCTTTTTCTCAGACATAATGTGCAATCTTCTTTAATTTTGTCTCCATGCCTTCTGCAGAGAACGTGGCTGTTGAAGCTTTTAGCCATTGAGTTATGTGCGAAACTGGGGCACTTGTGTAATAACTCAGTCCTTAATTCTTCAAAATAACATGGAACACACTGCAACCTGCACCATCAGTAAAACCAAGGTATTACTAGTTACATGTATCTACTATCTAGTATAATTTACAATAAACAAATTTCCTCACATGGGATCTGGAAAAAGTGTACAAATGGTTATTGTAAAGTTACCTTAGATTAAGTTTCTAAAAGTTCTTTTCATTACTGTCGCTACATATGTATCATTTCCTTTTCTGTAATTTTCCCTAGTTATGTGATTTTTTTAGTCAAATCACAGGTTCTTTTTGCTTTTCAATTATTGGTTTTTAGTTGTATTGAAGGTTTCATGCAAATTTGATAAGGTTTTTTAGAACTTTTTGAGAGTGAGATATATTTTTTATGCTTGTTATATACGTGCTGAGCGTGTTGCATTCTTCCCTTATTTACTTTTCATTATTTGCTGGTTTTTTAGTTTCTTTCTAGTGTATCTAATTTTTTTTTAATATTGTTTCTAAGCTTATATAATCCTAGTCTTGTACTTTTTGTTGAATGAATTTTCTGGTGTGTATTGGTAGCATCATATCCTTTATGAAGAGTTTGATGTTGGTCTGTTGTCTCACTGTTGTACTTTGCAATTTGGTATCAATGTCAGGTGTTAGAGTTGCTTGATGTTGTCCAATTCAGATCTCCAGATAAATCTGTGAAGCTTTCTCAACTTATTTCTAATATGAAATATGATTTGCTGGTAAGATCCTCTCTGCTTAGTTGCTTATGGTAGCGCTAAACTTGTTCCTTCATCTTAGACTGGCTTGCTTATTTGTGCTTTTAAAGGTTGAGGACTTACTAGAAAATCGAACAACTTCTAGGAAGGGTGGCATCTATTACAATTTTGTTTGGTGTGATCGCCTAATTGATCTTGGTTCTCTTCAGGATAAACTTTCGCAGGTGTGTTCCTTGCCATTTACATTCCCTCAAAGTTAAGTGTTTTTATTTCTCTAATGTTATATTTATATAGTTGTGTTCATCATGTTTTTGTGATTTCAGAAGTTCAACTCTGTTTATCCTCAGTTGAGTGACTTTGGGTGAAGCTGAGCTGAATGAGGTTTGAGAGGCAATTCATCTGTTGTTGAGATGGGGATGGAGATACAACAAAAGCCTTGAGGAACAAGCTGCCCAACTTCACATGTTAAGTGGTTGGTCATATATTGTGGAGGTCTGACCACTCTTTAGCTGGCTTTTATCAAGCTCCATTTTTTTACATTTTAGTTTTTTCATGTCCTATGTCTGTACTACAGGTTTCCGTTTCAAGAAGAATCTCATCACCTGAAAGTCGATCTGAAATTTATATTATTATGCTTTCCTATCATAAATAGTGCACTTCTTCATTGTTCTTTACTTTCTGTGTTGCTAATATTTGTGCAGAAATATATCATGAAAGATTATTCTTGGTATTATTTTTCTTTGATTGTCATCATGGTGCACTCTTCATCCCCAACAAATTCAGAACTAAGTTCCATTATTTAAGAGTGTCTTGTTTGTCAGAGATACTGTGTAATCTTCTTTAAATCTGTCTCCATGTCTTCTGCAGAGAGCGTGGCTGTTGAAACTTTTAGCCATTGAGTTACATACTGCTTATGTAAGTAGTCCCCATCATAGAGAGACTTGTCAGAGTATCCTTGCTCAACTTTTTTGGCAGGATGTTGTTAAAACTAGCATTGATGTAATATCTCAGTCTTTAATTCTTCAAAATAACAAGGAACATACTGCAACCACACCATCGGTAAAACCAAGGTATATTATCCTAATGGTCTATTTTTTTATCGCCTGTACTAAATTTACTTTGTTTCAACTCTCAACAGATATTTCCTGATAAAAGCTTTCTTGCACTAGTGTTGTGTGCATGTGACTAGACCAGATATGATATACTCTCTCAAGATTTTTGTTCATTTCTCTTGCAGCCTTTGGATGTTATACTCTCTCAAGATCATAATCAAGTTGGTACTTTATTGGAGTATATCAGATATGATTTTCTACGACAAATTCTGCAATCCTCTATCAAAATCATGTCCATTCTAAGGTTTGCCTCTAGGACTACATTTCTCTTATCTATCTCTTTCATTGGATTCTGATTTACCTTTTTTATTCTACATTGGGTGATGTTCTCGTGTGGTTGGTCTGGTTCAGCTACTACTGAAATCTAATGTTGCAACTTCATTGGTTGAGGACTATGCAGCTTGTCTTGTGTTACGATCGCAAGAGTGTCAGGTTATAGAGAACTGTGGTGATGATCCTGGAATTCTAATAATGCACAGGTTAATCTGGTTTTGTTGTTTGTGTATTTTTTTTTTCATTCCTCTCTTTTTAGTTCAAATGCATTGGGCAAAGTCTTGAATTCTGAAGTATTTTTTGTGCCTTTTCAGCTCCTGATTGATGATGTTAGTCGACCTGCATCAGATATTACACATTTTCTACTCAAGTTTGATTTTGATAACTCTATTGAACAGACAATTTTGCAGCAGCCAAAATTCCATTTTTGTTGCTAGTTTTTCAAATATATTCATGTTTATTTGTGTGAATGTTTTCTCTGACATCTAGAGTACACACACTATTTTTCTATTTTTTACAAATTTTTGAAGGTTATTCTTTAAATCTCGGAGAACCATTCAAAGCCTGATGTACATGTGTCGCTTCATGAATTTGGTTTTCAAGTTAGAGTTACTCTATCTTTCATATTAAATTTCTAAAACGGAAATTTTCTTGCATTCAAGTTAGTTCTATTCTCTCTCATGGCTTCCCAAATTTTTAGTCAATTGGGTCTATTTCTTAAAATTTTTTAATTGTTCTCTGTTGCAGCTTCTTTATGAGTAGTGCATGGATCCATTGACATACGTAGCTCCACCATGCATCTTTTGAGTAACAAAAAGATATAATTTCTTTATAAAGGTATAACTTGTTTCTTATACAAGGATGTGATGATCATATTTAATCTCTTTCTTTTCTTATGTGAATTGCATGTTTCAAGGAACAAAATCTTATGCATTTTTATTGGCAGCATGTAGGAGATGCTCCACTTCCTAAACAAACTAACAACCAGACACTTTGTATCAGTTCTCTATGTCAGGTTGTGTTTTTTTACTGGTTATACTTTTGTTTATGTTTATGTTCTTGCATCCTTTTGCCTCTTTTGGTCTACATTTCTCTCATCTATCTCTTTCATTGGAATCTGATTTACCTTTTCATTCTACATTGGGTTAAATTCTCGCCTGGTTGTTCTGGTTTAGCTACTGCTTAAAGCCAACGTTGCAACTTCGTTGGTTGAGGACTATGCAACCTTCCTTGTGTAACGATCGCAAGATTTTCAGGTTATTGAGAACTGTGGTGATGATCCTGAAATTCTAATAATGTAGGTTAATCTGGTTTTGTTGTGTATGTATTTTTTTATTCCTCTCTTTTTAGTTTAAATGTGTTGAGCAACGTCTCGGACTTTGATTAATTTTTTGTGACCTTTTCAGCTCCTGATTGATAATGTTAGTTGTTCTGCACCAAATATTACACTTTTCTTGCTCAAATTTGATTTTGATACCTCTATTGAATGGACAATTTTGCAGCCAAAATTACATTACAGTTTTTTTTGCTAGTTTTTCAAATACATTCATGTTTATTAAATGCATTGAGCAACGTCTCGGACTTTGATTAATTTTTTGTGACCTTTTCGGTTCCTGATTGATAATGTTAGTTGTTCTGCACCAAATATTACACTTTTCCTGCTCAAATTTGATTTTGATACCTCTATTGAATGGACAATTTTGCAGCCAAAATTACATTACAGTTTTTTTTGCTAGTTTTTCAAATGCATTCATGTTTATTTATGTGGATGTTTGATCTGACATCTAGAGTACCCTCGCTATTTTTTTTATAGATGTTTGAAGGTTATTCTTGAAATCTTGGAGAACCATTCAAAGCCAGATGTAAATGCGTTGCTTCATGAATTTGGTTTTCAGGTTAGAGTTACTCTATCTTTCATATTAAATTTCTAAAATTGAAATTTTCTTGCATTCAATTAGTTCTATTCTCTCTCGGGGCTTCCCAAATTTCCAATCAATTAGGTTTATTTCTTAGAAAATTTTAATTGTTCTCTGCTGCAGCCAGCTTCTTTATGAGTAGTGCATAGATCCATTGACATGCGGACCTACCATGGCTCTTTTGAGTAACAAAAAATATCATTTCTTTGTAAAGGTATAACATGTTTTTTATACGAAGATTTGATTATCTTATTTAATCACTTTCTTTTCTTATGTGGTTTGTATGTTTCAAGGAACTAAATCTTATGCATTTTTATTGTCTGCATCTTAATTCTATAGGTGTTCCTCCACTTCCTAAATGAAATAATAACTAGACACTTCGTATCAGTTTTCTATGTCAGGTTATTTTTACTGGTTATAATTTAGTTTATGTTTATGTTCTTTCATCATTTTGACCAAGTAGGATGGTTCACATAGTTCTGTACTTAATAGTGCCAATTTCGTTTTTGTTGTGGACCACGGCAGAGGCAAATATGATACTGCTTTATTTTCTGGATTAATTTTTTTTGGCAACGTCCCTCTTGTTAGAAGTTGACCCCATCTTTGCATTTAATTCTATATTCTGAGCTAGACACTTCTTCACCTAATTAGTACCTGATAATACTTATTCTAGCAAGTCGTGCTATATTTTACTTCCAACAAGATAAAATGCGTCTCCCTCTTGTGCCAGACCTTTTTTGAGCTCAGTTACTAAATAATTTTGTATTTACATTTTCTCTCTGAAGTCTTTTTATGGGTCACTGTGCAGAAATATATCATGGTAGACTTTGCTTGGTATTATTTTTCATTGATTGTCATCATGGTGCACCCTTCATCCCCAAAAGAATCAGAACTAAGTTCTATTATTTGGGAATATCTTGTTTGTCAATACTGTACAATCTTCTTTAACTTTTATTCCTTGTCTTCTGCAGAGAGCTTGGCTGTTGAAACATCTAGCCATCGAGTTACATGCTGCTTATGTGAGTAGTCCCCATCATAGAGAGGTTTGTCAGAGTATCCAACATACTGCAACCGCACCATCAGTAAAACCAAGGTATTAATAGTTACATGTATCTAATATAATTTGGAATAAACAAATTTCCTCATACGATATCTGAGAAAAAGCGTGAAGATGGTTATTGAAAAGTTACTTTAGATTCAGTTTCTGAAAGTTTTTTTCACTATTGTTGCTACATATGTATCATTTCTCTTCTCTAATTTTCCCCAGCTATGTGATTTTTAAGTCAAATCAGTGGTTCTTTTAGCTTTTCAATTATTGGTTTTTGGTTGTATTAACGGTTGCATGCAACTTTGACAAGAGTTTTGAGAACTTTTTGAGAGTGAGATATATTTTTTATGCTTGTTATATTAGTGCTGTGGCATGTTGCATTCTTCCCTTATTTACTTTTCATTATTTGCGGATTTCTAGCTCCTTTCTAGTATATCTAATCTTTTTTTATTATTATTGTTTCTGAGCTTATATAATCCTAGTCTTGTACTTTTCATGGAATGAATTTTCTGGTGTATATTAGTAGTATCATATCCTTTTTGAAGTGTTTGAAGTTGGTCTGATGTCTCATTGTTGCACTTTGCTATTTGGGATCAATGTTAGGTGTTAGATTTGCTTGAAGTTATCCAATTTACATCTCCATATATGATTTGCTGGTGAGATCCTCTCTGCTTAATTTCTTATGGTAGCTCTTAACTTGTTCCTTCGTCTAGACTTGCTTGTTTGTGCTTTTATAGCTTGAGGACATACAAGAAAATCCAACAACTTCTGGGAAGGTTGGCATCTTGTTACTACACTGAATGTGATGATCGCCTAATTTATATGGGTTCACTTCGGGATAAACTTTGGCAGGTATGTTTCTTGACATTTACACCACGTCAAAGTTTAGTGTTTTAATTTCTTTAATGTTATATTTATATAGTTGAGACTGTTGCTACATATGTATCATTTCGTCTTCTCTAATTTTTCCCAGTTATGTGATTTTTAAGCAAATCGGTGGTTCTTTTAGCTTTTCAATTATTGGTTTTTGGTTGTTTTAACGGTTGCATGCAACTTTGACAAGAGTTTTGAGAACTTTTTGAGAGTGAGATATATATGTTTTATGCTTGTAATATAAGTTCTGAGGCGTGTTGCATTCTTCCCTTATTTACTTTTCATTATTTGCAGGTTTCTTAGTTTCTTTCTAGTGTATCTAATCTTTTTTTAATATTGTTTCTGAGCTTCTATAATCCTAGTCTTTTACTTTTTGTGGAATGAATTTTCTTCAGTGTATTAGTTACATCATATCCTTTATGATGAGTTTGATGTTGGTCTTATGTATCACTGTTGCACTGTCAGGTGTAAAAGTTTGAAGAATTCAAGGCTGATATAAAATATGATTTGCTGGTAAGATCCTCTCTGTTTAATTGCTTATGATAGTTCATAACTTGTTCCTTCGTCTAGCCTTGCTTGCTTATTTTTGCTTTTGTAGGTTGAGGACGTACTAGGAAATCCAACATCTTGGATGTGATGCCCTACTCTTTTTCTTCTGTTGTTTCTTCGAGAAAAATGCTCCTTGTTCTCGAGTCAGGAATCTTTGATTGAGATGCTCCCGATCAAAAGAATCTACAAATAATTGTGAAAGTAATGTGATTGTATATTCTGGGACAAAAATCTAGCCATCTAGGTAAAACTTAAATGTTACTGTCTTTCATATGTTAAAATTTGATGAACATCCCCTATTTATGTTTCTTAGCTAATTTTTGAACCCTAATGGTCTTTTTTTGTCACATGTACAGAATTTATATTGTTTAAACTCTGAACATAAATATAAAACCTTTCCTGCTCTATTGTGTGCTTGTTCTGCTAGGTCAGATAAAAGAAATAATCTTAATTTTTGTTCATTTCTCTTGCAGCCTTTGAATGTTATACTCTCTCAAGATCATAATCAAATTGTTGTTTTGTTGGTGTATGTCAGATATGATTTTCTACCACAAATTCAGCAATCCTTTATCAAAATCATGTCCATTCTAAGGTTTGCCTCTACTGGACTACATTTCTCTTATCTATCTCTTTCGTTGGGTGATGTTCTCGTGTGGTTGGTCTGGTTCAGCTACGGCTGAAATCCAATGTTGCAACTTCATTGGTTGAGGACTATACACTTGGAGTACACACTATTTTTTTACAGCACTTTAGGAATCTAATCTCTGACAAATCTCCTATTCGATGATCATATTTAATTTCTATCTTTTTTTGTGTGTGGATTGCATGTTTCATTTATGTGCATGTTCTAGAACAAATACTATTACTGTAATCATTTTGCTAACATCACTGATGCTTGAACCCGTGATATCTAAGAATAACAACCGTTCCTTTGATCACTCGTGCCCAAGAAAATTTACTTTTAGCTGATGGAGAAGGTTTTGAACATTATACTTGTGAAAGTAATATGATTGTGAATTTATAATGGTCTATTTTCTCTTGCAGCCTTTGGATGTCAAGATCATAATCTAATTGTTGCTTTATTGGAGTATGTCAGGTATGATTTTCTATCACAAATTCTGCAATCCTCTATCAAAATCAATGGCCATTCGAAGGTTTAAAACGGATCTACTAGGCAGGTAGCATGCGGTTTAAAAAATTTAAAATTAAAAAAAAAAATTATGATTCTAATTTTTTGGTACTTGATAACTAGTATACAGTTAAATAGGTTAGAATACGGGCTAACATATATAGTATCATAAAGAATCTAATATTTTATCGGATATCCGATAATGAATATCCCTGGTTAGTATAAGGGAGAATAAAAGAAACAAATTTTATAAATTTAAGGTTTAAGTATGTTAATAGTCCTTGCGCTGTTTTAAAATTTTATAAATTTTTCCTAATATTTTAATTCTGCAATATTTTTATCTGCTTTCAATTACCACTTTGGTCCTTCATGTTTTTTATTATTTTGTTTTTATTTATGGTTTAATCTCAATTTTAGCCCCTCATTATATGCTTTTTAATCAATTTTAGTCTTTTAAAATCCGATTATTTTTTAATTTTGGCCATTAATTTCTATTTTTTCTTGTTCGAAATTACATTTATTATTATGTTATAACTACCTGCATATATATATATAAGCATATTGTTTATACATTATAATTTTTCATGTACTTCGTAAAAGAAGTTAAATGAGATATTTTAAGTAGGTCGATTTAAAACACAAAAGAAATATCTTAAATGAGATAGAGAGAGTATATATTTATTACATATAAGTTATGTACTACATGTTATTTTATATTAGTTCACTAAAATTTCATATATTAAATAGTTTTTATGTGTATTATATCATATATATATATATATTAAAGTTATATTATTTATTTTTTATATTGTTCTATATCTCTTTTACCATATTTTTTATTATTAATGTGCTATTTACTTTGTGTTTGAATTGATTTTACGGTGACACGTAATGAGAATGAACCATGTTATTTATGGCTCGTTTAGTATAGATAATAATTTTTTAACGTTTTAGTTCTTACATTTATTGTTTCATAATTTAATTTCTTGCATTTAAATTAGGCTCCGATGATTTGATAGCTTAATATAAAATATGTATGTATTTTTAAGATTTTTATTTTTTATTAGGGTTAGGTATTCTATCCAATAATTTTTTTGGTATACGGGTCAAGTTTAGGTTAAAAGTTTTTTTTTACCAAATATTTAATCCGACCCCGATACTTTTAATATATATATTATATTTTAAATTATATAATTATTTTATACTTTTTTAATATTTTTATTCTAAAACTAAATTAAAATTCTTAAATATTTTTATTCGAGATTAATCATTTTAGTATATTCTTTTGATGATAAATTTTAATAAATATTTCACTCCAAAATTAAAATTAAACCATGAATTTTGTTTGAATTATATATTTTATGTGTTTAATATATTTCTGTTTTAAAATTTTTAAAAAATATATAAATCTACATATGAGTTGACCTATATAGTTTTCAAAAAAATATATATTAATTTTTTGAATACCCAAAAACAAGATATCCGACCATGAACAACTATAAATCTTAAGGAGGGAGAATAAAAAATTATTTGATTATTTTGGGTTTTTTAATATTTATTCCAAAATTAAAATCAAATCTTTTTATACAGTTTTATATATTTTTAATTTTTTTCAATAAATTCAAATTCTTAAATATTTTATATGTTTATATTATATACTTTTATGTTTTAAATTTAATTTTTTTAAAAAAATACTTGTAAGTATGTGTTATTTAACTTATTTTGTTTATTTTAGGTTTAAATCAGTTAATATTCCTTATACAGTTTTAAAATTTAGAATTTAGTTCTAATATTTTAATTCTGCAATTGTTTTTATATTATTTTTATTTAAAAATCTAAATATCCGCTAGCTTTGGTTTAATTTTATTGTTAGTTCTAAATTTTTTAAAAAAATCTAATAATGATAATATGTCATATGCATAAGATAATGTATTTTAAATAATATGGTATCTAACTTATCAAATACATGTATGAAATATAATTTTATTCTAATATAAAATATAAAACAATTAAAATTTAAATAAAATATTAAAAAATTAATTAATTATAAAATAAAATTCTACTAAACATTCTCAACCTAACTACGATAGAATCAAAATTATATCTTAAAAAAATATGAACACAGTTCAAAATTAATTAATTTTTTAAGATAGGGTTTGAATTTTATCATAATTAGGATTGAAAATATTTAGTAGTCTTTTATTTCAGAATTAATTAATTTTTAATATTTTATTTGAATTTTAATTGTTTTATATTTTATATTTCATATATATGTATGTATTTGATAGGTTAGATGTCATGTCATTTAAAATATATTATCATATGCATATAACATGTTATCATGTTAGTTAAAAAATAAGCTATTTGTCAAAAAGATATAGTTTAAAGGTTAAATTTTTTATGTAAAAAAAAATAAGGGTCAAAATAATAAAAATTATAAACGTTAAGGGTTAAAATTATCTTTATGCCTATATATATTACTATGTATTTATTATATTTTATATAGATCCATATATTTAATATATATAAGCTTACGGTTTATACATTATAATTTTTATAAACTATTTGTTATATTATATATTTATTACATATAATTTATATACTATATTTTATCATATTTTATTTTAGTTTTACGTAAATTTCATATAGTTTTTATGTGTATCATATCATACATATAATTATTATATATATATATATTTACATTAGAGTTATACTATTTATTATCTATATTTTATATTATTATTCATACTATGTCCTACACTAAAATGACTCGTATTATTTATGATTTGTTTAGTGTAGATAGTTAACTCAAAACATTTTATTTCTCATGTTTATTATTTTATAATTTAATTTTTTGCATTTAAATAACGCTAAATTCGATAATCCAGTATAAAGTAAATATGTATTTTTAAGATTTTTTATAAGGTTGGGTATTCGATTTTGTAATTTTTCGTGTATAGTGGTTAATTTTAGGTCAATTTTTTTCCTTACCAAATATTTGATTTGATCCGGTATTTTTAATATATTTTATATATTTTAAATTATATAATTATTTTATATTTTTAAATATTTTAAATTATATAATTATTTTATATACTTTTTAAGTTTAATTTAAAAAAAAATATTTGTATTCATTTATAAGTACAATATTTAAAAGAAAGAATCATGATCCAGATTTATCTTTTTAATATCTCTCTAATTAATTAATTTATTTTAGGTCTGTTAATAGTCCTCGTACAGTTTTAGAATCTATAATTTAATTCTAAAATTTTAATTCTGCAATAGTTTTATATTATTTTTTAGGCATAAAGATAATTTTAACCCTCAACGTTTGCAGTTTTTGTCATTTTGGTCCTTATTCGTTTTTTGGAATAAATTTAGCCCTTAACTTATATCTTTTTGACAAATATCTTATTTTTTAACTAGCTTGATTACTGGACCGTTAAAAATTTAACGTTGATATATATATGGAATGTAATTTTAAATGACATGGTATGTATCAAGTGCATATATATATATAGAATATAATTTTATTCCAATATAAAATATAAAACAATTAAAGTTTAAATAAAATATTAAAAATTAATTAATTTTAAAATAAAAGATTATTAAACATTCTGAATCCTAACTACGATAAAATAAAAATCTTATTTGAATTGTGTTTATATTTTTTAAGATAGAATTTTGATTCTATCGTAGTTAGAGTTAAGAATGTTTAATAATATTTTATTTTAGAATTAATTAATTTTTAATATTTTATTTGAATTTTAATTGTTTTATATTTTATATTGGAATAAAATTATATTCCATATATATATGCATTTGATAGGTTACATGCCATGTCATTTAAAATTATATTCTATATATATATCATCGTTAAATTTTTAACGGTCCAGTCATCAAACTAGTTAAAAAATAAGATATTTGTCAAAAAGATATAGGTTATGGGCTAAATTTATCCCAAAAAAAGAATAAGGATCAAAACGACAAAAACTATAAACGTTAAGGGTTAAAATTATCTTTATGCCTATTTTTTATTTATAAAACTAAAACTTTCTCTAACTTCGGCTTATTGTTAGTTCTGAAAATCCCCTTCATGGCCGTATTCTTGTGTTTCATTTTACAATTTCGTCCCTTAAATAATTTCTCAAATTAATTATTTTAAATTATACCCTAGGCTTAATGGAGTATAAGCTTAAATTAATTAGATTTATATCTAGATTAGTGAAGCCTTAGTTAATTTAGGTTTTGAATTATTTTAATTAATTTAAAATTTTCTTTGATTTATTGAATAATTCCCTTGGCTTAGATAAAAACAATTAAAGTCGTAATTAATATTTTAATCCGAGATAATCATAAAGGGTCTCTCTATATTTTAGGGTGTAATAAATTTAGTGTTAATATTATTATAACCTAGATAAAATCAAATATTTAGTGTTAATTTAGCATTTATTTGTCATACATTTTTTAACTATCATTCACTATACCTTAATTATTTTAATGTAATATATGAATTAATTAATTTAAATCTTAAAAAAGTATTTATTAAATGATGACCGAATATTCTAATCAAACTTTATTGTCCTAATGTAAGTTTAGTTTTAATTAAATTTGATAAGTAAATAACATCATTCTTAAATACTTGTATCATGCATAAAAGGAGAGTTACGAGATTCGAATCATAAATTAATATGATAATCAAAATTATTTGATATCAGTTTAATATATAGTCCAATATATATTATCATTATTAATTAAATCTAGATTTATATTTAAATTAGTGAAGCCTTAGTTTAGGGTTTGAATTAATTTAATTAATTAATTTAGTTTAGGTTAAAATTGGTAATTTAACTTATATAAAAATAATTAAATCCGTTATTAATTCGATTTATTCTAAATAATACCCTTGACTTAATGGGTGTTAGTTTAAAATTGATCTAATTAGGGCTTTATTTCTAGCATTTATTTTCCATGCATTTTTTTAATCATCATTCACTAGATTTAATTATTTCAATCGAATATATGAATTAATTAATTTTAACTCAAAAAAAAAAAGTTATTAATTCTGATATTTGAGTTATAACACTATGAACATTATTATGCAAAAAGATTAGATACAGGTTTTGAATTATAATTTAACACGAGATTATTCAATATCAGATTAATCTACGGTTCAATTTAAATAATTTTATCTATTAAAATTAACATATATATTTGGAATCAAATTAATAACTTAAAAATTATTGTTTTTATTATCAAACTTTACGAATTAAAATATATTTAAATTAAAAAATTAGTTATAAGTTTTATAATGATAAAAATATTTGTATGCGGTTTTATAATAAAGTTATGTTTGTTCGATGATAATACATATATATTATAATTTTCATGAAAACTATATATTATAAATCTTGGTCATGTTATTACAATTTTTCTCATAATAATATAATGAATATCTATTTTATATAATTTATATGTATTAATTTATATAATTTATATTGTATAATATAATATAATAATGAATATATACAGTGAATAAAACGTACAGGGCTAGAATATATACAACATATAGTATTTAATATTTAAAGAAACATATGATATATATATATAACATAAGTACGTAAATATCTACAAAATATAGTTAATATAGGGTTTAGGATTTATAATTAGGGGTGTTTATCGACCGAGATGATTGCGAGTTGGATATTGTTCGATTCGTGTTTGTTAAATTTTTTTTTGCTCAACTCGTTGCTCGTTTAAGCTCATTAAGCTCGTTAAAATTATGTTCGACTTGTGCTTGTTAAAATATTTTATTGTTCAATTCGACTCGTTGCTCGTTAAACTCGACTTGTTGCTCGTTAAGCTCATTAAAAAAATTGCTTTATTTTTAACTAAAAGTAAAATTTAATAATATCTTTATATAACATAAATTAATAAATTTAACCAAAAATATCAAAAGAGTGTATAAAACGCTTTGGAAGTCTAAATTAAAAAGTAATAATCTATAAATACATCAAACTAGTATATTAAAATTAAAGTATCAATTCATAAATTAATAATTATTATTTAAATTTATTTTTTAAATGGAATAATTTAAAGTAATTATTAAAAAATATTTTAAAAAATTAATGAGTTGTTCGTGAACTTATGGAGTCGTGTTAGACTTTGCTCGATTCAACTCGTTAAGTTATCGAGTCGAGTTAGAGTTCGAGTCGAATCAGTTTGGATCGAGTATTTATCGAGTTATAACCGAATCAATTCGATCAGCTTTCGAGCTGCTCAATTCGTTAAGGACTCCTAGTTATAATAAATAGTTTTTATCTAAAAGAAATCAGGTTCGAAAAACATTTTTTTTTTAATTTTCTTTTAAGATTTAAATCATTTATTTGGGCAGATTAGGCTACTTGGGCTAAAACAAGCCATGAAAAGATATAAATATATAAATTATTTTAAATAGTAATATTTTTATTTTTCATTTAAGAATAAATATGATAAAGTAACTCGAAACAATGATAGCATTGATAATATTTAGAATAATTAATAATAATTAATAAATATAGTATTTCAATTTTTTCGATAATGGTATAAAATTATAAGTAATATATGATTTAGTAGATAGTAATATTTTTGGGTTTTTTTATTAATAAAGATAATAATATCCGGTCCATTATTTTAGAATTGAACAAAAATTATAACTCGAATTAACACTACAAATAAAATTAATAATTACAGAAACAATGTTGAAACATAATATAGAGCTTAACTCGAAAAATTACGTTTAAAAAGTGTTCTTAATTAAACGCAAAAGCTAAAATTTTTAGCTTTTACAGTGGGAAAAGTGCTTTTAAAATCAAATTATAAATTTAATCTTTCGTTTACTATTGTTTTATTTATAGTTTATAAATTTATAATTTTTATAAAGATATAATTAATAAATTATTTTTAATTTAAAAACTCTATATATTAACTAAAATATTTTAAATTTATGACATTTTTATAGAATACATACAATTTTTAGAAAAATATATTTATTAATGAAATTATTTTTTTATATTTTTATGATAATTTAGGTTAATATATTTTATATATTATAACATTAAAAAATTAGGTATCATTTATATATAACTTATAATGTCATGTCTAAAATGATTATTTATCTTATAAAAGCACTTTTTGATAGCAAAGAACTTTTCAAAAATACTTTTTCACCACACTTTTCAAAAATAATATTAAACTGACCCTTAATTTGATAACTTAATATCAATTTATTAATCAAGTTTAAATTATTTACTTAATCAAAAAAATAATTTTCTTTAGGAACAAATTCATAAATTAATTAATTAATTAAAGCCAATTAATAACAATATTTTAATTCAAGGACCAAATCGAATTAAAGACTTAATTACTAATCAATTAAGTAAAATAGGACTTAACTATAAAAAAATTAATCGAAGACCGGAACTAAAATGAATTAAATTAACGAATGAGTCTACAATGGATGTCGAACACCGCTGAATATTATTAATATTGAACACTGCTGAACATTATTAAATTAATTAATAAAAATTAAAAATCTCAAGGACTTAACATACAATTATTAATTGTATGTTGAGTTTATCACTCTTTATTAATTGCATATTGACTCTCTTTTCATGATGCAATTTAAAGGATTGAATCCTTTTAAAATATCGTATTAAATTAAGGATTCAAGTCTTAATGGTCTAATTATCCCAGAAACCCCTATGCTTTGTCGTATGCTTAAATCACTCAATTCGTCTCACTATATTTTTGGATACTTTACAATTTCATCCCTAGTCATGTTTTAAAAGGTAAAATTATAGTTCGGCCCCCTTCCTTTTTTATAGTTTCCAAATTAGGTCCCTTTTCTTTCGATTTAAACCTTTTTAATGGTTTATTTCATTAATGGCCCGTGTATTTTCCTTATCATTTAATTCCAGTCCTTTTATTTTTATATTTTTGTTTAAATGCTTATTATATTTGATACTTGTTATTTTATGATATTAATTTATGTTTAATATATTCTTGTTCGTATGTTTATCATTTGTTGGATAAAAGTTATTCATGTTCGTTTTTATGTTTTATATATGAATATTTCTTTTTAATTTTGTGTTAAATTATATTCGTACCATGTTATATATTTCTATGTCCATACATATTTTAATATATATATATATATGGATCGAATAAACCCTTTTTATATTTACTAAGTAGATTTTTTTATATATCTTTTTATATAGTATATGTATAATCTTCACTGGTTCTAAAAATGTAGCTCTTAAGAGTAATCATCTTTTTAAGGACTTTTGTGCGGGCGTTTTTATTGTGTCTCTCAAGAACCTCATTAGTTTTACAGAAACAATGATAATAGAAATAATCAATATGATTTTATAATCAATTATCACATTTAAGACATAATTATAACGTTCTAACAGTTATAACTTATCTTTCTTAAGAGTGTTTTCATATTTTTTATAATAAATTTCGAGGTTAGAATCAATTAATGAATGAAGTTTATCAAAATTTTGGACTCTTTTTTTAGGAGTCTCTGTGCAGTTGTTCTTATTGCGCTTGTCTAAAACTCTCACTGTTCGGTTACAATCTTCTGCGAAAATTGTTTTATAACAGATTTGACATGCAAACGTTATCTAGATCACGTGATGAAGTGTGTAATTTGTGTCATTATCCGAGTCGTAATGAACTCAACTCACCGTCATAAATATTTTTATTAATCGAAATGTGCTTTCTCACCGCGTCCTACCCTTTATAAGGAGTCATGTACCGAAAATAAAAAGGATTCTAAAAAACTTAAAGACTAAAAAATAATTGTGAGAACATACAACATGATCTCGCGTCCTTGCCCTCTAAGCATCCCAAGATCCTCTATCCAAAAAATTGTTCACGTAAATGATCAACAATTATATTATGATGAATTATTTTAAATTTTGTACAATGAGATTTATCTCAATTTCTTTTAATATAATAATATTTTACGTTATTTTTAATTTAAATATTAATTAAATGATATTTAAATCTTCCAACTCTATCCTAATTTCATCCCTTAAATCGTATAATAATTAACATTTTCCTTGTGTTATAACTATATACCCAAAAGTTTACAATTACATAGATTAAACAATAAATAGTCCAAAAGGACATTTAATATTTTATTAAGTTTAGTAAACTAGGAAACAGAAGGGGATGTAGCTCAAATGGTAGAGCGCTCGCTTTGCATGCGAGAGGCACGGGGTTCGATCCCCCGCATCTCCACCTTTTTAATTTTCCTGCTTTTTATTTTTTGAAAAATAAAAAAGTACATTTACGACGCCGTTTCGATTGGGTTTGGTGTCCAACACTCGTTCTTCTCCCTTCGTCTGTCTCGACGGCGCATATTATTCGAAAGAAAAATTGTTCATCTCTCTTCAGCAAATCGCCTTCGCCGGCGGTGACTCTTTGCCGCCAAACCTTAGTCAGAGTTCTCGGCTTAAAAACCCAGTAGAGCGCACTGTTTCATTTCCCTTTTTCAGTCGTTACAAAAGGTAATATACATATATATTTTATTTCTTAAAGTTCTTCACTTGTTCACTTCAATGGTTATTTCTGCTTTCTGGGGATTTGATTATTTGGATATTATCGATAAGCAGCAGCTTAGATAAATACCCTTTTGAATCTTTTTTTATTAATTCGCTTTGAAAAGCAAGCTCTGTTGGAATTTGATATGTTTGCCAAAGACATGAAGTTTCTAGGCTCTAAAGCTTTTATTTTTTTTCCCATTCTTTACACAGGGTCTATCTTATCACTTCAAATTATGTTAATCTCTAGGCTCTGTAGAGTTGGATTTCGGGTTGCCAAAGAGCTATCCAGAGGTATGCTTTTATTTTCAACTTAGCTTCATTTCTTGTGCTTAATTATCATTATTGATATTAGAGGAATAAAAATTTATGGACTTGTAGTTTCTATGTGACAAGTTGTTTTGGCAAATGTATGAATTGTATGAAACTTTCACATACAGACTTGACTTGAATTGTGCTGTTTTCGATAGGTGGACATACTTATACGTCTAGAACAAGATATTATACACAAGGGCCTTGCAGGCAATACCGACAGTCTCTGGTTAGTGAGTGATAGTTGTTTTTTTGTATATTTCTTCAGGGGGAAAGTATAATTTGGCATGCTTTATGTACCCCTTTCATGTCACTGAAAGAAAGCAACCTAAGAGATGAGTTGTGGTTACAATCACATTTGGTTGTTGTCAGGGATGGACCGAGTGGGTGCTAGAGGGGGCAGTCACACCCCCTAAAAATTTCAAACTCCCATATAGATTATATAGCTTCTTATATTTTCTTTTTATTTTCTATCGATATCTAAGATCGCTCCCCCTAAAATTTATAATTTCACACGTTCTAAATTTCTAATATAGCTCTCTAACAGTTTGTACCACCGACATAAAATCTTGCGTCCGTCTCTTGTTGTCAACAATTGGCCAAGTTATTCTAGCACTTATGATATGCTTGAGTAAGGAATCTTGAATAGTTGAGTGTAACTGTGAATGGATTTAACTGAAAAATATAGCAGTATATTGGGGAATAAGTGGAAGCTTTAGTTGTGAAATGCTAATGAGGTTGGCCTCTTTATCATAGTTAGTTGTGTGACCCAATAGTGGATAATCTTATAACCTTTTAGGAGATGAAATGTGTTGACTACTCTAGTCATTGATTCTTGCTCCTCATTCAAGTTTAGAAGATAATTAGTTGCTAACATAATCGAATTATTGTTGTTTATTAAGAGCTCGTAGTTTTCTTGTGAGAAGAATGGTCTCTTGTCATATCTACCAAAAGGAAATGGTGTATATTTGATTTTGTTGTCTAAGGGGATAGCATGATTTGATTAATGTTAGTTCTAGTGACAATTTATGGATTTTTCAGAGGGATAGCAAAATAGTGCTAACTTGGGCAGTTACATGAGAAAATATGGTTGAACTCAGACAAACATTTGATGAGATCTGAATTGTAATAAGATGGAGGTGACAATAGTTGGAATTATACAATATCCATATTGTTGATATTACCCTTCACAGATTTGGATGAGAAAGGATTTCAATTATAGCTATTTATCGGGAAAAACATGTTTTTGTGTTCAGCACATTATCTGTGAAATATTCCAATCATCTTTTCTCATTTCTTCAATTTTTTGGACAGCTTGAATTACTTCCAGAAACTAGAGCCTTTCAAGGTGCCTTATTTCAAAAGCAGCATGGTTTTTCTACCTCAGCTTCTGACGGTGTTTCTGCAGGAGGGGATGAAGAGAAAGAAGCGTAAGTTCTTTAGTTCTCAACCACCTGATAAATTTTCTTACGATACAATGCGCAAAAACATTAAAGAAGAAATACACAAACCTAACTTCGATTTTCAAGTTATTGGAAAGATGCTGATATAACTTCAATGCCATTTTAAATTGTTCTATAGTAATAGTCTGATACTACATGGGAAAATAATTTCTTTGTTAAGATAACACTGTTTGACATATTTTGGCATGTTTTGAAGCAAACTTGAACTTTGATGTTCAATTAAGGCATCAGCTAAGATGTAGGTAGGATAGCATCCTCCAGAACCCATTCATAGGAGGATCTGTATCTATTTATGCATGAGCCTATAATTGGATTTGATTATGGGTTTTGCTGGTGTGCTTTCCATGTTTATTGTCTATATCTCTTCATGATGTGGCTCTTGCACTTGTTTAGCTGGTGGGAGATTCCGATTGCAATTTATGACATTCACCGACTTCGAATGTGGAGTTTGAGTGCCCCACAACATTTGCTCTTTAAACACTTGACTTATTGGCTTAATACACAAAAATCTAAAATTTATTTTTTTTTCGTCCTTTTTTCACGGTAGATTTGTCTTATATGGCAGGATATCTGTCACATTTGTTTCAAAGGATGGAGAAGAAATCCCCATACAAGTGCCTATTGGAATGTCCATGCTGGAAGCAGCTCATGAAAACGATATAGAGCTCGAAGGCAAGGACCATTATCCATTATTCAACCCTTGATTTTCTTGCATTCCTTGAATCTAACTTTTATCTTCTTGGAGTAATTCATTTACCGAAACCCTTTCCGGGATGGTGTATGTCTTACACATATTCTATTCGCATGAAGAAAGCACTAAAATTTAACAGGTTAATTATTTCTGTCGATTAATTTATAATTCATTGCTAATATTTAACGTACGTTTTTACCGTTGTTTCAGGAGCATGTGAGGGTTCACTTGCTTGTTCAACATGCCATGTCATCGTGATGGTATGCTATTGCCATTATATATATCAAACATGACGTTAATCGGTTTATGTTAATATGAAATATTCCTAACTATTGACTCTTTTGCTAGGACATGGAGTACTATAATAAACTAGAAGATCCAGTTGATGAGGAGAATGACATGCTGGACCTGGCCTTTGGACTTACAGAAACGTGAGCTCCTTCGTTGTAATCTGGTAGATGATATATATACGTGTGTGCGTGCACGTGAAATTAAATATAAATGGATTGTCATGTTCTTGAACTATTTCAGGTCTCGTCTGGGATGTCAAATAGTCGCAAGTCCGGAACTCGATGGAATTCGTTTAGCTATCCCTGCTGCCACTCGGAACTTTGCAGTTGATGGGTATGTTGCAAAACCACATTAGACATGATTGATACAACACCTAACTCTATTTACATGAGCATAATAGAGGATCACATCATCCATTTTTGTAGCTTTCAGTATCCTATTCGAGTCGACGAGCATGTGTTATGCTCGAATGATTGTTTTTTGTATCGATTATTTGCCTTATTAAACTCCCAATAATCTCTGCGTGACATTGATTCTATACATCTAACGATGTTGAAGTTCCCATGCAATAGATACGAACTTGTTTAAAATTTGATTTACATGTTTTTAATATATGTGATGTCATGTTCGAGCTGACATTTAACATCGAAACCGAAGATTTAGTTGATAGAAGAATCTGATTAATGCGATATTTAAATAGTAAATGCCAGTTTTGTGTTGCAGTCGTGTGTGATTGGTAGATACTAACCAGGATAAAAAAAAACTTAAAGGGATGAAATGAGAAAAGTGATATACTTTAGGGACTAGTGGCAAATTAAGCCAAATTATAAACTATTTTTTTGTATATTCAGCTTTACGAGAATGGCACTGGACGGAAAATAGCAACCACTCATGCGCTAACTCGTGTGATTTTTTTTTATTCAAAACAATTTTATTAATTTTATTTATAAAAAATAATATTTAAATCGTAAAATAAGAGTTAAATGATTTTTATTTTTAAATTTGAATAAAATTTTATCAAAATAGATGTATACATCATATCTTATACCAGAGTTAATGAATAAAATGGTAAAATAATATTTTATCAAAATAGATGCATCATATATAATTATAAAAGCATTTGAATTAAGTACGTTAGCTTCTGTCGTCTCTAACCTGCTTCCCCGACGGGAGTATTAGGGTTTTGATCGATTTATTATTTGATCGTTGATTTGCTACGAGAGATCTGTTGAACGAAGTAAAATATAGGGTTAGTAAGCGGCAGAGAAAAGCTTAGAAGAAAACTAAGCTTTCAGAAATTTTAGGTGAACCATCAATGAATTTTGATTGGGATTTATTTATGCCTGACAATGGGGTTTCGGATACGAGGAATGGTCCTGGGGCAGAGATGGCAGTTCACTAAGGAGGAGATTTAGCGCATATGGATCTAGATAGTGGGGCGGACATGAAAAAAACAATAGGGTTATCGTCTAGAGATGGTGATATCACGTTACCGTCAGTGGTGGCGTCTGGGTTGAAAAGTGGACAAGAACCTATCGATCTTGGGAAAAGAGTCTCTTTTCGAGATGTTGCGATGCGCTCCGCCGAAAGTAATAAGAAGGATAATTTTCTAAAGTCGTTGGAAGTTGTAGTGACTCTAAGTTTCTTAAAAATAATAGGGGTGTAGTAAAAAAGGGGTCACTAGCGAAAAATTAAAAATTGAATTAGGTCTTGAAATTTAGAAATAGGGATTTTAGACCTAAAATTAGTAGGTTTAAAATGTTAAATTTAGGGATTAAAAATTAGGGTTTGAAAACACCTAAAAGGATTTAAAAATTGGTGGGAAATATTTGAAAAAGGTTTTAAAATGGGTTGGAGTCGCCACCGGTCACTTTTGGTAGACCGGACACCGGAAAACCAGAGATTCGAAATGGTTTGGATTCGAGAGTCGGTTACGGTTAAAAACGGGTTTAGGGTTTAAAACCGCCCAAAATTAGTACCTTTACAAATTACCGTTTAATTAATTTTAGATTTTTTGGATTAAAGTGACATTTAAATTAGTTTTTGTTTAAAGATTCGAATCAATTTTATTTTTACCGTGTCTTTATTCGGAGGCAATGCATACACCGCGACCACTATGTTGGAACACGGGCCCGTTACGACCGAATAAAGACGTATTTAATGAAGATTCATTAATTAATGTGGTGTGACGAAAGTTGAATAAATGAATCGAATATACAAATAAATAAATAAAATAAATGCAAAAAATTGAAAGTGCTCGAAGTAAATTACAACAAATATATGTGCAAGAAATTAAATTGCGAAAAGTAAATACGAAAAATTAAATCGTATAAATTAAATACGAAAAAAATACGGGAAATTAAATATAGAAATAAAATATGATAAATTAAAAGTTAGATGTTAGTTATTTACACTAAACGGGCTATAAATAATACGGATCGTTCCCCGTTGCGGGTCACCGTAAAGCCGATCGAACAAAATAAAATAAAATAAATAAATAAAGAATAAATAAATAAATCAAATGAATCATCAAAACATATAAAATAAAATGAATAACATTATAATATATAATAAAATATGACTATTAAGTATATATAAGTAATTTATACAAACATACATAATACTTTACATACAAAAATAGAAACTAATCAACTTACTTTATAAAATAATATAAACATATAACTGACAGAAACAAAATATATATATAATATAACATATATAACATAAGAGTGAAATACATATATACATTGTGTAAATTTAAAATATATACATAAAATATGTTATATTTATTATATAAAAATATAACGTATATAATATATACAAAATCGTATAAAACTAAAACATATATAAGGAAAAAGAATGTGAAAAGGTAACAAAATACAATACTATAAAATATATAAACATAATAAAAATATATATATTACATAAACATTTAAAAATAAATTAACATATTACTACCAACTTAAGGAAAACAGAAAAGAAATAAATGGATTCATTTCCCCCCTTTCACACGGCAGTGAATTTTTTTTTTTTAGAAATTAATGCCAAATAAATGCTGTTGAAAAAGTAAAGAAAGACTAATAAAGGAATGAATTAAATTTATTGTAAATTTCAAAGAAAAATAAAACCCAAAAATAAATGCTTTTACACGACACTACTGTATCTTTCTCCTCTCTGTTCTTTTGTTCTTCATTTTCAGTTTGAAACCCAGAAGAATAAGAGCAAAATACTTTACATTTCAAAACCTCAACCCATCTTTTAAAAATCGTTAAAAACGGATCCTGAATCCATTTTTTTAAAAGATTTTCTTCAGAAATCCTAAAAACAGAACCCAACCTTGAAAATTCGAGTTTGTAAAATCTGGTTTTAGAGAGAAAGAAAGAAACGACAACCAAAGGAGATAAAATAGGAGACGAACCGGTGATGAGTAACTGATCGACCACCAAAGGTAAAATCAAAAAACCCTTTTCGATTATATTTTTTCTATTCGAAAATGAAAAGAAAGATGCTCTGAAAAACCTTGAGAATACCTTGTATTGCTTTTTTGTTAAATGCCCCTCCCGGGTTTACAATGGTTTGATGTTTGGCTATATAGCCGGTTACAACAAATTAGAAAAAGAAAACAGGAAATTTGCTTGTTGGTTGTTGGTTCTGAAAAAATTCGTCCTCGTTTGCCTTCATGCTGGTATTGTACGAGAGGAATGAGGGGGACCATTCCCCTTATTTTGGCTGCATTCAAACGAGCTCAAATCTATGTCGACGTGGCGCTTAGGTGGTGCTTGCGTGGCTGCATCCGTGAAGGGTTGCTGGAAAGTGAAAGGTCTCAATTCCATAGGCTTCTAGAATGTGCAGCAAGATGGACGGTTGGTTTAGGGAGAGGAAGAGTCATTTTGGGGAGCTGGACTATTTCCGGGTCTCTATCCGGGTCGTGGGTTTCAGGTTAGGTTGGTTTAATCGGGTTATGGGTATGTTTGTAATGGGGAAATAGATTTAAGAGATGTGGGCTTTGACAGATTGGGCCATTGTAATTTGGGTAATTGTTTAAGGCTGCTGATTTGTGAATGGATATTCTAAACGAGCTTTTATTTGATTTGTATCATATTTTGGATTTTGGATTAACAATATATATATTTTAATTTATGGTGTATTTAATTAATAATATAGTTATATATATATAATATGGTTTTAGGGGTACGATTTAGGGAATTTGGTTTAGGGTTTGGTTCGAACCCCGGACAAAAATGGTTATTACAGAAGTGGAATTAGCCAATGACGATATTATTATTAGCAGAGATGACCCAGTTCCTGATATTCGGTTTTCTAATAGGGTTCATAAGCAGATTGATGCAAAGTTGGCAAAGGCGATGATAGTAAGACTCCTGGGGCGCTCAATTGGACTCAGGGCTTTGAAGAATAGAGTACAGGCACTATGGAATCCGATGGGAGATTTCTCGATCATTGATCTGGATAACGATTATTACTTGATCAAGTTTAGCCTTGATACGGACTATGACAAGGTAATTTCTGGTGGCCCATGGATGATTTACGGAAGCTACTTGACTATCCAGCCCTGGTCGAGGGAGTTTTCGACAGCTGAAGATCATCCTAAACAGATTTTGGCATGGGTAAGACTGTCTGGATTACCCTATCGCTATTATTCGAAACATTTGTTTAATGCAATTGCATGACTAGTTGGAGAGGTTATTTGGGTTGATTTTAACACGATGGAGGGTCGTCGAGGGAGGTTTGCATGGCTTGCGGTTATGGTGAGGCTAGACCAGCCACTACTACTTGGTATGATAATTGAGGGTAGGTTCCAACAGATAGAATATGAAGGTTTGCCGTTGATTTGTTTTGGATGTGGGAAGTACAGACATACTAAGGAATTATGTGCGGAAGAGCAGAAGCAGGCGACACAACCCAAAATTGTGAAACCAGCACCAAAAGCTGCTGAGATGTATGGGCCGTGGATGCAGGTGGAGAAACGACGACGAGAAACCCAACGAATTGCTAAGGGACAAAACTCTTCTGATTCGAGGGCTGCTAAGTCGATGGGTTCGCGGTTTACTGTATTGAATGTTGGAATAGATAATACGACGGTGGAAGAGCAAACTCCGATGCAAGGGATCGACCAGGACCCGATTCCTAGGGTCGATCATGGTCCTAGTTCAACGAGGATAATGAAAGGTAAAGAGGTTGTGGTGGTTCATGAGCCATCTGTGAATAAGGGTGCACAACAGGTTCAAATCATCACGGACATAGCAAGACCATCTAATGTTGTTCCTCTTATGGAAGCTACTGGGTCGCAAATGAATGCGGATGAGATGATCACAAAAGCAGTGATTGACACTTCTAAGGCATGTAATGAGCAGGAACAAGTTAAGAGTTTGTAGTTCACCAGTATTGGTAATGAGACACAAAGCACGGTGTAGATTGTTCCTTCTAAGTTGCCTACGAAAAAACATACGGTTATTCGTATTGCGGATGAAAATCAGAAACGGGTCTTAAAAGATAATAATGGAAAACCAACGTTAGGTTTGATTCGTAAAATAAGCAAGATATATGCTCGTAGTGGCATTATTCTAAGCCCTTTGGTTCGCAAGAACGGAAAGGCGAAAAATATTGATGGGAAACACCAAGCGATGAATGTTACGCAATGGATAAATACAGTCTCAAATGAACTATCTACAAAGTAAGCAAGTCTAGATCTGTCCGTTAGGTCGAGGGGTTCAGATAAAGCTAAGAAGGGTGAAATTCGATGGACTGCGAACGAGTCATTTGAGGGAACGATGCAAGCGGGGAATTAGTGAGTTTGGGGTTCTTTATGCTTATTTTAATGATTAAAATCATGTGTTGGAATACTCAAGGCACTCTTGGCTTTGACTTTAATCGCTATTTTAGATTATTGGTTAGTGTGCAGTTACCGGATATGATTGCAATCTTTGAGCCTCGAATAAGTGGGGATGGGGCGGACAGTTTCATTCGTCGCTCAGGGTTTGATTATTCGAACATAGTAGAAGCAAATGGTTTTTCATAAGGCATATGGATCCTTTGAAAGGAGGGGATTATGTTTGATGTTCTTACTGTTTCAAACCAGTTTGTACATGGAATTGGTGTGGATTCTAGATCAAATGTACAATTCCACGCTACGTTTGTGTATGCAAGCCCAAAGTGGGGTAAACGTCGATTCCTCTGGGATCAACTTGAGGTCCTGGATCCAGGGCCTGGAATGCCGTGGCTGCTTGGTGGAGACTTTAATGCTATAGTAAGTTCTGATGAACGGTCAGGTGGATCGACTCGGAGAGTGGGGACTTGCGTGCAGTTTAGTGAGTTTATCTTCCGAACGGGGCTTATTGACATGGGTTTTAGTGGTCTACGCTTTACTTGGCAAAGGGGTAACTTGAGTCAAAGGCTTGACCGCTTCCTCTGTAATGCAAAATGGTATGATTTTTTTGTGTCTTCAAATGCCCTGCATCTACCTTTGATAGGGTCTGATCATCGTCCAATTTTATTAGTGACTGAGGCGGATAGGAATCGAAATGGTCAACGGCCTTTCCAGTTTGTGTCAGCATGGAATGATCACCCAAATTTTAAGCGGTTATTACATGAGAGCTGGGATAGTAATATAAATGTGTTTGATAGCCTTTTCTTGTTTCAGGAAAAAAGTCGTCAATGGAATAAGGATGTGTTTGGCCATATTGGAAAAAAAAAGAGACGACTTCTTGCCTGAATCGGGGGAATTGATAGAGTTATTAATAGAAGGCATAATTCGTTTCTCTTAGACTTAGAGATCAAACTGAAATCTGAGTTGAATGTTATCCTTGAGTAGGAGGAAAGCTTATGGTTTCAAAAGTCTCAGAGTAAATGGCTTGACCAAGGTGATCGTAATACAAAATTTTTCCATTTTACCACTCTTAATCGGAGGAGGCACAATACTATTCGCATGCTTCGCCTAGATGACAGAAGTTGGTGCTCGGAGTCAACCGTTTTAAAGGATCATGCTATCGATTTTTTCTCAAAGCTTTACACTGCCGAACCGGTTGTCAATTTGGACCATAATGATTTGAGTGGACATTCACAAGTGTCCGAGAGCTAGCGGAGGCTATTGTTACGGGATGTACCGCCAGCTGAAATCCGTGCAGTTATATTTTCGATGAATCCGCATAAAGCACCAGGTATTGATGGCTTTCATGCGGGGTTTTTTCAGAGGAATTGGGATGTTGCAGGGTAGTCGATGGTGTCGTTTGTTCGAGAGTTCTTCGCGACTGGAAATCTAGGCGACATCACTAATCAGACTTTACTTGTATTAATTCTCAAAGTTGCTAAACCAGAGAGTATTAAACAATTTAGACCTATCAGCTTGTGCACGATATTGTACAAAGTTATTACTAAGATTCTGGTTAATAGATTCAAGCCTCTGTTACCGAACTGGATATCTTCAACTCAGTCAAGTTTTATAACAGGACATCATATCACGGATAATATTATTCTAGCCCAAGAGGTAATTCATACGATGGGAAAGAAGAAAGACTCCAAACCTTGAATGGCAATTAAGGTTGATTTGGAAAAAGCCTATGATAGATTAAGCTGAGATTTTATAGAAAGCTTTATTTATGGGTTAGGGCTTCCTGACCGTTTTATTTGGTGGATTTTAAAATGTATAACTTCGGTTACTACAAGAATTATCTGGAATGGAGAGATGACAGATTCGTTTCAGCCTTCCCGCAGGGTGAGACAGGGGGATCCGCTTTCACTTTATTTATTTGTCATTTGTATGGAGCAGTTAGTGAAGGCGATTGATCGGCGAATCCTTGATGGACAATGGAAGCAGATTCAGCTTTCTCGTGGTGGCCCGGGCTTGTCGCACCTGTTTTTCGCAGATGATCTAGTACTATTTACGAAGGCGTCGTTACAGCAGGCTAAAATTATTCATGAAGTCCTTCAGGATTTCTGTATGTCGTCAAGACATCGAGTTAGTGTTTCTAAAACCCAAATATTCTTTTTTAATAATTACAGCTTAAAGCGAAAACAAAACATAGCGAACCATTTTGGGTTTGAGGTAGTGGATGATTTAGGAAAGTATTTGGGTGTGCCGCTTCTACATAAGCGCGTTACACGGGCCACTTACCAATATCTGATAGAGAAGATTGATCAACGCTTATCGGGTTGGAAAGCAAAATCATTGGCACTAGCCGGGAGAATTACTCTAGCGAAAGCTGTGTTACAGGCTATATCAATTTATACAATGCAAACTACCTGGCTTCTTAAAGGTATTTGTGATGAAATTGAGAAACGCATTCATCGTTTTGTTTGGGGTAATAACACCAGACCATAATGCTATCAACCTTGTAAAATGGGATATTGTGAAAAAGTCATCAAGTATGGGAGGTTTAAGTTTTCGTGATGTTCAGAACCAAAATTGTGCTTTCCTTATGAAGGTAGGGTATCACTTGGTTTGTAGTAAGGACAAGCTATGGGTCCAGGTAGTAAGGGATAAGTATAAATGGATTGGAGAATTGCCTAGTGAAACTTATCGACGAAACTCCTCGAGGCTTTGGCAAGATGTGAGTCATTGTTGGGAAGCAATAAAGCAAAGCATGTGTTGGCAAGTTCGTAATGGGTGGAAAGTCGATTTTTGGTGGAAAGTCGACAAAATACCTTCTACCCGGTGATCCTCCTCACGTGAGTGTTGCTAGCATGCTAACAGTAACAGGGGCTTGAGATTGGAGCAAGCTTGCATTGACATTGCCTCGCGAGTCCTTGGATCAGCTGACAAGCGTTATTCCGCCACATGCTGGATTTGAGAATGACTCGCTAGTTTGGAGATGGACTGAAACACGTATATTCTCAACCACATCAGCCTATCGTACTTTGGGGCTAGAGGTGCTCCTTGAGGAGGAGGATTCATAGAAGTTCATTTGGCGTCTTCCGGTTCCACAACGAATCAGAACTTTTTTATGGTTGTTAAACCATGATAGGTTGATGACGAACAAGGAAAGAACCCGTCGACATTTTGGTAACAACAACCTATGCCCTGTGTGCGATGTAGAAGATGAGGATATAAACCATGTGTTGAGAACGTGTAGCCGGGCGAGGCAGGTTTGGGCTAAGCTAGTGCCGCAAAACCTATGGCGTAGCTTCTTTAACGGAAGTAATCGCAATTGGTTATAAGCCAACTTGAAGAGTAATAGTAATTGGTGGACGATTTTGTTTGCAACAACTTGTTGGATCCTTTGGAAGAGGCAGTGTTGTTAACACGAATTTTTAGTAATATAAACAATAAATAAATAATAAATAATAAATAGATAATAAAATATATAAATGTTTTTTTAAAAAATAATAATAATAATAATGAAAATCGCAAAATCTAGAAAAAACAGAAACATGGGATTGAGGGGGAGTGTTCGGTTGGTTTGTTAGGATAGGGATTTTGTGTTTGAGCTTTTTAGGGGATTAGGAGATGTTTGAATTGGAGTAGGGTTGTTGGATTGAATCCCTTTAAATAGGAATTCAATCGATTAAGGTGGGGGGAGTTGGAATCGGCAAAAGCTTAAGATTGGAATTTCGAACTGAACTCGATCGACAGTGGAGAAGAAAGCAATCGGATTTCTGGTCACCGGAGGTAAGGTTTCTTCAAGCTTCTCTTTATCTTGATGTTTAAAGCTTGTTAGGGTTAGGTTTTTGGGGTGTTCGGCTAGAGGATATGGTGTTTAGGGTACTTTAGATATGTTTTTAGGGTGTTTCTGAGTGTTTTTTCGGTCTTCGGTGGTCTCGACGGTGCCGGATTTGGTCACCGGCGTCGAAAACGCCGTCAAACGAGCGGCCGGAACCACCATGGCGACGACCGACGAACACGTCAGAGCGGCACCGGGTGGTGGTGCTTCGGATTTGAGGGCAGAGCCTGCGGTGGTTAGGAGCTGTGTCCATCCATGTTCATCCTGTTCATGATGAACATGGATGAACACCATCCAAAAGAGCCTGTTTGATCCGTTTAGGGGCTAAAATCTGGGCTTGTTTGTGTTAATCCCCGAGAATCCTGGGTTGAGATGAGTTACACCGAGTTGGTCTCGGTGCAAATGACCGAGCCAACTCAGTCTTGGGCCTTTTTGCTGTGGTTCGAAACGACACCGTTTTGGCAGCCGGGCACGCGGGTCGGATCCGGGTTCGACCCGGATCCGTGTGTTTCCATCCGAATAGGGAGAAATTATTTCCTAGGTCCTCCTAGGATTGAAGTGTTATTCAGTTTAGTCCCCCAAACCCCTAAATAGGTCCCTAAAACTTTAGTTTTTACTCATTTAGGTCCCTAAGCCTCTAGATTAGACCCTTAGGATTTAAATTAAATTATTTTAGACTTAATTAGGATAAAAAATTAATTTTAAAACTTAAAATTTATTAATTAAGTTCTAAATTAGAATTTAATTTAATTTTTAAGAAAATTTAAAATTTATTTAACATAGTTAAATCTAATATAAAATCAATTTGACCCCTAAAACTTAAAAATTAGACTTTAATTAGGTTTATTTTAATTCTTAAAATTTAGAAGATAATTTTAATTAATTATTTTAATTAATTTTAATTAATCTCTAAAAATAAGTTTTAAAATAATCCAACTTAATTAGGTCTAGCCTAGCCTTTAAACCTTAAAACATTCATCTAAAAATTAGACTTTAATTAGGCTTACTTTAATTCTTAAAATTTAGGAAATAATTCTAATTAATTAATTTAATTAATTTTAATTAATTTCTAAAGATAAGATTTAAAATTAATTAGGTCTAATTAGTCCAAGTTTCACCAATTAAACTTTAATTAGGTTAAGTTAAATTCTTAAAAATTTAGAAATTATTTTAATTAAGTCTCTTAATTAATTTTAAATCTTCTAAGATAAGATTTAAAAATTTACCTAATTAAGTTTAACTCAACCCTAATCGAACTTTAAAAGTTTTAATTCATTTAAGTTAGGTTTTAATTAGGATTAATTAAGTTTAGAGTTAAGGAAATTTAATTAATTTATTTAAAAATTTCTAAACTTTAAAAATTAATTACACCCTTAATTAAATCTAACCCATCTTTTGAAGTTTAAATTCTAGTCCCTTTTTGATCTTTATTAATGCAAGTCTCTTTTTGATCTTTATTAATGCAAGTCCCTTTTTGTACTCATTCATGATGAAAATTTTTGATGTAATTTTGTACTCCCATGATTCTAATAAAAAATATCAAGTTCCTTTTTATCTTATTTGTTTATTTTATTATATTTTTTTGCATGGCATATTTTAGGTAGATCACCTAATAAACATTTTAATTAATTAATTTAGAGCCCTCTAGGACTAGTCACTTAAATTAATTAATTAATTTAATTAGGGAGATAATTTAGTAACATAGCATTGGAATCTTATATCTCGGATACACTAAAGAGGTTGGTGTTTTGACGTACCATGATACTGACCTAGAGAGTGTACCTTGATATCGAATTCATGTGCTATTAAAACCTAGAATTTTGACAAAATAACTTAGGTTTAAAATTAAATAAAATTAATAGGTAAGCAACTAGCGACATTAGTAATTTAGGCTTTAAACACTTAATTAATGGAGCCTTTTCAGGGTTAGAACTTAAAATGAACAAGATGAAGCGGTCATGCATTTTACTTTAACCTTTTGAGGCGGAAGTTACATTCCTTTGAATTTGGGTGAGGTTTCCTATCTAGAGGACGTCTCGTTCAACTCAAGTTTAAAAGTGATATAATTTCTAAACCAAAAGGATATCCAAAGTTCAAATAATGTTCAATTAACAATGGAAAATTAAATCAATATCTATCTTCAAAGTATCAATGCCACGTAATTTTTCCAAGGTACCAATTTTTGGGCATTTGTAAGGATCGTCCTTACACGTAACCGACTCCCGAACCCAATATTTTTAAATGAATCTCTGGTTTGTTTTATGGTGTCTGGCCTACCAAAGTGGCCGGTGGCGACTCCAAGTCAATTTTTCAAAATTAAATTATATATTTTCCTAAAATTTGGATTTTTCAAGATTAAAATGATAAAATTTATTTTTTTTTCAAAACCAATCGTCAAGTAATTTTTCACCTAAATCCGCGTTTTTTAAAGAGGTCGCGACAGATGTGTTTTTTTGTTTGATAGTGAAAGAGAATTAGTTGGTAACGTTGTGGATTACTGTATGGCGTATGCAAAGGAAATTGTGGCTGCTATGGAAATACGCAAACAACAACAGCGAAGAGGGTTGTGTAAACAATGGTGCCAACCGAATGAAGGATGGGTTAAAGTTAATACGAATGGAGCAGTGGGAGGAAATCCTTTGGTTGCAACCGTTGGAGGAATCATCCGGGACGCCGACGGTGAGTGGATTCGTGGTGTTGGGCGGCGCATTGGTCGTTGCTCGGTGATCTGCGCAGAATTGTAGGCTGCTTTTGACGGTTTAACATTAGCCTGGAAATTAGGGTACCGTAAGGTGGTGCTTGAACTTGACAGCACTACAGCCGTGGCTTTGATACAAGGGTTGTTGGTTGACATCGCCCATCACAATCTTGTTCTTCTGATTAGTGAGTTGATTGTACGTGCATGGGACGTTAGGATTGTACATGCGGGAAGAGAGGCTAATGGAGTAGCAGATCTGTTGGCTAAGATCATGCGAAATACTGAGGATTTAGTGCGGGTGTTCTTGGAACCACCTAATGCAGTTCGGATTTTACTTGATCGGGACAAGTCCATAGGTTTGACTTGATGTTTTAGGGGTTTAAGTTTTTGTTTAAATTTGTTTAATGCCGCTACGAGTACTCTTTTCCTCCAATTAGGTTTAGGGAGGTTTTTAACGAGGCTCGTAGTTGCATTCCTTTTTACATAAAAAAAGCATTTGAATTAAAATCAATTAATATAACAATTTTATGAATATTTATAGTTAATTTTGAATGAAAATTTAAATAATTTAATTTAATTTTTTAAAATTAGTTAATAGTTATTATAGTTGATATTATCAATCATCCATTTTAACATCGTTTAGGGTTTAGGGTTTAGGGTTTAAGGTTTAGGGTTTAGGGAACTGTTCTTTTAACCACTTGATTTAAAGGGCTCGTACTAAAATAAAACTTATCCGCTCTAATATTCGAATTAGGTAACATTATAAAAACCCTTTTGTTAGAAGTTATCTCCTTGGTTATAAAAACTATTTTGGCAGAAATTATCTTAGCTAATTAGCATCTTTCCTCTGAGATTCTCAGCATCTCCTTCATCACTCAACTTGCTCTCCGTTTAAGCCTTAGATTTTTGTCCATCGTCTTAGTCTATACCATTAATATATATAGAGATATCCAGATTTTTTTTCCTGAGAACCAAACACAGAAACAGGGCCACAACTGAAAAGAAAATCTTCAGAGTTCAGACAACCGAGTTCCAGTCCAGAGATGAATCAGTTGTTGGATTCTCCTCTCGAAGCTCTAGCATTTAACTATGTAAGTTTCGGGATTCTCACGGTTGTCAATAATCTGTGGACGTGGGTCGCTGTTGTCACGGCTGGGATCAGTTTTTGGAGGATCAGAGCCGCCATCGTCGGAGCCACGGCCACCACTTCATCAGTGTGTGTTCAAAGTGTTGACCAGAAGCTGTCTCCGCCCTTTTCCGATCGTTCCCAAGACGAGTCTCGACCGGTTCCTGAAACCAGTGACAAGCCGACCCCTTCAGCTTCCGTCGTGGAAACCAGTGTTTCTCCGTTAGTTAGCAGAGGAGTGACCAAAGGAGGGAAGTTTAAGGTGACTGTTTATTACGAGGATGACACAAAAAAGAGCGACGTCGGCGTCGACATCGACGGTGAAATGACCGTGACGAGATGGAGTGACGGCGGTGGCGAATGTAATGAATGGTGGGAGAGAGTAATGAGGTTGAGGAATGGAGAAATGGGGTGGTACCGTTACCAGGATTTGGCAGCATTAAACGGCAACGTTGTGAGGTTATGGGATGATTAGTGAATCATGCAGGTGTAGGAGAAGAAGATAAAAGCTCAAGCAGCGGTGCTGTAACGGTGGCTGATGCCGGCGGCGGCGACGGCGTTTTAGGAATAATGATTGTACTATGTAGCCGGAAAACATGTATGTAACTGTATATTATTTGTTGGTTGGAACAACCTTTGAAAAAACAAAGGTGATGTTTTTAAGGTTACAATAATTTCCTTACCATATCTTCTTTGCCTAATTATTTAGCAGAATAATTTAGAAGGTACAATCATTTTATTAATAAAATATTAAATTTATTAAATTATTTTAAATATATAAAATTAATAAAATAATCAAATTTTTAACGATTAAAATTATAATCAAACATCTATACAAAGAAGTGTGATTAGCGGTTGGTAATAAAGATTAATTAATTTGGGTTTGGTAAGAGCTAAGCAGTAGGTAAAGTGGGACTGTAGGGGTGGGAGTGGGACAAAGATTAATTAAAGAGGGCATTTAGTTTTTTCGACCGACGATAAGATTAATTAAGGGAACAATTGTTATTTTTAGAGGTTACGGATACGAATACTAATAATACAGTACATTGATTGAACGATTAATATATAATGATTAAGAGCATACTCTATAATAGATACTACTCTAATTAATCATGTGAGGATAATGACATTGATACTGAAAATGTGATGAATGATAGAAAGAGTAGAAGAATTTAACTTTTATTAAAATTAAATTTCTATGTGTGTAGAAAAGTATAATCCCAAATAAATATTTATAATCTAATATCTAATAACATACAAACAACTGAACAACTAATAAATGAATTACTAACTTCTAATATTTATCCTACTTCTTTAATTTCTGAACTCTGCCTATTGATGGCTTTTGGGCAAAAAGTGAAAGATGCAAGGTGCAAACATAAACTGGCTTGAAATTTTTGACACTCAACACTTGAACTGGTTCATTGAAATGGATTAAAAAGTATCATTCCTTTCTTTTTCTATTTGGTGGTTTATTGAGAATCGAAGGTGTTCTTCATCTTTTCGTTCTTATTTACTCGTCTCTCTGTCAACAATCAAAATTTTCATTTATAGTCATTGTCTTTCTCCTCAATTATTTGAACCTTTTTTTGTTAGAAGCAAGGTTGTTAAACGTCGAGCTTTTGAGTGTAGTCTGAAATCCTCTTTTGAACAAGAAAACACTCTCTTTTATCCGATTAACGAAATGTAAAACTGTTAAATACTATACATTCCTCAAAGATTTTCTTTCATTGACACTTGAGCATAAAACATTAAAATCTAAATTATCTCGTTAGAGAACCAATTGACAATAAAAAAACAAACATTCAAATTGTTCTTAAATATAATTCAAGTAATTACAACTTTCAACAACAACTAGTAAGTCATTGCACTAACAATAGCATCCAACCATAATAAGAAATTCAATACAAAACTCCAGTCTTCAAGCATATACCAGTAGCATTCATTTATATAAGTTGAAGTACTAAACTTGTTCATCCATTTTCAACACAAAATATGAGAGTAAAAAATATGTCGATCTTTTATTGATTATCAGACATTCGCAAACTTTATCAACCTCGACAAAAATAATTGAAGAATAATATCTTGCACAAATTAATTCAACCAAAATACCCCTTTCAAGAGGAACTGCCAATTCAGAACTTTCAGTAATATACACAAGAATCAACTGAAGTAATTGATGAAAAACTGAAGTAAGGAAAAGAGAGGTTTACTATATTGATAACCCACTGTGATCAAGATCTGAAGCAATATTATTGATCGAATTCATCGATGAGGGAAGACGCGTCGGGTTCGGAACGAAGAGTTTCTTCTTGTTCTTTGTTCAAAGGTTTCCCATGGGAGACGGATTCTTTCATCTGGAGGATGGGTGTTGGTAGCGGTGGGTGGGTGATTGAAGTTTAGAAAGAGAAATCAACGGTGGTGTGGTGGGAAGAAATTTAGAAAAAAAAAAAAAGTGATGAAAAACTGAAACACAACGAAGAAGAGAATAGGCGTTACGGTTATAACCCGACGATTGATACCATGTGAGAATAGTGATATTGATTTTGAAAATATGATAAACGTAAAAAGAGTAGAAAAATCTAACTTTTATTAGAAATGAATTTTCATGTGTAAAAAAATATAAACCCAAATACGAAAAATTGTAAATGATGTCAAATACGAAAAAGAGAGAGATACCAATTGACATGGTTTATAGAGTATGCATTAGGCATGTATGGCATGGTTTGTTATACCAAAACCATGAGCCAAGATGCTAAAAGTTGATTATAGAAACGATTCTCTCGATTCAATTAGTTTCGTTTATAAAGTCGTGATTTAAATTTTTGACGTTTTGAAGAGATCTATGTTCGTGAAGTACTTTATTTTTATGTGTTGCTGATTTATTCAATAAATCATATAATATTGTCTTTTTGTTTTAAATAGTCTTAAAATGATTACAACATAATATATGTTTATACAAAAAATTATATCATGAGTTATTTTCGTCACATCATTCATAGGATTAACCAATCAAATACATCAATTTAATTAATTTTTTCACCTCATCTTATTTACTAAGTGAAATTTCACTAATAATTACTGTAAATTAAATTTAAAAATAGTTTTTTTACCCAGTAAAGATTCACTTAGTAAAAAGTTGAGTTAAAAAAATTAATTAAATAAATACATTTGATTGGTTGGTGTATAGATGACGTGACGTAAATTACTTATGATATAATTTTTTATGTTACACATATTTTTAATTTTTTAATAATACATACTTTACTGATAATGTACACCAATATATATTACATGTGCTATTCCATACTATACAAGGTTTTTATTTATGGAGAATATTCTAATATACATATTGTATAAACTTAGTTTATATAAGTTCATTAATTTAAGGGTTTAATTTAAATTTAGAGTTTATGTTTAAAATTTAATGCGTAGAATTTAAAATATAAGGATATAATTTTAATATTTAGGATTAAAGATTTAGATTTTAATTTTATAATCTAAATACAAAGAGTTGTGTGAAGAATCTTATACAATTTGTGTCTCAAAATATTTATTTATTTTGATTATGGAAATGAGATAAGGGTTGGACTTGTATTCTTTAAAAAAACTATTTGATCTGGCCCAACATTTATATACATATATCTGACACCAATTCAACCTATTTTAAATATTTAATTTTACGGAAATAATTATAAAAAATAATTTTAGAGATCTAATTATAAAAATAATTTTAAAAACTAAATTATAAATAAAAATTTTAATTTTAAAAATTTAATTATAAAGATATATATAAGGAGTTACTGTTAAAACTATTCCTAAAAAATATAAGGGAGATTACATTATTAGTCTAAAGTCGAATTTTTTATCCTAAACTTACATTGACTCAACCTAAACCTAAATTTTTAATAAATTAAAATTTTAACTCGATTAAACCGGATTAGATAAAATGTTTATCTCTAGTTTCAATCAAGCCACTAATTATTAACCTTTTACAAAAGTAGTAATATGGTAGTTAAGTAAATTAGGACTAAATTAATATAATAAGTAAGAAATGATTGCTAAATATATACTTATATAAATTTATTTAATAATTATGTCATTATTTTTATAAAATTTAACGATAATTTTTTTTGAATCAGCTACAATAATTACAGTAATATATGTTTTAAAATATAGTCTCAATCATTAAACATTGGTCGTTCAATCACTATGTTGACATTATTGATGCTTGAATCCGTAACCTCTAAGAACAATAATTATTCCTTTAATCACTTAGACTAAAGGGCTCATGATATGTGCATTAGTCTAAATGTATGACTCTCATGAAAATGGACACATTTTGACCCTTTATCTATCGTGATTGCGATAAGGTCAAATCATATAATGTAAAATTTTATAAATTTTACACGTTTTTTAGATCGTTGAATAATTAAAATAAATAATTCTGATTAATAGTAGGTTATATGATGATTATGGCTTAAAAAAATAAGAAGTTAATCTGAACCGTCTATTTCAATCATTAAACGATTCAAAAAACACATAAAACTTAAAAAGAATTTTATATCTTATATACTGAACATCTGACACCATCGTTAGCTACTCTTAAACTGTCACTTTCCGACCAAACAAATGTATGGAGATGTTCAAACTATGTCCCATTCGGCCATACTCCTTTGTGGAAACCTCTTCTTCTCCACTAATTACATGTTCGTTATATTCATTTGTTCCATATCAGAAAACACCAAAACCAATAATGATGATAATAACAATAAGCAATTTCATTTTGTTTTTTATAGATCTCCTAATGTTTGGTATTCATGTTGAATTTTAAATAAATTTAAATTTTATTTGAATCGAGTTAAAAAATTCTCTCGATATAGTTTCTTATCCATGAAACAATTGGTTCCAATCAGAGATAGAGCTATGATTTGAGGTTGAGGAGAAAAAAAAATAAATGTTAGGTGGTTGCACCATCCTTCTTGGGGTCTACTTCCACATATTTTTGTATGATTTAATTGACAATATCATTGCCTACCATTACAACTACTCAATTAAAATATAAAGATATTATAATATATATACCCGAATCACTTTAAAAAGTGACATTCGAATAAAAATATAATTTCTTTCGTATATAATAATCAGATAATATCAAAATTCAAACTCGACCATATACAAAAAAAAAAAAAAAAAAAAACTATTGTCTAATTATGACCGGTGAACTAACTCCCTTCCTTACAAGTACATTATTACTGGTCTCTCCCCCACGTGAACTGCAACGACAAATAGCAATACAGAAACGTACGTACACAAGTAAACTCTAGCAAGTAGCAAGGCATAGAAAAACAAAGGGACCGAAACCTACTAGTTCTGTGTCGGTGTAACGCAGTCACTATATATTTTATAAATCTTTGTATATTTTTTAAAAAAATAGTTTTATTATGATGCTGATCTGTGCACGTTCCTGGGACAGAACAGCCAATAGATTTACTGCTTCCTTTCATTTACTTAATTATTACAATAAGCATCTGAAGACAGTCTGCTGCTACAAAAGGGGTGTAAGTAAATTTAATAAGGCCGTGAACCTCGGATTCTTGTTCCAAGATTAGGGTTTCATGTATGGGTTTTATACTCACATGTTCACCTACTGCACCCAGTGTTTCTTGTAGATGTACAGTTAGTATACGTACGTATATGTAGGTCAAATTTCGTAGAAAGTCCTTGTAGTAAGTATTTTTGGCTGATTAAGTTTGATTAAAAGTTGATCAGTTCTATTTTTTCTTACATTTGGAAATGTATAGATTTAGTTTAAATTAAATTTTAAATATAAATCATAAAACGAGCATGAAATAATTATATAAACTAAATATAAATCGAAAAAACGGACACGAGAAATATTAAAATGAATCGAAGTTGTGTGTATCGACGTCCTGGGACGAAGGTATAAGGGGTGAGGGTGAATTCTCATCCTCATCCTCACGTTTTACCCCTAATCTTAAATCTTGACTTCGTCTCTGTTACCGCGATTGGCTTTTCTTTTGTGTTTCGAAACTCTTATCGTATATGCTGGATTTTAGCTGTCTAGGGACCATGGGCACGACTCATGTTTGACGTTAGGTAAGAATCCATCGAAGAGAAACTTGTCCATGTCTTTAAATGCACTAACATCTCCATGCATGTTCGATTCATTTCGGATTCGAGTTAATCAATCATTTTTCATGACAATACCCTTTTCAGTTCGATTCATTTCGGATTCGAGTTAATCAATCATTTTTCATGACAATACCCTTTTCAGTTCGATTCATTTCGGATTCGGAACGAACGTGATCACATTATTTGTTCGAATGTACCTGCAACATGATTGACAAGAAAACCCCGTACGACTAAGGCTTTAGTTATATCATGTCTCCTTTTTATCTGCCGAACTGATACTCTTTCCAGTGATAAACCACTTAACCTAGAAGTGAAGACACTTGTGGCATTGTCATCGCTTTAAAACCCTAAATTCGACCTAAGAAAAGATCAAACAAAATAGGGTTTGGTTTCATTCCACTGTTAAGAGATCATATGTACATGGTCATCCTCGAAAGGTAACAATAATTTGTCTGAGGCAGGCATGCAGTTGTCTGAGTTTTGATGGGGCAACAAAGGTGGCAAGAAAATTGGGACCTCACTCATTTGTATGACTGTTACGTACACTATTCATTTATACTCAGACTTTGTATATTGAGCAGACTCGAGATTAGGGTTAGAAATAAAATATAAATGTCTGAAAGTGGATAATAAATTTTTAATTAATTTAGTTTTTAAAAAATATGTATGTAAATAGAGGTTTTATATTCGAACAGTAAAAATAAAAAGTTTACACAAATACAGGGTTTATGTTCAGGGGTTTAGAATTTAGTATTGTGTCTAGAATTTAGGGTTCAGAGTAATATTGTTAGAGGTTTAGATTTTAACTTATAAATCAATCCTAAATTATAACATATGTTTGATTCTAAACTTTAACCTCTAAAGCTTAAAATTAAAGCGCTTGTAAAGTTTTTATTTTTATCGCTTGTGTACGGAATATAAGTAATTATTTCATGCACAATCGTTTGTGTAACAAGCGTCTTAGTTTTAGAATTAATTTAAGGTTTGTTGATAGAGTTTTGAGTTTAGGCTAAAATTTAAGGTTTATAAGTTAAAATCCTAATCATATTACCCTCAGGGATAGACCTAGAGGGTGCAGTCACAACCCTTAAAATTTTCAAACTCCCTTATATATATTTTCTTTGTACTTTCTATTGATAATCTAATTTTGCACCTCCTATATATTTCTAATATAACTTTTCGATAATGTGCACTAGGGGTGTTCAAACGGGTAATTCGGTACTGACCGAATTACCAAAACCGAATTAACCGAACTTTTTAAATCTTTAACCGTTAACTGAATCAAACTTTTTTCAAAATACATTAACCGAACTGAACAAATTTCAGTTAATTCAGATTTTGGATAAATTACACAAATGATCATTCAACAATGTTAAAATAGTCTTTTTAACCACCGAACTTTGAAAAAATATAAAACAACCATTAAACTTATCTAATTATTATAAATTGATCATTTAACTATTATATATTATAACTTATTGATAAATATTAAAAATTTTAATGAATATTTTTTAATAATTTAATAAATTTAATTATCATTTTATATTAATTTGATACAATTTAATGACCAATTTATAATCTTTAAAAGTTTAGTGACTAAAAACAAATATATATATATAATATATAAAATATAAAATTTTGGTTAATTAACCTATTTCGAACCGAATTAACTGTTAACCGAACTTTTAAAAAAAACTTTAATCATTCACCGACCGAACAAAGTTCGGTGGCCGACTGTTTAACCGAATTATTTCGGTTTGGTCGGTTAATTCAGTTTAACCGACCATTTGAACACCGCCGGTATGCATCCTTGTACATGAAACTCTGGGTCCATCCCTGATTATCCTAAAAACTAAACATTAACGACAACATTAAATTCTAACCCTAAATTAAAATCTTAAATTCTAAAAATAAAAACTATTGTGAAAACAAATAATTTTTATCGCTTATATATAAGATAATAATCCATAAAATATATCTATAAATAAATGATAAAAGAAATTATGCGACCCGTCCTCCAATTTACGACACAGTTCCGTCACTGGTTATACCTACCGCGAATTAATTATAACTCTGTAGCTCATGACCCTAGTCCTTACTAAACATTTTTTCCTTAGATTTATTAGTCGGTGAATGAATCGAATATCGATACGAGATAATTTCTGTGCGATGATCATCACCAGGAAAAATACAATTATAGCAGCATATGCTGTGTTTTTTCTTTATGATAAAAGAGGAAGGGTACGTCAGTTCCGTACAATTAGAGCAAGTTGCGTTGGCCAACCGGAGAATCCATAGCCACTCGTAAAGGGTCTTTGGTTTGGTCTCGAACACGGGAAAACGAAAGCACTCCACAGTTTGGTCGGAGTTGGCGATGGTTGTCCCGACAAAAGCTGCACCACTTCACATGGCTTGGGGTGTTTTCCTTGGCTTTCCATGTTCTTGTTACAAGTCGTATATTAATAAATTATTTGTAATTATTAGGGTATAATCCAAAGAGATCTAGACAGATCAATTTGAACAGACAATATTTCTACTTGGTAGGAAATTTTTAAAAAAAATGATTTTTTAAGGGAAAAAAAAAAACTAAAATTATCAAGCCAGTTTCTTTACAAATATGCGTGCGAAAATATAAATGATGTGATTTCTGAGATTGATTAATTAAATATATCTATTTAATAAATTTTACTTATTTTTTAATTAGTGGATCTTCATTTAATAAAAAATATTTATAATAAATATTAATAAAAATACACTTAATAAAAAAATATGATAAAAATTAATTAAATAAATATATTTAATTGATTAGTCTTATAAATGATATGACGAGAATTAGGGGTGTTCAAATGGTTAATTCAATCGGTGGCCGAACTGAATTACCAAAAATCGAATTAACTAAAATTTTTAAATCTTTAACGGTTAACTGAACCGAACTTTTTTCGAAATATATTAACTGAACCGAATAAATTTCGGTTAACCGAAATTTGTTATAAAATTTTAAGAAAATTACACAAATAATCATTCAACAATGTTAAAATAGTCTTTTTAGCCACCGAATTTTCAAAAATTATAAAGCAACCATTAAACTTATCTAATTATTATAAATTCATTATTTAATTATTGTATGTTATAACTTATTGATAAATTTTAAAAATTTTAATAAATATTTTTAATAATTTAATAAACTTAATTATCATTTTATATTAATTTGATAAAATTTAATGACCAATTTATAATTTTTAAAAGTTTAGTGACTAAAAACAAATATATAATATAAAATATAAAATTTTAGTTAATTCGATTAATTAACCTATTTGAACCGAATTAACCGTTAACCAAACTTTCAAAAAAACTTTAACCATTCACCAACCGAACAAAGTTCGATGACTGGCCGTTTAATCAAATTATTTGATTTGATCAGCTAATTCAGTTTAACTGATCGTTTAAACACCCCTAACGAAAATAACTCATAATATAATTTCTACGGTGATTCTGAATTTCCGATGCTCTACTTTACTAGGTAGATAAACACAACACTTTTATTTTTTATTTCTTTTTCTTAGGAAGAATATTAGTAAAAAATTCTACTTTTAAAATGTTAGAAAGTTTTTCTTAATATTTTCTTAAAGTTTTCCTTAAATATTTTTTTATGAATTTTCTTGAAGTTTTTCGAGTTTAATATATATTAGGTGTTCCGTACACCGGCAGAGTTATGTTGTGGACAAAAAAGGGTCTTTCTGTTAAAATTCTTATATATATTAGATAAATTTAAGTCTAATAATATTTTAATTTATACAAAAAATAAGTATTATTAAAAAAATATATAATGATTCGTTACATATTTAATCATATAGAGTTGAAGTAATAAAGGAATGGTTCGTATTTTTAAATTTTTTAGTCTAATAATAATTTAAATCTTTATCAAGGTTATCTCGGATATTTTTAAAATCTCGAATGGAAACTAAAAAATGGATCCACTTAGAGTGAAAACATATTTCATTACTTTGAATAATTAATTTAATATTTTATTAATGAATTATATAAACATGATTAAGCTTTGTCAAATACGTTATTTTTATTGTTTTATTAAGATAATTTGAAAGAATAGATTATGGTACAATATAAAGTTTTGTTTTGAACAATAAATAAAAAAAAAATATTGTATTATTATCGACGAGGGTTGCTCTAAGTGGTAAGCAGTTTGGTTTCGCTTAAACAAGTCTTAGGTTTGAGACATTGTGTACGAAAAAAACCTATGTTGAGAGACTTACCTATCAAAGTTAGGTGTGCGACACGAATTGGTCTAGATTAATCAGACTAAGACTCTGAAAAAACGAAAAAACAATAAAAAAAATATTATATTATTTATTTTTATGTCAGATTAGTTAAGAATAAGGAGAACAATAAATTTGGCAAGAAAAATAATGTTATATTAATTATGTCGTGTTTGATCGATCGAATATATAGGCGTTAATAGTAAGATGATTTTACCAGTGATATTTTATAATTTAAATTTTATTTAAATTAAATTATTTTAATTTAAATAAATTTTTATAATTATATATGATATATTTATATATATATATATTATATTTTAAATAAGTAATATTTATATATTAACAAAAATTATAAGATTCAACTCGAATTTAAAAATTAATTTACTAATTATTAAATATTTTTAAATTATATAATTCTTTTATTTTATAACTAATTTTTTATTTTAAGAAATGAAATTATTTTATTTTATTTTATTATAATTCGAATCAAATCAAGTTTATTTAAAATTACATTGACGTTTACAATAAAGCTTTCATTTGGTGACTCCCGATTCGATGAAAAAGTCGGCGATTTGTGTGGTGCCGCAATTTCAACAGAGCCTAAACGTTTTTAGTAATGAAAATGCCGATGTCAATGCCGTATTGCATAATTTAATAGTTTTAGGGCTAATTGTATTACAAGTCCTTAACTTTTAGTTAATATCGTAAATTGGTCTTAAAAGTTTTAAAACAATCAAGTTTATAATATAAACATTATATCAATTAGGTTATTTTATCGATATAATTATTAGTTTTAAATGTTAAGTGTCAATTCAAATATAATATAATGCATGTTCGTACAAATAAAATAAATTATAATCATAAAGTTTGATTTGATCCTCATAAAATTTTTAAAAATTTTGATTAATGTTCATATTTTGTCAATGTTTTAATTAAGTCCTTCCCATAAGTTTTAAAAGTTATCATTAGGATTCTCAAATTTTTAAAAATTTTAATTAGATCCTAATTTAGGGGGAAACTCAAACCTTAAAAAATAAAAATTTTAAATTAAACCTCTAACTTTTATAAATTTCAAAATACCTTTCAAGGACCAAACTAGTATCTATATGATAATTTAAGAATGTCTTATGTAATTAAACCATATACTTCAAAATATTTTATGCCTACTACTTTTACGGAGATTCTAGGAAAAAGGATGCTCTTGTTGGGTCTAAAACCCAGAACCTAAAAAAAAGACAAAATCAAATGAGTAACTTTGAGCAACCGATCATCAACGCTTAATCTATTTTAATTTATTTTACTCTAATTTCTTACCTGACTAATTTAAATTGACTTTCACCAAATATTTAATCCTTATAAATTAGTCTCTCAATGGAAATTTTTATATTTATAAGACATCAAACTTAAAACTTATATAAATAATATCAAATTATCTATTACTTAAATTAAACTAAACGAAAATACAGGGTCCTACTCTATTATGGGTGCTCGAAATCATGATCTTTCCTTGTCTAAGAGAAATTATATCATGGGTAAGTCCTACATCGTCTTTTTTTTATGTCATATATTTTCTAAAATAAATCTTCACTCATATTTATTGTTAATTTATTTTAAAAACAAAATTCTCAAATAAAGATTTACTTTAAAAATATATGATATGAAAAAAATATAATATAAATGATTTTTAGTGGTTAATATTATCAATACGAAGAATCATTATAACAACACTTCATCTTCTTCGTTGAATGATTACAACAATCTTTCCTCAATTATTATTCTTTTTCTTCACTTGCTGATGGGTAATGATTTGTGACATGTGAAAATCTCATGCTTGGGCGGCTAGTGGGAAGCTGCCGTTCCCTTTCATAAGGATATAAAAATAATGATTTTCAGTTATGAAAAGATAGGATTATAGAGGTGTAAATGAATTGGGTCAAATTCGATTTAACTCGTTAAGATTTAGTCGAGATTAAATTTGAGTAATTTTAATTAGTTTGAATAATAGAATTCAATTGGGTCTTTAATTACTCGAGTTGAATTTGAACTTGAGTAGAGTTCAATCGAATTGAGTGTTGACTGAACTTTGATTGAGTCAGACTTGAATAGCTCATGATTTGTTTTGTCTCATTTAAAGTCCTTTTAAGAAAAAAATTTGATACACAAGCTTATTAATTTCAGGTTTTAGAGTGTTAGTTTAAGTTTTAGAGTTTTATATTATTGAATTTATAATTTATAGTTTAGATTTTAGGATTTAAATAACAAAATAAAATTAAGTTATTTTGCACAAAAATAAAATAGAGATTATTTCATTGGATTAAATTTTATGACAAGGAAATTATTATGAAAATAACAAAATTAAAAATTGTACGCTATTTTGGGATTTTTGGTTGATTCTAAATGTGCTCTCTGTGTTGATTCTATAGAAATAAGGGACCATATATTTTGTGATTGCAGGTTTGTTAAAAAAGTTTGGTATCTCATTTTTAGGGGTGTAAACGAGTCGAGTCGAGTAGTGCTAAGCTCGGCTCGTTAAGATTTTGAATCGAGTTCGAGCTTGAGTAATTTTAAACGAGCCTAAAAAATATAAGCCCGGCTCGGCTCGGCTCGTTAAGATTTTGAGTCAAGTTCGAGCTTGAGTAATTTTAAACGAGCCTAAAAATATAAGCTTGGCTCGGTTCTTTAAGAACTTGAGTCGAGTTCGAGCTTTATTCGAGCTTAATCGAGTTAAGTGTTGACTGATCTTTGACCATGTTAGATTTGAATCTCTTATTTGCCACGTCTCATTTAAAACCTAATGAAGAGAAAACCTTGATACACAAGTAATGTATACTCAATCTTGTTATTTTTAGGTTTAGTGTGTCAATTTAGGGTTTAGATTTTAGGGTTTTAAATTTAAAATTTAGATTTTAAATAATAAAAAAATATTTATATTTTCGAGTTGCTCGTGAGCTTTTTGCGTCGAGTATCATATAACTCGTTTCGGCTCGTCAAAAACTCGAGTCGAGTTCGAGCTTAAGCTGGGTCCAATCGAATCGAGTTTTGACCGAGTCAAGATCGAGTAGCTCGCAATCTGTCTCGTCTCATTTACAGCCCTACTCATCCTACAAGATTATGTTGTTATCCCTATTGAGGGAGGATGGGGAGTGCAACTTAACTGAATGCAGAGGAATAACAAGGAAAAATCATTGTGGGTTGTCATTATTCTCATAGCTTGGGGCTATGTTGTATCATGTATGGCAGGAAAGAAATAACAGATTGTATGAGAAAGGTAATAGAAGTTTTCGAAATATTGTGATGCAAATTAAATCTGATGTTGGTATGAGGCTGCGAGGATGTAGCAAATTTGCTCACTCTTCTCTATATCTTCTTGTTTCTTACAATTTGTTTTAAGGGTTTTTTTTTTAAGTTTATTGTAAAGTGAACCGGTAAATTTTATTTATACTTTGATGATTTTTTAGATAGAATAACAATAAAATATTTATAAAAATAACAAAATTAATTATATTATTTAATATCTTATTTTATAAATAAACTTTTTTTAATTTGTTAAAAATTTTCAACGTTTTCTCTTTTAATCTATTTTATATAATTAACGTTTAAAAAAATATATTTATCAAATAGTATAAAAGAAAGATTCAACTATCAAATAACTATTTATATTTAAATAAACTAAAAGTTTTTTAAAAGTTATTTCTCAAACACCTTTTTTGGGTAGTATATTTTTGAGTAATTCACAAAATTTTAAATTAATTTATTAAGAATTTAAATTAAGTTTAAATTTAAATTTAAATAAATTAAATTAAATATTATCAAAATTAAATTAAAATAATTTATAATTTATGTGACGATAATGATTATGATAAAAAGAAAAGGAACGAAAACTCATGGAAATGATGCTTCTGAGATGGTGGGCCCCAACATCAAAAAAGAAGCCCAATCTACGGCGTACAACAGTTATAAGCTGGAGAGAGGCATCAAAGTGCTGTGCCACGTCACGGAGCATAAGAATATTTCCGTATCTGGCACACACTGGATTAAAAATCCAAAAAAGAATTATCCTGAAAATTCAAAAAAAATATAAAATGTTTCGTCAAGGATATTATAGTATATTTGTTGAAATAAACACTTTTTTTTATATATTAGTAATTAATTTATATTAAATATTATAATAACTTAATATTATAATGATTATTTTAATTTAATTTATTATATTTATGACATTAAAATTTCATTTATAAAAATATCTAAATATATATTTTTAATAAGCTAAAAGTTATTACAGTAATATTTATTCTAGAATATAATCTTCATCATTTGACATTGATCGCTCAATTATTTTACTGGCATCGCTGGTGCTCGAAACATGACCTCTAGAAACAACAACTATTCCTTTAACCACTTGGGTTAGAAGGATCATGCATTTAATTATATATTTAATTTATGATTATAATCATATACATTTATCATAATTTTAAATAGGCATATAGATAAATTTAACCATTAACGTTTATAATTTTTATTATTCCGGTCTTTATTTTTTGGGGATAAATTTAACCCTTAATCTATACCTTTCTGACAAATAACTTATTTTTTAACTTACATAATGATTAGACCGTTAAAAATTAACGATATTAACATGTCATATATATATGTGATAATATATTTTAAATAACATGACATCTAATTTCATTCTACATATATATAACATGTCATTATCATTAAATTTTTTACGATAATGACAAATATGTACATGTAAAATATAATTTTATCCTAACATAAAAAATAAATCAATTAAAAATAAAATATTAAAAATTAATTAAATCTAAAATAAAAGGCTACTAAACATTTTTAAATCTTAAATATTATTCTACATATACATGACATATTATTATCTTTAATTTTTTAATTATCTAATCATTATGTTAATTAAAAAATAAGATATTTATAAAAAAGATATAAACTAAGGGTTAAATTTATCCTAAAAAAATAAGAACCAAAATGATAAAAATCATAGTATTAAAGGTTAAAATTATCTTTATACCTTTTTAATTTGTTTTTAATACGACTAACAGTTTTCTATATAAAAAAATACTAACTATTTATTTTAATGGGTAAAATAACATTTAATTATTAAATTTAATATTTTTTATAAACCAATCTTTAAATATATATTTCTCCGAACAAATACTTTGCCATGATAACTATTTTCAATGTGATATATTATAATGATGATACAACGATTATAAATAAATAAATTATTAATATAAATATAAAAATTTTAAGGATTAAATTTAAAAAATACTAAATTCAATAACTAAATATTAATTTATCCGAAAATTTCAACTCCAAAGTCAAAATAGATAAAGCCATACACACGCCCACGCCGCCGCACGCGCGCACCTCCCAAGTCCTAAAACCGGTGAAAAGGATGCTACCAATGCAACCTGTCCGCCTATTACTGGCCTAACACCACGCGCGCGAATTTACCAAGGCCTGATGGCTTCATAGTTCAGCCTTCACAGTCCATTCCATGTCGGCATGTTTCACAAATTATAAAGGAAAACAGAAGGAAAAGTGAAAAAAAGAAAGCTTTTTTCTTAGCTCTGCCTTTTGCTTTGGCTTTCGGCTCTCTGATTTCCCAGTCCTAAGTGTGTTTCCCGTCTCCTTGATCCTATAAAGTTCAGTTTTTTTGTTTTGTTCTGTTTTTAATGCCGGAAAACGATGAGGTTCAAGTGAACCGAGGAAGAGTTTTAGAAACAGGTTGTTGTTAATGGTGCTTGTAGTTGGTTGTTTTTAGCTGATTCAGCTCTGGAATCTGATTTATTATTCGTTTGGAGTGTACTGAATGCTTCAGGGGATTGAGATAGCTGAAAAAAAATCAAAGCTTTTTACGAGCTAATCAAAGAGAAAGGTTTTGGTTTGCTTTCTCAGTTAGGGTTTCTGATTTTCTTTTTCTGGGTTTGGAATGTGAATGGAAGCTGTGGTGTTTCCTCAAGCGCGTCTGTAGTGATTTTCCTGTAAAGGGTTGCTGCTAGAGCAAGATTGGTTTTTTTTTTGAAGAGTTTCAAGTAACTATATGGTGAAGAAAGTTGATCTCAAGTGATTGGATTCCTTAAGAAAAATTCTTTCTTCTTTTTTCAAATTGATCCAAGATTGTAAGCATGAAGGCTCCACCAAATGGATTCATGGAAAATTCCACAGAAGGTCTGTTTTTTCTTCATTCATTCATTTTTGGAGTCAAAATAGTATTTGGGTTTTCCTCTGTTAACCAGATCCCTCTGAATTGTTTTTGGTTTAAAAATTATTTTGTTTCTATGCTTTACATTTGTCAATATAAAATGTGACATCTGTTTTAAGAAATCCTGTAAAATCTCATTTTCATAAAAATGGAAACAAGCAAGTAACAAGACTAAAAGTAAAGGTTATGGTAACTGAGTGTCAGCTTTCCTCATTTTAATGGGGAAAGGTTTGCGTTTGGGATCAATCATCATTTGCAAACTAAAGGTGAAAAAGAAACAAAACATGCAACTTTGAGTTGAGTTGAGTTCAAATATTAAGTGTTATGTAAGAATATTCATGTCAACTTTTAGTTGTGGATACCAGGCAATTGGGGAGTTTTTGCTTTGAAACCATAAAGTTAATTGCTGCCTTGTCTATAGTTCGATTTTCTTAAGAATATTGTTATTGAGAAACTTTTTGCAAGTTTGATGCTTTTTAATAATGTTTATGATTTCCTCTTTGTATGTAGTTTTTGGGATGTTTGATTAATATTCTGGTTGTTGTTGAAAGCAGCAGAAAGGAAGAGTATCAATTCAGAATTATGGCATGCTTGTGCTGGACCACTTGTTTCTTTGCCTCCGGTTGGAAGTTTGGTTGTTTACTTTCCGCAAGGTCACAGCGAGCAAGTGAGTTGTTGATTTTATTTCCCTGAATCTGTCCTTTTATGGAATTTTCTCTAATTATGATACATTTTTCCCAGGTTGCAGCATCAATGCAAAAGGAGACTGATTTCATACCAAGCTACCCTAACCTTCCTTCCAAGTTGATTTGCTTGCTCCATAATGTAACATTGCATGTAAGCAAAAGCGCAGCACCGTTATCCCGAGTTTTCTGTATATTTGGTCATTGTAGGGGAAAAAGTTTTTCCTGAGTGAGTTTTGTGCATGTATCAGCAACTTCGGATTGACCATGTCTCTTTCTATTTTAATTGCCAAGTTATTTTTCGGCCTAGGAACGTGGCACATCCATGTGCCATCTGTTTAGTTTGTGATTATAGCGGCTAGCCGGCTACTTAAGGGATCCTGTATGGTATATGCATGACCATAACTGTGTAATGGTTAAAATGCTGTATGCAAGGGAAGTTGACCGACTATTATATGAAATTGCTAATTGATTTGATTATTTAAACTTTGAATCAGGCTGATCCAGAAACAGATGAGGTGTATGCCCAGATGACTCTTCAACCTGTGAACAAAGTAGGTCAGCTATTCAATTTGGGAATTAATTCATGGATATTGCAGAAATTGCCTCTCGTTTTTGGGTTCATTTTTTCACATGTTATGAAATATGGGATGAATCTTTAAAGTACTTGTACAGTATGACAAGGAAGCATTACTGGCCTCTGATATGGCCCTCAAGCAAAGCAGACAGCCTGCTGAGTTCTTTTGCAAGACTCTTACAGCGAGTGACACTAGCACTCATGGTGGATTTTCTGTGCCTCGACGAGCAGCTGAGAAGATCTTCCCTCCTCTGGTGCTTACAAACTTTCAGTTTTAGATTTCTATTTTAGGATTTAAAAGGTCTGTTGTAAGCATTTTGTGTCCATTTTTTGCTAAAATCCGAATGATGATATTTGATAGGATTTCTCAATGCAACCACCTGCTCAGGAGCTGGTAGCTAAAGATTTACATGACAATACATGGACATTTAGACATATTTATCGAGGTATTGTTCTGTTCAAGATATCATTGTCCTTCCGTTTCACAACCAGAGGTTACTGGTATTAAAACGTAAGACTGCAGTTTGATCAAAGTGTTCTATGCTCAGAAGTAATCATTACTTTCTTTTCATTAGTGTTTCTTATGAACTTCCATGCTACTTAAAACTTTTTGGTGTAAAAAAAATTCATTTTCTTTTGGGAAGTAGTCAAGGTAGGAATGGTCGTTTCCTTTTTTCCTTGAACATTTACAGTAAATATTCGACAGTTTCGTAATTCGCTTAAATTTGACTTAATCTTCGTTAGTAATGATTTAAGGTTATACTAATAATTCATAGCATTTTTCTCTGCATATTTAATGTTATAGACATTTGAATAACATATCTATAAACGCATAGCGACTTCTTTGCAGGTCAGCCAAAGAGGCATCTTTTGACTACTGGTTGGAGTGTCTTCGTTAACACGAAAAGACTCTTTGCTGGTGATTCCGTTCTTTTCATAAGGTGTGATTTATATACATGTACACCTACACACGTGGACACTAGTATGTGTGTATGTATTTCATCGAATTTCAATAGATTATTCATTTTGCTGCTTAACTGAAATTCTTTGCTTAAATGTAGAGATGAGAAGTCTCAACTTCTCTTGGGTACAAGGCATGCAAATAGACAGCAGCCGGCGCTCTCTTCGTCACTAATATCTAGTGATAGCATGCATATTGGGGTCCTTGCTGCTGCAGCTCATGCTGCAGCAAATAACAGCCCATTTACTATTTTCTACAATCCAAGGTATTGATATAACACATTTGGTTGTATATAGATCCGTTGTTATTTTTCTAAACATCAAAAAAAGGTCTAAAACGATTTTATTAATTTTGACAGGGCAAGCCCTTCTGGGTTTGTGATACCCTTAGCAAAGTATAACAAAGCTATGTATACCCAAGTTTCCCTTGGCATGCGGTTTAGAATGGTGTTTGAAACTGAGGAGTCCGGGGTACGCAGGTATATGGGTACAATTACCGGTATCAGTGACTTGGATCCTGTGAGATGGAAAAATTCACAGTGGCGTAATCTTCAGGTATTTTTACTGGCATCCTGAATGCCAAAATTAGCCTCTTTTTTATTTTGCATTCTTATAATATTTCACTTTATTATGTGAACTTGCTACCTATTGGGGCTTGAATATCACTAAGCTAGTGACGAATATCTCAGCGGGTCCTGTTGATCTTGGTATTTGACCATGTAACGGTTTAAACTGATTTCTCGTAGATCCAAGATTATTTCCCTGCTGAATCATACACGCCGTTTTAATAATACTTGCTTTTATTTTAAAGTCAAGGTGTTGTTGCACAGGGATAAAGTACCACTTAATTTTTTTATTTTGGCTACTTTTTTATTCTCAACAGGTTGGATGGGATGAATCCACAGCTGGTGAGCGGCCAAGCCGAGTTTCAATTTGGGACATTGAGCCTGTCATAACTCCTTTCTACATTTGTCCACCTCCGTTTTTTAGGCCCCGGTTTCCCAAGCAACCAGGGATGCCAGGTAAATCATATTTGCCATACATATCTTACTTTAAATGTTGATGAATAATTCGAAAATCAAGAACTTAGTTTTTAATCTTTTAAGAGGTTTTGCAGATGATGAATCTGATATGGAGAATGCCTTAAAGAGAGCTATGCCCTGGCTTGGAGATGACTTTGGTATGAAAGATGTCCCTAGTTCAATCTTCCCTGGTTTGAGTTTAGTTCAGTGGATGAGCATGCAACAACAGAATAATCAGTTTCCAGCTGCTCAATCAGGATTCTTTCCACCAATGGTTTCTTCAAATCTGCTTCATAATAGCCTTGGTACCAATGATCCTGCCAAATTATTGAATTTCCAAACTCCTGGGTTAGCCGCGTTAAATATGCATTTTAACAAAGCAAATACAAACCATGTCAACCCTTTGCCTCAGACACCTATGGCATGGGCCCAACCGCAGCAACTTCAGCAGTTATTGCAGACTCCTTTAAATCAACAGCAGCAATCCCTACAGCAATTGCAGCGGCAACAGCCACAACAACCACAGCAGCAGCCACAGCCACAGCCACAACCACAACCAAATCTTCTTAACCAACAGCAGCCTCATCCTCAACCACAGCCGCAGCCACAATCACAGGCTCAGACACATGCACCTCCACCGCAGCAGCTACAGCAAGAACAAAAAAGACAACAGATGCAACCACCACAGGAGCTGCAACAGCAGACATTCCTCCCGTCTCAAGGAAATAATGGAATTGTTGACGGTAACCAGATCCCAAATCAAATTTTGCATCAGCCAGCTGTTTACTCACAGCTTCAGCAGCAACAATTGCTGACGAGCAATAACCAGCCTGCTGAAACTCTCCTCTCTGCCAATAAAACTTTATATCCTTCAACGTCATTACCTCTAGATACACAGATTCAGCAACAGATGGATCAGCAAACTAACCTTGTACAGAGACAACAACAACAACAGTTGCAGCAGTCACCACTACTATTGTTGCAACAAAGCTTGTCCCAGAGGACGCAGCAGCCACAGATGCTGCAATTGTCTCAGCAGAGTTTCTCAGAGCAACAACTTCAATTACAACTGTTACAGAAATTGCAGCAACAGCAGCAGCAGTTATCTCAACAGTTACACTCCTCAGCTGGATCATTGTTGCAGCCACCGATGGTGCAGCAACAGTCAAGCCAGCAACAAAACCAATCATTGCAGCAATTGCCTCTTTCACAGAGCCCATCACAACCTCTTGGCAGCATTGGCTTCTCAACATCAATGCCTCAAGTTCATAACAAGCCTCTTACTACTATGAGAACTCATTCTGGTCTTACTGGTGGAGATGCACCATTGTGTTCAATGTCACCTTCTACCGATAATTGTCAGGTTTCCCCATTGAACTTTCTAAACAAAAACCAGCAAGTACCATCCATGTTGGTGACGGATCCGCTTGTTGAGCCTACAAGTACCCTGGTTCAAGAGCTTCAGAGCAAGCTTGATAAACGAATCAAACGTGAACTTCCCACCGCTAGAGGATCAGAACTGTCAAAATACAAAAGTACCGTGACAGATCAATTAGAAGCATCCTCTTCTGGAACATCATACTGCCTAGATGCATGCACCGTCCAGCATAATTTATCCCTCCCTACCTTTCTGGAAGGCGATGTGCAATCACATCCTCGGAACAATCTTCCTTTTACAGCTAATATCGATGGATTGGCACCTGACACTTTGTTATCAAGAGGATATGACTCTCAAAAGGATCTTCAAAACCTGCTTTCTACTTATGGTGGCAACCCTGGAGATATTGATGCAGAGTTGTCTACTCCTGCTATAAGCTCTCAGTCGTTTGGTGTGCCAAACATACCTTTCCCGACCAAGTGCTCTAATGATGTTGCCATCAATGACACAGGAGTCCTAAATGGCGGGTTATGGGCCAACCAAACTCAACGCATGCGAACATATACAAAGGTATGTAGCATACCCCCATCGATTATGGTTGTGCACTTGTGCTTGTTACCTCATTTTTTCTATTTTTTTTATATATGATTTGGTTTTTATATTCCAAAACTGAATAAACCAATCCATTTTATTGTCGAAACTAAAATAATTGAACTGAATTTCTCTATAATCGAATTGAAATAACCGAATGAACCGATTTATAAAATAAAATTATCATTATAAAATTAAACATTTATATACAATTAATTAAATAAATTGATGAGTTATTTCATATTTAGAGTAGCTTTTCTAAACATATACATATAATTTGTTACTTGAAAAGCCTAATCATTTTATTTGGTTTGGATTTTCAAAACCAAAACCAAACTGAATTAGCCAAAAAAATCGGTTAATTTGGTTCGCTGTATTTGGTTAATTTGATTTAACCAACTATTAGCTCACCCTCCCCATTATAATATGGTCAATTGTCTCTCTTTCTTGCTGAAAACTCTAAATGTATGGTGTTTGTTCGAATAATGAAGGTGCAAAAGCGTGGCTCAGTTGGAAGATCAATTGATGTGACCCGTTACAAAGGGTACGATGAACTCAGGCACGATCTAGCTCGCATGTTTGGCATCGAGGGGCAGCTGGAAGATCCACAAAGTTCTGACTGGAAATTAGTCTATGTGGATCATGAAAATGACATATTACTCGTTGGTGATGATCCTTGGCAGTAAGTGAAGAACACCAATTTGAACTCTTTTTAACCTTAAATATTGGCTTCTATTCATCCTTATTTACATTTCTACTTTTTCTTTGCAGAGAATTTGTAAGTTGTGTTCAGAGCATAAAGATACTATCATCTGCTGAAGTACAGCAGATGAGCTTGAATGGTGATCTCGGAAATGTGGCCGCTCCCAATCAAGCATGCAGTGGTACTGACATCGGAAACACATGGAGAGGACAGTACAAGGATACCTCAGCCGTATCGTTTAACAGATAAAAAAAAGGTTTCAAGATTCAGATAGAATAACAAATTGATAACATATCTTCACCTGTTGGACTTTGCTTGGGCTCCTCAATGAAGGTGCCATTTAATCAAGTCCTTCCATGGCAAATTTAGAAATCACTTCCATGAAGGTGGCTGGAAGATCATGTTTTACTAACTTTTAATTTCAACTTTCTGACTTGGCCTTTGTTGGTAGAACTGATGAGGTAAGGGGCCATTGATGTATAATCTATATATAACCATTATATTGATAAAGCTGATCTGACATTTTTATGTCCTGTAAATGACTATGATGTAAGAGCACATGCTATTTCTTGTACAATTAGCATGAATTTTCACTGTTGTATGTTGCAACCGGTGCTTCCGTCCACCCTTTTTTATCGGACTGAACAACTTCAAGTTCTCTCTGCAGCATCCTTGAAGACTGCATCATCTTTGTCCAGAAGTTCACAACAACATTATGTTTTCTCATGATTTGGTTGATATGTGTTGGACAATAGGTGGTTAATGCAAGAAAATAATAATAAAATGAAAGAATCTAAATTATTATTATTTAAACGAACAGTAAAAAAAAACCATAATAAATAAGTTTCGATCAAACCGAGTTTGCTTTTGATAAATCGGAATCATGTTGAGGCCTGCACAATTGCAGTTTTCTTAAAGACAGATTTTCTGCCACTCCGATGGTGCTGAGTTTGTTGGTAGTCTGTCTCCCAAGATACGGCAACAAGAACTCCGAACAGTAGCACTTCTGTCGAGTTCTCGAACTGTTCTTGCCTTCGCCAGTCACCAGAATAAAAAAGCAAGAGAGAAAACACATTTTGAGAGATGTGAGATGTTTTTGATATGTTAAAACTGAGAAATCAACCTTATATTTATAGTGGAAATTAGAGCAACAGTGAGCAGACTTTCCCAAATTAAGATCCGAAAAATCCGGGATTAATTGTCAAGTATCTAGTATTTAATTCAAATTAATTAAATACCATAATTAACAATTACTTCTCTAATTATCCAGAGCAGTCAACTGCTAATTAATTCAAATTTAATTATGAATTAAAACTCTTTTCAGGATATTTAAAAAAAATAAATTAAGGAAATATTATTCACAACGGGTAAAATATCCGTTTGAGCAAGCCCCAAAAAGGCCTGACCGGTCCGAACATTTGCATCGCCCACGTCATGCACCCCAACCAAGTGTTGCATATAAACACTTCCTACTTCATTTATCTCATCAATATGGGATAATGGGGCTTCTCATTCCTTACTTTATTCCAACCTTCTTACTTTGAGCATCAATTTCTCATTCATCACTCAACAATATTGAGCATATGAGCTACCGTTGTAAAGATCTCACGGAGTAGAATAGGAATCAATAATTTCCTTTTTCGAATCCTCATTTTTACACTTTCAAAAAATGCTTCAAAGATGGTCATTTGCTCACTATTTTCCAACAATCCCCCACATGAATGAAATTGATGTTTTTATCAAAACATTTTGGCACAGTATGGTGATAGGCTCTACGATTGATAGATGCATAGGATAGGTAGGTGTTCACCTTTGAACTTTCCTTTGTGAAAGTATATTTACTTTACTAGCTAATCAGTAGACGCGATGTCCTTGAACTGTCAACCGTTGATGTAAACGATGATATACTTCACACACCTATCTCTCTAACAAGAGATACAACTCTCATGGTTATGCCCTTATGGCCGTGGACATCTTCTGGTTCTGCGAGAGTTTGAGAGAACTATTCCCAATAGTCTCCTTGAAGCGGCCTCAATTCACTCTAACATAGGTGACTTATGTTGCTCGGCTCACCGAAGCACACAATGGTCATTAAAAGCTTTTGCTTAACTTTTACCAAATTCTTGTCACTGTTAACATCATAGGAATGGACTTGGGAGAGGAACCCCCACAGTGATCGCACAGGTTTATGCAATTAGGTTGTCCCTTTGAACCTAGTTCTTGGGATCTCCAGTCAGCTAAGTAGGGTTTTTCCTTCACATAGCGCCTTTATTTTTCATGGGCTTAGTCACATTCCTTTAGATGTTTTCTCAACTTGATCTCAATTTAACCCTTAGGTTAGTGGATCCACAATGTTATCCTTTGATTTTATCAAATCAATAGCAATAACTCTATTTGAGATCAATTATTTAACGGTATTATATTGAAGACACATATATCTCAAATTACCGTTGCTCATAAAACTATGTGCTCTACCAATAAATATTGTTAGCACATACTCAGGCCATTCATGAGTATCATGCAAGATATTTTAAAGTCATTTGACTTTTTCTAGAATTGTCTGGATCTCAAACTCATATTCTATTTTGAATCTGATTGTAAACGTTTGTCTTGAGAAACACATGACATAACTTATTCATGAAAATATTCACTTATATCGAAGATTCTTTATGGAATAATGCTTTACAATTTTGAGTAGTTCTGAGATATCTCAAAATTCTCACAATTATTATCCAGGGCTTGACCTTGGATTATTTTGTGAACTTGCTTAAACTGCTCACAGTGAAAGCACTACTTTGTCTAATACAATTCACTTAGATTGTACAGGACATTTGCATATTCCATTTCAATAAATATTGGCTCGTATTTAGAGTTCTGGCTATGCAGGAAACATCCTGGCCAAACTTCTTTTTCCATGTAGTGTAACTTTGTTAATATGAGACCTTCAAGTGATTGTTTGATTTGGATATCCAGAATCAAATCTTATCAATCTTCAATTGATAGATCGTTGGTATATTTACCATTTCATCAACATAGGATCATATATCCTAGTTGGTTTGACATACCATCATTTGTCACACTTACTTACATGTCATCATGACAATATCTTTGTTTCAACAGTTTGTTGAACATGTGGACTTTTTCTCATATCCATAGTTCGTTTTACGAAACTTGGATCAACTTCTCTAAGAAGTGCATTTAAAGAATGAATCATTCTTTTTCATTATCATATTTTTCTACAAAATTGATATTCGTTGCTATGTTTCACATAACTAATACAGTCCACTTATTTTCATTTTCTTTGGTAATGAAATATTACCTTGGCGTGACACCCCCCCACATTTTTATGTAGTTGTAGGAAGGCTTTATTTCCTTCCATAACTCATATGGTGTCTCGCACTTAGTTGATAGAACAACCCCTCATATGTTAGGCACATTTTGAAGATTTAATTCTTTTAGAAGTTATCTTCAAAATTATTGTACCTTTGGATGTTGCAACATTACTCATATAGAGTTTCTCCTCAAATTAATCAATTTGGTTTCAACATCCTTCTTATAAGGAATCAATTCCATATATCAATTTTGCTTTTAAGCAAAATTGAATTGTTCTATCATGAAGGTAATTTTATTACCTTCAAACAATTGTTCGTCATATCAATTATTATGACAAAATTTATCATAATATTGATTTCATTTGGAAATATAATCCAAAGACTTATTTCATATCTCATAAAATTGAAGCATTTCCTTATGAAATTTAGCTTCTTGAGATATGCCGCCTACTTTGTGGCTTGAAGTCATTTTTGAATTTCAATATATTTGCTCTAGCAATATTTTCATAGTAATATTTGCTTAGCAAAATATGGTAACCATATTTACCTCATCCTCTCTAGCATTAAGAGGCTTTTCTTTTGATCAAGTTCATCATGATCAGATATACAACATCTTTGTTGTCACATTTTGAAATTCTTTCTCATGAATTTCACTGATTGTGTCACATAGTCGCAATTAAAATATTATAAATTTGTTAATCATTAGAAATTTAGTCAAAGACTAAAACTCAGAAAAAAAAATTATAATTTCCAACTTTTGTTAAACGATAGGATTTTAGTAAACTATAATCCTAAAACAAAAGTTCACAAGGTTTTAATTGAAAGAATAATAATAAACAATGCACCAGGTAGGTAACTTATGATAAGAGAGGTGGTGCATTAGGTACACTTAAGAACCAAGTCTTTTCAAAGAACCAATTCTAGACATGCACTTTTAATATTTTCTTTCAATCACCCGTTTATGGAAGTTCTCAAGTATAAATGATCAATTAAGTCACTACCTTTGATTCACTATCATTTAGAATCAATCACTAAGAATTTCTTAGCACCAACATCTTCCATTTACGGTCCAATGACCATCATAGTTCTTAATCCAATTTTAAACACTGTGTATTTCATAACATACATCAGAATAGGCTTTAAGAAATTTTAACATAGAAAATAACTTTCTTCTATGCTTTGATTCAAGACCTTGGTCGAATCAACGTTGTAGAATTAGTAACCAATGTTACAAATTTTGTTAAAACAGATTTGTTCATTTTGTTTGGAAAAAATAGATAAAGTAAATCCGTTATAACGACAAGAAACTAAATTCCTGAAAATAAATTTATTTATTTTATCTTAATTTCCAACATTCACATGAAATAAATTCACTGATTTATTTCCAAGTTAGAATCATGAAATATTCTCAAATAAATCTAATAATAAGATTTTTCCGAAAAATAAATTTGTGATTTATTTTCCTTTCAAAAAATTAGAATCAACGCAAGATTCTCTTATATCTTCATTTTAAAATATTGAGATTAAAAATCCAAATCAAAACAACTTAATTCTTCAAAAAGAATTAATCTTTTTAAATTTCTTTGATTATTGTTTGGAAGATCAAGAAGTAAATCCGTTAAAACGGTAGGAAATAATTCCTAAAACAAATTATTTACGAGATCTTTGTTTCCAAAATAATTAAGAAATTCCATGTTTACACTTTTTCAAGGAAAAATTATTATTTAAAAATAATAATCCAAAGTGTTTCCAAACACAAATAATAATTATCTCAATAATTATTATTTCATATAAAAGGATATTCCTTTTTATGCCACATAACATTAAGGTCAACAATATTTTGAAATAAATAAATTGCCTTAAACATAATAATATCAAAATATTATTATCAAATTAATATCATAATTTATGATATTAAAATTAACATATAAAATACACACATGTATTTATAAATCATTAAGAAATATTACCTTAATGAAATATTCATTTATATGGTGTTACCACAAAATACCATAAACTAATTTAAGGAATCCATGATTACCTTAAATATATGGTTTTAATATTACCATATTTTATATCAAATTAAGCAATTTTAATCATATATTGAATAAATGCTTTATTTGATCAATAGATAATATTGTCTAAAGTCAAACCTTTATTTTCATAAATAAGGTTTTATCAATACATGCAATCATGTATTCTCATAAGATAAAAATTAAATTTACCATATCCATTGTTTCTCTTTTAATAAAGGAAACAAACCCGAAATTAATTATAATTCCAATAAATCAAAAATTAAATTTTTATTTATTCGATTTTGATATTTCACAAAATCCGTAACCTTGGTTACTTTTTATGATAATTTCTGTAAAACAGATTTGTCCCAATTTGAGAATTTTAGCAAACCCATTTTAAAAACGGCAGGATTAATTCCTGAAACAAATTGTTTGCTTTCTCATTTATTCCGAAGAATAAATTCACCATTCTCGATTTAATCGTTCGAGTATTCTGTTCGTCACTATAGAATTTCTCAAAAGAAAAATTATTAGTACGAAGAAATAATACACATTATTTCTAAAATAATATTTATTAAATATAATAAATATTATAAAGGAAACAAACCAACAAAATACCTTAATTTAAGGAGTTTACCACGTTTGGTTGGTTAAAATTCATGTTAATTCTTCAGTAAATCACATTCCGAAATTAGATGTGGTTCCCGAGATTTCATTGTAAAAATCGATGGTGGCCGAGAATCATGGGCAAAATTGCCGCATCACCATTTTGTTCTCCACTTTGTTCGAAACCTCCCAGGCAATTCACGCAAATGCAGGATTGGCAGTACCTGAAAACCAATTTGATGGCAACCATTCAAATTGGAATTCACCTTTGAAACAGTGAGGCCGAGATTTTCATATTTTGCTTCAATGGCACTATTAAATTCATGACCGAAATTCATGAATTGTGGCCGAAATTGGCACTATTGAAACCACCCAAAAGAAACATGAAATTGTGCCCGAAATTCATGGCACTTTGTTCTTCTCTGAATTTTCGCGTATTATTTTTCCTTCCAATTTCCACATCTAAAACTAATGTTGCAAAACAGACATTAGTAACCATAGGAAATAATTCCAAAGAATTGAATGGCACTATAACCTTGTCGAGTATACACTATGATCATATGTTCGCCTTGGATTAAACCATAAGAAAAAATTTGTCTTAAGATTGTTGGATAATAGGTGGTTAATCCAAGAAAATAATAATAAAATAAAAGAATCTAAATTATTATTATTTAAACGAACAGTAAAAACAAAAACCATAATAAATAAGTTTCGATCAAACCGAGTTTGCTTTTGATAAATCGGAATCATGTTGAGGCCTGCACAATTGCAGTTTCCTTAAGACAAATTTTCTGCCACTCCGATGGTGCTGAGTTTGTTGGTAGTCTGTCTCCCAAGATACGGCAACAAGAAGAACTCCGAACAGTAGCACTTCTGTCGAGTTCTCGGACTGTTCTTGCCTTCGTCAGTCACCAGAATAAAAAAGCAAGAGAGAAAACACATTTTGAGAGATGTGAGATGTTTTTGATATGTTAAAACTGAGAAATCAACCTCATATTTATAGTGGAAATTAGGGCAACAGTGAGCAGACTTTCCCAAATTAAGATCCGAAAAATCCGGGATTAATTGTCAATTATCTGGTATTTAATTCAAATTAAATACCATAATTAACAATTATTTCTCTAATTATCCAGAGCAGTCAACTGCTAATTAATTCAAATTTAATTATGAATTAAAACTCTTTTCTGAATATTTAAAAAAAATAAATTAAGGAAATATTATTCACAACGGGTAAAATATCCGCAAGTCCCAAAAAGGCCTGACCAGTCCGAACATTTGCATCACCCACCGTGTCTACACGTTCATTGCCTTTAATGAGCTAGAAAACTATGGAACCACACATTTCGATTCAGCATTATCCACTTCAACTTTAACCTAATGTAAGTGAAACACTATGATTAGTGATATTTGAAAGGTTAACATCATCACTGGTCACTACACTATTCTTTTTTTTTGTTGTTGTTGTGGTCACGGTCGGTAAGTTATTTCGTGTTTTTCATAAGTTTTTAACGGTGAGTGATCAAAATAAAAAAAATATAATATTAATGACTATTATAGTCGTACCTCAAAGAACTTTCCAAGAAACTGGGATTGTTCAGATTGTCTGTATGTCAACGTTGAATATTCTATCATTAAACATCCGAATTCAAAAGCCAGGAAACACCCTTCACTTATGTTTTTGTGTCTTGTTCATTGCCTTCTGGAGTTACAGATCATGCATGGTAGTGTAATGTCTGGTAGATAAACTGTCCAAAAATGGTTTCAAATCATTGAAACCAGATACATGGGGAGTGTTTGTTTAGCAAGAAAGTGAAAGAAAAAGTAGTAAAGATGGTATCAATTTTCTGCTTACTATAACAACTTCAGCATTTGTGTTGGTCTATATTTGACCAAACAAAAACAAGGGGAATTTTTGGACTTGTTTGTCTTTTTTATGGATTTTCGTCGTGTATCACTATCAAACTACTTTCCAAGAAACCCTGGGTTTTGAAGTGTCTGCCTATCAACGTTGAATTCATTTATCAAACAAGTACGATCTGAATCAGAGACGAAATCGAGATTTAGAATAAGTTCAAATATTAATATTTGACCATGGTCTGGTGAGGCAAAGTAGATGATCATCATCATGCATGACGTACATCATCAGCGCGTGTGTAGATGAAAAACAGACATCCATTTGTGCTTTGTCCCCCCTCGGTCGGACTTGTCTGTCTACGTATCTTCAAACCCTAGATGATGTCCATCTTTACATGGGAGGAGGAGAAATACTGATTTGGCAACTTCATTGCCCTCCCAAGATTCGTATTCTCCTATGGAGATGTATCTAGAAATTTTTGCCACCATGCAAGGCAAGTATGAGACAAGCTTAATTTTCACTGACCTAGAAAAAATTATTAGGTGAATCCTGTTCACCACGCTATTTATGGTCCCAATTAATAGGACCGTTGATTTTATTTTATTTTTCAAATAAATCATCATCTCTTTCCTACATGGATTTAGTGGCTGGTAGTTACGATGGTTATTTAAAGATCAGCAATCCTGATTGCTTGGACCATGGATGACGTGGTGAACAGGGTTCACCTAATAATCTCTGTCGACCTAGGTTTACGTTTTACGGAGTAACCTCTTTGAGAAAATTATCTATATTTTAAAATATATATTTAATCAGTTATAGTGGATACAAATAGTATCTGTTTTAAAAGATACTCTCGACTATTGAATATCAACTCCTTAAATATTATGCTATAAATACTAAGGTTCAAACCCGTGACCTCCAAAAACAATAATCGATTTCTTAACCACTGAAGTAAGATGATTCGTGTTAAAATATTTCAATTATTAGATAAAAGTAGGGTTGTTTAACGAGTTGAGCAACTCATGAGCTACTCGAAATCGACTTAGTCAAAACTCGATAAATATTTGATCTGAATTAGCTCGATTTGAACTCGAACTCAACTCGATACTTTAACAGTTAAATCGAGCAAAGTCTAACTCGACTCGATAAGTTCGCAAGTAGATCGTTAATTTTTTTTATTTTTTTAGTAATTACTTTAAAATTATCTTATTCAAAGAATAAATCTAAATAATAATTATGAATTTATGAATTGATACTTTAATTTTAATATGCTAGTTTGATATATTTATGAATCATTACTTTCTAATTTAGACTTTGAAAGTGTTTTATATACTCTTTTGATATTTTTGGTTAATTTATTAATTTATATTAATATTAAGCCTCATATAATATTATTAAATTTTCCTTTTAGTTAAAAATAAGATAAGTTTTTAAGTGAGCTTAACAAGAAACAAGTCGAGTTGAGCAACAGAATATTTTATCGAGCAATAAATCGAGCTTAACGAGCAACAAGTCGAATTGAGAAACAAAATATTTTATCGAGCACAAGTCGAGCATAATCTTAACGAGCTTAACGAGCAACAAGTCAAGTTAAACAAAAAAAAATAACGAACACAAATAAAAAATATTTTAACTCATAATCGACTCGTTCGATAATCGCTCTGGATAAAAGTATACCATTTTCATTTTATCTGATTAAAATATTTCTAGATGATTTAGGCATGAGTGTAATAAAAAGGGCCACGTGGGGACAAACACCCCGCGTGACGATGCTACCAAGGTCCAAGGCCTTCACAGCGTTCAGCGTTTTGCGGATTCCAAACGCTGGAGGCAAACGCGTCTCATCGTCTACTTGTCTTTGACTGCTCACTCTCACTCAAAACCATGGCTTCCCCCTCATACAACTATAAATAACAAGAAAATTCTATATATTTTCTCACTATCCAAACAAAAAACAAGAACGATAATCAAATACTCTGCAACCAAGATTCAAAAACAAAATAAAAAATCAAGCTTTAGAACTCCGATTCAAGGAGAAGAACAAAAACAATGGTGAAACACATAAGCGAAAAGCCGGCGGTGGAAAGAACGGATTTAAAGTTCAAGGGAGTTCGTAAGCGGAAATGGGGGAAATGGGTATCGGAAATCAGATTACCCAACAGCAGGGAAAGGATTTGGTTGGGATCTTACGATTCAGCACAGAAAGCAGCTCGTGCTTTCGACGCCGCTCTTTTTTGTTTACGCGGCCGTTCCGCTAAATTCAATTTCCCCGATGATCCACCCGAGATAGACGGAGGAATGTCATTGACACGGACTCAAATCCAAGCCGCCGCAGCACGATTCGCGAACTCGGATCCTCCGAGGACACAATCGGAGGAATCAAACTCTGGGTTTCAAACGGAATCTCCATCGCCGTCGGTTTCGGACGGGACGATACAGTTCGACAACGAGTTGCCGATGGATGAGTCGTTTCTGGATCTTTTGAAAACGGGTTCGGATTACGGGTCGATATTCCCTGGTTTTGATGATTTCTCCGGCGATTTTCTCGGGTCAACGTTGCCCGGAATCGGGTATGAAGAGGATGATTCTGATGGGATTTTAGTTTCAGAATCTTTCCTTTGGGATTTCTAAAACCGGGTCAACCTGGGCATTTTAGTATCCATGGTTGGATCCGGACAATTAACGGGCCCAATTTTTGTACAGCCCAGCCATTTTTGCTCATCATTAGGAGGATGAAATTATAAAATTTTAAAAGTAAAATTTATTAAGAGATACTAATGTAGATTAAAGCTTATATTCTTTTTATTTTTTTTACTTGCATGTAATTTTTTGTAGCAATTGGTTCATTAAATAAACAATTAATATATTTTATTTTTATGTGTTCGATTGTATTTTTCAACATGAGTTGTCTTGAAATGAATAAATATATTTATCTTTTTACGAGTCATTCTTATCACGTTATTTATGAATAAATATATTTATTTTTTTAATTTTTAATTTTATCTTTTTATAAAATGAATCTTTATTATAAATTAAATTTTAAAATATATTTTATTGAAGGTGAATTTAATTGATAAAAAAATTAAAATATAAAACTAATATATTAAATATATTTAATTTATTAACTTCGAAAATAACTTATACTCCATATAATTTTGTGTGTTGCGGGAGTCCAACTTAACTGCTTCGGAGAGTGAGGCGCGTGCTTTTCCATATTTTCCCGGAAAACTCCAACATTCTAGAAGTCTCCAATCAGCTAATAAACCCCATTTTTACACACTAGGGTTTCTATCCTCTTAGACTTCTCCATTTCCAAGCAAACAAACCCTTATCCTTTCCAGAATCTTCCCAAAACCATCTTCTTCAAAGGTAAAATCTTTTTCTCTCATCTTAAAAAGTCTGGGTTTTTATTATTAGTATAAACTGGTTCCAATAATTGAATTTCCTTTGCTTTTTGGGCAAATTTGAATACAGAAAATGGCTACATCTCAGCTAACAGCACCATCGGTGACAGCATTGGCAATGAACTTGGCTTCATTTGAAGGGCTTAAGCCGTCCACTGTGAAATTCGCTTCCTTTGGAACAGTAAAGCCCGGGGCTTTGACCCAAAGGTCCTTGAAAGGATTGGTTGTTAAAGCAGCTACTGTTGTTGCTCCTAAGGTAATTCTCCTTATTAATTTGTTGTTTTTGACTAAATTAAGTGCCTTTCGATTCGAATGTTTCGACATTATTTTGTCATATGTTGATGTACTGAAGTTGATTGTATGCATTTTGTGTTTTCAATCTGTTCAAGATGTATGAGGCTTGACATGAATCTGTTGCTATTGGCTTGTTCGAATTGCGAAATTGGACTAATCTATTGCAAATTAGTGTAGTATCCAAGATGATCATTTGTTCATCTATTTGTATGTGCTTTGGTGTATGTAGTACACTTCAATTAAGCCCTTGGGTGATAGAGTGTTGGTGAAGATCAAAGAAGCAGAGGAGAAGACTGAGGGTGGCATCTTGCTTCCGACAACGGCTCAATCGAAGCCTCAGGGAGGTGAGGTAGTTGCTATTGGTGAAGGGAAGACGGTTGGGAAGACGAAAGTCGAAAGCTCTGTGAAGGTGAATTTCGAGGATTAGATGTGTTACTCAAGTTGTTTTCTTCTATTTGTTGCTCTATTATTGTATTTACACAAAGTTATTGTTGTATTAGACTGGAGCTCAGGTCATATATTCCAAGTATGCCGGGACGGAAATCGAGTTCAATGGTGCAAAACATCTTCTCCTAAAGGAGGATGACATTGTCGGGATCCTTGAAACGGATGACATCAAAGATCTCAAGCCTTTGAACGACAGAGTTTTCATCAAGGTTTGCCTCCAAAGAGCTCCCACTTGGACATTCCATTATATTTATATATATCATTGGATCCACAGCGATACATTAGTGTGGCTCTCCTTTCCGTTACAGACTTACGGTCCATTAATTTCCGATGCGACTTTGATCACCATTCACATATGAAATGTAACAAGTTGGATATTAGTATGTGTTATACGGATTTTGTTGCAGGTTTCCGAAGCTGAGGAGAAAACCGCCGGAGGTTTGTTGCTGACGGAGGCAACCAAGGAAAAACCGTCCATCGGCACGGTGAGTAACAGTTATGAGTTTTGATATTAGGGCATACAACCTTGTGCTAATGGTGCAAGAGCATTCAATGAAACAGGTGATAGCGGTTGGACCCGGACCCTTAGATGATGAAGGTAACACAAAGCCTCTATCGGTCACACCGGGAAACACGGTCCTGTATTCGAAGTATGCCGGTAATGACTTCAAGGACAACGATGGTAACAATTATATTGCTCTTAGAGCTTCTGAAATAATGGCTATACTCGCTTAGTTATCTGGTAAGATTGTGCTTTAGGGTTTTAAGTTTAAACTGAATTCTACGGATGAGTTGCTACAAAGAAGCAGGATTTTGTATTTTTTTCCCTTGAATATAAATGGTTGCGGATTTCGTAATAGAATTGGTTTGATTAGGGTCGTAAATGAAATAAGACAGATCGTTAGTTATCCGGTTCTTGACGAGATGAGTCGAGTTGACAGATTGCTATTTACCCGGTTCTTGACGAGTTGAGCCGAGTTGACAGATCGTTAGTTACCCGGTTCTTGACGAGATGAGCTGAGTTACTTGATATTCGACTTAAAAAGCTTATGAGCGACTTGAAAGTGTAATATATTATTTTTTTATAATTTAAAATCTAAATTTTTAAACTTAAAACTCTAAAATATAAACCTAAATTTAAGTTTTAAAACTAACAAGTTGGAGTTTACATTTGTGTATTAAATTTTTTTTTTTATCAGGCTTTAAATTAGATGTAACAGATAAGAGTTATTTATGTCTAACATGATTAAATATCAATCAATACTTAATTTGATTGGGTTCGAATAAAGTTTGAATTGAACTCTAACTTTTAACAAATTGAACCTAGTTTAGGTTTTTTAGTTTGTTTAAATAACTCAAGCTTGAACTTAACTCGAAATTTTAATGATTTGTGTTGAGTTTGATTCAGCTCGTTTACGTCCATCCTTGAACTATTGATAAATTCTCTAAAATCTCGATTCACTTCATGATGAATATTATACATAGTTATAAAAAGTTGTTTAAATTGAACTGATTAGTATTATATTATTATAAATATTTATAATTAAATTTGAATAAAAAAGATAAATTTAATTTTATAAACTTAAATTAATTTATAAAATAAATTTTTTAACTTGATTATTTTTAAAAAAAAAATATTTAATTCGATTGAATGTTCATTCCGACCGTTACGAAAACAATATTTAGATAATTTAATAATTTAATACTTTGTGGTTCCATCTTTTGTTTATGGTGTCATCTAGATCCAAAGTAAACAGATTATAAATTAAATAGCAGAATAGGATAGTATTAAGAGATAGCATGGAGATTGGGTGACTGATGGAGATAGAAGACATGAAAAATAGATAGCAAAATTCATAAGTAAAGATAATTATTCGAGTCATGGTCTTGGAATTAATAGTGGAAGTTAATTGGAGTAAATAATTCATCTATTTTTTAGTATTCATAAAGTGTATATTTTATACTAAAGTAGAAGCATTATAAAAATATAAATAATTAATTAAGATTAAAATTTTATACGTTTATAGTAATAATCTGTCAGTATAATTTACTTTTTTTTTTTGGAATCGAAGGTAAAATAATATTATATGTCTCGTTAAAAAATTCTACGGCCCGACTCTATATATTGTTTATATTTTTAATATTTAATGTTTTTATTAATTTTTAGGGTCGGATCAGGTTTATTCGGGGTATATTAAAATATAGGGGTTAAGTCGGGTCGAGTTATGATTTTTATGATGTATGGTTAAGTCGGGGATAAAAAATATTAAGATTCATGACCCGTTATCATCCCTAATTATGAGTCATTCCCGTCATATCACCAATATGATCAACTAATTAAATGTATTCATTTAATTAACTTTTCTATCTTATTTCTTTTCGCTAAGTGAGTCTTTACTAATACTTACCGTAAGTTATCAAGTGAAGATTAACTTGATAAAAATATGAAATAAAAAATTAATTATACACATATATTTAAATAATATAACACTTTATTTTATTAGACAAACATATTAATAAATAATTAATTATAGATTATATTAAAAATCACTCTCATAAAAAATATTTATAAAATTTAATTAAATAATCGATTAATAAATCAGAAGCGATTAAAAAATTTGGTTAATAACAATAATTACAAGTGCAACAACTCTACCGTTAGATTTGTGCCACGTATGAGACCACACATGGTTATGGTGGAGCGGCCGGAGAATCTTTTGTAAGGTCTCAATCATTGGACAAACACAAATTATAAAGATGGGTCCCATCTCAAAAGCGACCTTGCTAGAAAATAATTATAGGGATAATTCAATAACAAGTCCCTAAAATTATGGTATAAACTCAAATTACTCCAAAACTTTAAAAACATACCGATTAAGTTTTAAAAACATGTATACCTGCATGAACCCTTTAGTCCAAGCGGTTAATGGAACAGTTATTATTCTTAGAGGTTGTGAGTTCAAGCACCAGCGATGACAGCAGAGTCGTAAAATATGAGTCGTCAACTTAAATAACTCAAAATTTTTGGAATCGAATCGACTCGATCGAATACTTACCCCTACCTGTAACGTCTTTTATAGTATCAATAAATCAAATGTATTTATTTTATTATTTTTTTTCATCTCATTTTTTTATCAAATAAAAATTTACTTGGTAAAATATGTTTTAAATTTAATTTATAGCATATATCAACGAAGATTCACTTGATAAAAAGATGAAATGAAAAAATTAATAAAATGATTATAATTAATTCATTAGTTTCATAAATATCGTGACGGGAATGACCATGATATAATTTCTCGTAAATTTACCTATTGTATATAGATGTATATACATTTAAAATTTGATTAATATATTAGATGTATATATATTTAAAATTTAATTAATATATTATAAATATGTGTCATCAGATTCAACACAAGACTCGATATGCTATTGATATTTTGAGAACTCAATTAAAATACTATTTAAAGTTTAAGAGTAAATCTAAAATCTAAATATTAATACAAGGATATGTGATGTAATTAACTTAAAATTTATATATTTATATAAAAATTAAAATTAAAATAATTGAATTTGATGAAAGCAAAGTAGCAATAATGACGCATATTATAATATATAATTCCAAACTAAACCATGGGCTAAGTCTACCACCCACTCCACTCCATAAATTTGTAGCATTTTTTAACATTGGCTACCTTCTTGTGGAGGAGAGCAACAGCTTCAAATATCTCTCCAATTCTCCTCCTCTTCCCTAAGCTTTTGATTTGTTTCATAGTTATGTCGGGGAGGAGACCACGTCCGATGATCGGAAAACTGTCCGAATTATTGGTTTCCGGCAAAGCCCCTGGATTCTTTTCGGATGTTGCATCAAGTCCCAGAAGTCCATTAGACATCAAAACTCCATCACCAAGAAGTATGAAGAGATATGATGTAGGTGGTGTTGGACTAGGAATAGTTGCTGCACTGGATAAGTCCAGCACTGATGCCTGTAAGCATGCTGTTTGTAGCTCCAACTTTATTGTTGTCAATTCTGGGAAGAATTGTGATGGATTGAAGAGAAGATATGAGGATTTAGAGATGGGGAATTTGGAGGAGATTACTTATGTGATTAGCCATGGATCTGGGAAGTCATCTACAAAGGTGTATTATGATGGTGGTGAAGAAGGGAGGAAATTTGGACATGCAGCAAGGTTTGTGGAAGATGTTGGTTTCCCAAGCTCAGATTTTCTCAGCTGTTGTCATCTGTGTAAGAAACAGCTCCATGGAAAAGATATATACATGTATAGGTAAACACCCTTTGTCTATTTTCTTATGTTCTTGCTTTTAGTCATTCTAGATTCCTTTGATTGTTGAATTCATGGTGGGTTTCTTTTTCAGGGGAGAAAAAGCATTTTGCAGTTCAGAGTGTAGGGAAACTCAGATAATGATGGATGAGAGGAAAGAACGGTGCAGATCAGAAGTTTCAAGATCTGCAAAAGTATCATCTTATAATTCAGGGGAAATCTTCTTCTCCACTGGTATCCTGGCAATTTAGCCTCACCAAGCAAGTTCAGAGACAGAGACATTAATCCTACCCTACATTATATCAAACATGTCTTTTGGGAAAAAAGAAATGATCCCATGATATTTTGTCTACAGAAAAATACAATAAAATTTTGGCCGGATTCGAGCAGGGATGTATAGGTTGTAATGAGAAATATGGAACTTGATGAAGAAATGAACTTCCTCTTGTTGTAGTTTACATTTTTCATTTTGAAAGTTTGATGCCTTTTCAATTTGATGTTCATGATTCTGAACTGGGGAAAAGGTAAGAAATATGAAGCTATCTAATATATTATAATGATCACAAAAGACATGATTTGGTTAACAAAGGAATGAGTTTAGTACACACAAGCTACAAAACAGACAGTTTGGCTGGGAATGGAAAAAGGAAAGAAAAGAAAACAACGCATCCTACAGTTCTCCAAATACCGAGTCCTTGTGAAGTCATGATAGGGGAGACGGATCCCACCATTTACTGGTAGTACATAAGCTGCTGGGTTGTCGCAACGTTCTGGTATCCACCGTCGTAGATTGCTTGACCAGCTGCAGCTGCGCCCATTCCTATGGCCGCCTGCTTAAGGGCATGCTGACCCTGTGGATGCATCATACCCATTATCTGTGCACTACCATATTTACTCATTGCCATCTGTTGTTCATAGGCAGCAAGGTCGATGGCTGAAAACACAGGCATTGGTGCTGCAGCTGGTGGAGGAAGAGGGGTAGAGCTTGTTCCTGGTGCAGTAGGTTTGTTACCCCATGAGCACTGCCGCATTTAAACATTTTACAGGTCATGCCACCAAAAATAATATTTGTACCAAGTTGCGATAAGTATAACAAATCTAGAAGCACGTCAGCAATAACACTCGTAACAATAATTCCAAATCAGGATGAAAGAGGCTTGGTAAATCAAAATTTTAGACGGGGGTCGTTTGTGACATCAATTTATCAATATAAGTATGGTTAACTGAATCTGCATTAAAAATCATTACTGCAAAATCTGAGGCTGGGTTTCGGAAAGAGTAATACCTTAATTGGTTTACCACATAGAATTCTAGCATTTCCCATCTGTATAGCTAAAGCTGCTTCATTATGCGAACTGTATCTCACAAAGCCAAAACCTTTATCTTGTTGCACACGTACATCTTCGATGGTTCCTGCTCCAAGAGCATGGAAAAACATGTGAAGATTAACTGATGCAACCTGCAAATTTAGTAGTAAGATTGATATCACCAACTTCACTCTCCCAGTCAAAAGTTCAGATTAAGGTAGGAAGAGACACTTTAGATTGGAAAACACTATTTACCTCTGGAGCAAGATTGCCGACATAAACAGTGGTATACTGAGGATTGTTCTCAGGAGCATCGTCATTAGTCTTCTCTTGACCTTCTTCTGCAAGAGGGATGATACTGTATGAGCTCTATCAGAGACAAATGTCTAATTAAATGCCCTACTCCACACCTTCATAAAACATTTAGGCTCAAAAAGAGTCAAAAACAAGAAAATATAACAATGGTAGAACAGGAACATGGTTTAATGCTACTCTTGATAGTTAAAGATAATATATTAATACTACATCAAACATCCAAATTAGCAGAATGTTGAGACCAACAAGTGGGGTGTTTCAAATTATAGATGTAATGCATTCAAAAATTAGAAAGAAACACCCATGGTTATTACAGACAAAGAAAATGATGTTCAGGGGGGATAAATAACTGGTAACAGATCTCAAGTACAAGAATTATTTCAACACTCCAAGATGGTCTTACCAGAGGTTCCATTTGTCAGTTCTACAACACTTTTGGCATCTGAACCCGGTTTGTCATCATTTGAAGTGGCACCTTTTGCAGCCCAGTTACATCGGATCTGTCTACTTCCAAGCCACTTCCCTATAATAAACCACAACAACATGATGGAAATTTGAAAAAATGTTCCTCATAACACAGATGCTTAAACCTTAAATAAAAGCAACGTTTCACATACCATTCAAGTCATTTATTGCACTTTGGGCATCCTGGGAAGAAAAGAAAAAGAGATCAAGACACGATTAAAACATATGGAGAGAGGGAGATGGAAGAGAAGAGAAGTGACCAGTGTACCTGCTGGTCCCTGAAAGAAACAAAACCAAAACCTCTTGAGCGCCCAGTTTTTTGATCCCACATGACCCTTGCATCCCTGCAACCACAACCAATGAGAAGGGGGAATGGGGGTATGTCTTTCACTCAGCTATCCTACTAGTTTTTTTGGTAAGAGGTAATATAAAGGTAAAATGAGAAGAATTACTACTCACGAACAACTAGAGTACACTGAAAAGCATGCAAACAAAGTAGCATCTGTAACTTCAGGACTGAGATCACCAACAAAAATGTTGTGATGACCTGAATGCCAAAAAGTAGAAATATAGCATAAGTTGTTGAAGCAGTAAAAAGGTATATTACTATTGGATAGAACTCGTTGGTGGACATCTACAAACCTGATGTGTCCTCCCTCTGACTACTAGCATATGCCCAATTAACCTTAATAGGCTGCCCAAACCTACAAAGAATACCAAATATTAAAAGTATAGGACAATGGAAAAGGCCAACATCACAAAGGTTCATATTGTTACTTACAGAGGCCTTCCATTAAGAGTCACAATAGCAAGTGCTGCCGATCTGCGATCAAAGTAGTCCACAAAACCATAGGATGACTGCATCAAGAACAGATATCAGTCCATTCCAATAGACCCAAGAACCCCAAACTTCCAAGTTCCAATACAAGTTGATGAAAAATGAATACCAAAGGAAAACTAGAAAAATAATTGAATCAAATAACGACCTTATCCTTTTTAATAAGTTTGCACCCTTCAATGGGACCAGTACTCGAGAAAACTTCTTGCAGAAGGGGTTCAGCGACTTGGGTGTGAATATTTCCCACATACCTGCAAGTGAAGATTATGTAAATGATCAAAAGTAACAATGAAACAAGACAAACAGACAAATTAAGCTTCACCAAAAGATATTATAAACACAGCTCAAATAAAAAGACTCGAAACTTAAGGCGACAATCATTATTATTATTCATTTATTTCACGGAACTGGACGTATATGCAAAACTCACACACTGCGGCAAGTGGCTGCATCAAAGCCAGGAGGAAGGTTTCCACTCAGAATAGGTTCTATCTGCAAATTAAAAAGAAAAAAAAATTAAAAAAGAGAATTTCTTTCCAATGCTGGGAATGGACACTCCTCACATAAGCTTACAATAGCAAAAAAAGGGATCACATTTGCACAATTAAGCTGTTAATTGCTCTTTTAATTTCATAAAAAAGTCCTTTGATGCACAAAAATATAACAATATTTCCCAAGAAAAGAACCCTTTTTTTTCAATCCTTTTGTCTAAATATCAATCAAACTTTCTACTTTTCTCAGATAATTTCAACAGAAGACAGAAAAATCTCAGGCCAAAATCCTCCAGAAAAGAGAATCCCCAAAATCTTCACAAGATAAACACTGGAAAACCAAATTGGCACACGGAAAACATGAATTTCCTAACAAACCCAAGTCGAATAAGAAGAAATGAACTTCAAATAGAAATCGAAACCCCTAATTTGATCCAAAAAGGCTTAAAAGAAAGAAAAATACAGAGCTATATAAGAACCTGAGGAGCAGCCAAGAAACCGGGATTGTGGTACACAGCTTGTTGCATCAGAGCTTGCTGTTGCTTTAGCCTTTGCTGCTGCATCTTCTGTAAAATTCAATTCAAGATTTGAAGAATCTGAAGAGGGCTCTTGGGTTAGGGTTGCTGTAGAGATCGAATTAAGTTAAATGACGATGGGGAATGGAAAATAAACAAAATTAAACGAAAATATAAAGAAAAATAAGCTTGGGAAGGGAAAGGAAACACTAGATTATTTATTTATCAAGTGAAAAGGAAATATATATTTTAATTTTGTTTTTATATAAAATTAAAAATATTACGAGTAAATAAATAAAAATATCTTGAGATTTTTTTTTAGGTTGGACGGAACAGCAAAACTAAATAATTATTTGTATATTACTCTTATTTATTTATATTTGTTTATTATGTTAATAAATAAATATAAATAATTATTTTATATTCGTTTAATAAATAAATAAATATAAATATATTTTATTCATTTATATTCACAAACATGTTTATCATTTTTTTCTTTCTTTTATTTTTTTATTTTAAATATTTATAAAGATATAGACTAAATTGAACATAATATAAACTTTGAAATTAAAACTATAAAAATCTAAAAAATTAAAGATTAATGGTGTTATTTTATTATTTTAGTTTTCTTTGAAACACCATTTTGATTATAAGACTCGTAATGTTCATAAATATTAATCGAATAAATAAAAAGTATCTTCAAAAATAAATAAATGATCACGAATAAAAACTTATTCGTTTAAGCCTGTTTCCTCCCTCTGTTTATGCTGCAGAATCCCTTGTTTGCCGGCTCGGTGCCGTTGCCGGTCGGCCATTGCCGTCCGCCATTAATGTCGATCGAATGTGGTGATTGAATCAGACAATGAAGATGTAGTATCAGTTCACAGGTACAGCATTGCCATGCGTTTGACATGGTGAAACCTTCTTCCCAGTCGTGTAATATCAGGTCTCGATAGTTTATTTTGTCAAAAAATAATTTAATGTTCGATTGAATAATTATTTAGTTTTTTTGAAGCAGTTTAATTTTTTAATATTTTATTTTCGATCAAAATAGTCGTTTTTTGTGCAGTAGAAAGCAATTACAATTAGACTAATAATATGAGATTTTGATTGAGTTGGGAACTAATAGCTGATTACTAGAACAGAAAAGCCAAGGAAACAGCAAGCTTCAGAGACTGCTGAAAAACAAAACAGGATAGGAGGCTTAACAGTAAGCCTCAAAAAAACGAAGAACTCGACTCATCTCGTCCTGAACTGGTCGAACTACTGCAGGGATTGAGCAGCCAAACCGAGCCACGATTTGTTGTCGGCGGGCTTGGAAGTCGATGCTGCCGGGGTACCTATCTGGTATGGTGCTCTTGTAGTGACCCTGTAAAAAAATGACCATATGAGGATAAGTTCATAGTTCATACAAAGGGGCACATCAACTTGTATGAAGATTGCATCTGGTTTAATGTTAGTAAAATGAATACAACAATTTATGTTCCTACAGCCGATTCCGATGCCGGAAGACTCGAATCCTAAACCTCGGATTATGTTATGAACTCTAGACATGAACCAGGCATCTCCATACATGAATCAGAGTATCAAACAGAATCAAACACAAATGTATGCCTACCTATCCTTTCTCTTCTCAAGGAACCTGTGGAGTGAAGCTCTCCTAGCAATTGGTAAATCTGCAATGGACAAGAACCAATAAGAACCGAATTCGATCTACTAATTCCGGCTATCGAAAGATCAAGTAGGACAGCGAGGCTTACCGCCACCAGGAATTGGTCGGTGAGCAGATCGTACACAATCTTGTGTTCCAGTGTTGCCGAAATTAGAGGTCGGATGAACTCCGATGCCAGGTTCAACCGGAGTTCTAGCTGTGCTACAAGTAAAAGGGGAATTTAGTTGCCTATTGCTTTGAGAGCTCCCCTTGCCGGCTAAAAGCATGATTTCCTTAGCTTTTTCAGCCGGGAAATCGTTGAACACAATCACTTGTCCACCATAAAAGATAGTCATCTGCGCAGCTTGAGGCTCCGCCGCCGCCGGCGTCCGTTTGTTCACGGTGGTAACACTAGAATCAACCCTTTCCTGACCGGGAAAACCAGCTTGATTAGGGAACAAATCCATGGATCTCGATTTCCGAAACATCCCATAATCATCACCAGATTTCTCATTAACAGGAAACAAATCCATGGTAGAACAAGGACGCAGCAGCATCTCTGTGTTCCCTGCAACATATCCATAAACAAAACCACGAATTAGATCTGAAAACATTAAACAACAGAGAAAAAGATCAAAAATCGGAACTTTACCTACTTAACCCAGTTAATTAAATTCAAACCCTAAAATCAAGAACTCACCTTTCGTTTCACCGTTGCATGTCATTCCCAGAGTTAGATCTCCAAAGCTACCCTTCTCCTTCAAGTACTGACTCAAAAGGGTACAAGTCTGCGTAAAGCTCGACTTCTCCGGCGAGCCGGTCGGTTTCAGACCCATAAATTTCGGTGAACAAGACATCTTCAAACAAACAAACAGAATCCGTGCTTCTGCTTCTTTTAAACTTAACTTCAACGATCAATGAAGGATCTGTCGAAACCTATTGTGTTTTTGCCAAGCAATCGACTTTATTTATATGAGAAAAAGGTTGAAGAAGGTTGTTTAAAAGCACGAGGAATCAGTGAGGTTCTTGCAGGCTCCAGCTTCGTGCTTCTTTCGATTACTATATTATTGTCTGGTTTGTTTGGGTTTTTCAACACGTGTTGTTTTGCTTTTTGTGGACGACGGCGATGGTTTATCAGTTTACTTTTGTAATAACATAGGACTGTGTTTTTATTTATTTTTATTTAGGTTGGATTTACTTCCGTGTCCCTGGGGGAACAGTTCAGTTTTGCACGTGTTTATGTATAATTTTGATATTTAGCTTTATTTTAAATAAAAAATTTTAGAGGTGACAAACTGACCCGAGATTTGAATTAATTTTATTCAGTTTAGATTTGATATTAACTCAAATATAATATTTAAATTTAATTAAAAATTCAAAATAAATCAAATTAAATTCGGCCTAATTTGATTCAATTAAAAATTGAATCGAATAATCCTTAATTTTGAAGCGAACTGAACCAAAATAAAATTAATTCAAACCGAATATAAAGCAAAATAAAAATATATTAAAAGAAATAATAGAAGATTTTATGTGAATTGATGCATAACTCACAAAAAGTCGAATATAATAACTTTATAAAATCATATATGTGTTTTAAAAATTGATCCAACCTAAAAAGTGATTAAGACATATAGATCTCTTATTGAACTGATCTTGACTCGATCCGAAATCACTCGATCCGAGATCACCTGACCCAAAAAATAATCAAACCGATATGGCTTAATCTGATACTCAACCCGAGTTATTATAGACCCAAATTAAAACTAAAATAAATAATATTTAATCTAAATTTAATTAAAATCAAATATAATCAAAACTAAACTTGACTTAAACCAAAATAAACCAAATCAAACCCGGTTTAAAAATTACCAAGTTAAAAGACCATTATTTAAAAGAAGTTAAGAGATCATTTTGGGGGGAAAACATGTTTATATTCTAAGCGCATAAAGGGTATTTTAGTACAAGACTTCTTCTAAATAAGCACCTTTAAATGGTTTTAAATAAATAATAATTAATTAATCCCATAACATTGACTAAAACGGCGTTTAAGATAACGGCATTGGTTGTGCCGTCTTACGGGGGATGTGGGCGCCACCGCCTTCGCTTCCTTGAATCTTAAAACAAGCAAAGCGGCAAGCGCACGTTCGTTCCTCAAATAATATTTGGACACGTGGAAATTCACATTTTCTCAATTGGAGGGTGAAACTTTGATTGGGTTTTTTACTCATCGATATCTGCTTCGTTGATCATTTAATTCAAATTTAATTTTATAAAAAAATATTAATTTTATATAATTTAATCAATCAATAATAAATTTTATAAAATAAAAAAATAATATTTACCTAAATAATTTTCATTTATTCTATCCTATTTGAATAAATCAATATATATTTATAATAATTAATTTAATTTTAAATAAACCCCTAATTATTGAACTTGGAAACATTATCACACCATCTCGCACGCACGAGCCGAGTCAAACTCGTGTGAGAAACGCGGTGGAGACGAAAAGATCAGTCTGGTATTGGGTGCACAAACATCGCACACCTCTTAAATTTTACACGTGGTAGATAACCAGAGGGGGCAGCAAGGAGAACAGTTTTCTCGTGACGGTGATATCATAATTGCCGCCTCTTTTTTATCTTTCATCCATGTTTTTCTCCAATAAAGGTGGGTCCCTCGTACATCAAATGGGTTTTTATTTTATAAAAATAAATAAGATAAATACAGAGTCACGGGAAGGAGCATCGAGCACGTGATTGTCGTGTCGGTCGTGGTACTTATTGACGAAGCACCCTCCTAGTTGTGGAAAATTACAGAACCATACCTGAATGGATCTTTTCTTGAGTTTGGGCATGAAGGGATGCCCCTCCCTTCACATGAAAAATGCATGACCTCTCTCTCTCTCTCTCTCTCTCTCTCTCTCTCTCTCTCTCTCTCTCTTCCTTATTCCATCGAGTCAAATTAAAAAAAATAAATTAATGAGTTTTATTTTAAAATCTAAAATTTTATTTAAAATTTTTAATTAAATTATTAAAAATTTTGATAAAATTTAATTATAATTATTTTCGATAATAGAGGAATGTTACATTTTTTTAAAAGACATATTTGATAGAATGTGTAACATCATCGTTTATATATCACAATATCTCTTTTTTATTTTTCGATGTGAAATTAATATCTTAATCTCTTTTTAGACGTGACAATATTAAAAATTATGATTTGAAATAACTTTTTCCTTTCAAATCAAGTCAATTTTTTCCTAATTAGAATTTTACTTACTCTTATATATAAGTACCTACTTTTGATTTCTGATAGTTGCGATTAGGAGTGAGTATTTGATTGAGTTAAGTCGAGTCAAAAAATTTTGAGTTATTTGAGTTGACGAATCATATTTTACAACTCAAACTTTATTTAAAATTTTTTCGGTTCGAGTCGAGTTTAAAAAATTTGAGTCGAGTCAAATCGAGTCGAGTTTTCGAGTTCTTTTAAATATTTAATTATAATTATTTATAGATGTTATAGTATGATTTGATTCTAATTTAGACGACTTTCTCTAATCATATACTCCCTCTATCCCATAAATATTGTCTCTTATTGATTTTTTAAGTTAAACTTTTTCAACTTTGACTCTTGATTATTTAAAATTTATTATTGATAAAAATATGAAAAAAATATATATTTTAAAAACTTCTGATCGAGTAAATTTTAGATATATAATTTATAAAATTTAATTATTTAAAATATTTAATATAATTATAGTCAAAGTTTAAAAAAATTGACTTTTAAAAAGTCAATAAGGGACATTATTTTTGGGACGGAGGGAGTAAGATATACATGTATATTTTTTTCATATGTAATAATATTTCTTTATATTTTTATATATCTATGTATATATATCATAAAAAAATTGAAAGATTCGTCTTAAACTTAAAAATTATTCCTTTAATTACTAAAAATTTCGAGTTATTCGAGTTATTTGAGTTTTCATTTTACAACTCAAATTTTATTTAAATTTTTTTCGAGTTGAGTCAATGAAATTTCGAGTCGAGTATTTTTGTCTCGAATCGAGTCGAATTATATTCAGTTTTTTTGAGTTAAGTCTAATTTTACTCACCCCTAATTGCGATTATTATTATACTTTTAATATTATTTTTTATAAAATTCAAACTGGAATCATTATTTAAAATACATGGTACCGTTGTTTCACTTACTTTTTCAAACCACGGGTTATCTCATTTGCAGGTTGTAGCGTTAATATTTGTTTTAAAAGATTTAAATTTAAATTATATATATCTATAAAATATATATTTTATCATTAAATTAAGAATATATTTAAATAGTAACAGATTCAAAAAAATTTAAGGGTGAACGCATATAAAATTTTTAAATTTTAAGATGGATACAACTCATAAAATTAAAAAAAAAATTAACTCATAAAATTTAAAAATTTAAAAACAAATATATGAACTTTAAAAAGTTCACGGTGGACCTGTTCTCACTCTTAACTATACATACATTCACCAATGTCAGTACGTTCGAATAATATTATCTTTTAATCATTTTAAAACTACTAAAAACATCATCAATTAAATCGAGACAAATTATCAAATTTAAACATTAATATATCATATTAAGTTCTATAATTGAGTTAACGATCCGTAAAATAGATACTTAAAGTTTTTAGTTGACATCATATATTTTTTAGAGTTCAAGACTTAATAGAAGATTTTTTTCGCTCCCTCAGTAAAAATTATTTTTAAAAATCATATATTTTCATTATAAATATTTACATATGTTTTAAGTATTTATTACAATTACTTTTATATATTTCGTTTTAGTAAATGATTTTTATAACTATATACATAATTTTATTTTTTTATAAACTTAAACACTTTTTAGAATTTCTTGAATTTTTAAATATTTTCAGATTTTTTATAATTTATTTAAATAATATATGTATTATAAACTTAATTATATATTTATTTAAAATTTTAATTAATTTTTATTGTTTTAATTTTTATGATGTAACATTTTTAAAATATACAATAGATCACTATTTTATTAACTATTTATAAATTAATGGTCAATTATAATAATTAATTCGAAAATTTACATGGATATTGATAATAGGGAAAATAATTTCTAAATTAATCATAAAAAATTATTTGTAAGATATTAAAAATTAAATAGTAGATTGAAAGTTGGATTTACTATCCTCTAAGTTTGAATAATAAAAAGCTTGAAGATCACGTAAAGATGTCAAAGTCGGCATCTCTTAAACCCATCTTCAATCATTTTTACTGTTTAAAGTTCGCATTTCTTGCACCCGTCTTTAAATTTTTACTGTTCAAAATTGGTATCTCTTGAACCCATTTTTAGTTCATTGTTTAATCTTTAATAATTTAAAAAATAATTTCTCGTGATCAATATTTTTAAGATTTTTTTTCATATCAATATTTATGTAAATTTTTTAATTAATTCAGTAAAAAAATTATAATTTATAATTTAATTTTAATTTTTAATTTATCTTGCAGTCCAGATATTTGATACTGAAAGTCTGGCATTGTTCAGTGAGCAGAGCTCTTAAACCTAGGAAATTTGTACATCCCAAGAAAGAGACAAAACATAGGTTCAATTGAATGGATATTTAGGGAATGTCGGTCGAATTAAGAAACAGAAGGAACATGGACCACCTTAAAAGTTAAAACAAATATTGCATTTAGGATACGTTTTTTTTATTGTTATTTCAGTTTTTAAAATTTTATCCTAATTAATTTTATAAAATTAAAATTGATTTTTATAAAATTAATATTAATTTTGATATTATAATAATAAATATATTTAAGGATTATTTTTAAAATAAATTTTTAAGTTTTTAAGTCAAAAATTTTATTTTAAGTCAAATCAAGAATATAAAAAGTTCACTTTAAATGTTTTTCAGACCAATGATTTCGATACAGAAGAAACTGATATCGATACTTGTTCTTGATTTTAAGTGAATGTTCTTCGATACCAAAACTAAACTGTCAATGATCGTTTTGAACCTTGTTTCGAAACCGAGCTTTTATTTTTTAAAATATTTTAAAATTAAGACTAGATGTTTCGATACCAGTATTGATATCTTAAATAATCCCTAACGGCTCTTTTAAGCATTTAATGTTTTCGACCGTTGGTGTCAGAGCTTTAAATGATAGTTGGTCGTTTCGATACCCGTTTCGATACCAAGGAGCACAATTTACTCCCAGTATTGAAACCTGTTTCGATACACCAGGTTTCGATACACCCCTGTTAAATGCACGACGTCTCTTTCTTTTTATGGTCTGTTTCGAAACAGTTAGCCCGTGTTTCGATACCAACTGTTGCAGAGTGCATTTATGATGAAAAGATACAACCTCAACGTCTTTATTTATGTTCCCAACAAAAACTCAAACGGTTAGAAATCAATGATATGGTATAAATTGAAGCATTTCAAGCAACATTAATAACTTTTGCAACATTAAATAATTTTCAAACATTCAATCCAACTGCAAAAACACTTCACTGAAGATCTTTTGTACTCAAATCTTATAATTTTTATTGTAACCATTTATTTGAGTTTGAAGAGTGTTTTTATTGTTATTGGGCAATTTTTATCTATTTGAGAGATACCTTCTTTCCTTTCTTTTTTTTATAACATTGTGAGCTTGAATCAACCCTTGGGTAAAAGGATTGATTCGATTTGTAGCTGTTATTCCTTGAATCGATAAAAATGTCGAATTCTTTAGTGAATTGGTTGAAAATCCTTAGTGGAAGCTAAGGTAGTGGATGTAGAGCTTGTTTTGAAGCTTGAACTATTATAAATCATGTGTCCTTAATTTTCTATCCTTTTACCGAAAATTTTCCGATAAAATTTTTATAGCCAATTCACCCCTTCTTGGTCAATTTCTTTGATTGATCAACTCAACAAATTTAGATTAATATATTTTATATATTTAATTTTGATGAATAAATATCTTAAGAATAACTTATGTATATTGAACCCGAGACTTGTATAAAGAGAAGTTAGGGTTAAACATGGTTAATTGTAAAATCAAAAATCGAACCGAATTTAGGTATCATGATTCATAATTTATAAAAATTAAATTGAATTTAATTTTTAATATTTTATAAGGTAAAAATATATATTTTATACTTATAATATTGTAGATATATTTTTATTTTTTACTTAAAATAAATTTTTAATAAATAATTATAAAAATATATTAAATTTTTTATCTTTTAATGTTTGAAATTCATAAAATAAAGTTATTTGTCAAGATAAAATATAAATTTTTAAAAACTAACGTTAATATAGAAAAATCGAAAATCAAGGTTAATCGAATCGAAAACCATGGTTATTATAATAGCTTACCGAATTAAACCAAACCGAAGGTCAGGGACAGAGTCAATATTTGGGGTTGAGGAGGACAAAACATAAATGTTTAGAAGTAGGGAGACAAATTCATAGAAGAAACAATTTTTAAAAGGATTTAAATTGGGGACAAAAGAGAAAAAAATTCTTCGAGAATGGGGTGGTTGTCCCTCCCTACCCCATGTAATTTCGTCCCTGCTGATGAATCCATTTTGTATTATTATTTCTGTTTTTAAAATCTTATTTTGATTAATTTAAATTAATATATTATATATTTAATTTTGATGAATAATTTTTATAAGAATAACTTTTTATATATATAACGTTTCGAACCTGACTCTAACACTTATATAAAAAAATAAATTCTTTACCATTTTTAAATAAAAAATATAATTTAAAATTTTAAATAAAATAATTTTATTAATATTAATAAATCAAATATGGAAATCATAAAATAGCATACTTACGTTAATTATATGTGCCGATGATTTTCCACCGCCAAGATCCTGTCCATTAATCTAGTTCAAATATAATTTGCTTTTCTATTTTTTAAATTGTAAAATTATAAGTAGGTCCACATAATTAAAGTAATGATTTTATATTTTTTAGGTTCAACCATGCAATTATATTTATTTGAAAAAATCATTCAACAATATTTAATTAATAATAATATTATCTTTTGAAAAACAATAAATGTATAATGCTTAAAATTATTTTAATAGCATTAACTAATAATATTATAAATTTAAAGTAGACTGATAATAGAGTTTCTTTTAATTAAGTAGAGATTGAGGGCGGTTCAAATATTTTCGATTTTATATAATTTATTAAAATATTTTTTTATTTTTAATTAATAAGATATATAAATTTTTTTAAAATATCTTAATAAAAAATATTATTAAATTATCTTTTTGAGTAATAAAAAATTAAAATATTAAACATCTAAAAATTAAACAATTTTAATTTTTCGCTTAAAAAATATACTCTTTTCATATTTTAAGTTTTAAATAATTGATATATATACACACATTATTATATATTTATACATTTTTTATAAATATTTATTTAATATTTTTTTAAAAAATTGAGTCCTCTCTTTTTAAGTCTCTTCGCTTACTCTTATTACATTTGTCAGAAATTCTTATCGGTAAAAATATTTTTATTCTCCAGATAAATATCAGATTTTATAATTATATATAATAAAATAATATAAATATTTTTAATTATTCGACTAATTGTGATATATATATTTTTTAATTTAATAAATTTAGAGCTCAATTTATAATATACTACTTGGAATCCATACTTGAATTTCAAGTTTCACGATTGAGTACATATCTAAAGAAAAAACAAACACCAAAAGTTTATTACTTCTTTTCCTTTGCTTCATGATGCATGTTTTTCCCCGTCGTATCATGTGAGTTGTTTAGTGGTTGGTCTGTCGTTTCATTACCAACTAGGTTTTTTGGACATCAACGTAACATAAAGTGTTGAGATCTGTTGTCGTAATAATATATATATATATATATATATAAAAGATTTGCACCTTAACTCTTCATTAATCAAATCATGCTCACCCTACTTAAAGGATAATAAACCAATGGGATTACACATTAATGGGACGTACAAACAAAACTAGGTGCGGACGAGGAAGGCTTTTTTTTCCCGAGTTATCAGTGAGATACTATTCTGAAAGAGTTAGAATTTTAACCTTGTGTCAGAACCTACGAGTCAAGGGACAATCTCAGGTAGATAGTTTTTATTAGAGGTAGACAAGATCGGGTATTTGGGCAATTTGAATAGAACTGGTCTCGTACGGGTAATCATCGGTTCCAAAAATTGGGTACCAATTCCTAAATTTTAAGAACTGGTTTCTAAATTTTAAGAACCGGTCCCGTTACTGGTGGGTACCGATTTCAATATCGGGTACCCAATCAATTAGTATATTCTTAAAAAAGTTTAAGTAATTGGAGAAAAAAGTTCAACCACCAATAATAATATTAAATAATAAAATTAGAATAATGTAGACTTGAAAATTAAAGTTTTAAAACTAGTCACACTCATAATATTCATACATAAAAAGAAGTTTGATAAGAAAAATAAACAAAAGAAAATCAATACGAAATATATTGTATTGGTCCCGATCCTACTAGATACCCACCGGGTATCGGGTCAAAAAAAAGATCCAGTCTCAGTCCCGATTAGGACCGAGACATAAATTTAGGATTCAATCCCGGTCCCACCGAAACCAATACCAGATAAAAATCTAACAAATCTTACCGGGTCTGAGACCAAGACCGGATAATCGGGTTTTTTGCTCACCTCTAGTTTCTATGGGGCGTAGGCCTCTCAAAAGGTAACGGAGGTGTACAAGGATTTCCTCGGGTCGGACGAAGATTGGCCCTCGAGTATAAAGACCAAAAGGAGCTTGACTGCAAGATCTATCCGTCGAGCAGGGATGTAACCAGATACGAGCGACTGAAAGATTTTATGAATTATGTGTAATTTATTGAAATAAAAGTTTATATCATCAAAATTATTATTATCTTTAAAGATTTATGATCTCTCATGTAATTTATTTAAAATATGTAAAATTTTCTCTCTAAAAAAGTTAATTTAATAAAAGATATTATTAAGTTATCTTTAAATTAACTTTTTAAACAATAAAAAATTAAATGAATGAATATATGAATAAAATTTTGTGTTAGTTTAAGTAAACGAATGAACACAAATATAAAACTTATTCATTTATTTATATTCATGAAGGTACAAAAAATCGGTTCATTTATGTTTTTTTGTGTGCATATGTTCGCCTATATTTCTTATTTTTTCATAACAAAAGTTTTATATTTAAAAAATTTAAAAAAATATTAAAAGGCATAAAGATAAATTTAACTTTTAATATTTATAATTTTTTTTTATCATTTTGGGCTTTATTTTTTTGATAAATTTAACCTTTAAATTATATTTTCTTTGACAAATATCTTATTTTTTAATTAGCATGATGATTGAGTCGTTAAAAATCCAACAATGATGACATGTCATATGTATATGATAATATATTTTAAATGCCATGTCATCTAACCTATTAAAATATATATATATGAAATATAAATTTATTCCAATATAAAATATAAAATAATTAAAATTCAAATAAAATATTAAAAATTAATTAATTCTAAAATAAAAGACTACTAAACATTCTCAACCCTAACTACGATAGAATCAAAATCCTATCTTAAAAAAATATGAACACTATCCAAAAAGAAAGGGCTTTGTAGAGTTTGTTACCGGTGAACCAAAGGTAAGTAATTTTGATACTAATGAATTGGGTTTTTACTATTTTAATTTAGAATTTAGGTATTTTGGTGTTTAACCTAAATCGAAAGGTTTATGGTTTTAATTTATAGTTTAAGATTTGAATTTACATTTAAAAAGTAGTAAATTTTAGATTTTAGGTTTTGAATTTTAATTGAATCTAAAAAAATTCTAAATTATAAAAGAAATACAAAGTAGTAAATTTGTTTAAGATTTTGATTCTATCGTAGTTAGGGTTGAGAATATTAAATAATATTTTAGTTTTGAATTAATTTATTTTTAATATTTTATTTAAATTTTAATTGTTTTATATTTTATATTAGAATAAATTTATAATTCATATATATATATATATATTTGATAGGTTAGATGCTATGTCATTTAAAATATATATGCATATGACATATCATCATCGTTAAATTTTGAACGGTCCAGTCATCATGCTAGTTAAAAATAAGATATTTGTCAAAAAAATATAGATTAAAGGTTAAATTTATACTATAAAAATAATAGGGACAAAAATGATAAAAATCATAAATGTTAAGGGTTAAAATTATCTTTATGCCATATTAAAAATATAAAATAAAAAAATTAAACGATACATAATGTTCGTTTGCGTTTGTTTAATATTTTAACGAATAAACATGAAAATATATGTTCGTTTAATTGTTTGTGTTTGTATATTCAATTTTTGAATCGACTATAGTGGTTATTACAATATCAGTTCTAAAATATACTCTCAATCATTAGATATTGATCGCTAAATCACTGTGTTATAATGCTGATGCTCGAACCCGTGATATCTAATAACAATAATCGTTCCCTTAATCGTCAAGGCAAGACGATTCGTGCAAGGTTAAGAATTTAATTTAAAATATAGAATTTAGTGATTTTATATATAATAACATATAATTTAGTGATAATGAATAAAATCTAGAGTTTAGGGTTTATATATTAAAATATAAATCATCTTGATCATATTATCTTAAATCTTAAACCCTAACCTTAATATTAACCTTTGAATTTTATCCGATAGTCTTAAATTCTAAAATATTTATAAACACTAAAATTTAAATCCTCATTATATTAAATATAAATCCTTAAAAAATCATTAAATCATTTTAGTAATTTTATTAATTTAATAAATTTATTTTTAAACGATTAAATAATCTATAAAACACATCATATTGGTAAATATTAATTTTAAATTATATTTGTTTAAATAATTTACTATATAAATTATGTCCACTGCTACTAAAGTACGAGTTAAATTTTCTGTTCATCTTTAAAATTATAGAACGCAATGCAAAAGATTTGAATCTGAAACCTCTTCGAAAATAATTAATGTTCAATTATCGAGTTAAATTAAAGATTTAGAAAAAATATTAAATATTAAATTTATTTTTGTATTTACATAACATAAAAAATGAAAATGTATTTTTTTGAGAAAAATGTACGGCTAATTTTTAGTTAGAGATGGGCATGGGTTTAGTCGTATTTTCGGCTCATTTGAATCCGATCCAAACACAAACATCTTGAATTTGATTTTAACCCGATTTTATTTTAAAAATTTGACTCGATCCAAAAATAAATATATTAAACCCAACCCCTACCTATAAAAATAATTTTAGAGACTTAATTATAAAAAATATAATTTTAAAGACTAAATTATAAATAAAAAAATTAATTTTAAGGATTTAATTATAAAAAATATATAGATAAAAGATTATTATTATAAATATCCCTGAAAAATTATGAAAATTTTACATATTTAATCCCAGATCGTTCAAATATTTTTCACCCTAAATCTGACCCCAACCTCACTCATAAAAACATCCGACCCGGACCCAATTTTTTCATCAAAAAATCCGACCCAATCAACCCAGGTCGGATCATAATCTGATCTTGCCAGGTAAAATGTCCATCCTTATTTTTAGTAAACGAGACTATAAATGATCTGGTGGACCGTACCGTATAATAATTTTGCCATTGCATTGCATGTATATGACATGCTCATATGCCTCAGAAGAAAACTCATACTATGAATATGGGTTTCAATGGATAAACTATATATTGTCTGTACATAACCCCCTGGATCAAACAAGTTACAGAAAGAAAATCGAGTCGAAAATGGCAGGATTCGAGAGGAAACAAGCTACCTCATTTCAGATGTACAGTTTCAAGCCTTTCAAATTCGACTCCGTAACGAATGGTTGCCGGAGACTGTGATCCATCATCTTCTCAGATTCCATAATCTATATCTGTTACATTCTGGGCTGTTGAGAGCTTTACAAGCCTTTCGTTTTCATCGTATATGTCGAGGTTTTCGCAAGGAGCGGGAAAGATGGTTCCTATCACGCGGCCTTGAACGAAGGCGCATTGGAATACATGCTTCTTCTTATATGTAATCCCCACGTTCATGTCCCGAAACGTTACGTTCCGGACGGGAATGTCTTCGCTGCCATGTATACGAACGGGTACACGGACTGCTTCACCATGTATCCCTGTGAAGCTTATGTTCTCAAGTATGGGGAGAGCGTTTTTGTCGAAATCTAAGTCAGGATGCTCGTTGTAGTCTGTCTTGACAACGATTCCAACTCGAGCATCATTGAATGTCAGATTCCGGTATGTTATGTCTCTCACATATCCACCTCTTCCGACAGCAGTCTTGATTCGAACTGCACGTCTAGAACTCCAGACAAGGATGTTCTCCACGGTGACATTCGATACGCCACCAGACATCTCGCTGCCTATCGAGATACCCGCACTGTGTATATGTTCAACCAAGAGTCAAAATATGCACTTAACCAGACGAAACTAGGGACGGATAAAACTCGAAAAAAGCACATTCCAGACTCATGCTACACAAAATGCAGAGCTATTTCCTCACTACATCAGTGAAGACGAGAAGCACGGTTGAACATTCAAAAACTCCGGTGGTGTAACGAATACAAACATCGAGAAACTTCAATGGTTTGCCGGGACGGTTTTACATAAGAAATTTGTCAAATCCATGCATGCTTCTTTTTTACAAACATGGAAACAATCAAGCAGTAGAATATTCATAAAGATGGAGGAGACCTTGTTTAAGAAGCTTCACCTGACCATCGAGCGGACGATGAGGTTTCGGATGAGAATATTTCTAGAGGGTCGTCCATACGCTATGCCATATTGATCCCAGCCGCTCTTTATTGCAATTGCATCGTCCCCGACACTTATGTAGCAATCCTCTATCACCACATCCTCACATGAATCTGTTCATACAGTACATGACTTGCGTTTAGTTACATTCAGAATGAGCTAATAACTTTTCCTTTTCCACACCCTTGAATTCATTCTACCGATTATCGACACAGATAGCACGGCAAGTGACGGATTTGTGGAACAAACACTTCTAAACAACCATTACTTACCGGGATCAATTCCATCGGTATTTGGGGCTTCAAATACCGGGGCCAAGATGGTAACGTTTCTAACCGTTACATTCTTGCAGTCATACGGATGAAAAGTCCAAAACGGGGAATCTCGTAAGGTTATATTAGCGATTACGACGTCATTTGACCACATTATCTGCACCAGTGGACCTCTAGTATGGTTGAGTAGCTTCTGCCGATACTTCTTCCACCATGATTGACCCTGTCCATTTATGGAACCATTATTCCCTGTCGATTTGTAAAGAAAAAGGGTAAAATCAGACTCGGCGAGCAGTGACTGATCCATAAGGAACAAAGGTCGCAGTGTTGATTCGTAAAGAAAAACAGTAAACCAGACTCAAATCTACATTACATATGTTGCTCGGACTTTTTATTTTTCTTGAAGTACCTGCATCCGACACTCACGTCCGGTTCATGGACATGTGAGTTCCAAATATCCTCTGAATGCATGGAAAAACATCGAAAAATCCAAACATACCGAGTTCAAGCCTCAAGGAACATAGGTACTTACAGGGTACTAGGATTACAAACTACATATAGGATGCAGGACTCATTCGAAAAACCGAAATTACAGCTTATCAAGTGCAGGACGAATAAGCTAACCGGTTATAACGACATCCGTGAGATTCTGGCCGTGTATTAAACTTCCGTACCGAGGTCCTCGCCGCTCTCTTCCGTAACCGTAAGACGGCAACGGAGGCATCAATGGCCATCGAGTCTCGTCCTGTATAATGCCAGACAAAGAATCCAACAGAACAGCTGAATAACAGGCTTCAACAAACATGATTCACTTAAACTAGCATCAGTATACTTATGATGTTCATTACAATTCACAATCTAGAACATAAACATGTTACATAATCAATTAGAAAACCATTTTTAATGCCAAATTTGAACATATGAACCGGTAAGAAATTTGGAAACCGGAAAACCAACCTGGATTCCAAGAATCTCAGCGTCCTCAGCTAGAAACAGAGTCATGTGACTAGTGAGATTAAACGGCGCCGTAAGCCATTTCCCCGGCGGAACATTGAGTCTTGCGCCGCCTTTCTTCCCAACCTTCGAGATTTCCAAGACAGCCCTCTCAAACGCCGCCGTGTTATCCGTAACCCCATCCCCAACACCACCAAAATCAGTCATGTTGAACTCGAAAGCCCGACCCTCGGGCAAAGTCCGACCCGGCCAACCTCTCCCAAACACCGAGAACCCAGTCCCAACAATATCCCGTTGCCATAAAAACACAGAACCGAAAGCCGAGACCCAAAGGACAGTAAAGAGAGTTTTATGTGAAGACAGGAACGCCGGGAACCGCCCCACCGGTAATGCCTCGGCCATCTTGGGTTTCTATAGATTTGATCAAAGAAACGATTTTTAACAGCTGGGTTTGAAACATGGACAAAAAGGCGACATCTTTTTGTAATAATTTGTGTTTTCTGGTGAGAAGTTAGTGATCAGAATTCAGTGGCCGCTCAATTTGGTGTTTGGAAATGGAGTAGATTTCAAATCAAGGTGGGAGCTGTACTGGTCAATGGAGATGGTTGAAAGGGATCCATAGATTCTAGTTTGGGTAGGTCGACATTTTTGACTTGGATGATAAACTGTGGTTAATTTGTAAGAAATGTAAATTCCATTTCCGACAAGATGAAGTGAAATCTGAGGTTTCAAATTTACTGCTACGAGAAGCAATGTTCATCCACCAGTAGGTGAAGAGTTGAGGAGTTGCAATCTAGCAGTTGATGAAGGGAATTTAAAAAAACAGTAGTTGAGATGGACTGATCCAATAGAATTATATATATATATATATATATATTATCATATTAAATTTTAAATATATAATATAAATAATATAAAATTTTAAAATTATTAAATTAATTAGTGATTTTTTAAATTATTAATTTAAATGGTTTGCTGAGAATTTTGTTTGATTATTTATTAAACGAATGAATATAAATAAAATTTTATATTTGTTTAATGAATCGAATAAAATACTCATTTCTTCATTTATATATGTGAATGTTTGATAATATGTTCATTTAAATTTATTCACGTATATTTAATTATATTTATTATTTTTTATAACAAAATGTTAGGCTTGGATGGAATGCATAAACAAGAATGTGCAAGGCTTTGTGATTAAGCATCATCTTCTTGCGATCTTCCACGCTCCATTCCGCCTTTATTCTTTTTGGCACAAATGGTCCATCTTCAACTATATCTCATAGCTTGTAGTCTCTAGAGTTGATGAAATACTTCATCCTTATCTTCCATTGGGAGTAGTTGGACCCATCAAAGAAAGGTGGCTTGTTAATGGATTGAGCTATGGAATGTCGGTTGATTGTAAATTGGTCGAGCTCTCCGGATCTTCTCAATAGGATGTTAATCCTCCTCGATTGAGCCTCGCTCTGATACCAATTGTTAGGCTTGGAGTGGCTCGATGCACAATCGATTAACTTGTCAATTTGATGGAGAAAGAACACTTTGAGTGTTAGTTGTGGAAGCAAGAATAACACAATGATTTTAGAGTGGTTCGACCTTCGAACAAGCACCTACATCCACTACCTTAGCTTCCCACTAAGGATTTCCAAATTCACTAAGGATTTCCAAATTCACTAAGAATTTCAACCTTTTAAGGCCAAAGGGATAACCTTACAATCCTAGACTCAAACCCGAATCTAGCATCCAAAGTTCACAACCCGAACTTTGGGAATTCACTCAAACAAGAAAACTTAGCAAACTTGAATCCTTCTAATAAGGCTAGTGTTTGCAACTAAGCACTCACCCAATTCCTAATTACACTTGAGCATATATTGACAATTGAGCTCACAAGTGTTTGTCTACCCAAATAATAGGAAATTAAGCACTAAGACAATTTATTGATCATATTGTTGTTACAAGTGAAGCATTAGTCTACTCTTGATGCTTGAGGCTTCTTTTTATCATCCCAAATGAGCTTCTAGCCGTTGGTGACCGTTGGGATTGGTTTGGAGCCGTTTGGAGCTGATTACAAGGCTTATTTCCTCTTCTGGTGCAGGTGGTATCGAAACAGGTAAAGGCTGTTTCGAAACAGCTGCTTTAGGAAAGAGCCGTTGACCTGCATTTATGAACAGGTATCGATACCAGTATCGATACCGCTCCTAGCCGTTGGGGTTTTTTATAAAATCATTTTGACCGTTGGGGGTGTTTCGAAACAAGGTTCGAAACAGAGCATCATAGTGGCAAAAAGGTATCGATACCAGTATCGATACCACTGTGGTTTTGCCTTTGAAACCATGGTATTGAAGAACAGGTATCGAAACACCTTAAGGGTGTATCGAAACACCTGGGTAAAAATCAGTTCTTTGATTTCTTTAAATCATTCAAAACATATTTAAACTTTCTCAAAAACATCTTAAATATAATTTCAAGTAGTTTGGACATAAGAACCATTTTTGAAATCTTTTCAAATTAGTCCAAAACTATTTTTCAATTATTATATCAAAACACTAGTTCTACACAAAATTATTATATTAAAAAATATTTATATATGTCTATTTATTTATGTTCATTTAAATTTATTTTTATATTTTTTTTTACTTATTTGTGTTCGTTTATCATTTTAACGAACAAATATGAATAAACTACTTTCCCTAACAAAACGAACACAAATAAAAAATATATTTGCTTAACTATTTTTATTTATTTATTTATTTAATTAATTAAAATTAAATAAATAAAAATATATATTTGTTTAATTAGGAATGAGTATTTTATCCAATCTAATTAAATTTTAACCTTGATCGACTTGATTGAGTTAAACTTTTTTAAATAAAAAATTAAGTTTAGGTCGGATTTGAGTTACGATAAAAATATCAAACTCAAAACTAATAGAGAATTATTTCTAAATTTTCAATAATATTTACAATAAATATTTTTATAATTAGATTTTAAAATTAAAATTATATTTGTAATTTAATCTTTAAAATTATTATTTTTAACAATTATATCATCTAAAATTAATATTTTTATAGTACGGTTCCTAATTTTTTATAAGTCGGATAGAATTTAAGATATTAATTTTCAGGTAAAATCAAATAATTATTTTTATAAAAAAATCAGGTTAAATCCTTATTTAAAGTAATTATTTTCGAGTTAAGTTTGGCGGTCAAAATATGACTTGTACCCATCCTTATTAAAGGTCACTTTATCATTGTTTTTAAAAAATACAATAAAAAATTTCTTTTAAAAAATATTTTTAAATTTGATTCTGAATTTTTGAATTTAAAATTTAAATATTTAGTATTTTTTTGAATAAATATCTTCATATATTAAGAGAAAAAGTATTTAATATACCTTGACATAATATTATAATTATTCTTTTATTATTGTAAATTTTTTTTTTAAAAAAAGATAAACAATTATTTAAGACTTGATATTATAAGTTATATATATGATATATAAATTTTTAATGTTATAATATATAAAATATATCAATTTAAATTATCGTAAAAATATAAAAATATTTTTATTAATAAATATATTTTTTAATAATTGTATATGTTTTATAAAAAATAATAAATTTAAAATATTTTATTTAATATATCATTTTTAAACTAAAAATATTTTATAAATTATATATTTATAAAAATTATAAATTTATAAATTATAAATAAAGTATAAAAGAAAAAACACTTTTCTAATTATAAAATTTAAAGTTTTTAATTTTTATGTTTAAATTAAAAACACTTTTTCAAATATAATATTTTTCCTAAAAATTAATTAATTAGTATTATTTTTCATTTTAAACTAAATTAAAAATCAATTTAAAAATAATGCTAAACAAAACCTAATCCGACTAGACTCAGGTACATGTGGGGGTTAAAATTCGAAAATAGTTAAGAAAAATCATTCTCGTAACCGAACTTAAAATCCGACGGACGGCAGCGGTTATGTATCGAACGGTGGTGAATCGCATCCTTCTTAGCGGCGGAGGCCGCCGCCTCCCCCGACACCCTGGTATTAGAACTATCATTAGCTCTTCTCGGTTTTCCACTACTACAGAACCGCCAACGGTCCTTAATGAAACCCTTAATCCATCTGATTCTTCCAAGTTATCATCTTTTCCGACGAGTTTCCAGACAGCGTCTGCGGCTGGGGATGTTCCACGTCAAGACAGAAAGAATCCGAGAGCTGAGTGCGAAGGGGAGCAAGCTCGGGTTCTTCAGGCCTCACTACGACACGTCGTCCGTACACCGATTAATGCTATGATAAAAATAAACTTCTAATTTGAGACTATATTATTTTTTTCTCAAGGGTTAAAAATTGTTTCTTTTTTCAAACGCAGATAAGATTGGGTTGGTGTGAAGAAGCCATGATAGCAGGAGCAAAGGAAGTTGGGATTTCCCCATCCATTGTTGGATCTTTCCCCCGAAAAGAAGCTGCCCTTGTCGAGGTGATTTCTGGGTTAAAACAAAGTTTCAAGTTTTTTACCTCTGGTTTTACTCTTGTTGATTTTCATTCATTCCTTCATTTGTCAAATTTATCTTTGATTGTGATTTTTACCAGATGGAATTCAGAAATTTTAGATAGGGAGACTGTAATTTATGAACAATCTAATTGTATTGTTTATGGTATAAAGCTACTTCATCATTGTCTTATTTAGAGATGTCATTTCTTTTTTCCTATAGTGGAAGTCCATGGGTTGATCAAATACAATCTAGAAGAATTTTTGGATATTGGCTTTTCTAGGAAGTGTTTATATGTTGGTTCCTTCTTTGTGGAATCCTTGAATTGGTTCTTGTGTTTACTTAGATTGTACCACTTTGCACGAAATCGGTGTTTAAGGCTTTGTTTGGCATGAACTGAGAAAACTGGAGGGAAGGGAATAGGTGAGGAAAGAATAAAAGGGTGGACATGAAGGAAATTTATTTTTCTTTCACCATAAAGAGAGAAAATGGAGGGAAAGGAAGGGGTTATGGATAAAGCACTAATGCTATAAACAAGATTGTCAATTTATGTTGATTGTTGCATGAGTGGTTTCCACATTTGGAAGCACTGGGTTTGGAGGGAAAAGGAAAGTGCAAATCCATTCATTTTCCTTCTGTTAACTGAAGAAAGTGGTGGAAAGAATATCACATATATTGAAAGAGATCTGAACTTTATTTATTTTGGTCTTTGTGTTCTCAAGTCGGTTGTTGTATCCACTACATGCGGGTTTCCTGATGCTAAGCTCTTGATTTGTTGTATCTATAACACTCTTAATTTCTGATACGTACTTAGTTTTACTCATTCCGTTTGTATGGTATGTTTTTATTCATTGTCCAACAAGTTGAAGTTGATCCCCCCTCCTCTCTGCAGTTTTTCATGGATGACTGCTTACAAAGGCTTATTGATAGAATCGACTCTGGTGAGCAATTACAAAACTCGACTCCTAGCCAGCGTATCTACAAGCTTATAAGGAATCGTCTTGAAATGCAATCACCCTACATATCAAAATGGCCTCAAGCTCTCAGCATTCAAGTATCATTTCTTATACCCTTTCTCTCTGTCTTGTCAAAACACTAGTTTACTTGAAGCCTTCACCTTTAAAGACAAATGTTTTCTCAATTCTTTGTAGGCACACCCGTTGAACGTTTCAACAAGTTTTAAGCAGCGAGCAATGTTGGTTGATGAAATCTGGCATGCAGCTGGTGAAGAGGCCTCCGATTTAGATTGGTATGTGAAGCGAACTATTCTTGGAGGGATATACTCAACAACAGAGATTTACATGCTGACCGACAGTTCCCCAGGTTCATTTCCCTTTACCTTCATGTGCTTAGAACTTTGGTGTTAGGGTCTGGTGTATACACCTTTGTTATTCCGCCAGTGACCTCATGGAGATGCAATTTTTTAGATAGCATTCCGTTTATCATTTCATGGCAGAGTTTCAGGATACATGGCTGTTCTTGGATAATCGGGTGAAAGATGCTTTTGATTTGAAGAAGACGATTCAGGAGGTAGTCTCTCCCTCCTTTTTCTTGTACACATATATGGGAGAAAACCAGTGTCTTAATGAAGTGAGATGTTGGCATGTTGCAGGCAAAGTATTTGGCAGAAGTTGTTGGTGCTGGAATGGGGAGCTCTTTGCAAGGCTTTGTTGGTAGAGTGCTTCAGAGATGAAAAGCTCGAGTCGAGACAGTTCTTGATAGTTGTTAGTTGTATGACTAGCTTCGAACTCTCGACGAGGTATATAAAAACCAGTACCCGTCTGGTTTATAGTATTAGTCACTTGGTGCAAGCCATCATAGTAAGTTTAGAGATACAATCACAGTTATCATTTGTTAGCGATGCAGTTGCTTTACAATTAATATGAGAATCGTTTCAATAAATTATCTTCATTATTAATAAGCAGTACATTTATAACTCTTAGACAAATTGTACATATTGGAGAAAAGATGATAAACAAGTTCAAATTTATAAAACTCTCAATTATCATCCTAAAAAACCAGAACTAATAAAATAAGAAAAGAGAGGATTCAAAACAAATGCAACAACACAGAGAGAATCAGTGCAAGTGTGTATTTTCCAAATCTATGGCTGCCATCTTCCTTTCCCTTTATTGGATCATGATGATGATGATGATGAACTATTGGATCATGTTGATATTTCTCAATCTGTTAAACATTATATTTCCAAAACTATATCTGCAATTAAGAAAAAAAATCAAGTTAAACATCTATTATTTCCTATTTAAGTTTGAATTGTTCAATCATATATATATATATGTATGTATGTGTGTATGTATGCATGCATGCATCAACTTACATTCAGAATCTGTTTTCACCCATTTACTTCCATCATCTGCCTTTTCAGTCTTGGCAATATGAGCACTGCTCTCTAAGGATTTCTTGGTAGACACTTTAGTTCCATAGTTTTGTGGATATATCTTCTTGTGAAGTATAGTTTTCAACATCTGAAAACAACTCAAAAAGCTTTAATTATACTCAATTAACAGTGTAATTTTCTGATATAATTAATGTGTTTTCATGTACCTTCTCCATTACTGACTCCATGACTGGATCCCTTAAACTAATCGGAGCAGATGAGAATCCACTTCTACAAACAAACATCTTCTTTAAAAGAAACGACAATGATTTCTTCCCTATTGCAGCTTTAGTGTTATCCAAACTGATATCTTTCCCTCTACTGTGAACTAAACTGGTGCTGCAACGATCATCGTTTTTGTCGGTTAAATTCGAGCAGTCGACCATGGTGGAGTCTGATGATGTTGGTTCAGCTTCAACATGTTCTTGAAATATTAAGTTGAGCTCATTCTGAAGTTTCCCTACTTCATCAGGTGTGAGACCGTGTAGATAATTGACATGATCTGGTGTGGTAGGAACAGCTTGTGGTGGATTCGGTTTCTCCTGTTCTGGTTTGATCTTGTTTCCAAATGTTCCAATTGCTAGCAGTCCATGAGGCCAGTCACTGAACTCTTCTTTGCAAGGCTCTTGTCTGATGTTACCTATAAGATGATCAGCAATGGAGAATCAACATGGTACAATGTTATTGTTAGAGACAAAAACATGTCTGAGAATCAAACATGGAATCATCAGAATGGAGAATCAACTGCACAGTACTTACCTTTGTCTGGAATGGTGTTGGTCTTCTTGCCAGTGAGCTTGCTTTGAACCCAGCTGAATATCTGCAAACCAAGACACAACAACATATACATGAAGATATTGATCAACATATAAGCTTGATCATAATGAATGGAGTGTCTGAATCTGATCTCAGTTCTTACCTTCATTTGGTAAATGTTTTTGCCAGTGACAGCTGAGTTGATCTGCAATAAGAGACTGGAGCAATGTAGATTTCATATATATGAAGCTGTTGTTGAGATATTGATCCTGCTACTATTGTGCTTAGTTGAGGCATGGTTCAAGTTCCCAAACCATGACTTTGCCACCTCTTTTCCCACTCCATCATCCCTATTTTTTGGCACCTTTTTTCTCTCCAGCTAACTGTGTCTTTTTCCCCATTAATTTACATCATGGAAAATATAGAATCAGTGTCGGTTTAACATTATTTTTAGTAGGATTTTTAATATAAATATTATATCATCAATAAAAATATTGATATTTGAAATTTAAAGTAAAATAATATAATATAAAATTTTTGGGTGTTTTTATTTATGTTTTTATACTAAAAAAATCAGATATAAGGTTATAAGTTTAGATTTTATGATTTAAGATTTGCGTTTGTAATGTACGACGTAGAGTTTAATTTTTAAGGTTTAAGGTTTAAGATTTATGATTTAGAAATTATGGTTAGAATTTAAAGTCAGTTTTTTAGATGAATAAAAAAAAGAGTTTTGTAGATACAAGTATTTTTTATCACTAATTTTTAGGTTTAGAGTGTATACTGCAAAGTATAATTTTTAGTGTTTTATGTATAAGACTTAGGATTTAAAGTTTTATTTTTTTAATGTTGGATTATAAAAAGAGACACAAAAAAAGAGTACGTAAATATTTTCATTCAAGACAATATATCAAAAATTTTTGACTAATAATCATTTAAAAATTAATATATATTTAGTAGATAAAATCTTATATCCCTTTTCGTTATCAATTTCTATTCTCGATATTCAAATAATTAAAATTTAAGCTCTAAATTCAAATTTTGAATCTTAAACCCTAAAATACACCATACGTTTTATTCCATAAACCCTGTACTTAAATCTTAACTCTAAAATTATTTTTAGGGTTTGTAGTTATAATTTAGGGTTTAAAGAATAATGTAATATGATTAGAGATTTAATTTATTGATTAATTCGTTACAATAATATATGTTTTAGAATCTACTCTTCAACCATTCGACATTGATAACTCAATCACTATACTGTCATATTACTGATGCTCAAACCCGTGACCTCCAAAAATAACAACTATTCCTTTAACCGTTAAGACTAGATAATTTGAGTTAATTTATTAAAATAATACTAAAAATATTTAAAAATATATCATCAAATATTATTTTTATTCTTTGAGTATATGATGGGCCAATGAAAACCATGTTCTCGTGGTTCTGTCTCTCACTTACCGAGCCACCAAGTACCACCGCCACCGTCAACAGCACTTTGATTTCAAGAAAAATACAATTTTGACCCCACAATATGAGCTACGACATATATATTAAAAAATTTAGTTTATTGTTTAAATTATTAGATTAATTAAATTTAAAGTATTAAATAAAAATATTCTGTTTTTTATAAAAAAATATATTTTTATTATTAATCACAGTCTTGAATGTCATCTTTAATACAAAGGTGACAATTGACGTTGAAAATTCTTTTAAAATCTTTTTTATATATTTTATATTAAATATAAAATTAATATTATTTTAAAGATACATTGATATAATTTCAAAAATAATTGACACCTTTCAAAGAAAATAGACACCTACCATCTATCGTATATACTTAAAAAAATATGTTTTTTTTTAAATATGATAACATAATTTAAATATTTTAATTTTATCGTTAATTTTAGTTATTGATTTTCATTCACCAAATTGTACCTGATAATATGATAATCGAATTCGACTTGTACCCGACCTGATATGAACCCCAACTTGAACATAAACAGATAAATATATGATATAATATATATTTTTTAATTTTTACATGACCTGTTATTGATCCGACCTGTTAATTGATAAAAAATATCAATATGACACGATTTAACTTGATCTGATACTAAAAATGAACCAACTTTAAGTTCATCCAAACTTAATTTAACTAACTCAAACACATATCATTCTGATCTAAACTTAATATTTACCCTATTCAAACCCGAACTATTTTGATCTGAACTTGATATTAATCCTGATTCAAATTAAATATAAATTAAAATCAAGTTAATATTAATATAAAATTAAATCTAACTTAAATCAAATCATTAACTTGATTTAAAATAACTTAAATTCAATTTTGACCCTGTTTTACCTCATTAAAAATCCATATTTTTGCTCATTAAAAATAAATTAATTGTTGTGGTATTAATTAGGGAAGTATTTTTTGTTTTGGTTGGGTGAGTGAGAAAACATCCGAGTCATGCACGTGATGTTGTCGGGTTCTGGTCACGTGTCTCCATGCGGATTCCATCGGGACCGAACAGATGTCAGCCTTACACCTTGGTTACTGAAGCTTCGGCCGTACCGACCAACACGTGTCTCTAAGGGTTTGGTCTGAAGGAGTTTAACTGCTTTACCAACAAGTGTTAAAGATATTTAACCTCTCAAGAAAGAGAAAAAAAGGTTTAATGTTAAAAATTTTATTTTTATTAAGTTATTATTTAAATTAATATTTTTATATTATTTATGAGATTATTATTATTGATATTTGTTTAATTATTGATATTATATTTATTGATAGACTAATTTGAATAAGATTTTACAGACTCAATATGAGAAGAAATTATATCATGGGTCAGTCCCATCACGTCATTCATGAGACCGACCAATGATAATCATCCACCTCATTATTTTTTAATTTTTAAAGTGAAGATTCACCTGGAAAAACAAATATGACATGGAAAAGTTGATGAAGTGGGTAGTTATCATTGGTCGGTCTCATGAACACGTAGTGAGACTGACCAATGATATAATTTTTCCAATATGAGAGTGATTTTTTAAATTAATTTCTTTATTTATAGTATCAGGGTTCGAATATTTAACCATGTTTATGTTATAATTATTTTATATATTAGTAGTGAAAAAATTATCTCACGAATATGAAGGTGAGCGTTTGATTCAGAGTAAAAAAATTGAGTTATTCGAATTGACGTGTCATTTTATAACTCAAAATTTATTTTATTTTTTTAAAATTTAAGTTGACTTTTCGAGTTTCTATATAAATTTAATTGTAATTATTTATCATATTGTAGTATAATTTGATTATAATTTAAATGATTTTTTAATTATATAATATTTATAGTTCTTCGTATTTTTGCATATATAATTCTTTCATATTTTTATATCAATATATATACCAGGAAAAATTAAGGAATTCGAGTCAAACATAAAAAATAATCTACTAAATTAATTACTAAAAGTTTAAGTGATTTGAATTTCTATTTTATAACTCAAAATTTATGTAAAATTTTTTCGAGTCAAATTTTTAAAACTCTGAGTCAAGTCAAAATAGAGTTTTTTCGCCTTGAATTGAGTTGAAAATTTTATTTTTTTTCGAGTATAGTCAAGTTTTGCTTACCCTTAAATGAATCTATGATCAAAGGAGCAAGAACCTGTGAAAATCTTAAATTTGAAAGAAATAAAAGTCTTATTTAACTAAGTTTTAAACTAAAAATAAACCTGAAACACAATTATACCGAAAATTTTATGAGTGACTATATCGAATATAAATAAATTTTAGTTATCTTTTTAGATTAATTTCTCTATACCTAAGCAAGTAATCCTCGATTGGGAACATATCTGCCTCATGAATCCCCAACCAAAGTGTTGTTGCCCGAGGAAGCCCTTGAAAAGTTCAATTGAATTGGGGATAAGAAACAAAACTACACTAAAATATTTTCAAATCAATTTCCAATGTTGACTATTCAATTAGTAATTATAATTTAATTAAATTCCTTTTGTTTTGCGATACGACAGGAGTGAGTAAAGCTCAATTCAAAAAATTAAATAACTCAATTTAAGACAAAAATACTCGTTCGATACAATTTTTTTTAAAATGAAGTTTGAGTTGTAAAATAAAAATCCGAATAACTTAAAATTTTTAGTAATTAGAGGTTTATTTTTAAATTCGAGCTGAGTCCTTTAATTTTTTATGATATATATATTAAATATAAAAATATGAAGAAATATATATATATATATCTTATATATTCAGATAAATTTGTTTAAATTTGAATCAAGTTGTACTATAGCACGAACCCTCTAGCCCAAGTGGTTAAAGGAACGGTTGTTGTTCTTAGATGTCACGGTTTTGAGCATCAGTGATGACAGCAGAGTGATTGAGCGATCAATGTTAAATGGTGAAGATTATATTCTAGAACAAATACTATTGTAATCACTATTAGCTAATTCAAAAGAAAAAGTTGCACTATAACACGATAAAATAATTATAATTAAATTTTTATAAAAAATCAAAAACTCACTCGAATTTTTTGAACTTGAATCAAATAAAAAATTCAAATAAAGTTTGAGTTACAAAACATGACTAGTCAACTCGAATAACTTAAAAATTTTTTACTCAACTCAACTCAACTCACTCGACCGAACACTCACCTCTAATTTAATATATGAATTCGTTATTTTTTTTATTAATGTGGAACACAAGGACAAAGTCGTGATTAAATTATGAAGGGACAACCTAACTATCAATGACCGATTAAAACTATTCAAAATTTAGGGAATCTTTAGTTCCGTTGTTAAATTGATTGAATGTGTAAATACATATAATTAAATATGCTATTATGTAAAATCTATTAACCACCATGTCATCCTTTAACGACAGTTAACAACTTAGTGATTATTTTATAAAAAAATTAAAATCTAATATCCATTATAGAAATTTTGAAAGTTTAATGATTAAAATAAACATTTCAAAATAACTTAATGACCATTTATAAATTTTATCCAAATTAATTTAGTTACCTACCTTCTTTTGGAAAATCTATGTTAGGGTTACCAAAATTGGGAAGTCCCTAAATTGAAAATATAAACAATGCCATGTGAAAAAAATTCACAAAATTCACAATTTCCATAGGGAAAAGTTGCCAACTTGTTGTTTTTCTTTATTTTTTTTTATTTTTCCAAAAAATCTAGGAATTATTAATTAATTAATTAATTAATTAATTAATTAAACACAGTTTAAATCTTTTGTTTATCGTTTACTGAGATCTAGAGCTGTAGTTTTACATGGGATCCAATAAGCTAAATGATGGTGAATGAGACATCGTGCAGTACAACATGCATGGGATAATATATAATACATGGAGTTATTATTTATGATAATAATATTATTACTTAAGATAAATAAATGTTAATTATTATAAAAATATTTTTGTTTTTAATATGTTTTGAGTTCGAGATTTATGTACGTAAAATTTTTATTATTAAAATATCTATTCATTAAAATTGATGTCTGACGTGAAATCGAGAATAGATATAAATTAGTCAGGACAAAATTTTAAAAAACCGAGAGATAATATAAAAAAAATTCAAAGTATGAATGTGGTTTACCTAATTTAATAATGACATTACTCATTAGTACGTTTAAATAGATAACGACAAGATAAAATTATGATAAAATATCTTAGAGAAATTATATCATGGGTTAATTCTCAACACGTACTATGAGATTAACTAACAAATGCATGAACATCATTATTTTTTTTTCATCTCATCTTTTTTAATAAATAAATTTTTATTAATATTTACTGTAAATTAAGTTTAAAAATAATTTTTATCTGTGAAGAATCACTTCTTAAAAAAATAGAAGAAAATATTAATGAAATAGATGCATTAAATTAATTAGTCATATGGATGATGTGATGAAAATGACATATAATATAATTTCTCAACATCAAAAAAACAAAAAATATATCAAACTTTTAAATTAATATTTTATTTAACTAATATTTAAACTAAAAATTAATTAAAATATTATTATAAAAAATAGAAGTAATAACCGCTCTCATCCACTAAATGACTTCGTCCTTAGTTAACAACATTAACTATAATACTTCCTCCGTCCTAAAAATAATGTCTCTTATTGATTTTATAAAATTTAATTTTTTTAAACTTTGATTATAATATTAAATATTTTAAATAATTAAATTTTATAAATTATATATTTAAAATCTACTCGTTAGAAATTTTTAAAATATATTTTTTCATATTTTTATCAATAATAAATTTTAAATAATCAAGAGTCAAAGTTGAAAAAATTTGACCTAAAAAAAGTCAATAAGAGAATATTTATGGGACAGAGTGAGTAGTTAACAAGAATTATCTTACTTTAATGGGTAAGGGAATAATTGTTGTTCGTGAAGCTTTACGGGTTCGAACACCAGTAATGCAACACAGTGATTGAAAGATCAATATCTAATGATTGAGAGTATATTCTAAAACAGATATTATTGTTGTTACTGTAGCTGATTAAAAAAACTTTAATAATTAAAATATCTCTAAAACCAGACTAAATAATTTATAATATTAGTTAAATTATATCTAAAACCGGACTAAATAATTAGGTTACTAAAAATTAAAGTATCGATTTTATAAAAGTTGTAAACTTTAGGTACCAAATTGTAATATGTTCCTATTAAATATCTGAAGAAGAAAAGAATGCAAAGTAATTGGGTGAAATATATAATCAAGAGAAGTTGGAAGAAGGGATGATAATGGGTTGAATTTTTGGTTGATTTGTATACGATTAAAAAATTTAACACCTTTATTTAAATCTGACCCTAATATTTACGATATTTTATCCGATTTAATTTAATTTAAACTTGAATTTTAAAATAAAAACTCAAATTTAACCGGACATAAATAAAAAATTATCAATTTTTATTGTCATTCGAAAAAAATATAAAGCTAATTTAAAAATATACAAAGAGAGTGCGTTTAATAATTATTTATTTTTATTAAATAAAATAGAGAGATAATATATATAAATATAAAGAGCGATATTATAACAATTAAATCTAACTTTTTTAGAATAAAATTGAATTATTATTTTGCGTGGGATTTAGTTGAATATTTTTTACCTTAAATTCAAACTCGATTCGTCTTCATTCACAAAAAATCAGACTTAAACTTGATTTAAATCTATTTTTTTTAAAAGACTTGAATATATAGGATCGGGTCAGAACCCGTTGGCATGGATTAAAATGTCATCCTTAGTTGGAAGTAAGTAGGGATGTAAATGAATAAAACTTGAACGAACATGACGATCAAGACTTTTATTCGTGTTCATTTTTTTGGATAAGTGTAATTTATTAGCCAAGACAAAAGAACAACTCTTATAGTATACTTAAGCATCCATCCCTAAAGAATTCTCCAAGATGTACATATGTTCCTATTTATATCATCAAAGTTTATAATTCTATTTCGAGATTGAATACGAACAACCTCTTTTACACAATCCAGAATACTATCAGCAGGCCTAAAAGAATGTCTAAACAATCTTCTATTCCTCTCATCCCAAATGAAGTACACATAGGCACTCCATGCAACCTTCAAAACATAAACCAACAAGGATTTCCCTTTCAATTTTGCACTCAGCCACTGCACTTCCACATCCCAATCAAACATACCCTTGCACAGTCCACACAAATTCAACACAGAAGACCATATATCCCGCGAATAACTACAATCTGCAAAGAGATGATCCTTGGTTTCATATGCACTTTCACATAGCACACAACATTCCTCAATCTGAAGCCCCATTCTCCGAAGCCTATCCTTCGTTGGCAACCGATTAAGCATTCCCATCCAAAGAATAAAAACATGCTTTGGGACATGAAGGCTAAACCATACCAAATTATGCCACTGAACTTTGTGTCGTGATTCACGAATCGCATTCCATATTGCACCCACGGTCCATTTGTTATGCCCCCTCCTCAACAGGCTTTGCAACGTGTCCCTCTGCCGCAGAATTTTCCTTAGATACCAACTATGGCTTTGCTTCAAATCCAAACTCCAGATGTCTTCCTCTTTAATAACATACTTATGCACCCAAGTCACCCATAAAGAGCCCTCACTAGCCAACAATTTCTTCAACAATAGGACTAGACATGCTTGGTTCCAAGTCTTCACATCCTTGAGCCCTAGTCCCCCCTCATTCTTGGGACCACAAACATGCTTCCAACTAACTCTTGCACCCTATCCAGTACTATCCTGACCCTTCCAAAAGAATCGCAAACACAATTGTTCAATCTTTTCAATGACTCCTTTAGGAAGTACTAACTGCCTACACCAGTAGTTAGTTAAACTATATAGCACAGCTCGAATCAACTGCATTCTTCCTGCATAACTCAGATTTAATTTTGACCAATGCCCCAGCTTAGCTTTGATCTTCTCAATTAGCACCAGACAGTCTTTCTCACGCAATCTTCTCGTTACTAGAGGAACTCCTAAGTATCGCACAGGGAGAGATCCAATCTTAAACCCAATATCATCCCTCATCCTACCCTGCTCCTCCAAAGAGACTCCAGCCACAAAGAGTTCGGATTTTGACATATTTAACTTCAACCCAGGCATCTCATAAAACTTCTCTAAAACACTTTGTATACCAATTAAAGAATGCAGATTTCCTTTGCAAAATATTAACAGGTCATCAGCAAAACAGAGGTGAGTAAGGTTTACCTATTTGCACTTAGGATGATACTGAAAAATCCTCATTTCAACTGCTTTATCCAATAAATTAGATAATACATTCATCACAATCACAAAGAGATAAGGGGAAAGTGGATCCCCTTGCCTAACTCCCCTTTGCCCCTTGAAAAAACCTACTAAACTCCCATTCAAAGAGATTGAAAATCTACTTCCAGTGACACAAACTTTAATCCACCCCCGAAATTTCTCAGGCAACCCCATTGCCTCTAACAAATTCAAGATAAAATCCCAACTAACAAAATCAAACGCCTTCTGCAAGTCCACTTTTAGAGCACACCTAGGGGAAATAGTCTTCCTACCATACCCTTTTACTAATTCTTGAGCTAACAACGTATTATCAACAATACTCCTCCCCCTAATAAAAGCGGACTGATTCACAGTAATTAAATCAGCCAACACACTATTCAGTCTACCTACCAGGATCTTAGTAATGGTCTTATAGACAATAGAACAACAAGAAATAAGCCTAAAATCCTTCACCATACATGCATTCGAGATTTTAGGAACTAAGGTGACAACAGTGGCATTAAATCCCGACAACAAATAAGAAGAGGAAAAGAAATATCTCACAGCTTGCACAAAATCACTGCCTACTATCTCCCAAGCCTGCTTAAAGAACCAAGAAGTATATCCATCTGGACCAGGGGCTTTGTCCTTACCTTGAGAAAAAATTGCATCTTTAATTTCCTCAACAGACACTTCTCGAACCAAAAGAGAACAAGACTTTTCAGGTAGAGCCCCTTGCAAGAGCCCCCTCAAAACCTCCACACGACAACCAGACACTCCCGCATCCACTGAACTAATTTGTTTTGAGAAAAAATGAATCACTTCAGCATCCATATCTTCAAAAGACTCCAATTTAGTACCCTCATCAGTGTGTAAAAATCGAATGGTGCCTTTGCTTCTTTTTTCAGCAACAGCTGAATGAAAGAATTTAGTCCCCTTATCCCCCTCTTGGAGCCACTGTACCTTGGCTTTCTGTTGAAGAAACCAGGTTTCAGCCCTTTCCAACTCTAGTAACTCAGCCTGCAATTGCATCTCAACGTCAGCATCCTTACCACTATGATCCAAATTAATAAGCTGTACCACTTCAAGTTGTTTTCTCTTATCCTCCACTCTTCTTGAAATTTCAGCATAATGCGTCTGATTTAGAGCTCTTAGAGGGATTTTTAATCTTTTTAGTTTTCCAAACAAAACTTGCATGGGGTTACCTACAACAGCCTCCCCCATGATCTCTCCACAATTCCCTTAAACTTATTATGAGCAGTCTAGAAATTGAAGAATTTAAAAGGTTTAGGCTGCGATACAGGTGCATCAACAACTAACCTAACCCAAGCAAGACAGTGATCTGAGATCCCTGGTGCAAGAAATTCCACCTTAGTATGAGGATTCATCCCATACCAGTTAGAGTTCACCAAAACTCAATCCAATTTCCTGGCCAAAAAAGTATCATCTTGTTTGTTAGACCAAGTGAAACTCGGCCCAACAAATGGATGATCCTGCAATCCAACATCGCTCAGACAATCAGTAAACTCCACCATATCTGAAGTGATATAGTTCCTCAACCTATCAAAATCAGAGCTCTCCATTTCATGCATCACAATATTAAAATCCCCCCCACAAGCCAAGGCAAAGGCCCTACCAACCTCTCACTCTGTACTAACTGATTCCACAACTCCCTCCTCTCAATTCTGCTATTACTATCATACACAGCAGAAAGAATCATCTCCTTACCCTCCAACACCAATCTTACAGTAATAACTTGACTATCACTAGAAAGAATATACACCTGCACATCCTTCCTCCACAATAACCACATTCTGCCATTACCCCCACTGGAATAAGTGGCATGACAGTTCCATTTTCCTACGAACTTAGCAAAACTACTTTGAAAATTTTGCTCCCTTACTATAGTTTCTAACAAGCAAACAACTTCCACCTTTAATTTTCCCAACCTCTGCATAACCTTCTCCTGCTTTATAGGGTGATTAAACCCCCTCACATTCCAAAAGGCTACTGACATATAGCAAAAGAAGAAGACCCTCCCCCTCTACCACTACTACTCTTTCCCACTTGTTTAACTTTATCACCCTTCTTAACCTTGATTTCCTGAAGCAAATGAGCCATTCCCAAAGATCAGTACGAGGCTGGCGGACCATGCCCTCCCCCTTATCTCCTACAACTTCAGATAACAATTCAAACCTGTTTCCGGAGGCACTAAATTTTTCCTTGCCTCTTCCCTCTTTATTTTTCCCCAAGAATGAGAACTCTTATTAGAGGATACATTTGCCGAACCATCAGTCACATTTAACTCAAGGGAATTCTCAGCAATGGCCTGACTAACCGCAGGCAACAACCCCACATCTCCCCCTTCTTTAATCACAGGAACTGAGTTCATACAAACAGTATCACCACTTGAAAGGATTCCTTCACCCGCAGTATCAACATTACCAGCATTGTCAACATTATTCATTGTACAATTCTCCCCGAATGGCCAAATGTTTTGCAATGAGCACAACACGCTGGCATCCAAAGCACTCTAACCCTCACTTTCACAACTGAACCATCTCTTATTCGGACAGGGATTTCACGAGGCACTACCTGTCCTACAAGAACTTTAACACAAACTTTCGTAAACTTCAGCCTCTCACGAGACACGGTGATCGAATCCATATACAAAGGGTTACCCATCCCGCTAGCAATGTAGCTTAACCTCATCCGATTGAAAAGTTCCAAAGGAACATTAAACAATTACACCCAAACAGGCATTCTAGCCAAATCAAAATCCAAACTTGGCAAATTAAGTTCTCACTTGCGAAACACCAAAGGCTTGTGCTGGATGTGCCATGGACCATTCTCCAACACCTAATCTCTCGAACTCTCGTTAGCAAAAGAAAACACATAAATGTTGGAACCAACGATACTAACCTTCAATAGAGAACTCTTCCCCCATAGCGTCTCCACAATTTTTTTAAGAGCAACGAAATTTGAGGCCGCACCAATGAATTGCCCAACCAACGAATACTGCCAATCCGCTGCACCCTCATTGAACACCTCAGAAGGTGGAACAATGGTGAACTCATCAGAACCCGCGGAAGGGGGAAAGAAATCCAAAGATTGCTCAGTATTCCCCCCAAACAAAAGCTTCCTCCAGTCCATCGCAGCCATGATCGTAACACCGCACACCAAGAAAATCAAGAAAAGAAGAAGCAATAGAAGAATCAAGAGAAATCTCAAAGGCCATTAGACCCGCTAACGTGTGCCTCCAGAGATATTCGTATTGTTTGTTTATTAAACGAATATAAAATTTTATTTATACTCATTTATTTAACTTTAACAAACAAACATAAACGAAAGTTGTATGAACGAATTACGAACAATTCACCGAACTCTCTTCGTTTACATCCCTTAGAAGTAAGAGATATTCCCTCCCGACGTAGGTGTCTTAGAATAAAGGAGTACCTCGGATGTAAGCTTTTACGTGGCAGCATGGCGGGCAAAGATACGTAAGTCCCCACTCTACACTCTCACCGGCATCGGCATCGGCATCGGCATTGCCATTGCCAATTCCCTATGCTTATTTATCTTCCTTCATCCATTTCATAAGCTTTGCTTCACTTTCAACTTCCCATAGCCTTCTGGTTGTAAATCTTACATTGTTTAGGGTTCAAGGGCTTAGCTAAAACTAGGTTTAAAACGATCAGCAAACACGTTTAGTTCTAAGGTATATATATACAAACTGGAGTGGATGAATTAGGGAATGGCAGGCTGCAGCAGCAATGTTGTTTTACCCTATGAACAGATCTTCACCGTCCAGCAGTGATCATTTGCGGCTGTGATTCTCTCTTTTTCATGTTCTGCAACATCTCAGATCATACACAAATCAAATCATGGTGTTAGTCCTACTCCTACAACTGTATCCATGATGTTTTATGATGCACACATCTCTGTGTGGAGTGTGGACTTTGGTCATCTTCGGACAGTACTCTGTATGTGTTTGGCAGATGGTACTTGCAGCGGTTGCTTATATATTTGTCTTCTCTGTGGGATCTTACCATTTTCTGCCGGTTTCCGGGGCGGCAACAGAAAGGAAAGGGTCACCACTGAAACAATTCCAGATCAGCTGTGAACAGGAAAAACCAGCTGAGATGGTTAACAAACAGAAACTCATGTGCAGGCACCTGGAACATGCATCAAAGAGTGTTCAAGACATAGTTGTTGAAGGTGTTCAATGAGTAAGTCATATTCTTTCCAATGCTGCATATTAGAAACATTTTAGTACTTCGAACGTCGATGGAAAGTGTATCGAATACAGGTTGTAGACTGTAGAGGATGTTGTATTAACTATAAATCAAGCAATAGGATCCATGGAGAAAGGTGTAACAAAAATCCAGGTGACTTCCACAGGAAAACAGATTCAGATGAAGAACATCTTCTGTAATAATCCATACATCACATTCATTCTTCGAGTTTTCGATTTTATATGCTGTGATTCAGTAAAAGAAGAACTGAAACAAGGGATGCTAAGAAAGCAAACATGTATATGGATGGTTCGAACTGAAGAAACATAACAATTACTCCTTTTAGACATTATAAACACCAATATGCAATGATGCTTCAAACTCTGTGAACGTGTTCATTGCCCTTGCTCAGGACAGCAAAGTGAGCAACATCCAATGCAAGCTAAAGCACCGAGTAGTTGTGTTAATATGGCGCTACATTGATTATTTATCTTCGAACAACACTCGAGGCAGCACATGCAACAGCAACTTCTACACAGCTGAGCACACCAATTTGAAGCTGCCTTGGCGACTTCAGGCAAGATTTCTTCTTCAGATCCTGGACGGATGTTTTCGACAGTTGCGACGAGATTGCCGAAACCAACTGTAAGTATTTCAAGCAATATCTTTTGGGGCTCTCCGGACTTCAAAAGTTTGCGTGCAATGCCTTTCTTCTTTACCTGTACTTGGAGAATCCATTGTCCTCATAATAAATGGGAAAAAAAAAAGATATGCCAGCATGGACTAGGGAATAGTAATACTGTGGTATCCTATAGCTTACCTTCTGAGCTCCAGCTGAATCCTTGTCCTTGTCGGTTTTACTTTTCTGGAGTAAGACCATCCGGGAATACTCTGAGATATTGCAAGTTCTTATGCTCAAATTAGCAATCTGCCATTTACAAAACCAATAGCACCAGAAACGGTTGTTTAGCCTACTGATTGTGAGAGGAAAATGTCAGGAATACTGAAACAAACCTGCTCCATTAGTTGTTTATTTTCCGAAAACCATGCCTGCGCCGTGAGTAGGTCAATCTGCTGCCTTGCTATAACCTGTAGGAGAAAAATGAAAAATATATATCACTACACGAGCAAATCATTGGAGGTATACCGGCAAAGGCATTGCAATTAGGTGCCTTACTTTGTCAAGAGGTATGTCCTTAGCCTTTTCTATCTTCAAATCGATAACGAGACTACTCGAATCTCCTAAGATGCCTTTAGCTTTAAGAGTATTGGGGAAACTACCTTGGTACCTCCCGCATATCATCAATGGGGTTTCAGATGAAAGATCGGGAATACATGAAGAATACACCTATACGAGGAGGTCGTAGAAAGAACACAAGTCGAGTTAGGCAGTGCAGACATAAGTACATAACCCTTCAAGTCAGATACGTACTCGTATTGGACCCTCGTATCCAAGTCCAAGTAACAGATGAATGGAACTTATAAAGGAACTCAGACATATACCTCTATTTGCGCATGATCATCGCATGCATCAATGGTTATGTTTGCAAGAGCGGTGGATAAACAGTTACTAAATAGTTTTTGCATCCGAGAAGCGATTGAATCTGACATAAAAGAGGAAGGGAATGTTAGTAAGATTAATGGTATATGACGCAAACGTTCAGATATCGTTACATACAAACCTAGATCAAAAGCAGCAACATATTCTCCCTGGCTAATCATGGACAGCATACGAAGGAAATGGTGATTGCAGAATGATCCTGCATGTTCTTAAACAAGTTAACTAGAAGCTATGGAGCAAAGAAATTATGTCATCTGATCCAACAATTGAGACATACACCGAATCCTTAGTTCCGAAGCAGACTTATTTACCTATGCCAAATGTATGTATCCGTGGGCATAATGACCCTCCATTTTTCACAACCTTAGTCATCCACTCACAGATTTTTCTCTCATCTTCAACAGCCCCATCAGTAACAAGAAAAACCATGGGAATCGAACCGTGCGTGTTTGATAGCATATCAACTGCCTGATAATAGGGTGCATTTTCTATTCTCTTGAATCAATACAAAAAACATGAAAAAAGTTGGATAAAAAAACAAAGGAAATGCATAAACACCTTTTGAAGTGGAACGAAAATATTTGTACCATCCCCTGAACAATGTTGGTTGGCTATCCATTCGAAGGCCCTTTCGACTTCTTCCACGGAAGCCAACACCATGGATGTGCAAAATAGGGAAGTCTCACCACTAAAAAGTATAATGTTAAATGAATCTTCTGGACTGAGCTTAGAAAAGGCTGTGTTTAGTGCATTCTTGGTACTCTCAAGGGGCTTGCCTCGCATGCTGCCACTTACATCAACAACAAATATGACCTCCTTTCCGAACACCTACAAGTCCAATAGGCTAAAGATAGATATCAAAAAGAAGAATCAAACTAGAAACCGAAGAAGGAATAGAATGCTAAACCAACCTCTGTATTGCGCTGATTTCCGGGGAAAAGATAAAAACAGAACATATCCCTTTGATCGGAATCATACATCGGTGGAGAATGAAAAAGGGCACCTCCAAATATGTCACTGGAAGAAACCTATCAAGATGTAAACAACAAGATGAGATCATAAGCATCTGATGTAACTATCAACAAAACTCTCTTCAAGCTATTTTGTAGTTCCAAGTTAATTCAAATTCTTACACTATATGATAAACTCAAGTCAGTTTCAGACCATGTGAGAACATTTGCTTCATATAAGAAAGCAATCTCCCCTGTCTCACGTCTAAACTCCTGAAATGTTGAAGAGGTGAACTGAGCAACAAGTTCAAAAACAAAACAAAAAAACACGAATTCGATGTTTCCTTAATCAAATATTCACCTTAAAAGGATGACTAGTAGTCTGGACCATTCCAACTACAATACCAGAGTTCACATTCAATTGTATCTTTTCTTTTCTTGCAATATTCTTTATAGCAGGGTTAACAAATTCAGGAAACCTGAAGGGCACAGTCAGAGTCAACTGGCCATCATTATATGACAATTTCTGAGACCAATGAAGCTTAATTGAAATACAAGTACCCCCATGGATCTGGAAATAGAAAAATCGTCAGAAACAATAGACTAAAAAAAATCGAGTTACATTATAACATCGAGACATCGAATGAACCTTCGGTATCGTTATCGTAAATATATTAGGACTCAGAAACTGTCCCTCTTCTGGTTTTGCTGTTTTCTTAATACCCTTAATTTCTTCTAGTCCAATTAGTTCAGTGGAATATGATTTTTTAGGAAGATCAACCTCAACACCTTGAATTGAACCCTGTCAAGCAAGTAACATATAAGCAAACAGAACATAGATCAGTTGAAAAAGGAATCATTTTGAGCTAAGATCAAGACCAAAAAACCTTAAAGTTCAATCCTTTTTTTTTTCCCATTTTATTTATGAATACATGTTTAAGGAACTGACCTGTTCACCCATCGGGACGGCGATTCGACAATAACAAGAACGGCTCCCCATAACGCAATGAACCCTCCACGTCCCGGACACATGAACAAAAGCCGTATCAACATAACAATCAACGTCGAGATTGATCGCGTTCATCTGGAGAGGGATCAATGCAGGTGGATCCATCCTCCCATGCACGTGCGGCTGGTAACTTGGGATATCCGGGTTGTCGACAATCTTCGGGTCGGATATGACGGCATACACCATTGGCGCCGATGGCAAGTAAAATTGCGGTGACTTGTTCATCACTGGTAGTGGCTTCGGTGGCGCTACCGCCCTGTCTTTGCCTAAGTATATCCGTTTCCCTAGCCTTAGCCCGTCCTCCACCGCCTTTGCAAAATCCTCCGCCATTGTTTAACGTCAAGTTTAAACACAAAATCCCTTCTTAAACTTCTTCTTCTTTACGTGAGAAACCAACAGGAGATTACTTGATTTTTTATTTTTGGATTTTGTTTATTTTCAATTTTCTAGAGAAAAAGATGCCTACTTTATTACTGATAATTGCTTCAAACACATAACAAAAACAAGGCATGCTTAATTACTAATTCAATGCTCAACTAATTAGAGAATTCAGACGAAATTTTAGTTGGATTAGTTTTATTTTTGTTGTAATATTTAAAACGTTGTTTGTTTAAATTTATTTAATTATACATTAATTTTTTACTTAGAAATTTGGGTACAAATTGTCCACCTCCTTCTCAGTTCTCATGTCTTATTTATGTCTCCACTTTAAATCAGAGGTTTAAGATTTAGGGTTTAAGGTTACAGGTTATGGTTAGGGTTTAAAAAATTAGGGATATGATATATTTTTTAGAGTGTAGGGTTTAGGATATAAAAAATTAGAATTAGGGTTAAAAATTCAATTTTTAATTTTTTTTAAAGAGACAATGTATAATAGAGAGGTAGATGATTTTTACTCCAGAGATTTAAATTTGAAGTGTACATTAATATTTGATTTAAAAATTTAGATGAATTATAAATAATTTAAAGATAAGTTATATAAATTATTATTAAATTTTATTATTAAATTAATTTTAATTATTAAAAATTTTAAATATTTAATTTATTCATTAAATTTTAAATATAGAATCAAACTCTAAACGGTCATAGATAGTGATTGTTCTTTTCAAATTTCATCAATTATTTTATTTTAGTCCTTATTCTAAATTCAACATTTATTTTATTAAAAAAATATTATAAAATTTACGATTTAGTTAAAACCTTTTGATTTTTTTATTGATTTTTTTCCAGTTTCAAATGAAATTTGTTTTTCTTTTACGTTACTTTTATTGTGTCGATAATTTTTTTATTATTTAGATATTAAAGAAAATTTTCGTTCACTGATAAATAAATATCGTAAAAAATTAATGGAAGAGTAAAAAATATATTCAGTACCTAAAATGTAATAAATAAATCAAATATTTTAAAACTTTAATTACCAAAATAAGTTTAAAACTTCGAATTTATAATGCTAAAAATAAAATAAAAAATTAAGATTTTCTTTCATTTTTTATTACAAATATTTATGAGCATAGGTTTAATGTATAATAAAAATTGAGTTTCATAATTATTTTAATACAAGAATGATTTTATTAATTAATAATTAATGCCAAGAATTTTTTATGAAATTATTTATTTTTAGTACTTTATAAATACATTTTTATTTTTTTATATTTTATTATTTTAGAATTCTTAATACATTTTAATTTTAATTTTTACTATTTTTTAAATATTTTATTTATTTATATTAAGTTTATAGATTTTTATAAAAAAATAGAAGAATATTTTGATATTTTTGTTTTTAAAATTACTAGGCATTCAAAAGATATTTGTGTAAATTTATTAATCGATTTTTTATATATCATGTTTATGAAAATTTAACTCAAAAAGCAAATTATTTATCTAATTTTATTCAAAATCTAAATAAACCTATTAAATTAAGTTAAACTTTAAACAATTATTCATCATTTATGATATTTTAAAAATTTAATAATTTCTCAAATTCTTATTTTTAGCTTTAAATATTACATAAATTATCAAATTTTTAGTTAAAGTAATTATGCCCTTAAATTCAATAAAAAATCAATTATACCTTCGAAGTCGATTAAAAGATCAATTTATCTTTTTGTTACATCATCATCACACATTACTGTTATTTCAGTATAATATATTATCATATCAATATTGTTAACTGTCACATCATTACTTTAATTATCAATATTGATGGAATAAAAAAATTAATACAATTAAACGACTTTAAAAATAAATTAAATATAATAAATGAGGGCAACATTATTGATTTAAAATTAATAAAGGGATAAATTTATCCCAAAAATAAGTAAAGGCTTGATTTGAAAAAGAACTAAACCGTGAGGACTCATATGTATTTTCACCAACGATAAATGGCAAAAAGACCTCTGTAATCTGAAAAATTATATCATGGATCAGTCTTACCACGTGCCTATAGAACTAACCATTAAAAACTACCCACTTCAGCAATTTTGTCATATTATATTTTTTTTCTCAAGTGAATCTTCACTTGAAAAATTAAAAATTGTTGATATAGATAGTTTTTAGTGGTTGAGCCTATGAATAACGGTGAAACTGACCTATGATATAATTTCTCCAAAAATTCTATTTTTCTCAAAGCGCAGAAACGTTCCCATAAAACGGGTTCGATTGTAAGGATTAGAAAGATATCAGGAACTAATAGTAATTAAACCAAAATATAAAGTAGGCTACTTTGGACAAACAACTCAGTTTTCTTCACCTGTGAGTTAACTCGAAAGAGTCCTTAAAAGCGTTTGGGAATTTCGTTCTTGGGGAAGAAGCTTTCTCTTCAAAGTAAGAGTCTCTGCATCCAAACACACCCAAAACGAAAAACAAAACAATTCCTAAGAAACAAGAGAGAAAATGAGTCGAGGAAGTGGAGGCGGATACGATCGCCATATCACAATCTTCTCTCCCGAAGGTCGTCTCTTCCAAGTCGGTATGTATATATGTATTTATATATTCATTCTACTAGTCTGGTTTTGTATTGGTTCCTATAAATAACTTTGACCCAATTTTGATTTTGGAATGAATTGAGCAGAGTATGCGTTTAAGGCAGTGAAAGCAGCCGGGATCACATCGATTGGTGTTCGAGGAAAAGATTCAGTTTGTGTTGTTACTCAGAAGAAAGTTCCCGTCCGTGCTTTCCTTCGATTTTGTTCTGGGTTTTCTTTTTTGGGCTTGTTTAAAAGGTTTTGGGGGATTTGGGTGTTTAATTTTTGAATAATGCAATGCAGGACAAGCTTTTGGATCAGACTAGTGTCACTCATCTTTTCCCTATTACTAAGTTCCTTGGATTGTTGGCTACTGGAATGACAGGTTTTGCTTTGTTAAGATGTCATTTTCATTTGATTTTGCTTATTCGAATTGGAAAGATTTGTTTTATTGATTACTGAACTAGGGTTTTGTGGATATTAAGGATTTTGGGATGATGTACCTAATTTTAAGCTTACAATCAGTCTAAATTAGGGTTGATTTTTTCCCCAAAGTTGCATCCAAGTTATGAGCTTTGAAAATGTCAATTAGAACAGAATGGTTTTCTTAATAAGTTAACTGTTACTTACCCTGGCTTTCACATAATGAGCAGCTTTCTGTGGTTAATTTGCTTGCCTATCTTTAGCATAGAACTCAAAGATAGACTTACTGGCTACATTAGATTAATGCTCAAGTTTAAGTTTTCTTTATTTTTATGCAAATACTTTGTGAGGGATGATTTTCTAATTGGTCTTGTTGCTCTTCAGCTGATGCAAGGACCTTGGTCCAGCAAGCAAGGAATGAAGCAGCTGAGTTTCGGTTCAGATACGGTTATGAGATGCCTGTGGATGTATTGTCCAAATGGTATGGTTTCTTATATCCTCTTAAGTTGAAATTACCGATGTAGTTGTGTTCTCGTTGGTGGATGTTGTATCTGTAGAGTTCTTCACTTCTAGAGGATTTTTGAACTTTGAACAAATTTAGTGATGCCAAGAACAGGTCATTTGGATATAAGCTGGCTGTAAGTTTATTCCCTTGTTTGTTTCCTGGTAGAAATCTGGAAAACTTTATGAATTATGACCCTGATTTTGTATTGCTTTTATTAACATTAAGACTGCAGGGAATGTACTATATGTTTGTATTTCATGAATATAATCTTGGTTCAAAAAACAGTAACTGACCACGTGCTATGTTATTTTTTTTGAATTACATTAATTTTTCTTTGATATTTGGGGTTCTTGTGCATTTCAATGATCATACAGCTTATTTAGAATAACATGCTTTATTGGTGTAGGATTGCCGACAAATCACAGGTTTACACTCAACATGCTTATATGAGACCTCTTGGAGTTGGTATGTGTATTTATTCTTCAAAATCTTACAACTGTGGTTTTTGTTTTTAATTATTAGTACTTGTCACAGTAGATTTACAGTTTTTCAATTTGTTAACACATGTAAGCTGATTCATTCTAATGTTTACGAATAAGTTTGTCAAATTTTGCCTGTTAATATCTGTCTTACTATTTTCTGTGAAGTTGCTATGGTTTTGGGTATTGATGAAGAGAAGGGACCCCAACTCTACAAGTGTGATCCAGCAGGCCATTTTTACGGTCACAAGGTAGTAATGTATGCCCACCCTCAAAAATATTTCCGGATCCGCCGCTGTATGGTATTATCATAGTTAGGATTCATTGCTGTTTTTCTGTAATAGTTCTCTTTGACTTATAATTTACAAGAGCTTTATTTGCATTGTGAAGGTAGTAATGTACTTGCTGAAGTTTTTTTCCCCTTTTCGTTTACAATTTGTTTATGGTCATTAAAGACCTCAAAACCATGGATTTCAGAACGTTTCATCCAAACAAAGTTCTTAGAATGAGAATTCTCTGCTAATCTCGTACCTTGCTATCCACTACCCTTCGCATTATGGGTCTTTGCTGCCACAAGTTGACAATATAAACTATTTCATTTTCTTTGTTCTTCTCTCTAGGCATGGAAGTAGCACCTTTGTTCTCCAATCTGTACTGATCAGTGCAATAACATGATTCAAAATTATTTTTGAATAATTTTAGGATAATCATTTTGACGGTGGGATGAATTTTAACTGATATGCTGCAGGCAACCAGTGCTGGATCAAAAGAGCAAGAGGCAATTAATTTCTTGGAAAAGAAGATGAAGAATGACCCTGCTTTTACTTATGAGGAAACGTTGCAGGTATTTATATTTTATTTTTCCATTATGTACGGTAAAGGATGTTTTCAAAGACCACATGTTTAACATTATCTAAAATAATCACATGTATCTAATTGTTCCTAGTACTTCTATTCTGCAGACTGCTATCTCTGCTCTGCAGTCTGTTCTTCAAGAGGATTTCAAGGCTACTGAGATAGAGGTATAATGAGTCAGCTGATCCTTCTACTTGTTACTGGTTGCAGTATTTAATATCTTGTCATTATAAGTTTGAAAATATCTTCATTCTTGCTTTTCTCATGTTTAATAAATGTTCCCTGGAGATAAAACTGTAAATTATCATACTTTTGGCTGTAGGAAACACCAGTAAGCAGTAGTTGCAAGCTAGCTGATTTTATCTACCATTGAATCCTTTATAACATCGAACTCACTGTCGACTTGAATCTGAAAACAACCTGCTTGGCTTTGTACAGACATGTGAAATGCACCACACATGCATTTTTAGCCAAATCAAGTCGATGTGGATTTGAAAACTACCCATTAGGGGGTTGTCCAGACATATGGAGTGCACCACAGAAATGTATTTACTTTTTTAGCCAAAGGGACACATGTTAAAAGCTAGCTGATTTTAACTGCCATGTAATCCCGTACGTAACCTGTTAGAAACCGATACACAAAGCCAATGAGGATTTGAAAACAACCCACTTCCAGGATATAGTCTGCTTATGGTGTAATCTTATTCTAATTCAGTTGATTTTGTTTCTCTAATATCAATATGCATAAATATATTCCCAATAATGGCTGAAGCTGTAGTTATTGCTGTTTCCCCTCTATTTGAACTGTTGTACTTGACATCAATATCTTCCAATGTTTGGCAGGTGGGAGTAGTGAAAGCTGATAATCCAGTTTTCAGAGTGTTGTCAACCGAGGAAATTGATGAACATTTGACCGCTATTAGTGAGCGCGACTAGTAAGCTTGACCAAACACTAGCTCTTCCAAAGATCTTTCTGTTTTCATTTGAAACAACAAACGTACTTTACTTGATCATCATGTTTGAGAGGGATTGGAAGAGGGTTAGGACCATACAATTATGTTTTCCTTGTATTACTGCTTGAAACTTTAAATTAAATTCAGGTTGTTTCTGAGATATTCTCCTAGATCCCATCAACATGTTACTGGATCATCGTCTCTTTCGTGGTTGGGTAGCATGTGCTTTCACAGGTTGCAATTCATCTTTTGGTCTTGGATTGAAAAACCTAAATCCAAAACAGAGAAAAATAATAAATAAATTTCAGATAAAAGGAAAGAAACGCAGAATAAAACAAGAAATAGATAGCAACATATGCACCTATCTTCATGATCATATGCTACCAAACCAAGAGGCATCAGTTGTAGTTTTCTGGTCCCAAACAACAAAATGGAAAGAATAAAGGAAAAGATTCCCTTTGCCGGTGACAGCTATCTAAATGTCATGCATGTAATTTCTTTTATTGCTCTTCCGGTTTTTAAGATTTTACTCTAATTAGTTGAGATTGATTCATGTCATACATCTACTTTTGGTAGTTGAATCTTTCAATAAGAATTTTTCACATACACAACATCTCAAACTTGAGCCATGCTTAAACATAGTCAAACTGCTTACGATTTGAACCAACCAGCGTACCTAATGCCATGAAGTTGGCGAAAGAAAGAGTCCTGTTTTCACACGGAAGCTGCCATTAACAGTTCTGTCCCATCGGAAGCAGAGTGAACAAATCTTGCACATGGGTCGTTTGCCTTCCATGCAGATATAATTGTCTCTTTCTGACGTTGAATGAAGTTACAAACAGAGCAAAGGAACGAATATTCAATGTTTGTTGTTCTCTGTAATGGCGATTTCAAGTTTAGATACTCAAAACCCCGCTGAAATCCACTGCGTTCGATGCGAATCCTGTGGCTTCACAGAGGAGTGCACCTTTTCTTATATCCTTCATGTCCGGGAACGTTACCAAGGGCGTTGGATTTGTGGACTCTGCATTGAGGCCGTCAAGGACGAGGCTATGAGATCGGATTCGGTTATCTCCACCGAGGAAGCACTTGACCGACACATCAAGTTCTGCAATAAGTTCAGGGCGTCGAGTCCTTTCGATGAAACGGAGCACCCCATTTCTGCCATGGGAAGGATTCTTCGTCGAAGCCTGGATTCACCGAGACCTCTTCAGTCTGATTCGAGTGACATCTTGCCTGGATTTGAAGGAGTCTCTAAAGGGTCCATCTCTTCTTCGGTCTGAGCTGCTTCTCAGCTCTTCCTGGCTAAATTGTTCAACGGTAAGTGCATGGGAAAGAACGGAACAAACGGAGGGATTCTGTTTCAATATCAGATTGTTCTATAAATTGCTGTAAACTGTCATCTGAATTTCATGGACCTTCCACCATATATATATATATATATATATATATATATATATATATATGATGGAAAGCTTCGTCTTCAAAGTTTGTAGGATTTAGAGTATTTAGGTATGTTCTTTTTATCTTTTTCATGCATTATTGTTGAGCATAATCCAGGCATATACTATAATGTTCCAAGTAACTGTGTCCGAAGCTTATAACCATGGCGAAACTTGGTCCGATTTGGTGGGAAAATCTGAACCAAAGTACTGCAGATAAAGAAACTGTGGCATGAAAAATGTCTGCAGACATGTCCAATCTACCCAGAAAAATATAAAAATTGGGACAGATTCCATGATGCATATTTGAGTTGGAACAAGGCAAGATCAGCCAGCTGCGGTTGTTTCTACCGTCTGAATTAGCAAGATATTACAATGAAAATATCTTGTTTTTTTGACAACAATCTGAACATTCCCAGCACAAAACAAAGTTCCCACATCGAAAGCAATGGAGATGATGAACATGCTTGCATGGAATATCATAAAATATCTGATCAGGTTGGATTAAGGGAAAAATCATTGTCACCACTCACTACCAATTTTATACACAATATTTTATTCCCCTATGAGAATAACTAACTGAATAGAAACAAATTAAAATTTTAGTCGAACCGAATTAGATTTAAACTAATTTTTATTCGAATTAAAAATAATTTTATTTAAATTATTAAAATTTAATTTAAATAAAATATTAATTCGATTTTAACTCGATAATTAAATAAATTAATTTTACATCATTTAATTAATGGAGACCAAATGTTTGCTATCTATTAAAAAAATATTTTAATAAATAATTTAAATAATATTTGATACTTTAATAAATTATTTTAAAATAAAATTATTTGAATATACAAACGTAAAAATTAATTGTATTATTATATAAAAAATTTAACTATTGTTAACAATTAGCGGATCAACGATAACATTGAAACAAAACTAAAAATTTAATAATAATATTAAATTAATTAAAAATTTGGTTATCAAATTAAATAATTTAACAAAGTTCAATTATCGTTTATAAAATTTATCATTAAAAGTTTTAATATTAAAAAATTAATAAGAGATAATATTCGATAAAATATTATATTTTTCTAATACCTAATACTTAATAATAATATAAATTTCAATTATATTTAAAGTAAAAATAGAGTTAGACTCTTAAACCAAATTCAATTTTTTAAGATTGCTTTTTTTTTTTTTTTTAAATTTCCAATCAATTATTTAATATGAAGCAAACCTTTTAGATGAAGTATATAATTTGGTCACAAAATTAAGTAAAAATGATGTTTTTGATATTCGAGTTTCAAAAATTACAAAAGAATCATTAAATTTATTGAAAATTATAAAATATTTACTACACTTTATCAAACTTCCACACACAGTGATCATTACAACTTATTAAATTGTTTTAAAATTATTCTTACATTTATCGTTTTATAACATAAAGTGATAAATTTTAAACATAAAACGATAATTTGTACAATATGAGATTACTATCTCTAGATCAACTATGGTTATCTTTGTATCATACGAAAAGAGAGAATCGTATCAAGAGTCCTCCAAATTTCTTTTCGTGTTCAACTTGATCACTATGTAAAATTTGAAGTATAAAAACCTTATTTAATACTTATTATTATTATTATTATTGATTTCGAGTAACTCGTGAGCTTTTCGAGTCGAATATCAAGTAACTCGGCTAGGCTCGTTAAGAATTCGAGTCGAGTCCAATCGAGTCGAGTTTTGACCGAGCATTAATTGAGTCAAGCTCGAGTAACTCACGATCTATCTCGTCTCATTTATAACCCTACACCATATTATAATCAGGGGCGGTTCAAAGATTTTGGGAGCCCTGTGCAATTTATTAAAATATGATCTTTAAAAGTAATTCTCCATGACTTCCACTAGTTATAGAATTGTATCCCTTAGAAGCAAATGTCCTTTCTAGGGGCCTCTGTGCGATCGTTTCTATTGCGTCTGTCCAAAACCTTACTAGTTCTACTGAAACAATAGTAATAGTAATAATCAATAAGATTCTATAATCAATTGTCGCATTTAAGAAATAATTATAACATTTTAACAATTATAACTAATCTTTCTTAATAGCGTTTTCAAAAATTTTCAATAAATTTCGGGATTAACATCATCTAATGAATGTAGTTTATTAAAATTTTGGGCCCCTCTTTTTCGGAGGCCCTATGCGGTCGCTCTTATTGCGCCTGTCTAAACCCCACTGATTATAATTAACTCTTTAGTGGTGTAGATTTGTTTGCGGAAGTTTTAGGGTGAAAATGATTAAAATAAGATTAAAATAAAGTAAAATTAAAATTACTATAAAATTTATATGATTTTTATATCGGTTTTTAGTATATACTAAATTTTATATAAAAAATATAAGAATTTTTATATATATCGAATTTTTTATAAAAAATTAAAATTTTGAAAATAAAAAATTTTAATGCATACCAAATATTTTTTTAAAATATAAAAGTTTTAGTATATACTAAAAAAAGTAATATCAAATTTTTTATAAATTTTATAATAATTTTAATTACGTGTTATTTTAACCCACCTTATTTAAAAACCCCATGGTTTGTATATTTTTTTCTTTCTTTTTCAATTCAAATTTTCTTTTCCAAAGTAAGGTCTGATTCGTCGTTGAACAATGCAATAACCCAGAAAAGGACAGTTTTTTATATTAAAAAAAGATAAAGACACTATTTTTTCAACTATTTTCTCACTCCTACGCAGATGTCACGTGCGATCTGGGGGTGAAACATCGTGTTTTCCGCTTCTCTGCCTTCTGCATTTCTGCAAATCCACCCATCAGACCAAATGATACAAATTTACAGCAGCTGCAATCCTGCAATATTTCTGTCAAGAATTCAAACCCTTATTTTATATATATATTAGCAGAATTTAAGTTAATGGTAAAGCTGTTTTTTGTTTAAAAAACTGGAAATTTTCACCACCCAAAATCCTTCTGAGAGTGAAAGACTGAAGCTTTAGCTTTTTTTTAAAATAAAGAAATGGGTTCGTACAATCAGTTGCAGGCTTTTTTCACTGCCGTATTTACCATTATTATAATCCATTTCCATGAACAAAGGTTGTGTCTTGTTGAAAGATCAGATCTTTGTTCTGCTCATCTAACAATGATGGCTACCTTTTTACACTCATTATGTTTATCTTCTCCTTTAAATCCCATTTAATCTCATCTTCTGCAGATTTAAATAACTTTGAAAGTTCAGCCCTTTGTCATCTCCACCATCACAAGTCACCACCGCCATTACTATACTTGTACAGCTTCTGCTTGGCCCTTTTAGTTCTGGGTAGTAACTATCCTTGTCAGAAACCTTAATTACTGCCTCTGCCACTGTCACAAGTCACAACCCAGAAAACAACAACCCTTTTTTTCTCTTTTTTTGTATTAGCTTTCACACCCAACGTTAGTTGCTGCTAGGGGTTGATAGTGGAAAAAAGATATTTTTTTGTTTTTTGGCTGTGACCGGGAAATCAATGGCTGCAAAGACAGATGGTTCTTCTTTTGTTGAGCCTCTGCATCCACCATGTCCGAAATCTCCTCCAAAGTATCCGGATTTGTATGGGAAACGAAGGGAAAAGGCTAAAGTTCAGATGCTTGAGAGAGAGGCTAGTTTTCTTGAGGTGTGTTTTTGATTTGGGATACTGGTTTTGTTTAATAGTATGCTTATTTTGCTTAATCAGAACATGAAGAACAGAACATGCTGTAGTGGTTGTGTTTTTTCTCCAACATTGTTGTTTTTAGTGGAGACTGTTGTTTGCAGCATGTTTATCTTTAGAATGGTACCTGCTTGAAAACTGGATTTGTTATTTGATATGAACATAAAATTGTTACCCTAATTAATTTCCCTGGTTGAAAACTGGATTTGTTTGATTCATCAAACACCCTAATTTACCAATTGTTGTTCATGTATGTTATGTAAACAGTTTGAATTAGCTAAAAACTGTCAGTTTCAGATTGTTAGTTTCTTGCACCAGAACCATGAATTCCCTAATGTTTTGTTGGATTTATATGCATAAGCCTATAAGACACTTTTTCGAATGCATTCATATCTTGTCTTAATCTCTGAATTATGTAAACCTTTTGAATTAGCTAAAACTAGCAATTTAGGTTGTTAGTTTCGACTTTCGTTAGACACATATTAGGTTGCACCAGAACCCTGAATTCAAGAATTGCACTAAATCTTCAAGTGTACGTAGGAAAACATGATTTTGATGAAGAAAACAAGAAGATAGTTGTTCAATGCTCCTTCTAGTCATTTTGTGATTAGCAACGACGGTAATCAGATAGTTTTGTCTTACTCCCCCTCTAATCAACGACGATGGTCGGATGATGGTTGGATGGTTTTGTCCTACCTCTCCTCTAATCAACTTGTGACAAACAATGGCGGTAACCGGGTAGTTTTGTCCTATGCCCTCTTCAATCAACTTGTGATTGGCAACAACATACTTGGACTACCCGTAGATAACTCTTACCTAGTAACATGGATCTGTTTGAAATGACATGTTTGAAATATTGAAATCAACTGCCTTTTGCCTCCTAGACATGCATCGATCTTTCGTTGGATTTGTATGCATCAGCCTATGTGAACTTTGTCGAATGGATTCGTATCTTGGTATGTTTAAAAGTATCTGCATATGATAGTTAAAATCAACTCATATGCAAAAGAATTCATTCGATTGCTTTGTTGCTTTTAGCAAATTTTCTTATGCTATTTAGGATTTTATTTTCGAACAGGAGGAGTTAAAATCTGTTGAAGGTTTCCAACCCAGTTCGATATACTGCAAAGAGTATGCAGTCTCTAAAGACCTTGAATAGTATCTTGTTGATCAAAATTCCATGTATTTGCAGATAATGCTTATATTCATTGTTTCTTCACAGGGTTGCGGATTTTGTGATGGCAAATATGGATCCTTTTATGCCTCCGTAAGTACTAAAACCATCGTCGATTTCGAAATTATTTAAGGTTTAGAAGGAGGATGTAAGCCTTACCTTTTATTTTTTTGTCCCTACTAGCAGGAAGAATCGAAAATCATGTGGCTTTTGCCAATGGCTTTGGTACCAATTTCTTGTCCTTCACATATATGTATATATATATATATATATTTATCATATGGAACTGTGATTGCATGTTTATATGCATGCTTTATGACATGGATTTATTCTGTTGCAGTGGATTGCCCTGCTTTAACTTGGGATGCTTCTGTTGTTGCTGTAATGCCGGGTGCAGTTGCTATCTGAAATGCCCCGAGTGCTGCGATGGTAACCTTTGTGGCTGCTTATGCGGTGCCGGTGATTGCAGATCATCTAACTGCATGTCCTGGAACTGCTGCAGCTCTTCAGACGAAGAATCGTGTCGATGCAGTTCGTGTTTAAGCTGCTGCTCAGCTCCGAAATGGCGGTGTTGCTCTTGTCCTAAACCGTGTTGCTGCGGAAATATGTCGTGCAGCCGAACCTGTTGCGGTTTCGGGCTTCCCTCGTGCACAAACTTGTGTTCTTGCAGATGGAAATGCTGCTCTTGTCTTAAATGTACAAAACTATGCAATTGTACAAAAACCTGTTGTATCCCATGCTGCTAAATTGTTCTAAAATTTTTCATTCAAAAGGAAGAGTTTTATCAATGGATATAATATTTGATTTTTTATTTTAAATTAAATTCAAAGCTTCACTTCAAATTTATAGTTAAATTTTATATTTTTTAGTATAACCATCGATATTTAATTTTTTGAAAACTTAATTTAGATAGGATATTATGAAGACTCATTAGGTGAATAATCATCTCAATTCGATTTTCTATTAACAACATTAGAATTCAGATTCCTGATATTACTTAAAGAATCTAATGTTTCAATTTATTAAATTAATCGATTGTTGGTCAAATTTAAAATTTTTTAAATTTAGATTAATTTAACTGCACACACTTGAGTACGGATACAAATAACAGTTAAATTAATTATGACAACTCAATTTTAAAAATTTTACATTTTAGTTCTCAAAAAGGATGTACCACTTGGATAAGTTATTTATGCCAAAATGAGCTAAAAATTGGCATGAGTTTCAGTAATGTGTCTTTAATGTCTAAAAATTTCATAAATTTATATAAATTATAAATTAGTTTCTAATACACTAATATATCTTTAATTTCGGATACTTTAAATGTTATTGAGACCTTATCTTAAGCAATTGAATTTATAGAACTGAAATTTCCAATTCATTTACTTGTTATTTGTACATCATTTGTAATATGGTGAGTGGCTCCTAAGTCCAAATATCACTTGTTATTTGTTGTAAAAATTAAAACTAAAGAATTTACTTGAGCTACAGTGAATGGTTCTTCAACTTGATCAGTGGGAGGATCGACACAAGGAACATAACTGAAATTAATTGCATCAGACTCAAAATGGCATATATTTGCTTGAGAATCATCAATTTTTCGAGCTTGAGTGGTGGAGACCTCTTTATAAAATTGATCAATTCTATATCAGCATCGATACACAAGATTACTTATCTTTTCACACAATTGACATTGTGGACATACCTTGCCTCGAAACCCTCGAGATTCATATGTAAACGATGAGATTGAGATCTGGATCAATTTTTTTTTTGTATCATATCTTTATTGTTTCTTTCATATCGAGTCACATTAGTACTTATAGATTGTCTCATTGGATCGTTAAGTTTAATTTCTGCATCTTTGAGTACAAAAACAACATTCTCAAGAGTGTAGGGCTCACGACTAGTTATAATCACATCTATAAAAGGATCAAACTCAGTTGTGAGTTCATTCAAGATTGTAACAATTTGATTAATATCATCAATGGCACGACCACACAATACTAGAAGATCACAGATTTTTTTAATTTGAGTTGCATATTCAGTAATCAAGAGATTATCTTTCTTCATTGCTCGAAACCTGACATGAAGGTGCATGACCCTTATGGCTAATAGTTTGAAATAAAGCTGAACAACCGTATTCTAGATATACCATTTAATTTTTGATCTTTCAGCTTTATAACTTTTAAATTTACGATTCACTAAATATACCATTTAATGTTTATTCAACATATAGGACTAGCAATATTGGTCCTGAAGATTAATAAGTTTAACTTTTGTGGTTAGATTAAATTAATTTGTTGTCATGCTTTGTAACCCCCTAGACCGGCGGCCTATGCGAAAAGCCCGACCTAAAGTAGTCACATTTTTTTCTTTTTTCAAACGAACATAAAACAAATACAAGTTTAACCAAAATCAAGATATCCTGTAAAGATGACAATTCTATCAAAATCGTAGTCTCGACCATAAATCCAAGTGATCATATAAGATCATCAATCTCAAAGTAAAGTGTGCTTAAAACGTTGTTCATGAAACATCTCATGTCACAATAATAAAACAGGATAAGTTAAAACCAATCAGTAACAAAATATAGGCATATCAGTTGCAAAATAAAGGCACATGTCGCCCTACTAAAAACCCGAAAAATATAAGTATTACATCAATAGATAGTATGGAAGATGTAGATCCTCCGAGTGCCAAATTCGGGATGCCTATCTACGGTTATCTGAAAGGGGGAAGAAAACAGGTATGAGCTATGGAGCCCAGTGTGTTCCAACAGTGCATAAAAATCACAGGTATAACAAATATATAATGATTTCGGACAACAATGCATGAGATGCATGACATGATATACTACCCCCAACCGATCTCCAGGATACGGTTCCCCAGAACAGTATCTAATACAGGCATTAACCTAAGCCCGATGGGACAAAGGTACCGGCCTAAGGAATCACCTTAGGTAACAGGCGGAATTACCCCTGCTGTAGCACGGGAACCAATATCAGGACGAAATTACCCTAACCATAGCTAGGAACCGTAAACAGGACGGAATTACCAGCTGGATCAAGGCTGAACCGAATAACATGCACTACACATCATCCCCAAACCTAAAGTGACAGGCATGCAGTAATAGTAGGTATAATGATGGCAGTGACAATAATTATCCAGATATCATGTAATGCTAAATCAGGACATGTCATGTAAAATATGTCAGGCATACAACAAAACAGAATATGATCAAGTTCAACATATGTGTCTAGGTAAAATCCGGAAATAGTCATGTGTACATGCTTGGTTCGTAAAAACGGGAAAGCAATAACATACAACATATAACACGTAAGGGAACACATCTCAAAAGAGTAGAAGCACACAGGTGGTCTACTGGGCGGCTGAGCCTCGCTCTGCAGCAGTACTGGACCCTATAGGTACACGATCAAATTTTATATCAATACAGAAATCTAGATACTGGATTTATTCACTAGAGATGAGAATACATACGAGTCACGATCGGATCACGAGTTGGGTCGAACCGGGAGGAACCAGGCTGGGTCGATACTCGATCGGGAGGACTATGAGATCCTACAAGTAAACAAGTATCGATATTAGACCCAGATTAAAACTCTGAACGTAACTTAACTTAGAAGAAAAGTTTGACTCAAGACTTTAAAGTCCAATTTGGAGGCTTTCGGGATTGAATTTCGAAAAAAGGACTTCACGGATGAACTCAGGACGTCGTAAAACATAAAATAGGGTTTTTTGAAAATTTTGACTTTTTGGTCAAAGTCAACGCTGACGTCAGCAAAGTCGACGCTGATGTCAGCTGCCACGTCAACAACCATGTCAGCAGCCACGTCAGCAGTCAACGCTTACGTCAGCAGCCACGTCAACAGTCAACGCTGACATCACTGGTCAACGGGTCGGGTCGGTCAAAGGGTCAGGTCGGGTCTGGCCGGTTCGATTCGGGTTGGACCGGTTCAATTTGACCGGTTCAAGGTCAGTTTGACTCGGGTTGACCGGTTCAAACCGGTTGGCTCCCGGCAACCGTCCACGGTGGCCGGAAATCGCCAGCGACGATGCGTGGAGGCCACGTGCGGCCCAAAACCATCGGAAAACAACCCTTCGGGTCGAAAAAACACCAAAAACCAGTTTAAAACCACCTTATGATCATCCAGTCACCCAGAAAAATCCTTAAAACGGCCGCCAACTTACCTAAACCCGAATCGGTTAAGGTTCTCCAGTGAAGGCCTGAACGACGACCAACGGTTACGGGAACAGAGGCGTTCTGCTCGTCTCAGCACGATGGACACGAAGGAGGAGACGACGCGCCGAGATAGTGTCGGACGGAGGCCAAATCAAGCGAGAAGTCGGATAGGTTGTTACCCTAGGTTCGACGAACCTTCCGACCAAAATCGTCGGCGATACAGACGACCAATCGGCGAGTGGCTTGAGGGGTTTTGGCCAGGAGACGACGGTGAGCACGGTGACGGTATAGGACACGGACCAACGGTGGGCGGGATCGGCGGTGGTCGGAGAGTTTGGTGAGGGAGAGGGTTTGTTTCGATCAGTTAGGGTATATTTTTATCTAAAAGGGTTCCAACATAAAGCATCTGATATAATTCGAATCTAGTATTATTTTATTAGAACCGAAACAGGTACAGGTTAAGAGAAGGGAGGGGGAGTTTAAGACATAAGAGCTTAGTAGCTCAGTTGGTTGGGTACTTAGGTTGTAACCCATAAGGTTGTGGGTTCAACACCCCATAACTACACATTTTTTTCATTTTTTTTTAAATTCAGGTGTTACAACTCTCCCCCTCTAAAAAGAAATTTTGTCCTCGAAATTTACCTGAACTGAACAGATGCGGGAATTTCTCCCTCATAGATTCCTCGATCTCCCAGGTGGCATCAGAAGGCTTACGGTTTCTCCACTGAACTTTAACCATATGGATACGTCTCCTTCTCAGAACTCTCTCATCAAACTCTAAGATCTGAACAGGTTCCTCCTCATAAGACAAGTCTGGTCGTAACTCAACATCCTGAACCTGGATGATGTGACTCAGATCTAGATGATACTGTCTCAACATGGATACATGAAACACATCATGAATACGGCTAAGCTGAGGAGGTAACTCTAGCTGATAAGTAACAGGCCCGATTCTTTTTAGGATACGGTATGATCCAATATATCTCGAGCTCAACTTGCCCTTATGCCCAAATCTCAGAACTTTCTTCCATGGAGAAACCTTCAAGAAAACCTGATCACCAACCTCGAACTCGATGTCCTTCCTCCTCCGGTCAACATATGATTTCTGTCTATCAAAAGCTTCCTTTAAGCGATCTCGGATCAAACTGACAGTCTTCTCAGTTTCCTGAATCAACTCGGGACCCAGAGTCTTCCGATCATACAACTCTGTCCAACAGATGGGGGTACGACACCTACGACCATACAAAGCCTCGTAAGTTGCCATACGGATGCTAGCCTGATAACTGTTATTATAAGCAAACTCTGCCAGGGGTAAGAAATCTTCCCAATTGCCTCGGAAGTCTAAAACACAACCCGTAACATATCCTCTAGGATCTGTATCACTCTCTCAGACTGACCATCCGTCTAAGGATGAAAAGATGTACTGAAATTCAGACAGGTACCCAAAGCAGACTGTAAAGCTGTCCAGAAACGGGAAGTAAACCTCGAATCTCGGTCTGAAATGATAGACAAGGGCACCCCATGCAATCTGACAATCTCAGAAATATACAGTCTAGCCAGCTTTTCCAAGGAATAAGTGACCCAAATAGGAATAAAGTGAGCCGACTTTGTAAGTCTATCAACAACAACCCAGACATAGGCTTTCTTAGACGGGGTCAGAGGCAAACCAGTAACAAAGTCCATCGTGATTCGCTCCCATTTCCATTCTGGAATCTTGATAGGTTGCAAGAGACCAGAAGGATGCTGATGTTCTGCTTTCACCTGTTGACATGTCAAGCATCTAGATACATAGTCTGAGATATCATTTTTCATACCCACCCAACGGTATCTCTGTTTCAGGTTCTGATACAACTTATCTCCTCCGGGGTGCATAGCATAAGAACTACTATGAGCCTCTCTGAGAATGGTCTGTCTCAACTCAGTATCGTTGGGTACACAGTAACGACCGTTAAAACAAAGGACTCTATCCTGATCAAACCGCTGCTTGGCCTTGATCTACTCGGCCAAGGTCGGTTTAACCTGCAACTCAGCCAGTAGGCTACCATCATCATATATACTCATCCTGGCAAACAAGGATCTCAGGTCTGATATGGTCTTACGACTCAAAGCATCAGCCACAACGTTAGCTTTCCCCGGATGATACTCAATCTCGCAGTCATAGTCCTTAAGAAGCTCCAACCAACGACGCTGTCTCAGGTTAAGCTCCTTCTGATTAAGGAGGTACTTCAAGCTCTTATGATCGATAAAGATATAACACTTCTCTCCGTAGAGATAGTGTCTCCAGATTTTCAAAGCAAAAACCACTGCAGCAAGCTCAAGATCATGGGTGGGATAGTTACACTCATGTGGTCTCAACTGGCGTGATGCATAAGCGATCACCTTGCCATCCTGCATCAAAACACATCCAAGTCCAGAATGCGAGGCATCACTGTAAACTGTAAAGTCCTTTCCTGACTCAGGTTGTGCTAAAACTGGAGCTTGTGTAAAAGCTGATTTCAATTGGTCAAAACTAGATTGCTGGGCCTCATACCACACAAAAGGAACATCTTTCCTCAGAAGCTTTGTCAAAGAGGCAGCAATGATGGAAAAACCTTCGACAAAGCGTCGGTAATACCCAGCTAAGCCCAGAAAACTACAGATCTTAGACACGTTTCTAGAAGGCTTCCAACTGGTGATTGCATCAATTTTACTCGGATCCACCTGGATACCCTTAGCTGAAACAACATGTCCCAGAAAAGCCACCTTACTAAGCCAAAACTCACACTTACTTAACTTGGCATATAACCGATGCTCTCTAAGAGTCTGCAACACTACTCTCAGATGCCCAACATGCTCGTCCTCAGAGCGAGAGTAAACCAGGATATCATCAATGAACACTACAATGAACTGGTCCAGATAGGGTCGGAAGACTCGGTTCATCAGGTCCATGAAGGCAGCAGGAGCATTAGTCAACCCGAAAGGCATTACTAAAAACTCGTAATGCCCGTACCTGGTGCGGATAGCAGTCTTAGCAACATCCGAGCCCTTAACCTTCAACTGATAGTACCCAGATCGAAGATCAATCTTTGAGAAGACTGTAGCTCCCCGAAACTGGTCAAACAAGTCATCAATCCTGGGTAAAGGGTACTTGTTTTTCACCGTTAGCTTATTTAGCTTCCGGTAGTCGATGCACAATCGAAGGGAACCATCCTTCTTTTTAACAAAGAGTACTGGAGCTCCCCAGGGTGAAGAGCTAGGTCGGATGAACCCTCGGTCAAGCAGTTCCTGTAATTGAACTTTCAACTCTTTCAACTCTTTCGGAGCCATACAATACGGGGCCATAGAAACTGGTGCTGATCCAGGATAAGTCTCAATCTCGAACTAAACCTCCCTGTCTGGAGGGAGACCCGGTAGCTCCTCAGGAAAAACCTCAGGAAACTTGTTAACGGTGCGAATCTCCTCGATCTTAGATAGAGACCCCTTCGTGTTAAAGAAACAGGCAATAAAGGTCTCGTATCCTTTACGGATCATCCTGTCAGCAGTCAAAACTGATACAATATTAGTCAGATAGCCTCGACGTTCACCAACCAACACTACGAATCGTCCATCCTGAGTCCTTAACGTGGCCCTTTTGGCCTCGCAGTCCAGACTAACACGATGCTCAGATAACCAATCCATCCCCAGGATGAGATCAAACTCCTGTAAAGGAAGTTCTATAAGATCCGCAAGGAACACTTCCCCTTCCACAACGAGGGGACATTTCTAAAATACCTTATTCACAGATAAGGATTGTCCCACGAGGCTCATAACGGTAATAACACTCTCGGTGTCCTCAACAGAGATCGGAAAATCACCAAATACTGACTTGGATATATAGAAGTGGGTGGAACCATTGTCAAGTAAGGCAAAGTACGGGATAGAAAGGATGGTAAAAGTACCTGCGATAACATCTGGCTCATCTCAGTCATCACGACGTCTGGTAGCATAAACTAGTGCTGGCTGACGAGCCTCAAAAACAGGTGGTCCACCACTCTGGTGGCCTCGGCCCCGGGTATCGGATCTAGAAACAGACCCAGAAGCTCTACCCTGAAAACGTCCCGTAGCAGGTGTCTGAACAGATGTCTGAGATCGGGAAGAAGTCTGAGTGTGCATAGGGGTATGGGTTGATGGTCGACCAGTAGAAGGTGGATGTGGGCAGTCTCTCAGAAAGTGCTCGAAGGAACCACATCGAAAACATACTCCAGTCTTCTTCCTACACTCGCCCTTATGCAGGTTGCCACAAAAGTCACATGCTGATACAGTCGGAAACCCAGAAGAACCACCTCGGCTGACGGTAGAGTCCTGAGGTGCCGCAGGCCGATGGTAGGAACCACCTCTCTGACTCGGTGCAGATCGAGCCCTCTTATTAGGGCAACTATAGGATTCACCATGGCCGTGTCCCCCAGATCGGTTACGGTCCTTCCTGCGATCCCTATCTCTGCCCCTATCACGATCCTGATCCCTGATAATCTGACTATCAAAAAGCTTCTCCAAGTCCTCAGCTGTCTTTGCACGATTCACAAGATCCTCAAATACTGTATCATGGTGCGTGGCTACTCTGTCTCTGATACCAATATGGAGACCCTCAAGAAACTTGTCGCACCTATCCTTCTCTGTAGCCACTAACCCAGCACCATACCTCATCAGATCTAGAAACTGTAACTCATATTCGGACACTGTCATGGTACCCTGAACCAAGTCCTTGAAGGCCTGACGCCTCTCTCTTAGATATCGCTCACCTAGGAAATAGTTCCTGAATCGCTCATTGAAAAAGTCCCAAGTTAACATATCAGGGGATACACTACTAACCACAGACTCCGACCAGACGTGGGCACTACCATCGAGCATAGACACCGCTCTTAAATATCTCTTAGCTGGCTCCAAACCCAGCTGATCCATACGTCTCTCGGTATCATACAACCATGACTCAGCCTCAGAAGGTGCACCTGTTAGGGATCTAGAAAAAGTCCTCACTCCATTGGCGATCAGGATCTGAGAGATAGGAGTATCTGGCATAGCACCTGAAGCTCTGACAGCTCCCTGTATCAGCTGAAGGAATAGTCTACTAAGGGTCTCATCTCTCACTGTGGTAGCAGGCTCGGTGCTCGGTACAGGTGCCCCTCTGACCGGGGTAGACATACCTATGCCCGTAGGAGGATGTGGGCCAGGCGGTACAATGGTGCTAGTAGGAATAGGAGGGTCTACCGGAGTGATGGGCGGAGGGCCACTGATAGGCTCCTCTACAGGATCGACGAAGCTAGTCGCACGACCACGCCCTCGGGTGGTCCGACGAGCTCTACGGACACTCATGAGTCTCAGGTAATCTACAAGAATAAAGTTTATGGGATTAGAATTGGTCCTGAAGATTAATAAGTTTAATAAGTTTAGCTTTTGTGGTTAGATTAAATTAATTTGTTGTCATGCTTTGTAACCCCCTAGACCGGCCTATGCGAAAAGCCTGACCTAAAGTAGTCACATTTTTTTTCTTTTTTCAAACGAACATAAAACAAATACAAGTTTAACCAAAATCAAGATATCCTGTAAAGATGACAATTCTATCAAAATTGTAGTCTCGACCATAAATCCAAGTGATCATATAAGATCATCAATCTCAAAGTAAAGTGTGCTTAAAACGTTGTTCATGAAACATCCCATGTCACAATAATAAAACAGGATAAGTTAAAACCAATCAGTAACAAAATATAGGCATATCGGTTGCAAAATAAAGGCACATGTCACCCTACTAAAAACCCGAAAAATATAAGTATTACATCAATAGATAGTCTGGAAGGTGTAGATCCTCCGAGTGCCAAATCCGTGATGCCTATCTACGGTTATCTAAAAGGGGGAAGAAAACATGTATGAGCTATGGAGCCCAGTGTGTTCCAACAGTGCATAAAAATCACAGATATAACAAATATATAATGATTTCAGACAACAATGCATGAGATGCATGACATGATATACTACCCCCAACCGATCTCCAGGATACGGTTCCCCAGAACAGTATCTAATACAGACATTAACCTAAGCCCGATGGGGCAAAGGTACCGGCCTAAGGAATCGCCTTAGGTAATAGGCGGAATTACCCCTGCTGTAGCACGGGAACTGATATCAGGACGAAATTACCCTAACCGTAGCTAGAAACCGTAAACAGGACGGAATTACCAGCTGGATCAAGGCTGAACCTAATAACAGACACTACACATCATCCTCAAACCTAAAGTGACAAGCATGTAGTAATAGCATGTATAATGATGGCAGTGACAGTAATTATCCAGATATCATGTAATGCTAAATCAGGACATGTCATGTAAAATATGTCAGGCATACAGCAAAACAGAATATGATCAAGTTCAACATATGTGTCTAGGTAAAATCCGAAAATAGTCATGTGTACATGCTTGGTTCGTAAAAACAGGAAAGCAATAACATACAACATATAGCACGTAAGGGAACACACCTCAAAAGAGTAGAAGCACACAGGTGGTCTACTGGGCGGCTGAGCCTCGCTCTGCAGCAGTACTGGACCCTATAGGTACACGATCAAATTTTATATCAATACAGAAATCTAGATACTGGATTTATTCACTAGAGATGAGAATACATACGAGTCACGATCGGATCACGAGTCGGGTCGAACCGGGAGGAACCAGGCTGGGTCGATACTCGATCGGGAGGACTATGAGATCCTACAAGTAAACAGGTATCGATATTAGACCCAGATTAAAACTCTGAACTTAACTTAACTTAGAAGAAAAGTTTGACTCAAGACTTTAAAGTCCAATTTGGAGGCTTTCGGGATTGAATTTCGAAAAATGGACTTCACGGATGGACTCAGGACGTCGAAAAACATAAAATAGGGGTTTTTGAAAATTTTGACTTTTTGGTCAAAGTCAACGCTGATGTCAGCAAAGTCGACGCTGACGTCAGCTGCCACATCAACAACCATATCAGCAGCCACGTCAGCAATCAACGCTGATGTCAGCTACCACGTCAGCAGTCAACGCTTACGTCAGCAGCTACGTCAACAGTCAACGCTGACGTCATTGGTCAACGGGTCGGGTTGGTTAACGGGTCGGTCAACGGGTCGGGTTGGTTAACGGGTCGATCAACGGGTCGAGTTGGGTCTGGCCGATTCGGTTCGGGTTAGGCTGGTTCGGTTCAGTTCGAGTTGGACTGGTTCGGTTTGACCGGTTCAAGGCCGGTTTGACTCGGGTTGACCGGTTCAGACCGGTTGGCTCCCGGCAACCGTCCACGGTGGCCGAAAATTGCCAGCGACGGCGCGTGAAGGCCACGCGCGGCCCAAAACCTCGGAAAACACCCCTTCAGGCCGGAAAAAACACCAAAAACCAGTTTAAAACCACCTTATGATCATCTAGTCACCCAGAAAAATCCTTAAAACGACCCCCAACTTACTTAAACCCGAATCGATTAAGGTTCTCCGGTGAAGGCCTGAACGGCGACCAACGGTTGCGGGAACGGAGGCGTTCTGCTCGTCTCAGCACGGTGGACACAGAGGAGTAGACGACGCACCGAGATAGTGTCGGACGGAGGCCAAATCAAGCGAGAAGTCGGATGGGTTGTTACCCTAGGTTCGACGAACCTTCCGACCAAAATCGCCGGCGGTACAGACGACCAATCGGCGAGTGGATTGAGGAGTTTTGGCCGGGAGACGACGGCGAGCACGGTGACGATGGCGGTGCAGAACACGGACCGATGGTGGGCGGGATCGGCGGTGGTCGGAGAGTTTGGTGAGGGAGAGGGTTTGTTTCGATTAGTTAGGGTATATTTTTATCTAAAAGGGTTCCAACATAAAGCATCTGATATAATTCGAATCTAATATTATTTTATTAGAACCGAAACAGGTACAGGTTAAGAGAAGGGAGGGGCAGTTTAAGACATAAGAGCTTAGTAGCTCAGTTGGCTGGGTACTCAGGCTATAACCCATAAGGTTGTGGGTTCAGCACCCCACAACCACACACTCTTTTCATTGTTTTTTAAATTCAGGTATTACATGCTTCCTTGTGTTGTATTTTAGACTGTAAATCTTCTACCTCCTAATCATGCCTTCATTGGTGCCTCCACTTTAAATTAGATGGTTGGGATAGGTTAGGGGTTGTGGTTAGGTTTTAGAGAATTAGGGCTAGGTTGCATTTTTAGGGGTGTAGGGTGTAGGGTTTATAATTTATAAAATAAGGGTTAGAGTTTAGAATTATTTTTTTAAGATTTTTAAGTATGAGGCATGAAAGGAGGCACAGTAAAAAAATATAAGATTTTTGCCCTATAATTTAAGAGTGTAAATCGTTTATCTTCTAATCGTACATATATTGGAGCCTCCACATGTAATCAATACCACATAAGTTAAATTTTAATAATTTTCATCGACAAAACAATGTATAATTTAATACTGATTTCGAGCGTTATTGGATACTAATCATTCAACCCATGTAATCAATACCACAAAACCAGATTGAGACAGGATCAACCACAAACATTTCATTATATATGTGTTGTTCCACACTAATAGACATTTCATTATACATCTATTTATACCATAAAAAATTCATTTAGTTTTATATATTTTTAAATTAATAAATAAAAATTTTAAAAAAATATTTTTTAGTGTTTTTATACATTTTAATATTAAAAAAATATTAAATTTAGATTGTAAAATTAAAATTTAAGATTAAAATTTATAATATAAAATTTATTTTTTAAAATTTAAAATTTATACTTTAATTTTTTAATATTAAGACATAAAATAAAACCTAAAAAAATAAGAATTTTGTTCGTATACATGAATATATTTGCTTATACATGCATACAGTTGCCAACTTGATAGTTAAAGATATAAATCTTAAAAAAATTATGGGTAAAGTTTATAAACAGTCACTAAATTTTAATTAATTATTTAATTTAATAATAAAGTTTTAATTATATTGTTTACGAACATATTTATTTATATGTTCAAAATGTTAATTATATTAATAATAAATAAATAAAACAAAAGTAAAAATCAAAATTACATTTTAACATGATTTAATATAACATCCTTAACAACAATAAAAAATAATATTTAAATACATCTATAAGCATTTTCATCTTATAAACGAGTTTACCAGCGAGTTTATAAACATTCTTATAAATTAATCTTTAAACGAACTTATTCGTAAATATAAATAAACAATTAACATTAGTTTAATGACCAAAACACGAAAGAAATAATATATTAGTGACCAGAACAAGAAAAAGTAACATTAATGACCAAAATAAAAAATAACAACATTATTTTTAATATCAATTTTACCAAAAAATAATTTAATGATAAAAACAGAAAAACCAAAAAGTTTAGTGATCATAACGTTGTTAATTTTTATTTTTTTATTTTTTTATCTCTTGACACTATTATATAAGGATATAAATTGTCTGTCATTTTATTGTGTATATATTAAAATTCTTATTTTAAAATAGCGAGTTTAGAATTTAAGGTTAAGAATTATGATTAGGGTTTAAGAAAATATGGATATGTTGTATTTTTAGGGTGTTTTAGGATGTGGAAATAAAAGTTAAAGTTTAAAAATTAATTTTAAAAGATTTTTTAAGGTAAAACATAAAACGAGACATGATGGGTTCGAAATCCTGCCTCTTTATATGACTCCATCCATGTCTCCTACTGAAAATTTTTAAAAAATTGAATTTAAAACCCTAGCCCTTATTTTCTATATCCTAAACTCTAAACTCTATACCCTAAAAAATACAGCTTACTCCTAATTTCCTAAACCTAACCACAACCCCTAACCTTAAACCCTAAACTCTCTAATTTGAAGCAGAGATACAAATGGAGGTACGAGAAATAGGTAGAAGATTTACACCCTGATTAGGATAAGAGATTTTTACTCATAACATAAACCTAATATTCACGTAATTAAATATTAAATTAATTTAAATTTTAACACGTTTTTAAAAGAGAAAAAAAATACTATAGCCACATGAAGAGTGTATAATGTTTCAAACATGTCTACATGATTTAAAACAATATAAAAACACATCTCCCCTGCTTTTTGATCTACTTTTTCCTGATATATAAATATATTATAGATATGGTAGGTTTGATTTTTCGAACATGAGGAACATGAAAAAACAACAGTAGGAAGAGAGTTAGGTAAATGTTAAAATCATCGTACAGTTTATTTACATGATACATGTAAGGAATTTTACTATAAATACCTTGAGGAGGAGCAAAGGTTCCTCATTCCCACCACTGAAACCAGCTTTCATCAATGGAGGCTCCATCTTGGCTTCTATCAGTAGCATGGCTAGCTTCTCTAGCTTTACTCTCCGGAGTTTTCTTTCGCCGGCGGGGAAAACAACTCAACTTTCCACCGGGTCCTAAACCCTGGCCGATCATCGGCAACCTTAATCTCGTCGCTTCACTCCCACATCAATCTCTTCACAAACTCTCCCAACGATATGGTCCATTGACGCAACTCAAATTTGGTTCCTACCCTGTACTGGTTGCAGCATCTGCAGAGATGGCCAAGGAGTTCCTAAAGAAACATGACCAAATCTTTGCTACGAGACCACAAACTGCTTCCGGAAAGTACATTAATTATAATCGCAGCGATGTACTGTGGGCTCCGTATGGACCACATTGGCGCCAGGGCCGAAAGATTTACTCGAACGAGCTGTTCAGCTCGAAGAGAATGGAGTCCTTGGAGTATATCCGTGTTGAGGAAATGCGTGCTTTTGTCTCCCGGTTGTATGGACTATCAGGGAAGCCGGTTGTGCTTGTAGAGCAGCTCACCCGTCTTACTCTTAGTAGTATTAGCAGGGTGGTGTTGGGAAATAAGTTCTTCGGTGTGTCCGGAGATGATCGGATTGCATCAAATCCGACGTCGATTTTCCAAGAGCTTCTAGAGCTTCTAAATGAGTGGTTCTTTCTAACTGGAGTGTTCAATATTGGAGATTGGGTACCCTGGCTAGACTTTTTGGACTTGCAGGGCTATGTAAAGCGAATGAAGGTTTTGAGGACAAAACTCGACCGATTTCAAGATCATGTGTTCGACCAACACGAGAAGAGCAAGAAAGAACTATCCAACAATTTCGTGGCACAGGACTTGGTGGATATATTGTTACAGCTAGCTGATGATCCTGATCTTGACGTTCAGCTCACTCGTGATGCTCTCAGAGGCCTCACACTGGTTTAAATCATACACATCTTGTATTCTTTCTTAAATTTCTAATTTACGAAATGACTGTCTTATAACAGGACGTGATCGCCGGAGGCACGGATAGCACGGCAGTAACCGTTGAATGGGCGATCTCCGAACTCATCAAACAACCACATCTCCTCACAAAAGCAACCGAAGAGTTAGACAGAGTGGTCGGCAGAGAGAGATGGATACAAGAGAAAGACATCCCACAACTTCCATACATTGAAGCCATCATGAAAGAAACAATGAGGAAACACCCTGTTGCTCCATTGCTAGTACCACACATGGCCATGAAAGATTGCAATGTGGCTGGATACGATATTCGTAAAGGAACTCGAGTCTTCATAAATACTTGGAGCATAGGGAGAGACCCCTCCCTGTGGGAACAACCCGAGGAGTTCCGCCCTGAGAGGTTCATAGGGCGGAACATTGATGTGAAGGGGCAAAGCTTTGAGTTATTGCCCTTTGGTGCCGGGAGAAGAATGTGTCCTGGCTACAACCTTGGACTAAAGATGATTCAACTGAGCATAGCAAACTTGTTACAAGCCTTCCACTGGAAACTGCCTGAACATACTAAACTTGAAGATCTAAGCATGGAAGAAGCTCCTGGAATTACAGTACCAAGAAAGTTTCCACTCGTTGCTGTCCTAGAGCCTCGTCTCCCGCTTCATCTGTATGAAATTTGAATTCCGCATAAAATCAACTACTCTATTTGCCGAGTTTTAATTCTAATAAAATGTTCTAAAAGAATGTTTAGGTCTATAATTTGTAACAGTATGAAATTCACTGCAAAATATCTACAGCACCATAAAAACCATAGCTAAAGAAGTAAGCAACCTAAATAACTAAACGGAACACGTACTTCAAGCATGATCTACAAAATATAACCATACAGAACAACTTTAAAGCAAAGAAACTTAGCCTGAGCTCATGGTTTTTGCTGCAGTGATGCTATTTTTTTCAGGATAACAGAATCCTCCTGGCCTTACTCAGCCATTGTTGCATTGATCCCCAAAAAGTCTAATCCTAATTGAATGAAGGACTTTCCACTAATTTCTTGTTGTTCAGTTCTCTGTAAGTGCCTCAATCGAATTCTAATTATCAGGATCAAGATAGGGATGGACCTAGGGATGTCGGGAATAACCATATTCTTAAATTCTTTAAGTTTTCTTATAATTTTGCGAGTGCACATTGTCTGACCCTTTATTATGCTTCCATCGTGTTTTTCATTTTTTTTATTAATAATTTAATTTTGTATTCTCTAGACTCTAATAATTTTGATTTTTAAAATGTAAGGACTAAATTAAACAAATAATGCGAACCACACCCATGTTGTTATGTACTAGTGATTTCTATGGTAACCAAAAGGTTTAATAGTTAAAAAGGTATTTAATTTATACTCGTTTATTTAGTTTAAGTTTAGTGTCCATCGTATTTTTAGTCCATTTTAGAGTTTAATGTTTTTAACGTTATTCAAATAGGTGTCTTGATGTTATTTTCCGTTAATTTTCACAATTAACTGGCATGCAGTAAATTCTTAAAACTTTAAAATTAAATTTATAAATAAATAAAAATAACCTCAAACTTTAAAAAACAACTCAAAATTTATAATTCATAACACTCGAACCACAAATCTTGATAGGGATGATTTCACCATTGTTTGCCATGTCACCGTCCATCGCATTTGTTACCGGATCATCACTATCATTTGTCCTATCACCTTGTCTCATTGAATATTTTCATTAATTTTTCTGTCCACGTATATCTAACATTTATAAATATAGATTGGTAAAATTGAACGTTCTAACATAATATCTATAATTTTTTTATTAAATAAAAAATATTATATTTTTTATCAGAATTAAAATTTATATAAAATAAAAATAATATAAATATCTTTAACAATTAAACTAATTATCAGACTTTTTCCTTTGACAAAATTATCGTAAAAAATTATCATTCGAAGTGAATGCTACAAATTGTAACTAATCCGCAAGTAGGGATATAAAAAGTTGACCTGACTTGAAAACCCGACTGAAATCTGTTCGAGTCAGAACTTGGTTTGACTAGGGGATTTAACAACCCGAACCCGATCTTTATCTGACTGTTGTTGACCTGAACCCGAGTTGGACCTGTTACTATAGTAACCGAACCCGAATTGTATCCGACCGAGAATAACCCGAACCCGATTTCAACATGTTACTGTGGCCCCAAAACCCGGCCTGCATCCGACTGAAACGAACCCGAACCCGAGTCTAACCTGGCAGATAACCAATATTACTCGACTTAATCGACCCAAGACCTGATTTTACCCAACTTGTTTTGAACTCGATCAAATAAATGACCCGACTTGTTTTGAACCCGACCTGTTATTGACCTGAACTAATATTAATAAGACTTAATATTTATATGACATATAATTAAGTATATATATAATTTGATGAATTTAAAATATTAGTAAATATAATTAAGCTTAAAAAATAGAATTAGACATGAGAGTTAATTTAGGGATTAATGTTTACAATTTAATTAAATTAATTTATTTACTAATTTATTTAGTTTTAATGTATTTAATTTTAATTATAATTTTAAATTAATATTTCATTAAAAGTTATAATTTTTAATTAATATTTCATCATGTTAAACTAACTTATTGAACTTATGATTGATTAAATTAAATTAAAATATAAAAACATAAATTATAAACATAATTAAAAAAAATTATAATCAATTTTAAATTTTTATTAAATTAATCTACATTATGAATTAAACCAAAACAATGGATAAAAAAATACAATTGATAAAAAAAGTGAAAAGACAATTTTAAAGGGAAATTAGCCACTCATTTTTTAGGTTTGAGATTATTTGTTTAATGTAAAAATTTTGAAAGAATATAATTTACCCAAAATTTTGGAGGAAAATAGAAATAAGTTTTGATTATTATATATAAAAAAGGTAGAAAACAAAATTTTGGAGGAAATTAATTTGCCGTAAATTTTGAAGGATTATTATTATTATTACAATATATAATCAAATAATAAACTTTTATTAAATATAATTAATTAAAAATATAAAAAATAAGATTATATTTAGATATTCATTTGACACTACTCTAGGTTGAATAAAAAATTTCGCATAATTTTTTATAGGACGCGTCTAAAAAATCGAATCTCACGCCGCTCTACAACTTATTTTACAATTATTTTAATTTGGTTATGATCACTCGAAAATTAAATTTTAAATTTTATTTTTTATTTGATTTGGTCCTCATTTACTTAAAATTAGATTATATGTTTTTAAATTATTTTAATTTGATCCTAGAAAATTAGTTTAGTGATTGGAGAATTGGTCTTAAAAAATTAGTTTAGTGATTTGAAATTAGAGGATTAATATTGGACTTAAAGAATTAATAATATAGATAAATTAATTTATAAACAAATTAAATACATATATTAATATACATTTAAATATATATGTTTTATATATTAAAATATATTATATATAATATATATAATATATTAAATATAATACATTAATGCATAAAGTATACTATACATAAATATAATATATATGTATTACTATATTATATGCATAATATATATTAATGTATACTATATACATATATACATCTAATATATTATATAGACTATAGTATATATTAATGTATACATATATTAATATATACATATAATATATATGCATATGCATATAATAATAAGTACACATATATTAATGTATACATATATAAATATACATACAATATATATTATATACATATATTAATGTATACTATATAGTATATAAATATACATGTATACTTTTATATATATATATATGTTATACATTTTATATTTTTATATATAGTATCATTCTACATATTGTATAAATTCTATATAGAGAATATATTCCATATATAGTATAATTTTTTATTTTTGTAATTTATCCCAATTTTTAAGATACGAATCATTTGATGATAATTTTGTTTAGTCTAGTGTGTAATATTTATTTTTAATAGGATTCATGCTAGTTAAAGACGTTAGATATTAAATAAATAATTCAAAATAAATGATCAACTATTCAACTCAAAGTCTATCAATTCTTACATCCCTATCCGCAAGAGCTCTTAATGTAATTATTCACATGTTTTAAAAATATAGGCCCATTTATTTTTTAATTAGAAGTGTTTATGAGTCCAAAAATATATTTCAGTTTAGTTTAAAAGTATTTTTTAATTATAAAATTTATAGTTTTTGGTTTTTTATAAGAATTTTATACTTAATTTACACATTTATAAATTTTAGGATTTTGTTATTTACGGTCCTTAGGACTATTAACAAGAGTTTAATAAATTCTTATAATACGAGTTAATTACTGTGAAAGTCACTTATGTTTGAGCACAGTACGAAATTAATTACCCATTTTAAAAATGAATCAATAAAGTCACATACGTTTTTGAGTATAAATATTTGGTCACTCCGTCGCTAGAGACCGTTAATGGGTAGCGGTAAAATGATGTGGTAAATTAAAAAAATATTTTTTTTTTCACGTGGACTGCTTACGTGGCTGTCTTCTATCATCTCCTTCATGTCAATATGAAAAAAAAAAGAAATCACCCATTTTTAATACCACAACACAACCTTCCTATCCCTCCGCCACTACCACAACACAACCACCGGAGATGTGACGGAGGAAACTTGAGAGGAGAATCATGAACACATCCGTTACTAAACAGTACGAGCTTCTTTATTCATTATTCTATCCTAGATTTTCATGGTCCTATTTGACCTTCAATTATTTCAACACTAACCTCATCCATGACATATCCCAAACCATTTTAATCATCTTCTCTTCCAGATCCCACCTTTTCACCCGTCTTTATAACTACACAACTATGCAAACGACGATCCGGAGATTATAAAGCCATGGAAGCTGTTGTAGCCGCGAAACCAATTATCAAAGTCGCTGCCATTTGTGGGTCATAAGGAAGGATCGTATAATCGAGGATTAATTAGAACTGGTAAATGTTTTAGATCAATCTTTAATGTTTTTTTTCAGATTGGGTTTTTGATTTGTTTCTTTGGGAATATTGATTTGGTTTTAAATTTCAGCTTTGGAGATTAGTAAGGAGTCCATTCATGGGATTCAGATGGAGTACATAGATATTTCATCACTTCCGATGCTGGACATGGATCTGAAAGTTGATGGGAAGTTTTCTCCGGTGGTTGAGGCTTTCAGGAAGAAGATTTTAGAGTCTGATAGCATCCTTTTTGCCTCACCAGAGTACAACTATTCGGTAATAGGTGTGTTCATGATTCTCCCTATCCCTCCGTTAATGGGTATGTGAGGGTGCTGAAAGTGGATGTGGTCGCGGAAGCGATATAGTGAACCGGTGATTGTATTGTGGTAGTGGTAGTGATAGAGAGATAGGGTGATTTTGTTGTGGTGCTGAAAGTGGGGCGGTTTCTTCCCCTTTTATATTGACGTGAAAAAGATGATGAGAAAGTCAGCCACTAAGCGATTCACGTGGAAAAAAATTATATTTTAATTTACCACATAATCTTTCTGTTATCTATTACGGTCTTTAACGGCAGAGTGATCAAATATTTACACCCCGGAAACGTACATGACTTTATTGATTCATTTTTAAAATGGATGATTAACTTTGTACTACGCTCAAACATAAGTAACTTCCACATTAATTAACCCATAATATAATTAATTATATTCTTAATAAATTGTATTTAATATAATTAATATTCGTCTAAAATAATTTATAATTTAGATATTAGGGTTTAAGAATTAGGATTAGGTTTAGAATTAAGGTTTAGGGTTTAGTAATTAAAGGTTTAGGCTATATGGTTTTGGGTTAATTTTCAGAGCTAATATTTAAGTTTAAAGTTTTTGGTATAATATTTATGATTTATGGTTTAGGAATATAATTAAAAAAAATACAATTTTTAAATATATAATTAATTAAATTTTATTTAAAATCAAATAGATATTAATAACATGAATATTTAAAGCTCTAAGGCTGTTAATAGTATAACCCTAATTTTTATCCATTTTATAGTTTTAATGATTAAAATTATTTTACCCTTCAAATAAATTTAAATCAGTGATGTTATGCTTATTTTTTTAAGGCATAAAGATAATTTTCACCCTTAACGTTTGTAGTTTTTGTCATTTTGACTTCTATTCTTTCTTTTATATATATAAATTTATCCCTTAACCTATATCTTTTTAACAAATAACTCATTTTTAACTACCATGATAACTGAACCGTTAAAAATTTAATAATGATGACATGTCATATATATGTAATAATATATTTTAAATGACTTAACATCTAATATATCAAATACATACACGTGGAATATAGTTTTATTCCAATCTAAAAATATAAAACAATTAAAATTCAAATAAAATATTAAAAATTATTATTTTTATTTATTAAAAATTAATTAATTCTAAAGCGAAAGGCTACTAAACATTCTGAACCTTAATTATAGTAAAATCAAAATTTTATCTAAAAAGATATGAACATAATCTGAAAAGAAAGGGTTTTGTATAGTTTGTTACTGATGAATCAAAGAAAAGATTTTGATAATAATCAATTAGATTTTTATTCTTTTAATTTAGAATTTAAGTATTTTAGTTTTAATCTAAATTGGAGTTTTAGGGTTTTATAAAGATATTTTAATTAGGGCTGAGAATATTTAGCAAATTTTTGTTTTGGATTTAATTAATTTTTAATATTTTATTTAAATTTTAATTGTTTTATATTTTATACTGGAATAAAATTTTGTATATATTTAATAGATTAGACTATATGTCATTTAAAACATATTATCACATATATATGACATGTTATTATTATTATTAAATTTTTAACGGTCTAGTTATCATGATACTTAAAAAAATGAGTTATCTGTTAAAAAAACATAGATCAAGGGCTAAATTTATCAAACAAAAAGAATAGGGGCCAAAATGAAAAAAATATAAACGTTAAAGGTGAAAATTATCTTTATACCTTTTTTAATATTAAATCTATTCTCGAAGTCAATTAATTATATTAATTTTATCTTTAAATTAAATTTGAATTATTAAAATTAAATAACTTTGAAAACTAAATTAATTCGGTTAAATAACTTTCAAAATAAAATTAACACATTAAAAAATAAGAATAAAATTATTGATTTGGGTTTATTTCAACCCTTACTCAAGTTGTGGTAGAACACTCCATAATTTAAATCAATAATGTCGTGCCTAATTTTTAATTGTATTAAATTTATTAATTAATTGTATTAATTTTATCCCTAACTTAAACTTAAATCATCAAAATTAAATGATTTATAGAATACAATTAATTCAATTAATTTTACACTATTGAATATTAAGTCAATTTTAACACGTTTCTAAAGGAGGAAAAAATACTATAGTCAAGAATAGGTGCTTTTAACTAATTGAGTATCTTGTGAGCGGTTCGAATTCGATTTATCAAAATTTAATAAATATTTGATTTAGATTGGCTCGATTCAAACTCGAACTCAACTCGATACCTCAACGAGTTGAATCGAGTAAAGTCTAACTTGAATATATAAGTTCGCGAGCAACTCATTAATTTTTTAAAATATTTTTAGTAATTACTTTAAAATTAATTCATTCAAAAAATAAATTTAAATAATAATTATTAATTTGTGAATTGAAACTTTAATTTTAATATGCTAGTTTGATGTATTTATGAATTGTTACTTTCTAATTTAGACTTTAAAGCGTTTTATAAACTTTTTTTGATATTTTTGGCTAAATTTGTTAATTTATATTAATATTAAAAGCCTCATATATTAATATTAAATTTTATTTTTAGTTAAAAATAAGATAAGTTTTTTAGTGAGCCTAACGAGCAACAAGTCAAGCTTAACGACCAACGAGTCAAGTTGAGCAAGAAAATATTTTTAAAGAGAACAAATCGAGCATAATTTTAACGAGTTTAATGAGCAACGAGTCGAGTCGAACAATAAATTTTTTAACGAGCACGAATCGAACAATGCCCAACTCGCGATTGACTCAAATCGACTTGCTTGATAAGCATTCCTAGTCAAAAAGTATCCATGCATTCTTAATGTTTCGGATTATCAACCCAACGAGTAAATTCGATAGAAAAAAAGACGATGTTAATCTTAAAAAAATTAAAATTCACAAGTGCTTGTCGAAAACCACCCTAGTTTTAGAGCGTTAAGATTTCATTAAGGGTCTAGTGTTTAGAGACTTTAGTGGAAGAATTTTAAATTTAAGGGGGTGTAGTTAGAATTTAGGTTTGTAATTAGATTTTATTCATATATCTAGAAAAAAATAATTTTAACTATTAAATTAATTTAATTAATAACTTATAAAAATAAAAATATAAATAATTAAATTTAGGGCCTTAGGTTAATCGAGGCCGCTCAGGATGCTCCTCCTACAGCGGGGCTTGAGTATAATGTATTTTTTAAAGTATAATATTCGGAAAATAAAAATTTGGAGTATTTAATTTTATTTTTTTTAATAGAAAGACAAAAAAATAATAATTAGAGCAGAAGATTTATGTCCATACAGTTTATATTATATACGTGATAGAAGTGAGTAACTTTACTATAAATACCTTCACGAGGAGCAAATATTCCACATTCTCACCAGACCATCTTTTATCAATGGAGGCTCCGGCGTGGCTTCTTCTATCCGTAGCATGGCTAGCTTCTCTAGCTTTCCTCTACGGACTTTTCATTCGCCTGCGGGGAAAACAACTCAACTTTCCACCGGGTCCTAAACCCTGGCCTGTCATCGGCAACCTTAATCTTATTGATTCCCTGCCGCATCATTCTCTTCACAAACTCTCCCAACTATATGGTCCATTGATGCAACTCAAATTGGGTTCCCACCCTGTACTGGTTGCAGCATCTGCAGAGATGGCAGCCGAGTTTCTAAAGAACCACGACCAAATCTTTGCTACTAGACCACAAAATGCAGCAGGTAAATACGTTGCATATAACTACAGCGATATGCTGTTGGCTCCGTATGGACCACACTTCCGTCAGGGCCGCAAGATTTACCAGAACGAGCTATTCAGCTCAAAAAGACTCGTCCGCGTTGAGGAAATGCGTGCTTTTGTCTCCCGATTGTATGAGTTATCAGGGAAGCCGGTTGTACTTGTAGAGCAACTCACGCATCTTACTCTCAGTAATATTAGTAGGATGGTGATGGGAAATAAGTACTTCGGTGTGTCCGGCGATGATCGGATTGTATCAAATTCGATAGTGACTCTGCAAAACCTTCACGAAATGATCAATGAGTTTTCCTATCTGACTGGAGTATTCAATGTTGGAGATTGGATACCCTGGTTAGACTTTTTGGACTTGCAGGGCTATGAAAAGCGACTGAAGGCTTTGAAGGAAAAACTTGACCGATTTCTCGACATTGTGTTCGATGAACATAAGCGAAGGAAGGAGGAATTAGGAGATGATTTTGTGGCAAAAGACATGGTGGATTTACTATTGCAGCTAGCTGATGATCCTGATCTAGACGTTAAGCTGACTTCTGATGCTCTCAGGGGACTCACACTGGTACAAATCATGCACATCTTTTATTCTTTCTTAAATTCTTAATAGCTAGACAAAACGATGCAAATGTCTGATTGATGTCTGATAACAGGACCCGATCATTGGAGGTACAGATAGCATATCATTAACCGTTGAATGGGCAATCTCAGAACTCATCAAAAATCCGCAACTCATCGGAAAAGCAACCGAAGAATTAGACAGAGTGGTCGGCAGAGAGAGATGGGTTGAAGAGAAAGACATCCCACAACTTTCATACATTGATGCCATCATGAAAGAAACAATGAGGAAACACCCTGTTGCTCCATTGCTAACACCACACATGGCCATGGAAGATTGCAAGGTGGCTGGATACGATATTCACAAAGGAACTAGAGTGTTCATAAATACTTGGAGCATAGGGAGAGACCTCTCCTTGTGGGAACAACCGGAGGAGTTCCGCCCTGAGAGGTTCTTAGGGCGGAACATTGATGTGAAGGGGCGAAACTTTGAGTTCTTGCCCTTTGGTGCTGGTAGGAGAATGTGTCCTGGCTACAACCTTGGACTAAAGATGATTCAACTGAACATAGCAAACTTGTTACAAGCCTTCAACTGGAAACTGCCTGAACATACCAAACTTGAAGATCTAAGCATGGAAGAAGCTCCTGGAATTACAGTACCGAGAAAGTTTCCACTTGTTGCAGTCGTAGAGCCTCGTCTTCCACTTCATCTGTATGAAATTTAAATTCCACATAAAATGAACTACTCTAATAGCCGAGTGTTAATTCTAATAAAATGTTTTTTTTCTCTGCAATTAATATTGAAAGTAGCTTGAGATTGATGAAATACTATTAATAAATTCAAATACTTTATCAAGTTATTTAAATAGATAAAATCTCATCAACTATCGGTTGATTGAATAGAATAAAATATTATATTTTTTTAATCAAGATCAGATATTTGAATTTTTATTGCATATTTCTTTTATTGTCATTGTCAACAATTTATTTCGCATTTGTTTTTTTTTTCTAATATTATACGACTCCCAATACTCAATGGGGACGAATAAATTCGAATATTGGATAAAATATTAATCAACGAAATTACTTAAAATATTTACTTTCAAAAATATAAATAAATTAAAATTTTAACGAAACATAATCATTTAACATTCAACAGAAAGATATTCGGTCGTCATATAACAAACAAACCCAAGGCAAGTTCGAATTTAACAAAAATAATCAAGTTCAAACTAATTAAGAGTATTTTGAATATTTTTAATGAAATGTAGTTGTGTATTTGGTATTTAGATTTTATTTATGTTTTAGATTAATATTTATTTATGTATGTTTTGAATTTATGTTTTAGATTAGTATTTTATTTATTATATTAATATTTATGCTTTTATGTATTTAATTCATTTATTATGTTTAAATGATATTAATTTGTTAATACGGGCCCCTAAATTCGGTCGTAAGCGAGACTAATTCTAGTGTAGTGGTGGTGGTTCGGACACTTATCTTCGGGTTTAAGTGCTTAAAATAAATGCGTAAATCTAATTAAAAATTAATTTGATCGTTAAAATATCTCGAAAAATTTAATTTTAATAAAGTGGTAATTAAATAAAGTAACAATTTTTGGGCGGTGTGGGGTGCTAATCCTTCTCATCCTTTTTTTTGACGGAATAATCCTTCCCATCCTTAATTGACTCCCGAACCCCAATTTTATCAAATCTCTGATTTTATGGTGTCTGGTCTATCAAAACGCCGGTGACGACTCCAATTTTTTCAAAAATCATTTTTAAATCGAAAACCCCACGTAGAAAACATTAATTTTCAAAACAACACATCGAAAATGTTTTCTAACCCTAAAAAGAATCTTTCTAGCGATACTCCTATTAGCGTTTTTTAGATCGCTACAAAAAGAATACATATCCATATTGAATTAAAACTCTTTAGTATATTTCCTAATTTTACTCCTCTTTGGATTCTTGATCTTCTGTTGACTTTGACCATGGCTTGACTTTCTTTTCTCGCTTTTGTTTGTTCTCACTGAATTGATACTTTATTCTATATTAATCGAGCATCAGTTGTCGTCTTTATTCTGCTGTCGAGGCAACCAATATGTTGTCGATGCGGTGCCTATCTGCAATTCAGTTTCAGTTTCCAATATCTATTATCTGGCATTACCTGTAGTTTTATTTTATCTTTAAGAAAGAGAACAATTAACCATACATATTTTATATCAAATAATATATAAAAGAATGAATTAAGAGCTTGAATGTTAGATTATAGAAAATATATAAAATTATCCAATATTGTCATTAAATATGTTCATTTCTAATAATAATTAAATGAAAAAATATATAAATAATAAAACTTTTATGTACTTATCAGTCCTCCTTCGACCCTGGATATGGTGACAGATCTTTATGGAGGTTGATAAGTTAATAAAAAATATCAAGAATGTTCAATTTTTGCATGTTGATAAGACCAACAACATTTTCCCTCAAGATTAATTTGTTTAGGTGTTTTGGTTAGAGATATAAAAACAAGTAATTAGATGTGTTTCAGGTTGGGTATTATCAGGTTGGGTTAAATTAGATATAAGTCATTTTAGGTTAATTTGATGTTTTGACTCGATATTGTTTTTTCTTTGAATATAACAATTCTTTATCCACGATAATATTTAGTCCTTAAAAAATTTCTTTCATACAAAATTGAACCGTATTTATTTTAAATTTTTTAATTTTATCTATTAATTTTAATACGCTATGAATTTAAAAGGAAAATTTTGAATAATATTTATTTTAATTTTAAATACAAAAATTAATAATTTAAATGATAAAAATATATAATCTGTAAATTTATTATCTACTTATATATTAACTAAATTAAATATATATACCCAATCCTCAAGCCCAAGCCCAAGAACAACTTAATTAATTATTAAATAAGCTCAAGACCAATCATTAAACAAATTTCCTAAGCCCAATTTTATATTTTCTAACTTCAATCTCTAAACTAATTCTGTAAGTCAATCCCTAAACTAATCCCCAAAGCATAATTCTCTATTCCCTAAACAAGTTTCTAAGTTCAATCCCTATACTATTTCCCTAAGCTCAATCACTAAACTAGTTCCTTAAGTCTAATACTAATTTCATAAGCCCAATACTAATTTTCAAAGCTCAATTTCTTATGCCTTAAGCTATTCTGTGAGCCCAATATTAATTCTCTAAACTAATTTCCTAATTACAATACTAATTCTCTAAATTAATATTAATCGTATGAAATATAAAAGATAAATTAAAAATACTGTTAAATATTTTTTATTTAAATATTTAAAATAATTCATAATATAAAATTTAAATATTAAATAAATTTAATATATAGTAATAAATTTAAATATTAATTAAATATATAATATTTAAGGACTTAATTGTATGAAATATAAAAAATAATTCTTGATTTTAATTAAATTAGAACCTAATTTAATAAAAATAAAATTTGAACCTTAATTTTTATGTGATGAGGATCAACTTGGAAAAAAAATTAAAATATATAATATGATTTTAATTAAATAAAGACCAAATTAAATAAAAAATAAAATTAAAACCTTAATTTTTGAGTGATCAAGATCAAATTAAAATAACTTTACAGTATATAATCAAATTTTAATTAAATGAGGACCAAATTAAATAAAAAAAATAAAATTTGAAGCTTAATTTTTGTGTGATCATAACCAAATTTAAAACAATTATAAAATAAAGTGTATAACGGCACAAGATTTAATTTTTTATGCACGACATGTATAAAACAATTTAGAAAAGTAAATTAATCATTTTGATTTAAGAAAAATTCATAAAATATTAGGCTTAGTTTTGTAGGTTTAATCGTTAGGATTGATATTAGGATAACCTAATTAATGGTAGATCATCAATTATATCTTCTATAATTCATAAAATATTAGGCTTAGTTTTGTAGGTTTAAGCCTTTTGTGTGTTTATTTAAAGCTTTAATGTTGTATATATTTAATTGTCTTTCATTTAGTCCTTAATTATTTAATTTTATATTTACCTTAATAATTAATTAATTTTTAAACATAAACGAAGATACTTGTTGAGCTCGATGCACAACCGATTTAGTTGCTAAATTATGGAGAAGAGGTTATTTAAGTGATTTATTGAGTGAGCAAACAAATAGAAGAATTTCTCAAGGAATTAAAGTGGTTAGGTCTTCTAACAAGCACCTATATCCACTACCTTAGCTTATCACTAAGGATTTTCAGTCAATTCATTAAGAATCTGTCCCCTTTTCTGGGTTAAAGAGGAAACCGTTACAACCTAGATTCACTATTCAGATATAGCATCCAAAGTTCATAACCCGAACTTTGGGAACACTCTAAACCAAAGAAAATTTAGCAAACTGAAATTCCTCTCAAAGGTGGTTGTTTGCAATCTAAAGCACTCACACAATCTCTAATATACTTAAGCATATATTGAAAATTAAGCTCACAAGTTTTTTGTCTACCCAAAGATAAGATTTTGGCTCTAAGACAATTCTATGATCATATTGTTGTTACAATGAAAACATTAGTCTTCTCTTGATGCTTGAGAGTCTCTTTTATCATCCCAATTGAGCTTGTGATCGTCAGTGACTGTTGGGATTGAATTAAAGTCATTTAGAGCTGGTTTTTATGCCAATTTCCCTTTCTAGTGTCAAGCGTATAGATACACAAAAACCTTATATCGTTATAACTCTTTTAGGAAAGTGCCATTGAACCTGTATTAAAAGACTCGTGTCGAAACGTCTTGAAGGCGTATCAAAACACCTTTCTCCCCTTATCGAAATGTTTGTTGCCTATTTTGATATGACTCCTAGTTTTTTTTTCATAAATTCGTTTTTTATAAACTATTGGAGGTGTATCAAAATACCTAAAAGCCGTATTGAAATGCCTTTTTCGATATGCATGTTTTCTGTTCTGAAACCAAAATTCACAGTGACAAAATGTATCGCTACGACCTTTGGCCATTTCAAAACGCCTTAACAAAATGCCCCATGAAATTTCTGTTGGAAATATGTAATGCTTGAATCTCACACTCTATTTTTATAGGTTGTATGAGAGCAGTTCAGTTGATTTAAAATTCTCTTAGAATTTTAAATACTTAACCGAATAGATTTAATAACAAAATATCCGAGATTTAAATGGATATTTTCGGTTAGTAAATCTACTATTTTTAGATAGATATTAACAGATTATCCGAGATTTAATTAGATTTTATCTGTTAATAAATCTAATTTTGAATAGATTTTATCCGAGATTTAAATGGATATTTTCGGTTAGCAAATCTACTATTTTTGGATAGATATTATCTGATATTAAATTTAAAATTTAAATTTAAATCAGATTTTATTTGATTCTCGGACAGATTTGTCCATGCTTTCAACCTATAAATAAGATGCTTTTCTCTCATTTTTAATCATCCCATTCAGAGTTCATTTGTCTTACTTGAAAGAGAATTAGAGAGCATCATTTTGTTCGACTCCGGTTCTGACGATCATTTCCTCTACAGTCCACTCCAAACCTTGGGTGTACACTGTTTAGAGGACCGTGCTAACCTTCGGGGGACAACCGTCTAAAGTAGCGAGTACACACATTGGGGCGATTTGTTTCTAAGGTAGTGGCCTCCATACCATGACACGGTCAAACTTTCTATCAGTTCGTTCCTTTAATTTTTCCTGTAAGTGCTAACGCCCTGTTTTGCAGTCTATTTAACCAATAATTTAGAAACAAATCTACTGCAAAAATGATATTATTGTCAAGTTGGTTTTGGGTTTGATCAAGCTTGACGCACTTGACGGGTCAACTATCGAAGGTGGAGGTGAAGTTGAAGATAAGAACCAAAATCCTAAAGATAAGGATATTTTATTATCAGTGAATTTTATTTATTTATTTATTATTACTGTTAGTAAATTATTTTCGTGACTAACCATATATAATTTTTATTTGAATTTTATAGATTCAAAATATATGTGAAATATCTGTCACGATGAATTTGGGATCATGATACAAGGATTGAAGTTGCAGATATGATCAAAATAGACAAGGTCTACATGAATTGCGTTTCTACTTATAAGGTCAGATTATTTAATTCATGATTTATATTACATGAATTTATATTAAATCCTTTACCTAGTCTGTAAGCTTAGAGAGTATGGTTTAGACTAGGTTGTAAAAGAAGGCTAGATGACCTTTTTGAGTAGAAAACTTATCTTGAGTGTGCTTAATATTTTTTTTTGTGGGGAACATATATATTAAGCATAACTTTTAAAAGACCTAAATGAGAAGAGAAATATTCATAAGAGATTAATTGGAAAGTAGTGAGATAGTTTAAAAATGCATGTCTAGGATTGGTTTTTGAAAGATTTGGTATTTAAGTGTGCTTTATGCGCCACCTCTCTTTCTAAACCTACCTGGTGCATTACTATGCTCATTATTCCAATTTATAAAATACTATGACTAAATAAATATTCTATACTTAATGTAGAAGTTAGAATAATAATCTTAATAATTGTTAAGATATCTTTCTTTTAGTCATAGTAGATGAATATTTCTAGTGGTCTTATAAGGTAAGAACCTTGTCTAAAATAAAGAGAAAGGTGCAGAAATCTCCATAAAAATTCTCTTTATGAAAAAAAGATGAAAAGTGTTAGGTCCGATAGAGGTGGTGAGTTTGGATCTAAATTTTCTTAAAGAGGTATATGAGACGAATGACATAGTTCATGAAACTTATGTCCCTTAATTTCCTCAACAAAACGACATAGTGGAGAGGAAAAACAGAACTTTAAAAGAGATGATAAATTCATTGTTGATAAGTTCTGAGTTAGCTGATAATATATTGGGAGAAGTCATTCTATCCGTAAATCTTAAACCGAGTACCTCATAAGAAATTAGACTCAACCCCATACGAACTGTGAAAAGGTTATGTACCTAACTTGCAATACCTAAAAGTGTGGGGGTGTCTGGCTAAAGTATGTTTGCCTGACTTTAATAAGTCCACCATCGATGCCTAAACCGTTGATGTAGTATTTATTGAGTATGCTACCAAAACTATCGTATGATATGCTCTAGAGTTTGAGTTAGAGCCTAAACAAAGATAAAAATATCTTTTGGACCAGACTTTGTTACTTCCTTTATTTTTGAGATAAATGATCTAGACAACTTATCAGATCTTATAGCTCAAGTTTCTTGTTAGATAAGGATCCTAAAACTTATGAAGAAGCTATGAGATCTATTGACACTAGTTTTTGGAGGAGCAATTAAGGATAAACTAGAGTCAATAATGTCTAAATCATGTTTGGGAATTGGTAAACTTGCCTAAAGGATTTAAACCTATCAGCAACAAATGAGTTCTTGAGAAGAAACTCATACCAAATGGGTCAATCCAGAGTAAGGTAAGGCTAGTAGTTATAAGGTTCACTCAAAAATATTAAAGAGTTTGACAGTTGAGATGTCATTTATACTCGAACCTCTTTTTGACTCTAGTACTCATCTCGTTAAAAATAAAGGAAACTGTGTTTCTCAGGTTGAATATGCTAAGATTATTGAAAGCCTAATGTTCTTAGTGAACTATACTCGTCCCAATGTTGCCTATGTAATGAGTAGATTGAGTAGATATACTCATAATCTTAGTGGTGAATATTGAATGATTCTTAGATGCTTACTAAAGTACCTTAAGGGTACTATGGATTGGAAACTCAATTTTATTGACTATCCTATTTTTTTTTAAAAGGATGTTGTAACGCCAACTAGGTTTCTGATAGTGATGAGGTAAGCTCTACGAGTAGATATGTTTTCACTTTAGGTAAAGCTGCAATCTCGTGAAAGTCTATCAAGTAGACTTATATTGCATGCTCCATCATAAAGTCAGAGTTTATAGCTCTAGACTTAACTAGGTAAGAAACCGAGTGGCTAAAGAATCTTTTAGTAGAGATACCTTTATGGGGAAAACCGACTCCTCTGATATCTTTATTGTGAGATTCATAATTTGCGATATATGTGGCTCTAAATCAAGCTTACAATGGTAAGAAGAGACACATTCGCATAAGGTACGAATATGTGAGGCACCTAATAAAGAACGGAGTACTCACCTTAGAGTATGTTAAGTCGGAGATGAATTTGGCTGATCCTACTACCAAAGGATTGAGCAGGAAACAAATTCTGGATTCGTCGAGGGGGATAGGTCTTAAGCCCATTTGTTGAGAGATTCATGGTGGATACCCAACTTAGTTCTCTAAGTTCAATATGGTTAACCGAAACCATGAAAGAGACTCATAGTGTACATGTCCCTTTACCCAATCCCTATGACGTTTCATGTACATGCCCAGGTTGAGCTTAAATGCTCTTAATAAATTTGTAACCCAAGTTTGGGTGGTCTTAGTGAGAAAAACTTGATGAATTTACCGATTTTGGTTGAATAACTACTCTTAATAAGTTTTTAGACCTATTGCGAAGGACTAATTGAACTTACCGCTCGAAAGGATGAGTTTATTTTTAAACTCTTAATAAATTCTATCCAAAGAGGTTGGATTGTTCTATTGAGAAGAATATTATTGAATTTACCGAACAAAGAGGTTGAGTTTTTATTCTTAATGATTTCTTAGCCCAGAGTTTGGGTGGTTCATTTAATATGAACTTGAAGAAAATCACCTTATTTTCTTGTGAGGTTGAGCTTTATATAAAGCTCTTAATTATTTCATAGCCCGATTTTGGGTGGTTTATGTTGAGATAAACTTGATGAAATAACCTATGTAAGTGAGTAGAGTTAGCCGCCTTCTATGAAAAACGATGGGCCGTTTTTCTAGTACACTTACTAAAATCCCGAGGTAAGATGGCTAAATATATATACTTTATGTATATACACATCTTCACATCGCGGACTGTGGTGGATGAAGGGATTAGTTATGTGTTATGAGTTCACCCCGATCTTAGAAAGTTCAAGACTAGTTTCACTTATCTAAGAGGAGGATTACTGTTGAGTTGATCGGTATTGGATAATGGCCAAGAGGGGGGTGAATTGGATATAAAAATTTGGTAGGAGAAATTCGGTAAAAATCGAAAAATGAAGAACACAAAGATTTATAGTGGTTCAAGCTTCGAACAAGCTCTACATCCACTACCTTAGCTCCCACTAAGGATTTTGAAAACAATTCACTATTGAATTCAACCTTTTTCTAGGTTCAAGGGATAACCTTTAAAAACAAATCAATTTTCTACCCAAAATTGATTTAAACCTCACAAGGTGTTACAAAAAGTTTGATTTGGCTAGAAAGGATTCTCTCACAAGAAATAATAACCCCTAATACAAACAAACTCTCCCCAAACTTAATTTACAACAGATCAAAGTGAAATACACAAGTTGGGAGGACAAAGTATGTAATGAAGTACTTTGAGTTGGATTTGTGTGCTTGGATGTTGCTTGATGTTCAATTCTCTATGTATGCTTTTGAAAATGCTTCTTTTTATACCTTCTCATTGATTTCTAACCGTTGAAGTTGTTGGGAAAGTAAATATGGACGTTGGAGCTTCATCTTTCCATCATAAATGCACTCTGCAGCAGGTGGTATCGAAACACGGGGTACCTGTTTCGAAACAAGCCAAGAAAAGAAAGAGCTGTTGTGCATTTAATAAGGGGTGTATCGATACCTGTTTCGATACAAAAACTTTCTGTGATGCCTGGTATCGAACCTTGTTTCGATACAGGCTAACCATCATTCAAAAATTAACTAACATCAACGGTCGACTTATTTAAAGCTTGAAAATAGCCGTTGGAGATTAAGGGTGTATCGATACCTGTATCGATACCAGGAGTCATATTTTTAAAATTAAAAAATAATTTGAAAATTAACCAAGATGTTTCGATACACGTACCGAAACATGGGTTGGCAGAAAGTTTTAGTATCGAACCTTGTTTCGATACCTGTTCTTGATCTCAAGAACAAGCCTTGAAAAATCCCAGGTGTATCGATACCTATCCTCTTGGTATCGATACCCTCGTGTAAAAAGGGCTTGTAAGAGTATTTCAAAGTTCTTGGTTTTGACTTAGAGATCAAGCTTTGACTTAAGGACCCAAAAAAAATTATTTCAAAATTAGTCCTTACATTTATTTGTTATATCAAAATCAATTTTAGTTTTACAATCTCCCCCTTTTTGATATAACAAAACCAAAAGGAATATTAAGTTTTGAAATAATTTGGTTGAAAGACTCCCCTTAATATGTGCCACAAAAAAAATTTAAAATTGTTGATGGTTTTCGAAAACTTAAAAACTTTTTAGAACTTTCTCCCCCTTTTTGTTAGATCAAAATCAATGAAGCATAAATATAAAAAGATAAGCAAGGTAATAGAATAAAGCATAATCCATAGCATTTAAATATAAAAGTTCATATGAAGCATAAACCATAACAAGCAAAGTATCCAAAATATAATCCAACAATAATAAAAACCAAAACATAAGGAAATAAAAATAGGTGCATAAGTTTTAATATGAATGCAACATAACTAGACTTAATAACTAAAAAACAAAGCATATGAGAGATCGAAACGATTAATCATCGGCCATGTCATCACCGTCATCATCCTCATCCTCATCATCTTCATCTTCCTCTTGATCTTGATTAAGTTTTTGGCTTTGACGGAGAGCTTCAAGAGATAATCTCAAGGAGTGTCCTTGAGTCTCTAGGCTTGTCATCCTAGTGTTGATAGCATCAAAACCCGAAGTGAATTGAGTGGAAAGAGTGGAAAGAGTGTCAAGCTTGCCATCCATGGAATCCAAGCGGGCGTTGAGAGAATCAAACTTAGATGTAAGGAAGGTCAACATATCAAACTGATGAATAGGTTCCGGATCAACCGGAGCATGAGGAGGAGAAGGAGGATCACCTCGAGTACACACACCATTAGAGGCATAGACAAAGTGAGCACGGTTGAGTGAAGTTTCTCCAATAAGCTCTTTCAAAGATACCACCTTGTCATAAGAGTAATCTATATCCAAATGCAAGAAGATGGTGCTTAGAATGCACGCATAAGGAAAAGATTGAACAAGAGGGGTAGCACGGTTTTGGATGTGCCACACAATATCCGAGAAGACAATCCAAGCAAGGTTTGGTTGGATGTTATCACGGAAACATGTGATCCAAAAACTATCAACTTGACGGATCCTAGAGTATCTCCCATTAGAAGGACGAATCCACCAATAGATGATAAGATGGAGAAAACGGTCGTGTGCGTCAAGAGATGTAACCGACCCGGTGAAAGGAGCAAGAGAGTCTTCATCATCATTACCCTTATCCTCAAGACCAAAAATATCAAGGAAAGTAAAGACATTAATCTTGAAAGATTTTCCCATAAGATACGATTCAATGACTGCTACTTTACTCTTGCCCGGGGATAAGATACATTTAGCATTAGTGTAAAAGATAAGGACGAGAGTTGGAAAGAACTTGCCGGTATGAGTGAGAAAACGCAAGAACTTCCACTCGACAAGTTGGTCATAGTAACGAAAAGGAAATCTATGTGACGAGATGAATTGAATGTCCACACATCTTTCCTTTTTGAGAGGATAGCTCCGGAAAAGGTTGTAATTGTCCAATCTACGATCATTTTCTAGACTCTTAGCATAGACCTTATCAAAATCAACTCGTGCAACAAAAGATGATGAAGAGGATCCGGCTTTGATACGAGATCGCTTCTTTGGTGCCATGATCTAGGATTGGATAAATTTTTTTTTGGATTAGTTAAAAATAATATGTATGCTTGTATATATAATCCAATTCAATCTTATGAAATAATCTAACAATTCAAGGTATGTAAGGATTAAAATTTTGAAAAACCATCGAAAAAAAACTTATTCGAACACAAATTTATATTCGATTAAAACAAGTTGGAATTTTGAGACAAAATCATAGGTTTATTGAAACCCATAAGATAGACATTTAAAACATACTCAAAAACTGAATTTTAACAAACTAAAAACAAACAAAATTAAGATTTTTCGAAAGTATACCTTGATTGTAGATTAGGATGAATTTCATGATTATGAAGCACCGTTTGTTGATATGATGAAGTCTTTGATGCGTAGATCAAAATCCTTCAAAGAAAACGTGAAGAAATTATGTTGAGAGAGGCGAATTTGATGGGATTTTAAAGAGAGGGACGGCTAGGGTTTTAGGGTTTTAAATTTGGAAGTGTTTTAATGAGAATAAAATTAGGTTTAGAGTGTTTTAAACAACTTCTGTCCTCGTGTATCGATACTGGTATCGAAACACACTGTTTCGATGCTGGTATCGAAGCAGAGGTATCGATGCAAGCATCGATGCCTATTCTTCTTGACAAAAACCCAGATGGGCTGATGAACAGGTATCGAAATAGGGGTTAGCTGTATCGATACCTTCGACCTTTGCTTTGCATTTTGGCTACTAAAAGTACTAGAAATGAGTTTCTAAAGCCCTTAGAAGCATGCATATGATGTAATGACATGTTTATTATGCATGAAAAAGTTCATACTCCCCCTAGCAACATGCATGGAGTCATCAAGATACAAGAGCATCATAAGCATGATTTAATTCAAGATTCAAGCAAGATAAGTAAAAAAAATGACACTTAGCAAGTCAAGATAGGCTAGTTAGACCTAACTCTCTCCTAAGGGTCCAAAAACGCTCCTTATCCAAAGGTTTAGTAAAGATGTCCGCTAATTGATTTAAGGTGTCAATAAACTCTAAAGCAACATTATTTTTAGACACATGATCTCTAATGAAATGGTGTCTAATTTCTATGTGTTTGGTTCTAGAGTGTTGAATGGGGTTTTTGGTAAGACATATGGCACTAGTATTATCACACTTAAGAGGTATGGTGTCTACTTTAATGCCATAATCTAAGAGTTGTTGCTTCATCCATAACACTTGTGCACAACAACTCCCTAGGGATATGTACTCCGCCTCGGTGGTAGATAGAGCTACACTATTTTGTTTCTTAGGGAACCAAGATATGAGCATACTACGTAGGAATTGACAAGTTCCGGAAGTACTTTTCCTATCTATCTTACAACCTCCATAATCCGCATCCGAATAGGCATGAAGATCAAAGGAAGAAGCTTTAGGATACCAAAGACCTAAACAAGGTGTATCTCTAAGGTACCTAAAAATTCTCTTAATGGCTATAAGGTGTGATTCTCTAGGACTAGCTTGAAACCTAGCACACAAGCAAACACTAAACATAATATCCGGTCTACTTGCGGTAAGGTAAAGCAAAGAACCTATCATTGATCTATACAATTTAGAATCAACACACTTACCTCCTTCATCCTTGTCAAGCTTAGTAGATGAGCTCATTGGTGTAGCTTGAGGTTTCACATTTTCCAAGCCAAACTTTTTGAGCATATCCTTGATGTATTTTGCTTGATTGATGAAGGTGCCATCCTTCCTTTGCTTGATTTGGAGTCCCAAGAAGAATGAGAGCTCCCCCATCATGCTCATCTCGAATTCACCTTGCATTAGCTTAGAAAATTCTTGACAATAACATTCATTAGTAGATCCAAAAATAATATCATCAATATAAATTTGAACTACTAAGATGTCATTTTTAAACCTTTTTATAAAAAGTGTAGTGTCCACCTTCCCTTTTCAAAACCTTTTTCAATTAGAAAGGTTGAAAGCCTTTCATACCAAGCTCTAGGAGCTTGTTTCAAACCATATAAAGCTTTTGTTAGTTTAAAAACATGGTTTGGAAATTTTGAATCTTCAAAACCCGGTGGTTGTTCAACATACACTTCTTCATTTATAAAACCATTTAAGAAAGCACTTTTGACATCCATTTGAAAAAGCTTGAAATCATGATAACATGCAAATGCAAGTAGCAATCTAATGGCTTCCATTCTAGCTACGGGTGCATAGGTTTCATCGAAATCTATTCCCTCCTCTTGAGTGTAACCTTGAGCTACTAATCTAGCTTTATTTCTTACAATGTTACCACTCTCATCTAGTTTGTTTCTAAAGACCCATTTAGTTCCTATAGTAGACTTATTACTAGGCCTATCAACTAATGTCCATACATTACTTCTCTCAAATTGATTTAATTCCTCTTGCATAACCAAAATCCAATAATCATCACTTAAGGCTTCTTTGATATTTTTAGGCTCTATGCATGAGATAAAAACAATATGATTCATTAATCTAAGAGAAGAACGAGTAGTTACCCCATTGGATGGATTACCCAAGATTTCATCACTTTTGACATAGTTGAACTCCCTTGGGTAGCTCACTTCCCTTTCTTCAAGCTTTACATTTCCCAAAGCTTCTATTGGAGGATCTTGTGCTTCCTCATTGCTTGGAATCCCATCCACCTTTGATGCTTGTCCATCATCAATGGTTTCAATGATTCCTACATCATCATCATCACAAGAATCCTTCCTAGGAAGGAGGTTATCATCGAAAACCACATGTATAGATTCCTCTACAACTAAGGTTCTTTTGTTGAAAACTCTATAAGCCTTAGAATTTAAAGAATAACCAAGGAAAATAGCTTTATTACTTTTTGCATCAAATTTACCTAAATTATCTTTTCCATTGTTCAAAACAAAACACTTGCACCCAAAAGGGTGAAAATAGCTAATGTTAGGCTTTTTAGACTTTAAAATCTCATAAGGAGTTTTCTTTAAAATAAGCCTAATCATTACTCAATTTATGATGTAACAAGAAGTGTTTGTGGCTTCCGCCCAAAAATACTTAGGTAAATTATTTTCACAAAGCATGGTTCTAGCCATTTCCTCTAAAGTTATATTTTTCCTCTCAACTACCCTATTTTGTTGAGGAGTGCGAGGAGCCAAAAAATTGTGGCTAATACCATTTTCATTACAAAAATTTTCAAAACCTAAATTTTGAAATTTGGTTCCATGATCACTTCTAATATGAGAAATTTTTTGATCAAGATCATTTTGAGAAATTTTTGAAAATGTGATGAAATTTTCTAAGGCCTCATCTTTAGAACTTAAAAATAGAACCCAAGTATATCTAGAGTAATCATCAACAATAACAAAAGCATATGATTTTCCACCCAAGCTAGTAGTCCTAATAGGTCCAAAAAGATTCATATGGATCAATTGTAATACTCTACTAGTTGAAACATCATTAATGGACTTAAAAGAAACTCTCTTTTGTTTACCCTTAGCACATGCATCACAAATTTTATCCAAAGAAAATTTGAGCTTATGTAAACCTCTAACTAGATTTTGGGAGGCAAGTTTCTCTAAAACACTTATGCTAGTATGACCAAGTTTCCTATGCCATAACCATGCATCATTTTCATCACTAGCAACTAAGCATGCATGAGATATGTTTATGTCATCTAGATGCACCATGTAAATATTTCCTATGCGATGACCTATGAGCATTGTTCTATTGGATTTTATGTAAATAATTTTACAACCATTTTTATCAAAAGAAACATAGAAACCTTTATCACACAATTGACTAATGCTCAACAAGTTATGCTTAAGACCATTAACAAGTAAGACATTTTCAATAAGAATAGAGGAGTGATTACCAATAGAGCATATACCCTCAATTTGGCCTTTAGAGTTGTCACCAAATGTCACTACTCCACCCTTTTTGAGCTCTAACTCCTTAAATCGTCCCTTGTCTTTGGTCATATGCCTTGAGCATCCACTATCAAGTTACCATATGTTTTGACTTGAAGCTTTGGCCTTGAAGCAATTCTCAACCTACAAACAAAAATTAGTTTTTCACTTTTGGTATCCAAATCATTTTGGGTCCATGAGAGTTAGTTCCTAAAAGCTTGGTTCCCTTAGGAATCCAAGAGGCAATGACATTTATATTTTTAGAAACAATGAGTTCCTTAGGAACCCAAACACTCCTAATTTTTCTATGTCTAAAATGCCTTTGAAAACCTTTTTGTTTGTGGCTTTGAAAATTTCTTTTGACATGGTTGGGTTTTGAAGAGCTTCCTTTTTCAAAAGTTGAACTCCCAACCACCTTAATTTGTTCTTTAAGCTCATTCACCACCTTGTGGTGATTTTCACTCAAGCTTGAAACAAGGTTGTTTAAATCAACATTTTCTTTTTGAAAAAATTTCAAATCATCATTTAAATCAACAACCTTTTCTTCCAAATCTAAAATTGTTTTTGTCAAAGAATTATTTTTCATTTCTAAATCGGAAATAGTTTTCTTGCTTTTCAAAATTGATTCTTTGAACTTCAAAACCAACTCATCATACACATCTTGTAATTCATCATAAGCATCATAAATTTCATCATAAGATAAATCATTACAAGATGGTTCAAGGGTTACCTTAGGCTCATCAAGAGCCATGAGACACAAGTTGGCCACTTCATTGTCCTCATCAGATCATGACTCCTCATCACTCCAAGTGGCAACATGAGCTTTATGTTTCTTCTTCTTCTCAAAACCCTTCTTTTTGAATAGTGGGCAATTGGTCCTAATGTGACCAGGCTTCTTGCATTCATAGCAAATGATTTGATCTTTCTCCTCTTCTTTGCTCTTTGCTTTGAAGTCCCTCTTTCGTTGGAATCTTCGATTCCTATTTTCCCTCATAAGCCTTTTGAATCTTTTGGCCACCATGGCCAATTCCTCTAGCTCTTCTTCTTCACTAGTGTCCATTTCTTCTTGTGACAATGAAGCTTTAAGAGCAATCCCTTGCTTCTTTTTCTCTACTTCCCTCTTCTCTATCTTTACCTCTTCTTTCTTTTTCTCTTCTTCTCTTCCTTTCTTCATGATCTCATGGGTAAGAAGGGATCCCACAAGAGCATCTAGCTTTAGAGTCTTCAAGTTCTTGGCTTCAATGATAGCCGTCCTTTTGCTATCCCAAGACTCGGGAAGAGAGTAAATAAGTTTCCTCACGAGCTTCTCTTCCGGAATGATCTCACCAAAACCTTTGAGACCATTGACAATCACCGAAAATCTATCGAACATTTTGGTGATGTCTTCATCCGGCTCCATCTTGAAATTTTTATAGTTTAGGTTGAGAAGGCCAATCTTTGTTTCCTTCACATCATTGGTGCCCTCATAAGTTGTCTCCAATGAGTCCCAAACTTCTTTGGTACTTGTGCATGAAGACATCTTGGAGTAGATGTCGGGGTCTAGAGTACAAAACAGAATGTGAAGAGCTTTATCATTTGTGGACATTCTCCTTCTTTCTTCATCGGTCATCTCGTTCCTCTTCTTAGGCACTTGCCGATCTCCTTCTTGCTTCATAGGGATAAAGGGCCCATCTTCGATTATATCCCAAAGGACATAGTCATTGGAGTTGATGAATAACCTCATCCTATTCTTCCAATAAGGATAGTTGTCCCCATTGAAGAAGGGTGGCTTGGTGATGGAGTGAGACTCGTTCCATGAACCGGAGATGGAGGCCATTTGATTTTTGTTGTGGAGATGATCAACAACCCTTGGATCTTCTTTGGTGGAGGTGAATCCCTTCAAAGATCTAGCTCTAATACCAATTGTTGAGTTGATCGGTATTGGATAATGGCCAAGAGGGAGGGTGAATTGGATATTAAAAATTTGGTAGGAGAAATTCGGTAAAAATCGAAAAATGAAGAACACAAAGATTTATAGTGGTTCAAGCTTCGAACAAGCTCTACATCCACTACCTTAGCTCCCACAAAGTATTTTGAAAACAATTCACTATTGAATTCAGCCTTTTCTAGGTTCAAGGGATAACCTTTACAAACAAATCAATTTTCTACCCAAAATTGATTTAAACCTCACAAGGTGTTACAAGAAGTTTGATTTGGCTAGAAAGGATTCTCTCACAAGAAATAATAGTCCCTAATACAAACAAACTCTCCCCAAACTTAATTTACAACAGATCAAAGTGAAATACACAAGTTGGGAGGACAAAGTATGTAATGAAGTGCTTTGAGTTGGATTTGTGTGCTTGGATGTTGCTTGATGTTCAATTCTCTATGTATGCTTTTGAAAATGCTTCTTTTTATACCTTCTCATTGATTTCTAACCGTTGAAGTTGTTGGGAAAGTAAATATGGACGTTGGAGCTTCATCTTTCCATCATAAATGCGCTCTACAGCAAGTGATATCGAAATACGGGGTACTTGTTTCGAAACAAGCCAAGAAAAGAAAGAGTCGTTGTGCATTTAATAAGGGGTGTATCGATACCTGTTTCGATACAAAAACTTTCTGTGATGCCTGGTACCGAACCTTGTTTCGATACAGGCTAACCATCATTCAAAAATTAACTAACATCAACGGTCGACTTATTTAAAGCTTGAAAATAGCCGTTGGAGATTAAGGGTGTATCGATACCTGTATCGATACCAGGAGTCATATTTTTAAAATTAAAAAATAATTTGAAAATTAACCAAGATGTTTCGATACACGTACCGAAACATGGGTTGGCAGAAAGTTTTAGTATCGAACCTTGTTTCGATACCTGTTCTTGATCTCAAGAACAAGCCTTGAAAAATCCCAGGTGTATCGATACCTATCCTCTTGGTATCGATACCCTCGTGTAAAAAGGGCTTGTAAGAGTATTTCAAAGTTCTTGGTTTTGACTTAGAGATCAAGCTTTGACTTAAGGACCAAAAAAAAATTATTTCAAAATTAGTCCTTACATTTATTTGTTATATCAAAATCAATTTTAGTTTTACAATTACTCATCATCACTACGTACTAGTTCAAGATTCGTTCACTATGTACTTAAGTAACTAATCTCGCAAATGCTCGTCTAGTGATAGTCGAACTTTGTGACATCATGAGGATTCTTTCGCATTAGTGGGGGAATATTGGAAATATGTAATGCTTGAATCCCACACTCTATTTTTATAGGTTGTATGAGAGCAGTTCAGTTGATTTAAAATTCTCTTAGAATTTTAAATACTTAACCGAATAGATTTAATAACAAAATATCCGAGATTTAAATGGATATTTTTGGTTAGTAAATCTACTATTTTTAGATAGATATTAACAGATTATCTGAGATTTAATTAGATTTTATCTGTTAATAAATTTAATTTTGAATAGATTTTATCCGAGATTTAAATGGATATTTTCGGTTAGCAAATCTACTATTTTTGGATAGATATTATCTGATATGAAATTTAAAATTTAAATTTAAATCAGATTTTATTTGATTCTCGGACAGATTTGCCCCTGCTTTCAACCTATAAATAAGATGCTTTTCTCTCATTTTTAATCATCCCATTCAGAGTTCATTTGTCTTACTTGAGAGAGAATTAGAGAGTATCATTTCGTTCGACTCCGATTCTGACGATCATTTCCTCTACAGTCCACTCCAAACTTTGGGTGTACACTGTTTTGAGGACTGTGCTAACCTTCGGGGGACAACCGCCTAAAGTAGCGAGTACACACATCGGGGCGATTTGTTTCTAAGGCAGTGGCCTTCATACCACGACACGGTCAAACTTTCTATCAGTTCGTTCCTTTAATTTTTGCTGTAAGTGCTAACGCCCTGTTTTGCAGTCTATTTAACCAACAATTTCAGCTGTACCAAAACACCTAAGAGGTGTATTGAAGCACATGTGTTATTTTCAATGTTTTAGCTTCTTTAAATCATTTTGAAACACTTTTAAAATCTCTCAAAAGCTTCTTAAGTATGTTTCCAAGTTTTTGGATATAAGAACCATTTTTTAAATCTTTTCAAATTAGTTCAAAACTAATTTTCAATTACTATATCAAAACACATATTTCTATAATCTCCCATTTTTATATAATAAAATCAACTTGAAAATTTATTTTTGAGATTGTTCCCCTTTATAAAATAAATTTTGAATAAGAGAATTAAAGCTTCAAAATCATTAAAGCTTTATTCATTTGAAAATTTAATTTTTTACAACAATATTTATTCATCCGAATTGTAATACCCTAATCTCGATCCCGATTTGAGGTGTCACATTCGGGTTACCCAAAATCCAAACTATCAAAATCCTTTAAAACATATGTTTCAAAATCTTTAAAATGCCACATTTCATAAATCCACGTAAATCAAAATAAAATAAAGTATTTACAAATAGGAGCTTCATTTTGAAATACATCATCATCGGACTCAAAATAAAATCCAAAATAAAGATACAAACTCGATTCATAGTAAGGTTCTATGAATACAACAAGTCCAAACTTAAGATCAAGTATAGTACTCTTTCACGACTCCGATGCTGGGAAGTCCTCCTCGATGCGCTCCTCTGAAGCTACATATCTCATACGTAACAAAAAAATCATAATTCCATATGCTGAGCTAACAAAGTTCAGTGGTACATTTCTACTCTATTGCAATTCATGAATATTATAAAACAAACATACTTGATAAGATAGCCAATAGTGCACAGTAATGTTTCTAAACTAAGGTTAATCTCCTAGTCTACCTTAGCTAAAGTTCTTAAGTTATTTATCTCAAGTCATTGTCATTCTAGAGATCAAGTGTCGTATCAGGCTTACCTACTTGATATCACACAGCCCATCTAGTTACTCGAGATCACACATCCCCTGAGTTAAAAGTATTATACCCGAATCACGCAACCTTATGGTATAAAAGTCATCAACCATTAATTCATACCATATTCACACATGCATACAACATCCATAACTATTGGTTAAACGTAGCCCTACTATATTCTTGCTCACATAGCCATCGAGTTGGACCATATCTAGATTAACATAACTACAAATACATCCGGAACATACATGGATCAACATAGCCCCAAACATTCCGGTCTTGAGGTCACATAACCCATCAGGTTACTCGAGTTCACATAGCTCTTCGAGTTGCTTGATGTTCACACAGACCATCAAGTTGTATTTCCTTATCCAGATCATCATAGTCATGAATAGGTTCAAACCGCATCCAGATCACATAGCCCATGGATAATTTGAACGTACTCACTCATACAACCCAAATTACCCATCCCCTCAAGAAAGTGCTCATGCACTGACTCTAGGATATCCAAATTTCCTTTACCAAGACATAAAAGTAACACATACTCCTCGAGCATCCACCCACATTATCAAGTTAAGACAAACATGTAACTCAACCATTAGTTATCCAACGCATCTCAAATACATTGATGTCTCATCAGCATTCAACAAGGACTCTAACCACCATACGTTATTGTTTGATCCACCATGGACCCTTAGGGAAGCATAATACAATTTAGCCACCTACTAATTATTAAGCCTTTAGCCATAAATTTATATATTAGGATATTAAACTCAATTCATTAGTTTTATAGTTTATTTTATACCTTTAAAGACATATTGAAGACTTTATATCGAATTATAGAATCCCCGAACACTAAAATTCTTTGGCGGATTGCTCTACACATACTGATACACTCCATTAAGGTATTGGTACGACCCTCAGTATTGGTACACTCCCTTACTTTACCGGTACGCCAGCTAAGTTCTAACAACTTAAATATATAACCGTATCGATACGCTAAACCCACATATTGATACTTGGTTCCAATACGCGAATGCCCTGTATCGATACATTACCTGTACCGATACGCTTCTAGATGCGTATCGATACTCGAAGTTATCTTCAATCTAATGAAATAGTGGTACTGATATGCCCTCTCATATCTGTACATGAAAATGATTCTAGAATTCAATCCTTGCTACGGGTATCAGTACGCTTCCCCGAGTATCGATATGCCTATAATAACAACCCCTTAAAATTACCCTAGTGTATCGATACGGTCTTAACCGTATTGATACTCCTGCATGAAAATACAGTTTTAGGTTGGAAAATCTCAAAATTTCTCACCTCAACTTATATGATTGATTCCCATTTTGTTCCTACAAGTTATTTGAAGTATAAGGTGGTTTCCTAGCAATTTTACATTATTACAACCCTAAATATGAAACCTATCATTTTAGGGTTCTAACCTACCAAACAATTAAACCAACCAAACCAACCATTCAAATCAAGCAAGACAAGTATTTTATGTGTCACATGAAGTGTAAGATTCAGAAATGAACTAACCTCAAGCAAAAACCCGGATTGAAGCTCTCTACAACTTCTTCCACTCTCAAACCTTGACTTTAAGCTTCAAGCCTTACTTCCACTAACCTTGGGGATATTCACCTTGAAACGGAGATCGTGAATTACCGATAAAATCTCTCTTGATAAAGGATCTAAAATTCTTTACAACAAGACCAAAGTTTTCATTTTCTTTTGGATTGAGTGATATTTTGAAGAAGAGGATGGTACGAAAAATATGGGATCAAGGATGATTTTTCTCCCTTTAATTTCTACAGAAAGCACTAAAGTTGGAAACCCCTCTTCCTACCCATAAAGAAGTATAACTTTGTCCTTTCAATCCTCAATCTTTGCCCAATCAAAAGCCCAACAAGTAAGCCTACTAACAACCCGAAAGGCCTAACAAGACAAAAACGAGACCCAACACGATCCAACAAACTCAAACACATGACTCGACTTGAGGACCCATAATTTGAGTCAACGTTCGATGTTAACCTGAAAAAACCGTATCGTTACACGAATATTTGACTTATAATATCTTGATTTAACGGATATTAACTAAATATTTGAACTAATATGTTAAGTAGAGGTAAACTTTAAAACAAATAAAATTTGCTAAATCATAACATCATACTTAATTTTTTGCATCATGCATAAAGATGATGTACTTAATTTGAATTATAAATTTACACGATAATTAAATTGACGTAAGATAATTAAATTTAGTTTACGTCAATTTAATCTATAATTCAAATTAAAGTCATCCATATTAATTAAATGACTACTTAATTCAAACTCATCGAGTATTAAAATTCATTTAATTAAAAATTATATTCAACTAAAAAGATTTAATTTAATTTAAATTTTAATATTTTTATCGATAAAACAACATATGATTAAATATCGATTCCGGGCGGATGCTCTTCACTCGAACATCCCACAGAGAAACACCCTTTAACAAGTAGCTTTGAATCCAAGTAACCTATATTGAACTGATTGAGACATGATCAACCACCCACCCAATCCTCACACTTAGCGTGACAAATATAATAATAAGATTACAATTAATCTGATATGGGCATGAAAAACGTTTGAAAATATTTTAATCTACTGAAATCTTTTATTTTTATTTTTATCTTCTTATTTTATTTTAAAATTATTTGTTTTATTATAAAAAATATTATGATATTGATATTTCTGTTGAAAATCAAAACTTATATCGATCATCATCGAAACATACAAAACGAATATAAAATTATAAAGTTAAATATCAAAATATTTTAAAAAATATTCAATTAATTAAAATTGTCATCAGTTCGATATATTAAATGAGGATAAAATTAGTGACGTGAAAGAAATCGAAATAAGGGGAAAAAAACTATCTACATCATTTATTGTAGTTTAAATTCATAATTAATATACTTGGATCTACTTCAATATTTTTAATATTAAATATAAAATATATCTTTAATGTCCATCAATTCATAATGGAAATTTGTCCATCAATTATTGCAGTTTAAAATAATATATTTCCATCAGTTCATCAATTATATGTGGATTTGGGTCTATTGCCTACTCCATGTAAAGTTTATTATGTTTTTTAAAACCACTAAATAAAGATAAATAAATAATAGAAATTATTTTTTATTTTTTTACTTTTTATCATTAATGTTAAATATCTATTTATTGATTAAAAAAATTAAAACTTATAATTTTATATATTGAAAAGATTATAAACCCAAATAAAACAAGTCTCAAGGAACATGGAAATTTTATATGGTTCAACTGAGTATTATATTTAATAGCTCGCGTTACTGAATAAGGACAAATATGTCACAATAAAAGTATGGCGTATGACGCTAATTAATCTGGATTAATCAGGACGAGATTTTAAAAATTAAAAGAGTAATAAAATATTATAATATAAAATTTATTTTTAGAGGTTAAAATTTAAAATTAAAATTTATACTTTAATTAATCAATTATTTAATTTAATATTTAATTTTTTAAATATTTTAATATTACCATTAAATTTTTGATTTATTCTAATTTAACCTGTAACGAACCAAAAATAGGCCTAAAGTTAGTGAATCGATTTTTTCGGTTAGTTCGGGATTAAATACTTAAAAATTGTTTTTAATAGAAATAAATTATGAAAAAATATCCTAAAAATTATTATTTGATATATATTTGACTTTGGTCAACCTAATTTTGAAAATTGACCCTTAAGTCCCTTGGATTTAGAAATTAATGACTATTTTGACTATTTTGTAAATTAAAAACTTGAGGATAATTTTATGAACTAAGTCAAAATTTTGAATCTTTAAGGATCTTTGATCCAATAGTAATTCTAGTTGATCTAACCTTCCAATAAGACTATTTAATAACCCTTAATTATGTTTTTTTAAATTAAATTAACCCAAATTACCCAATTTTAATCTCAAAACCCTTTTTTACATCAAAACATAAACATTTCTCTTATTATTTTCTTTTTTCCTATTTCCAAGGAAGAGATATCTTTTTTTCAAGGTAAAACCTAAATCTTTTAATTTAATTTTGTTTGGTTAATTCTTTATAATTTTCTTCTTCAAAAAATTCTTGTTTTTCAATGGTTTTCTTGCTTTTAAAACTTGGAAGGGATTGGATCAGATTTAGAGGTTAGGAAACTTTAAAAGTTCTGAATTAAAGATTTATTTATTGAAATTATCAAGTTATTGGCTTGGTATAATCGTTTTTAATATTCTCGTATAAGAAAAAACGATTTTTGATCAAAATTCATAATTTTTATTTAAGGATTTTTACTCACTGTTTTTTATCCTAATTACAATATTTTGTATGTATTAGGATGTTTATAACATGTCTTTAAATATCTTAATCCTAAAATAAAGGTTTAGGAGATGTTTGGTTGGTTTTAAAGGGTTTTTGGTTAAGGGTTTTAAGGTTTTTAAGGGCTGTTGTGTATTGATCCGAGTGAAGGGTTGTTTGTGTGTGTTAAGAAACATTAAACCTTTTGGTTTTAATGCTTAGAATAACTCAAGAAGTATAGAATCAAGTTGGAAAGTGATCAAGTTTGGTTTTGGTGAGTTATCGAGCAAGTAACGGTTTTTGGTGAGTGAATTTGAGAATGGACTGCTTCGATAGTGTTTTACATTATTTTTCAAAGGTTTGGGGGTGTAGGTAAGGTATGAGAAATCTCTCCATACTCCGAAGTAGGTTTTACATTGCTCCCGTAAAAGAGATTTTCTCATATTATGCTTGTCTTGCTATGTTTTGACGTGCTCGTACTATATTTGTACATATGTGATTATGTACGTGATTGAATGGTCATGATATTGTTTTATATTGATTTTGAATACTTTCATGTTTTGTTTTTGAAATATGTTAAAAAGGATTTCATCTGCTTATGCGAGCAAGCATGAGATAATGGGATGTCAATGATTTACCTATTATTTTTAGTAAGAAACTTGAGCATTTATATTTTTTTTTGTTAGATATTGAGATAATGTTATAGGAATAAGTTGATCGATCAATAGAATGTTAGTACACTCTTTATGTTCATAAAATTTGTATACGTATAATAAATTCCTTAGCGATGCAATAGCTTATACTGAGGTTGTGGTATATGCGTTGTATTGCATTTAAGCATAGCTTATTCCGAATTTTAAGGTGAAAAACATGATTAGAGGTAAACCATCGTGTGAATGAATTTAGCTTATGTGAGATATGAGTAGGTGGTATAACCCTCATACGAGGTACGAATGGCGGTACAGTCCCATACGAGGCATGTTTTGGTATCTACACCTTCATGCGAGTTTCCGTTTATCCCAATAATTAGAGATAGGACTAATCGGATCACTAATACCACACGAAAAAATGCAAGTGTAGTGTTTTTACCAAGTTTCAATGCAAATAGAATTTGAGAGTGTTTGGCCTGATTCCAAACATTCTATAAGCCTTACTATGTGAAGCATGTAAGCTTTGAGTTTTACGGTTTAGTTTCACGTGATGATACACTTGCTGAATTTTATTATTGGTGACATAGTTAGTCACGAATAATTCTTTAAAGAGCATGAATTGTTTTTCTATTACAAATGTTAATATACTATGGGTTGCACTGCAAGTAGTTTAAAATGTTTTATATTTCCTTTATTAAGAAATTGTTTAACCCTTCTCTTTTTCTTGCAATACAAAGAATTAAGTGAGACGCTCGTCCGAAGAAGCAAGGAAAGTCGTAACTTGTGCCTTAATTCATATTTAGCTTGAGTATGGTTTATTTAAGTTGAAACCTTAGGTAGTTGAGAGCAATGAAATTAGGGAACCTTTAGTGTTTATATTTAACATTGGAATTGAGATAATTGGATATGCTATTGAATTCATTTCTTCTTAATTAGTTTATGAAACTTGTAATTTGACACTTCTATGAGATTAATAAAGTATATTGTTTTTCGAATTCATGTCCCTTCAATGAATGTTTATGATGTTTTTTAATATTGTTGAATGTCTTTGCATATTATGTGTTGCTTATTCTATCTAGAATGAATTGCATCTAGAGAACTTGTAGTGACATGTGGTTTATGGCCTTTTATGTGAAATTATGCCTCTATAGTATATTGGTCACGTTTTAGCTTAAATTCTGGAAATCTTGTATTTTTTAGGTAGGAGGTATCAAAACAGTACCTTAAGATTTCGATACCCTAGCAAAATAACGAAGGAAAAGCTGGGGAATAAGCCTTGGTATTGAACGGTAAGAAATCGTTTCGATACGGTATGAAGAACACAAGAAGGCGTATCGATACAATGTGCCTGAGTTTCAAAATCCATTTTTATAGAGAAAAATCGTATCAGAACGAGGACCAAGCTGTATCGAAACGCATGCTTGCTAAGTAGGGCATCGATAAGTAACGACCTCAATATCGATATGCTAAGCTGACATTTCGATACCGTTCTTTACAATAAACACTAGTATCGAAACGAGACCTAGGGGCATCGATGCCTCTGACCGTTATAGTAGTTATAAGCTGAAAAATAGTTTTAAATCTTTATGTTTTAGTCACTAAACTTTGAGCATGCAATTAAATGACTTGTAGGCTTCGGATTAAGCTGAAAATTTACGTGCAAGAATGAAATGAATTTAATTAACGAATGGTAGCTTTAATTTCAGATTTAGTCCTTAAATTTCTAAAAATTATATTTAGGTCCCTATAACTTATTCGGTTAAATTAAGATAAATTTCTTATTGGTTTCCGATGCATTTGAACTCATTCCATTTATGAACAAGTAGGATCTAATTAAAGCATCTAGATAAGATAAAAGAAAAAAAAATAGAATTATCTATCTGGTTGTGTCTAGACCAAGTCGAGGGAGATACATAACCACTAATTCATTAATTTAGATAATTGTACATTTAGATAATTCATTAAAAAGTGATATGATAGTAAAATATTTATATAATAATATATTTAATCCTCTATAATTGTACATTTAGATGATTTTATCCTAATTCAAAAAAATATAACTGTTATTATTTATATAATATTTTTAATTTTATTTTATTTTTAAATAAAAATAATTTAACTCTAAACCAACTCATAAAAATTCACTACTATATAAATCTACACCCTACAAACTTAGGACTTCAAAATTAAAATAAAACCAAAATGTAATGGTAATAATGAAACAATTGAAAATTTGATTGTTAAATTAAATAATTAGTCAAAATTAAATCAACATCGGTGAACTTTTCCCTAAATCATCAACCAGATGTATGCATGATAGAAATGAGTAAAAGTAGTGAACGAGTCGTTCGGTTCGATTTCGGTTCAGATTATTTCGGTTTGATTAATTTTAGGTTTGTTTGCATTCGGTTAGACTCAGTTCGGTTCAGGTCTGCTTTAGATTTTAATTCATTTAAATGATAATTCGGGTCAATTCAGATATTAGATCAGTAATACAGGTCAATATCGGATTGGATGTTTAAGAGTCGGATTCATATTAGATCTTTCGGATCTGGTTAAGTTTTGAATTTTTGGTTTAATTTGGTTTGAGTTGGACTTGAGTATGAATCTAATCATGTATATTATATATAAAATTAATCATATATTCTTGTAAAAATGTCTTTTTATTTGTTTTTTAGTACAAAACATGTTATTTAAAAAAAATTATAATCGAACATGTTTTTTTATTTGATAATATTATCATTTAAGTTTAATTTCAGTAGTTCAATATTTAGAAAATTTAATGAATCACGAGCCAATCTTATAACTATATTTTTAATTTTAGATTCGATGATAATTTTAGCACAATAATTTTTTTATATTTTTAAAATACACGTAAAAAAGAGATATAATTTTATGGGTACAAAGACAAACCTTAAACTATAATTGCATATATGATGAACATATTGAAAAACTCTCTTGTCATTTCTATTTTAACTTTTAGTCTATCTTTTATCTTTACAATGGCCAAACATCGTCAATTTTGAGTTTTTAATGATTGATCTCCCTTTTCCATTCTTTCCCTTTCACTTAGATTAAAATTAAATAATAATAATAATAATAATAATAATAATAATAATAATGATGATGATGATAATAATAATAATAATATTTTATAATTTTCCCTCTCACGTCTCTTTTATTTTTTATAAATTAAAATATTTTTATTTTTAGACTTAAATCACTGAAACTTATATTATTTTATTTTCCCTTTTACTGATTTTTTTTCTCTTTCATGAATCACGCTATTTCAAATGGAGACAGATTGACAAAAATAAATTGAATTTTAATAAAAAAAATATGATATTAAACATTAAATTATTTTTAGATACAATGATTAACTGGTATTATTGTAATATAAAAAGATAATAAAATATATATTATTTTATTATTTATCATATTGTTAAAAAAATAAACAATGGTAAAAATAAATTATTCATTTACTTTAACTCAATTATCGGATTGAAATTGGATTGATGTTTGATTTAGATCGGTTTTGAGCAAGTTAATTTTGGGTTGCTTTCGGTTCGAGTGAAAATTGGTTTAAGTGAAAATCGGTTCTGATCAAATCAGTTACAGCTCTATATTGTTGTTTTTTTTTAAATTTAGATCAGTTTCGATTTCGTTTTCGGATCATGATAGAATCATCTTGTTCGAATTCAATTGGGTTTGGGTTCAAGTAAACCGGTTCGGTCTTCGTTTTTTTATCAAATTTGTCAGGTAGAAGTGAGGAACTTTACTATAAATACCTCCAAGGAGGAGGTACTACTCCTCAGTCCCACCACTGAAACCATCTTCCACGAATGGAGGCTCCATCTTGGATTCTTCTATCCATAGCATGGTTAGTTTCTCTAACCTTCCTCTCCGGAGTTTTCATTTGCCGGCGGGGCAAACAACTCAAGTTTCCACCGGGTCCAAAACCCTGGCCTATCATCGGCAACCTTAATCTTATTGATTCCCTGCCGCATCATTCTCTTCACAAACTCTCCCAACGATATGGTCCATTGATGCAACTCAAATTGGGTTCCGACCCTGTACTGGTTGCAGCATCTGCAGAGATGGCAGCCGAGTTTCTAAAGAACCACGACCAAATCTTTGTTACTAGACCAAAAAATGCAGCAGGTAAATACGTTGCATATAACTACAGCAATATGCTGTTGGCTCCGTATGGACCACACTTCCGTCAGGGCCGCAAGATTTACCAGAACGAGTTATTCAGCTCAAAAAGACTCGAATCTTTCGAGTACATCCGCATTGAGGAAATGCGTGCTTTTGTCTCCCGCTTGTATGAGTTATCAGGGAAGCCGGTTGTACTTGTAGAGCAACTTACCCATCTTACTCTCAGTAATATTAGCAGGATGGTAATGGGAAGTAAGTACTTCGGTGTGTCCGGCGATGATCGGATTGTATCAAATTCGATAGTGAGTCTGCAAAACCTTCAAGATATGATCAATGAGTTTTCCTATCTGATTGGAGTATTCAATGTTGGAGATTGGATACCCTGGCTGGACTTTTTGGACTTGCAGGGCTATGGAAAGCGACTGAAGGCTTTGAAGGAAAAACTTGACCGATTTCTCGACATTGTGTTCGATGAACATAAGCGAAGGAAGGAGGAATTAGGAGAGGATTTTGTGGCAAAAGACATGGTGGATTTACTATTGCAGCTAGCTGATGATCCTGATCTAGACGTTAAGCTGACTTATGATGCTCTCAGGGGACTCACATTTGTACAAATCATACACATCTTTTAGTCTTATATTCTTAATAGCCAGCTATAAAACGATGCAAATTTCTAATTGATGTCTGATAACAGGACCCGATCGCTGGAGGCACAGATACCACAGCATTAGCCGTTGAATGGGCAATCTCAGAACTCATCAAACAACCGAAACTCATCACAAAAGCAACTGAAGAATTAGACCGAGTGGTCGGCAAAGAGAGATGGGTTGAAGAGAAAGACATCCCGCAGCTTCCATACATTGATGCCATCATGAAAGAAACAATGAGAAAACACCCTGTTGCTCCATTGCTAGCACCACACATGGCCATGGAAGATTGCAAGGTGGCTGGATACGATATTCGTAAAGGAACACGAGTCTTTGTGAATACTTGGAGCATAGGGAGAGACCCCTCCCTGTGGGAACAACCGGAGGAGTTCCTCCCTGAGAGGTTCTTAGGTCGGAACATTGATGTAAAGGGCAGAAGCTTTGAGTTGCTGCCCTTTGGTGCTGGTAGGAGAATGTGTCCTGGCTACAACCTTGGACTAAAGATGATTCATTTGATCATAGCAAACTTGTTACAAGCCTTCAACTGGCAACTGCCTGAACAGACCAAACCTGAAGATATAAGCATGGAAGAAGGTCCTGGAATTACAGTACGTAGAAAGTTTCCACTTGTTGCAGTCGTCGAGCCTCGTCTTCCACTTCATCTGTATGAAATTTGAATTGCACATAATTTTAGTAAGTATGACATGATCATGTGTCCGTCCTAGCTGCGTTGGTCCCAAAAGGTATAATCCTAATGAGCTCAGCTTTGTTTTACTGAACTGGGATAATTACCTCAAGTGCTTTAATTAACTACTTGGTGAATGGTAGAGTTGCTATTTAATAAGTTAGGCGAGGCCATATTTATCAACGGAGTGCAAAAAAATCCGATCTGATTGATTCAATCTGTTGATCTGATCCAAAATTTTGAATATCCAATCTATTTTTTATTTTTTGGGATAATTTCAATCGAATCTCCAAAAATTTCGGATCGGATACGGATGGTAGTTTCATTTTCAGATCGGATATTTGATTATTCGATATCTGAAAATTGTAATTTTTTATAGGTATGAATTTTATTATATTCGATATTTTTACTTGTTATATATGAAAATTTAAAATTTTCATGAATAAAAATATTATTATTTTTAATAATTTGTTGATTTTTATATTTAAAAATCTAAAATTTTCAACCATAAAATTAAAAAATACTTAAATTATGTTATAAATTTTGATATCCGAAAATTCGATCCTAAATTTTGAATATCTGATTTTTTCAAAAAGAATATAGATCGAATATGAATCACTATATTACCGATTCAAAAAATTTTAATATCCGAAATCTCGGATAGGATAATCCAAAATACATACCCCTAATACTTATTACCAACCCACAAGTAGTATATATTTAATACGTTTGTTTTATGTTAATTTTGTGAATTATATCATCATAATATTTTCACATATTTGTAAAATTGTAAATACAAAAGGAAAAACTTTGATTTATAATCCGAGTAAACACGATATTTTTTAATTTTAGGGGTTTAGTTTTTAATTTAAGGTTTAGGTAGTATGGTTCAGAATTCAAATTTAGTGTTTAGAATTTAAAGTATAATATTTAAGGTTTAGAGTTTAGTTTATTATAGTTAGGATTAAGAATTTATGATTTGAGTTTTTAATGTGTAAATACACAAGATTGTGTAAAATTAGTTTTACAGAGTTGTGTATCAGAGTTTTGCCCAATATAAAAAACATAAACATTAAACAATCTCTAAAACCTAAATTCTAAATAATATACGATAAACTCTAAACAATAAACCTTAAACTTTAAGCCATAACCCTAAATATTAAACCTTAAACCATAAACCCCAAATCATAAATTTTAAAACCCTAAAATCTACCTATAAATCCAAAAATAATATACTAATGTATGTCAAAACACGAAAAAATACAAAACTAAAATTTTAAAGGTAAAATGCTATATTCAAGGCCGGCTTTGAGGGGAGCACCCGAGCGGTCGCTCAGGGCCCCGATTAGCCTAAGCTCTAAATTTAATTTTTGTATTATTTTAATTTTTATTTATATAATTTATTAAATAAATTAATTTAATAATTAAAATTATTTTTAAAAATAAATAAATAAATCTAAAAATAAAAATAATGTATTTAAAATATTAAATTAAATGGTTGAACTAATGAGATGAATATAAATTCTTTTTTCGATGTCATTCTTTGTGTCTAGCACTAAAAAAATAAATTTTAAGCCCTAACCCTAAATTTTATATCATAAATTTTAAATATTTCATCAATACCTTAAACTTTAATCTTAAATCGTAATTCTAAACTCTAAAATTATTTCTATTGTTAGTACATAAATAAAGTCCTAGAATAAAAATTTAATTTCCGCTTAGGCCCAAAAATTTCTGAAACCACCCTAAATATATTCATATATAATCATTTATCTTTTAAGTTTACCCCTAATTTTACAGGTCAAACACCTTGATATAATTTTTTTAATACACAAATATTATTTAATACGATACGTATCTTTTACATCCACCGACGGTATGGAACAAAATCTTTTATATTTTTTTTTTATTTCACTATAATATAATTTTTTATCAAATCTCGAGAGATACGTATCTTGTAAAATATTTTTAAAATTAATGTCTAATCGTACATGTCGAATAAATTAAAAACCTCATATCGTTTTCTGTAATTTTATTTCAATTTTTATATGATTTATTTGCAAAATATATGAAATATATGGTGAGGTCAGTAGTATAATTTACAACTATTTTGTCCTATCGTTAAATTTTTAAGAAAATTTTGATAATTTAATTAATTATCGATCGTGTTGGTCCAAACACTATTTAAAATATAATTAAGATAGCATGTATTATCAAAAGACAGGTACAATATTATTAAAATTTTAATGAGTTATCAATAAAAATTAGTTTAAGTGATAAACAGTTTTATTTCTTTTAAATAGATCTTGGATTTAAAGAATTGTGTATGCAAAATTTTTTTATTATAAGATTTATTCATTAAAATTAAATATATGATACGAATCGATCCAGAGTAATTAAGACGAAACCTTATAATTTTAAAAAAATCCAACCAGACAAACTTCATGAGAAACATGTTTTAATGTTTACATTTAATTTGAGAATATATTTTTTTATGGAGGCATTCTGTCATCATGGAAGGAGTTTGAGTAAAGAAATTGGATTCAAAACAAAATGAAGTCATTCATGATGATATATATATTTTTTAAAATTAATGTTTTGTTTAACATCGTTTTTTAAATTAATTTTTAAATTTAAAAAGTTGGTTTAAAACTAAAAATAATACTAAAATAATTAATTTTTGAAAAAACATTGTTTGCAAATTATTTTTTGACAATATATATATTTGCAAAAATAATATTAAATAATATTAATTTTTAAATTTATTATATTTGCATAGAACATGTACAATTGTTAGAAATATATATTTATTATTAATAAAAATATTTTTTTTATATTTTATAATAATTCAAGTAAAAAGATTTTATATATTATAATATTAAAGAATTTAATTATCATTTATATATAACTTACAATAGTATATCTAAGATAGTCATTTATCTTCTTAAAATCACTTTTTGACAGTAGTTATAACATCCCGAACCCGGATATTATATTTGGACTACAAGCCCAAACCGACATATAAAACTTTTCTCATTTCAAATCAAATTAAGCAACATCATATGTCATGTCATAAATAATAAAATAAGTTACCAAAATACAAAAGTAGTTTAACGAATCCAAAATAGTTAGGAGATCTAAATACAATTCAATAAAATATTTGATCAATATAAATTAAATAAATAGAGTTACAATTATAAAAGAGATCTTACGAATACCTAACCCACTACATCTAGCAATTGTACTCTTCCAATCGGTCAATACTGAAGATTCACGATGATGATGTTCCGTCATGTTCAATATAACACCCCTTACCCGATTTAGGAGAAAACTGGTTCAGGAGCGTTACTGGAATAGACCAGACATAAAATTTAGGAAAACTTAAAATTTTTTATCTTATAACTTAATCTTCTTACCTAACCTATTACTTATCCTTATCATACAAAGATAAGCCATGTCAAACAACATGTAATTCATTTCAATAAAAATCATATCATATAAACAAGTAAAGCATTTGAATTCAAACACATGTATCATTCAACCAAAGTTATACTATATAACAAGCAAACTACTCAATTGAATTCAAATTAGTGTAATACTAATTTAATTCATCTATGTCATAATGTAATCATGCTTTTAGAATTCGTTATCAAGTAATTAAATTGTTACATCAAGTAATATTCAAATCAAGTTATCATATACTATTTTAAACTAAGCCATGTCATATATATATACCTATCATTTAAGTACTATCATCATATAATTATGTTAACTATATCAAAGAAAATCATACTATATGAAACAATTCATATTATATCATACCAACCTATAACATGTAAAATCATGCTTCATTTGAATACCTCATAAATTTCATATCATATATTTATTCATGTTCTTCCTTATGTTACAAGTAAATGATATGGTCTTACTTAAAGACCAAGTAACCTTTTAAGTTATTACTTATTATTTCTTCCCTTATCATTCTAGCATCTAATTACCATTTTTAATAATATAAAAATACTAACCAATTAGGTACTTAACTTATCATATACAAATTCATTCGAAACTATTCTAATTCATGTCAACTTTAACCTATCATATAATGTACTTGATATTTTATATTACCGTCAAGTTTCCTAACAATCAATTTTCATTTCATATTAAACATTTTCCATTTGAATTAACTACCAACTTCAACCTTTTAAGTATCATATATCTGTCACGACCATTTTAAAACCAAGTGCGTAAAAAATAGCCTGACGATTGATTTTGAAAAAAAATTGAATTTTTATGTCACCTCAATATATTGTCTTTCACTTGTCTATCGAACCCTTTATTTTATAACCATTGTCTATACAACTAGCTTATGAATCGATACCTCTAATGCATGCTATATGAACTCACACACACCACAAAAAAGTATTAGTATGGTAAAATAATAATTTGAACAAAAATAAATTAACTTGCGAAAAATAACCAGAGAACAATTTATATTGCATAAAAATAACCAGAGAGTAGTTAAACAAATAAACACTAATTTGGAGGCATATCGATAACATACCTCCTTATCTTATAATCCCTGTTTGGCTCTAATAAGGGTAGGTTTCTACTCTAGACATGTGGTTTTGGTCTAGACACTGAGTTCCCTAACTGTCGTTACCGTCTACTGCGACGATAAGACATCGATTCGGTAGTATTGGTTCCTTACAACGGAGGTGAAGACCTCATGGCACGTAAGGTTAGTATACCGAAAGTAGACATAAATCCGAAACTCAGAGCTGGATAGCATCAAGTCGGATTATATCTAACTTCCACTCAAGGGTAAAAAGCTCGGGTCGAGACCTTATGCATGAATGACATATATATCACACAAAAGAAAAAACTACCCTCATCTGTCGGAAAATCCATTCGACAATCTATTGAAAAAAATAATATTATTATTCAAAATACCAAAATGCCACATGTAATTAATAATTAGGCCTGACTCACAAAAAATTGTCCCCAGCGGAGTCGTCAAGCTGTCGCGACCATTTTAAAACCGAGTGTGTAAAAAATAGTGTGGCGATTGATTTTGAAAAAAACAAATTTTTACTATTTTTAATTGTTAATTATGAAAATCGGAGTATTAATAAAAACATATATTATTTAACTTTAAAATAACTTGGAGTCGCCATCGGTCACTTAGGTAGGCCAGATACCATAAAACAAACCAGAAATTCATTTTTAAAATATTTGAGTTCGGGAGTCGGTTACGAGTAAGGATGACCCTTACGAGCGCCTGGTATCGGTATTTTATTAATTACACGTGGCATTTTGGTATTTCGAATAATACTATAAATTTAATTCGTCATTATCAAATGAATATCATTTGAATGAAAATATCCTTTTGGATAAGAAAATATATTTCTTTTAAATACGAGTTCGAATAAGACATTCTCTAGATAGGAAACTTTAACTTGTATTTAAAGAAATATAAATTATGCCCCATAAGGTTTTAAATGCATGGCAGATTATTATCTTGTTCCTTTTAAGTTCTAACCTAAAAGGCTCCATTCATTAAATATTTAAAATCCTATTTAATTATTTATTTACCAAGGGTATTATGATAACATCCGAACGATCGGACACTATCATCTTGATACCGAATAAAATTACTAATACTATTGGTGTTTCTAATTATTTACCTATTTGATTTTATTTAATTTAACCTTAAATTATTTGTCATTTTTTATGTTTCGATGACACGTCGAATGCGATACCAAAGTACACTCTTGGCCAACATAATATTACGGTAAAACACTGACCACTTAGTGTATCCGAGGTATATAATTAAAATGTCATCGTTATTATAACTATCTCCGTATTTAAAATTAAATATTTAATCAAAGTGACTAACCCTAAAAAAGACTCTAATTTAATTAACTCAATGTGAATTAGGTGTTTCCTAAATAATTATACTACATGGTTTTGAAAAATTATACAAACAAATAAATTAAACACATAAATAAGTGATACTAATTAAAAAAAAAAACAAAGAACCAAACGCAATTTCATAGTAATTAAATAGAATATATATATAAACAAAGTTTGAGAGCAATTTAAAGTTTTAAAAATATTTTATCAAAATAATATGGCATACCTAAACCACAATCACAAGATTCTGTTATCATTCCGGTCGATGTTTCGGCTTTAACACTCCGTTGTTCTTCACTGCACCAAGCAAAGGATTGCTTCTGATTTTGTAATTGCATGGAGCCAATCATTATTTCTTCATTTCTCACCCATCATTGCACATCATTACTTTAATTATTGCCTCAATCATGAACATTATCATTGTTGTCATCATAAGCATCCATCGTTTCTGCGATCATTGCCTCATAATCACAGCCTATCATTGCACCATCATTGTCTATCATGCAGCTTCATCATTGCTCTAATCATTGCCATCATATAATCATGTAAACCATTCGAATTATTTAATACAGTCCATATTAATCAATCATATCATATAACATATCGAACGTACAAATATATAAATATTTAAACCTATTATATAGCATACCTATCATAGAAATTAACTAGCAATCTATTTAAGCATTCATATTAATCATATATCACTTAGCATGCTAATCAAATAATGACCAATTAACAAACCATAACACCCGAAGCAAGCATAATTGACCCCTTCACGAGCCTTTATACAATCAATTGCATGATCTACATTAATTTTACCTTGGTATTAGTAGGACAAGGTAAACGAGTCACGTGTTAAGGTGTCAAGTATCAGATCGTGTTAATTCTAGAACCAGAAACTATATTTTTTATTAGTTTTTGTAAATAATTACTAACAATAATTTTCTAAAAAAGAATTTATTGAAAGTAATCAAACTCTCGTCTTTGAGACTCTGTTTTATTTTAATAAATTATAAAAAAACGTATTATATTCTTGATAGCTTCTCAATAAGAATATTTGGCTTTGAGAATCATTCCATTATTGTTTATATTTTTCCCACTGTCATGTTGTCTTAAATTTCTCATAAGAATTTGTTAGTACAACAAGAAAAAAATAAATATCTATTATAAATATTTTTCTTTTTAAACATATTTCACATGTTTTTTTAACATGAACATTTGATAAAATATAATAAAACAATTACAATATAATAAGATGTTTCAAACACACATAAACTATATTAGCACAAAATCTATAATTTATATAATGTATTAGAACAAAATTATTAAAGTTTTAATCAACACCATCATAAAGTACATAATAATCATAATAATTGAATGGTTATAAAACATATTAAAATAATTAAACCACTAGAAATTAAATGATTATTAAATAAATACATTTAAATATGATAACGTACCTATCTTAAAAGGTATTTAAAACTCACCTATTATCATATATCAACTGACCATGATTTTTTTTATTTATTAACATTTTTCTTAACATTTTTTTTATTTATTACGCGTTATGTCACTTTAAACACATTTAAATGTCATAAAATTACTTTAATCGAAATAATAAATCTTAAATACAAACTCAAACATACGTGAGAAACTATATATATATATATAATATTAAAATATTTGAGAATAAAGAAACCTTAATACTTATAATGCCAAGGAAGTTATTTGTGATAAATTCAAACAATAATCTCTCCATCACGTTTGATAATAAAATATTTTATAATATTATTTTATTTTTTTTTACAGAGATCCATTAATTTTTTTAAACGAGAATATATCTAAAATTACAATGAAAGTTTATATTCAGTAAACAAAACACTTTAAAACAGACATATACCTAATAAACAAAACTAACGGACATTAGGTCATAAAAGGACCAAACAAGGAAAAGATAAGAACCTAATCCAAGACTCGCAATAAAAGAAGGATACAAACATCACCAAAATTCACGATGATAGGTAAAATCATCAACAAACAACATATAACAATAAAGGTGTATTGACAACAAAGATATTACAACTATTCAATTGCGAAAAGGAACGATAGATGAAATCGCATATCCAAATCTTGTTCGAGGTTTCAAAATAGGGAGATCAATAATATAAAGAAAGGAGCGTCATCTTATCAGTCGTGGCATCGTCAGATCTAACCTTAATAGAAAAAAAACGTGTCAAAAGACAGAGAAAACATACCAAAAGGTAGAATAAAATCGTGCCATAAAAGCAAAATAATTTATTGAAAACGAAAAATAAAACAAACAAAATAATAGACCCGACTGTCGACAACCAGTATTAAAATCGGTGCCGCAACCGGTGAAGGAAGAAACGAAGGAAAAAAGTTTTGACAGTGAAGTGAAGAGGCGGCTAAGGCTGCAGTGAAACTTAGGGCTGCATAATACTATTTTATTTATAAAGTCAAACTTTATAAACAATTGATATAAAACATTTATGATTATTATAACTTAATTCTAGTAACCGTTTTATATATAATGCCCCAGATTTTATATATAATTCTATTTTATTATACCTCTTATAACATAATTATTATACGTTTTAAAATTTTTATCTAAAAAAGAGAAGATAAACTCGATATGAATTATCAACGATTGACGCCTTCATTCACGAAAGATAGGAAAAAAAGCTATCTAAACAACTTTGTTATTGTTTGAACAACAATATTGCTTCAAATTCGCTTCTAAATTGTTGGAAAAAATAGATTGTTGAAAAAAAGCCTTAAAACTGACAAAAAAATAATAAAATAAATATTCAAAACTAAACTATGTCGTGGTATTAATCACTCTTTAGAAGTGAATTCATCTCGATGTGTGTAATTGCTGCAATGAAAGAACCGTGACATGCCGCAGCTCCCATACATTGATGCCATCATGAAAGAAACAATGAGAAAACACCCTGTTGCTCCATTGCTAGCACCACAAATGGCCATGGAAGATTGCAAGGTGGATGGATACGATATTCGTAAAGGAACTCGAGTCTTCATAAATACTTGGAGCATAGGGAGAGACCCCTCCCTGTGGGAAGAACCGGAGGAGTTCCGCCCTGAGAGGTTCTTAGGGCGGAACATTGATGTAAAGGGCAGAAGCTTTGAGTTGTTGCCCTTTGGTGTTGGTAGGAGAATGTGTCCTGGCTACAACCTTGGACTAAAGATGATTCAATTGAACATAGCAAGCTTGTTACATGCCTTCCACTGGCAACTGCCTGAACAGACCAAACTTGAAGATTTAAGCATGGAAGAAGGTCCTGGACTTTCAACACCGAGAAGGTTTCCACTTGTTGCAGTCGTAGAGCCTCGTCTCCCGCTTCATCTGTATGAAACTTGAATTCCACATAAACCAATCTCCGTCCTATAATAATAATTAAGAAATTCAAATTTATGGGCACAATAAATTTCAAGGCGAGGATATTGAACAAAAGAAAAAAATCCATAACAAAATAAACTCAGTTTTTAGTTTGTTACAAAGTTATGATCAAATGGAATGAAATTTATTTTACAAGTCTTCCTCTATTTTCTTTTATTCTATAGTTTAATCTGCATCACTCGGTTGTGAATTTAATACTCGTTAGTTAGTAGCAAAATTCCTACGAAGGCTTTTATTAAGATTAGGGGTGTGCCTTTAGTGGATTGTTGCGTGTAAAAGTACTCCGCGATTGCGTGCAAGTGTACACGTTCAGGTTATACTATAAAAAGTATCGTATCCATAGGGATTGGTGCGCCTTATGGAATTTAATCTCTTGCAGTGTAATAAAAAACACAATTTGTTTAGAAGATTGATTTGGAAATAAAATAAATGATAAATGAGCAAATAAGGTAACTGACATAATTGATAGAGAAATGAGACTGGGTTATTCTGAATTATGAATGATTGTCGAATGATTTCTTCTTCGTGAATGGGTGCTCGCACCACCCAACTTGTTCCGGCAATTGGGCTCAATCGATTGTTTATGGCATTTCTTCGAGTTGTCAGTTCGTAGATTGTTTGGGCAATTGCGATGAGGGAATTGCTCGGGCAATTTAGGAGACTATCCTCGAGGTTTGGCAAAGCATAGCTTCTCTTAACCGTTGAAATCCTGCACTTATCCCTAAGCCAGATTAGTTCTTTCGCACTTGGATCAAACCATACATACTCGTTTCGTGAATCCAATCCTCCCGAATCTAGATAAATAAATCGTTTATCGAGGTCCTCTCTCGATTCGCTCGCAAACAAATTAAATGCCAAGAATAGATAAACTTCAATTTAGAATACACCACACACTTAATAGAAATCAAACTAGATTATCCATAACACAATAATAACCCCAGCCAACTTAGAATTAGTTCATGGCTGGGCAGAAGTTTTCAACAAACATTCCTCTCATCACTCAAGATAAAATAAGATGAAAAATAAAGAAAATGTTAACACTTGCTTCCTCTCTTTAACCTCACGATCCAGCCTCTCTTTGATGTTGTGATCGGCAAACTTCTTAAAATGGGATTGATTCGGTCAACAAGGTTGATGGAATAATATAGAGATGAAAATAACCATGCTAGAATATTTTCCTTTCTAATTTTATTCTCATCATATACTTCCTTTTATTTCTTTCAATCCTTCAATCTTTTTATAACTCTCATTATTGACCTCATCTCTCAATATTTCTTCATCAAGGATTTCTCCCTGCAAAACATGAAAACAAACCACAACATCTTTTTCCACCAAAATTAACCAACTAAGAATATAAGATGACAACTAATAATAATGCATGAAAATATTAAAATACTACTAAAATAAATGCTTAAGTATAGCAATAAATAAAAGTAAAAAAGAGTAATAAAATAGTACAATTTAACACCTAACATGGATTTCAGATATTCTTTTATGTTTTTTTTTATTTTACGTTTGTTTATTATTTTTGTAACACCCCAAATTTGGGCCTAGAATTTTAGAGGTCGGTTTAGAGTTATAGTGGATCGGTTTTGTCGGTTTAGTCTAGTTCGGGATTAAATACTTAAAAATTATTTTTAATCAAAATAAATTATGGAAAAATATTATAAAATCCTTAATTAATATATATTAGACTTTGGTCAAATCAATTTCGAAAATTGACCCTTGAATCCCTAAGATTTTGAAATTAGTGACTATTTTGTAAAAATAGAAAACTTGAGGAAAATTTTATAAACTAAGCCAAAATTTTGGATCTTTAAAGTAATTTGATATAATCCTAATCCTGGTTGATCTAGGTTTTCCAAGAGCCTATATAAACAACCTTTAATCCCTAGTTTTAACCTAAGTAATCAAAATTCTCTAATTTTGATCTAAAACACAAAAATTCACTTTCTAAAATATCTCTTCTTTAAATTTTGTTGGTTTATTTTCCTATATTTTTCTTTATCAAAATCTTGTCGTTTTTCGACAGGTTTTCTAGTTTTTAAACCTTCGAAGGGGTTAGATTAATTTTGGAGTTGATAATCCTTAAAACCTCTGAAACCTAAAGTTCTTTAATGAATTTCCTAAGTACTTCTCTTATTAAAACAATCTTTAAAGTCTTGAATCAATAAAATCGGCTTGATAAAAATTCCATTGTTTTCTTGATTTTCGTTCAAGGGTTTTACATGGCTATTTTTGATGTCTAAATACATGAATCTTGAAGTGTTTAGATGTAATTAAGATGACTTTAAAGTATCTAATCCCAGACCTAAGGTTTAGGGGGTGTTTGGAGAGGTTTCGGTGAGTTTCGGTTAAGTTTTATGGTGTTTTTAGGGGCTGCCATGTATTAGTCCGACTTGAGGGATGTTTGGGTGTGTTTTAATACACTAAAACCTCTAGTTTTGATGCTTGAATTAGGTCAAGAGATAGAGGAACAAGTTTGAAGGAGTTTGGAAAGCCAAATCACGTTTTTGAGTGACTTGTCGAGCAAGTTTTAATAAATCGGTGAGTGGATTATGAGGGCTGCCAATTTGGCATGGTTTTAAATGTTTTTCAAAGGTTTGAGGGTGTAGGGAAGGTGTGAAAAACCTCCCTATACTCTGAAGTAAGTTTAAAGTATTGCTTTCTTAAAGGTTACCATATTACGCCGTGTTTTTATTATGTTATTTTTCATGCTTTTATTGTGTTGTGCATATGTGATTATGCATGTATATAAATGCTCATGAGAATGTTTTAAAGATATTTTATATGTATTCAATGTTCCCACTGTTTTTATTTTGAAAAACAAGATAAAAGTGGTTTTATCGGTTTTACAAGTGGTGCGTAAAAAGTGGGATACATGTGATTTGAACTCTATTTTGAATTAAATATTGAGCATTGGTTTTTGATAATATATTGTCTAGTTAAGTGATGAACCTTATGGGATAAGTTGATCGATCAATAGGGTCTAGAGTGCACTATAAACATTCAAAAGTCGTACGTGTATAAATTCCTTGTGTGTTAAATTTTGCCTTTTATTCCAATGCTATATGATGGGAGTGGTACTATCACATACGGGTTGATCGGAGTGGTACTGTCACCGGACACCAAGGTGAGATAATTCATGTTGAGAGTGGTATCAACATGCGCATGCTCAGGGAGTGGTAGTAACATGCGGTTGCCCGTTTATCCTAACGATTTGGAGTGGTACAAATCGGATCACTAGCACCAATATATATTTTTACTTTTCTAAGGTAAGTGTCAAGGTTTTTACTTGATTGCATGTGGTATTATGCATGCGAGGTTTTATGCATTGATATGCATGCGATTTTAGCATTGCTATGTTGTAGTATGTAAGACTTGAGCTTTGTGCATTGAGATGCATGTGTAAGCATTACTATGTGAATAGCATGTAAGACCTGTGTTTTAGCTTTTCAAGCAGGTGAGTTCAAAATGGTTTTTACTAAATTTAATGATGGCATTGTTAGCCATGGTTTGATAACACTTACTGATTTTTAAAAGTGACGTTGTTATCCATGTGTATTTTGTTTTATAAAGAGCATGACATGTTTTTAAATTGATGAAATTGGTTTAATATGGGCTGCATTGTAAGGTGTCTTTTATACTTGTTTTATTCACTCACTAAGCTTATGCTTACCCTCTCATTTACCTTGCAATGCAAAGTATTTGATGTGGAGACAGCAAAGAGAAGCAAGGATCCAGGTAACCATCAAGTGAAAGCTCAAGTGTGTCTTTATAACATTAGTAGTAATGAGAGAGCAATGGGGATGTGTTATCATATTGTGAATAATGTCTATGCTTTTGAGACTTGAAATGGTTATATGCTTATACATATTTGATGATTATCAAAGTTAACGTTAGCCTGTGACTTTGAATTAAATTGCCCATTGATATTCCTTTAGTATTAATATAGTTATTTTAAAGTTTGATTCTTGATATCCCTATGTTTGAATTTGAATGTTGTTTATAATGAAGCATGACTACTTAGGAGTTGAATATATTGTTGTTAACTAGGTTGAAGTGCATCTAGATAATATTCCATGACATGTGCTTAAAGTGTTTTTAGATGAATTTGCATATAGAGAATGTCATGAAACCTTTGGAGGCTGGAAATAGTCTTAAACTTTGAGCATGCAATAAAATAACTTGTAGATATTATTTTAAGTCTTAAATTTATGTGCAAGTATAAAAATACTTAATTAAATATTGATAACCTTAATTTCACAATCAGGGTATAAAATTATAGAAATTATAATTAGGTCCCTAAAACTTGTTCGATTAAATTAGGACTCGTTTCTCTTTAGTCTCCGCTGCAATTGAATTCGGTCCTTTCATGAACATGTAGGATCTAATCAAAGCATTTAGAAAAGATAAAAGATAATTTTTTTAGGGTTGTTTATCGGGCGAGTCTCTGGATTAGCTTCGGTATTCCCCGTGTAGCTCGTTCGAGCCAGGTGGCGTCTAGACCGGGTCGAGGGGGTTACAATTTTAACGAATGAACGTGAACGAGTTACATTCTTTATCAAATGAACATGAATAAGAAATTATGTTCGTTAAATTGTTTGTATTCATTTAATTGTTCAGTTTAAATTAAACGAATGAACATAAACATGCTTTTGTTCATGTTCGTTTGTTTCATTTTCAAGTCTATTGGATTATATGCAAGGTCAAATATCGACCCTTCTAGATTCGAATGAGTTCCGAGCTCTATTTTGTTTCCCTGTGGGTAGGGATTTGGAAAGGATTTCGCAGAACTGACTGCGATTAAGTTTGCATTGGAAATCTTTGTTGAGTCTAAGTGTCTTGGTAAGACAAATTTGTTAGTAGACACCGATTCTGGTTTGGTCTTGAATTGGATTCAAACTGTACACCTTCAACTCTGGATATGGTGACAGATCTTTATGGAGGTTTATAAGTTCGTAAAAAAGATCAAGAATGTTCAATTTTTGCCATGTTGATAAGACCAGCGACACTGGCCCTGAAGATTAATCTGTTTAGGTGTTTTGGTTAGCTTAAATTAATTTGCTGTCATGCTTCCAAGTACTGTAATTTAGTGGCAGGGATTGGTTTGCGCTGGCAGTCGCTGCTGGCTTGGTTTATTTAGGGGATAAGGTGCTTTGTTGTTGTTCGATTGTCCTTGGGTAGTTGGACTTTGTTTTGGTTGTTGTTTCGAACACGTATATATTATTATCTTTTTATCCATCTAAGATTAGATAGATTTTTAACGAGACTATCATTTATGATTTAGTCATTAATAAAATTATATTGGTTAAAAAATAAAATAAAAATTATCTTTACAATTATCATCTAGAGGTTCGAATTCGAAATAGAAATAAAATCTATTTCTTTCATAATGGGAGATTCCTTTTATTTATCTTTTGTTTCCTTCATAAAGGCCAAAGCTAAGACAAAAAAAGAATCGACCATTCAAGTAATATACCAAATTGACTGAAAAACTTAGTTTAAGTGTGAGATATGTGTTATGAAATATTATTTTAAATTATGAATACATAAATGATAAAATATTTTCGATTAGACCAAATAAAAGTAAATATGGGTTTTTAATAAGAATGAAAGAAGATAAACAAACAAGAAAAATTTAAAAATAAAAAAAGACTCTTCAATATAAGAATCATTATCTATATCTACTAAATCGCATAAAAAATAAACAAATAAAAGAAAGCGAAAAGAAAGAAGAAGGAGAAATCCTAATGATATAAGAAAATATAATAAAATTGATAAACGTTACAGATTTAACTGGATTGGATCTCGGTATAAAAACCTACTAAGTGATAATTTTTAAATTCAAAAAAACCCTAAAATAAAAAATGAACAATCCAAATCCAAATTTTATTATTTTACGAAAATAAACATAAACGAAAGTTTAACAAGAGGAAATAAGTGTAAAGACTCGACGAAAGCTATTCTAACAAATGGGATTGATTGTTGATAAAAAAAATTCTTAAAAAAAATTTAAATTAATATTTTTTATGATATCCAAAAATCTTTTTTTTTTATAATTTATATAATCTCCGTTATTAATCTTTTATGTATTTTTGTGTTCTTAACCATCACCTGTTTTTCTTCGATCAAAGAATAGAGAAAATTTTAGATCACCAATTATAACAACCTTAAGAATTTTATAATTTAGAATTAATATTATAACAACCTAGTTAACGGTAGATCACCGATTATATCTTTTATAATTTAGGTATTTTAAGTAAGATTTTAAGAGTCTTGTGTGTTTATTTGAAGCTATCTCCATCGATTATAGTAGTTTAAGTTCATAATTAATAGTATATGTAAATTTGGATTTATTTACGCTATATAAAATTTATTTTATTTTATATATTTTAAATCGATAGATAAAATTAAATAAATAATATTTTTTTTATTACTAATCCCAGTTATTTGTATTTAATAAATAATAAAATAAGTCGAGGAACATGAAAATTTTATAGGGTCGTCCAAGAGTATTATATTTAGTAGCCGCCGTTCGAGAGCAAGGACTACGCCGCCGTACAAATGCGAAAGGTTGCTTATATTAGTCATATATGTGAATATAAATTATTTTTAGTGTTTTCATATGTTTTAATATAAAATTAATGTTAAAGATTAAAATTTATAAAATAAAATTTAATGTTTTGAGTTAAAATATTAAAGAAATCTTTAAAAAATAAAAATTTTGTTCATATAGTTTACTTTTATACGTAATAGTTATCAAGTTTTTATAATTAAAAAACGACATAAATCTTTATCTTTTTATTTTTAAATATTTATATTTTAACCTTTTAATCTCAAATTTTTGGCTTCGTCCATATATATATTAGATAAGATTAAGTTATATAATATAGAATTTATTTTTTTGAAATGTTAGATGATTGAAACGGATAATTCATATTAACGATTGGTTATGTAATGATTATCAGTTAAGAAAGAAATAAGTTAATTTGAGTTATTCGATTCAGCTATTCAACGATCCAAAAAACAGATAAAATTTAGAAAGTATTACGCTAAATAACTTGATATTATTTCATATGTATTTTAATATGTAGAAGTACGAGGAACAAAAAAACCATGGAGACTGGGTCAGGTAAATGTTAAATTAGGGTAAACGGTCATTAAATCAAATTTTTAATTGTCTTAATATTATTATTAAATTTTTGTTTTATTTTAGTTTGACTAATAATTCATTATTGGTTAAAAAAATAACCTGAAAAATAAAATACTTATTTATATTTTTTATTATTCATTTTTAAGGGATAATTTTTTCCAATACTCAATATTATAAGAACATTCTTAAAATTTAATTTATAATACTTATTATTAAAGGTCTAATTTTTTCAATATTTCAGAATCCCAAATTTTTAATATTTATTATTAAAATTTCTGTTAAAACTATTATTTTTTAATACTTGTAATTAAGTCACGATTTACAATCACAACAAAAAATTATTATATCGCGATAATGATATCATTCAAAACTATAATATCTATCACCGTTCTCTCTAAAATAATATATATACTATTTAGTAGCCGGCGTTATTGACAAGGACTAACATTTCGCAACTAATGCCAAAGGTTGCTACAATATGTAAATATAAATTATCTTTTTAGTGCTTTTATATATAATATAAAATAATTAGAAGTTTGGTTGTTAAATTAAATAATTAATCAAAATTAAATCATTATCGACCTTAAATTATTTATCGGTGTAAATTATCTGTATTTTATTATGTTTCTATTGATGTTCTTATTTTAAAATATTGGGTTTAGGGTTAAGATTAACGTTAGGGTTAAGAAATTAAGAATTAAGTGTATTTTTGAGAACTTAAAATTTAGAATTTAAGATATAAAAATTAATACGAGTTTTAGAATTTATTTATTTTTAATATTTTTTAATGTAAGATATAAAAGGAAACGTAATTAGAGGGTAGAAATTTTTATTCTTCATTCGTCGCATACTTACAAGATAGAAGTGATGAGTAAAAATTATTTGTATTTTTTTATTATGTGTAGAGAGATTATAATTTTTTCTCGTACCGTAATTCAAACACATATAAGATGAGGTATGATAAGCATCCTTGACTACTAGACCAATCAGTAGGTCTCGTATGGCTCTTTATTGTCATGTCTTAATTTAAAAAAATTTAAAAATAAATTTTAAATTCATACTTTAATTTTTATATTTTAAACCTTAAATTCTACGTTTTAAATTATACTTTGACCTTAATTACTTAAATTTTAAATAAAATATTTTAAATCTTAAACCTTAAATTTATTAATTTAAAGGGAGACGAAAAGAAACGCAAGCAGACTATTCACACAGAGAAGTGAGGAACTTTACTATAAATACCTCCAAGGAGGAGCAACTACTCCTCATTCCAACCACTGAAACCATCTTCCATCAATGGAGGCTCCGTCTTGGCTTCTTCTATCCATAGCATGGTTAGTTTCTCTAGCCTTCCTCTACGAAGTTTTCAGTCGCCGGCGGGGCAAACAACTCAACCTTCCACCGGGTCCTAAACCCTGGCCTATCATCGGCAACCTTAATCTTATTGATTCCCTACCGCATCGTGCACTTCACAAACTCTCCCAACGATATGGTCCATTGATGCAACTCAAATTTGGTTCCCACCCTGTACTGATTGCAGCATCTGCAGAGATGGCCAAGGAGATTCTAAAGACACACGACCAAATCTTTGCTTCAAGACCACCATATGCAGCTGGTAAATACGTTGCATATAACTACAGCGATGTGCTGTGGGCTCCGTATGGACCACACTTGCGCCAGGGACGCAAGATTTACCAGAACGAACTATTCAGCTCAAAAAGACTCGATTCTTTTGAGTACATCCGTATTGAGGAAACGCGTGCTTTAGTCTCCCGCTTGTATGAGTTATCAGGGAAGCCGGTTGTGCTTGTAGAGCAACTCACTCATCTTACTCTCAGTAATATTAGCAGGATGGTGATGGGAAGTAAGTACTTCGGTGTGTCCGGCGATGAACGGATTGAATCAAATTCGATAGTGAGTCTGCAAAACCTTCAAGGGATGATGAATGAGTTTGCCTATCTGATTGGAGTGTTCAATATTGGAGATTGGATACCCTGGCTAGACTTTTTGGACTTGCAGGGCTACGAGAAGCGACTGAAGGCTTTGAAGGAAAAACTTGACCAATTTCTCGACATTGTGTTCGATGAACATAAGCGAAGGAAGGAAGAATTAGGAATGGATTTCGTGGCAAAAGATATGGTGGATCTGCTATTGGTGCTAGCTGATGATCCTGATCTTGACGTTAAGCTGACTTATGATGCACTCAGGGGCCTCACACTGGTATAGATCATACACATCTTTGTTTTTCTTAAATTCTTAATAGCCAGCTAAAAGCCTAAAACGATGCAAATGTCTTATTGATGTCTGATAATAGGACCCGATTGTTGGAGGCACAGAAAGCACAGCTACTACTGTTGAATGGGCAATCTCAGAACTCATCAAAAATCCGCAACTCATCGGAAAAGCAACCGAAGAATTAGATCGAGTGATCGGCAGAGAGAGATGGGTAGAAGAGAAAGACATCCCTCAGCTTCCATACATTGATGCCATCATGAAAGAAACAATGAGAAAACACCCTGTTGCTCCATTGCTAGCACCACACATGGCCATGGAAGATTGCAAGGTGGATGGATACGATATTCCTAAAGGAACTAGAGTCTTTGTGAATAGTTGGAGCATAGGCAGAGACCCCTCCCTGTGGGAAGAACCGGAGGAGTTCCGCCCTGAGAGATTCTTAGGGCGGAACATAGATATAAAGGGCCGAAGCTTCGAGTTGTTGCCCTTTGGTGCTGGTAGAAGAATGTGTCCTGGCTACAACCTTGGACTAAAGATGATTCAAATGAGCTTAGCAAACTTGTTACATGCCTTCCACTGGAAATTGCCTGAACATGCCAGACCTGAAGATTTAAGCATGGAAGAAGGTCCTGGAATTTCAACACCCAGAAAGTTTCCCCTTGTTGCAGTGGTAGAGCCTCGTCTCCCACTTCATCTGTATGAAATTTGAATTCCATGTTGATTTTACGTGAACTTTGTCAACATGCTCGGCCTTGTTTTACTGAAATAAGATAATTACCTCAAGCGCTTTAATTAACTATTCGGTAGAGGTGTTATTTAATATATCCTATTTTATAAGTTGTGTAATATTTATCACCAACCTGCAAGTAGTATTTATTTAACATGTTGATTTTACGTTAACTATATTATCGTATTATATTTTCGTATTTAATATGTCCTACTATTTTATATGTTGTGTGATATCTATCATCAACCTATAAGTCGTATTTTTTTCGTATTTTAAGGTTTAAGGTTTTAGGTTAGGGTTTAAAGTTTAGAGGTTTAGATTGTATGGTTGGTTTAAAATTCAAAGTTAGTATAGAACTTAGTGTATAATGTTTAAGGCTTAGGGTTTAGATTTTTAGGGTTAGAGATAAGAATTTAGGGTTTAGTTTTTTATAGTGTAAATACCCAAGATTGTGTAAAATTAATTTTATAGAGTATGTGTATCAAAGTCATAACCTAAATAATCTATAAAACTTAAATTCTAAATAATATACGATAAACTCTAAACAATAAACCTTAAATTCTAAGTCATAATTCTCAAATATCAAGTCTTAAATCATAATCAATGAACATTAAACCTTAATCCTAAACCCCAAACACTAAACTATAAACCATGAAGGCTGAACCATAAGTTCTAAACCATAAACTTTAAAACCTAAACCACAAAATCTACACATAAATCCAAAAATAATATAATAATCAATGTCAAAACAAGAAAAAATATGAAACTAAGAATTTTAGGGATTTAGGTTTTAATTTAGGGTTTAAAGTTTAGGAGTTTAGGTTATAGGATTTGTTTAAAATTCAAGGTTAGTGTTTAGAATTTCGTGTATAGAGCTTAAGGTTTAGGGTTTAGATTTTTAGAGGATAAGAATTTAGGATTTAGTTTTTTATAGTGTAAATACAGAAGATTGTGTAAAATTAATTTTACAGAGTCTATGTATCAAAGTCATAACTTAAACAATCTCTGAACCCTAAATTCTAAATAATATACAATGAACTCTAAACAATAAACCTCAAACTCTAAGCCATGACCCTTAAATATCAAATCTTAAATCATAAACAATGAACATTAAACAATAAATCTAAATCCTAAACTCTAAACTCTAAACTATGAACCATAAAGACAAAACCTTAAACCCCAAATCATAAACTTTTAAACATAAACCGTAAAATCTGCCCATAAATCCAAAAATAATATAATAATCAATATCAAAAATAAAAGAAAAATATAAATCAGAATAAAATAATACATTCATACATAATCACTTGTCCTTAATTTTACCAGTCAAACACCTTGATATATATATATATATATATAATTCATCTTTTTAATACACAAATATTATTCAATACAACACATAACACATCTTTTACACCTACCGTATCATAGACGGAGTCACCTTTATCGATGGGTGATTAAATAATATTTCAAAAATTTTAAATCATGATCTTTTATATAATTTATATATATATATTAAAAATAAATAATATTATTTTATAAATAATTGATACCCTTTAAATATAATTAAAAAATAATATTTTTAAATAAATTTTTAATTTCGTTCTACACCGTATCGAATAAAAGCTTTTATATTTTCTATTTCATTATAATATAAGTGTTTATCAAATCCCGAGGTATGCCTATCTTGTAAAATAATTCTTTAAGGTCAATGTCTAGTCACACATGTCTGTTTTGTATTATTCTATTTGCAATTCCAAATAGGTCGGTAAGCATCAGATATCAAATTCCTGGAACTCAAAATATAGTTATTTTGATATTCAATTTAATATAATTTATTTTGAATTTACAACTATTTTGTCTCTCATCATTTTTTTAGGGACAACTTGATAATTTAATTATTGATCTTATCGGTTCCAAACATTAGTTAAAATATAATTAAGATAGCATGTATTAAAAAAGACAGGTACAATGTTATTAAAAAGTTCAATAGTTTACTTTACATAAAGACTATCTTGCCTCAGTAGTTAAATAATATGGATTTGATTTACGAGGAAAGGCCTATTGGAATCGTGGATAGAGAAGTTAAGGAACTTCCGAATAAGTGTATACCTTTGGTAAAAGTGTTGTGGAGGAATCATGGAATCGAAGAGGCAACGTGGAAAGCAGAGAAGAACATGAAAGCTCAGTATCCTCATCTCTTCCTGACAGGTAAATTTCGAGGATGAAATTTTCTTTAAGGAGGGGAGATTTGTAACGAACCGGATTCGGATCTGAGTGTCGGGTTAACCCGAGAGTTTGGGCTTCGGTTTTGGGCCCCAAGTAGAGTAGTTTTGGGCCTGGGCTTTTGGGCCAAGAGTGTTGTGTTGGGCTTAAGTGGTGGGTTGAGGATATGTTGGTAATTTCTTAAATAGATAGAAGAGAGGGGGTGGCTGCAGAAAATATGATTTTGGTGAAGTCACCATTTTCTCTTTTTGTCCATCTTCCTTTCAAAAACCAACAAGAAGAGAAGAGAGCTAAAGGTGCAACTTTGTTGTTTTTGGATAGAAATCTCGTTTAGGAGTTTGAGGGTGAGTTGTAAGTTTTCCAAGGATCTACAAATCTAGGTAAGTTTGGTTGTTTTTGGTGGAGGTAAGGTTTTTGTAGGGTTTAGGGTGTAATTCGAGTTTGGATTTTGGAAGCTTAAAAATCTGAGTTTCTTGGTGCTTTTAAGCTTTAAACACCATCCACAAACCGTCCTTAATCGTTGTTCATCTTCCTCTTGTAGAGAAACAAGTGGAGGACCCATCTTCAAGCTTGGGAAGGTGAAGGCTTGTGTGGAAGAGGAGCTCGGGTTTGTTGCTGTTGTAGCTCAAGGTTGGTACTCTCAACTCTCCTTTCATCATTCACTTAATGGTAGAATTTATAGCATGTAGGACTCCATGTATGTATACTTGGTTTGCTTGAAAGAGGTCATTAATGGTGAAATTTATATTAATGTGATTAAGGGCTGGAAATTGATATTAAAATACTTTAAACATCATTAATATTGAGTAGGAATACTTTATGATCGATTAGATTAAGTTTGGGGATGATTACTTAGAAATTTCAGGCGAAACTTATAGTTTCGTGCATGGGGTATCGATACCGATGGCCCGTGTATCGATACCCCTGAGGGAAATTTTGGATTCTTGGCTAGGGGTATCGAACTATGGTTCGATACTGAACCCTCTAGTGGCATCTCCGGTTCGATGCTGGTATCGAATCGGGATGGCCTTCGTGATTGACCTTTGAGTTGGTCAAAGGGTATCGATGTCAGTATCGATACCCATGTTTCGATACCCTCTTTGGGTGGGTATCGATGCAACCTATTTTGATACCCCATATAAGGGTATCGATACCCCTGCGTAATTTCACCACAATAAGTTGAGATTGGAGCTCGGTAATAGTAATTAAGAGTTCTAATGAATCTTAAATAATGAAAGGAATTATTAAACTAAGATTGATGATTTTAACCTTGAAAGACTAAATTGAGATAATCTTAAGACGTCTTGTTGTACTAAGATCCTAGGTGGATCGTTTGCGTGGTTGAGTCCTTGTGTGATGTTATCTGGATATCCAAAAGTGTTGCAACACGTCGAAGGTCATCCGATGTAATATTTCGGATGATGATTTGACGAATATCCCGAATGTAGGATCTCGATGTTGTGTGGACGCGAGCCTCATTCGAAGATACTCGATGCGACATTCCGAGTATGAGATTTGGAGTATCCCGATGTTGTATGGACGCGGGTGCTACTCGTTGTATAGGATCTCGATGTTGTGTGGACGCGGGCCTCACTACCTTGTGTGATCTATTGATTTGTATATGCTATGTGCGATAATATACATCTTATTTATGTCATGTGATAGGCAAGCATGCTAGACCATCATATCATGCACGAGATTTATATGTCATGCTTTATTGCTTACGATATGCATGATATTGGCCGAGTTCGACGTATCCACTGAGCTTTTGTGTTTCAGCGTTCGAAATGTGTTTTCGTGCGTAGGTTAGGTGAAGCCGGTTCTGTGGAGCACCATCAAGGTTCAGATTTCAGCATCGACCGTGTTGTCAGAGTACATTTATTAGATAGTGGGCTAGTGCTTTGTCAAACCCTATATGTAATTTGTAACTCTGTTTATTTTAATTTGGATCAAATATTTTTAAATGGTCTGTAATATTTGAAGCTCCAATTTCTTTAAACTATTCTGGGCTTATGTTTTAACTCGTATTGGATTTTATGATTTACGTTGGACTTAGATTTGTTTTATTGTTGGACTTTGGAAAGAAATTTTGAAATACAGGTTTTGAATCGGAGGCCCAATATGACACCGGATCGAGGGTGCTACAAACGGTTTTTAGTTTTAGTCATAAGTTTAAAGATAAGTAATGTCAGCACAGCGATTGAGCGATTAATGTCCAATAATTGAAAATATACTCTAAAACATATATCACTATAATTACTGTAGTTGATTCAAAAAAATTAATAAGTCGTTAACAAAGATTAGTTCAAGTGGTAAGTAGCTTGATTTCGTTTAAATAGATCTCGAGTTTAAAAAGTTGTTTAAGCAAAAAAAAAATTATTAGAAGAGTACCGACCAAAATTAAATATACAATATAAACTGCTCTGAATTAACTAGGATAAAATTCTAAAAATCGGAAAAAAATCCAACCAGATTAAAAGTTGTTTTTTAATTTAAATATAATTGTTAAAAAAATTAACTTTTAAGATTAGAGAACTGTTTTGAAAAGTCTAATTATAATTTTAATCTTCGTTTATTATTATATTTATTTATAATTTATAAAATCTATAATTTTTATTAAGATATAATTAAATAATTAATAAAATATTTTTCGTTTAAAAAATTTATATATTAAATTAAAATATTTTAAATTTATTATATTTGCATAGAACATATATAATTGTTAGAGAAAATATATTTATTAATAAAAATATTTTTATAATAATTTACGTTGATATATTTTATATATAATAATATTAAAAAATTTAGATATCGTTTATAATATTTGGTCTAAAACAATTATTTACTTTCTTAAAATCACTTTTAATAGTGACATTAAATATTTGAATTTAAAATTTAAAAATTAAAAAAAAACTTTTATGTCTTTGTTAAAAATCTTAAAAAAATTTAATTCTAAACTCTAATCTTAATTTTCTACCTCTTAAACCTTAAACCCTATACTTTTAAAAAATACATCTTACCTCTAATTCTCTAAACACTATCCACATCAATGACGGATTCAAAAATTTATTTGAGGGTGGGCACATATGAAATTTTGAAATCTCAAGGTGGGCACGAAGTTTAAATATTATAAAAATTTAGGGATTAATTCATAAAAATTAAGAAAATTAAGGATAAATATCTGAACTTTAGATAGTTCAGGTGGGCCTATGCCCACCCTACTCAAAGGGTACATCCATATCCCCTAATCTTAAACTTTAAACTCACTAATTAAAAATAAAAGCACCAATAAAAACAGATTAAAAGGCAGACAATTTATACCCAGCTATGTTTAGCTCAAAGGAAATGGAAATATCTAGCTTTACTCGGTGGTAATGTGGTATTGGATTAATAGGGTAAACATTTCATAACAGGCACGTGAAGGTTGTACCCGGTTTAACTCGAAGGAAAGTGAATTAGCTCCTTTACTTGGCCGGAAAGTGGGATTGGTTTAATCGGTGTAATATCTCAATATCAGGCACGTGAAGGTTGTCCCTCTCGGACACCTGAGTCTATCCGGTTACTGTGGCCGGTTCTTTATATCTAAACACAAACACCATGTTCGACAATTAACAGATAGTTGATACCGAATTACATGAATACAATGATATTCGCATAGATACGAGTAACTCAACTTTAAATACCTTGAGAATGAACCAACATTGCCCAATTCCTAGCAGTAAAACAATCTCTAATCAATGGAGGCTTTGTCTTGGCTTGTTCTATGCATAGCATTGCTAGCATCTCTAGCTTTCCTCTCCAAAATTGTCATTCACAGGCGGCGGAAACGAATAAAGTCTCCGCCGGGTCCTAAACCGTGACCGATCATCGGCAACCTTAATCTCATCAGTTCACTCCCGCATCAATCTCTTCACAAACTCTCCCAACGATATGGTCCATGTACTGGTTGCATCATCTGCAGAGATGGCCAAGGAGTTTCTAAAGAACCATGACCACATCTTTGCTTCTAGACCCCAAACTGCAGTCGGTAAGCACACTAATTATAACTACTGCAATATCGTATGGGCACCCTACGGACCATACTGGCGTCAAGGCCGCAAAATTTACCTGAACCAACTATTCAGCTCCAAAAGACTCGAGTACATCCGAGTCGAGGAAATGCGTGCTTTTGTGTCTCGCATGTATGGATTATCAGGGAAGCCAGTTGTGCTTAAAGATCAGCTCTCGCGCTTTACTCTCAATATCATAAGCAGGATTGTTGATCACTTATGTGAGCAACCTTTTGGATGCTAATTCTTGGGATGTTTTTAGGGTAGAGACTCATGATCCGGGTTGTATATTCTCAGAGGTCTGAGTTCTCTGGAGTTTATATATGTTTGAGGATGCATAACTCATTATAAAAGACTAAACGGGGAGAAGGCATGTATCAAGTACGCGACGAATGACTTTAATCCTATTGATAGAACTCCTACGAAGGCTTTTTATTAAGATCAGGGGTGTGACTTTAATTCTACATCCATTATCTTAGCTTTCGCTAAGGATTTCCCAAACAGATCACTATAGAATTCGTCCCTTTTTTAGGCTAAGCAGGTAACCGTTGCAAACAAATCAATATTTTTACTCAAAGATTGATTCAACCTTAATGCGATTGTGAGTGCTAGTATCGGGAGGCTGTATAGTTTGTACCTGAGCTTGTTGTGTCTGCTGAGCCTGTGGTGGTGCGTTGTTGGTCAGCACTAGTACCTGAGCTAACTGAAACCTTGAACCTTCTTTTACAAATGAAATATCTTGTTAAGCAAATGAAAAAATGTTTTCATCGAAGATTACACTCCTTGATATGTAAACCTTGCCTGATAAAGTTAAGCTAACATACCCATGATGTGTAGGTAACTAAGAAAGACACGGGCTTTGGACCTGAAATCCATTTTTTATCTGTTGAATGGTCTAATATTAGGGTAGCATCAGCATCCAAATACTTTGAGGAATTTATAGTCAGGCAACATTCCATATAACTTTTGATGGGGAGACAAACCTTGGAGAGACCTAGAGGGTATTCTGTTGACTAAATATACTGCATTAAAGACTATATAGGACCAGAACTTGAGTGGCATGGATGCCTGAGTTAGGAGGGTAAGAACTATCTCAACTACGTGATGATGCTTGCGTTTCACTACTCCATTCTGCTGAGATCTATGTGTGTGTTCTAGAGAGTCTAAGAATTTAAATTCACATGCAAGAACTGTGAACAAGGGCCAAGAAATTATTGAATGCGACAGACACATCACTTTTATATTTCAACAAAAATAGTCAAGAGTTTCGGCTGAACATGTCCAAAAATTGTATAAAATAGAGATACCCGTTAGAAGGAATCGGGGTTGGCTCCCATTCATCAATCTCTAGTAGCTCAAAGGCATGATTATACACTGTAGTAGATGAAAAATGTTGCATGTAAAAAGTATTCCGCGATTGCGTGCAAGTATACACGTTCAAGTTATAGTATAAAAAGTATCGTATCCACAGGGATTGGTGTACCTTATAGAATTTAATCTCTTGCACTGTAATAAAAAACACAATTTATTTAGAAGATTGATTTAAAATAAACTTAAATGATAAATTAGCAAATAAAGTAATTGAGATAATTGATAGAGAAATGAGGTTGGGTTATTTTGAATTATGAATGTCGAATGATTCCTTCTTCGTGAGTGGGTGCTCGCACCACCCAACTTGTTCCAGCAATTGGGCTCGATCGATTGCTTATGGTATTTCTCCGAGTTGTCAGTTCGTAGATTGTTTGGGCAATTGCGATGAGGGAATTGCTTGGGCAATTTGGGCGACTATTCTTGAGGTTCGGCAAAGCATAGCTTCTCTTAGCCGTTGAAATCTTGCACCTATCCCTAAGCCGGATTAGTTCTTTCGCACTTGGATCGAATCATACCTACTCGTTTCATGAATCCAATCCTCCCGAATCTAGATAAATAAATCGTTTATCGAGGTCCTCTCCCGATTCTCTCGCAAACAAATTAAATGCCAAGAATAGGTAAACCTCAATTTAAAACACACCACACACTTAATAGAAATCAAACTAAATTATCCATAACACAAGAATAACCCAAGTCAACTTAGATTTAGTTCATTGTTGGGTAAAAGTATTCAACAAGCATTCCTCTCATCATTCAAAATAACAAAAGAGACAAAGATGAAAAACAACTGTCACTTGCTTCACTCCCCAAGTCTCTCAATCCAGCTTCCTCTTGATGTAGACGACAAGCTTCTTTTTAATGGAGTTTTTTGTTCAACAAGGTTGAAGGAATAATATAGAGATGGAAATAATCATGCTAGAATATTTCCCTTTCTAATATATATTTCCTTCTTTGCTTTGATCCTTAAATCTTTCTATATCTCCCATCTTTGTCTTCTCTTCATTATTTCTTTCGGCTAGCTCCTTCAAAGCTTACTTTCTGCAAAACATGGAAACAAACCACAGGAGCATCTTTTCTACCAAAAATTAACCAAAAACAACCAAGGAAAGATACAAGGTGACAACTAATGAAAATGCATGAAAAATATTAATATGCAACTAATTAATTGCTTAAGTATAGCAACAAACAAGAGTAAAAAGAGTAATAAAACAGTACAATTTAACACCAAAAAGTAAGCACGTTACTTTTTCACATTTGTCAAGCCATGCAGACATTGTTCATCTGATTTGTTGGTGTTTTATTGATGACTAACTTGACAACCTTCAAGGAAGGATGATCGAACCTTATATATCAGGTCCAGTATTCTGAATCTTCTTAAACTGTAGTGTGAAGGATGATGGCATCTCGAGACTCAAAGTTGTATAGACGTTCATCTAGTTTCCCTCTAAGAAGAATTTCATGAGTGCGAGCTTCCATAACAAGATAAAAAGAATCATGAAATTTAAAGTTTGCATTGTTATCAGGAGCAAATTTAGCAACTGACATCAAATTCTTGTTATTTGAGGCACAAGAAATGTATTATCCAGATATAAAGTTCCACTATCACAGTGTAAATAAACACGATAACGTGAGTGATTTGAACAGAAGTGCCATCTCCCAAGTGCACCTTACCATTCCCTGTGTCGGATGCATGTTGTTGGAGAAAGTAAGGGAGTGATGGTCACGTGGTGTGTGGCACTAAAATCTGGAAACCACTTGGAATACGACTTAGGACCATCAGCAGTTAAAGCATTAACCTGGATGGAATCTTCTTCCTCCTTGTTGAGGGATATGCTTTGTTTAGTCTGAACGAAGGGATCATACCGTGATTCAGGTGCGTGTGAGCAGCAGGTGCAGGTATTGACTTGCACCAATGATCGTGGTTGAGAAGCAATGACACCTTCGAAGTTCTGATCGAAACGATGCAAGCACTGATCCACCAAATGCCCAAGTTTCCCACACAATTGACATTGGTGTCGAGGACTCACTTTATATTTTATGTCGGGGTTGAGTTTAAGAGGGTTTGCGGAAAAAGATTGATTTACCTCATGGTCTGATCCATTTTCAGCTTTGGGATTGTATTTGGTGTAGTTGATACCTACGACATACCTGAAAACATCTTCAAGGCGTGTTTTTGCATCGATGAGGATGGACACCACATTGTCAACAATGTAGATTTCTTTACTTGTCGTGATGGTGGAGATGAAAGGTTCATATTCAACAGGTAAACCATTCAAGATTGTGGCAACATGCTCAATGTCAGACTTGTCAGTTACTGTGCTTCCACACGAGGTCAAAAAAATCAAAAGTTTCTTTCACAACGGTGGTGTAATCCTGCATAGATTCTGTGCCTTTCTTCAGGGATCAAAGGCGACAATGAAGGTTCATTATCTTTGCGGTGGAGAGCTTGGATTAAAGCCTCGTGGTCGCAAATCAAATTGTTGTCTTGATTTCTGCTCCTACTAGTTGAGGTATGATGCTTGAAAAGTGTAGATAATAGCCATGATGCAAGCGAGTTGTCTTGCTTGAAATATCGAATGCATGCAGGGATTAGAGCAAGCTCACCTGCTCAATTGCGGACATTTTGGGGAGGAGTCGGCATGGAGCCATCAAGGAAGCCTTCAAGACCGAGACCTCGAACCCCGCTGCCTCCATTGAAGGTAGTTGGAGTCGCTGAGGCAAAATACTTGTGCTTCAAGCCAGCTTCACTCAAGGTTTATTCAAGAAGAACCTCTGGTAACACCATAGGATGAGCAAGAAGAGACAAAGAAAGAACAACTAACAAACTGAAAAGAAACAAGAAGATTATAACCTAGCGACAAATAATATATATAAAAGATTAAGATTTTAATGATTTAGTTAAAATTATATTTGTCGATTAAAAAAAAAATCTAAGATTATCTTTACAACTATCGTTTACAATGACAACAAGATTAATCTATGACAGTTTTATATCTTTTATTCCGTTTTCAATATTTACGTGTATAATTTTAGAGAATCTCATTAAATATTTTAATAATTTTTTTATTTATATATATCTAATATTTATAAAATGTATAAAGTCTATGCACTTTAGTAGAATTGAACGTTTTAATAGAATGTTTACAATTTTTTTATTAAGTAGAGATATATTGATTAAATAATATCATCGATTTAATGGAATACAATTTAGAATAAATCAAATTCATCATTTTGATTAAGACAATTTCATAAAACATTAGATTTTAGATTTCTAGGTTCCATCAATTAAATATTAGAACTTTAGTTGGCCTTTTGTACGTTCATTTAAAGCTTTAATGTTGCATGTACTTAATTGTCATTCGTTTAATCCTTAATCATTTAATTTTATATTTACCTTGATAATTAATGAATTTTAAGCATAAAAAAATATATTTATTAATTCTAATATTTGACTTATAATAATCTTGACTTAACGAATATTAATCAAATATTCAAATTAATTTATATTTTTGAAGGTAAGCTTTAAAATAAATAAAATTTGACAATTCATAATATCATACTTAATTGTTTGCATCATACATAAAAGTAATGTATTTAATTTGATTCAGAAATTAACACGATAATAAAATTGAGTTGATGTGGTTTTAATATATGGTCTAAATTTAAAAATCACCCTTATTAATTAAATTATTAATTAAATCAAATTCATCAAGTGTTAAAGCTTATTTAATTAAAAATAATATTTAATTGTATTTAATTAAACTTAAGCTTAATTGTCAAATAGGTGTCCAAACTATACTTTTTGTTTCAGTTAGGTGCTCAAACTATTTTTCGGGTTAAGTAGGTGCCTAACATTTCATTACATATCACATTTAAGAATATTTGTTAATTCCTAACGTTAAAAAGACACATGCGATCTCCTAAAAATTTCAAAATCATATTATAAATAAATAAAATTACTTAATTTATGGTCACTTTTTTAAGTTTTTCAGATTTCACAAAATCCCCCAAATTTTAAAATCCTTAATTCCCTAAACCTAAATATTAATTTAGGGTAATTTTATTACTGATTGTTATGTCGTCGTCCATCACATCAGTTATCAGAACTTTATGACGAACAATATTGTACGAAATGTTAAAAATATCGAATAATTCCTCCAAATGATTCACAACGAACAGAGACATGACAGAAGACAAATGACGTGTGGGTTGATTGGTACGAAAAAGACGTTTCATTTAGTCGCTGGTAATGTCGATAGGAGTGGCCAGGTTTGGGGATTTATGAATTTTGAGAATATTTAAAAATTTTAGAATATATTTTTATTTTTATTTTGTTTTATTAATTTTATTTATTTTTAATATAATTTTGAAACTTTTAGAAGATGATACATATCCTTTAACGGTTGAAATTAACGAAAAAACTTAAATAAATTACGGAATAAAATATTGGACACCTACTTATCCCCCAAATTAATTTGAACACCTAACTGAAATAAAGGGTATAATTTAGTTACATATTTAATTTTGAGCTTTACATTTAGTTTAAATTTTAATAATTTTCATTGACGAAACAACATAGAATTTAATAACGATTTAAATATTATGAGACGTTAATCATGCCTCGTATATAATCAATATCACAAAAGTTACACAAAAAATCTACTTGACATCCCTACCTCACCATTCTATCCTTTATAGGCACTGTGTTCTGCGCCACCAACCAGAAAATGATAGTGTCGATGGACAATGAGACCTCCCTAGACCACCCGAAACCATGAGACTTTTTCTTGCTTGTGCCGAAGCCTATGCCAGACGTTTTTTGCCTTATAGACACCGGGCAAACCTCAACACGAACACGAACACGAACACGAACACAAACACGAACACGAAACAATTTCTTTTGGGATCAAGTAGATGTGCTCTTCACTTAAACAACCCACAGAGAAACACCCTTTAACATGAAGCTTTCAGTCTAAGCCACCCACCATATTGAACCAGATTAAGACACAAGATCAACCACAAGACACTTATATTTTATGCCCATCCCAGCAGGGGAGAAAATATGTGGGATATGAAGGGACAATCGCCTTCCAATCCTGAAAAAAAATTTTATTTATCTTTTTATTTGAATTTTTTTAAATTATTTTTTATGAATTTATCCCTTCTTTTTAAACATTTATGTTTTGCCTCCCTTAACTTTAAATCTTGATTTCGTCCCTATACTACGACCCACACTTAGCGTGACAAATAGTATATAAGTCTAGCATTGAGTCTAATATAGGTATGAAAAATTTTGAACGTTTCTCAATCAACTGATATGTTTTACTTTATTAGTGTTTCTGTTGAGAGTTGAAACTCGCGTTATCATCATCGAAATATATGAAACCATCATAAAAATATAAAATAAAATAATAAAATATTTTAAAAAATATTTGATCAACTAAAATCGCTATCGACTCAATTTAACATATTAAATGATAATGGAATTTGTGACGTGAGAGAAATTAAGGCTAAGAAAATAACAAAACCTATCTCCATCATTTATTTCGGTCTAAGTTCATAACTAATATATATGGGTTTGGATTTGTTTATATTATATAAAATTCATTTAGTTTTATATATTTTTAAATTGGCGGATAAAAATTAAAAATTCAAAAATACATATTTTAGTTTTTTTTAGTCTTAATGTTAAATTTAGATCATATAACTAAGGTTTAGGATTAGAGTTGCAATACAAAATTTAATTTTTAAAATTTAAAATTTAATTTTTTAATTTTAGGACATAAAATAAAAATTGAAATTGAATATAAATTTTGTTCATATATACAAATATATTTGCTCATGAGATCTGCTGATTAGTCTAGTGGTTAAAGATGCTCATCCTACATCTTGTATGAGTTTGAATCTCGAAATGAAAAAGAGATATATTAATTATTTTAATAAAAAATAATATATTTGCTCATATTCGCATACAGTTGCAGATAATGATATAAATTTTAAAAATTATCAACTTGAGTATATATATTTATATATGTATTCGGTAGGTGAAAAAGTATATCATAAATTATTTTCATCACGTTATCCATGAAATAATTAAATACCTGCAGGAGGAGCAAATATTCCTCATTCCCACCATTGAAACCATCTTTCATCAATGGAGCCTCCGTCTTGGATTCTTCTATCCATAGCATGGCTGGCTTCTCTAGCTTTACTCTCCGGAGTTTTCATTCGCCGGAGGTGCAAACAACTCAACTTTCCACCGGTTCCTAAACCCTGGCCTATCATCGGCAACCTTAATCTTATTGATTCCCTGCCGCATCATTCTCTTCACAAACTCTCCCAACGATATGGTCCATTGATGCAACTCAAATTGGGTTCCCACCCTGTACTGGTTGCAGCATCTGCAGAGATGGCCAAGGAGATTCTAAAGACACACGACCAAATCTTTGCTACTAGACCACCATATGCAGCTGGTAAATACGTTGCATATAACTACAGCGATGTGCTATGGGCTCCGTATGGGCCACACTTGCGCCAGGGACGCAAGATTTACCAGAACGAGCTATTCAGCTCAAAAAGACTGGAATCTTTTGAGTACATCCGCGTTGAGGAAATGCGTGCATTAGTCTCCCGCTTGTATGAGTTATCAGGGAAGCCGGTTGTACTTGTAAAGCAACTCACCCATCTTACTCTCAGTAATATTAGCAGGATGGTGATGGGAAATAAGTACTTCGGTGTGTCCGGTGATGATTGGATTGAATCAAATTCGATAGTGAGTCTGCAAAACCTTCAAGAGATGATGAATGAGTTTTCCTATCTGATTGGAGTGTTCAATATTGGAGATTGGATACCCTGGCTAGACTTTTTGGACTTGCAGGGCTATGAAAAGCGACTGAAGGCTTTGAAGGAAAAACTTGACCGGTTTCTCGACGTTGTGTTCGATGAACATAAGCGAAGGAAGGAAGAATTAGGAGAGGATTTTGTGGCAAAAGACATGGTGGATTTACTATTGCAGCTAGCTGATGATCCTGATCTTGACGTTAAGCTCACTTCTGATGCTCTCAGGGGACTCACACTGGTACAAATCATGCACATCTTTTATTCTTTCTTAAATTCTTAATAGCTAGACAAAACGATGCAAATGTCTGATTGATGTCTGATAACAGGACCCGATCATTGGAGGTACTGAGAGCACATCAGTAACCGTTGAATGGGCAATCTCAGAACTCATCAAAAATCCGTAACTCATCGGAAAAGCAACCGAAGAATTAGACAGAGTGATCGGCAGAGAGAGATGGGTTGAAGAGAAAGACATCCCACAACTTTCATACATTGATGCCATCATGAAAGAAACAATGAGGAAACACCCTGTTGCTCCATTGCTAACACCACACATGGCCATGGAAGATTGCAAGGTGGCTGGATACGATATTCACAAAGGAACTAGAGTGTTCATAAATACTTGGAGCATAGGGAGAGACCCCTCCCTGTGGGAACAGCCGGAGGAGTTCCGCCCTGAGAGGTTCTTAGGGCGGAACATTGATGTGAAGGGGCGAAACTTTGAGTTCTTGCCCTTTGGTGCTGGTAGGAGAATGTGTCCTGGCTACAACCTTGGACTAAAGATGATTCAAATGAGCTTAGCAAACTTGTTACATGCCTTCCACTGGCAACTGCCTGAACATACCAAACTTGAAGATTTAAGCATGGAAGAAGGTCCTGGAATTACAGTACCGAGAAAGTTTCCGCTTGTTGCAGTCGTAGAGCCTCGTCTTCCACTTCATCTGTATGAAATTTGAATTCCACATAATTTTCTTAAGTATTGACATGATCATGTGTCCGTCCTAGTTGCATAGGTCCCAAAAGGTGTAATCCTAATGAGCTCGGCTTGTTTTACTGAAATGGGATAATTACCTCAAGCGATTTAAACAAAGAACCGACTTAGAGTTTCATGTAAAGGGTGCACGCTATAAAAAGTTATATTAAAAATATAAGGGTATAAAATTAGAAGAATTCAAGGGATCTAAAATAAGATTATCGATAGAAAGTGCAAAGAAAATATAAAAATTCTAGGGGCGCAACTGCACCCTCCTGCACCCCTCGTCTTCCACTTCATCTGTATGAAATTTGAATTCCACATAATTTTCTTAAGTATTGACATGATCATGTGTCCGTCCTAGTTGCATAGGTCCATCCATGTTGGTAAATGATAGAGGTGCTATTTAATATACCCTATTATTTTATAAATAAGTTATGTGATATTTATTACCGACTCACGAGAAGTATTTATTTAATACGTTGATTTTATGTTAATTTTGTCAATTATGTCGTCATACTCTTTTTACGTATTTGTTAAATTGTAAATATTAAAAGAAAAAACTTTGATACTTAAGTTGTGTAAACTAAAGTTTAAACGATGTTTTTTAGTTTTAGGGGTTTATATTTTTAATTTAGGGGTTTAGGTCATGGGATTTAAAATTCAAGATTAATGTTTAGAATTTAGTGTATATGGTTTAAGTTTAGGGTTTAGTTTATTATGGTTAGGATTAAGAAATTATGATTTGGAGTTTTAATGTATAAATACACAAGATTGTGTAAAATTAGTTTTACAGAATTGTGTACCAATATTTTACTCAATATAAAAAACATAAAACATAAAAACTAAATAATCTCTAAAACCTAAATTCTAAATGATATACAATAAACCCTAAACCCTAAATCATGAACACTAAACTTTAAACTCCAAATCATAACCCCTAAATATCAAACCTTAAACCATAAACAATGAACATTGAACTATAAACCTAAACCCTAAAATATAAATTAGAAACTATGAAACTAAACCACAAACCCTAAACCTTAAAATCTTAAACACTAAAATTTACCTACAATTCCAAAAATAACATAATCACTATAAAAAAAATACGAAACTAAAATTTAAGAGTAAAATCAGTGGCGAATCCAAAAAAATATTTGAGGGTGGACACATGAAATTTTAAAATTTCAAGGTGAACACAACTCATAAATATTAAAAAAAATTAAAGACTAACTCATGAAATTTTAAAATTTTAAACACAAATATTTAAACTTTAAAAAATTTATAATAAACCTGGGTCATCCTATCATACATATACACCCGCCACGGAATAAAATGATACATTCATACATAATCATTTATATTTTAAGTTTACCTTTAATTTTACCAACCAAACACCTTAATATAGTTCATCTTTTTAATACATAAATATTATATATAATATAACACATATCTTTTACATCCATTATATTAAACAAAATATTTTATATTTTCTATTTGATTATAATACAAGTGTACCAAATCTCGAGAGATACATATCTTGTAAAGTATTGTTAACGACAATGTCTAATCGCACATGTCGAATAAATTAAAAAACTCATATTTTCTATAATTTTATTTGCAATTTAAAATATATATGTAAGCATCAGATATCAAATTACTTGAAATTAAGATATAGGTCGGTTTATACGATAAGTAGTTTGATTTTATTTAAATAAATTTTAAATTTAAAACAGTATATAAGTAAAAAAAATATTAAAAATTTTACTCACAAAAATTAAATATACGATATAAATCTAATCAAATTAATAAAAACGAATCTTTAAAAATCGGGAAAAAATTAAAAAGAATTCAATAAGTGTATGAGGACAGAGTTAAAATTTTTAATTCATTTTCGATATTTTTTATGACCTCATATTAAAAAAATTAGTTAAAATTTATAATTAGAATTTAGATAATTTAAGATAGGTTTATTTGAGTAAATTGATATAAATATTGTAAAAAAAATATTTTTTAAAATATAGATATTTAAAAATACTTTTTAAATTATTTAATTTTCTACAATAATTTTAAAGTTAAATTTAAAAAAATTCGATTATAAATAGTAACTTTTTAAATAAATCGAAGAAGGATTCAAGAGAATTCGACTATGCACCATTCATCCAGACCTGCCACTGTCGTAAACAGTGCTACGCAGCAGACCACTGTCACACCTCATCTTTCACCATGAACAGTGCCGTGAACAGTGTCATGAACAGTGCATTCACCGTTTGAAATCGGGTTCTCTTGAGCCCTTCTTAGATTTAATTTAAAAAAAAAACGTTATTTATAATTGAATTCTTTTGAACCCGATTTTAAAATTATTATAAAAAATTTAATAGTTTAAAAAATATATTTTAAGTATCCATATTTTAAGTTTTTCTACAATATTTATGTCAATTCTCCGGTGTATTTGTAAAGTTTAGTACTAAAATTTGAAGTTCAGGTTAAAAATTTAATGTTTAGCTCATATTGGAAGTGCAATATAGAATTATTTGGTGAAAACTAAGGTTAAAAATTGTTTGTCTCTTTTTCATACTTTTATTTATGTTTCTGTTTTAGATTATAAGAATTAGAGTTTAAATTTTAAAGTTAAAGATTGTAATTAGGTTTTAAGAAATTAGGATTAGGGTGTATCTTTAAGGTATAGGGTTTAGGATATAGAAAATAAGGGTTAAGGTTTAAAATTTAATTTTTTTAAAAAAATTTGACAGGAGGCATAGATAAAAAGGCTGAGAATTTTTATCCAAAAACTACTGGGTGCAAATTGTATACCTCCTAACCGTGCTTCTATTGATGCCTTCACCTTATATTAGTGGATTTAAGGTTTAGAGTTCAAAGTTAAGAGTTATAATTAGGGGTTAAAAAATAATAAAAAATAAGAGAAAGAATGTATTTTTATTTTTTTTAACAAGCTAGAATGATTACAGTAGTATCTGTTCTAGAATATAATCTCACCATTTGACATTGATTGCTCAATCACTCTGGTGACATCTCTGATGCTCAAACCCCTGACCTCTAGGAATAACAACCGTTTCTTTAACCACTTGGACTAGAGGGCTCGTACAGAAAGAATGTATTTTTAAGGTGTGGGGTTCAGGATTTAAGATATAAAAAACTAAAATTTAAATTTAAAACTGATTTTTTAAATTTTCTAATTAAAAACATAAAAAACCCATCACTAAAAGATTTCTATTCACCCTCTTTCTTACAATTAAAAGTTCTAACAACACCCAAATAACCTTTATGAGAATCATGTTTTTATTTAATTTGAGATTCTCTTTTTATGTAGGCATTCTGTCATCATGGAAGGAGTGTGTGTAAAGATAATTCGAGTTAAACAAATGAAGTCATGTATTATAATATTGATGAGAAAAAAATACTGTAAAAAGCACTCTGAATAGAGTTGTAAAGCTTTATCTTTTTAGGTCAAATACATAGTGGCAATCATGCTCTAATACTTTAATTTATATTTGATCTCATATAATTCATTTGAAAAAATTATTAAATAAAATTTATTTATTACATTAATTATGATCTCAATTAATTAGATTTATTTATTTTAATTTTTTTAAGGTAAATCATCATCTTTTTCTGTATATAATTAGTGGGTGGGTAATTATTAGATAGTTATTTAAAGATAAACGGTTCTGATTGCTTAGATCATGGATAACGTGGTGAACAGAGTTCACCTAATAATCTCCGGTATTAAGATTTATAACTATTATGTGATGATAACACCGGTGTTTAAAGGTGAATTCTATACGATCATTGAATTTTTAGGAAAGATTTATTTTAGTTATTGTATTTTAAAATATTTGATAAAATCATTCAATTTTTATATTATGTTTAGTAAGATCATCTAATTTTGGATTCGTATTAGATAAGATCTCTGTTGTTATATTCCGTTAAAACGTGAGATTATTTTTCTTTAATAAAAAAAAGATAAACTACGATCATCATCACTCAACTTTCTTTTCATTCCTATTTTTGTCACTAAAATATTTTTACTGTTCTTATTAAATTTATTATATTATCATATTTTTTTTAATGAAGAAAGTAAAAAATTTACTACTTGAATAAAAATATTTCAATTATTTGATTTAATAAGTATGATATAAGATCAAGAATTGAATAATTTGAAATTAAAAACTAATCAAAATATTTTTTTAAAGATTAATCAAATTCGATTTCGGAATAAAATTTTTGAAATAAATTATTTTGATTTGGTTACGGTTCATAATTTTAATCAAAATTGATTAAATAATCTTATCTATTATATATAATATGTCTAAATATTATATTATAATATTTTATAGTCTGATAATTTTGATACCTTTTTATTTAAAAAAATAGCTCTGAGTACAATTAATATGTGTGAACTTTTAATTTTGATTTACGATTTACTTTTATACTTCATCACAATCGAATAATTATTAAATTTATCATATTATCATATTTGATGTTTTAATAAACAAAGTAAAAATTATTTTAAGAATTAATAGGGTAAAAATTCCATGACAGGCACGTGAAGGTTATACCTGGTTTAACTCCAAGGAAAGTGAATGAGCTACCTTTACATGGCCGGAAAGTGGATTGGTTTAAACGGTGTAATATCTCTATACCAAGCGATTAAAAATCTTCTACTTCTTTATTATGTTTTTATTTATGTCTCTTGTTAAAAAAATTAAATTTTAAACCCTAACCTTAATATTTTTTATCTTAAACCCTAAACCTTACACAAAAAGTAAATCATATTTCTAATTTTCTAAATCATAACCACAATTTTTAACCTTAAACCTTAAACCCTTTAATTTAAAACGAAAATATAAAAAAATCATAAAAAAAAAAGTAAACGATTTGCACCGGTACCAAGGACGTGAAGTTTGTCCCTCTGGCATGGTTCTTATCCAAACACAAACATCGTGTTCGACAATTAACAGATAGTTGATACCGAGTTACATGAGGACAATGATATACGCATAGATACGAGGAACTCAACTATAAATACCTTGAGAATGAACCAACATTGCCCAATTCCTAGAAGTAAAACAGTCTGTAATCAATGGAGGCTTTGTCTTGGCTTGTTCTATGCATAGCATTGCTAGCATCTCTAGCTTTCCTATCCAAAATTGTCATTCACAGGCAGCGGAAACGAATAAAGTCTCCGCCGGGTCCTAAACCGTGGCCGATCATCGGCAACCTTAATCTCATCGGTTCACTCCCGCATCAATCTCTTCACAGACTCTCCCAACGATATGGTCCATTGATGCAACTCAAATTCGGTTCCCACCATGTACTGGTTGCATCATCTGCAGAGATGGCCAAGGAGTTTCTAAAGAACCATGACCAAATCTTTGCTTCTAGACCACAAACTGCAGTCGGTAAGTACACTAATTATAACTACTGCAATGTCGTATGGGCACCCTACGGACCATACTGGCGTCAAGGCCGCAAAATTTACCTGAACCAACTATTCAGCTCTAAAAGACTCGAGTCCTACGAGTACATCCGAGTCGAGGAAATGCGAGCTTTTGTGTCTCGCATGTATGGATTATCAGGGAAGCCGGTTGTGCTTAAAGATCAGCTCTCGCGCTTCACTCTCAATATCATAAGCAGGATGGTGTTGGGGAAGAAATACTTCGGTGTGTCCGATGATGATCCGGTGCGATCGAATTCGATACAGAGTCTGCAAGAGTTTCAAGAGATGATGGACGAGTGGTTCTTGCTGAATGGAGTGGTGAACATTGGGGATTGGATACCTTGGCTAGACTTTTTGGATTTGCAGGGCTATGTAAAGCGAATGAAGGCTTTGAGGATAAAACTTGATCGATTTTACGACCATGTGTTGGACGAACATAAGAGAAGAAAGAAAGAATTGGCAAAGGATTTTGTGGCAGAAGACATGGTGGATTTACTGATGCAGCTAGCTGATGAGCCTGATCCTGACGTTAAGCTCACTGATGATGGTGTCAGGGGCTTCACACAGGTATATATACTTATCTGAACAAAATCGAACCAAAACTAAATAAAATCTAAACTCAAAATGACTCGAACATAAATGATTCGATCCAAACTATCCAATTGTTATCTTCATGCATCAATCATCGAGTGTGTATCATGTGTCATGTAATGATCAAAGTATATTGACTGATAATAGGACTTAATAGCTGGAGGCACAGATACTTCAGCAACAACTGTGGAATGGGCAATTTCTGAACTCATCAAACAACCTCAGCTCATTAACCAGGCAACCCAAGAATTAGACAGAGTGATCGGCAAAGAGAGATGGGTTGAAGAGAAAGACATCCCACAACTTCCATACATTGATGCAATCATGAAAGAAACAATGAGGAAACACCCGGTTGCTGCATTAATAGCACCACACTTGGCCATGGAAGATTGCAATGTAGCCGGATACGATATTCGCAAGGGAACTCGAGTCTTCATAAACACTTGGAGCATGGGGAGAGACTCGTTCCTGTGGGAGCAACCCGAGGAGTTTCGGCCTGAGAGGTTCTTAGGGAGGAAAATCGACATCAGGGGTCAAAATTTCGAGCTATTGCCATTCGGTTCTGGGAGGCGGATGTGCCCTGGCTATACACTTGGACTGAAGATGATTCAGACAAGCTTAGCTAACTTGTTGCATGGCTTCAACTGGGAATTGCCTGACCATACTAAAGTAGAAGATTTGAACATGGATGAAGTTTATGGATTGACAACACCAAGAAAATGCCCACTTGTTGCAGTCATGCAGCCTCGTCTCCCCCTTCATCTTTATAATGTCTGAATTTAAATTGTTCTTCTTGCTATTCCAAATAAATTGTTCTGATATAATGTTAGTTTCATGCCGGAAAAAGTTGTCAACTTCAGGGACTAAAAGTTGATTTATCACTTTCTTACTTGTTTTCATGCCTGTTTTTGAATGAATCAATGAAAGTAAAACAAGTATAATCAACCCTATTTACATTAAGATCTATAGCTTTACTAATATATACTCTTATGCTCCCCTTGCTTTCTGATGCAAGGGAGAATTCAACCCGTTTTTAACCGTGTCGTATTTCGAGTGGATCGTAGACATCCTCGGCGACCGGTTTTGATGCCGATGTCCATGAGGGAGTATGTGGTTTCTTTGTTGGATTCCATTATCTTTCAGTAACTCCTTTTTCTGTTCATTCTTTTGTTGCACCACTTTCTGCTGGAACAGTATAAACAAAGTGACCATTTGGGATATCTTCATAGTCCTGAAGTGGCTCCAATGTCTGGACCACATCACACATTTTCGGTCTCTGCTTCGGGCGTTGGCTAAGGCATTGATAGGCCAATGCAGCCGCCTTCCGTGCCCCCATTTCCGAGTATTGCCCTTCGAGTCTTGGATCCATTATCCGACCGAGTTTCCTAGGATTATTCAACATTGGCCTTGCCCATTCAACCAAGTTCTGCTCTCTTGGGCTACGGTTCTTGTCTAAAGATCTCCTCCCGGTTAACAGCTCCAAAAATACCACTCCGAAGCTATACACATCGCTCATCGCAGTTAAATGACCTAACACAAAGTTTTAGCAAAGTTTACATTTCTAAACAGTATGAAAAAGACCCAAAAATGCAGAATCAAAATGTTGATCATATATATATACATATATATATATACCTGTCATGACATATTCTGGGGCAGCATAGCCTTGTGTCCCCATGACCCTAGTGGAAACATGTGTGTCATCCCCTTCCGGACCATCTTTTGCAAGACCGAAATCCGAAAGTTTAGCATTGTAATCCTGGAGAAGATGAACATGATTCGAACACGACATGAATAAACTCGGAAAATCCATGTTACTTGTGTAAGAAGTAAGAACTTGAAGAAAAAGCAATACTTACAGAATCTAACAAGATATTTGATGCTTTGAAATCCCGGTAAATGACTGGCTTCTCTGCTTCATGGAGATAAGCAAGACCCTTGGCAGCTCCAAGAGCAATTTTCATCCTCTTCGACCAGGGAAGAGACACCGAAAACCCTGCACCGAGGAAGATCGACATTAGTAAAGGTGGAGATTCGAATCATAAAATTATCGTTAAGATCATGATTCATACTTCTAAATAGCTGATTCTCCAAGCTGCCTCTAGGCAGATATTCATACACCAGCAACCTGTTTTCTTCTTCACAACAATATCCAATCAGCTTCACCAGATGCGGATGCCTCAATTCTGCAAGAAAGATCACTTCTGTCTGCACCAGAAACAACCATTCATTAATAATCACCAACATTAAGCAAAATATTGATTGAAAAACTACAGATATATACTCACCAGCCACTCCCTATGTCCCTGCAGGCCTTCTAAATCCAGGTTTTTAACAGCTACAGGCTGAGCTTTCAACCCGAGCCTAAGCTTGTCATCAATGAACCCTTTATGAACCTTTCCAAATCCACCTTGGCCGAGAAAATTAGCCGACGAAAAGCTCTGTGTTATCACCTTTAGCTCCCCTAGAGTAAACACATGAAGGTTCGAACCGGCGAGCGACGTCGACAAATCTTCCGACAACATCGAGCTCGGATAACTTAAGTCTAACATGGCAAACCTTGTGATTGAACTTTGCTTTGAATCTTCCTTCTTAGCCTTGACTTCTGGTTTCACAACACCCTTTGAACAACTCGGGATGATGGATCTCAAAATAATCTTCATCACTGTCATTTTTCCCAAGAATTTGCAGATTTAGTTCTTCAAACTTGTACTGCAATATATATGTGTATATATGTTGCAAAAGATCCAAACTTCAATCACCAACTTTCTTACAATTCTCTCAGCTTCGTTCTATGCAAATATATATGGGAGTCTTGATATTTTATCTATGCATACAAGAGTTTGACATTGATATATATATATATATATATATATCAGCTTGATTAAGAGGGTAAACTTAGCTGATAAGTCCACAAAGGTTGGTTTAATACAAAATGACGCGGCTGCCCCTTTGACTTTCTTTCTTATTTTCCATGGAAATAATGCCAAAGAAAAAAATATCTAAGGTTTTATTAGAAAATTATTTTGATTTTTATTTATTTTGAAATATATTTATTTTTAATAATTTATTTTGTGTTGAAATTATTTTTTATGAGTAAAATTATTAGTCAATTAATTGTAAATAATTTAAGATGATATTACAAACCTACGTTGTATTATAGATCGGTCAGTTGGTCTAAAAATTCATAAATAGAGTGTAAACAACTAGGATCTGGGTTTGAGTATCATCCGGGACAGATCCAAAGTTTCATGTAAGAGGCGCAAAGTACAAGAAGCAATATTAAATATATAGGGGTGCAAGACTATAAGTGTATAGAGGGTGTAAATTTAAATTATCAATAAAAATACAAAAAAATATATAAAATATAAGAAAATTTAGAATTTTTAGGGGTATGACTGCACTCCACACCCAGGTCCATCCCTGAGCACCATGTAATTCATCCAGATAAATTAAGTTTGAATATCATGTGTACGATGTGTCTGCGTAATTAAAAGATTAAAAAATTAAACAAATACTAACTTATAATCATAACAATATATTCAAAAAATGTATCTAGTTTAATTTAATCTGAAATATGATAAAATTATAAAGGGTAAACTACACGGATAGTCATCATACTATGGGGTTAGTATCGATCTGACTACAATGCTTTAAAAAGAATCAAATACACCGGTAAATTATTGATTTGGTATTAAAATAACCATCTGCCGTTAAAAATATAATGAACTATTCGTGTATTTGATTACCGGTGTATTTGATTCTTTTTAAAGTATTGTGGTCAGATTGATATTAATCCCATAGCATGGTGACTATTCGTGTAATTAACCCAATTATAAATAACTTGTAATTAGGTATTACTCCTGCAGAAAGTGACCATCCTGTACCAGGCAGCTGGTGCACACTAAACCCCCATTTTCTTTTGTTTTTTTAATTGCTCAACTGGGAAAATCTGGGTTTGTTTTAGACTTCGTAAACGACAGAGGTTGGCAGACTTCCAATAACCAGTTCTAGAAGATATAATAATCAAAGATGGTTGACAGGGGATGATGGAAATATATCGTATGCATGACGAGATCATCGTCGGATTCATCACCGACGCCGTGGACCGACGGTGAGGATTTCGTCATCCTCGTTGAGATTTGGATTATGATCACGTGCATGTCGGAATAATTATGTCTTATAATCAACGAGTTCACGGTCAGAAATATCCAAGAGCAATGAATTAGGGATGTCAAAATCATGGACTTTAATGCATATTTACTTTCCTACAATCCGATTAAAATTAAAAAAAAAATCGAACCTGATTTATCATGTTATTTATGATTTTATCGAATAATAATTTTTATTTTATATTTTAAGGTGAATCTTTATATCTTTTTTGTATATCATTAAATAGATGAATGTCATTGAATAAGATCATGGATGACGTAATAATACGAGAATATTTTGCTAATAAGCTTAAATAAAAAATATATAGGTAAAATTTATTAATTGATTGAGTAATTAAGAATATATATGATTTTATATAAATTTAAATTTTAATATTTACTTTAAAAATATAATTATCTTTATTTAATAAAAAAATATATATGTCATGAGTTTTGATTGGTTTAGGATAATTTTATTATAAATAATTAATCTTTAATAAAATATGTATAATGTACTTAATATTTAAACATCAAATACATAAGTTTATAAACAAATCTCCAACCATTTCATCTATAATTAACTTTTTAAATGAATTTATCTATACATGTATATTAATGTTATCTTTTGCTTATATTGCGGGTATAGGTGAGCAAAACTAGATTCAATTAAAAATATTTTTTTTAATTCGACTTAATTAGAATCGTAATTCATAAACTTGATTCTAAATGTTTTTAATAAATTTTAAATTATGAAATAAAACTTGAATAATTCAATAATTTTAGTAATTCATTGATATTTTTTATGTTCAAGTTGAGTCCCTCAATATTCGTTAATATATATATTTCGCATATAAAGAAATATAACGTGTGTACATTATCAACGAGTTAAAAATATGTATAAACAAATATTATCTTTATGCTATTAAAAAATTATGGTTACTCAAATTTAATTTATTTATCAAATTTATAATTAATTTTGATTTTTATCGTATAAAAATAAGTAATGTATACTTAAAATTAAAAATTATTATTTATTTTTATTTACTAAAAAATATTTTTTTAAAAATATAAAAAAAAACTACTTTACTAATTGAAATTTAAAATTTATAAAATAAAGCTATTTTTAAAATAAAATATAAAATTTCAAGATCAAAGTTAATACATAAAAAAACAAGATTAACCAAACCAAAAATCAATGGATTATTAACTTTTTTTTTGTTTTAAATCGAACTGAATTATATAACCTTTAAAACTTATAAAATTTAATTTCATGAGAGTAAGTGGTCAAAAGCTTTCAGTTGACAGAGTAAAAATCTTCTGCACCTAATTATGTCTCTTTTTATATCTTACATTAAAAATTACAAAAAGAAATTATTAACTCTAACACTAATTTTTACATTCTAAACCCTACGTCCTAAAAAATACACCTTACACCTAATTCCTTAAACTCTAACGACAACCCCTAACCTTAAACCCTAACCCTAAATCTACTATTTTAAAGTAAGATATCAATAGAGGTATAATAAAGGAACAAGCGATTTACACTCCAACCGACACATTTTTCTTAAAACGTAGATTCTAAACTAATAAAAATAAATTTATTTTTTTTTAAAATAAAATTTATTTAAAAAAATATCAATCGAACTAAAACCGATAGTAATATCTCAATCTTCCCATCCATGAAATGATAATATGTGAAATGTGTCCATGTGCAATATTGTCAACATAAGTGGAAAATTAGGACCGCCTTTTGTATGAATGAAATGAAAGTCATTATTCACTAAAATCCATTTGAAGAAAATATAAAAATTCAAATAGTAATATCTTTGAAATTAAAAATAAAAAATGTGTTCAATTTGCATATTTTGATTATTCTTAACATCAAAAGACACTAATTTCCTTTGATTTTGTACATAAAGACAAATCTGTTGTTGACATTTGTAAGAGTAATTTGCGCCGGGGGGAAGGCAGGGAAATTTCTATGTAATAAAGTATTTACATAAAGAGAATGAATTAATTAGAAAATAGAAAAATATTTTAATGTTTATAAAGTTATATTTATAATTAAATACGAATATAATTATATAATTTTTTATTAAGTAGAGTTATAATAATATTTTATCGAGATCTAAATTCATATAAGAAATAAAGATAAATAAGAAGCGACGACGATAAATATTTATAATTGTAAGTATATATCTTTAGTGTATTTAGATAATTTTAAAAAAAAATAATTTAAAAATATAGATAAATTAACGCATTTAGTTCATAAACCGAATTATATAAAGAAAAGATAAAAATCATAACTCAAATGTTCGAAATAAGATAGATATAAAAATCATCAAAGTTCGCGAGGAAAAGTAAAAAATCAATAATAAACAATATTAAAAAATACACATCGTAGAATAAGACACATCGACAAAACGGTTATTACCGCAACTCAATTGCGAATAAGATTAGTGATTGTGAGTTCGTATTTAAATTTGTACAAAAGATTTAAAATAGAGAGATCAGTAAGATAATCAAAAGAATATAATTTTAATAAAACGACGTTAAATTTAACTAAAAAAATCAAATAAATAATAAATAAATAATCTAAAAATTTATTTAAAAAGTCAACGTTTTTTAACTTTAAGGTCAAAGATAAGCTGAAGAACTCAATCCAGCTACAACTATTTCACAGTCTGTCTTGGTATTTCACCCAACAAATAACAAAACTTTGAAGAAAACAAATTAAAAATAATAAAGATTTCTAGACACAACATTGACTCTTCAAAATTAAGACAAGGGTTAATTTCCGTCAATCGATGTTTTTCTAATATTTTAATGTGTTTTTATCATAATATCTATTAATTGTTAATAATTAATAAATTATACGTATATTTATAAATAAAATTACTTAAACTCGAATTTTTTACTCGGGTCATTCATTAAATTCATTGTTGATATCTTTTTATATCATCTAAAATTATCTTAACTTGTCTTCTAAGATAGGTTTAAGGATTTATATTCTATACATGATAACGAAAATTGAAAATTTAATTTTCATAAGTATCTATGTTTTAGAGTTTTAATTTAGGGTGTAGGGTTTAAGGGTTTAAGTCTAGGGTTTAGAATTTAGAGATACTGGTCAACGGCGGATGTAACTACCTCAACTTTTTAAAGCTTACACATTCGCCTTTAATTTATTTAAAATTTTATGAGTCGGTCTTTAATTTTTTTTATTAAATATTTATGAGGTGTGTCTACCTTGAAATTTTAAAATTTTATGTGTACTCAGTCTTAAATATTTTTCTGGATCTACACCGATAATGGTTAGAATTTAGGGTTTAAGATTATAATTTAGAATTTAAAAGTTTAAGTTTTGTAATTAAAATTATTTTTTCACGACTGTAATATCAAACATTTATATTTAAAATCAAACAATAAAAAATACATTTTAAATTTATTTTTTAAACCCATTTTCTAGTTGTAGTTTCCAAAAACAATCTCCTAAACATGTTGTGCACTGTTTTTAATAATCTCCTAAAACTGTAAAGTGAAGGATTGGGTTGTTGGGGATGTTGAAAATATGACAGGATTGACGTTTACAAGAACAGAACATGTGTAGAATCTGGTTAGGTTTAGGAAACCGAACCACCCTAGGTTATTTGCTCACGTAACAGTCGTGTTAGAGAAACAAACAACAAAAATGGATAAGGACATGAAACACGAGAGAAGATTACAGGAAAAGATCCTATGACAGTCAAAGTAGATCGATTATTTTCATGGCTTCGGTTTCTCTGACCAACAGTATATGGTGTTAGTGGAAATTTGTCTGAACCTGTGGGTTCTTTGTCAATGTATACGTGTGGAAGTTTTCGTACGATTCGTGCTGGTTTCTAAATTCTACTAGTAGACTTGTTGTAAGAATAACAAATAGAGCCGCGTCCGAGCAGCCATTGTGGAACTGGCTAACTATGTTGGTTCGGTCGGTGACTCGGTTCCCGTCGGCCATCTCGAGTTGTAGAAATAGAGAAGACTTTGCTTAGTAGTAAACTAAGTGACCGGGGTCCATTGGGCTTGGAGGGAGTAACGCACTCTAGGTTTTGACCCATCCTAGATAGGACAGAAAGGATACAAAGCTGATTGGGCATAATGGGTTAGTTTAGGGTCTAGTGTGGCTCTCTAATCAATGGAGGTTCCTTCTTGGCTTGTTCTATCCATAGCATTGCTAGCATCTGTAGCCTTCCTCTACAGAATTTTTATTCACCGGCGGTGCAAACAACTTAAGTCCCCACCAGGTCCAAAACCCTGGCCGATCATCGGCAACCTTAATCTCATCGGTTCACTCCCACATCAATCACTTCACAAACTATCCCAACGCTATGGCCCATTAATGCACCTCAAATTTGGTTCTTACCCTGTACTGGTTGCAGCATCTGCAGGGATGGCCAAGGAGTTCCTAACGAATCATGACCAAATCTTTGCTTCTAGACCACAAATTGCAGCCGGAAAGTACATCAACTATAACTACTCCGATATCGGACTTGCTCCGTATGGACCGCATTGGCGCCAGGGCCGAAAGATCTTCATGAATGAGCTGTTCAGTGCGAAGAGAATCGAGTCATTCAAGGACATCCGAGTTGAGGAAGTCCATGCCTTTGTCTCCCGCTTGTATGAATTGTTAGGGAAGCCGGTTGTGCTTGTAGAGGCAGTAGAGCAACTTTCACAGCTTACTCTTAGCATTATATGTAGGATGGTGTTGGGAAATAAATGCTTTGATGTTTCCGAGGATGATCGGATCGGATTCGAAAGTGAGACTGCAAGAGCTTCAAGAGATGATCAACGAGTTCTTCATTCTGAATGGAGTATTCAATATTGGAGATTGGATACCTTGGCTAGACTTTTTGGACTTGCAGGGCTATGTAAAGAGAATGAAGGCTTTGAGGACAAAACTTGACCGGTTTCACGACCATGTGTTCGACCAACATAATCGGAAAAAGGAAGAATTAGGACAGGACTTCGTGGCACAAGACATGGTGGATTTACTGCTACAGCTAGCTGATGATCCTGATCCTGACGTTAAGCTCACTTCTGATGCTGTCAGGGGACTCACACAGGTAAAAACATTTAATTTCCTTGACTTTTCCCGGAAACTTTACTACATCAACAAGAAAAATGAAAAGGTTGGTCGGACTGTAGGATCTGATAGGCGGAGGCACAGATACCTCAGCAATAACTGTGGAATGGGCGATCTCTGAACTCATCAAACAACCCCAACTCATCCAACAGGCAACCGAAGAGCTGACAATGTGGTCGGCAAAGAGAGATGGGTCCAAGAATCCGACATCCCCCACCTTCCTTACCTGGAAGCAATCATGAAAGAAACAATGAGAAGACACCCTGCTTGTGTGTTGCTCCCACCACGCTTGGCCATGGAAGATTGCACTGTGTGCGGATACGATATTCTCAAAGGAACTAGAGTCTTTGTAAATGCCTGGAGCATAGGGAGAGACCCCTTGTTGTGGGAACAACCCGATGAGTTCTGCCCTAAAAGATTCATAGGACAGAACATCAGCGTGAGAGGAACAAATTGCGAGCTGCTGCCATTTGGAGCTGGGAGAAGGATGTGTCCGGGCTACAGCCTCGGCTTAAAGATGATTCAATTGAGCTTAGCAAACTTGTTGCATGGATTCAACTGGAAATTGCCTGAGAATACCACAGCAGAAGATGTGAGCATGGAGGAAGCTTTTGGGATGATAACACCAAGGAAGTTCCCACTTGTTGCAGTCATGGAGCCTCGTCTGCCTCATCATCTTTATAAGATCTGAATTCCCCATGAACCCTTCTTCTTGATATTATTCCATGGATTTTCATCATATATATTTCCACATGTAGGAATTTTACTTTGGTAGAATCAACTACTTTTAACAGCAACACAGTTTACATAAAAGATTATAAAATTAAATAATTAAATTTAAAATTTTAATTATTTATATTTTTAGAAGGAGAAATCTATTAAATTTAACTTTTATATTTTATTTAAAACATTATACAACATATTTCTTAAACTATTTGTGCATTAAAATACAATTATAAAATTTAATACATGACAAGTTTAATTAGGGATGATAATAATATTCGTCTCTAACGAGTCTTAATCCGATCCGACCGATAAGGCGAGGCTGAAAATAAATTTGGTTTTAGGGTAGAGTGTGATAGATGAATATTTAAAATTTTTTGGTTTAGTTTGGGTTTAGGATTTAAAATATCTGGTTTGTCTCAACTCAATATACAATATATTTATATATATTTAATATATTATTATATATTTTATTTAATATTTTTATTATTTTTTAGATCATATCGATTTTGGTCGATTTTTTATTAAAACAACAAGAAAAAATCAGAATCAATTATGTTTTTATTATATCGAATCAAACCAAATCGTGATAAAACAAATTTTGATATATTATTTTATTTTCAGATCAAAATCAAAACGATCAAAAACTTAATTCGCCTCACCTCGTTGTCATCCTCAAATTTAATACAGTTCACTAAATCATTGCAGATCAGATAAGCAACCTGCAACATGAAATCAATAAAAATATCTTACATATTTCCATGTTCCATGGGACCATAACCATACATCATCATGTAATAACACATCAAGGAGAACGAAAGGTAGAATTTTTTAAAGTTGAAAAAAATATATAAAGAAGTTAGAGAGTTTATAGCAGGACGCAAGGGAATACGTCATGTTGAAAATTACTAACAAAACAGAATCATACAAGATAAGGACATCAAATCAAGAAAATTGGATGAAAGGTCCATAAATTATATGTTTTTAGTGGATACAGTCCCTATACTATAATTTTATTTTTGGGGAAAAGCTGAATCAAAATGTTTGAAAATTGAATTGTTAATTATTGGGAGGAGTTAAAGTATATTTTTTTATATGTAATTAGTTTGTACATGTTTAATAGTGGTCAAATTGAATAGTTTTAATTTAAGGGACTAAAAAGGAAATTATACCATTGACTTTGGGGGAAAAATTAAGAAAGAAAATACATAATACCAAAAACAGGCTTATTTGAAAAAAATTGAAAATTAAGATTTAAATTGTCAAATAAAATCTTTAAGGGCATAATTTAAAAAATGAAAAATATTGAGAGCTTTTTTGTCATTCATTTTTAGTAAGGACTAAATTGAGCAAAAGCTTATATTACAAGGACACTTGATATAATTTGACCATTTAAAATAAAAAGATATTTGTTGTTCATGTGGTTCCTTTTAAATTTGTCTCCCCGAGAACAAATCATATCACCAACAAGAAAAGAAAAGAAAAAACTTAACCATGGATCGCTTAACGTTGGTGTCCTCCATCGTCCTCCTACTATGCTCCGCCGCTGCCGCGGCCGCTGCATCAACTTTCGAGGACTCCAACCCCATTCTGATGGTCTCCGACGGCCTCCGTGGCTTCGAGTCCACTGTTCTTCGTGTCATCGGTCACAGTCGCCATGCTATCTCCTTCGCCCGTTTTGCTTACAGGTGACTCTTGATCTACTCATCGGACGATCATTTTCATTCTTATTTAGAACAAAACAGTGAAAAATCGAGATAAAAATTCTGGGTTTCTTTTTTTGTAGGCATGGAAAAAAGTATGAAAGCGTGGAGGAGATGAAGCTAAGGTTTCAGATTTTTAAAGAAAATTACGATTTAATCAGATCTACGAACAAGAAGGGATTGCCTTACACTCTTGCTGTTAATCGTACGTTATTTACTTATTTTTCCTTTTTTAATGGATATCGGCGGTCTACTTATGAGCCGGAGATGTCAGATTCCGATATCCAACTGGTTTTTATTACTAAAGTACATAGGTTGACTTTCTGAACGGCGATCTGATTAGTTCAGTTCAGTTCAGTTCTGCTCGGGTATGTTTGGTTTACAGACCAACTGTAGCCTGACACGTTGACATTAGAAAACGAAACTTACTTTTGCTTTATGAATTGATGATCTTGATTTTATTTATGAACTGTCTTTTTTTGGATTTGATGGTGAAGAATTTGCGGATTGGACATGGGAAGAGTTTCAGAAACATAGATTGGGAGCTGCTCAAAACTGCTCCGCCACCACAAAGGGCAATCAACGGCTGACCAACGTCGCCCTCCCTGAATCGGTACAAAATTTAACCATGTTTCATTGAAATTCATTGGAGACATGTTATGTTGTTCGAATTCTTCATTTTTTTGAAGTTTTTTATTCGGACACATTCATATTTGATGCTGTATATGTGCAGAAAGATTGGAGGAAAACCGGCATAGTCAGCCCTGTGAAAGATCAAGGCAAGTGTGGATCTTGCTGGACATTCAGTACCACCGGAGCTCTTGAGGCGGCTTACAGTCAAGCATTCGGGAAACCGATTTCTCTATCGGAGCAGCAGCTTGTGGACTGTGCTGGAGCCTTCAATAACTTTGGTTGCAGTGGTGGATTGCCGTCCCAAGCGTACGAGTACATCAAATACAATGGCGGTCTCGACACGGAGGAGTCATACCCTTACATTGGTAGGAACGGTCTATGCAAATACTCTCCTGAAAATGTTGGTGTTCAAGTCCTTGACTCTGTCAACATCACCTTGGTAAGTTTTCCCTTCTGGTTTTCTGGTATAGATTCGACATAAGCGACCTGTGAATCTAAATGTATGAATCAACAGGGTGATGAAGATGAATTAAAATATGCAGTTGCCATGGTCCGGCCGGTTAGTGTTGCATTCCAAGTTGTCACAAGTTTCCGTTTCTACAAAAGTGGGGTTTATACCAGTGACACCTGTGGCAACACACCCATGGTAAGTTATTCGTATGTTCGGAGTTATATTCGATGCTGTATGATCTAACAATGAGGATATATGGGCAGGATGTGAACCACGCTGTCGTTGCAGTCGGATACGGAGTTGAAAACGGCGTTCCATATTGGCTGATTAAGAACTCATGGGGTGCAGCATGGGGTGAGGATGGCTACTTCAAGATGGAGATGGGCAAAAACATGTGTGGTAAGAATCTCAACCCCATTTGATCTCCATTTCACCTTGAATACCTTCTAAGTACAAGACTGAAAATGTTTTGCACTGTAAACAGGTGTGGCAACTTGTGCATCATACCCTATTGTTGCTTGATCCAATTGAAGAACCGTCTCAGATCGTCTCGTTCCCTAGCCGTCTCGACCGGCTCGGTCTCTAGGTTTCATGTACAATAAAGTTCAAAGATATCTGTAAGATGCAGTATTTGCAACAAAGACTTGTGTAAAATTCTATGTTTAAACTTGGTTTGCAATAGCTTGTCCAACATTGGAAATCAATAGGAGTTTTAAAAGCAATACAGATAAACTTTATCCTAAAGTTGAATTAAAACTGGATTACATGAATAGTTCCGTTTAGAAACAGACTATACCAAACACAAAATTGATGTCAGGACTCGGAATCCTTTCGACCGGTTCCGATATAGTTGAATTACAATTGGCTTACATTAACAGTTTCATTTAAAAAGAGACAACCAAACACGACATTGAAGAAGTCGTGGCCTCGAACTTTTTCGCCCCCTCCAAATATGGCTTCGGTATCGTACTTGCATGCTCTCATGCAGTCAGGGCAGTATGTAACCTGTGTAAAAATTGGCAGATTCTCAGGTGATCACTGGTAATAGTTAAACGCAATTTAAGCCGCCTTTGATGTTCGTATATAATCATTCGATTGTGAAACAGACATTAAATGAATGTAAATTTCAGTAACAAACCTCCAATAACTTAGGCTGGAAAGAGGCATCAAGCATTACATCCACACCGTACATGGCCCTGGACTTTGGATCATGCATCTCTGGATGAACTGATGCAGCTGACTCGAAGACGGATCTGATCATGTTTTTTACTCTCTGGTGGATGTCAAGCCATTTAACTGTAACAAACACACAAATTGTCGATAAAAGATACGACTTAAATACGGCCCTCTTGGTAGCCTTCCAAACTGTGTAGATTCATTTTATTCAATGAAAGGGCAATCTATAGGGGGAGGGGGGACAAATTTGCCAAGCACATATACCTTGGTGCTCCTTCTCAAACTCCATAACAAATTCCGGTGTGTTCATGTGATTCAACCTCCGACCATAGTTCTGAAAGTCGTAGAATAATTGAATTACTAATCGTCAAAATATGCAGGTAGCATGTATTATTTTCAAGCTGCCAAAAGAAACTGCCTCTACATACCATAACAGTGAAGTGTGTTTCATACTCGAAAAGACTGTGCTTCTCAAGGGTATACGGGTTGTTAGCCAATCGGACCTGAAATTAAGAGGAAAAACTAAGGTATTTTAATAGAAGAAAATATTTAAACGAGAATAGATCTCTAAAGGAAACTCTTTCTACATATGGCATCGATCAGATAACAGAATGTGCATTACCCAGAAGACATCTGAAAGGAAGATCTCCAAAGGGTTTATGCTGCGAACCAGTACGATATAACGAAGATCAAACTTTTTTCCTTGAAACAGAGCAGGATGCTCAATATACTTCTGGCATATTTTTGGACCAGTTTCCATGAGACGAATAATAGCAGATAAATTATCGGTTACAGTTGTGTCGATGGTTCGTGCCATGTTCCAAGGTTTCAAGATCCATAGGTTGTTGCGTTCATCTCTCTTGCGCACGCAATAGTCACCAATGAGCTGAGATAGATTTGTTTCAAGATTATAAGTAGGTTGTAACCATCCAGGAGAGCCCTGCGCCTGGTGCAAGGAAAGAAGAGACAATTTAGTATTAGTTAACCTCAGGAAAGAGAATAGTTTATCTTAGTATCGATTATCAGACAAAATATTAATCATTTGAAATAACAAGCCCACAGTTTAGTGTCGTAATAAGTAAAATATTTGCAAAATAAGTTCACAATCTCAACCTTTTGTATGGTATCTGCTAAATGATGTTTCATCACGATACAAGCCTCGAAAGGAAATTGGTTCACGTATTGTTGATCTGTTATTCCCACGGCTTTTTTCATCTCTTCATCTATCTGCATACTCGTCCATATAATATCTGCATCCTTTGGCTCATTTGCTGCAAGCATTAACGAGGCGTCAAAATCTCAGATCGGAAAGAGTACTGAATCCAACAAATAAAAACTCAGATATATTCAATACATAATAGATTTAAGATATGTGCATAAGAATGAACATTTACTATCCTTTTTAATAAATAAAATGTCTTAATTACATTAAACAATTCTCATCATATGCATACAATTCAGAGGGGTAAAGGGTTGAATGCAAAATGAAAACAAGTTGCCATGGAAAATAGCACATACTGATGACAAATTCGGGCCGTGTCAAAAATTCTTCAACTTGAGGTATGTCAGTGTAAACACGCAATGCACTCCCATCACTGCAACGCACAACACTTGGGGCAGAAGAATTTACGGGTAGAGAAGGTAAACTTTTCGATTGCAGTTTATCGAAATACTTCTCATATTCCTGCATATATTGATGTGACTTATTAAGAAACAAAGATGCAAAGTGGCAGACCACAGTTTAGACGGAAATAGATGTAATTCCAACAGGATAAAATACTTGGATAAAATAATGCTGTGGCGTGTGGAACCATGCTGTAAGTCTGGCAGAACGCTGCTTGTCCTCTCCGATACCAAAGAGATAATCGCGAGTGCACTCATCACCTTTCTTAACATTCTGGGTTGGCCATAATATTGAAAAGCTGAGAAAGGAAGTTAACATGTATCATGACACTGGATGAATGGACCTCAATTGAAAGAGCTTAAAATTTATGCTACAAGAATGGATAGCACGGATGAACGAATAAGTTGAAACATGCAGCTCTGAGTGTAAATTTTATACACACTATATAACTAGAAAACTGCTGAACACAGTAAAAATGACCTCACTGCTGATGTCAGGTTCCCCTCTGGCATGAAGAGAAAAGGAGCCACTCTGAAATTTGGTTCATCACTATGCCGCAAAGCTGAACCTAGTTCATCCATAACATACCTGCAGAGGAACTTAAAACTTAAATATTCTTCATGATAATCCAATATAATTTATCAGAAAACAGCTTAAAATGATGATCCTCTAGTATGTGATATGTCATGCTCGTTTCATCCAGGTGACAGTAGGTAAACCTAAAATCCATAGGGAAATCCATATCATCTGATTGCAAGAAGATGATGCTTTTAATGTTTAAGCCTTGCCAAAATACTGATGGCTGCTTCCAAGAATTCAATAAATGATTAAAAATTGTCGGAGGTATATATGCAAGTAAAAACATCGATGTAGAAGTACATACCATACAGGATTTTCATCAAGCTTTTCCTCATCTGCAAGTCTATAAGTCATCAAATATAACCACATTGCATTAAGAACACGATCAGCAAGAGGTTCTTCAGCAGTCCATTCAGGCAAACGTGGCTGAAGCATCGAATCAACAACATGCTTTTCAGCTTCTAAGATTTTCGATGCATCAACACCGTTCAGCGAGGAAAGAGTGGGAAAGGACTCAAGAATTTCCACGGCACTATCTCCGAGTGGACCAGGTATATCCACCTGCGAAAACAGTTGTTTTAAGAGGAAATAGAACCTTCCAACTTCACAATCAAAGCAATGTGTTCCAACAAAAGTACCTCCAAAGACTGTAAGCAGTAAAAGGCCTTCAAGAGTCCAAACAAATCACTAACTGAATTTTCTTCAATCAGATTACCTCGAATGTTCAAATATGAAAGATTTGGCATCTCAAAAGGTGAAAAGACCTGACAAAGAAAAAAAACAGAAAGAACTCAGCTTGTTTCCACAATATGATTAACTCGGAAACACAAAATGGAAAAAGAGAACAGCAATTATATTCCACCTTATTGATCAGATTATGGATGCCTCTATTCGAAAGATCAAGCGAAGTCACACTTTGCAAAGGAAGGTCTCCTAGATGACCACTTCCTGGATTATCCTTCCCAAATACATCAGCACAAAACCCCAATGCCCACACACCAGAATTACGGGTAAAACGAGAGTTATAGATTTCAAGTTTCGGACATCCTCGAAGAATTGCAGCTTCCATACCACAATCACTATAAACAGAAACATATACTCACTTAATGGAAACTCAATAAACAGTAACTTTAAACATTCTCTTCATCAAGAATGAACAAGACAAAACCTTTTTTCAAGGACTGGATTATTGTTCAACCAAAGACCCTTCAAGTTCTTAAACTTAGTAACTTCCTCGACAAGCTTCTGCTGGTTTTCGAGCTTGTTCCCACACAAGCTAAGAGCCAATAAATCCTGCAACCAAAACAGAACAAGACATAAGACAAAGATATTTCCTACAAAACGTGGGAGTATGTAATATAAACTGTTGGTTAAAAACCGGAAATTTAGTGGATAAATCGAGAGAAATGAGAGTGGTGTCGTCAAGACCAAGCTCCTCCAGCTCCAACCATCTCACAAATCCATCCCCATTCTCTCCAGCATTTCGAATTTCGCTCTCCAAAACTTCCTCGACCGTCATTTTCCCGCCATTTTCGAAGGCTTGTTCTAAACCGCCGTCATCATTGTCGCCTTCCACGCACATCAGAGCAGCCATCCTCTGTGCCAGACCCGGGACCTCCTGCAACTGCAAACCAATAGCAGAACACCACGCATCACATAAAACAACTTCATACGAATTATGGGTTTGTTTTAAAAAAGAAACAAAAATCGAACCTGTTTGTAGGCGTCTGGGAGACGAAATGTCCAGGCGTGGTCGATGAGGAAAACATTGGATTCTTTAGCCATGGTTTCGGAGGTTAATAATAACCGTCTCTGAGGGCCATCTTCGCACGGTTCGATCGCGAAGTGAGCTCCGCCGTCAACTGTTTCCGATGTTAGCTTCTCAAACAGTTTGAAATGAAGGGATTGGGGCAGCCCCGAAGCTGCTAAGAGCAGACCATGGACTTTCACGAAGTCCTCGTAGGTTTCTATTCTGCTGCCCGTACTTCCAGCTGCGGCCGACATGAGTGAAAGTTGACAGCAACAATGGTGAAGATCGAGGCTTTAGGCTTTGTGATGAAGGGGTTTTGCAGTTGGACTCAGACTCAGGTGCTTGTTCGAGGGCTTAAAGGTTGATGACGGCCCAACAAGGGAGGCGGCTAGGGGTAGGGCTACTCTTTAAGAAAAAAATACAAGATATTAATTTTTTTAAATATTTATGTTTTTTATTGTTTTTTTCGGGTTTTAGGGTCTTATTTTTACTAATTCGAATCGATTCGTGTCACAAACCTAATTTTAATGAGTGACCTTTCCGGGGGGAAATTTTGCGTACATAATATATCAATTTTGATATTTATTTAAGCGAAATTAAACTGTTTATCATTTAGACCAACCTTTATTTATGATTTTTAAATATATTTAGTATATATCAACGATCAATTGTTTCAGTAGGATGTATAATAAAATTTTTAAATAAAATTAGAGATCAAATTTTTAATATCATAACTAAAAAAAATTGTATTAAGAGATCATCTCATATTAAATTTCTATAAAATTTGATTTAAATTAATTAATAAAAAATTAAATACAAATAATTAAAAATATATTTTTATATTATTTATAAATAAAAATAAGCATGTTTATTTAATTTAAATAATTGAATATGATCATTTAATTTAAATTCAGTTCACTTGTGGTTCTATTAGCTTTTTCTTAATTAAACCCATTGAAAAATAATATTTAATTGAAAATATTAATATTTTCATTTAATATTTTGAGAGTCCAATTTATATTGTATGAATTATTGATTTTAATTAAATTTTATCTATTGAACTCTATTTAGATTTATCTATTAAACTCTATTCGAATAAGATTTTGATTTTATCGTAATTAGGGTTAAGAAGGTTTAATAATCTTTTATTTTAAAATTAATTAATTTTTAATATTTTATTTAAATTTTAATTATTTTATATTTTATATTAGAAAAAAAATATATTCCATATATATATATATTTAATAGGTTATATTTCATGTCATTTAAAATTATATTTCATATATATATCATCGTTAAATTTTTAACAGTTCAATCATCAAGCTAATTAAAAAATAAATTATTTACTAAAAAAATATAGGTTAAGAGCTAAATTTATCCAAAAAAAAATAAGAACTAAAAGATAAAAACTATAAACGTTAAGGGTTAAAATTATCTTTATGCCTTAAAAAATCTTGGGCTTTCATAACAGTCAACCAAAATCCCTACACCAGACTTCCTACCCCGGTCTCTTTCTCTTCTAATTCCTACAGGATCAAGTGTTGTTCTTTCTTCTCTCTCTACCATTGACAACAAGAAAAGAAAGAATTTTTCCTTCAGGATAAGGCTTCACCATCTTCATTGACATTGATTCCATACACTACATAACCATTTCAGTTTCTGGTAATATAATATAGAAAATTTAAAGTAAACCCATCTTTTTTTTCTTTTTAATTCTCTGTTTTTTATCAACAATGGAGGAAATACAGCCTTCCCATGTGCACTTCCCCAGATGCTAACACACCCACTGCTTTTCTAATTCCTTTTACTTCGTCTGCTGTTTTCTTTTGGAAATGAATGATGATTCTAATTCGGTGAGATGCTCAGGGTTTATCCACGGGATGCAGCGTGACTCGGTCCACGATTTGCCGGAGGAGATACTTGAGGATCGGGACAGATCGTCGACGGAAGAGGATGGAGATGATGATGATTTGGGGTCTTGTAGTTCGTCTTCGATCGGAAGGAATAGCGACGTTTCTGGTGAATCATCGTCGGACGGTGAAGATTCAGCGGAGGCTGAAGTGAAAATCCAGCTTAAAGAACCCTTGGATTCCATGGATAATCTAGTGGATGCGTTGCCTATGAGGTATTTTTTTCAAGCAAAAAAATCATTTTTTTTCTGGGTTTTGAATCTTTTGATCCAATAATGATTCTATGTTGATGGATTTTACTGAAATTATGCAAAGAAAGTTTAGAGGAATGATTAGGGTTTACTGTGAGATTTATTAAACTTAGTGATAATCTGATCCCAAATCACTGCTTAAACTTGCCTACTTTGTTAATCTAATGTAAATTCATAAGCCCAAGGTTATGAGCTCTTATTGTTCATAGTAATCATTGTTTGGATCTCGGGAAAATGTTTTCTGGAAAGGATTTATGTGATTTTGTTTGATTATAGTCTTGATGCTTCAATTTCTTCTTATTGTTGTTGTTGTTGTGGTGGTGGTTTTGGTTTTGCTTGTTTCAGAAAAGGCATATCCAACTTTTATAATGGCAGATCCAAATCCTTCACAAGTCTAGCCGAGGCGGCTGCCGTTCCTTCCGTTAAAGATTTTGCGAAGCCGGAGGATCCCTATATTATGAAACGCAGGAACTTATTAGCTCATGGTTCTTTTCTTGGAAAAAATCGCAACCGGAGTTTAATGGCACTTCGAACTACTGCAAGCACCTCTGATTTCAACTCGCTCTCATCCTCGCCGTCCAACAGTCTCCCCCCTATGCATCCACGGTATAAAAAATCAACTGCCATCAGATCATCATCGCCGACTACTAGACCGATCCCTCCTTGTCGGTCTTTCTCCTTATATGATCTACATTCGGTTGGTGCTTCAACTCCTAACATAGCTGGTTTGGCTGTTCATGGTGGCAACAATGAAGACAAACCATGTTGAACTTAACTGAAGTTTCGCTTTCGAAATTATGAAACTGAAAACTGCTATTGGTATCCGTTTTCGAGAACGGAGACCGTCACCTCCCTGTTTTCTGCTTTGATCTTGTAGTTATGGATAAGACATGGATTCTAGCATCTGTGGCTGCATGCCTGCATCAGCCTGTTTGTTAGTAACCTTGTTCGTTTATCTGCAATTCTCCTACTTGTCCATATGTGCTGTTTTACAGTTGAACTCTGCAATGGAGTACAAGAATTGGATTTGTTACATTCCTCAAAACATGAATTTCCATTCATGGAAAAGTAGAAAAACATCATTTGATTTGGTATTATAATTTCAGTTTTAAGACATCATCCCATGGCTTTACGAAGCCGATAATGATCGAACTGGTTAGGCAGGTATTCAACAAAAAGAGATGACAAAAAATGTTATGGCTATGGCTGGTCATGGACACCCAAATCATATTAAAGACGGCACCAAAGAGTACTGCAACAGGCTCTCAACCGGTGCTTTTTATGTGCACCAAGAGTGGAGACAGCTTCAAACCAATGATTTCTACCATGGCATTACAGTGACCACAGAGAAAGATGTCTGTAACCTGCAAGAAAGCACGAAGACAAATCCATGGATTGCTCGTAAACTAACAAGTTAATTCATTGGTCGAGACAGAAAATCCATGGATTGCTCGTAAACTAACAAGTTAATTCTTCATCATTCATCAATGGAGATCTTAGATAAGCCACATCAGATTCATACAGTTCTCAAGAGATACAGATGAGAGACAAAGCATTCATCAGGTGGAGTCTGATAATGATATCCTTTTCCTATCTACCAAACAACCATCTGAGAAAGAAAATTGTATTACTTTTTATTACAAAAACATTTATTTTTCCCCTCTAAAGAATTGGTTTAGGTTATGTCTGTAAAAGAACTTGGGAGGGGATGGATTCTGATTGAATTGTATTACATCTGCATGTTACATTAATAATATGAAAAATATGATTATAAAACCAACTTAATTTAATCTTTTATTTCTGATTAATAAAAATACTAATTCCAACACATTCAAAGAAAATGTAATAAAAGGGGGGAAATCATTGGCCTACAGCTGCAAAATAGAGTCCACAAGATCAGACAGAGGTGCAAGTTCTCCTTTGTCAATCAACCGAAATTCCTGCATAAAATGCCAATGTTTCAGATCTGGAGGTCCCCCATGATCAATGCCATAAGCACATGGGATTTTGAAAATAAAAACAAGAAAAAGAGCTTACACCAGTGAACAAAACAAAATGCTTGAAGCAAGTATTCAAATGAGCTGCTTCTTGCAAACTCACAATCTTCTGAAAATGTGAGTGGTATATGTGTGCATACACTCTGAACAATCTCTTAAATATCGTCTTCACATTGTCTCGAAAGTTCGGCAGAAATGGTGCCCCTGCATGGAAGAAAATCGCATCGACGATGACAAAAGCTTTCGTTTTTAAGTTCATTGCATGATTAATGATTATAGTATACTAAGTTACTACCCAGTTTTTGAGGGAAAATTGCTTCATCATCCAGCTGAGCTTCAATCCAGTCCATCAGATACTCGGCATATTTAGGAGCTGATACCTCTATAGGCCTCTTTATAGTAACCCCATCTGCCCACCGATAGTCGTACCTACCGGCATCGATCATCGATCATCAATAAGCGATTTAAATTCGATTCCGAAGCAAACTGTAATGACTGATTTTAAGTGCATCATACCTTGGTCCTGCTGACATAGTTGGACAGTTGTTTGCAGTGCAGAACTCAGTTAGTGTACCATACAGGAGGTTCACTTGATTGAAGAAATCCACAGCTGCATGGGAGAAGGAAATGAAGACAAAAATAGTTCAAGATTATATGAATCCCTAGCAAATAAGATTTTGATTCGAATTCGGATTCGGTTCGGATTCTTACTATTCACAGCTAGCCACTCGTTGATATCTTCACCAGGTGGTAGCCTAACAGCTTCTCTCAAGTTACCACTACCCAAGGTTGCATCAATGTGCAATTGAAGCTGAGCACCCTGCAAATTGCATTTTCATGGAAAATTCTGCATATCAATTTCACATAAACATTGCTCAAAGCACCCAAATCTAAGAACAGAACAAGGAAAACACCATTCAAACCTTGCTTCCTGATGGAACATTTTTCTTAGGCCTAAATGTCTTCTGGTTTCTGCATAATGAAAAATGACAATTGAAAAACAAGAAAGAAAACAGAGATCACTGCCATGATTCAAAGAAAAACCCCAGAATCGAGAAAACGTAAACAAGAAAATGAGATTTGGGTAATTGAAATGGTGCTAACCTGCTGCTGAGGCCGAAGAGACTCATGGAAGGAGACGAACTTTGACGTTTCTAGCTGTGTTAAAAGCTTGAAACCTCTGGGTCTATAACAAAAATGGAGGAAACAGAGGATGAGGAAAGCAAGGAATCCGTATATGATTTTACAATATCGATAAAATAAAGAGAAAAGAAAGGGTTTTAGTAACTAAAACAAGAAAAAAACATGAAATTAATATATAATGGAGAAAGAAGAATGAAGATATAATGACAGACTGGCAAAGACAGACAGACTCTGTCTCTAAAAGCTCAGGTAAAGAACAGAACAGAGCATAGCCAGAAGCCAGAGCAGACAGGGTACGCCCCCTGCTTACCTGGATTATTTAACCCATTTTTAATAAATTTAATTAAATAATTATTTGTATTACTGACGGGATCTGTTTTTAATGATTGGTATATAAGACAGAAGAAATATATAATTATAATTAATTAAATTTAGAAAAAATACCAATATATTATATGATTCGATATGATTGGGTTTGATTTTTTAGTAAAAATTTGAGTTCGGGTTGAGTCGAGTGACGGGTATGATTCTTCGAGTCAGGTACGAGTGAGTCGAAAATCTAATCCAACCCGACTCGTTCCCATCTCCAATACAAATTGTATTTTTAAAGAGAGAGTGTAACTTCTAATTTTAAAATTGATATTATTAAAAAAATAAACTCGTATCTCAAATATAAATCGTAAGATGAATATGTATACGAAAAGAATTTAACAGAAAAAAAAAAAGATTGAGTAGAGAAAATTTTGTAGAGTATATACGAAAAATATTTTATATATTATCGATAAAATTAAATGATGATACGTGTTTTAAACATGAGATATTGTTTTAATTTCGAAATCAGATATAAATTCTAAATAAAAAGACTGTCGTACGATATTAAATTGGTGTCGCCCTCGACCGCTGCTTGCATTCTGAGCTCCTTATTGAATCCACTGAGACACATTTGCTTCAGCTACAGCTACTCGGTCTGCATTGAGAATTTACATTGGTTTGCCAATAGAGAGTGAAGATTATTAGTTAATCTAACCAGCTCGAATTACATTCGAGGCTGCGCCGCCATAGTGTTCGGCGACCTTGTTACTTCCGAGATATCTAGAGCTCGATGTTTCAAATAAACGTCACCGGTCGCACCAGACGTAAGAGCTCTCCGCCTATTCAAGATAGGCTTGTTTGTCGACGATATCGGTGCCACCCCACCAGGTTGATACATTGTTTCATTAGTCAAATAACCAGATAAAGTGTGTCAACAGATGCTCAAAATGCATGATGAATAACAATATGAACGAACGATATCGGCGATCATGCCGGATTGAACTGCAAAAGGGTACCGAGGGATTCGATGACGTTACCTGAATTCGATGTACAGCCACCGTGCCAGGGTTGACACAAAATGTAGGAACATGGTTCAACATTATTGTAACATTAGCCAATGTTTCAAAGAACTTTAGGACAGTAGCAACATATGTCAGTAATCTGGATAACTCAATATGACACTAGAAATTCTCTAGTGTCGTGTCGGAGACCAATGTCCCGATGGTAAGGAGAAAGCCGCTCTGCATGTAAAATTTACCAGCGTCAAATATCGATCAATATTATTAACGTTAAACAACGTTGATCACTATTAAATTAACTAATAAATATTAAAAATTTCAAGGACTCAACATGGCACCTTGAAAGTTAAAAATGTAATAATTAAACCAGATATTTATGAAGATGTTTGAACTGTGAATAAGTTGGCTTCAAGTTCGAATCATAAGTGCTTTCCACAGGTGGTAGCTGAAGCTTTCAAGTTAAACATCATTTCACTTGAAGCAACTTTGAAGGCTGTTGCTTCATACCAAACATTAGGCAAAACGACAGTGTCTCTGCAAGCAAACAGGCTTGGTTTTAATGTTGGATCTCCTGTCGGTACCAGATTTATATGGTCTTGTTAGCCCTTAGAAAGGGCATTCCAACTGGGACTGTGTCCCTATTCTGTTAGGTAGTGTGTAAGAAATTACACATGGGTTTCATGAATGGAGTTCGTTAGGGAATGGTGTGACACTGTAAAGTCTTTTTCAAGCCATGTAATGGCAGACAGCACTGAATGAGTTGAACATGACCCACATTTGAGTCGGATATTTCCAGGTTCGAACTTCGGAGATAGTCGACGACTTAGGGTGGTGTTCAAAGCTAATACCGATTTATGACCCGAAAAAACGAGAGTATCTTGTCGGTCGACAGATCGTGATACAACATTTTTCATTAATTAGTTAGTCACTACTTTTGGGAGCAAAGTTGAAGCAATGAAAGTGGGGCTCTACCAAAACTATGACTAGGGGGAGCGTCCGGTTTCATACAAAATGATGCTTTTGCATGTGTTTGAACCAGCCAGGGGAAAAAGACAACCTTAGTGGAGAGTGCCCTAACCTTACACATTACTTGGTACAACACCTGACAAGCTTATAAACTCCGAACATAGACCATAAACGAGAAATTGATATCAGAGTAAATGGTGGGTATTTGGATACTTGATACCTAGGGACTGAGTGGAGGTGTAACAGTAAAAGCTCAAGGCCGTACAAGCTTCTCAGGAAGCACGCATTTGGCTTCAGAGTTTCAGGCACCAAGCCACCAACTCTTGTAGTTAATAATGATTCTTTCTTTTCAATTTAATCCACTCGCCCTTTAGTTTATGTGTTTCTGTGGAGTTGTCAGAGAGAAGACCTGCCATTGTTGCAGCTTAGTTGCAGGAACCAGAAAGTATAGTCATAATATATCAGAGCAGCTCTTTCTCTCAGGACTTGGTCATGATCGTAAACCATTAGTTTCATCCATGTAAACCAAGATTCTGCTATATCTACAGTGAAATGGTCCATGAAATACAACCACCACTGTAACCCACATACAGAGAAACCAGCCAACCCTTTTTTTCTCTTTTCAAGTTTCAACAAGATGAGTGGAAGAAACAGGTTTCCTTTCACTGCAACTCAGTGGCAAGAACTTGAACACCAGTCTCTAATCTTCAAGTACATGGTCTCAGGCATCCCTATACCACCTGATCTCCTCTTCACCATCAAGAGAAGTTGCTTTGACACCAGACTTCTCTCTCGCCAGCCTCCATATGGTAAACTTCAAAGTTCAAATCACTTGGTTCTCCATTTTTGGTTAATTTAACAATGAGGTTTTTTCTGTGTTTCTTCAGTTGGATGGAACTGTTTCCAGATGGGACTGGGGAGAAAACTGGACCCAGAGCCTGGAAGGTGTAGAACAGATGGGAAGAAATGGAGATGCTCGAAAGAGGCCTACCCGGATTCTAAGTACTGTGAAAGACACATGCATATAGAGGCAAAAACCGTTCAAGAAAGCCTGTGGAAGTTCCTACTGCAACCACACCAGCAGTGACCAACCCTTCAACTCAAACCCCAATCACCAAGACTCACTCTTCTTTCTCTCCTCTTCCTCTCATGGATTCTAACATGGATTACAGGTTGGTTTTACAAAGTTATACTACTTGTTTTCTCTTGCATTTTGGATATGGCCTAAAGTTTGTGGTTTACATGAAGGGGGAACGGTTATGTTTATGGGGTGAAAGAAGAGGTTGATGAGCATGCTTTTTTCTCCGAACCTTGTGGGACAATGAGGAGCTTCTTCTCGGGTTCATCTGTGGACAATTCATGGCAACTTACACCATTAACGATGAGCTCATCTCCTTCGAAACAGAGCGGATACTCGTACTTGCAGCTTCAAAGCAAGCAGGACGATGAGAATCGCTATGTTTTGAAGTCTGGAGAGCCACAAAAGACAGTTCATCGTTTCTTCGATGAATGGCCACCTAAACATAGAGATTCATGGCTCGGTTTGGGTGACGATAAATCATACAAGGTCTCATCGGTTTCGACAACTAGGCTCTCCATGTCCATCCCTTCAACTTCAAATGACTTCCCCATTTTCAGTTCAAGAGCTTGCAGTGGTATCTTCAAGTAATGTTTCACTTGCTCCATTGGTTTACTTCAACGCAATTTAACTGGTTTCTTGTTTTTTCAGCAGATGTTCGAGTAAAAACATCTTCATCTAGTGGCATTAGAGGTGAAGAATGTGCTTGGTGGGTGTTAGAGTATATAAATGATGAGTCAAATACTTTTCTGTTATAATAGAAAGTCAGTTAAGGTCAGTTAAAGCCTAACCTTGTGCTATATAAACAAGGTAGGAGGATGTAGCTAAAGACAGTGTAATTCAATAGCTTGAAATGAAATACAATTCTGATTTCTTTTTCTCTTCTCTTCTGTTACTCTTTCTTCTCTCAGTTACGTGATCTTTGGTTTTAGGTTAGCTCAGTTTATGCTTTCTAATATGGTATCAGAGGTCCTTTCGAGATCCTGATTACTCCTTGCGCCTCCTAGCTGCGTTGCATTGGTATGTGGTTTCAACCGAGCCTTTCTATCTCGAAGAAAGCAGGTATCATTGTTGTTTTCTCGCTTGATCTTCTCAGTTTCTTTTGGTTCGTTTTCTCGCTCGATCTTCTTAATTTCTTTTGGCTCTACGTACCTGTCTTGTATTTGATTTTTTTTGTGTGTTAATGGCTGAGGTTATCTTGTCGCAAGAAGAAGAACTTGGTACACCTGGTAACAATGTTAATCCTAATCAACAATCTCCTGCACAAACCATGTTACGTGTTAATCCTGCTGTTGATGCTACTGAGAATAGGTTATTTTCTACCAAAAAGATTAACATTGTTTTGGATGATAACAATTACCTGTTGTGGCAGCAACAAGTTCTTTTAACTGCCAAAACACATCGGTTACAGAAATTTTTTGATACTAATATCACTTGGCATACACAATACATTAGGAAAGATGGGGTGGTTAATCTAAATCCTGAGTATGAAGTTTATGAGGAACAAGATGGTGCCTTGGCATCCTGGCTTCTGTCCACTATAAGTGCAGAAGTTTTACCACACTTGATAGGCTATAACACTTCTGCTGAGATTTGGAACATTTTGCATAATTTGTACAGTGAAAAGACGACCTCTAGGCTTATGTCTCTTAGGAGGTTACTTCACTCTCAGAAAAAATGTGACCAAAGCATGAAAGACTTTCTTGTCAAAATCAAGAGTATCTGTGATAGTTTAGCAAGTTGTGGAGAGGTGATTTCTTCCCAAGAACAAATAACTGCTGTTCTAAATGGTTTATCACCTGAGTTTGAATCGGTTATTACTGTTATCACTGCTAGTAATGCTCCAAATATTCAGAATGTTAGAACCATGTTATTAGATGCTGAAGCTAGACAAGCTGCTGTCTTAAATCAAGTTTCTATATCTGCTCACTTGGCTCGATAACACTCAAATGACACCGGCTTAGTGAATATGATTCAGCAAGCATATGCTGAAACTCCTCAGCTGGGGTTTAACAATTCTCAAGGAAACTCTGGTTATTTTAGAGGTCGAGGTCGTGGTCGATTCAATAACTCGAATAGATCACAATGTCAATTGTGTGGTAGGTTTGGTCACTTAGTGGAAAGGTGCTACTTTCGGTTTGACATGAGTTTCAAGAATGAGTCCTCTAGGTCTGGTCAAACTAATAATGGTAGAGGACATAATTCAGCTACTCCTTGGTTTGCAACTTCTAATACTCCAATTAATAGTTCTGTATACTATGCTTCACCTCCTGTATATGTTCCTACAGCCTTTCTTCCTCAACATGGGTCCCAATTCCCACCGCAAAACCTTGGGCACAATGTTGTCTCTTCACCTGTTCAACACGATGTTCAACATTCTATTCCTAACATGGCGTCCAATTTGGTAGCATCTCCAAGTGTTCCTGCTCCCACCTCATCTTTCACAACTGTCTCACACTCATCTCTCAACATGACCTCGATGGTCCAACAATTTTATCCTCAGGCTTTGATTGTAACACCAGAAACTATTCATGATACAGCATGGTATCCAGATTCTGGCGATACTAATCATTTGACAAATGATATCAACAATCTTACTCTTGGTCCGATTCATCCAGGTTTAGGTAATATTAAAGTGGGTAATGGACATACTTTGCCTGTTCATTGTATTGGTCAAACTGATTTTTCTGGTTCTTCTCGATCTTTAAAGCTTAAGAATTTATTGTATACTCCTGATATAACTAAAAATCTCTTATCTGTGTCCAAATTTACTCAGGACAATAAAGTGCTTCTTGAGTTCTATCCCAAACATTGTTATGTTAGGGACCTATACACCAAAGAGATTCTGCTCACAGGATATGAATGTGAAGGTCTATACAAATTGGAGTTACCATCTAGTGGTGATCTGAGAGTTCTGTCAAAACCTACATGTCATGCTACATGCAATATTGCTTCTGCTTCTGTTTTTAATGTTTCTTTAGATGTATGGCACAATAGGCTTGGGCATCCTGCTCATAATGTCTTGATGTTAGCTTTAAAACAATGTAATATGTCATACACTATGAATAAAGATTCGTTAATTTGTTCTGCATGTCAATATGGTAAATTTCATAAACTTCTCTTTAAAGACTCACAAACTCAATACACTACTCCGTTGGAATTGGTTGTTGCTGATGTTTGGGGTCCAGCTCCCTTATTTTCGAATGGTTTTCGATATTATGTAGCTTTTACTGATGCTTATTCTCGATTTACTTGGATATATTTCTTAAAACAAAAGTCCGATGTTTCCATTGTGTTTCCTCAGTTTCTTAGATAGGTTGAAAGACAACTTGGTTGCAAATTAAAGACCGTGCAATCAGATGGAGGAGGTGAGTTTGTAGCTCTCGGTTCTATTTTCAAAAATCAAGGTATTGTTCATCGTTTTTCTTGTCCTTATACATCTAAACAAAATGGTCTTGTTGAAAGGAAACATAGGCATATAGCTGAGTTAGGATTAACTTTGTTAGCTCAAGCATCTATGCATCTATCATTCTAGAATGATGCTTTCTCTAGTGCCATCTTTTTAATTAACATATTGCCTACTAAAGTTTTATGTGATATCTCACCATATCAAAAGTTGTTTGGTAAGTCTCCTGATTACAATTTTATGAGGACGTTTGGTTGTCTGTGTTATCCTTTCTTAGGTCCTTATAATAAAAACAAGCTTCAATTTAGATCCGTTAAATGTATCTTTTTGGGTTATTCCGTCCCTCATAAAGGTTACAAGTGCATGGATTATACTGGAAGGATTTATATCTCTCGGCATGTTAAATTTGTTGAGGGAATATTTCCTTATGCTTTAAGTCAGTCTAACATTTCAGGTATTCCAAGCAGTCAGCATGCTAAGCCCAAACACAAGCTTTCTAGTATACCTCTCATTCATCCCATGTGTTCCTCTAAAGGTATATCTTCTACCTCTCATATTACTTCAAATAATGGAAATACAATTGTGTCTCTAAGATTTTCTTGTTCTCAAACTAAGTCTCCTGATGCAGCTGTATCTCCAAGGATTTCAGGTTTTTAAAATACACATCATGATGCAGTTGTATCTTCAAGATATCCTATTTTTAATCAAGATATGCAAAATATTCGAGAAACACAAGCTGAACCTTCCATTGCTTCTTTAGAATCTGGTTTTCAAAATAATAATGGCTTTTCAACTGAGTCGTTGAATGGTTCTTCAACTTCTAATTCACACAATGAGGTTTTAAATGATTTCCATGATGCTAGTCCTCAAAATAATTTTTATTTACACAATGAAAATGAGTTTCAAAATACTATACCTGATTTTCACACTGGGGTTCAAAATACTAATCTAGAAACAGTATCACCATCTTACACTACTACTCCACCTTCATTACATCATACGATTCCATCTCCATCTCCACTTCCTCACACTCCATCTTCATCGCCCGTTGTTCCATCTTCACCTCCTGGTTTCTCCAGGAACATCAATCACCATCCCATGGTTACTCGATCAAAAGCTGGTATATTCAAGCCCAAAGTTCTTCTTGCTATCCAAGATCATCAGGAGCCTACTACTATTTAGCAAGCTCTACAAGATACTAGGTGGCGGGCTGCAGTGCAGAGTGAGTATGATGCATTACTCAAGAATCAGACTTGGAAACTCCAACCTCTTCCTTCCAGCAGGAAAGCCATTGGATGCAAATGGCTGTTCAAAGTTAAGCGTAACTCGGATGGCTCAGTAGAAAGGTTCAAAGCTCGACTGGTTGCGAAGGGTTATTCTCAGGTAGTAGGCTGTGATTTTAAAGAAACATTTAGCCCAGTGGTTCGATCTACTACAATTAGATCAATCCTAGCAGCTGCAGTTATGAAGCGATGGATAGTTAGGCAGATTGACATTAATAATGCCTTTCTGAATGGATAGCTAACGGAAGAAATATATATGCAGCAACCTCCAGGATATGAATATGAAGGACCTGGTGGAGAAATACTGGTATGCAAACTTAAGAAAGCATTGTATGGGTTAAGACAAGCTCCAAGAGTCTGGTTTGATACCTTACGATCGTATCTGGTAGACAAACTTCGGTTTACTTCTTCTAAAGCTGATGTGTCTCTTTTTATTCGAAACAGCCGATCCTTCACTATAGTGTTAATGGTGTATGTTGACGATATCATCGTCACTGGAAATGCATCTGATGAGATCAATGAAGTTGTGCAGCAACTACATGCTGAATTTGCACTCAAAGATTTGGGTAATTTGAGTTTTTTCTTAGGCATGGAAATTCATCAAGATCATGCTGGATTATTTTTATCTCAACGAAAATATATTTTGGAGTTATTACAAAGAACTGATATGAGTAATGCTTCACCCTTAAGCACTCCTATGGTGGTATCTCCCAAGCTGGTCTCTAACTCAAGACAAGCCTTTGAAGACATTCATCTTTATCGAAGTACTGTTGGTGACCTGCAGTATATGACTCTCACTCGTCCTGATATTTGCTATGCTGTGAACAAAGTCAGTCAATTCATGAATAGTCCATGTGAGGATCATTGGCGAGCTGTTAAACGTATCCTTCGTTATCTTCGAGGAACAATTGACCATGGGTTACACTTCAAAGCTGGTGAAGACTTTGCTCTTGTATGTTTTGCTGATGCAGACTGGGCTGCATCTGTTGAGGATCGCAGGTCCATTACAGGATATTGTATTTATCTTGGAGGAAACCCTGTGGCATGGTGCTCTAAAAAGCAAAGTGTAGTGGCAAGATTCTCTTGTGAAGCTGAGTATCGAAGTCTTGCCAACTTCGTGTCTGATCTAATTTGGGCTCAGCAGCTTCTGACTGAGATTGGAATTCAATTAAGTGTTAAACTGATAATCTGGTGTGATAACACTTCAGTAGTCTCTCTAGCATCCAATCCTACACATCATGCTAAAGTGAAGCATGTTGAGATTAACTTACATTTTGTTCGGGAAAAAGTTCTTGAAGGGCAGCTTGTGGTGAACTATGTACCAAGCTCGGAACAATCTGCTGATATCCTCACCAAGCCCTTGCCTCCATCAGTGTTTGACAAGATGCGTCAACAACTGGGAGTAGTCTCTCTGTTAAAAATTCAAGAACTTTCAAAAATGAAAAACTAGGAGAATGTTAGAGTATATAAATGATGAGTCAAATACTTTTCTGTTATAATAGAAAGTCAGTTAAGGTCAGTTAAAGCCTAACCTTGTGCTATATAAACAAGGTAGGAGGATGTAGCTAAAGACAGTGTAATTCAATAGCTTGAAATGAAATACAATTCTGATTCCTTTTTCTCTTCTTTTCTGTTACTCTTTCTTCTCTCAGTTACGTGATCTTTGGTTTTAGGTTAGCTCAGTTTATGCTTTCTAATAGTGGGGACATGGGATCACTCGTTTCAATGAATTTTTGGTTGTTTTTGTCTTTCCTTCTGTAAAATATGAAGCAGGGTTGTTTGTTTTTGTGTAAGGATCTAAGGCTAATCATCTTACTAGGCTCTGTTCTGTACTTTAATTTTAGTGTTCGAAATAAAACGAGTGATCTCGATGAAAAAGAGGATCATCCAACTAGATTGAGGAACAAAAATCTTCTGACTCTTTTTTATGTCTATTTTTATGTTTTTTTAAAAATTTATTAAAAAATTAAATTTTAAACCTTAACCCTTATTTTTTATATCCTAAACCCTAAATTCTATACCTAAAAAATACACCCTACCCCTAATTTTCTATACCCTAACCAAAACCCCTTAACTAAAACCCTAAACCTTAAACCTTAAACCCTCTAATTTTAAGTGGAGGCATGAGGAAGGGACAAACGATTTGCACCCCATAAGGAAGATAACGCATCCCTTATCGCTTTCGAGTATACGTATATAAGGATAAAAGTGTTTATAGTTGGTTCAATGGGTATCAGTAGGGGTGAGCAAAACTCGACTCGACTTAAAAAAACCGAATAACTCGACTCGAGGCAAAAATACTCGACTCGTTTTTACTCGACTCGAAATTTCATTGACTCGACTCGACTCGAAAAAATTTCAAATAAAGTTCGAGTTGTAAAATGGAAATTCGAATAACTCAAAATTTTTAGTAATTAAAGGATTAATTTTTAAGTTTGAGATGAGTCTTATCATTTTTTATGATATATACATATTGATATATAAAAATATAAAGAAATATTGCTACACATGAAAAAAATATACATATAAATATCTTATATGATTAGAGAAAGTCGTTTAAATTGGAATCAAATCATAGTATAACATGATAAATAATTACAATTAAATATTTATAGGAACTCGAAAACTCGACTCGACTCGAAAAAAATTCAAATAAAGTTTGAGTCGTAAAATATAACTCGTCAACTCAAATAACTCGAAATTTTTTGACTCGACTCGACTTGATCGAATACACACCCCTAAATATCAGAGGTCTAATAAATTCATAATGTCGGTAAATAAAATAAAAGAAACGATGAAATATAATAATTCTATGATAGTGATATTGGATTTATATTTGAGTCTTTAAGTATCTTATGGCTCGTTATGTACGCTCCCTGTACGAGGATCCTCAGTAACTCGACTATTTATTACTCGTTAGACCAATACCTGTACCATAGTAGCTTGGTTCAATCGCATTCAATCGGTTAATTGTTTATCCAGTTAATTAAAAATTTTAATTTGAGTAATAATTTTTTTATTTTATTTATTAATGATATAAATTTTAATAACATGTTAAAAAAATATATAATTTTAAAAAATAACACATAATATTAGTATATTTTTTAATATTAACAAGTTAAACACTTAAATTTTATAAAATAAAATTATAATTTTTTTCTAAAATTAGAAAATAAATTAAAATATAACTTTTTGATATAAAATATTAAAATAATTTATAATATAATAATATATTATATAACCGATCGATTCGATTAACCTGTTTTTTCTAAAATCGTAAATCGTAACCGAATCGGTTTTTATTCATTTTTATAAAAAGAATAAAAACCTGATCCTAAATCAAAATTTTTGGTTCGATTAACTGTTTTTTGGTTTAGTTTTTTTTTCAGTTTTAGAATCAATTTCGATTTACCGGTTTTTGCACACCCTTATTTGTAACACTTGCATGAGTTGATTCCATGGATGGGCCGAACCAGATTCGGTCCCAAAGGAGATAAACATGTAATGCTTTGGTCCAAAGTAATAAGTTGGTTTGGTTGGGAGCTTGCATTTCTTGCACTTCGTGTTGGGTCCAAAGTACTAACTTTGAAACTCATAGAAACAATACAACTAGGATTGTATAAAAATATCTGATGTGGTTGATTCGATTCAATTATTTATTGGTTCAGTTTAAAAATTCGAATATTCGTTCTGTTTTTATTTTTAGACCGAATATCCGATCTGATTTTAAGCTTTTTAGATTGAACACGGATCACATTATTTTAAGTTTCGGATTATCCAAAAATCCAAAAATTAAAATTTTTATTAATATTAATCTTGTTCTATTTAACAATTTAGTGCTTGTTATATTTAAATTTTTTTAAAAATTAAAACTTTTATAATTGTGAATCTTATTGTATTTAGTAATTTCTTGTTTATTATATTCGAAATTCTAAAATTTTTATAAATACAACTTTTAAATTCAAAAAATTAGTATAATCAAATTATAGTTTTGGATAATCGGATATCCGACTATATGACTATCTGAATATGCTGATATCCGCTTTTTTCGGATAGAATAAGATAGGATCACTACATCATTGATCCGAAAAAATGAATATCCGAAAAAAAATTGATCCAATATCCAACAATGAACACCCCTACATACAACAATCATTTAGAGCGGTTCAAAAATTTAAAGATTTTATATAATTTATTAAAAATAACTTTAATTTTAAAAAAAATAAATATTTATTGATTTAAAGTGTGTTTTGTAGGCCAACTTTTAAATAAAAATGAGCGTAATAGAACCAGAAATCTATGAAATACAATATTTTGTTTTAACCATATGTTTTATCTCTAGTCTATAATAGGTACGAAGCCAAGATTTGGAGTTAGGAAAAAAACATAAATGTTTAAAAGTGAGGGACAAATTCATAAATAAATCAAATTTTTATATAGTATGGGGGACGATTGCCCCTCTCCACCTCATATAGTTTCGTCTCTAGTCAATAACCAGTAGTGGATCTAGATATAGTATGGGGTGTGCCCGTGCTCACTCTAAGCTTTTCAAAATTTAAACATTTATCTATAATTTTTTTTATTTAATTCTTAATTTTTTGTAATATTTATAATTTGTATCTATCTTAAAAGTTTAAAATCTTACGTATATCCATCGTCAAAACTACTTCTGATTCTATTATAATAATTAACTATCTTCTTCTCTCTTATAAGAATTTGACTAATTCACTTTAGAATCTTTTATCTAATTATGTTATACAGTCGTTCTTATTTTATTACATATGTCGAGAATCAGTCTTACCTAAAGCTACTCATAATGAACAAAAGATAATATATGTTGCATGTGAAAGACAAGCAGAAATTCTGATGTGGAGGAGTGTGGACACTTGTTGTTTTCTATGTAAAAGATGGAATCCAAGTACAAAATTTATGCCTGCAAAAGTTAGGTATAATACTTGCAGAAATTTATGAAGGGAGGAGTACAAACATTTTATTCTTCACTTTACTTTTTTTTCCAATATGTTTTTAGAGTTTTCTATCCTTAAAGTAGTTTTTTTTATTCAGCTATAATAATTACAGGAATATGTGTTTTAGAGTATATTTTCAACTATTAGACATTTATCACTCAATCATTATGTTGTCAGTACTGATGTTCGAAACCGTGACCTCCAAGAACAACAACTGTTCCTTTAACTGACGATGCTAGATGGCTCATGCTAGTTTACATTGCGTGGCGTGGTATACTTTCATCTTGGATAATCATATATAGGTACTTGAATTTTACTTATAATTAATGTTTTTTTATTGTTCTTCATGTTTTTAGGGTTTTGTCTTGATTAATCTGAATCCAGGGATGAAGCTACGTTGTGTATGGGATGGGCCCAACATTTTTTGATATAATTGCACATAAAGCCTTTCTTAGTTTAAATAGTAATAAAATACAGTTTTTGTTCCTCCAACTTTTTTGATTTAAAAGCTTAATAGATATTTTCTCCTCCCAATGTTTGATCCTAACTCCATCTCTATCTGGATCGATCTATGTCACACACTTAATTTTTATGTGAAGTCTCTTAGTAAGGATTTTCTACGTATACAACGCCTCAAACCAAAACCTGCTTAAGAGAAACCAAAATGCTTATCATTTGGATCAACCCTACTAGCTATAATTAATGTTTCATTTGTTCATTCATTTTTTAAAATCAAGATTTCGATCGATATATTCGTATAATTATCATTAGAACTAGGGATGGAAATAAAATAAAATATTTGGTTCACATGCATGATAGATTTAAAGAGAATTTTTTTTTTAAAAAAAATCTTGAATAGGTGAAGAACTCCATCTATATTGGGTATTCAAACGGTTAATTTGGTCGGTGGTCGAATCGAATTATAAAAATTGAATTAATCAAATTTTTTAAATCTTTAACCGTTAATCAAACCGAACTTTTTTCAAAATATATTAACTGAACCGAACAAATTTCGGTTAATTCGGTCAGTTAATTTGATTAATCAGGTCAGTTAATTCGGTTAATAGAAATTTATTATAAAATTTTAGGTAAATTACATAAATGATCACTCAACTATGTTAAAATAGTCTTTTTAGCCACCAAACTTTCAAAAGTTATAAAACAACCATTAAACTTATCAAATTATTATAAATTGATCATTGATTTATTATATATTATAAATTATTGAAAATTTTAATGATCGTTTTAATAATTTAATAAATTTAATTATTATTTTATACTAATTTGATAAAGTTTAATGATTATTTTATAATTTTTAAAAGTTTAGTGATTAAAAACAAATATATATATATATATAATATATAAAAAATAAAAATTCTGATTAATTCAATTAATTAAATGATTTCGAACCGAATTAACCGTTAACCAAACCGTTAACTAATTTGATGACCAACCGTTTTACCGAACTAATTTAATTTGGTTGATTAATACAGTTTAACCAACCATTTAATACCGAATATCTCCAAACATCCCTTATATTCTAATTATTAGGGGACATTTAGATTATTCACCCTAATTAGCCAACATAAATAGTAGTCTCTATGTCCCACTAAAATTTTTTATTGATTTTCTTTTATTTTTTAATTTTAACTTTTTATTAAATAAAACTTATTCTCATTCTTTTTTTCCTTAAAATTTCTCTATTTTAGAATCTTAATCTCGGTTTATATTTATATTTATCCAATAATTTAAATTTAATGTTTTTTACGTTATATATCTAAAAATTTTCCATTTTTTCAAATAATCCGGTAATCAATACACATTCATCTCCGTAACCATTATTGCAGGGACGTAACTAATTTTTTTTTTTTTATAAAATAAACAAAAATATATATTTTAAAATTTTAGATTGACGGGAACTAAAAACAATTTTTTAAAATAAATTATATTTTTAATTTTTTTTTAATTTTATATAATATAAAAATTAATAATTGACGGAATCGGACCCAAAAACTCCCAATATTCTGCCCTTGCATTACTGAAACTCAAGATCTCCCATTTTTTTTATTTTTGAAGTTGTCATGAATAGGGATGGGTACGGGTCGGGTCGGGTCGGATCGGATTTTCGGCCCATCCGTATCCGACCTAAAAAATTATACTCTTCACCCGTTATCCGATTCGATCTGAGTTTAGGGTGAAAAAAATCCGACCCGATCCATGAACCGAAATCTGTACACACCAACTACTCAGCAGCTAGACAATGGACCCAACAATGTTTCTTTTTATGAGCCATATTCTTGCAGTGGAATCTGCCATTTTCTCTAACTCAGATACACATACAATTTAATTATATACATATATGTAATAAAAATGGCTCAAAATGTTATGCCATAACTCAGACAGGAAATGAGGCATGCAGGGTCCACAGGGTTTGAAGTCACAAAAATTTATTACATAAATTAGGGTTGATTGGTCCCTTAACAGTATGATAATTCGTATTAGGGGAAATGTGGTTAAATTTATAATATTTTTACGTTAAATTAAGTTATTGTATTTGAGAAATTGAATCAATTAAGTTTTTGAATTGATAAATTGAATCGATTAAATTGTTTTGATCAATTTTGATAATAAAATCTTAATATTTTTTAGATATTGTTATCATACGAAATACTACAATTTTGTCGAGTGTGATTTATGTATTTGAAAAACATTTTTAATAAATTTAAAAAGTTTTTTTATTTTTTGTTCCTTAAAAAATTTAATAAAATAATTATTTTCAAAAATATCAAGTGATAATATTAATTTAAGAGGTGAGATTTAACGATTAATATTAATTTAAGAGGTAAATTAATGAAATTTCAAAGTATGAAAATATTATTTGATGAAAAGAATTGAAAACTTGTTTTATTTTAGGAGCCTAATTGTAAATAAATAATCAATTTAAGAATATAATTGTAAAAAATATAAAGGGAGGCATTGTTGTAAATATCTTTAAAAATATATAATAAAAAAATATTTTATTAATTCGAGATCAGATAAGTTAGATATTTTTATCATAAATTCGAAACCGAACTTATTCTTAGTAAAATTTGACCTAAACTCAAAATTTCACATAAAAAATCTAACATGATTAAATTAGGTCAGGTCAAATCAGATCAGTAAAGAAAAATGTTCGACTCTAGTTCTAGTTATAATTATAAAGATGTATTGATTATATTAATAATTCCATTTACTTATTATATTCACTGATTCTAATTTTAACTAAACATATATTACTTGTAATTGTAGTTTTACTATTTCTTAAAATTTTAAATTTATTTATAAAATACAATTTGCAACAAAATGTGATATTACAACTATAAGGGTGAAAGGAATTCAACAAGTAGTTTATTAATAAATACAATTTAAATAAATTTTTAAGTACTTTAATAAATCAAATTTGACACGAAATTTTAAAGTCAAAATTATTTCTAAGTTAAAAAAACTTAACCCCACAATTTTTCTATGATTTTTTCAAAGCTTAAATGTTCAATTTTACACAAGGGATTCAATACACCTGAAACCTAATATGAAACTGAAAAATTTGGTTTCGAAATAAAAAAATACGTATCGATACAAGTATTTTGATATAGTATTTAGTTGTTTTGATACGACCTACTTTTAAAAAGGAATTTTTTCTAAGACGTTTTGATACATACCTTAACCGTTTCGATACACGGGGTTAAATTTCTAAAGTTCGAGCATTTAATTATATGACCATTGCTTGTCAGTTTATTGGGCAACTAAATTTTAAAATTCAGTATAGTATTTCGATATATATTTTGACAGTTTTATAATGTTTCGATGCATTCCCTTGTAATTTCGATACACACTTATTTTTAAGCTTTACTTTTACTTCTCGATATACCTAATACGTGTATCGATACACCCTTATTTATTGCACACAATGACTTTTTCGGTACTGTTTTAATATGGGGTTTTGCGTATCGATACTGTAGGTTGTAGAAATATATTTATGATGATAAGATTACATCTCAATGGCTATATTGATGATTTCAATCACCCAAACGGTTAGAAATCAATGAAAGATATAAATACAAACCTTTAAAGCTCCAACAACAACTATTGAACCTTTAAACAAAATCTAAACTATCTATCTAAACTATTTGTTCATCATTGTGATATTCTTGTACCTAACTCTTACGTTTTTCACTGTAATCTATTATTTCGAGTTTGTGAAGTGTTTGCGTAAATTGAGCAATATAATTGTTGAAAAATCTTCTTTATAACAAGAGAGTTTTGTTAGTCAATTTTTAAGTAAAAAATTAATTATTTATAAAGGTTATCTCTTTAACCTGAGAAAGGGGGCGCTCATTTAGTAAAATTGGTTGAAAATCCTTAATGAGAGCTAAGAGTGAATGCAGAGTTTGTTTGAAGCTTAAACAACTATAAATCATTGTTTTCATCATTTTTATTATCTCAATTTGCTCTTTTAATTTTTTAATAACTAATTCATCCCCTCTTGGTAATTTTGATCCTTCGATCAATTAACATATTTCATTATGGATATAGATTTTTGTTCTTTTTGGTATCCTTGTTTATGTATCAACAATAAAAAAAATTAGGTTTAGAGTTTATGATTATATTAATTTAAGGTATTGGTGTAGAGTTTAGAATTTATGATTTAGAATCTAGGTTTATTTATGGCTTAAAATTTAATTTTATTAGTTTTGGACATAAAAAAGACACTGAAAAAATAATTTTTATTCATCTCGTTAGTTTAAACAATTAATTTAATATTTCAAATATATTATTTTTATTTTTAAATTTATTTATGTATATACCTAGAAAAAAATAATTTTTACTATTAAATTAATTTATTGATTGATAAATTATAAAAATTAAAAATAAAAATATAATAATTAAATTTATAGATTCTAAACTAATCGGAGACCATGAACGATCGCTTAGAATGCTCCTCTTTATTACCGTCCCTGCCTAAGCTATAACATAGCTCCGTCCTCGAGCGAGAGTAACACGTAGTAATGGTAGATTCTACAATAAATGATTTTGATTTTAATCGATTGTTTTATGTTTTTTTCTTAAAGATTTAAGGTTATTATCGTGTAATGATATTAATTTTATTATTTGAATTTTGATTCTTTTATCGAAAGCGTAATGTCTTATTATACACCCAACACTTATCAACAAAAATAAGAGGGGGAGTAATACATAATTTTAATTTTTTAGAAAATATATTAAGAAAGAAAAGTTATAAAAGGTTTGCAATATATTAAATAATTAGTGAACTATATAAATAATTTTTCGACTATAATTTAACTCTTCGTTGAATCTTTTAATTATGCAAAGTTACAAATAGGTCTTTCAACTAATTGTGACTAACAAATTAGTCCAATTCTATTAAAAAAATAAACGGCTAATAACATGGCAACTAATAAAATTGTATAATAATATATTTAACCCTTAATGTTTATATTTTATTTTAGTCCTAAATTTATGACAATAAAATATTATAATATTTAAATATTAAGAGCTAAAATTTTAAATTTAGGCTCAAATTAAAATAAAATATAAATATTGAGGGGATTATTATGTAATTTATCCTTAAATTAAATAAAAATAATATAATGTTTAGGCTCAAATTAAAATACTACCACATCATCAATGATTTTTTTAACAAAATTAGATTGATTTATTAATCACGAATAATCAATAAACTTATTTATAATTTTTTATAATTAAAAAACTCAACAAAAAATTAGGTCATACTTAGAGGACTATTATGTAATTTACCCAAAAATATATCTTGATTTTAAATTTTATGAATAGAATAATATTAAAAAAATTATAATTGGACCTGACAAAACTTGTTTCATTTACGAGAACATGTTAAATTTTTGCAGAGGCTCTTCGAAGATTCTTTTTCCTCGATAAAGAAGATATGATATGAAGTAAGGGAAAAGAAGAATCATACGTATTGGGAAAGACTGATTTGGCATCCTGACAACATATCTCGTCATTATATTTGTGCTTCGATGACTATATTAGACAGATTATCCATCAAAACTAGGCTTGCTCGGTTTGGTATTGTAAATAATGAACGTTGTTTACTCTGTGACATCAATGGGGAAACTCAAAATCATCTAATTTTTATATTACCCTTACTCTAGACAGGTTTGAAAGAGCATCTTATATACTTGTCAGGTTTCTCGAACATGTTTATCTTGGGAATAAGAGTTAGTCTAGGTTTTATCTCTATTCAAAAGGAAGACTTTTTAGCTTTGATTTTTAAATTATTTTGAAATAGATACATTTATATATTTTAGAAGGAGAGAAATAATAAATATTTTTATAAGATTTTTTGATACTATGTTAAATTTATACAGTTTGTAAAAGACTGTGTTAAGCATATATTATATAATTAAGTATAAAATACACAAAAGTATTTATATAGATTTTTTTTACTTGTAATGGGAGTTGATATAAAGTTTTATAAGTTTTCTTTTAATTGGAATACATAGAACATATTTATTTAAAAAATTATTAAAAGAATTTAATTATAAAACCCAATTAAAACTTTAAATGATTTTATTAATTATAATCTTATACCCTTGTAATGGGGTAACAAAACTAGACTCGACTTGAAAAAATTAAATAACTCGACTCGATTCAAAATTTTATAGATTCGACTCGACTCGAAAAAATTTTAAATAAAGTTCGAGTTGTAAAATAGAAATTCGTATAACTCGAATTTTTGATAATTAAAGGATTTACTTTTAAGTTTGAGACGAGTCTCTCAATTTTTTATGATATATATACATTGATATATAAAAATATTACTATATATGAAATATATATATATATATATCTTATATGATTAAAGAAAGTCGTTTAAATTGGAATCAAATCGTACTATAACATGATAAATAATTATAATTAAATATTTATAGAAACTCGAAAACTCGACTCGAATTTCTTAAACTCGACTCGAACAAAAAAATTTAAATAAAATTTGAGTGTAAAATATAACTCGTAAACTCGAATAACTCAAAATTTTTTAACTCGACTCAATCGATACTCACCCCTACCTTATACAACCGACAAAAAATGAAGTGTTGTAGGTGAATGAAGGTCAAGTGATGGGTCCAGGTCCAATTGACTTTTATGCCTTAATTTGTACAATTATACTATTAAGACACCAACAAAAAGTGAAAAGTAGATATGTCCTAATTCCAAAATTCTACCAAAAATAGAAATATCATGCAGGAAAATGAAAAGAGGGAGATATAATTTTGTATTTCATTAAAAATTTATATAAAAAAAGAAAGAAATGAAAAAAGTAATATAAATATAATATTAAAAAATCTAAAGTATTCAATTTTTATTTGTTTAAAAAAAACTATTTATTATTAATATTTTCGCCACAAATACTCTTTATTGAGGGGTAAACATCTAATCCTAAAATTTATTTTATTTTTATCGACATTAATCAAAGCCTTTATTTCATGAAATTTTTTTTTCTGATTATCTTACTTTACTATTAAGTGTTTGATTGGCTAAAAATAAAATTATTTTTCGTTCGATTTTTATGGACGATAATAAACGTAGTCCATGGGTGATTTTTTTTTTTGGCATCTTTAAGTTTTTGTGTTTTATTTTTTTTATGTACGAGATTTTGCGGTGAACATAATTCTCTAGTTTCTCTTTTATGATTTGGAGTGTCTTTTTTTTAAATAAAATCGGATTTTGTGATAAAAATTAGGCTTAAATATAATATTTGATACTTTATTTATACATAATCTCTCAATTTGGTATCTAAAGAATTTTTGATTTTACCCACTTCTTTGATACTTTGATAATTTTAGTCTCGAAATCTGTAATTCTATCGATTTAAACCTAATTCGAAACAATAATTTTAACCATTCAGATTTAAAATTTTAATCAATTTAGTGACACTATGAAACCAAGTAAGTCTACCGGATCAAAATATCAATCGTATAATTATATTTTATCACAAAAGCAACACTAAATTATTGCTAAACTTTTATTATATAAAAAAATAATATAATATTTTTGAAGAAAAATAAATAATTTAAAAGAATAACAAAGAGTTAAACTAATCGAACATATAAATTTTTGTACTAATTTTTTAAAAAAAGTGTATAATTTATGCTAAATTGGAAGATTTCTTTTTGAGCACATAAAGGAAAAAAGACATCAAATTCATATAATAATTTAAGAGTAAAAATTGATCAGTTATAATTTTTTTTAAAAAAAAAATTAATTATACTAAGTAATAAATAATAAGTTTTGGTTAATAGGTTAAGAGTATGGATGTTCATTATTGGATATCAGATCAGATCTGATTTTTTTGGATATTCAGGCTTTCGGATCGATGACATAGTGATCCGTATATGATCCATAAAAAAAGGATATCCACATATTCGGATATCGAATATTCGAATCGAATTGTCGGATATTCGATTATCCAAAAATATAATTTGATTATACTAATTTTTTGAATTTGAAGGTTGTATTTATAAAAAAATTTGAATTTCAAATATAATAAACAACAAATTACTAAATACAATAAGATTCACGATTATAAAAGTTAATTTTTAAAATTTTTAAATATAACAAGTATTAAATTGTTAAATATAACAATATTAATATTAATAAAATTTGAATTTTTAGATTTTCGAATTTTCAGATAATTCAAAACTTGAAATATAGTGATCCGAATTAGATCCGAAAAACTTAAAATCGGATTGAATATTCGATCTAAAAATAAAAACCGGATCGAATATCTAAATTTTCAGATCAGATCAAATAATAACCAGGTTAGATATTTTTAAACACGCAAATCTTAATTCTTAAAGAATACCTTCTAATAATAAAAATATTTTTTTATTCACATGGCAATAATAATAATATTATTAAATAAATTGTGAAAATAATCAACTAACCAACTAAGCGTTTTTCAATGGAGCATAGGTGACCACGTATCCCAATAATTATCATAACCTACGAAGTTTATGATTGAACATTTAGTTTTTTAATGTGTTACTTTATATTATTTTAATATAATTTTATTTAATTTTATTGTACATTATCATTTAAATTTAGATTATAATTTACTTTTTAATATATTAATTTATTCAAATATTAATTTAGATCACATACAATAAAGATTTATTATAAAAAATTATCAGTTAAACCTGATTCATCACGTTATCTGTGATCATAATCAATAAAATTTATCTATATATTTTAATTTTTAATTTATTATTATTATTATTTGTTGAAATGACTATTAATGTTGCAATTTATTTTAATTTTTAGTCTAATTTATTTCAATTAAGAATGAATTTATTCATGTTGGTAATTAATTTACAAAGTGATCCACGTAAACAAAAAAACAGTAAAAGGACTTTTTAAGATTAATTTAATATTATTTTTATAAAGTACGATAAAAATGTATTTTTATAACTAAAACATCTATTTTAAATATTATGTTTGAAAATATAAAAAGCGATATAAATAATTTTATTTAAAAATATTTTTAAAAAAATTACATGATCTAAAAAAAACTAAAAAGCTAAAAATATATTTTTTTAAATATTTATGATTAATTTAACAAGTTGATGAGCAAACAATCATCCCCACGTGAAAACCTGATCGGAAAGTTTCATCGGAAAGTCTTTTCATAGATGGTTCGTTATTTACTTTACATCTTAATCCGGTCGTATTTCACCCCATTTTCAAGAAATGGAGCCGGCGACCGGAGATTCAAACCCACATTTCAATATTTCGTCGGAGAAAGCGAGAGTCTGATCAGATGAAGGTGACGACCCGAAAGCAGTACCGATTCCAAGCTCGCCTACATCACAGAAATCCAAATTCAAAAGATCCGTCAAACAGAACTCCCCCTCTACCATGTCCAAGTCCAGCGTAAAACCAGACGAAACAGGATCGACCCCTTCGTTGTCGGATTCAGACATCACCGGAAACAACCCGTTAATCTGTTTCGGTTCCGACGATGTTTGGTTCTCCAGCTTCGACTCTCGGTCAGGGTTTATGAAAACATTGGAGCACCTCGTCGCCCTTGTCCGTACCACGCTTGTCGAAAAACCACCACCACCACCAGTACTTACCTGTTTCGATTTGCTGTTTCTCGAAGCTCCGGCAGCCGTATGTAGGCGGTGGTCGTCGACTCTTTTACTTAAATTTGTGTTCCAGTAATTCTTTATTTCATTGTCTGTTCGGCCTGGAAGCCTCCCAGCTATCAAAGACCATCTGCATCAAGCCATTAACGGAGTATAAGAAATCTTTTCCGACAAACCAAACAAACAAACCATGAAAAAAAGAAGCTTAAAAAACCTGTTTCCGAGGAGCTTGTGGAGTTTAATGATGAGTTCTTCCTCGTCAGCTGATATATTACCTCGTTTGATATCCGGTCTCAAATAATTCAACCACCGAAGCCTGCAACTTTTCCCACATCTTTTCAGACCTGTAAGAAAACAAACAAGAACACATAAATTTGTCTGAAAAAAAAACCAAAAAAAAAAAAATCCAGTTAACTAATCTTGACATAATACCAGCTCTTTTAGGCAGATTTCTCCAACGCCCTTCTCCATTTTGTTTAATGTAATCTGTAAGAATTTTGTCTTCAAGAACAGTCCAAGCTCCTCTGTTGAGACCTTCCTTTGAACAACAAGGGCTTCTTCCCATCTGTTTGTCTGAGATTTTCAGCTTTGTTTTGCAATGATTCTGGACACTTTCTCCCTTGATGTAGGGGATAATTTATAACTGCCTTTCAATGAGGTTTATGACACTTTATGTGAGAAAAATAAATTCATGGTACTGTTTTTTTTTTTCTCACTTTGCAAAATTAATGTAAAAAAAATAATATTTCATCTGTCCTATAAATATTGTCTCTTATTGATTTTATTTTGGGTTAAACTTTTTTAACTTTGACTCTTGATTATTTAAAATTTATTATTGATAAAAATATAAAAAAATATATTTTAAAAACTTCTAATCGAATAGATTTTAGATATATAATTTATAAAATTTAATTATTTAAAATATTTAATATAATTATAGTCAAAATTTAAAAATTTTGACTTTTAAAAAGTCAATAAAAAACGTTATTTTTGGGACGAAGGGAATATTTAAAAATAGGTTTTCGTTGAACATGTGCTAGAGGGGCCACGTTTATATATTCCCCCATATGAAGTAATGGATTCATTTGCTTCCTATGGATGATGCGAGCAAATAATGTTGATGTTATTCGGACGGAGTTAGGATTTAGGGTTAAGGGTAAAGGGACAAAACATAAATATATAAAAATATGAGATAAATTTATAAAAAAAATAATTTTAAAAAAAATTAAATAAAATAAGAGAAGTAAAAAATATCTTCGGTATGAGGGTTATTGCCCTCCCCACCCTTTAGTAGTTCCATCCTTATACGTGCCAAATCATAAAAAGATATAATGATAAAATATAATATAAATTATTCAATAGTGAATTCTGAAATAACTTTAAATATATATTTATATGTAAAAATAATTAGTATTAACCAAAAAAATATCATATTCCAGTGTGCACCATAAATCACACATGAATCTTTACTAAAAACACTTAATTATAGGGGTAAAAATCATCTACCTCTTTTTATGTCTCTATTTTAAATTAGAGAGTTTAAGGTTTTAGGGTTTAGGGTTCAAGGTTAGGATTAAAGAATTAGGAGTAAGATATACTTTTTAGGATGTAGAGTTTAGGGTTTAGGGTATAGAAAATAAGAATTACCGTTAAAATTAAATTTTTAGAAAATTTTCAAAGGAGGTGTGAAAAAAAGACAACTGATTTTTATCATAATCATAATAACAAACGTCAACTTTTATTTAAAAAGTAACAATTCTTCATATTTGAAAATGTTTGTATGATAATAGCACGTTATAATAATAGTTTTAATCTTAAAATTTGTATATTCTATTAATTTAGTTTTAATTAAAATAATTCAATAAAAAATTATATTTAAAAACTTCATCAGTGAAATGATTGTGTCTATTATAAAAGATGACGTTAAGGTTATAATGAGTTTATTTTACTTGTATATCAACTATTTAATAGTGAAGTGATTGTGTCTTTTAGACTTTCAGATCTATTAATTAACGAGCTGATAAACGTTACCATAGAGTATGACAAGCAATAGTCATAAGATGTAAGATCGTATTTAAAACAATGAAGAGTTAAATTATTGATTTATTTTTGAATTAGGACTAAATTGATAGATTATATAAGTTTAGTAGGATAAAATTTTTATTATATCGTATCATATTTTAATTTTAACAGTAGATTAACATATAATATTTATAACAAAATTTAATTGTGTGTCTAAATTATTATTTAAAAAAAAACATATTTATTATCAAAATTATAATTAAGTGGTTTGTGATGTATTTTATTATTTTTTAAACGTGTAATATTTTTAATAATTTCTATCTAGGGGAAATAAGGAGGGGGATTTTTGAATAATAGCGCCATTATTTTATTAAAAGTAAGGTATGGTGTGACATATACATATTAGCAATTTTATAAACTAATATAGTTTTTAATAATGTAATTCACTTTCCCTTTTATTGTATATAATTTTTGTCACAAAATAATATATATTTATAGATATTTTTAATTATTTGATAATATATATTTTATAAATAAGATGATTATATTTAAATTTTTTAAGATAAATATTATATATTTTTTCATTAGAATACTTATTGAGTTCAAACTCTGATATTAAATTGCTTCATATTTTGTGGAAAAAAGTGCAAGTAATTACAATATGATTATACCCTATCATTATAATTTATTAGAAACTGTTGAGTTGATCGATCTTGAAGTATGGCCAAAAGGGGGTGAGTTGACAATTAAAAAATGGTTGAAAAATTTTCGGTAAAAATATGAAATTAAAGGACAAACGATTTATAGTGGTTTAAGCTTCGGAACAAGCTCTACATCCACTACCTTAGCTCCAACTAATGGTTTTGAAACCAATTCACTAATTGAATTTGACCTTTTTCTCGGTTTAAGGGATAACCATTACAATTCAAATCAATTCGTCTACCAAAGAATTGATTCAACCTCACAAGATGATATGAAGAAAATAAAGACAAAAAAATGATCTCTCACAAGACAAATGTTGGCCAAAATACAAACAAACTCTCCCCAAACTCAGATTACAAATGATCAAATTGAAGTACAAAAGTTAGGAGGCTAGGATTGGCAATGAAGTGCTTTGAATTGGATTTGATTGCTTGGATGTTGCTTGAGGTTCAATAGTCCCTAATGCTGTTGAAAATGCTTCATTTTATACCTTTTCATTGATTTCTAACCGTTGAGACTTCATCTACCATTCATAAATGCACTCTGCAGCAGGTGGTATCGAAACACGGGCTACCTATTTTGAAACAGACCAAAGTAGAAAGAGTCGTTGTGCATTTAATAGAGGGGGTATCGATACATGCTTCGATACCTTTATGAAACTATGATGTTGGATATCGAACCATTTTCGGTACAGGTTAACCACCATTCAAAAATTAACACCCACCAACGGTCGACTCATTTAATGCTAAAATAGCCATTGGGGTTTAAGGGGTGTATCGATACCAGTATCGATACTAATATCGATACCTGGAGTCATAATTTTAAATATATTTAAAATTAATTGAAATATACAAAGAGGTTTCGATACCTGGTTCGAAACAGGTGTTGGCAGTGATGAAAAGGTATCGAACCTTGTTTCGATACTTGTTCTTGATCTCAAGAACAAGGCTTTAAAACTCAGGTGTATTGATACCTGTTCTTGGGGTATCGATACCCTCGTATGAAAAACACTTAGAATTTTATTTCAAGGTTCTTGGTTTGACTTAAAAACAAATATTTAACTTAAATACTTAAAAATTTATTACAAGATAGTCCTTATAAATAATTGTTATATCAAAATCAAATTTAGTTTCATAATCTCTCCTTTTTGATATAACAAAATCATTGAAAAAAATTTTAAGTTTAAATCAAGATTTTAGATTCCAAAAACTTTAAAAACTTTTTAAAGAGACTCTCCCTTAATGTATGCTTTTCTTTAAATTTTAAAAGTGGGTGGTTCCCTAACTTAAAAACACCATATTTCTCCCTCTTTTTGTTAGATCAAAATCAACAAAAGATAAGGCAATAATCAAAGCAATCATAGTATTAAAGAAAATATAATTCATAACATAAAATACCCATAGCATAAAATATTCAAAATCCAACAAATATAAGATCAAAACATAAGAAAATAACAAAGTGTATAAGTTCTAATATGAATGCAACATAATGCTTAAAGAAACAAAACTAGTCCTAAAAGCCAATATCAAAGCATAAGATGGATCTAAGATCAATCACCGGCCATATCATCACCATCAAGTCCATCATCATCATCCTCTTCTTCCTCTTCTTCTTCTTCTTCCTCATTTTCATCACCATCGGTATTGTTGAGTCTTTGGCTATGACGAAGAGCTTCAAGAGAGACTCGCAAGGAGTGTCCTTGAGTCTCTAAGCCCGTCAACCTCGTACTGATAGCATCAAACCCGATTAAATTGAGTTGACATAGTGTCAAGTCTTTCATCCATAGAATTCAAACGAGCATTCAAAGAGTCGAACCTCGTAGTGAGAAACACCATCATATCAACATGTGGAGCAACTTGGCGAAGAGGTTCTGGATCAACGAGAGCACGAGGAGGAGAAGGAGGAGGAGCATCATGAACCCACTCACCATTGGAGATATATTGGAAATGGGCACGGTTAAGAGATGTCTCACCAATGAGTTCTTTTAAGGATCTCACTTTGTCAAAAGAGCAATTGATTTCCAAATGTAAGAATATAGAGCTAAGAATGCATACATATGGAAAGGATTGGACAAGTGGGGTGACACAGTTTTTGACATGCCAAACGATGTCCGAGAAAACAATCTGAGCAAGATTGGATTTAATACCCTCACGAAAGCACTTGATCCAAAAGCTATTAACTTGACGGATGCGAGAACACTTACCATTTGATGGACGAATCCACCAAGAGATGATAAGATAAGAAAAGCGGTCGTGCACGTCAAGTGAGGTGACCGATCCGGAGAAATAACCAAGAGAGTCTTCATCCTCAACATCCTCATCCTCAAGAACAAAAACATCGACAAAGGTAGTGGCATTAATAGTAAAGGATTTGCCTATAAGGAAATACTCAATAGCCATTACTTTGCTCTTGTCCAAAGAGAGAATACATTTGGCATTAGAATAGAATATAAGGACAAGAGTTAGAAAGAACTTGCCGGAATGGGTGAGAAAGCTCAAGAACTTCCAATCAATGATTTGGTTATAGTATTTGAAAGGAAACTTGTTTGAGTTCATGAATTGAACATCCACACACCGTTCCTCTTTGAGAGGGTGGTTGCTGTAGAGATTGAAGTTGTCAATCCTACGATTTGTGTTCAAACTCTTTGCAAAGACTTCTTGAATATCAACTCGTGAAACACAAGAGGATGATGAGCTACTGGCTTTGATACGGGGTCGTTTATTTGGTACCATGATCTAGGAATTGAAACAAATTTTGGATTAGTTTCTTAAAAACATATATGCTCTAACAACCTATTTCAATCCTATTTATCAATAATTCAAGGTATTTGAGCATTTAAAAACAGATTTTAAAAAATTCATTGAAAAACCAATAAGATAAAATCGATTTATATTCGAACAAAAAAATTAATTTTGAATTTTTTTTTGTAGGATTATAAAAACCCATACAATAAGAATTCAAAATATGTTCAAAATCTAAAATTTAACAACCTAAAATCAAACGAAAATAAGGTTTTTCGAAAATTACCTTGATTATGGATTAAGAAGAAATTATGGTTTGTGAAGTATCGTTTGATGATATTGTGTAGGGCTTGATGAGTAGAAGAAAATCCCTCAAAGAAATTGTTTATTTTTGTGTTAAAACGGACAGATTTAAGAGGGTTTTAAAGGGGTGACCGACGAGGGTTTTGTGTTTAAATTTAGGAAGTGTTTTAATGTAATTAAAATTAGGTTTGGAGTGATTTAAAGCAATCTACATCCTCGTGTATCGATACTGGTATCAAAAACACCCTATTTCGATGTTCATACCAATACCCAAGTATCGAACCGTGGTTCGATACCTGTTCTTCCCAAAAGATTCCCAAATGAACTGATGAACAGGTATCGAAACAAGTGTTAGTTGTATCGATACCATTGAGCTGTGCTTTACATTTTAGACTTCTAAAAGTACTATAAATGAGTATCTAAAGCCTCTAAATTCATGCAAATGATGTTATGACATGATTAAGATGCATGAACAAGTTCATACTCCCCCTAGCAACATGCATAGAAGCAATAAGATGTAAACTAACAATAGCAAGATTTCAATCAAGATTCAAGCAAAGTTTTGCATAAAAACAACACTTAAGAGTTTAAGATAGACAAGTTAAACCTAACTCTCTCCTAAGGGTCCAAAAGCGCTCTTTGTTTAAAGGTTTAGTAAAAATATTCGTTAATTGGTTTAATGTGTCAACAAACTCTAAAACAACATCATTTTTAGACACATGATCTCTAATAAAGTGGTGTCTAATTTCTATGTGTTTGATTCTAGAGTGTTGAATGGGATTCTTAGTAAGACATATGGCACTAGTATTGTCACACTTAAGTGGTATGGTTTCTACCTTAATGCCATAATCTAAGAGTTGTTGTTTCATCCATAACACTTGAGCACAACAACTCCCTAAGGATATGTACTCCGCTTCGGTGGTAGATAGAGCTACACTATTTTGTTTCTTAGAGAACCAAGATATGAGCATACTACCTAGGAATTGACAAGTTCCAGAAGTACTTTTCCTATCTATCTTACAACCTCCATAATCCGCATCCGAATAAGCATGTAAATCAAAGGAAGAAACTTTAGGATATCAAAGACCTAAGCAAGATGTGTCTCTAAGTTACCTAAAAATTCTCTTAATGGTTACTAAGTGTGATTCTCTAGGACTAGCTTGAAACCTAGCACTCAAGCAAATATTAAACATGATATCCTGTCTATTTGCGGTAAGGTAAAGCAAAGAACCTATCATGGATCTATACAATTTAGAATCAACACACTTACCTCCTTCATCCTTGTCAAGCTTAGTAGATGAGCTCATAGGATTGACTTGAGGTTTAACATTCTCCAAGCCAAACTTCTTGAGCATATCCTTGATATATTTTGCTTGATTGATGAAGGTGTCATCCTTCCTTTGTTAATTTGGAGTCCCAAAAAGAATGAGAGATCCTTCATTATGCTCATCTCGAATTTACCTTGCATTAGCTTAGAAAACTCTTGACAATAACATTCATTCATTAGTAGATCCAAAAATTATATCATCAACATAAATTTGAACTACTAAGATGTTATTTTTAAACCTTTTTATAAAAAGTATAGTATCCACCTTTTCTTTTTCAAAGCTCTTTTCAATCAAAAAGTTTGAAAGTCTTTCATACCAAGCTCTAGGGGCTTGTTTCAAACCATATAAAGCTTTAGTTAATTTAAAAACATGGTTTAGAAATTTTGGATCTTCAAAATCCGGTGGTTGTTCAACATACACTTCTTCATTTATAAAACCATTTAAGAAAGTACTTTTGACATCCATTTGAAAAAGCTTGAAATCATGATAACATGCAAATGCAAGTAGCATCTTAATGGCTTCCATTCTAGCTACGGGTGCATAGGTTTCATTAAAACCTATCTCATCTTCTTGAGTGTAACCTTGAGCAACTAATCTAGCTTTATTTCTCACAATGTTATCACTCTCATCTAGTTTGTTTCTAAAAACCCATTTAGTTCCTATAGTAGATTTATTATTAGGCCTATCAACTAAAGTCCATACATTACTTCTCTCAAATTGATTTAACTCTTCTTGCATAGCCAATATCCAAAAATCATCATTTAAAGCTTCATTGATATTCTTAGGCTCTATGCATGAGATAAAAGCAATATGGTTCATTAATCTAAGAGAAGAACGAGTAGTTACCCCCTTGGATGGATCACCCAAGATTTCACCACTCTTGACATAGTTGAATTCTGTTAGGTAGCTCACTTCCTTTTCTTCAAGCTTTACATTCCCTAAAACTTCTATTAGAGGATCTTGTGTTTCCTTATTGGTTGGAAGCCCATCCACCTTTGATGTTTGTCCATCATCAATGATTTCAATGATTCCTACATTATCATCATCACAATAATCCTTCCTAGGAAGAAGGTTATCATCAAAAACAATATGTATAAACTCTTCTACAACTAAGGTTCTTTTTTTCAAAACTCTATAAGCCTTTGAATTTAAAGAATATCCAAGAAAAATAGCTTCATCATTTTTTGCATCAAATTTACCTAAATTGTCTTTTCCATTGTTTAAAACAAAACACTTGCATCCAAAAGGATGAAAATAGCTAATATTAGGCTTTTTGGATTTTAAAATCTCATAAGGAGTTTTCTTTAAAATAGGCTTAATCATTACTCTATTAATAATATAACATGAAGTGTTTGTGGCTTTCGCCCAAAAATACTTAGGTAAATTGTTTTCATAAAACATAGTTCTAGCCATTTCCTCTAAAGTTCTATTTTTCCTCTCAACTACCACATTTTGTTGAGGAGTGCGAGGAGCCGAAAAATTGTGGCTAATCCCATTTTCATTACAAAAATTCTCAAAACCTAAATTTTAAAATTCGATTCTATGATCACTTCTAATATGAGAAATTCTTTGATCAAGGTCATTTTGAGAAATGTTTGAAAACGTGATGAATTTTTCTAAGGCTTCATCTTTTGTACTTAAAAATAGAACCCAAGTGTATCTAGAGTAATCATCAACAATAACAAAAACATATGATTTTCCACCCAAGCTAATTGTCCTAATAGGTCCAAAAAGATTCATATGGATCAATTGTAATACTCTACTAGTTGAAACATCATTAATGGATCTAAAAGAAACTCTCTTTTAGTTACCCTTAGCACATGCATCACAAATTTTGTCTAAAGAAAACTTAAGCTTGGGTAAACCTCTAACTAGATTTTGGGAGGCTAGTTTCTCTAAAACACTTATGCTAGCATGACCAAGTTTTCTATGCCATAACCATGCATCATTTTCATCACTAGCAACCAAGCATGCATGAGAAAGATTAATGTTGCCTAGATGCACCATATAAATATTTCTTACGCGATGACCTATGAGCATTGTTCTATTTGATTCTATGTCTATTATTTTATAACCATGTTTATCAAAAGAGACATAGAAACCCTTATCACACAATTGACTAATGCTCAACAAATTATGCTTAAGACCATTAATAAGCAAGACATTTTTAATTAAAATAGAGAAGTGATTACCAATAGAGCCAATACCCTCAATTTGGCTTTTAGAGTTGTCACCAAATGTCACTACTCCACCCTTTTTGAGCTTTAACTCCTTAAATCGTCTCTTGTCTCCGGTCATATGCCTTGAGCATCCATTATCAAGGTACCACATGTTTTGACTTGAAACTTTAGCCTTGAAGCAATGCTCAACCTACAAACAAAGATTTAGTTTTTGACTTTTGGTACCCAAACCATTTTGGGTCCATGAGAGTTAGTCCCTAAAAGCTTAGTTCCCTTGTGAATCCAAGAAGCAATGGTATTCAAATTATTAGAAACAATGAGTTCCTTAGGAACCCAAACACTCCTAATTTTTTTATGTCTAAAATGCCTTTGAAAATTTCTTTATTTGTGGTTTTGAAACCTCCTTTTTCTCATGGTTGGGTTTTGAAGAGCTTCCTTTTTTAAAAGTAGAACTACCAAACACTATGATTTGTTCCTTAAGCTCATTCACCACTTTGTCGTGATTCTCACTCAAGCTAGAAATAAGATTATTTAAATCAACATTTTCTTTTTGAAAGAATTTTAATTCATCATTCAAATCAATAACCTTTTCTTCAAAAATCAAAATAGTTTTTGTCAAAGAATCATTTTTTATTTCTAAATCGGAAATAGTTTTCTTGCTTTTCAAAATTAATTCTTTGAATTTTAAAACCAATTCATCATAAACATCTTGCAATTCATCATATGAATCATATAATTCATCATAAGAAAGATCATTACAAGAAGATTCAAGGGTTACCTTAGGCTCATCAAGAGACATGAGACACAAGTTGGCCATTTCATTTTCTTCATCGGATGATGACTCCTCATCACTCCATGTGGCCACATGAGCCTTTTGCTTCTTCTCAAAACCCTTCCTTTTGTATAGAGGGCAATCGGTCCTAATATGATCGGGCTTCTTACATTCATAGCAAATAATTTGATCTTTCTCTTCTTCTTTACTCTTTGATTTGAAGTTCTTCTTTCGTTGGAATCTCCTATTCCTATTTGTCCTCATGAGCCTAGTGAATCTTTTGGCTACCATAGCCAACTCTTCAAGTTCATCTTCTTCACTAGTGTCTATCTCTTCTTGTGACATTGAGGCTTTAAGAGCAATCTCTTGCTTCTTCTTCTCAACCTCTCTCTTTTCAATCTTCACCTCTTCCTTCTTTTTCTCTTCTTCTCTTCCTTTCTTCATGATTTCATGGGTGAGAAGAGATCCCACAAGAGCATTAAGTTTGAGAGTCTTGAGGTCCTTAGCTTTAATAATGGTCGTCCTCTTGCTATCCCAAGACTCGGGAAGAGAGTAGATGAGATTTTGAACGAGTTTCTCTTTCGGAATGATCTCACTAAAACCCTTGAGACCATTGACAATCATCGAGAATCTATCGAACATCTTGGTGATGTCTTTATCCGGCTCCATCTTGAAATTTTCGTAGTTGAGATTTAGAAAACCTATCTTTGTCTCCTTGACATCATTTGAGCCCTCATAGGTTGTCTCTAAGGAGTCTCACACTTCTTTGGCACTTGTGCATAAAGACATCTTTGAGTAGATATTGAGACCAAGTGCACAAAATAGGATGTGAAGAGCTTTGTCGTTTGTGGACATCCTTATTCTCTCTTTATCAGTCATCTTGTTCTTCTTCTTAGGCACTTGCCGATCTCCTTCTTGCTTCATAGGAATTGAGGGTCCATCTTCGATTATATCCCAAAGGACATAATCATTGGAGTTGATAAATAGCCTCATCCTATTCTTCCAATAGGGATAGTTGTCCCCATTGAAGAAGGGTGACTTGGTGATAGAATGTCACTCGTTCCATGAATCGGGGGTGGAGGCCATTGTATTTGATTTGTGGATGTGATCAACACGCCTTGGATCTTCTTTGGTAGATGTGAATCTCTTCAAAGATTAGGCTCTGATACCAATTGTTAAGTTGATCGATCTTGAGTATGGCCAAGAGGGGTGAATTGGCAATTAAAAATTTGGTTGAGAAATTTTCGGTAAAAATATGAAATTAAAGGATAAACGATTTATAATGGTTCAAGCTTCGGAACAAGCTCTACATCCACTACCTTAGCTCTCACTAAGGATTTTGAAACCAATTCACTAATTGAATTCGACCTTTTTCTCAGTTCAAGGGATAACCGTTACAATTCGACCTCACAAGATGAAATGAAGAAAATAAAGGCAAAAGAATGATCTCTCACAAGACAAATGTTGGCCAAAATACAAACAAACTCTCCCCAAACTCAGATTATAAATGATCAAATTGAAGTACAAAAGTTGGGAGGCTAGGATTGGCAATGAAATGCTTTGAATTGGATTTGATTGCTTGGATGTTGCTTGAGGTTCAATAGTCCCTAATGCTGTTGAAAATGCTTCATTTTATACCTTCTCATTGATTTCTAACCGTTGTAGTTGTTGGGAATATAAATAAGGCCGTTGAGACTTCATCTACCATTCATAAATGCACTCTGCAGTAGGTGGTATCGAAACACGGGCTACCTGTTTCGAAACAGACCAAAGTAGAAAGAGTCGTTGTGCATTTAATAGAGGGGGTATCGATACATACTTCGATACCTTTATGAAACTGTGACGTTGGGTATCGAACCATGTTTCGGTACAGGTTAACCACCATTCAAAAATTAACTCCCACCAATGGTCGACTCATTTAATGCTAAAATAGCCGTTGGGGTTTAAGGGGTGTATCGATACCAGTATCAATACTTGGAGTCATAATTTTAAATATATTTAAAATTAATTGAAATATACAAAGAGGTTTCGATACCTGGTTCGAAACAAGTGTTGGCAGTGATGAAAAGGTATCAAACCTTGTTTCGATACTTGTTCTTGATCTCAAGAACAAGGCTTTAAAAACTCAGGTGTATCGATACTTGTTCTTGGGGTATCGATACCCTCGTATGAAAAACACTTAGAATTTTATTTCAAGGTTCTTGGTTTGACCTAAAAACAAATATTTAACTTAAATACTTAAAAATTTATTACAAGATAATCCTTATAAATAATTGTTATATCAAAATCAAATTTAGTTTAACAAAAACATTTTATGGTATGCAAACAAACTACTAAAATTAATTTGAATCGCTAAGATTCGATCATACCAATTTTAGTACAAATATGTTTTAACTCTTTCAAACAAGAAATTATATTATAAATTATTTTTATCACGTTTTTCATGAGATTAACCAATCAAATATATTCATTTTACTAATTTTTTTTATACTTTTACCAAATGAATGTATTTGATTTATTGGTCTCATGAATAACGTAGTAGGAATGACTCATAATATAATTTTTCGAGTTTTATAAAATGGTTAAAACTGAACAAATAATACTATAAGACCACGTTAAGGAAAAACTACACCTAAAATTCTTTTTTTTTTTTTGATAAAGACTACTTCTAGTTTTACCTAAAGGAGAAGAGGGAAGCTCTTGGCGAAGGGAGGCCATTGCTAGGTCTTAAACCCAAGACTCAAGAGAAAGGGATACAAGCAAACGAACAGCTATGACCAACCGACCATCAATATATACTTGAAATTTATAAGCATAAATCAAATAAATAAGATGACGTTGGTGCCATTTACTTTTATTTAGATATCCAGACTTAATAACTCAACAAGTCGTCTCGGAAAAAAACGAATGATGTTCATTATAAGAGACTCAAGTTGAATCGCTTTGTCTGTAAGATTTGTGTATTAATATTAAAAAGTTAAAATTATCTATGAATATATATTATTTTATAATCACTTTTAGATTATTAAAAAATATTTTAACTCGATTTCGAATATAATAAGACACTAATGTTATGTATACTATCAAATGTTGAATCTAACCTTCTTGATTCCTGCATGGTTTGGAAAGTTTGTTGCAAAACCTAATTAGGCAAAAGGCTCCCACAGGCTTTAGACCCAATTTAATTCGCAGATGACTAATGGGCAAAAATTCCGGATACGACACTGGACCCACAAGATACCTTTTAGACAATAATTACTAAACTAGGTAGATCTTTAAATTCTTAAATTAGAGAATAATACATGTTTAATTGCATCAAAACTTATATTTAAATTATAAAATAAGAATTTATCAATCGAATTAAAATTTAATTGATGTCGATCAAGCATATTTGACTTGTTAGTCAAGTTGTTTATTTTTATTCTCTTATTTTTTTTAAGTCATAGGTTTTAGAGTCAACTGGAACCAATGTCCAGTGATGGATCGATTTTAGGGATAGGGGTTGTGCTCACCCTAATTTTTTTAAACTTTACATGTTTACTCTTAATTTTTATAATTTTTATGAATTAATCTTTAATTTTTTATAATATTTAAGGTTTGTGCTTACCCTGAGATTTTAAAATTTTATGTGTCTACCCTCAAATAATTTTTTGAATCCGCCACTGGTTGAAGCATACTCTTTCTTCCTCTGGAGTTACATAAGTATTGTGTTGTGATCGAGATAGGGATGACAATGGGTCGAACTTGGATCAGACTTTATAAAATTTAAGTCCAATCCAATTAATAATCGAACTTCTACATAAATTCAAGTCTGATTACATTAATCCAAGACGATTGAATAAAATATCTAAAATTCAAATCCGAAAGTTCAAATTTAATTATTTTTTTAAATAGTAACTCAAACAAATATCTTTAAATAAAAATAATTTTCATTAAACAAATATATTTAAATTAATAGTATAAACAAATTTCAACAAATATTAAATCTAATATAAAACAAATTAAAGTAACAAACCAAACTTCAACTAAAAAACTCAACAATAAATAAATTACCCATACATAAACTATTATTATGTTACTAATCTACTAACATAATTATTTTTAAATCATAATTATAAAATATCTAATAAATATTAAAATCTAATGAAATAAATAAAAATATAATTAAAATGTTAAACCATCAAAATTTGACATAGGAAAAATTCTAACCATCAAGCTTCTATTGTTTCACTAAAGTTCGACAAAAGTCTACAAAATAAAAGAAAAATATAAATAAAATTATAAAATTTATTAATAGTCTAAAAATACTAATTGTACATAAACTTAATTAGTATTTTAATATATATGTATATTTTTAAGTCTAAGGAATTTTGATGTTTTATCCTGATTTATATATTGATCGGACTCATATTGAATATAAATTTAGATCGAAATCAGATCAAATCATAGCAGTATTTATATTTGATCCATCTTTTATTTGGATTGCGATCTTTTTCTCGAATTCAAACTTTTTTTATTAGATTTAGATTTTTTTTCTTCGAATCAAACTATATTCAACTTATATCGTTATCCCAAATGACAAATGAACATATATTTCCAATTCTTTAATAATGAAAGAAGAATCAAAGATAAGAAATCATACATATCGAAAGACTTTACTTGGACTCAAAAATTATCAACTAATTAATAAAAAATTAAAATTATTTGAACTTACGAGTCCTGTTTTATATTCAAAATTTATTTTAAATTTATTTGAGTCAATTAAAAAGTAAAAAATTTTAATTAAGTTAAATCAAATTTATTATAATCATGTTAAAAAATTATTTTTTAACCAAATTAAATTTTGTTCACTCTAAATATATAAGATCACACAGTTTAAAAAAAAATCTCTATTGTCCTGCCACACCTTCTAGGGGTGTGCATTTTAGATATCCGATCCGATCTAAAATTTGGGGTATTTGAAATTTTTGGAACAACATTTTAGAGATCTGTATTCGATCCGAAAAAATTAAACATCTGATTTTTAGGATATCTAAAATTTCGATTGTATTTTCAAATATTTGAATATCCGAATTTATGACTTAATTTAAGTATTTTTTTTAATTTGGCGATCTTATTCATGAAAATTTTAGTTTTCGAATATAATAATCAACAAATTATTGAATATAACAATATTTTTATCCATGAAAATTTATTTTTTCATGTATAATAAATAAAAATATTAAATATAACAATATTTATATGTATAAAAAAATTAAAACTTTCGGATATCGGATAATCGAATATCCAATCCGAATGTAAAATACTTATCTGTATCCAATCTAAAATTTTTGAATATTCAAAAAATAAAATTCAGATCGAATATCCAAAATTTTAAATCAGATCAATAAATAATCAGATCGAATAGGTCGGATCAGATTTTTTTACCCACCCCTAACACATTCAACTTGGACCGTCCACGTCCCCTTCATTATTGCTGCATTGCTGTATTTATTACTTTACTAATTATGGTATTTTTTCGGCTTTTATTATATGTATGATGAATAGAAAATAAATAATAATAAAAAACCGTTAAAAAAGTTCATTTAAAATAATTATTCTAATAAAACTTAATTTTTAATAATATTTTCTCTTATTTTTTAAATTTATTCCTTTTAAAAAAAGTATTTACTTTTATATAATTACCGTCAACAAAAATATAAGAAAAATAATATATTCTTATAATTTAAAATTATATTTTAATTAAACTAGTAAGTAATTAAAACATTTTTATTATCGACTTGTATTCATAAGATGGACCGAAAGGGGATTAAAGGGAGTAATCGTCCCTACTAAAAATTTAAAAATTATATATAATTAATTTTTTAATAATATTTTATATAATTTTTTACTAAAATCTAATTTTACCCCTAAATTTAAAAAATTTAAAGATTTTTAGGACCCTATATAATTTTTAAAATGAATTCCGTATATTATAATCAGTAAAATATATAATTTTTTTCTTTAAAAAATATTATTACTTATTCTCTTGAGTAATAAAAAATTAAATATTAAGATTTAAAAATCAAATTGTTTCAGTTTTTCGCATAAAAAATATAAATTTTATATATTTTAAGTTTTAAATAATTATTATATATATACTCCCTCCGTCCTATAAAAATTATTCATTATTAACTTTTTTTTATCAATTTTTTTAAAATTTTTGACTCATAGTTATTTAAAATTTATTATTGATAAAAATATAAAAAATATATTTTAAAAACATTTTATCAATTTTTTTAAATATATATTTTATTAAAATTAATTATTTAAAATATTTAATTTAAATAAAGTCAAACTTTAAAAATTTTAACTTTTCAAAAATCAATAATGGGTAAGATAAATGGGAGGAATGTAGTAATTACATATATTTGTGTTTTTTATAAATATTTAATTTAATTTTTTTATTTTTAGGTTATCTCTTTTAAAGTTCTATACGATTACTCTTACTGTACTTTTTCTATCCAAAACCCTCGTCGATCAAAAGTCTCGATTAAGACAAGAATAATTTATTTTTTATTATGAAAATATTTTTTTCAAATAAATAATATATTTTAATTAGTAATTTAGACTTGCAGAGAAATAATTGATATTTTCTATTTTTTTTCTACCTAATTTTCCTATGAATAGACATAATACCCACTGTGTATTTGACTTATATGCGTTATCATACACACCAAATTTGTTTAAATTCTTTATAATATTTTTTATGTAAATTTATTTTATTTTTTTAGTTGTCAAATTATTTTGTTACTTCATTTACCTGGGTGAAAGGGAAAGGTTGGAGCCTTGTTCCCCTTACTTATTAGGCTAAAGTTGGATTTTGATAATGAAATAATAGTTTTTAAATTTTAAATTTGGTAAATTAATATTTTTTATAAAGAAAAATGAGTAATTTAATTTTATTAATTTTAAAAATGAGAAATTAATATTTTATGTTAGTTTATATAATTTTAATTGTTATTATATAAATTTCGCTCGCAACGTTTATAATATTATGTTAAGTTGATTCTTATTCTGAAATACTCAATGTGTTTTATAAACTTTGACTATGGGTCGGGTCAAATTTTCGACCTACCTGCACCCGACCCGAAAAATCATACATTCCACCTGACCGACCCAGTTTTAAGATGAAAAAAATTCGATCCAACCCGATTTTTAAGTTCTAAAATCCGACCTAACCCGACCCAAATCATTAAAAAAATTAAAATTTTAGGAACTAAACTGTAAAAAAAAATAAAATTTAGAGATATAATTGTAAAAATATTTAATTTTTTAGTGATTTAATTGTAAAAAATAATTTTAGTGATATAATTGTATAAAATATATATAAAGAGGGTTAATTATTATAAATATCACTAAAATATATATGGGAAAATTACACTATTAGTCCCGGGTCGGGTCGGGTCGGATTTTTTCCACCCTAAAACCGAACCCGACCCAACCCGAGATCACCTTTGGAAAAAACGACCTGAACCCGAATTTTTCATTAAAAAATCCAACCCGATCAGTCCGGGTCAGATTCGAGTTTCGTGCCCATCTCTAACTTTGACGAGTAAAATTTATTATTTTTTAATTTAAGATAAATTAACTTAATAAATATGTGTTTAAAACTAGATTTATCATTATATAAATTAAAATAATGTAAAAAATATTAATGTCATGATCAAATATCCTTAATTGTTAATATTATATTATAATTTTGCTTATAACAAAAATAAGTTATTAGCATTGAAAAAACGTTTATTCGACTGTACACCATGCAACACGAGAAAGAGATGTTTTCCTACCAAGGTATCCTTACTCTTAATTGGTCCGATTAAATAAACAAATAACATTACTTTTCAAACAAGGAACATAGTTTTTTTTTAATAAGAGTACGAATCATCTTACTTCAGTAGTTAAAAAAACGATTATTATTTTTGGTGATCACGGGTTTAAGCACCAGTTTTACAGCATAGTGATCGAATAATCAATGTTCAATTGTTAAAAATATATTTTAAAACAGATACTATTATAATCACTGTAACTAACTAAAAAAATAATAAATCAAAATCGCAAGTCATAACGGAAGCATATAATTAACCCTAAACTTTTCAATAAAAAAATTATTAGAATAAAGTTTTTTTATACACAACCCTAAAAGTTGCATATAAAAATTATTATATTTCTATAATTGATATTTATTTTAATTATTAATATAATTTATTAAAATATAATTAATTATATTCTTAAAGATATTAAATATCCTTGATTCAGGTGTTTAATGTAACTAAATCCTAATATCTTAAAGTATATAACCTTAAATAATAAACACAAACCCTAAATATCATGAAACTGTAAACTTTAAATCATAAAAACGTTAAATCTTAACAATTAGATTATAAACCATAAAACTTTAAGTCATACATTTTAAATACTCTAACCTCATCGATTAAAGGAACGGATGTTATTCTTGGAGATCACGGTTCGAACACCAGTAATGACAACATATTGATTGAACAATCAATGTCTAATGATTGAAAGTATACTCTATAATAAATACTACTATAACCACTATAGCTAAATTCAAAAAAACTATAAACCATAAAACTCTAAGTCATATATTTTAAATACTAAATTTGTTAATAACGAAATTAAATGAGGTTGACAATCGTTCTCATCTCGAAGAATGTATCGTCTTTTCCTGTGGTGAGACTAGCCCGAAATATAGCTCATTTTGTTTGGGTTTAGGCCTTAGTAGGACCTTATTTGTTGGTAGAGGACTAGGCCCAAATGCAATGTATGCATCTATTGGATCCAAAATTCTATTCATCTTATATACAAATGGAGCGGAAAAGATTTTTTTTATTACTCTTTTGATTTCAGAGTTTAACTTTGACTAATCTAGATCGATTTGGGTCGCATATTTAGTAGTATCGATCGAATTAAGATTCAACCGACTAATATAAAAAAATTAAAATATTTTTTAAAAAAGTTGAAAATGTTTCAAAATATCATATATTAAGTGATAAATTTCTTAAAATTATCCTATTTGTCTGAAAATAAATAAATCAAATGTGTATTATTACTGAGAAACAACATTTTTATGTTTTAGATTTGGTCCGAAGCTTATGGACCACAACTTGTGTACTTCCTACTTGCCTCCGATCTTTATTACTAGTAAAGAGGTTGTCAAGAATAAATGGGGTCGTGGTCCGAACATTATCCTGATCCAATCAATTAATATTTTTTCATAGTACATGAATTTTAAAAATTATTTATATTTATTATATATTTCTTTAAATTTACATGTAGGAAAGAAAAAATAATATGCTATTGATCCGATTCAATTTGATTGAAAATATTTTTTATTAAAAAAACATATTCAAACAAGATAAGTTACGTAAAAATTTATATAATTTTATCTTAAATAAAAATTTATATAATTACATAATTTTTTATATATCAACATAAAAAAATTTATTTAAATAATAAAAATCTATGTAAATTATAAAAAATTATATAAATATATTTTTTGTAAAATAAATAAGAATTTATATAAAATTATCTCATTTTAACTATATTTTAAATTCCCTCACCCTGTAAGTCCCCTGTAGGGCCCATGGTTTCCCACTTGGTCTCTTGTGTCACCTTCAATCTATGTTTTCTAATGTCTTTGCTCAAATCCCCCATGTGGAGGGGGTCCCACCTGCACTCAATACTTGTCTCTTTCAGGACACACACAGTAAATTATCAGAGTATTTTTAATATTTTAAAAAATTAAGTATTTTTTTAAAGTTTTAGGGGAAAAAATACTTGATTAGAGAGGTATTTCTTTTTCTTTTTATTTAATTTTTTTAAAAAATTTTACTTTAAAAATAATTTCTTTTACATATGTAGACTTAATTCGCATCTTACGCAATATGAATTCTTACTTCACGTCTTATAGAACACGAAGTTTTTTCATAAGTAGGGATTCATATTGTGTAAGATGCGAAGTAGGTCTACATGTATAAAAAAAATATTTTTTAAAATATTTTTTTAAAAGAAATGTTATTTTTCAAATAATAAATAAAAATAATTATCCCTCTAATTAAACTAAAAAATAATAAAAACTCTAATTAAAAACAATACCTATTCAAAATATGTAATGCTTGTCATTTTTAAAGGTTACTAACATCTACTTGTAAGAGGAAAATTAAATTCTTAGGCAATTTTAAGGATTAGCAGTTGGCATTTCTTCTATTCTAGATTGTAACTTTAATATATATTATTAATAAAAAAACAGTTCATCAACTTGCTTATATATAGGAACGAAGTCAATATTTAAGATTAGAATATAAAATATAAATATTTAAATATAAGTGACAAATTTATAAATAAAATATTTTTTAAAATTTAAGTAAAATGACAGAAAAATCTTCGAAGACGAAAAAGTGATTGTCTTTTTAGGGCGTAAATTGTCTGTCCTTAATCATACTTTCATTTGTGCTCATACTTTAAATTAATGGTTTAGGGTTTAAAGTTAAGGATTGTGATTAAAGTTTAGAGAATTACTGATAAAATCTATTTTTAAGATATAAAATTTAGAACTTAAGACGTAAAATTTAGCGTTAAGATTTAAAATTTAAATTATTAAAAAAATAACGTAAAACAGAAAAATTATGATTAGGAAACATAAAATTTTTAATTTTTAATTTAATTTTTTTTTATTCTCATCGATCCTACACTAAAATTGTTAAATGATTGACGCACTTATTTTTTCGATAAAGAATCTTATTATTTCATATTTAAATATTTATTTATTTAATAAAAAAGTAGAAAATGACATTCAAAATATTCCTTCCGCAATATTAAAAAATCTCATAAAATAACCAAACATGAAACTCTATTTTAATATATTATTAATAAAATCATTTATATTATATGTTATCATCTACCAACGCAAAAAAAGAAATATGAATGTATGGTATAAAAATAGGTTTATAAACATATATTGGAACCGAAAAAAATAGGTAAGTCTAGTTTAACACGTTATTTATAATTTTATTTAATAATAATATTTTATTTTTTAAATAATATTTTTGAATTTTTATATTTTTAATGGGTTATTAAATAGATAAATCTTATTAAATAAGATCATAAATAATATCATAAATCGAGATCGTATAATAATTTTTCGGGATTAAGGACACATTTTCATCCACGGGGATTTCTATCAATGTCCAGGTGCCACGTGGCTAATAATGAACACCTTGCTCAAATCACTCATCATACCCCTTCTGGAAAAATTATTGGGTGAACTCTATTCACCACGTCATTCGTAATTCAATTAATCAGGATCGTTTATCTTAATTTTTTTCAAAATGAATTATCACCTCTTTTTTATATATAGCTAATGGATGAGCAGATATTAGATAATTATTTAAAGATAAACAATTTTAATTGTTTGGATCTAATAATCTCTCCCAGATCCGAATATAAACACAGACGAAACAAACCAATCTCATCCCCCAAAACCAAGAAAAAAACCTATACATATATATATATATATGTAATTATATATATGTTTATGTATATATAACTCAAATATTCTCTCTAGAAACCCTCAATAATTCATTCTTTTCGGGGGTTCCTGATGTCTGGTTTCCTCGTTTGAATCTGTGTCTAATTCCCACAGAACATAATGCTCCAACAAGGTACGTATGTCAAGCAAATACCATACGATTTATACATATGTATATAATCTTTTACTTATGTCCATCTTTAGGAAAACAGTTCAAACGAACAAGAACATGTAATAATTTGATCGACCTCTTGTGTTGTTGAACTACTGAGGTTTTTTCCTAGTCTTGTATGATACTAATTCTTTGTAAGACATCAATCTTATCAGCTTCTTCTTGTTTTGAACTGTGTTTCTTATTACCTGAATTTGACGCAATTTTCGTTTCTCTTTCCTTGTCATTTCTGCTGTTGGAAAGATTAATAATGGTGTCTCTCTGCAACATAGTACTCTCCAAGGAGACTAATCTTACCTGCATCATTGACTGTCGGTTTTTTGGTTTTATGAAGAAAAGTTCTCTCTTTAATGGATAATTGGACATAGATCTGAAACTGCTGATGTTATTCTTCTTGGTTTTTTCCTTGGGGTTATATATATATATACATGGTATGATTATGGTTGTTTTATTAATGAAAACACTTGCATGATTAGGTTCTAACCAGTACTGTTGTCTTGTCTGTTGTTCTCATATTTGTTGTATTTTTTTAGAACTGTGATTTGGAACCTAAGGAAAGAAAGCAATGGAGGGTGACACATTCAGGCTCGGCAATGGTGGTCAGGTGGATGGCAAAGTGGTGCAGACATTCCAGTCGAGTTTTGTTCAGGTTCAGACCATATTAGACCAGAACAGGCTGTTGATCAAGGAGATCAACAAGAACCATGAGTCCAAGATCCTCGACAACTTGGGAAGAAATGTTGGGTTACTTCGGGAACTAAACAACAACGTGAGAAGAGTGGTTGACCTTTATGCAGATCTATCAAGTTCTGTCACGAAATCAGCCACTGATATTGCCTCGTTTGAAGGTGACTCCAATGGCGGTGCTAAAGGTGGTCATAAAAGAAACAGACCAGCTTGACTTCGGGTTCTGTGTTTTTTTAATGATTCTTTTTTCTTCCATGGTGTTGGCAAATATGAAGAACAACTCCCATATAGGTTTGGTTTCAGGTTTGTAGCCAAATTGGTCAGGTTCTGTAACTCAAAAACTGTCTTCAAACTTTGTCTCACATTTGTTAGAGAGGAATAATGGGGGTCTGAGATTTCTTCTGGTGTACTGTAACTCCCCTTCAAAGTTGTAATATAACCCTTGATAATCAATAAATCGGTACGGAGTTAGGATTAAAAATTGAGAGAGACAAAAATTTTAAAATTAAAATTTTTTATTTAATTAATATTTAAATTTAAAAAAATCTAAATATAGAGTATAAATTATATGCTCATTTATGGTATCTTAACTAGTGTCCCATTTTAAAATAGTGGATCTTAAGTTTAGAATTTAGGGTTTATATTAGGGATTATAGGCAAGGCTTAGAGAATTAGGGACAATGTGTATTTTTAGGGTTTAGGGTTTTAGGGTCAAAGTGTAATTTGTCACTAGATTAATTTAAAGTTTTGTGATTTATTATGTCTCTCGATTGGACAGAGACAATGAGATTCAAGAAGCTTTTAAATTTTAATGGTATGCTTATCTCTATAGAAAATATTATACATTTCTTTGTTTTTTTGATTTTTCCGAATTCATTGTAATTATAATATTTTCTATGAATTTAATAAAAATTCAGTGACAATCATCAAAAAAAAAAAAAAACTCTTCACTATATATAGGAGAAATTATATCATGGGTAAGTCTCTTCACTGAAAATTATCCATATCATCAAATTTTTTGTGTCATATATTTTCAAAGTGAATCTTCACTTGAAAAACTGTTTTTAAAATGAATTAACAATAAATATGAGTGAAGATTCACTTTGAAAAATATGACATGAAAAAAATGATGATCTGGGTGATTTTTAATGATTGGTCCCGTGATGACGTGGTGAAACTTACGCATGATATAATTTCTCATATATAGGGTTAAAATCAAATTATTTTAACTCCCTAAGTTTTATAGTATATTTTTTTTATCGTTGAATGACTAAAACTGATAACTCAAAATAACTCCTTACTTTTTTTTTTATTTATTTTAGACATCTAAAAAATCAAAATAATACAAAATTTAGAGAATTTCACACTGTATAACTTATCATATATATATCCCTTGCCTACATGTAGGGGTGTAAATGAATAGGGTGTTCGACGAGCTGCTCGTGAACCGTTCGTATAATGTTCGTTTATGTTCATTTATTAAGTTAAATAAATGAGTATGAACAAATATTTTATGTTCGATTAATAAACGAACAAATACAAACATAAGTACGTTCGGTTCGTTTATGTTCACGAACAAACTCGTTTATGTTCGTTTATAAGCTCATTTATATACTCATTTATAAGCTCGTTTATAGGCTTGCTTATGTTCTTTTATATACAAACGCTAAACAAACATGTTCATGAACACTAAACGAACATGTTCGTGAATGCTAAATAGACAAGTTGATGAATATATACAAACGAACTCGTTCGCGAACGCTTAACAACATGTTCGCGAACGTTAAACGAACAAATTATCGAACATATAAACGAACACGTTCGTGAACGTTAAACGAACCGAGCCTGAACACGACAAAAAATAAACGAACCAAGCTTGAACATACCATTAAAAATTAAAACGAACACAAACAGAGTTTGAACACCTTCAAAAATAAATAAACGAACACGGACATCCCCTTATCTGTTCAAGTTCGGTTCGTTTACACCCATACCTACGTATGATACTCAGGAATCTCAACTTTTTCCTCTCTTTGTCAAAAGGGGTGATATCTATAATGGATGTTAAAACTGATTGCATATATTCAGATTCTTAAGCATGAAGGTTCAGTGTCAACTTTTTCAAGGAAACAAAGTAACAAACTGTGTTTTAATCTGCTGGGGAATCATTGTTCACATTGGTTTTTATTGTATCCTTTGCGGTATGGACGTAAAATTTTATGTAAAGAGTGATAATTATTAAAAATTATAATAAAAATATTAAAAGTATAAAATTAAATTATTAATAAAAAATATAAATAAAAATTTTAAAATTTTTAAGAGTCGGACTGCTTGGGACAGCTTGGTCCATACCTACTTTGTGGTGTTGAGAACAAAAAGTAAACTGGTGCCTGCACACATTCTCTGAGTGAAATGATCTTTGAAAGAAAGTTGTTAATAAAGATGTAAGGCAAAGCAGCTTTAAAGAATTAAAGGTAAGATATATTTTTTAAGGTTTAGGGTTTAAGATGTAAAAATAAGATTAGAGTTTATAATTTATTTTTTTAGGATATTTTAGCATGGAACATGAAAGGAAACACGGTCAGAAGACAGAAGATTTCCGTTTATCGGTAATGTCTTGGATGAGAGAAAATATATATAGGCCTGACTTCCCATGTCAATCATAGTCCTATCGAATCATAACCACCCACTTTATTACTATTTTTAATATTTTTTTCGATCAATATTATAAATAATTAATAATAAAATAAATAATTTTCATTAATTAAAGACTACAGATGATGTAAGGAACCAAACTTATAAAAATAAATGAATTTTCTCCATGCTTATTCTCTTCCTAGTTAGGTTATTTCTCCTTTTATATTTCCCCATATGTTATTCCCTATATGTAATAAATGTGCTTTGTGATAGATTCCTTTCATAGCTCACTATCATCTTTTGTTGATGGACTCACATTTTATATATATTCAATAGGAGTTTAAGTGAAATGAGTTAAAGAGTTATACTTTTTTATAATTAATGGTTATATTTTAATATATAAATTGTATAAATAAAATATTATATAATTTTTAGTAATTAGATTTAATTGATTGATTAAATTATTATCTTTGTTTTTTCATATTTTTTTAGATTATAGGTTCTAGATTCAATAGAAATACTTCCATTCCTTGATATTTATTATAATTCCGAAACATGATTTTAAAATTTTAAATTCTAAATCACGACTTTAAATCTTAAATCTAATAAATTTTTGTAAATTAAAGTTTAAATAACGTCTTGTCAAAAATTTTATGTAATTAAATAAGACAGTTGAATGAAAATCTAACTTTAATATTTATCAGAATGTTAATGAGTATTTAATTACATAAAAAATAAATTACATAAAAAAGATTACATAAGTATCTATTTTTCTTTTAAAAATATAAAAATTATTTTTTAAAATTTTAAAAATCTTAAACTTTAAATTTTAAATTCTAAAAATTAACCCCCTGAATTTCTAAACCTTAAAACAAAAAAGATTGTATATTCTAAAGACAACGCAACATCTGATCGAATATTTTTTTCTTTTAAGAAAAAAACTTTCTAGTCACTTAAGTATGTTTTTATCATTTTAAGCTTAGATTATGTTCTAGAGACAAGTATTTATGCATAGGTAAAATTTCTCTCTCAAAGGAAGACAAAGAGGAGGACAAGGTCAAGGAAAGTTGTAATAATAATAAGAAGAAGGCATAAGGGTCTAAGAAGCTATTAAGTTTATGATAAAAATTAATTAATTTTTAAAATTTTTACATTCAATTAAGCCTTTTAATTAAAAAATAATTAATTAAAGTTTTAACTAAAAAATTAAATTAAGTCTTTTGATCAATTTTAATTATTAAATCTTGGTAATTTTATTTTAGATATTATGACATATGTTATAATACAATTCTATCAGATTGCATCTGTAAAAAAAATATTAAAGTTTATTTTTTATAAATATAATAAGTTATTTTAGAAATTTTTAAATATTTAAAGAATTTTTTAAATAAAATAAAAATATTAAAAAATATCAAGCGAAAACATTGTGTCACGTCGTACTGTAATAGTGGATAAAAAATTTAGATTTAATGGTCAAAATTGATTAAGAGATTTAATTAATTCAATATTTTAGTTAAAAAATTTAATTTAAATTTTTGTTTCAAAAACTTAATTAAGTGTAAAAAATTAAAAATTTAATTAATTTTTTATCAAAAGATCAATGGTTTCTTTGAACCCTTAAACCTAGTAATAATACATCCGGTTGTTTCACTAAGGAGAGATAAGATTTTGGCATATGTAATAAAGGTAAATTTAATCTTTATATGTAAAAAAAAATTAAAATTTAACAAAAATTTTATTAATTGATTTAGTGATTAAAAAAATTATGTTCAACAAATAAAATATTATTAATGATTAAAAAAATTAAAACTTACTATATCTTATTAAAAAAATGGAGTTTTCAGAATTCAGAAAGAACACAAGAATTTTTAGTTATTATATTCGAATTATTCGATTAATAAATTAAATATTATTAGTTGATTAAGAAAAAAAACAGAAAGATGGAAGTTTATCACTGAAAACATATCAAACAGATACATAAACAGGTTTAGGAAAAGGAAAAGATGACAGCATCTCAGACAAGCTCAGCTCCGCTTGACGGGGTCGAAGTTGGACACACCGATGACGGCTCCGATAATGGCAACAACCACAACACCGCCAGCCGTAATGCTAAGCAAGAAGTTCTTGAGCGACGGAGTAACACCGTCGGCAGCTTGAGCCACCTCGGGGATCACCATGGATGTCGTTAGAGCAGTAGCTGTCAATCCAGTCACCAACTTCTCAGTAAATGAAGAAGAAGCCTTGACTACCAGCCTTCCATTGGATCGCCTATTCGCTGCTACCCTCGATAGCTTCACCGGCAGTGGCTTAAACAAAGCCTCGGAACAACCGAGCACCTTCTTTTGGGTGGCACCGGTTAATGGCAGAGCCATTGAAACAGCTGAAGTAGAAGCCATTGCTGGATTGTTTCTTCTCCGTTCACCCTTTGTCTGAAATTCTTGCAGTGAAATAACAGGTTTGGGTGTTAAAGTATGTGTCTTTGAGGTGAAAATTTGAGGATCTCCGGTTGCTTTGTCTTCTCTATCTTTGTTCCCAAGTGGCAGATTCTCAGGCTGTGATCAATGGGTAAGGTTATCTCATTGGTCCAATCACCATCAAGTTTGTGATTGGGGGAAAGAATTCTCAGAAAAGAATCTCTTTCATTTTTTTTTTTTGTGTTTTTATGTATTTTTAAATATTTAAAATTAATAATTAGTCTAACGAGATAATATATTAAATCTTTTAAGTAATGTTTGACGTTATAATTTTAAAAAAATCAATTAAAAAAGTCATCTCATAACGGGGTTTTAACAAAATTTGATACGAATTAATTTGTCAATATATCAGAAATTAGTAGTTAAAATAAAAGAAATAAGTTTAAAATTCGAGTTTAATTTTTAAAGTTCAAAGCTTAAAATTTAAGATTTAAAGTTAAAAAATTATTTTTTAATGTTAAACCAACCGAGGTGACCTCAAAATATAAACAAATTAAAATTCAATGATTAATAAAAAATTTAATTTTTAGTGATTAATATAGAAATAAAATAAAATAAAATTGCATACGTAATAACTAGCGGTAGAGTGATCAAAATATAAACAAATTAAAATTCAATGATTAATAAAAATTAACTTTTAGTGATTAATATAGGAGTGAAATCAAATCTAATCTAATTGCATGAGTAATTTTACAAAAAAAGTAGTTTATTCTAATTCTCATGTATTTCTGAATCCTCAATCAATAAACTCTAGTACAGATTTCCCAAATGTTCCAACATAGAGGATGATATATTATACATAAGTAACTAGGCGGAAATACATACCTACATCCTTCTCAAATTGTCTAACCTTGCCTGTAAGTCGCTATCTATCCCGCCGTCATCAGCCCCGGTCGCTTCTGCCTGAGCAACCTTACCCTTTGCAGCTGGTGTTGCGACGGCACCTGATGGTGCATTTACAAGCTGTGATTGGATCCGAATAAGCAGTGTTAGTGGCTATTAGCAACTTTATATGATCAATGATGGGTGCAGATTTTCAAGGCAAGTGCAGTATGTTGGGAAAGAGAAGTGTGGAAATAGTACCTCTTGGTTGATGTCGATTCCGATCTCGTCAAGAACCTGGCTTACCAGTTCTTCTGTTTCCTCCTCTTCCTCGTCCCCTTCCAAAGCATCATCGATTGCATCACCCATCACCTCACTCACCATCTCCATCTTCTCGTTCTGTCTTTCGAATTCTTGCATGATTTTCTGCAGGGATGGCAAGTTCATCTGTCTGTTCATCTGCCCCATTGCCTTTGTCACACCTTTCATTGCCTCTCCCATTGCTTGTGTTGATTTCAATGTCTGGAAGTTGTACGGTACACAAAATTAATCAAGCTTTGAACCTTATGATATATATATATATAAGCAATTAAAACGCATAAATTTACATGGCTACAATCTTGCAATGAACATCAGCTAGCCTTAGAGCATTTCGGATCACAGCTGCTTATACAATTTGATTTATCCTCATAAAACACTGGAAAATAGAACATCGACTCGGATAAAATGCATAGATAAAAGTACATACTTGAATTCTAAGAGATACACCCTGGAGCTGTGATTTGAGCTTATAAAACTTTTCAATCTGATGCCGTGTCCGGATAAGGTCTTTTGCCATCACCTTTACAGCTCCCTGAAATAAAATTCCAAGAACAACATAATTAGAGGATACCACACCCGGTGGACATGAAAGACCATTCATGTTCAACAAGAAACATGACTGCATCAGTCCACTAATTCGAAGCAAAACCAACATACACATAACTCAAGCAACCAAACTGCTAAATATACAAACCCGTGACACATATAATCGATGCATTTTGTTTAAAGTTAGTGACAAGAAATGCATATCAACTCATCATGTCTATCTGCAAAAGTTCATAAAATTACACACAAGTAAAAGAACATATTTATGTAAGCTAATAAGCATTCAAACCTATATTGCTTTGCACACAAGTAAACGATGTCGAGCAACAAAAAATAAACACTGTAGTAAGAAACAGTTCATGTAACTCACCATCTGCCCTTGCTTTGCACTTTTCTTTATCTCAGCAATCAGTTTCTTCTCTTGGGTCTGCAAACCTTGCCTCTCCCTCTCGATCTCTCTTATAGACTTGTCGAGCATCCGCTTGTTTTCTCGCAGAAGCTCTGGAACCAAAACCCATCAATACTTTCAGATTACTACCCAATATCTCAATACAAAATGAGCAACATAATTTAATTCAAACTATCCAATTTCACAGTCTATCAAGGGAAAACACTTGAAACCAAAAAAAAGTACATAAATCATCTAATTTGTTTGCTTGATCTTCCATAGACTAAGGCGAAAAGGGCTCAATAAATTGCAAAAACTTTTTGTTATAGATAAGAACAAAGGAAAAACACAATTAATCGTTCTTAATATCCAGAATTAAATCAAATGAACAAAATAAAACAATAGAATTGTTTTCATAATCAGAATTCACAAGTTCACAACTATTTCAAAAAGTAAATCCTTAATTCTAATAAAAATTCGATTAGATTCAAATTCCAGAAAATGATCAGCGAAATATAATCAACGAACATTACAATCACTTAATTATCCAATCACTAAAATCACTTAATCAAATTCAAACACGTACCGATCAGCACAAAATCAGTGCGAAATTTCGAAATTCACACAAATTTGAACTATTTAAAACAAAATTGATACCTGCTGGAGTTTTTCTCTTGCCAAAGAGGAAACTCATGTTCGATTGATGCTACGGAAACTGTCCGAGAACGATTCGGTGGAGGCTACGACGATCGGATATAAAATTCGCGTCGGACGCGGCAAGGAGATTTCTTCTCCGAAGTGGTTTGTTTGATTGCTCGGCCGCGAAGATAACCTCTTTGCTACTTTACGCCGCGTAAGGACAATAGAAACGGTTAAGGATTAGGTATGCTCAAATCCTAGTCTACACGTGGCTGCATCTGAGATCGCGGGTCCAGTTTTCATCACTAGGCTTCGTTGTACCTTAGCCTACCCATATGGACTCTCTTAATTTTGGGCTTTCTCTTGGTACGGTATATGGGCTTTGGACGGAAATGGGCCTGGAATAAAATGGGCTTTATACGTTGTTCGAATGCTTTAAGGTATTTTAAATCTTATTACTTGATTTGATTTGTATGATTGTATATATTTAAAATGATTTAGATTCGAATCACCTTTTAATTATTTTTATTTTTTATCTAATATTTTATTATTTTATAAGATATATATGAAAAATGCATTTTATATTACTAAAAATAGGTTGGTGCAATAATAAGAGTATAGATATAACACCCAAAAGGTCTTAGAACCAATTCTCACCATTATATTTCAAAATTTTTAATTTTATCAACATGCAATTGAATGATTAATTTAAATTTATAATATAATCTAGAATAAAAATAAATTAATATAATAAATATTAAATATATATAATTTTAAATTTATTAATTATTGTATTATTCATTCTTCATCCCTCGATTAAGATTTTAACAGTGTTCTTTAGATTTTTTTATCTAACAATGCATTTTGTGATTAAAAATAGGGATGGTAGACGGATATAATTTTGTGTATTGCGCATCGTACCCGCCCCAGGTGCAGTGGGGATAGATATCAGTATGGATGTAAAAAGTCATACCCCATGTGTAGTGGATAGGTAATGGGTTTAAGACCTTACCCGCATCGTATCCACCCGCCCCGTGTTCATCCACTCCGATCAGTCACATAAATTTTGGATATTTTTATTTGTAGTTTTTGATTATGCCTTTTATTAAGGTGTTTTATATACTAAGATATTAATTTATTTTAAAATCTACATTAATTCTTAAACTTATAAACTTTAAACTCAATTAATTTATTAAAAAAATAATGATTTATGATCGAGCTTGAATTAAGCAAGTTATAAATTTATAATATATGTGGATAAGTAAAATTTATAAAAATATAAATATACTTTAGCTAAGTTAGTTATATATAATTAGTTAGTTATAGTTTAGTAGAATTTATATCGATTAAAATGTGTTTTAGTTAAGTTAGCTATCATTAGTTAGTCAGATATACACTTGATCAGTTAATAAAATATAAAAATTTTACTTTTTTTATAAAAGTCTATGATTTATTTTTACATAATTCGATATTAATGGTTGCTTGTAGGCATATATAAACGGATACAGCATGAGTGGTGGAGATAGAGATAAATATAAGAATGTACCCACGTGAGCAGGTGTGAATTTAAAAATTATCAGTTAGAGTATTGCTTTCATTCAGCGGGAGTCATTGCTTCAAATCCGATACTAGGTAAAACTTATTAGATATTGTCGATCCTTGTATCTAATAAGTTTTTCTACCCGTTTTTTTATTGATTTTCTATCTTTTTCATCCTATTCTATTTTCGTTTTCAAATTTCAAATTTTTCGTTAAATTAAAATCTGATTTAACTTTTGATTGTATTTGATTATATTTAATCGACAGAATCAAAATAAGATATATAAACGAAAGTTCTATTTATACAAAAACCCTTTCGATTAATCAATTAGTTATAAAATTGCGTTGATACTCATCATAAATAATATGTAAGTAATAAATATAAAAATTTATTTATTTTATTATTTTTCACTGATTTCTGAACCTTAAAATAATCGATAAAAATGTAGCACACAAGCAGAGATCACGTGCATTGGACATGACACAATATATACAAGAGGGCTCAGTCGACTTTTTTGGTAACTTAAAACGTTACCGTTTTTTAAGTGGTCAAATTATATCCTAAGCGTTTAGAGTAAATTTTGAGTTAAATAGATGTTTATTATTTTTAATGTTATTTAAATAAATACTCGTAATTAATATCTTTTAATATTTATTTTTTATTATTTTTTATCAGTATCAATCTTTCAGAATTTTAAAATTAATTTTAAAAATAAATAAAATAAAATAATTTTAAATCTCTAACATTCAAAATTTAATTTTTGATTAACTTAATTTATTCATCGATTATCACATCGTCACCCATTACATGTCAAATGTTTTTTCTTAATTATTATGTTGTTAATTTTTTAATAACATGATATTAAAATAAAAAATATATATAATATTTGATACCATTTTATTAAAAAAATAAAACATGTACCAAAACATAAAAATAAATAAATATACAATATTAAAAAAAATTAAACAAGCTAATAATAATTATAGTAGTATCTGTTCTAAATTACAATCTCCCACCATTTGATACTGATTGTTTAATTACTCTGTTGGTATCGCTGGTGCTCAAACTCGTGACCTTTAGGCACAATAACAATTCTTTTAACCACTTGAACTAGAGGGCTCGTGTCAATATTAAATTTTTTAGCAGAGTATAGATATAAAGATATCCGCACCTACCCCCGTTGTCATCTTATATAAAATTAAATATAAAAACAAAAATAAAAAAAATCGAGATAGAGTAATCCTCACTAAGTTTCGTCACTGATTATATATAGATTATGGGTTTATATAATCTTTTCTCCATTATTCAGTCTTTATTGTTTTCTCATGCATTATTATTTTAGTTAAAATGTTATATACTTTATAAAATCGAATCGAATAACAAATCATCGGATTCGAATCATTTTACCATCCAAAATATTGATTTTTTTTCTTCTTGTTTTTCTCTCTTTCTTTTTGGCATGGGAGTACTCGATAGAGTGGCAACGAAGTCAACTATGGTGGCCATTTCATCACCCCAAAGGAACCCATTGTTGCTCACAAAACTTTTTTCAAAGCTTTGTATTTTAATTCATTTTCCTCAGCTGCAAAAGTTAGATTTTTGATATCATGTCTCATCCTGCTGTATTTTGACTTAGGAGAGACCCTACTTGTCTAAAATAATTACCATTAGTTCGATACGGTAAGAAGTTCGATGTTTTTTAAGTATCGGAAACGGATCGAACAATGTTTCGAAGATGTAAGCATTGATGGACATGGAATCTGTCCGAGAATATGTAAGCATTGATGGCAAGGGAGAATTGTTCATTCGTAGGTAGAAAAACGGATGATGTTATAATAAATGTGAACTCGAAGCTTAATTCGATTAGTTTGAACCGTCTGGTTAATATGAATTCGAATATAAACGTGTGTGATGAGATATAAAATATGATTTTATTTTTCATAATTTTGTGGCTCTAAAGGGGAACTAATTTATGTTGGGATGTTGAGGCCATGTGCCTAAACAAGTTTAGAAAAAGCAAAGAGTTTTCACTTTCTCCCTTCTCTCGTGGGGAGAAGATTTGTGTTGGCTTTTCCTTTTTGCACTTTATGTATTGCTTTTGAATATCAATTACAAAAAAATTTAAGAATAATTTAAATTAAAATTAAATTTTAAAATATAGATAATTCTCAATTATATTTTAGATTTTAGGTCAGTTTTTACCGTATATGTGATATTCGACATTGTACACCGTAAATTTTAAAAAAATATTAAAAATAGAAAATACTATCTGTAGGTGGATTCTTCTTCTTAAATCGTTATTTATAGGTGATGTTTTTCTCTTAAACCGTCATTTGCAGGTGATAATTTTTCACCAGCACCTTAGTTCTTAGCCGAGATTCTAAAATAAATTCTAAAGATTATATTTTCTTAAATAAAACCTCTAAACAACTTATGTATATAAACTTATAAAGGAGTCAATTTAAACAACTCGATGACTCTTGAGTAAGGTCCATAGTTCGAGTCATATAGACAGAAAATAGTTCCCATATAACTTTAGTTTTCATTTATTTGTTTAATTTCAATTCGATTCGATTTTAAATTATCGAAATTTATATAGAGATTCGAATAACTTGAATGTTGAATTTGAAACCCTAAATCCAATAATTACATTTGAAAGATGAAAACCAAATGAGAAAGAATTACAACATGAAGCCATTAACAATGGCTTGATTATTTTTCAACCTAGTCGTTTCATACACCGGCAGTTCCTCTCTATACCTTCCTATTCCGATGAGATGATCTAACTCGAAAAGATCCGAACTCGAACAACTTAACGCATCATCTTCTTCATCTTCATCATCATCATAATCTTCAATAAATCCTCTCAAATAATCAATTGCTTTACTGCTGCTGACTGCAGATTCTTTCTTCTTCTTCAACCCCTCGTTTTTTGAAGAAACTGTAAGATTCTTTTGAACAGTTGAAGATGACATTAATCTGGGATCTTGTTCATAGATGAACTTATGGCCACAAGGTCTGCAATCTTCGTCGACAATGACTGTAACCGGACAGAACTTAACTGATCTTTTGTCGCCATTGTACTTATTGGTGTTACATTTTGAAGGTGTTTTGCTGAAACATGACCTGGAAAATGAAGTGGGGGATGAAGCTGTGGATTTCGATTTCGGACGGAAATTCACATCGCCGGAAACCCCATCGGAGCAGATCTTCAGTTTCTTGGTGTTGGCATTGAAAATGGAGTTTAAGAAGGTGGTGATACGGCCGCCGGGGGAAATCGGTTGCTTCACTTTCTTTAATTCGCCGTAGATTTTCAATGCTTTCAGCTTGGTCTTTGTGAACCCACCGCCGCTTTCTCGCTTAACCTTCTCTTTGTTGTCGTTGTCGTCGTCGGAGGATGAGTTCTTCGGCTTGGATCGTCTCGGTTTCCCTTTGAAACTCAACTCGGCTTCCGACGATGACAGGATTCCGGCGTTACTGGAATCCGACGAACTCGAAGTCGAGTTGTAATGAGCAGTAGAGCAACGAATACTCTGTTTTTCAACCCATTTTTCAATCATGATAGCGCGTTTAAGACTGGAAGCTTTCCTGTCACCCTCCATGGAATCAATGCTCTGTTTCTTGACAAGTTTTTGACCTGTTTTCTCCCTATAATGGCACAATGTTGTCGGCTCATTTCCGGTACCGGAATCGTCTGTGGAACGATAAATAGCGTCGAGAAGTGTTGAAGAGAAAGAAGGGTTTCTTCTTCTATGAGGAACCGTAGAATCTATCCTGGAACTCTCTCTTCTGTGCATGGTGTTCTTCTTCTTCTGCATACTCACAAGCAGAAGCAGAAAACAAAAACAGGGGAAACAGAGATTTATCCAGGGAGAAAACAGGGGAATTTTGATATTAAAGAAGAACAAAAGAGAAGGGACAGTACAGGGATAATTTAAAGCTTTAATGTCTACTTAGAGACTGTCAAAAGCTGCGAAGACAGAAATTAAGTAGAAATATGCAAGTGGATCATGTGGAACAAGGAACAGAGAGAGAAAGGGAATACAAATAATAGAAAATTCCTACATATGAACAGGACTGTTTAGTTTAGACCGGTATATATTATAATAAGTTAGTTGATTTGTCCTTTTGATCGATGGTCGATAATTTATCTTAATATTGATCGTCGATTATTGAATCTATAAATTTATTGTTTTTATTTTTAATTTTAATAAGAATTTCTGCTTTTATAGCGCGTTATTTTTTCCTTATAACACGTTTTCTTCTATCTGTTGTGACATATTTTTGTTTTGTGGTTTGATTATCTGCTCTTGTGGCACGTTTTAGCATACCCTACCGATTGATTATTGTTTTTCGGTGGTTTGATTTATCTACTCTTGTGGTTTGATTCAATCGACGCTAGTTTCTGATTTATATTTTTTTGTCAGTGGTCTTTTAAAAAGTTATATCCCCACTCCGTTGATGGTTGTTTGTCGATGAAATCAATCCTGGGTAACGATACTTTTTACGTGACAGTTTGGATCGTCTACAACTCCATCTTTCTTTATGTCTCGTTTGGATAGAGACAAGAATATTCTGGAAGCTTCTGAATTTTATTGATATGCTTAATTCCATAAGAATTTTATTTTATTTGTTTTTTGGGTTGTAAAATGTTTAGATTGTTTAATCCAATTTTTTACTTCTTCAAGGCAATGTAATTATAATTTTTATGGATTTAATAAAAATTCAGTAGCATTTATCAAAAAAATTAATATTATGAATCGAATAAAATAAATTAAAAAATAGTATATATCTGATTTAAATTAATCAATCTATAGATTTGATGACTAAAACGATTGACACATATTAACTTTTTATTTTTTTTCAAGTATAATTATGACATATCATCTAACAATCCAAAAAACATATAAAATTTAGAGAGTTATATATTTTATAACTCAATTCTATCCCAAACACGCATATGGGATGAGATAAGTTACATCATGAAAAACTTAGAGTTTTACATCAATTCGTGATCATTGGAGGATGAGTGAGATTAATAGTAAAAAATGTGCAGATTATTACTTCGAAAAAATAATGACATAATCTTAACCATTTATTATAATCATCCAAAATTAGGTTTTACACGGTGTAACTTATCCTAACTCTCTATAAGTTGGGATCAACTTACATGGTGTAAAACTCATTCAGTTTTATCTTAACATTTTTTACTGTTAATTTATTCATCTATTTCACTCATTTCGCTGTAACTTGATCTCTTCTCATAGATAGATAGGTAGATCTTTTAATTTTATAGTTAAGAGATCGAGGTTAGGGTATAGATCGTAAGATGTAAAATTAAAATTTATTATTAGATATTAGAGTTTAGGGTTTAAGGTTTAGATTTTATAACGTTAAATTAAGAATTTAGATTTTAAATTTTATAACTTAAATATAAATAATTATATATATTTTTTAGTTTTTTTTATCAAAATATAAGTTTATATATAATATTTGTTTATTTCACCCTTGTGTAGGTTGTATGGCACTGAATAGTGAACAAGCATAAACAAGATTGAACAAAGGTAGGGGATTTGAACTGTAAAAAGGGGTTAATTTTACAAAAGGACCCTACACTATGTAGTTTTATGGATTTAATCCCTTCACAATAATTCCATCATTCCTATTTTTTACTAGGAAAAAATAATTATATTTTCAAAGCTAATATCATTTATATAAAATAAAATAATATAAATAATCTTAACAAAACTTTTGCTTTTTAATACGTTTGTTTTCAAACTTGAAGACCAAAATTACACATTTTGAAAAGTAAGTGAATAAAGGCTTAGATAAGATGAACATTTATTTTTTTTATAATATTTTAGATATGTAATATTGTCGGCATAAATAACGGTTATATTCGGAATCACACCAATAACGATCAACAACGGACGTAATTTAACGAGATCGATCAATAACAACAATAATGGTACATTATTTTTATTATTGTCCTGTTATTTCAAAAATTTTAAGAAAAATAAAAAACATCCGTTAAATTTTATCTCTAAAAATTAAAAATTAAAAGAAAATTTATAAATAAATTTATTATATTTGTATTTATATTTATATCTATTATGATTTATAATAAATCATATAAATTTAAAAAAAATCATGACCACGATACATAATAATCATAATAACAATTATTATGTTTACATTTCAAATATAATACGATTGAAAATATAATTATAAATACTTTTAAATTTGTAATTGATACTTATAGGGGGAGCAAAACTCGACTCGACTCGAAAAAACCAAATAACTTGACTTGACTCGAGGCGAAAATACTCGACTCGAAATTTCATAGACTCGACTCACCTCGAAAAAATTTCAAATAAAGTTCGAGTTGTAAAATGAAAATTTGAATAACTCGAATAACTCAAAATTTTTAATAATTAAAGGATAATTTTTAAGTTTGAGACGAGTCTATCATTTTTTATAATATATATACATTGATATATAAAAATATAAAGAAATATCGCTACATATGAAAAAAAAATAGAGAACGTCGTTTAAATTGAAATCAAATCATACTATAACATGATAAATAATTACAAATAAATATTTATAGGAACTCGAAAACTCGACTCGACTCGAATTTCTTAAACTCGACTCAAATCAAAAAATTTTAAATAAAGTTTAAGTTATAAAATATGACTCATAAATTTAAATAATACAAAATTTTTTGACTTAACTCGATTCGATCGAATACTCACCCCGATATACTTATCGTAAGAGCAGTGCTTCAACCGGTTGATGTGAGGGTAAAAGTTAGGAGAGTGCCGCGCGTGCGGGTGTGGGGTTCCAGTCTGTTGCAGGATCACTTTATTTTTACCACTTCGATGATGTTTTCGAACTTCCGAGGACTAAAACTGACAACTTTTACTTTTGTTGGGGTTAATTGTCACCCGACAACCAATCAAATACCAGGGAAGTGCATAATGTCTGGTCATTTCCTAAAATTCACTTTTCTTACAGTAAAATTGGTAGTAATTCTTTATCACCCAGTTTTTACCCCCTGAATCAGAAGAAAGTAGAGTGGAAGTAAAAAATTATTATTGAGGAGGTTAAAATATAAATTTTAATTTTTTTGATTGATGAAAATTAAAAAATAAATTTTTAAAGAAATTGTATATTTTAATTTTTTTTATTTTTGTTTAATATATAAAAACAACAATTAACGGAACGAGTATCCTAAATTCCGCCCATGGATGAAAACATAACGATTTGTCTGATTTCGGTTGGTATAATTATGGGTTTAGCCCCTCTTTTTATTTCGAAACTCAGGGATATGACGTCTCATTTAGGGATGGCATTATAATCCGATTTGATCTGAAAAAAAAAATTTAATCCAAATCTAATTAAAAAAGTTGAATTTGAATCTAAAAAAGGTCTGAGTCCTGATAAGAGGTGGATTGGATATGGACATTACCATGATCCGATCTGAATTCAATAAGAATCTATATCTAATATAAATTCAATACATATGTAAATCCGAATGAAAATATTTAAAATTTTTAGATTTAAAATATATATTGAAATCCTAATTGAGCGGATATATGATTAATATTGTAGATGATTAATATCTTCTATAATTCTATTTATGTTTTCCACTTATTTTATAAGTTTTTATTGAACTTTAGTGGAACAATGAAAGCTTTATCGTTATAAACTGTTTTTCCGTGTCCAATGTTAATAGTTGGACATTTTGATTATATTTTTGATTTATTTCCTTAGATTATAATATTTATTAGACATTTTATAATTGTGATGTACTCCTAGAAAATAAAAATGTTAGTAGACTAGTAAGATAATAGTAATTTATATAAGGATAATTTATTTATTGTTGAATTTTTAATTGCAGTTTGAGTAGTTATTTTATTTTATATTAGACTATAATATTTGTTGACATTTGTTTGTGCTATAAATTTAAATATATTTGTTTGATTTTTTTCGTTTAAAAATATATATTTAAGTTGTTACTCTTAAAAATAATTGGATTTGGACTTTCAGATTTAGATTTAGGTTTTAGATATTTTATTGGATTGAATTTTGATTTATTTAAATGGATTTGGATTTGGACTTTGATTCTTTTAAAAGTCCAATTATTAATTAGATTGGACTTTATAAAGTCTGATCCAAATCCGATTTATTGTCATCCTAAGTCTCATTAGGACTGACACTGGGTCGAATATGTTTAATTTTTTAATCAATTAAAGTGATTACAAATAGTATTAATTTTAGAATATACTTTCAACCATTAAATATTTGACCCTTTAATTACTGTAAATATTAATGCTCGAACCCGTGACTTTCAGAAACAACAATCATTCTTTTTAACTAGTGAGATCAAATAATTTGTGTCAAATATGTATAATTTTTGAATCGTCTGAATCCTCAAATATGTAAAAAAAAATGTATGGATTCATTATATCTGTAAATTAATTAGTATTGCTATCCAAATATGAGTTAAATATTATTAGGCATAAAGATAATTTTAACCCTTAACGTTTATAAATTTTATCGTTTTGGCCCTTATTTGTTTTTTGGATAAATTTAACTCTTAATCTATATATTTTTGACAAATAGCTTTTTTTTTAACCATCATGATAACTAAACTGTTAAAAATTTAACGATGATGACATGTCATATGCATATAATAATATGTTTTAAATGACATGACATCTAACCTATCAAATACATATATATAATATATAATTTTTTCTAATATAAAATATAAAACAATTAAAATTCAAATAAAATATTAAAAATAATTAATTTTAAAATAAAAGTCTACTAAACATTCTCAACCCTAATTAATTAATTTTAGTAACATTTTATTTTAAATTTAATTAATTTTTTAATATTTTATTTGAATTTTAATTATTTTATATTTTATATTAAAATAAAATTATATTTCATATATATGTATTTGATAGGTTAGATGTCATATCAGGTGGGAGAGATGAATATATTTTTGTACCATTACATCTCCACCTGTCCCGTATCATTCTCATTCGTGACGATTGATCTTATAATATATTATTATAAATATAATAATAGTTTAATTATAATTAAATTTAGAATAATTTATATTAACTTTAAAAAGTTACAAATATATATTTATATATATAATTGAGCCTCGAAATTGATTATATGAAATGCATAAATATCTTTTAAATATCAATTTGAATTAAAGTCATTTTAAAATAATTTATATTGACTAATCTTTAAAATATTTATGAAAAATTATGTTTATAATATTTATGTTTATTGCCTTCTGTATTGTTGACGGTCGCTAAGTCTTTTTTTTACTTAATTATTATGAAAATATCTTTTTAATGGTATATATGTGGTGGCAGTGCAAATGACATGTATTTCATACTTTTTCGTAATAAATTTTGATTTATATTTATTTAATTAATATTTATAAATATCTTTTTAGTTTTCTGGTTTCGAGACATAGATGATCTTAAATTTTATATTTAAAATTATGAATTATTTAGCCTTATCGGTTCAAGAAACAATTATTGTTTTTAGAGGTTACAGGTTTGATCACCAGTAACCACAATATAATGATTGAGCGATCAATGTCCACTGGATACTACTGTAATCACTATAGTTGAATTAAAAAAATGTATTCAAAGTGGATCGTGTGATGAGAATAGGAGTGAAAAATACACCTTACTCTTAATTTGCTAAACCCTAATCACAACCCCGACCTTAAGCCCTAAATCCTAACCCTTAAACAGAGATACGAATGAAAGCATGAGAAAAAGACAAACGATTACCCCAGATGCACATTTGATGATCTTTACCCACCAACATATTCTGTTTTCAAAGAAACTAGTAATATAAGATCCCACCACCATATTTCTAATAAGCTACTATGAAGCTTGAAGAAGAAGAAAACCCTGGCAACAGGTGACAGTAGGTAGAAACACCTGGTTAGATCATATGGCAGAAGAGAATGACAAAATAAACACCTCCATGGTTTAGAAACGTGCCACCAAGCCGCTAACCTTCTCCGTTCTGGTCGATTACAAGTATTGTTCGTGTATCCTGGCTCGGTTCTCTTCCCACCACAGTCTGGCATGCATCTCTCCAAATCTTTCCCGGCTGCACGAAATAGGGATGAAAACTTTTTTAAGACAGACATTTCATCAATGAATAGTTCATGCTGGATTTGTCTAAGCTTGGTAAAAAGAGCAGAATAAGGGACTCAAGAATTATGCTGTTAAAAGAAGGATTTACAGCTTATAATTCTGTTTCTAAGATGGACCTTAATTACAACACTGACTTGTGCTGGACCGATCAACCTAATAATGAAATAAAATCCATGGAAAAATGGCTTTTGGAGGATTTCCAATGATTCTTCAATGGTTATATGTTTAACTTTTACCTCAAATGGATCATATTCAACCAATTGAACTTATCGAAACCGATAAAGGTTTCTAATAATATTCAACCAAACAAAAAGACTTTGCCAAGACAACAATGTATGAAATAGTTACTAGAATCGTCATCCATAGATAGCTGGTTTACGACTTGGAGATGTTACAAGTTTCTAAGATGTTTAAGTGCCAAGAACAGCTTAATATGTGGGGCTGATAAATTCATAGAAGCACGTTTAAAGCTAATACCGAAGAATCAAGAATGTCATTGAACCATACCTGAATCTAACTCGCCTAAGCTCTCTTTTGCCCCCTGGTAATGCTCTGATAGTAATGTAAACTCCAGGTTCATCTTGCTCGACTCACTCAGTCTCGAGATCACTGGCATTGCTGATGGATAACTCTCCAGAGTGATCAACCTCTCTGGATGAGCTACTCGTCATAGAGGCGTCTATGGATGATAACTCTGTCTTGGCACCACTAATACTGGAAAGTTTTGGGGTTGAGGTAAGACCAGAGTCACAATAATGCCGAACCTGCACTGGGTGCTGATCAAGTGAATCTGAAGATGAATAAGCCATGCCCATACCAGTTGGACGATGTAAATTTCGAGGTAAATGTTCTTTAGTTAATGGAGGTGTTACAGGACTTTCTTCTGCTGACTCCATTTTTGAACTCTGTAAGAAACCAAAAGAATGGTGTTATTTAAAATTCATGCAAAAGTCCCAAGTTCAGTTCATCACAGCAACAGTGCAAGGCATTGGTAGCCGGTAGATGCAGTCCATTCCTATGTCACTTGGACTCTTCACTGTTCTTGACGCAATGATATTCGACACTTGTGTTCAATACAAGAACATGGCGATAACTTTAACCAGAGTCCGAGTAACATGGTTCGTTCAACTATATTAAGCAGCAAACTGCAAACAACCTAAGAACTTGCCTCATCTTCAGATCTAGGGGGTGTTTGTAGTGGGAATCCCTGGCGATTAAACCTCTGGACATTGTAAAGTTCCATGACCCTATCGTAATTCTCCGCCCACCATCGTTGAGCTTGCCATTTGTTGAACATTTCTCGACTAGTCAAACAAAACAAACTATGTTTCAGCACTCCTGATGTTCAAAATATTAGCATACCAGAAATCAGAAATTTCATCTAAGCATGTGCTAAGATGGAGCATTACAATAACATGCATTAAGGAAGTCCAGCACAAATTTTGGTTAAAATTATAAGAAAAACAAAAGATAACAACCATACCATGCCATTACCCTTATTCACAAACCAATAACATGAAACCAACCATGACCAATATAAATGCACCTACACCATTTAAAGTGAATGGAAAATTTTAATTATACATTGGGGCCACAAGGTTGGCTCACATACATCTTGTGACTAAGAAATTCCCATTATTAGTTAGGATAATAAAATATCCTACCAACCACCATTAGATAAGGAGAAATATTAAAATCTTCAAAGTGGCATCCGTGTATTTGATGTAGTGGGATGTGTCTAGTCAATGGAGCTTTATCAAAACATTAAATCAGATACCATGACTATGAATGTGAAAGTGGTGAACTGGTGTGATGGAAAATATAGTCAACTAAGAGACCAATTAGAATCAAAATTTCTATAATGGGAAAAAGTAAAGGTGAAATGAGGCCAAGGGCCATAAATGAGAGGCAACAGCAATGTCCCCTTGATAAAATGACTGATCCCTCATGTCACCATCCAATGAAGACATGGAAAGGTGAAGGTTGTAGTTGAGTCTTTTGTGTGTTGGGAAAATATTAAGCTTAAAAAAGGATCTTTTTTTGTCTTGCATGTGGTTAAATTGCAGACAATGTCAAGAAATGGGTCATTAGAAGAACAAGGAAGAAGACAATGGCACGGAGAATCAGGCGTGAAGGGGAGTTTTTTGGGGGGTTGAATGAAAAGTAAGGGTGGAGAGAGAGGGGGTCGTCGACAAGAAGACAATGGGAGAGTGAAAAAAGCATTTTGCAACACAATGAGTCATGTCCCATCTTCCATTGATGAGGCACAATGAGTTCTACTTTTGGACTTATATGGGATTGCTTTTCATTAGGCGTGAAGCCTGCTGAGACAACCTTGGGACCTCACCTACAAAAATTCTTGCTTTTCCTGCCGAGGTTGCTAAGGCAGTGTTTGTGGTGGTTTTGAGAAACCTTAACAATAGTTTAATCTAGGAGTGATAACGAGCAGTTCGAGTATGATCAAGTTTGACTTAATTTGAAAATAATTATATTGAGTTTAATTCGAACTCGAGGCTCAACGAACTCAAAATTTTAAACTTGATCTTGACTCAAAAAAATATTATAGGGCTCGACTCAGGTTTGGTGAGCTCGACTCAGGTTTGGTGAGCTCGACTCAAAATAAATAATTTTACTACAAATTTTTTTTACAAAAGATAAGGCATTGTTAAAAATTCCTTTCGTAACCAACATCAAAACAAAATTTAATGTCATAAAAGTAAAAAAAAAAGTTCAAATAATAAATTAATCTAAATAATCAAGAAATATTCTTATAATACAAAGACAATATTAATTTATTTTAATGGATTTCTCCTAGTTTATTTTATTGTTTTTTCTTTTATTAAATAAATTACATTTAGTATATATTTATATAATTATTTTATGTTCACAAGTTTTTCAAGCCGAATTTGAATCGTTTCGACTCTATTTGTTAAAATCTCGAATCGAACTTAAACTCTAATTAAACTTACTTAAATTCAATCTTAACCTTAACCGAATTAAACTCGAATAACTCGTGAACCAATAAGCTCGTTATCCGCCCTAGTTTAACCTAACTATGTGCAGAAAAATCTATCAGCGTATTAAAAAAAGTGGTTTGAATTTCTAAAAGAACTGCAACCGTAGGATTAAGAATCTAATGCACGAGAACAAATCGGAAATATCGAAATGGAAAACTGGGAAAATAAGGGCGCGGCGCACCTGAACCGTATCCTCTTGAGATCGTTGCCGCCGCGTGGAAGTGAAACAAAGGTGATGAGTACGCCCGGCTCCACCTGAGCCACCCACTCTTTCGGCTCATTTTCTTCGACGAAAACGACCGTGTCGAGTCGGCGCCCACTCAACGATTTCGGCGTCGCTTCTCCGCTGGAACTCGACATCCCTTTCAACCTCGATTCCATTTCCTTCCCCCACGTCCTCGGTGTCGCCGAGCTCGAACTCCCCGTTCTACGATACGACCACCTGAACCGGTCCGAGTCCGCGTCAGACTCGTCCGAGTTCCTCAACCGACTCTGCGCCGTGCAGGGATTACAGTGCTTGTACGCCCCCGACGCCTTCAGCGCCATATCCTTCAACTAAAACACACCGAAAACAGATCATTAAAGCCAAACAAAGGCCAAAGAACTCGAAAATCCAGACGTTGTAAACTGAAATTGAGAGCCAAATTACCTGAGAAGTGAGGGATTTGATTGCTTGGTTGTGCTTAGTGGTAGGCTCCTCTTGTCGACTCACCGAGTCATCACCGGGTTGCTTAGAGCGAGCTATGCACGTCAGCATTGTTGTTTTTGAAATCCTCTGAAAACAAACAAGTCTTCTGTTTAAAGATTTCAAGAACTAGACAATCAAACACTAATAAATTCATCGTCCCCTTTTCTTTCTTTCAAAAAAACAGAGTAAACCCAGAGATTACGATCGTTACCGTACAGAGAAACAAGAATTCAATGCACCCAGAAATCCGATGATCAGTGGCTGGAAAGGGAGAGAACTAACAAGCAACAACTGATGGTTTTAAATTTCCTAGTAGTTCCTTCTGTTTTCCCCCTCTGCAGTTTCAGGGAGCTCGATCTTCGAGACTCAGTTATGACTCGTGCAGCTCTTTAATGCCACGTTTAAGTTGAAACGATCAGAGAATCTCTGCACTAACTCGAAATAAATTAAAGGGAAAATAAAATTTTAAAACAACAAAAGGGGTTTTAAATTTTAATAGAGAAGATTGAGAGGAGGAAAGGAATAATTGGGTCCTCAAATCTCATGGAAGGAGAGACAGAGGAAGTGTTTGAGCAGGTGCATTTCGTGAATGGCTATAATGAGACAGTGTTTGATTGCAGTTTCTTGCTGTATATTGGACTAGAAGAAGACTGGAGTGGGGACTGGGAGCGACAGAGAGATACTGTGGATGGCACAGGGAATTACTGGGGCTGGGGCTGGGGTCTCCTAAGGGGGAAATTATGTTCCACCAGTCATCTATGAGACCAATTAATATAAACTGTTCACCTCATTATTTTTTAATTTTCTAAGTGAAGATTCACTTGAAAAAAAATTATGACATGAAAAAATTGATGAAATTGACAGTTTTTATTGATTGATCCTATGGACAGGTGGTGGACTGACCCATGATATAATTTTCCCTCCTAGGGGTGTTCAAACGGTTTGATTAACCGATGGAACTAAATTTTCAAATTTTTATTAAAGGATTTCTTCTTTTTTTTTTTATTAAATCGAATTAAAATTTTTAACTGAATCAAAAAAGTTCGGTTAATTCGATCGCTTAATTCGATTAATTGAAAATTTTAAAATAAATTGGATAAATTATACAGATGGTCACTAAACTATGTTAAAATGATTTTTTAGCTATTGAACTTTCAAAAAATTTAAAAACCCATTATACTTATCGAATTTAATTTATCGTAGTTATAAATTATTAATAAATATTAAAAATTTTAATAATTATTTTTTTTATAATTTAATAAATTTAATTATCATTTTGTGCTAATTTCAAACCATAAAACCTAAAGAATTGAAGGATTAGTATTATAATTTCATTTTTTTTATTTTTCTCATATTTATCAAAAAAATAATTTTATATATTCATTTATTTAATAAAACATGTCCTAAATAAATCGATATTTCTATTTTCTATAAACATATATAATAGAAAGAGAATGGCCTTCCTAATTGACCTCCTTAAAATGGATTAATTATCTATTAATCCCTTACAAGATTATTAAATTATAAATTAGTCCAATAAATAAATTACACAATCTCCCAAATCTATACTCAGTATGACTCTCTAAACATATCCTAACTCCAGTTTGAAATATATATGATAAAAAATAATACTATTAATCAAACAATACATATTATTTATATTTAATTTTTGGCATAAAGATAATTTTAATCCTTAACGTTTATATTTTTTATCATTTTAGCTCTCATTCTTTTTTTTTTGGATAAATTTAGTCCTTAATCTATGTTTTTTTTTTAACAAATAACTTATTTTTTAACTAAAATAATGATTAGACCGTTAAAAAATTAACGATATTGACATGTCATATATATGTGATAATATGTTTAAATAACATGCAGCCAGCCTCATTCTACATATATATATATATATATATATATATATATATATAACATGTCATTATCGTTAATTTTTTTATAATAAGGACAAATATATACATGTTAAATATAATTTTATTCTAATATAAAATATAAAATAATTAAAATTTAAATAAAATATTAAAAATTAATTAAATCTAAAATAAAAGACTACTAAGCATTCTCAAATCTTAAATATCATTCTACATATATATATATGACATATCATTATTGTTAATTTTTTTAACTATCTAATCATTATGTTAGTAAAAAAATAAAATATTTAACAAAAAGATATAAATTAAGGGCTAAATTTATCCTAAAAAAGATAAAAGTCAAAATAATAAAAATCATAAACGTTAAGGTTAAAATTATCGTTATCCCTTATTTTTTTTCTATCAAAATCTTATTTTAAATTCAAATTATTGTTTGCCCGTGCCTTTTATTTTATTTTTCAAAAGGCCCATTTGGAAAATTAAATGGTCCGAGTTTCATGATTCGAAGGCCGGGGAACTGGTTTAACTCGGTCTGTCAACTCGTGAGTTCAGACAAAGACATCCATTTTAAGGAAAGCGAGAGATTTGTGATTTGTGCATGAATCATGCACCGGGTCATTTGGCATCTACATAAAGCATATTTGGTCTATTTGCATGTGAATATATGATTCAGTTAACCTGGTTTACAAAATCGAATCGAATTCGAATCTCTCTAAACTGATATAAACATTTTTTATTTATACATAAATTAAATCGAATTGATAAGTCATATTAAATTGAACGTCTTACTAAAAACGAGTCGATTTTTTGGATAAAATTAAAATATAAAAGGTTAAAAGGTTGAGATAACTGATTAATTAATTTTTTTGAGCAATAATATATGATTTTTATTAATCACTATAAAAAATAATACCATACAATCAGTGACAGATACACCTTTATAAACTTTTTAAAATTTATATATTTATTTTTTATTTTCTTAATTTTTATAAATTAATTTTTAAAATTTTATAAATTTAAGGTTTGTACCCACCTTTAGATTTTAAAAATTTATGTATTCACTTTAAATGAATTTCTGAATTCTTTACTGGATACAGTGCATTGAAAAGAGAGAAAAAAAAGATAAGTTTACTAAAAATCTCTTACAACCGTGCAAAGAAAACCAAACACATCCATCGAGATTTATATACTAAAGTCCAAAACTCTTCATAAATCTTTTTATTTTTATCTAAATAAGACGTTTTATAGGGCAAAAAAGGAGTGGTGAGTGAATCAAACTATCAGACATATTGATTCGCTACTCATATCTGATCACATCAACAATCAATCATCAACTGAGTGAAGAAACATCTTTTTAAGAGCACCAATAAAATAATAAATAAAGATTAATATCGTGAAGATCTTCGTACGAACACCAACCAATCATTAAAATATGTTAAAATCATGTCACAAAAATAAATGAAACAAATAAAAAAAACATATTATAAAGACAGAAAAATACATATTACGAAGATTAATACTAAAATTGATTATTGATTGTAAACCAAATAAAAATAATAATGTTACGTGCAGTAAAAATTTAAGAGTGAACGGCTAAGTTCCAACTAATTAGGGTTACATTATATAACTTTTCTCCGTTAGGGTTGAATGTCGCTCCTTTGATTTTTTTTTTTAGTGTTGGCGGCGAAATTAATTTTAATATTAATCGTCGATTATCAGAATTTATCGATTTATTTATATTATTTGTTAGTTTTTAATAAATTATTCTGCTCTCACGGCAGGATCTATTATACCTTTTGGTACGTTTTTTCTGTCGTTTGGCATGTTTTTTCTTTTGTTCTGTTTTTTAAGGTTGGATCTGACGACATCACGACTGATCAAGATGGCGACTATTTGTTATCATGGTGATCTTCCTTGCTTTGGACCCTCAGATTGAATTTGGATACGTGGTTTGCGCTCATGGACAGTGGCGAATCTAGAAAAATAATATTGACCGGGTCAATTTAAATAAAATTAGACACGAACAAAATTTAATTGAAACAAAATAAATTTTTGATTAAAAAAAAGTAGTTTTTTGAGTCAAAAAAATGAGATTCAAATAACTCAAACTTTTAATAATTACTAATATCGATTTTCATATTCAATTTGAATCCTTCAATTATATGTGATATATGTATAACACATGAAGAAAATATAAAAAAAAATATACATAGTGTATATGGTCAAAGAAAACTATTTAAATTGGAACCAAGTAATACCATAATATTGTAAATATTTATAATTAAATTTGAAAAAAAAACCTTAAATTATTATACTTAAAAAATTAAATAAAGTTTAAGTTGTAAAATATGATTTGTCAACTTGTATCATTCAAAATATTTTAACTAGACTTGATTTAATCGAATATTCACCTTAAATAAAATAAAAAATTTATCTAACGTAACTTACATATATATAGTTTTAAAATTAAAAAAATCATTTTTGAATAATTTTATTTTTCATTATCCACGTCTTTATTCAAACAAAATTGAACCATTTCTTTAAAGTAAGTAATAAAAATATGAATTTAAATTTATTTATTTATTTAAATATCATTTTCTCCTGTAAATTCAACTAAAATATTAATATATATATTATGTTTGTATCCTATTTTAAATCATTTTTAAGATATTAAAGATAACATATATACTTACTAAAAAAATATTTTTAATCTTGTTTTGTTATTCAAAAAATTCAATTTATAAAAAAATAGGTTTACTTATTTAATAGCAAAATATATTTTCAAAATATATTTTATTCATAATAATAAAAAAATATAAACAATTTCAATTTTAGTTAAATTTTTATTCTTTATTTTACTTAAAATTTAAGATTTAAAAATTTAAATAAATTTAAATGATATATATTTTTATTCAAATTTTAAAATATATTATATATTTTTAAAAAACTTAAAATAAAAAATGACATGGGGCGGGCCATGGCCTAGGTAGGCCCAGGCCTGCATTCGTCCCTGCTTGTGGATAGTTTATCGCGACGCTCAGTTCTGATTTATGATTCTCAATGATTTTTCGTGGTTCGTTTGCTGATGCAGTCAGATTTGTTCGTGTCTATTTTTTTATCGAGTATTTGAATGAGTTTTTTAAAACCTTTTCCATGTATATTCCTTGTATAATCTAAAATAACTAGTTTTAAGAAAATATCCAAATTATATATTTAGTTTACGATGATAATTATAAACCATTATTATAATATTGAGTATTTTTTTTAATAAAATTAACAATTTTTATTGGATTTTTTAAAAAATATCCATATATATTTGCTAACATCAGTAATACTCAAAACTGTGACTTTTAAGAACAACAAATGTTCCTTTAACCACTTATTTCATTACTGCTATTGATAAAAGATGACAACATAGGATGGGAATTGTTAAATCCTCTAGGTTTTGATTTTTATTAGTTTCAACAATAATAAATATTTTAATGTTTCGGGTTTTGAGTAGTCGTTTTTATTGTTCAAGCCACAGGGATAATTTAATATAAGGGGTGTAAATAATCAATAAATTATATTAAAAATATAAAAATTTAAAATTATAAGAGTTTAAAGAATACAAAATTAAATTATTAATAAAATATATAAAATATAAAAGGATTTAAAATTTTTAAGGGTACAACTACCCTAACATCCCTAAGCTCACCCACCTCTAGTTATACCTTATAACCGGGTTCACACCCATTTTTTATATTAAGAAATATAATGGGAAATTTACCGGGTTCGAGTCATTATATCTCTGGGTAGAACCAAGTTCTGACTCGAACAGGTTTTAGTCGGGTTTTCAGGTCGGGTCAGCTTTTTACACCCCTATTCGTGGATAGATTATCGCGACGCTCAATTTTAATTTTCGATTCTTAGTGGTCTTTCAATAGATTAATCCCCTTTTGTGGTTCATTTGCTGATGCAGTCAGATTTATTCATGTTTATTTTTTCGATCGAGTATTTGGATGAATTTTTTAAAACTTTTTCCATGTATATTCCTTGTATAATCTAAAATAGTCAGTTTTAAGAAAATATCCCAATTATATATTTAGTTTACAATGATAATTATAAAACATTATTATAATATTGAGTATTTTCTCGTTTAATAAAATTAATAGTAGTTTTTATTAAAAAATCCAACTAATTAAGGTTGGTGATATGACGTCAACATACCAAAATAATCTGTTCTAGAATATAATCTCCACCATTTAACATTGATCGCTCAATCACTCTGATTTCTACTAACATCACTAATACTCGAACCCGCAACTTTTAGGAACAATAACTGTTTCTTTAATCACTTACTTTATTACTGCTATTGATAAAAGATGACAACATAGGATGGGAATTATTAAGTCATCTAGGTTTTGATTTTTATTAATTTCAACAATAATAAATATTTTAATGCTTCGGGTTTTGAGTAGTTATTTTTATTGTTTAAGCCACAGGGATAATTCAATATAAGGGTGTAAATAATCAATAAATTATATTAAAAATATAAAAGTTTAAAATTATAAACGTTTAAAAAATATAAAATTAAATTATTAATAAAATATATAAAATATAAAAAGATCAGGTTCGAGTCATTATATCTCCGGGTAGAACCAAGTTCTGACTCGAACAGGTTTCAGTCGGGTTTCCAGGTCGGGTCAGCTTTTTATATCCCTATTTGTGGATAGTTTACCGCAACGCTCAATTTTGATTTGCGATTCTTAATGGTCTTTCAATAGATTAATCCCCTTTTGTGGTTCGTTTGCTAATGCAGTCAGATTTATTCATGTTTATTTTTTTGATCGAGTATTTGGATAAATTTTTTAAAACTTTTTTCATGTATATTCCTTGTATAATCTAAAATAGTCAGTTTTAAGAAAATATTCAAATTATATATTTAGTTTATAATGATAATTATAAACCATTATTATAATATTAGGTATTTTCTCGTTTAATAAAATTAACAGTTTTTATTAAAAAAATCAAACTAATTAGGTTGGTGATATGATGTCAACATACCAAAATAATCTGTTTTAGAATATAATCTCCACCATTTAACATTGATCGCTCAATCACTCTAATTTTTACTAACATCACTAATGTTCGAACCCGTGACTTTTAGGAACAACTGTTTCTTTAATCACTTACTTCATTACCGCTATTGATAAAAGATGATAACATAGGATGGGAATTATTAAGTCATCAAGGTTTTGATTTTTATTAATTTCAACAATAATAAATATTTTAATGCTTCGGGTTTTGAGTAGTCGTTTTTATTCTTCAAGCCACATAGATAATTTAATATAAGGGGTATAAATAATCAATAAATTATATTAAAAATATAAAAATTTAAAATTATAAGAGTTTAAAAAATACAAAATTAAATTATTAATAAAGTATATAAAATATGAAAAGATTTAAAATTTTTAAGGGTACAACTACCCTAACATCCCTAAGCTCACCCACCTCTAGTTATACCTTATAACCGGGTTCACACCCATTTTTTATATTAAGAAATATAATGGGAAATTTACCTAAGTAAACCTTTACTTTTTGGCTATTTTAAATGAATTTTTAATAATTTTATATAAAAATGATATTCTACCAGTATTAGAAGCGTTTAATCGATCGGTTCGATTAACCGATTAAACCAAATTTTAAAAATTTCATTAACCTTTAATTTTTTTACATACCTATTACCTTTTTTATTCAAATAACCCTTAATTTTTGGTTCTATTAAACTTCATCCCCTCATTTTCAAAAGACTTGACCAGTAAATGAAAACTTCAACTATTAAATTGAAAATTCTAAATCAGTGACTAAAATAAGAATAAATAAGAGTTTAGTACTACAATTTATAATTTACCCATAAATAAATAATAGTTTTAACATTATCCAGAAACTCGTGCCATGCTGGTGTCGAGTAATCGTTTCCATGAAACATCGTTGCGTACTAATCTTATCAAAATCTCTGTAATAACAAACAAATTTCTTTAATTAATCAAACAAATTGTCAATCGGTCAAAATTGATCGATTTTTTTGATAAATAAAAATACGATTTCAAAATTGATCGATTTCATGTTTACCCACTTTGTGAATCTTACAAAATTTACAAATTTTTCCAGAATTTTCTGAGATATCATCACCGTTGAAACCCACCGTTTTCTGACGCCGCCCTTACCACCGCCGCCCGATTGTCTGACTACCCGTGGTATCAATCGTCAATCAAGCGGTTCCCAAAACCGCTGGCAGAAAAAAAGGAAATGAATGGTGGGACCCTTGGTTGAAGGGAATCTTGTAATATTAAAAGAGTGATCTTGAAGGTTATAGAGAAAATATCCAATCACATGCTTCCACCTGTAGCTCCGCCGGCGGTTGTCGTTTTCACCATTACCGGCGTTAAGTGAGAGGGAAAATTAAATGACCCTTTAAATGTCAGGGGGTCTTAGAATCCGGATTACAGAGGATTTATAGGTTATATAGTATCTCTGTTTGGGTTTGTAAATGCGATGTCGTTTTTGCGGCGACCGAAGGGAACGGGTTCCTCGAAGTCCCCGAACTTTGTAGGATCTAAAACCGATGACGGAGATGAGAAGAAGAAATCGTACGAGAGTTCCGGGAAAAAATGGTCGTGCTGGGACAGTTGTTGTTGGTTCATTGGTTTCATCTGTTCGATGTGGTGGTTATTGTTGTTGCTGTACAATACAATGCCTGCTTCGATCCCTCAATACGTGACGGAGGCGATTACCGGTCCGTTGACTGACTCACCGGGCGTTAAGTTGCGGAAAGAGGGCTTGACGGTGAATCATCCCGTGGTGTTCGTCCCTGGGATTGTGACCGGCGGGCTTGAGCTCTGGGAAGGGCACCAGTGTGCTGAAGGGTTGTTTAGGAAACGCCTTTGGGGTGGCACCTTTGGGGAAATATATAAAAGGTATTCCCTTTCTTTTTTATTTCTCCATTCCGGGTTTTGCATAAAAAAGGTGTATCATTTGCTTTGGGAAGGCAATCATTGTTCTTTTCTGATGTTGGCTTAGGTTGGAAGGTATTAGAGAAGGTTCCTCAAAGCTTACTGATTTAGAGATTTGTACAAGAAAATGTTGCTTAATTGATTTCTAAAGTTGAAAGCTTTCTCATTTTTGTTTTATGCTTGATTATGGGACAATAGAAATTAGAAATGCATCTCTGGGTTATCTGCAACTTGATCACTGTCTTGCCGTGTGGATTAGTAAAGCTAACAAATTTGTTCATTGGGTTTTTGTAAGAGTGCAAGTTCAATATTGTTTTGTTTTTCTATAACCCGGAAACTAGGACTTAGGTTGCGGAGTGGAAACTTGCATATTTTGGCCTCAATTGCCAAAAAATGTGATCTCTTTGCATCCCCTCTTCTGTTGTTTCCTTGCCAATCTTAGTTTTTACCAGCCACATGGATTGCCATAGAAGTTAAAACTAACACAATGTTTCATAAGAATCTTTGCATTTGGTTTTTTCTAGCTTGCATATCTCAATGGATAGCTAAAAAACATATTTATTGGTATGTTGAATCTTCAACTCTTACGAAGAAAAATACTAGTTAAACTCTCCATAGGTTCTTATTGAACTTAGATGCTCTGCCTATTCGGGGGTTTCCTTGTTTTATGATGGCATTACGCTTTATAACTATTGGGTTGCTTCATGATTCGAAGAAGGCAAACCTGTCTTTCCAATGTGATGTCTATTTAGTTTATAGCTATCTGATCTGTGAAGTGATACTCCATTCTCTTGACATCCAAGAAGGATTATAGGTTTTGCTTTCTGAAGTTTTCTGATCAGTGCGTAGCCTGTTGAATACGGTTGCTATGCTAACTTTAACCTTTAAGATTTTTTTTTGGTTATAATGGAAGTGTCATTAGAAGATTGGAAATTGTTCTCGACTTCTCGCTTAGACCTGTTATTGCTTTCTACCCTCATCTTTTAACTAATTGCAAAAGTTTTGTTGTCCATGAAGTTTACTAAAGTTTATTCCCCCACTCTCCTCCCAATTTCATTGTAGACCATTATGCTGGGCTCAGCACATGTCACTCGATAATGAAACCGGACTGGACCCTCCGGGTATAAGGGTCAGACCTGTATCTGGACTTGTGGCAGCTGATTATTTTGCAGCAGGATATTTTGTTTGGGCTGTTTTAATTGCTAATTTGGCTCAAATTGGATATGAGGAAAAAACAATGTATATGGCTGCTTATGATTGGAGGTTATCTTTCCAGAATACTGAGGTATACGCTTGCTTTGAGATTTCATATTCCTCCCAGAGTTATTCTTCCAAATAAATTTCCCCTAACATATATATGTATATGTGTATCGGTGTGTATACTTTTGATGTTGATATTTAGTTTTTGTTGTGTTTATGATTTGAAATTAGCATTATGTTATATCTCCCTGAAATTTTCTTATCGCTTCAAGTCGCTTTGAATAAATCAGGTCAGGGACCAAACTTTGAGCAGAATGAAAAGTAACATAGAACTCATGGTAGCAACAAATGGTGGGAAAAAGGTAGTAGTCATTCCGCACTCGATGGGTGTCCTGTACTTTCTGCACTTCATGAAATGGGTTGAAGCACCAGCTCCCATGGGTGGTGGGGGTGGATCAAATTGGTGTGCTAAGCACATAAAGGCAGTAATGAACATTGGTGGACCCTTTTTGGGTGTCCCGAAATCGGTCTCGGGACTATTTTCTGTTGAAGCCAGGGATATAGCAGTTGCCAGGTACTTCTTTGAATTATTTTTTTCATTAATGAAGGCATATTTCTTGTCTTGGTAAGGTTTGAGTTGTCATATTTCTACATTTCAAACCAATCAATTGGCCTAATATAAGATGCTATTCATGACACAATGGTTTCTCAGAATTTCTGTTGCATTGAAGTTCTCCATTTCGCTTGTCACCAGATCACGTGCATGCAAAAATGTCCCTGTTATGGAGTGCTAACTCATCTAATGCTTTGCTTTTACATGTCAGTTCTACAAAAATAATGTTTTTTTCCATTTCGTAAGTCGGTAATAAATCTGGCTTTTCTAATGGCTTCTATTCTGTAAGTATTGTTATTAGGTCTTGAGCAAAAAAAGTATAAGGTTAAATCAATCTTAAGGAATCACTAAAATATGCATCGTTATTGCAAACCTAAGGTAGTTGTTCAGATGTGATGAATGTGCGTGTTTACTTTGTCTTGGGAGCTTGACGAATCGCTAATTGTTAAACAGGGCTTTCGCACCAGGTTTTCTGGACAAAGATGTGTTCGGTCTGCAAACTTTCCAACATTTAATGCGGATGACCCGGACATGGGATTCCACCATGTCAATGATACCAAAAGGTGGGGACACCATCTGGGGCGGGCTTGATTGGTCACCTGAAGGAGAAAGCTTTAACTGTGGTTCAAAAAGGTTGAAGAACAACACCATCAATAACATTGTTCAAAATGCAAACATCAATTTGGCAGATAATGTGAAAAGTATGAATTATGGGAGAATTATTTCGTTTGGGAAAGATGTGGCCGAGGCACATTCTTCCAAGATCAAGAGGGTTGATTTCCAGGTACTATCCTAGCTATCTTCAAGTTATTTTGCATAAGTATATAGCTCATCTCTCTCTCTAAATATGACCGTTATCACCGTTTGACACTTACCCAAGCTTTCAAGATCGTTTGTGAATCGTGACCATACAAAAAAAAATTCTGCTGAACTGTCAAGTTTCAACACCCTCCTATGACAAATGCAAGCACGCCCGGTTTTATTCATTAAAATACAATTACGAGAGGATGACTATTATACATTGTGCTTTCTGGTTTTGCATGCTAGGAGATATTTGGTTTGCTAGTTTGTAGCCTGGAGTTATATGATTATTGTTGATCGGCAGGATGCTGTGAAGAGTGTTAAGCTGCCCAACTTAACAACCGTGATATATGGATCGAGTATCATGAAATAGGCGATCACCGTATTAAAGCAGTTGCTGATTACAAGGTTTACACAGCCGGATCAATTTTGGATCTTCTTCACTTTGTTGCCCCCAAGTTGATGGCACGGGGAGGTGCTCATTTTTCGCATGGGATAGCGGATAATTTGGATGACCCGAAATATAAACACTACAAATATTGGTCAAACCCCTTAGAAACAAAGTGAGTTTTTTCAACTTGTTTATTCTAGTTTGTTTACTAAACTTGCTGTTGCCTGACATTTGTGAGCTGTTGTTAGTGAAGCGTCTATTTTCGATCCAAATTGTTATGCCTTTGAGTTTTCTTTGTGTTTACTTGACAAGTTCGATATGAATTTTCAGGTTACCAAATGCTCCAGAGATGGAGATCTACTCGATGTATGGAGTTGGAATCCCCACAGAAAGAGCTTATGTCTACAAATTAAATAGCGGCACCGATTGCTCTATTCCGTATCAGATAGACACCTCGGCCGAGGGTGGTAGTGAAGATTCATGTCTAAAAGGTGGTGTTTTCTCTGCTGATGGAGACGAAACAGTTCCCGTTTTAAGTGCTGGTTTTATGTGTGCAAAAGGTTGGCGGGGCAAAACTAGATTCAACCCTTCAGGCATCCGTACTTACATAAGGGAATACAGTCATGCCCCTCCAGCTAACCTTCTCGAAGGTCGAGGCACCCAAAGTGGTGCTCATGTTGACATAATGGGGAATTTTGCATTGATCGAGGATGTTATACGAGTAGCAGCTGGGGCTACCGGCAAAGAACTCGGTGGAGATCATGTTTACTCCGAGATCTTCAAATGGGCTGCAAGGATCAATCTACAGCTCTAGCTTCTACCAGCACTCTAAGGTGAGCACTCAAAGATCAAAACTAAACGCATAGGTAGGTCGAAATATCATATCGAACTTCATCAAGAAAATGAAACCGAAAAAAGAAAGAGAAGACTCGATTGGTTTTAATGTCCCTTGAAACAAACCCTGTTTCTTGCTGTAATGCCTGTGTATTGTGCATTCTTGTAGTGACAACGGAAACGGTGCTCCGTCGATATCCGGCCATCTTGCTTGTGAATTGTTGTTGTGTTTTTTTAACTTGAACAGAGTCTTGTGTTGTAAGAACATGTCATCCTAGGTTATTAGTTATTGCAGTCTCCTTCAATTCTAGGAGCAGTTGGAAGTCCATAGTTACATTAAACTTCAGTTTCAGTTACATTAAACCTCTGTCGCTATGTTTAGTTAATCCCATACTTTGTTTTTAATTATGTTTGTAATCATTAGTAAATAAAATAATCCTTTGTTTTCTAATCTTGTACAACTAGATAATTAATGTATGAAGTAATAATAGGTGCTTCTGCTAAGATCTAAGGCTTTTTTTGTGTGTTTGAAGGACCAAATCAGCTTTTTTTACTCACGAAATTCTAAAAATAACAAAAAATATTCGAAAGTTTGGTCTCTAAATATTGGCTTGTCCATTATTTTAGCTCTCAAAATTTAATTTATAAAAAATGATTTTTTCGGTTTTTGTTAAATCAAAACATAAATCATAGAAATATAAGTTTCAACATTAAAAACAAGTTAATCGAACTTAGTTAAATCGTAAAACAAATATAAAATATTTCCGTGCGGAACAACACCATATAGTTGAGCAAAAGTTGTAGGCATGCGTTTCTGTAGCAAGTAACTTAGGATTTAAATCTGCAACGCACATTTGTTACAAAGTCATTATCTCTTCTTACGAGATATAGTATCAAAATAATCTTTTAATTGTCTGATTTCACGTTGAACGCCCATGAGAAGGATAGATAGGATGAACAACCGTGACAAGAGATTAATTACGAGAGCTAAAGCTCGTGACGAGGGCGTCACAAGGTTGAGTGAGGGAGAATATTACGCCTGAAAAGAGGCAAAAAACATTAATCTCACATCGAAAAGGAGAATAGAAGTCTTGGTATATATAAACGGTGACGTTGTACATTCTATCAGATATATTTTTTTAAGAAGATGATAATGAGCATAAGTGGTATTAGAATAACCCTTTAACTATCCGATTTCACGTTGAGTGTTCATGAGAGCTCGTGACACTCTCGTCACGAAATTGAGTGAAAAGAATATCATGCTCGAAATTTATATAATTTTAATATTCTTATTGGTAATTTAGTTTTTGTAATTTAAGTGTATTTAAGACGTTATATATACAATGAAAAGAAAAATAAAAGTTTTAAGATATATAGCAATAACATTGATAATTTAAGACGTTATATAATTGTCCCGTAACACATTCATGTAGCAAGCAACTCAAAGTTTAAAATTTATATAATTTTAATATTCTTATTGATAATTTAATTGTCCCGTAACTCAAATTTTTGTAATTTAAGTATATTGTGATTTAAGACGTTATATTCGATAATTTATCAATATTAATAAAATTATAAAATTTTAAGAGTCCGACTCTCACACCCAACCTAAAATTATATAGAATTAATATAAAATTGTTGTATTATAGAGACCGTATTAAATTAGCCCTTGTTAAAGAGACGGAACAAACTAATCCTTGTATTATGGGACTCATTTAAATTAATCTATCTATTTTTAAATGAAACAATTTAATACATGTATGGATGAAAATATAACATTGAAATTATGAAATATCATTTTTTAAATAATATTTTTTATAGAAGTTCAAATTTTTAAGTGATATCCAATAAAAAAAATTAAGTGATATTTATTTATTTTATGGTTTATATTAAAAATTTGTAATATTTTTTTAATATAACGTCGTCTTTAAAATTTAAATTGATCTATTTAGATAAAAATTGAGTCGTACTATTAGAGATTATAATGGGGCGAGTTGGGATAAAATTTTGACCGCTTCGATTTTGACCCGAAAATTAAAACATCTATCTTGATCCTGATATTATAATAAAATACCCGATTAAATTTGGCTGACTCAAAAATTAATAAAAATATTGTATAGAGAAATATAATATATCAGGTCGAAGAATTTTCACCTAAATCTAATTTTGACTCGATCTTATTTTTTCAATAACCTGATTCGAATTTATTTTTTAAAATAAAAAACTTACCCTTATCAAATTGGATCAAATCAGGACCCAACAAGTTCGGAAACATATTGTCACCCCTACATTCTTTATACCTTTAATTAGGGGTGAGCAAAACTCAACTCGACTCGAAAAATTCAAATAATTCAACTCGACTCGAAAAATTGAATAATTCGACTTGATTCGAGGCAAAAATATCAGATTTGACTCGAAAAAAATCAAATAAAGTTCGAGTTGTAAAATAGAAATTTGAATAACTCGAATAACTCAAAATTTTTAGTAATTAAAGGATTTATTTTTAAGTTTGAGATAAGTCCCTCAACTTTTTATGATATATATACATTAATATATAAAAATATAAAGAAACACTACTATGTATGAATATATATATATATACATATATATATGATTAGAGAAAGATATTTAAATTGGAAATAAATTATAGTGTAATATGATAAATAATTACAATTAAATATTTCTAGGAATTCGAAAACTCGATTCGACTCGAATCGAAAATTTTCAAATAAAATTTAAATTGTAAAATATGACTCGTCAACTTGAATAACTCGAAAATTATTGACTCAACTTGACTCGACTCAATTCGATCTGATCGAATACTCACCCCAACCTTTAAGTGACTAAATTGATATAACTCTTTAATAAAAGGATCTGAGAGATACTTTTTTATGGTACTTATTTATCTAATTTTTTGATTGAATTTAATAAAAAAGTTTTTTTCCTAAAAAAAAACTAAATATGCAAATGAAAGAAAATTAAAACACACAACGGAAACAATCTTCGGAGGAACCGAAGAACCAAAAAAAATTACGAGACGACGAGCAGGAAGAAAAGGAGAAGAGAATGGCATCTTACATAAGCTTAATTTTGTATGGAATTGGAGGGATACTGTTGGCAGGGCTGGCATTGCTGGTGGCGTTCCAAGAGAAGCTCGTTTACATTCCGGTTTTGCCGGGTCTAACCAAATCTTACCCGATAACGCCGGCTCGGCTCCGGCTCCTATACGAGGACGTTTGGCTACGGTCTTCCGATGGAGTCCGACTCCATTCTTGGTTCATCAAGCTCTTTCCTGATTGCCGAGGTCACTTTCACTCCTGATCCGCTTCTTTTTAGCGTTTTCTATAAAGATTTTGGTATATATTTTAATCGAATTATAGAAATCTAGTGGTTTTAGTCCTTTTTAGGAGATTGGAGTTTGGTTTTAGGTTTGAATTTTTAGGTAGTGGCTGTTTTTGCTGGTTTAATGTTTGTTTGGTTGAATGCTACTCTTTAAATTAAGATTTTCACCTTTTTTGTTTATTTTATTGATTTTTTTTTTTTTCTATTTGAAATGTTATGTTCACTTGAAAATTGGATTGAATAATTTTCTGCCTTGTTTGAATTTCGAAGATAAGATGATATGTTGTCCATTTCAGTACCTAGAATTAGTTATGCTCATTTTGCAGGTCCAACCATTGTGTTTTTTCAAGAGAATGCTGGAAGTATCCTTTTCTTTGTTATTAATTTCTAATTATCTTTTTATCAGATTCAATTGGTAGTTTGTCTTTCCTCTTGTGCAGCCTTGACCACTGGTTTGCAGATATTGCTCACCGTCTGGAAATGATTCGTGTAATGTTACAGAGGTTACAGTGCAATGTCTTCATGCTTTCATATCGAGGGTGCGAGTCCTAAATAAATAATGGATGCTTGCTTCTCTGTTTTAACTTTCATTTGTATGACCTTGATTACTCTTAGTATACCACTCATCTGTTGAATGAAGCTTAATTGATCAAACAGTTATGGAGCGAGCGATGGTTATCCTTCTCAACATGGAATTATTAAGGATGCTCAGGTTCTGTCTCTGTTCTATTCTATTTTATTAAAAAACGTCACTACCTTAATATGCTACCTATCTTAACTATTTCTTTATTTCCCATTTTTTTCTCTTTTCAATTAGGCTGCATTGGATCATCTCTCTCAGCGCACTGATATTGACACGGATAGGATAGTAGTCTTTGGAAGATCACTTGGGGGGGCTGTGGGAGCTGCACTCACCAAAAACAACCCTGATAAGGTATTCCTCTGGTGATTTTTTCATTTTAATTTATCTTCCTGTGAATTGAGATATTTAGAATAAAAATCAGCATATTGTAATTGCATGGTTCGCATTCATGCTGAACACATGAGCATCATATTTGTTGAAGATGTTATACTTGTCTGCTTCTACATGTATCAATAGTGAGACGATTGTCATTACTTGTAAAGCTTGTGGTTTGATTGTAGATGTTGGATCACTTGAGTCTAGATTTACATCAATGTTCATGAGTAGGAGAAATATGTGATGTAGTTTTTAGACTTTAGTTAGTCTAAAGGATGATAGGAACTCTAACTATGCCAATGAAACAAACCTTAGTCTGCTGTTTGGAAAAGGAGGGAATTTACATGTGATAGGGCGTGGAACGAAAATAGATTAATTGCCCAGTTAGCTGGGTATGAGCACTAGTACTATGTTGATGACCTAAAATGGAAGGCACTTGAACATAATACATTGAATGAGGCTATTTTGGGGGGTAATATAGTGGCAGTACTAGAGATACTAGTTCTTAAAATGAGTCATTATTGTTCAAGTAGGTATGGCATGAGGATTTTTTTTATTCTCAATCAGTTTGCTCTACTTCATACTGTGCATCATTGAGGGTAGAGTGGATTTTTACAATTTTATTTATGTTTCTCAATAGATGTTGATGACCTAAAATGGAAGGCACTTGAACATAATACATTGAATCAGTTTTCCTTTTCTAGATATCTTTAACTGTTTGAGCCATATTTGTCATGACAATTCTTGGTTTGCCTTTAACTTTCAGGTTTCTGCACTGATACTAGAAAACACCTTCACATCTATTCTGGACATGGCGGGAGTTTTATTCCCTCTTCTGAAGTGGTTTATTGGAGGCCCGGGTACAAAAGGTCCTAAAATTCTTAATTTTCTTGTTCGCTCTCCATGGTGTACCATTGACGTCATTGGTCAGGTAGTTACATGTTGGTTGGAATTTTAGCAAGATTACTCTTTTAGACTATATAGTAGTGACATGCATGTAGATGACCTGTTAGCAGTGTGTTGCACAGTACTTGACATGTAAGGTAAGTTGTTTCTAATTTCATATTCACCTTCTATGAAATATTTCTACATGAATTGTGAAGGAAATCAGTTCCTTAGATTGATAAGTAACTATTTACACATTTATTCTTCTACTTACAATCAATTAATTGCCGATTGGTTGTAGATTGGATGCTTAAGTTTAAAATTAGTTTTACCTTTTAAGATAATCCGGAGGCCAAATTTGCATTTTGCACTTATTGCAGTAAATTTTTTATGTAACAAATTGAAATTTAAACACGTTCTATTCTTGCAAAGTAGCTACTTTAAATTTCCAAATTATGATAGGAATTTCTTGAACTAGGACAGGGAGATGATGTTTGTTTTTCCTTGTGTATCACTTTACTAATTGATATATAATTTTCTATTTTGAACTTAACATCTTCAGGTAAAGCAGCCTGTCCTTTTTCTTTCTGGTTTGCAAGACGAGATGGTTCCCCCGTCCCAAATGCAAATGCTGTATGTTAAAGCAGCAGCTCGTAACAGGCAATGTCAGTTTGTCGAATTCCCTACCGGCATGCACATGGACACTTGGTTAGTCGAAGGTGACCAATACTGGAAAACAATGAAGCAGTTTTTGGAACAACATGTGCCAAAGAAAAAGGAAAATGAACCATCGCAAAACGGGCACGGTAATCACCTTCTTTCAAATGAATTATCACTGGATAATATTTTTGATAGGATCTTTAAATGGTCTTCTTTTGGATGCATGAGGGAAAAATCCCAACTTAGAAGTTAGATACAAACCAACCTAGGCTAGCATAAACTTGCCAAAACATCACCAGGCCTATTCAAAGGTCATCTGGGTGGGATATCCTGAACACTGATTAGAATATGCTTCATACACCACTTTGTCCCGACCATGCGTGTTTCGTTTTCATACTTGCAAAGCAAGTAATCACTTACCCGTCCGTTTATTGATAGGTTCTTGATGCTGCATTCAGATTTCGAAAGGAGGTGACTAACTGTTCCGGCATGTAAAACTTTCGAGATTTAACCATTTGGATCTCAATCTTTACCCCCTTTCTTTTGAAGCCGCATCTGTTAGAAACGCTCTAGACTATATTTTTGCTACAAACATAAGCCGATCGAAAGGATGAAGAAAAGAAAGCTAATTCCCTTTAGTATTATTACTATACTATATGACCATATTAGTTCTGAGTGGATCCGTATGAAATAAGATGAGAAAATTTGTTGAGCCATTTTGTTTGATAATTTTTAGGAAGTTTTGAACATTTTCTCATTTTCTGTTGTTTCTATTTTACTTCCATTTGAATTGTTAATAAGAAAAATGGTTTTGAAATTAGATACTTCCTTCACATCTAGGAAAGTATTTCTATGATTTGAGATGAAGGTTAAATTCATTTGGATGAAACTATGGAACAGGGTGAGTAAAACTCGATTCGATACAAGAAAATTGAAAATTTTCATTTTATTTGACGCAAAAATTTTGACTTGTGAAAAATTTAAATATATTTTGAATTATAAAATGAGTATGAGACTCGATTAACTTTAATTTTTTAATAATTAATGAATATGTTTTCAAGTACGAGCCAGGATTTTCGACTTTTATCTTGCATTGATTCACAGTAGAGATTTTGGACAAGCGCAATAGAGGACCCTGAGGGGCCTCAAAAAATAAAAAATTAAATATTTATAAAAAATATATAAATATATATAACCATATGTATATATAACAATCATCTAAAATTTAAAATATAAAAAAAATCACTTTTTTAATAAAAAACTAAAAATATTTTATTTTTAGATGTTTAATATTTAACTTTTTGTTACTTATAATCTAATAATATTTTTTGGCTTAAGGGTTCAATAAGCCCTTAAACTTTTGTAAAAAAATCAATTAAGCCCTTAAATTTTTTTTTGCACCCAATAAAGCCCTCAAACTCACTAAAAAAATTAATTTAGCCCTTAAACTGTTATAAAAAATCAATTAAACTTTTTTTTCATTCAATTAAACCCTCAAACTCAAAAAAAAAATTAGCCCTTTGATCAACTATGACCGTATAACTTTAATATTTTTTTAACTTTTTTAACACTTGTCACAACAAGATAATACCACTTATCATTTTTAAGAAATTTTAAAATTTTAAAAATATATAAAAAATCTAAAAACTTTATAAAAATCTTGAAAATTTTTAAATTATTTTAAAATATAAAAATATTTTTTTATAATTGTAAAGTAATATTTTTATTTTTAAAAAAATATTATTTATCATTTTAAATTATATTTCAAAATTAATTTTTATATTTTAAAAATAGTTTTCATGATTTTTGTATAATTTTAAAAATTAAATTTTAAAAATTCCTAAAAACGAAAAAGTAGTGCTATTTTGTTGCAACACGTGTTAAATTTTTTTTAAAAAAAGTTAAAGTTAACGGTTAAAGTTGGTAAAAAAGTCAAATTGATTTTTTTTCTTGAGTTTGAGAGTTTAATTGGGTGTTAAAAAAGTTTAAGGGCTGAATTGATTTTTTTTTGAGTTTGAGGACTTAATTTAGTGTAAAAAAAGTTTAAGGGCTTAATTAATTTTTTATAAAAGTTTAAGGGTTTATTAGGCCCTTAAGCTATAGTTTTTTTCTTTAATTATATATCTTACCAGTTATAAAAACGGTTTTATCTTAATATATCATACCAGACTCAAAAATCTTTGAAGCATCCCCATCAACCCAACATCATCAACCTTATCGATGTAAGCTGCTTCCCACTTCTTGTTTTTCCGGTCAGTTCCCACTCTCATTGGCGTCTGTTTCTTTTTCATGCATTGAGCTTTCATAGTTGACTCTGTATCATTACCAAACAGTGGAGAGAGAGATGAGTAAGAAAAACACAAAAACCAGAAGGAAAAAAATGGAGGAAAGGTTACCAACTGCAGCCATGGAAGGAGACATCAAATCCCTCCACCAATTACTTCAAAAAGACCCTCTCATTCTTCACCGTTCCATGGTTTCTTGTTCCTCCGACACTCCTCTCCACGTTTCATCCATGTTAGGCCACCTCTGTTTCGTCCAGCAGCTTCTGAATCTTAACCCTGAGTTGCCTTCCGAGTTGGACTCCCATGGCTGCTCTGCTCTTCACCTTGCTGCAGCAAAAGGGTATCTGAGATAGTCAGAGAGTTGGTGAAGGTGGACCCGGAGATGTCAATGGTGAGGAATCAAGAGGGGTGGACAGTGGACGCCACTCCACCTGGCGGTGATCAAGGGCAGGGTTGAGATAGTGAGAGAGTTGGTTCGAGCTCGGCCGGAGTCGGCTCGGGTGGTGACTGAACGAGGTGAAACTGTGTTGCACTTGTGTGTGGGGAGGAACAGATTTGTGGGTTTCAAGAGCTTGATTGAATTGAGTGGAGAAGATGATGAAATGGTGACTTACAAGGACTGTGAAGCCTATAACAATGTTATTTTTTCATTTCAATTTTAATATATTTGAAGATATTATGTAAAAGTGTTATTCAAGTCCCTAATGTGTATATTGAATCCCAGTCACGGCGATTGGTCGGGTGGGTTTAGGTTTTTGGTTGATTTGCATTCGACTCAATAATTTAGTCTCCATTGTAATATAATATTGGCCCTTAACCTATATTTTTATTATTTTGATCCTTATTTTATTTTTGGATAAATTTAGCCCTTAACCTATATTTTTATTATTTTGATCCTTATTTTATTTTTGGATAAATTTAGCCCTTAACCTATATTTTTTTTAACAAATAACTTATTTTTAACTACCATAATAATTGGACCGTTAAAAATTTAGCGATGATTACATGTCATATGCATATGATAATATATTTTAAATGACATGACATCTAATCTATCAAATATATATAATATAATTTTATTTCAATATAAAATATAAAACAATTAAAATTCAAATAAAATATTAAAAATTAATTAACTCTAAAATAAAAGGCTATTAAACATTCTTAACCCTAACTATGATGAAATCAAAGTCCTATCTTAAAAAATATGAACACAGTTCAAAATTAATTAATTTTTAAGATATGATTTTAATTCTATCGTAGTTAGGGTTGAGACTATTTAGTAGTATTTTATTTTAGAATTAATTAATTTTTTAATATTTTATTTGAATTTTATTTTTTTATATTTTATATTAAAATAAAATTATATTATATATATGTATTTAATAGGTTAAATACTATGTTATTTAAAATATATTATCATATACATATGATATGTCATCATTGTTAGATTTTTAACGGTTCAGTTATCATGGTAGTTAAAAAATAAACTATTTGTCAAAAAGATATAGGTTAAAAACTAAATTTATCCTAAAAAAAGAATAAGGGCTAAAACAATAAAAATTATAAATATTAAGGGTAAAAATTATCTTTGTGCTTATAATATTTGATGTTGATCCACTCAATCTATTTGAATTTTAGAGTAAAAATAAGACTCTCACTTTGATATGATATAAATAAAAAAATATATATTTTTTTTTCATTTTTTATTCAATCAAATAATAAAAAGATAATTAAAAAATATATAAAAAGGGCATTATAATAATTATATCATTTTTATTTGATAAATTAGAGATAATTTTAATAACTATCTTATTTAATTTATAATAAATATGAGTAAAGATTTACTTGATAAAAATATGATATAAAAATAATAAAATGGATGATTTTATCGACTAGAATCATGGATGAAATAGTGAGGAAGGCTCGTGATATAATTTATGACGAGGACATTATCAACTATTCATAAATATTTAAAAATATAATTATACTGTTATATTAGGTCAGAATAAATTTTTTCACCATAAACTCAAATCTTACATTATCCTTTATAAAACTTGGCCTAAACCTTTTTTTAAATTAACCTATAAGATTAAGGTTGCAAATCGTCTATCTTTTTCCCATACTTTCATTTGTACCTCCGCTTCAAATTAGAGGATTTAGGGTATAGGATTTAATGTTAGGGGTTGTGGTTAGGGTTTAGAGAATTAGGGGTAAGGTTTAGGGTTTAGATATAGAAAATAAGGGTTAGAGTTTAAAATTTAATTTTTTAAAAATTTTCAATAAGAAGCATGGATAGAGGCATGATAAAGAGGCAAATAATTTTTACCTATAAGATTAAATCGGGTCCGAACCCGTTAAGTCTGAGTCAAATGACCATCTTTAATACTGACTTTTATACTTCTAAAAACGAGCAAAAATTTGAAAAAAAAATCCATAATCTTGTCTCAATTGCATTTCATTTGATAACAATGCCAGTAAATGAATTTTGCATATCATAAAGTTTTAGTTTACTATCCCTTGACTGGATGTAAATGCAATGAATAACAATGGCTTCACAGCATTAGATACTTTGAAGCAAAGCCCTAGAGCTTTGGGAGACCTGGAAATTGAATCCATTCTCAGACATGCTGGAGTTTTAAGCTCAAAGGATCTACATGTAATCTCAGTTGAATGGATTCCGAGTCCACCAGAGATTCCTCGGACACCGAAGTCTCTGGTCTCGAACAAATCCATAGAATCGGAAACCGATTCAAGGAAACCTGTAACAAAGCAAAAACACATCGATTGGCTTAGTAGGAAACAAAGTGCATTAATGGTGGTATCATCGTTGATTGCAACGGTGGCATACCAAGCAGCAATGTCCCCTACTGGGGGCGTTTACAAGCGGATGAAACGGTCGACGATAAAGGAAACACATTAGAGCATCCACGAAAAGCTGGAACTGCAGTTATGGCATACAACCAGAGTATTGAGTATGGTCAGTTTATGATCTTCAACACACTTGCTTACTTGCATCTCTAAGCATAATTCTCCTGCTGGTTAGTGGCTTACCGATGAAGAAACGGAGATGGATGTGGATTGCCATAACAGCACAAGTGCTAACTTACTTTATATCTCTAAGACATATGTTGCCGGACAGTGCCTCAGGTATTCTTCACGATGTAACCCAGATATCGGTGCTGGCATGGTTGGGACTTGGGACTTATGGGGGTCGTTTTCACGGAAATGTAGTTCATATGAACTTATGGGTTCTTAGAAAGTATGGATTTATTAAGGAAAAAAAGCAGAACCATTCAACTGATAAAGAAGTAGACAATGACAATGAAGATGTCTAAGATGAGAGTACATTAAACATTTCTGCCCTTTTTTATTGTTTTCAAGCAAAATGGAATCAACATGAAGAAAAACAACTGAATGAGACAAAACACAATTGCACTAAAATAAGACATAAATTACACCATGCATTCTTGATCACAAAAATATATAAATTTACAAGATTAGAATGATAATGCAACCGCACCTTTGCTTTAGGGTTGAATTGCATTATTGAATACATTCAAAATCAATGCAAGAAAATCCCCACAAGGCCAGTAGGCCACCAGCAGAACCGGAATGCATGAACAACTCATTGCAGCCTGATAGTTTCATTAGGGAATATGATGATAGGGTTTCAAATATTCAGATTGGGAGCTGCTACTTCTTTCCATTAAAGCTTCTGTCTTCAAGTCTTCCAAAACTTTAGCCCTCACTTTGATCCTCCCATTAGTTTCCATTTGATGCTCTTGCACAGCATCTTGAACAACAAATCACATATCCGAAACCCCACTCGAATTCCACTAAGTAGAACTGTCGGAGCCACATTCTATTTCCTCCCTATCCGCCATGCCAAAATCAAATAATGAACAACCACCAGCTAGGGTCTCTTCCTCAAATTGCCTTAGTAATCGCTCCCTTGGTGACTCGTGTTCACTCTCAGAGGTCGAGCTGAATGGACTATGATTGATTCCAAGCATACTCAAGAACTCACTTGCCACAGATTCAGTAACTTCATCCAAGCTAACCGAGGACTTCCTATTTGTTTCATAATTACCATTATGCTCCATGTAGTCTTCCAAGTCTTCAGAATCAGAAGAATCTAATGCGGCCTCCAAATTTGTAATGCCGTCTAAAGCTAACTCCAACTCTCTCATCAGTGATTCTTTTGAGGATTGGTCATCCACTTTGGAATTGCAATCTTGCACCACAAGGACATCTTCTTGATTAACACAACTGACCTCATTTAAGCGGCACAGCTCATATGATTCTTCAGAATTTACACTCGTGCCGGGTTTATTTTCAAAAACTTGATTACTTTCTTCATTAACACAACTGTCCTCATTTAAGGGACACAAATCATATGATTCTCCAGAAGGATTAATTTCAAAAACTTGATTACTTTCTACTTTGGATACAGCAGGCACCATGGAACCTTCCTCCAACCAAATCTGTTCTTGTGAAGATGCAGCAGAAGATGGAGGTATGGTGGGCTCAAAATGTTCAGTCAACAAATCAGGTTTAGGCTTAGAAGCAATTGAAGCATCACCTGACTTGTATTCATCAAATTTCTGAACTACCACATTTGCATCATCGGTGTCTGATTTCGATGCAGGCAAAATGTCATGAAGGTCTTCCACCTCCTCCAGCAAGTGAGACAAGGATGCGAGGTCAGCCAAACAGGGAAGACTCTCAACAGCCCTCATTGTGGGCTTCTGATAAGAGTTACCGGATTTAGTACCTGTTTTTCTATTCCTCTTTATATCAGACAAAACCATATAACCGAAAGTAACATTCATTATAGAACCCTTGGCCTTCCCTGATAACTTAAAACTTGTTTTCCACTCCCCTGAGCTCTTCTCTTCCTCCAGTTCCTCCCATGTGAATGGAAGAAACCGTGTAAGGTCAACTTGATGCTTCCCCAAATAAAGGTATGGTGCTCCAAACACAGATGCATAAAGCATACAATGCTTTACCTCATACTTGACCGAATTGTGAGGTCCGCCTTTAGTACCATATACGGAGCAAGTAGCCATTAACTTCTCTTCAAATACAGCAGTTCCATCAGAAACTTTAACAGGACGAGTCACGAGATCCCCATCCCGCCTCTTCCAATGCACGCATAGACTAAGTTCTTTAAAACTGACCGGCAAATTTTCAATAGAATGTACTTGAAGTGAGAAACGACAAGTAAACTTACGGCTTTTATCATTCGAAAACGCCTTCAACTTCTTCCAATTCCAAATGGATTTCTTGTCTCTAGGTGGTAATGGATCCTCATTAGAAGTTACCATTCTTAATCCTTCGTTTCGGTTCCTAAAGATGGGGTTTTGAAACTGATTCAAATCGAGAATTAAAATCATAAAATGAATTCCTTGGAGGGTTCTTGTCCAAATCAAAAGCTTTGCTAATAACTTCAATCTCCACCATTCTTCTTCCTAGTTTCAACTTTAGCCAACATCATCTTCTTTACACACGAAATTTGAGTCAACAAATAAATACATAAATCTATTAGTCCAGAATTCATTCAACAAAACAAAATCTAACAAACACAACATGAAATAAACGAATTTATGCATGAAACCCAGAAATTAAATTGAAATAAATTACCAAATGCAGCTTTCCAGATATCAAAATTTCCCAATCAGATCCCTGGTTCATTCATTTAACACATAGCCTCCTTTAAGCCTTTACCTATCCAAATTTATCAAAAAAGAAAGAAATTTCGATTCAAGAAAAGGAAAATATAAATAACGATCCCAGGGGAAAATGCGCCAAAAAAGAAAACAAAAACATTAAATGCTGAAAATAGCGTCCTACAATGCGAGTTTAAGAGGCTGAGAGACTATTGAGCTGCGCTTGTCTCGGCGGGTCGATGTCCCCTTCCGGTCTCTGAATTGCCGCTGCCTTGGTTTGCAATCCAACATTTCAAAATGAAACTACGAAACGGCATCATGTATTTACGGTAGATTTTAATTAATTATTTGTAGATTAATAATAAAAAGTGTCTAATGTATGTATATATATATATATATATATATATATATTTGTTAAATTTGTGTTTAATTTTTTAAAACCATTTTTAAGGTTGTACATTTGGTTAATTCGGTTAATTATTTGTGTGCTTAATTTTTTTTATCCAAAATTAAATTAACTGAAATTTTAAAATCTTAACCGTTAACTCAATCGAATTATTTTGGTTAGTTAGCTAAATTAACCAAATTAACTTAAATTTTATTATAAATTTTGGTTAAATTACATAATAGGTCACTAAATTATGCTAAAATAATTTTTTAGTCACTAATTTTTTATTTTATACTAATTTAGTATAAAATTTAGTGATCATTTTATAATATAAAAAAATTAATGAACATTTTAATAATTTGTTAAAAGTTAAATGACTAAAAATAAATATATATAATATTTAATGTACAATAGTTTCGGTTAATTAATCGATTTCGAACCAAATTAATTGAAAACCGGATTTTCAATAAAAGAATTAACCGTTAACCAAATTTACCAAAAAAAATAACTGACCGAATTAGCTAAAATAATTTCAGTTCAGCTCGATCAGTTAATTCGGTTAAAACCAAGTAATGCACACCCCTATCTATTTTGATGTTTAAACGTTTTATTTATAAATTAAATTAAATTTTTTATTAACGCTCGTTAAAAGTTTTTTGTTATCTAATAAAAACACGTCATATAGCTTATTTTTTTTAGTTTATCTAATTTTTGAGTTTCTTAAAATTCATGAACATATCGAAAACTTAAAATTCTCTTGAAATTTCCAATCTCCAAATTCTTGAATCCCAAATTAGATTATTATTATCGGTGTTGGTAACATTTTCAACGTTGGAATGAAGTGTTCTTCCTTCGTAGAACAATCCATATATCGTTCATCGTTAATTATACTCTCATTCGTCGTGAATTATTTGAATAAATCATTCTACGATTTTAGTTTTTGCACGAGGAGAATCGATTTTTGACGACTAAATAGTAGGATAAATAGTTACAATAGTTTGAAGATGAATGTGATGAACAAGATGTAATAATCAATGACGAATTTAAGTCTAACTAGGATTTGAATTTTTTTTGGGTGTTAGAATTCTTAAATTTTGAAGCTATTTTTTAAATTTTGAGATTATTTTAATTTATTATTTTTAAATATTTAAAAATTTAAGAGTATAAAATAATAAAAATTAACAGACAATAACAACGAAACATTTATTTAAGTAATGTTAAAATATTAGACATCAAAATAGACAAAAAAATATTTAGTCACCAAATTAATATATATATATATATATATATATATGTCACAACTCGGGGCCAATGTTTTCAAATATTCTTAAATAAGGATATAACGAACTCTACTTAACATTAGTATTTTGACAAAATATCTAAAATAATAAACAAAATATTTCATTTTATTCAAAAATTTTCTTAAATAATAATATTAAGGATATAGATATTAAATCAAAGATTTCACCATACTTTGCTTTTTATTTTTGCTAGAAAAAAACAACAACAAAACAAGTGTGCTTTGAAAAACTCGAATGGGATCATCAAACAAGCGACCGAGGAGGTGCTAATGGACGCAACGACGGAGGCGGAATCGACCGGGATGTTTATTTTCCCTCATACTGGAGTCGCATTGTCAGTATTGAAATCATCTGTTAGCCACATTTTTTGAGCCTGAAGCTCAATAATTGTTCAATAAAACCTTTCTTTTTGAGGCTTTGAGATAGAATTTAGATAGATAATTGTGCTTTGAGAATATGGTTATCTTTGCTATGTATTTAACCATCAAAGCTTTGTATCCATGAGTAGGCCAGGAGGGTCTCTCTTACCTTAGCCGGTGGTTGAGCCGTTGAGGGTTCAATTCTCGAATCTCGCCCGGGGCATGGAGCAACTTTAAGACTTGTGGTCAACATCCATCCCCTATATGGACCAACAAAATACAAAAGGATTAGTCAGGCAACCAAAAAAGGAAGTGCTTAATTACCTTTCTGTCTAATATTGGGAACAGGTTGTGTTTGTAGGGTCCTGGCCATGAAAGTTGACTGTGAACCACCAAGTAACAATACAACAAAAAACCCAGAATTTGAGTTAAATAGTAACCCTAGCATTTAATGATGTTCCCAAACAATAACCAAGTGAAAATCACAGGACAGATTTCTTCATGGCTGAAAGGAATACAAACAGAACAAAATCTAAAACCCGAGTTTCATAGAGCTAAACATGTAGCAAAACATCAAATAATGCAAACGAGTCCTATCATTAATCTCAAGAAACCATCACATGTTAGGAACAATGGTACAGTGATATACTCTTGTCGTCAGACACACTGGCAAGACGACCCCCTACACTAGGTCGAAATGCCACTGCCCAGACCTGGTCTGAGTGATTGCTCATCGTCTGTATAGCTGCTCTCATCCTAAAATCCCATAGTTTTACGGTTTTATCACTTGAGCCGGTCGCAATAGCCTCTCCATCAGGACTTACATCCACACTTAACACCCAGCCAGAATGACCAGACATTGCCCCAATTATAGCTTTTCCCTGAGCATCATATATATGCACATGACCATCATCTGATGCTGAGTATAGCTTCCGTCCATCAAGTTCAGGAGAAAACACAAGAGATCTAACAGGCATGTAATGGCCTTCGAGGTGATGTAGAAATTTGGCTCGAGCTACGTCAAAAACAGAAATCGTCCCATCCATTGAGCCACAAGCAATTCGTCTTCCATCCGGACTCCATGCAATGGATAGTACAAACTTCTTGTTGCTGCTTTTATTAGAGGGTTTGGCTTCTTCAGGACGAGGAACCGACAAAGTTGAAACCAACCTCCATGTTGCAGTGTCCCACAGCTTGATTGATGCACTACCTCCACCAGCAACAGCAAGTGTTGTACCCTAAATTTGAAAGCTAAGCTCAGAAAACCACCCAAAACAAATTCGAAAAAAGCCCTTAGACTGTACAAGACATTCACCATAGAACCTAAATCAGAAGTTCAATATCACGAAAATCATTCGTCCCAAATAGTAGGAATGATATCCAAAATAAGACTACAAACCACGAGTAAAACCGAACAGATATTACTAGTTCATCAATTTGAATTTGTTTCAATTAACTAAATACTTCGTTTGCATAACTAATAAATTAATCAATTTCAAGAATTCAAATAGTTTCTCACTTGAAGAGTAAAAGCCAGCGCTTACCTTGGGATCGAATCGCATTTGCCAGACCTCAGAGGGAGGAGCTTCGAGTGTGGCGATAGTGGCGTTGGTGTCAACGTCAAACACGCGGATCAAACTGTCGAGGGAAGCGGAGGCGGCAATCACGCCGGAAGGATGCGCGGACACCGAAACGACGCCGAGGCAGTGGCCAGTGTTGGTGCGAACGAGCTCGAGCTCGTCGGGCCTCCACAGCTTAACGGTTTCGTCGAGGGATCCGGTCAAGAGGAGGGGCGGGCGAGAGTCAGTGGCGGGAGCCCATGTTGCAGTCCAAACCGATTCATCGTGAGCATTTTCCACTGATTTTAATCCTGCCAGTTTCATTGATTTCGCCATCTCAGTAAAGATAACCCTAGCTAGTTGATTTTGCAAGTGAAAATGGAGCGTGATGTCTGGGTTTCCCTGGGGTTTTGAATATTTTTTCCCTTTAATCACTTTCCGGAGCTCCGATTTGGGATTTGTGTTGTGGAATTCGGAATTGGATCGTCGGTGTTTATAGTTTTGGGCTTTATTGACTCAGTTATTTTGAATAGATGGAGAATTTTTTTTAGTTTATAAGAATTTAAAATTTATTTAGTTTTTAAAATAAATCGAGTTTATAAATTTAAATTAAATTTTTGAGTTTTTATATAAATTTAAATAAATATATATTTCTATACGTATATATAATGGTAAACATATATTTTTATAGATATAAATTGTTTCTCTTTAATATATTTTTATTTGGATCTCATTTTAAAATAGTGAATTTATGATTTTGGGTTTAAGGTTAAGATTAGGGTTTAAATAATTAAGGGTATAACGTACTTTTAAGGTGTAATGTTTATGATTTTGGTTAAGTGTTCCACTTATATATATATTGGATCTAAACCCTTTCACTTCATAGATCAAGCCTAACTAGAGATTTAAAAAATGTTTTCGATCGTATTGTTTATTGTAATTACAGACATAACAATTGTTATTACGATCACTATAAGTGTTGTGGTCATGTTTTTTTTTTAATTTACATGATTTATTTTAAATCATAAAATGTATAAAAATAAACTTATTTATGATATTTTTTTAAATTTTTTAACTTTTAGAGATAAAATTTAACAAATAATTCTTATTTTTAAGAGTATCTGAAATAACAATATAATAACAACAATACATACTGTTATTACTGCTATTGACCGTTAATCATTAGATTACGATTATTATCTATCGTTATTGGTGTTATTTTAAATCACACCGTTATTTATGCTATTAACAATTTCGGATGACGAAATTACCATTAAAAATGGGCTATTATAGCAGTAATGAACCGTTTTTTAATCCCTGAGCTCAGCTATCGTTTATTTGATCAATTACAGCCTCCAGAAAGACCCAAAGGAAAGAAAGTCTGCACAGGAATTACTGGTACATAAATATCTGCATTGATCTGTGGCCTATCCCCATTGTTCTCAAGTAAATGGATACTGATTGAGCTTTTAACATATGATATTTCAGGAACTGCCTTTCATCACAATGTACGATCATCTGGAAGTGGATCTCTCAGCCTACTTCAGCGGCGCCGGACCACCGGTCTCAATCCCTTAGAAGAATTTATCCGGTAAGTCCGTGTCAAGGGTTGAGTGTCTTTAACTCTGTTATATATTGAGCCTTTGGGGTTCCTCTGCCATTACCTTACATGCTCGTCTGCATTTCTTTTGTTGCGAGGAACAGTGTTATGCTTGTCCTGTGTCATCAAGAACAAAAAATAATTATCATTTCTGACATGAAATGTGTAGCATTTGTTGAAACATTCATATTTTACTTGAGAAACAAACATGGGTTGATCTTAAAAGATGATGATCACATGATTTTGCAGGCTGTACTTCGAAGATTACGAGTTATGTCTCGTATCTTGTTCTGTCCAATGAACATGTCGAGGATATTAGTATGCTCAAGAATATTATTTTTTATTAATACTACGCATTTAGAAGGTAGTGGTGAGCGAAACAAACTATCAGGCAGATTGTTTCGTTATCCAAGTCTGATTATATCGACAAACAACTATCGACCGATTAAGTAACAGTTGAAGCTACAAAGTAGAGGATTAGATTTCAGAAACCAAAAATAGTCCAGATGTTATTATTCGAAAGTTACCTGAATTCCGATACGCATTTCCGGGTAGAGTGTATTTTGAGTAGGTTTGTGTAAACCACTTGAGTAGACTTCCTTGCAGTAGAATTTCCCAGCAAAGCCTGACCTTTTAAATAGCAGCATATTTTACAAGCTTATCCGGAGTAATTGCCAGGGTTGATTGCTCGAAGCCTTTTTCGAACATGGTGTTTACGCTGAGAAGTATTGCAAAGCGAGGCCGAAGCAAAGCTCTCAACTAGTAAATACCAGAAGTACCTTGGAATCATTTTACCCCTAGTGTTTTGCAATCATTACGTAAAAGAGTCTCGTGTTTCTAATGAGTTGTGCAATGCTTAAACATGGTAACTGAGGAGGTCGATATCTGAACAGTTATGCAAAAAACAAGAAATCGGATTGAGTTACAGTGATAACATCTAAAGCAGAGGCATACTGAAACCTAACATCTACTGTTCTAGAGATGGAATTATAGCAGAGCCTGTCTCAATACAAACAAGAAGACACGAGATTCCTATTGTACCATATCATATATCAAACTTTATACATAAAGCATGTCGAGAAACATGAACATTAAATCAAATGCATGTTTTAGACTGCAGTGGATGAACATTACGTAACATACACACTGCCAAGCCATAGACACTGTCCTAGAAGTGGTAATGCAGGTTTATCACAACAAAGGTTACCTCAGTGGTAATGCAGGTTTATCAGGACATAGCGGACGCCATTCTAGCATACAATCCCAAATATATAGGTCTCGGGATAAAGAAATCCAAGAGAGCAATTAACCAGCAGCCATTTTAGATTTCTTACTACAACAAATGTTGGGAGAGGGAGGGAGGGAGAGAAGCAAAGAGTGCACCACCATTGATTGCAAATAACGACTTAAAGCATAACCTAGTATCGGTAACAAAGTAAGAAGTCGATGCTCTAGAACATGGCGAAAAGAAGCAAGAACCTAGTATCGGTAACAAAGTAAGAAATCTTACCATATATAGTTCCTGAGATTATTGAAGCAAGAACCTGCATATTCAAGTAATAAACAAGGAATTAGTAGTCCCCAGTCTGTACCACAATCATCTTTTTCAACATGACCAATTATTGAATTGAACATTCTTACCTCTTATCCTTAAAGCTTAGGTTAAAGTACCACATCGCATATAACTTCGAACGGCACTTGCAGTTGGGACTTGGGAAGTGAAGATAAAGACCAATAAACCAGGAAAGAAAAAACCTTGTATGATTACATTTATAAGCTATTATATCGAACAAAAAAACTAATTTTATTGGGAATATAAAATGTATGTACAATCTGAGCATTACTCTCTGATTTGTAAAGGCTACAGCCAGGAGACATTTTTGCTAAGATATAATTGCTAAGACATACTAACTTGTAGGAACAAAAGATCTTTACAGTCAAAGTCATCAACTTGAGAGAAAAATTCAAGACGTCCAAATGGGTTCACCTGAAAATCAACTTCGGGAGGAGCCTATAAAGAATCTATGTAGCCTAATTATGGACCATACAGCCAAACAGCTATCCATAAAACATTAATCTCTTGCTGGCAGTGATTGTCTTTTTGTTTGTCAACGGTATAATGAACAAGACTATACAAAGAAGCAACTCAAACCATCATATTCAAGTCAGAAAGATCGTCCATGGGAATTTCTAGACCCATGAAATCATGATCTTGTAATCCATCATCATCAATGTTTAACCATGAACCCAAATCTTGTCCTGGTAGCTGCAAGTCATCCAACACATCTAGGCCAAAATCATCTTTTTCTTTGGCATTATCATTAGTAGTTATCTCATTTGACTTTGATATGGAGGTTGATGGTTTGGGTTGCTCTGACATCTCGCCAAGAATGCCATTCACAGAAACAGATAGTTGAGTTGTTTTCTGCTTCGGCTTTATTTTTAATTTCCTTTCCCCCTTAACATTGGATATTGGTCGACCAATCTTATTAGTTCCATTTCTAGATAAAACCTCTCTACCAAGTCCCTTTCCATCTCTGTCTCTCTCACTCCTCTTTCCTTTTGTACTGCTTGACAAAGAACATCCAATGCTTGGCATGGCACTAGAAGCACCTATAGTACCACCAACTACTTCCTCCAGCAATAACTCTCTCTTTTTTTCCCTGTTAGACCATGAGTCATCTTTAACAGTAGTTTGGTCGGATAACCGATTTGGAGGTGGAAGCAGATCAATAGCATAATTATCCCCATTTTGACCTGTCAGAGTAGTTGTGTGAGAAGACAGAGCAAAAAGGTATCAATGAATAACATTTTACATGGGATCAAACACACATGAACGGACACAATTAGACGAGGGAACTGAAGTGTCTACTCTCAGTCTCTCCATAAGCATCAAAGTAAATACCTGAAGTTCTACCTTCCAAAGAACGGGTGGAACTGTTGGTACATGGCTTCCCAGATTCACCGTCTGTAGGAGTATCTACTAATCGTGCACTATTTAGCCAGGAAGATCCAGAAAGAAAAATGTCCCTAAGCATAGGCTCATCAAAGCAGCTCTTGCCTGTATCTTCAAATTTATGACATCGATCTAATGTCCGTTTAACAAATGCTAAGGCAGCTAGCTTTGTCATTTTATTACCGGAACTCTTCCCAACAGTAGCATTTGGACCCCAACAACTCTATGAAAAGATTTATTAATAAATTATCAGAAACAGAATACCAGCATGATATCATAATAGGTCGGTATATAGGAAGATAACTGGGATAATCAACAGTCTTAACTTTTGTATACATTAAAATTCTCAATGGAAAATTAAAAGCTGTAACACAAACAGAGAGAACCATGCAAATTTATCCACCTTAGTAAAAAGCTCTAGAGAGGAGAAAAACTAGAAGCAGACCAAACTTGAGATAATATCCCGTTTATAATTCTTAGCATTTCAATTATCTTCTTCGCTAAAGAGAAAGAAAAGACAGAAGAATTATTAATTAAAGTTCTGATGGTCAAATTCTTCAAAAGGATTTTAGAAAAATCTAAAAAGCCAAAGAATTTTCTAGGACCATCTTGAGAGGTTGTCTCTTCACTATTTGAATACTATAAGGAGTTTGAACTACCCAATAGGAGGTAGTTCATGTGAGAAAGGGGTCATAGTGGCCGTAGATGCAACGGATGATGGTGGTTTGTGTGTGATCGGTGGTTAGGGATTTGTTGTTTGAATAAGATGAACAAATATATTTCCAAGAGAGAACAATGTGTTTCTCTATATTTTCTTAATATTCTTCTCTCTTAAATACTTACAGAGTAAACTTTTAAATAGGCTAATATAGAGTTTTAATATAACTAAAACTATATTTTATCTCTAATTTAAATAATATTTATTTTTAATTTAAATAAGACTTCTAATAAATCTAAACTATTAATTAGGAATAAACTCTAATTGCATATTAAATAAGAACTCTAACATTCCTCGTTAACTTAGACTTCTCCTCACGCTCTAACACTTATTGGATAACTAACACTCCCCCTTAAGCTAATGAACAAACGTAATAGAGCACCAGCTTGGATCTTGGATATGCTGCCCTACTCTTTTTCTTTTGTTGTTTCTTCGAGAAAAATGTTCCTTGTTCTCAGGTCACGAGTCTTTGATTGAGATGCTCAAGCATACGGTTTTTGATTAAAAGATCTAATGTGAATGATGTACGAAGTGATCAAAGAAATCTATACTCCCTCAAGCTGATAGTTACACAAACTAGAATTCCAACTTGGATCTTTGATGTAAAATCCTTAAAAAATATTATCTAGTTTTTAAGGCTAAACTATAACCTTTTCTCCTATCTTTTGGAACGAAGAGCTAAGATAGAACCATTAAATAAAGAACCAACAAATTAAATAAGTAGAAATTTCACCGGAGATGTAAGATTTCCACGAGGGAGAAGCTAGAGAACGAGTGTGGTTTAAATAACAATAACGGAAAAAAATAACGTGCATCTAAAAAGTTACACCATTGATCTATTTCAGATTAAAGATGATAGTAGCAGTGACATCATCAAGATCGTTGTTGGCTCATGATACCATGTGAGAAAGGGGCCAAAGTGGTCGTAGATGCAATGGATGATGGTGGTTTGTGTGTGACCGATGGTTAGGGATTTGTTGTTTGAAGAAGGTAAACAAAGATATTTTTTAGAGAGAACAATATGTTTTTTTGTATTTTCTTATTATTCTTTTCTCTCAAATGCTTACAGGGTAAGCCTTTAAATAGGCTAATATAGAGTTTTAATATAACTAAAGTTATACTTTATCTCTAATTTAAATAATATTTATTCTTAATTTAAATAAGACTTTTAATAAATCTAAACTATTAATTATGAATAAACTCTAATTACATATTAAATAAAAACTTTAACACTACTCGTTAACTTAGACTTCTCCTCAAGCTCTAACACTTATTGGATAAGTAATAGTTCACTCCTGCGATATAACAGATTTTTACCAACTTTGAGTTGATCGAGGTTAACAATATTGCCATCCTACCAATTTCCATCCTTTTTCTTTCTTTCTTTGTTAGTTTTAGTCCACCCAAAGACAATTATTTCCTCAAAATCCTTTGACTTTATTCTAGACGAATGATAGGCTTCTATACCCTTGTGTTAAAGTGCTTTCATACAGACTTGGTTCTATGCATTCAAGATATTAAACAATAAACATTGTCATTATGGGTGTGCGCAAATGAAAACAAAAACAAAAAGGAGACAGGATCTTAAGAGAATTACCATGTACTTTTCATAAGCCATCGTGAGAATCTTGTCAAGAGCATTTTGTTCAAATTCCCTATATAAAAAATGACATGTTTATACATACACTAGGTACCAATGACTTTATGTTATAAGGAAAATGAATACAAAACTGTGGAGAGAAGGGACAAAACAATACTTCTCCTGAAGTGTTCTTGTTTCCATGGCAGGTTTCAACAGTTTATCAAGCAAGACTTTCTTCCTTGAAACCTATTGCATTCAAAAAAAATATATATTATAAAATGAACTTCTCATGACAAGTTTTGAACTTTATGGTGGATGGTCCAACAATAAGTATAGTAGCAGAGCACAGATGAAGGAAAAAAAATAGTTGAATATCCAAAGGCAATTTCCATAAAATAAAGAATGAAAACAATACTGTAAAGTGTGAAGAAAAAAAAACAATGTATATACAAGATTGCATTGGAACCTCAATAATTCCTTTGAGAAACTACCTGTTCATTGAGCTTCTCCTCTAGCTTACTAATGTCCTCACAGATTTCATCATCATCCATCTGTGTTATGTCAGGCTGAAAAGGAGTGAAATACATAAAGTTAAATGCATTAACAAACTTAAGGCCAAGGCTTAAACAAAAAATAAAACAGACAAGCATAACAGTAGTCAGAATAAACATCCCCTTCAAGATAATGAGAAGATGCAGTGGATAAACATGCAAAATTTGACAACCAACCATTCAGATAACAACGGGAATGGCCAGAGATTGCTAGATCATGGTATTGATTTGGAACAACAAAGAGAGCAAGAGAGAGGTAATTGCCAACTGTAGGATGAAATAATATCAAAACAGAGGGATAATGCAGCATTTAACAGAAATGTTCATGCAGAAGAAGACTAACCATTGGTTCTAAGAAAATTCCAATACTTTGAGCCTCCAAAGAGAGTTTCTCATTTATCTTCATATTCTCGTACTGAAATTCTGAACAAACAATATCAGGCATTGGTTTGTCTAGAAAAGTGTCATTCATTCCGAAAGTTGAGCTCATTTCTGTGTTGCCCAACATATCAGTTTCAGGACTATCATATTCTGGCCTCCAAGATGTCCTATAACCATTAAAAGAAGCATGCCCAATAGATTGGAAATTAACAATATGACTCAAATCATTAGTTCCTAATTGTTCATCCATCTTAAGTCCAGTTCCATATACGTCAAATTGGAGGTCTTCATTTCCACTGTCACTATCTTCTTCTGGAATTAGAGCTGCTAAAAATCTCTGGCACAGGGGAATCGCATTATTGCCCCTTGTATCCAAAAGCAACTGCTGTGAAAGGATTTCATCAGTTGAAGTTCTAGCAGCAATTTTGCCATCTCTTTCCTGTTCAAGTAATCCACATTCATTGGGGATGTTACTATAACCATCTGCAACAGAAGGAAGTGGTGTCGATCCCAGTCTTGTGAGTTCATAATTTCCCTGAAAGATATGAATGGATTTAGAAAGACCAAAGTATTTGTGAAAAAGATGTGTTTGAGTTTCAAACATCAATCAGAATCAAACCCAAAGCGATTGATGGAAGTTCAACAAGGAACAAGGTACTTTTTCCTATTCACTATAAATACTACAGTAAAAGAAGATTTAGGCATAAGGCTATCTTCACTTTTCTTTTTTTCTTTACCAGGTGTCGCAGTGTTACAAAGTAACAAATATAGGTGGTTGAAGAGAACAATCATAATTTTTAATGTTAAAATAAACAAATTTGACAATATAAACTTCATGGTGTGGTTAAGAAGAAGAAGAAAAAAACAGCTCCTGCATCACTTTAGGATTGCATGCCAAAACAAGATAAGATGAATTCTTGAAAATTAATCACATGGTTTGACATCCACCAATGCCTAACATAATTAGCATGCCAAGAGGAACTCATTTATCTCATGCCTTTAGTCAAAACTTAATGACAACATAAATATTGGCAACAACCCATGCCCATCCTAGAGGCAATGGAGGGTGAAGGACTAGGGTAAATTTCCCTTTCCTCTAACTTGTTGAAAAGAAATCACATACCCTGGTCAAAAACAGACATAAATTGCAACCAATTACTCATTAAGCATTTCAACAAAAGATTTAATCGAAGAATTGTTTCCAATGATTTTTTCCTTAAAAAATGGAAGACATGAAAGGGCTCCAGTACCTGCAGCTTCAAATAGGTAATATCTCCATCAGATATGAAACCAAGAAAAGGCTCCATCTGCCTCCAAAAGGAGTTGGGAAATGCATGAGCTGCAATGAAAGTAAAATCAACCCATGCAAGAAGAAATTCTGAATCAAATAAAATAGCAGTACTTTGACAAAAAAAGTCCAAATAGTTCAGAAGATGCTACCAGAACCAATCAGAGCATTCACAGCAGCCACCAACTCTTCATGTCCATCCTCGTTACCGACTAAGAAAAATGTACCAAGGGCAATTAGAAGCCATGTAAATGTAATCACAGTTTTAGAAATTCAGAAACTTCTTAGTTAAGCTAGGAATTTTAAGAATCCAAGAAAATTTCTTAGTTAGAATGAAAAGTAACTACCAAGAACATCTGCAGCTGCATTAATTGCAGCATGCTTTTGGCGTGCATATGCCTTGCGATCAGTGAGCTTCCTAGTTGGAGGACGACCAGCCTTGCTGAGAAATACTCACCAAACTATGAGATTTCAATCAGGAAAAATAACGGTTCTAAACCACAATAAAATAAATATTATGGGAGAATAAAGGTAACATGTCATCGGGTAGGAAGAAAAATTTAACCTTTCAGTCTTATCAAAGCCAAGCCTGGCACTTCTGAGCTGTTTAGCTGTTCTCACATTCACAAACTTCTCAACTTTCATTGGCATAAGAGACCTCGCAGAAGTTATACCCCGCCCTGTCCTCCCTTGTCGACGTATACCATCTCCGATATCATCTCCAGTGACCAGCTTATTCTTTCTTGATGGAAGGACCAATGTGGATACTTTCTGAACATTCTGTCCAGATTTCTCATCTATTTCATTGGACCTTTTCACCTTTTCTTTAGATTTGATTTCAGCAGCACCAGACTCCTCACTCTCAGAAAGAGCTGCCGAAGATAAGGCATCACCTTTTAGTTTAATTTGTTGCGGAGAACTGCTTGAGAAGCGTCTAGCAAATCCTGACTCAATTTCATTACCTGCCATATCAGATGTAGTATCCAGTGATGGAGTTTCATCATTACTTGAAATGATTGGAACAATATTCGTCCGTCTTGCGGTACGGGAGCTCTTTTGTGGTCTTTGGCTGGCCCAGTGGACAACAGGTGGCGATGAAGACCGAGGTGATGCTGTGCGTTTGCGATTAGTAGCTCCACCAAGAGTAGGTGGTTTATTTGTACAGTTAGAAAACTCCCATTCATTTGATGCCATTGCTCTCTGAATGAGTGGTGACAACTTTGGTGCAGCTCCAGTTCCTGATCGTGGACCACGAATAGATGCATTCATTTTTGTGCTTGAAGTAGGACTAACTGAATTGTATTCATCACGAACACTCATCCTGCACAATGTACAGACCAAAAGGGACATACATATAAGTACACAAACAGAAGTAAGACCCATAAAGGAAAAGTACTCCAGGTGTCTGAAATAAAGATGCCCCAAAAGACAAAAACAAAGGATAAATACAAATGGAACAGATATATTTACACTAAAAATGGAAAACAAAATATTCATCAAGAAAATTATGCATACTTGTTAGCAGCTCTGGGATTCACTCTCCCTTTATCAGGAGCAACAGGACGGACCCTCCCATCATTAAGAAGGGAACTGGCATCCGGGTCAGTCCTAGTAACAGATAATCTTGGACCCAAACCTGACTGCTGCGAGATACCTTCTGGTTTTCCAACTCCAAAAGATCCATTAGTGATTACTGACCTATAACAATTTACATATTTATTAATAGAAAATCAAGAATATGGTACTCCAAAATGTTAAAAAATAAATATAAAGGAAGGTTCAGTTCAGGAAATGCTCCAAATAGAAGGTTTGAAGAAATTTTCCAACAAGAAAACCCCTCAAACAATTTCTGTACAGCCATAATTATGATCATGTATTAAGGAACTACATCTCCCGCAATGGATCTTAGTCAAAAGGTAAGGTCAAATCATGATGAAAGTATTCTACCTCTCAAACATTATTTTAAGAATGGATTAAATCATACAGTTTACTATTTAGTTCAAAAACACATTTAGAAACTACATTCGCAACTGTAGATGCTCCTTTAAGCCATTAGTTTAGATGTCCTGTGCATTTAAGGCATGAGCACAGCATCATAATCTAAGCCCCCATATCATGCGTGTTAAATAAGTAGATAAACGATAGGTTTTTGAGTAAACTTGATCAGTTTATTCCAATGATTAAAAGAACAAGTTTACAGACTTTTATATAGACTAAGAATAAAACTCCTAATTGAATTAGGAGTCCTAGATATCCTAAACTTAAAACTCTTAAGTATAAAACTTTAAATATAACTAAGACTCTTTTACCAAGATAAACTCTTGATAAACTAACTATAAATTCTTAACATAATCTCAACAACTAACACTCCCCCTCAAACTGGTGAGTATACATTGTATAATCCCAGTTTGGACATAAACTTGTCGAACAAGGCTTTTGGTAAAGCTTTTGTAAATATATCTGCCACTTGTTCTTCGGTTGGAATATAGGACAAGGATGTGACTCCACTCGTGAGTTTTTCTGCTATGAAGTGTCTGTCTATCCCAACATGTTTTGTTCGATCATGTTAGATAGGGTTCTTGGCAATCTGAATTGTTGATTGATTGTCACAAAAGATTTTAAACTTTTTGTCTTGACACATTCCAAGTTCTTCAAGTAGCTTTTGTAGCTAAATTCCTTCACATATTCCTAAAGTTAATGCTCTGTATTCGGCTTCAGCACTGCTCCTTGAGACTACTGTTTGCTTCTTACTTTTCCAAGTCACTAAGTTACCCCAAACGAATGAACAATAACCACTTCTAGATCTTCTATTTGTAAGTTCACTTGCCCAACTTGAGTCTGAAAACACCTTCACACTTCTGTCATGGTTTTTCTTAAATATTAAGCCATGTCCGGGTGTACCATTTAAGTACCTTAGTATTCGTTTTGCAACTTCCATGTGTTTCTGTCTGGGATCGGTCATGTATTGGCTCATAATATTAACAGGAAAAGATATATTTGGTCAGGTTAAGGATAAGTAAGTCAATTTTTCTACTAGTCTTTGGTATAGCTCTTTGTCTGTCTTAGGGCCTAAGCCTGCCTTGTTGAATTTCAAACCAACATCCATAGGGGTGTCTGCTGGTTTACAACTCATTAACCCACTTTCTTCAAGCAAATCTAGAACATACCTTCTTTGATTAATAACTAGTCCCATGCTTGATCTAGCCACGAAATATCTGAGTTTACGTCTTTAATTTCAAATTCTCTATTGAGCATATTCTTTAGTTGGTGGATCTCCCTCTCATCATCTCTTGTTAGGATTATATCATCCACATAAACAATCAGGATAACTCTTTTGTTGTCTGGAGATACTTTAGAGAATAGTGTATGATCTGACAAAGACTGTTTGTAACCCATTCTCAAGATGACTCTAGTAAATCTTTCAAACCAAGCTCTTGGTGACTGTTTCAAGCCACAGAGGGATTTGTTAAGCTTACATACCTTCTAGTTATTTTCATCATCTTCTAGTTCTGGTGGAATCTGCATATAAACTTCTTCTTCCAAATTTCAATTTAGAAAGGCATTTTTATATCAAGTTGATGTAAGTTCCAGTCACAATTTACAGCTAAGCTTAATAAAACTCTAACAGAATTAAGTTTAGCTACTGGAGCAAAAGTTTCTTTATAGTCAACTCCATAAGTCTGAGTAAAACCCTTAGCAACTAACCTTGCTTTGTACTTCAATACGCTTCCATCAGGATTAAATTTGATAGCAAAAACCCATTTGTAGCCAACTGATTTTTTACCTTGAGGTAGGTATGTAATAGTCCATGTATTGTTTTTATTTAGTGCCTCAACTTCTTCTTCAACTGCCATTCTCCATTTAGGGGATTGTAGAGCCTCTTCGATAGTCTTAAGAACTTATTCTTCATCCAAACTTGTTGTAAATGCTTTAAAGGATCAAATCAACTTCACATAACCGACATACCTTTCAATAGGGTATTTAGTACATTGTCTAACTCCTTTTCTCTTGGCGATAAGCACAGATTTAGATTCAAGTAGATGAGAAGGAATACTAGTTGAGTCATTACTTTGATTTTCTTCACAGGCAGATGGATTTAAGTCTAATTCTTGGCAAATACCAATTTGCAAAATGGTCTCAGAAATTTTTCTTCTTTTTCTGGTATAAACTTGAAGGGGTTTAGGAGGAGAATGTAATGGTGATGTAGATGCGGTTTGTGAATTACTGGAGTGGTAGAGGTAGGTAAAGGACATGATGGTGATGTAGGTGTGGTTTGTAAATTGACCGGAGTAATAAAGGTAGGTGGAGGACATGAACTTTCAATAGGATTTTGTGTATTTGGTGATAAATATTGACTAGAAGGTAAGAAGGTTAAGGGAATGGATAGACTATCTTGAGTATGAGAAGGCTATAGATCAATAGGATTCTCCCCCTGAGTTACAACCTTGGAGAAATAAGGATCATGTTCAAAAAAGATAAGATCTAATGAAATAAAGATTTTTTGAGTGGGTGGATGGTAACATTTGTAGCCCTTCTTTAGTGAAGAATATCATATTAGAACACATTTGATAGCCTTTGGATCTAATTTAGACTTAGAGGGATCTAAATTTTGCAAAAAAACAGTACATCCAAATACTCTTAAATGAAGAGTGGAAGATATTGGTTTAAAGTTGGGAAAACTCTCTAGGAATACATCCCGGGTGTTCAAAAATTGAGTACTTTGCTGGGCATCCGATTAATTAGTATGTAGCTGTTAATAAGGCTTCACCCCACAAGTACTTTGGTACATGACTAGTGAACATTAGGGCTCTTGTTACTTCTAATAGGTGTCTATTTTTCTTCTCAGCAACTCCATTTTGTTGTGGAGTGTCAACACACGAACTTATTTGGACTATCCTTTTTTCTAGAAAAATTTTTCCTAATGATTGTGTGAAAAACTCACTCCATTGTCAGATTTAAAAATCTGAATTTTACTATTAAATTAAGTCTCAATCATGTTGTAAAACTTTTAAAAGACAAAGGACACCTCTGATTTTTCTTTTAATAAATAGACCCAAGTAGTTCGACTGTGGTCATCAATAAATGTGATAAACCATCTACTCCCACTAATATTTTTTACCTTAGAAGGCCCCCAAACATCACTGTGAATCAAAGAGAAAGGATGTGAGGGTTTATGAGATGATGGTGAATAACTAGCTCTTGTTTGTTTAGCAAGAGGACAAATATGACATTGAAAGAAAGATAGTTTCTTATTAAGAAATAAATGTGGAAATATCTTTGCAAGATAATTGAAATTTGGATGACCTAACCTAAAATGCCATAACATAACATCATCGATTTGTCCTAAAGAACAAGAAGGAGAAGAAATTTGGACAGAATTATTGTTGTTGGTCAAAATGTAGAGACCACCTTGTAGCCTAGCACTACCAATCCTCTTTCTCGAAGTCGGTGCCTGTAAAAAACATTCTTTGTCAGTGAAACAAAAAGAACAATTTTGGTCTTTGGAAAGCTTGCTCACAGACAGTAGGTTACAATCCAAACTAGACACAAAAAGTACAATTTTAAGGACTAGATCACTATTAACAAATACAGTACCAGTGCCTTTAATTGGAGATAGAAAACCATCAGCTATTTTAATATAACTTTTTGAGCATGAAGGAGTAAATTGAATGAGTATGTCTTTGTTACCAGTCATATGATCAGAAGCACCTGAATCAACTATCCAATTTGACGTATGTGCAGTGGAAAGAAAAGCAGTAGAGGAGGATTGTTGATGGACACCTTCATCTTCTGCTAGGGCTAGATTGCCTTCACTACTACTATTAAATTTATTGAATAATTGTTGTAGTCCTAGCATCTGTTGTGTCGTGAAACCACCTTGTTGTTTTGTTGTGACATCGGTAGATGAGGCTTTCTTTGATGGTTTTGGGATTGAATTCTTACCATCGAATGGTTTAACAGATTGTGACCATTGAAGATAATTATGGCCCACAAACTTTTGACAAGTAACAATGGTGCCTGTTACTTCTGAAAAATCTGCCATGGTGGCAGTGGATGTTCAGGAAGATGCTATTTCACTCGACATGGATTGAAGAGGAAAAGCCATGGAAGAAATATTGTCGACATGATCGATTTAGACTGATACCATGTTAAATAAGTAGATAAACGATAGGTTTTTGAGTAAACTTGATCAGTTTATTCTAATGATTAAAAGAACAAATTTATAGACTCTTATATAACCTAAGAATAAAACTCCTAATTGAATTAGGAGTCCTAGATATCCTAAACTTAAAACTCTTAAATATAAAACTTTAAATATAACTAAGACTCTTTTACCAAGATAAATTCTTGATAAACTAACTATAAATTCTTAACATAATCTCAACAACTAACAATGCGTTCGGAAGATTAAGATCTCAACCAAAGTATCTTGCCAAATAAGGGCAATATATCATAGGATGATATAATGAGGGTACAACATATAAATGAACATGAAAGAAACAACATAGGGTTACCAAAATTTTGATGTAACTCACCCTGGAAATATCATTAAAAACATGCTCAAAATAGAATAAGAAACTCAAAAATAAATATACAACTCAAATGAGAAACAAAAGGAAACTCGGAGGCATAAAATAAAAGCTTGACATCTTAATTCAGTATATCATCCACGGCATGGAAAAAAAAAAGGAAGAAGATTAATTTCCAGTAGATAAATTATGTTATAAACGAATACTGACAAAACATACCACTACCGTCATCAACTCATCATAATAATTCAAGTTCCTCATTCACACAAATCTCATGGCAGCGGACCTACCTGAACCCATGGGCGTCACTACTCAACCTTGATCGAGTATCAGAAACAGTCCTTTGATGTATTTCCTGTTTAAATTCCCGATGCCCTTCTAGTTTAGTTGATACAATGCTTGGAGATATATCAGCTTTTATCCCAGACCGTTTTTTCTTCATCTTTGTCTTTTCCCATCCATCAACACCACCTGATAAGGTTCGATCTTCACCCTGAACTAAGCCACTAGTTGAAACCCTGAGCATTTCCTTATCTCTATCAGCATTACAAGGCTGCCTGACTTGAGCATTATTACGTATATCCATCTAGATAGATCCATTAGAACAAATGTTAAACTCTTCTTCAAGAGATAGTGACGCAAAAAAAGGCAAGACACATGCAAATTGGCACCAATCCACCAGCAGTAAGATCAATATGGTTTTCCATCTCATTTTCTTAAACTTCTGCATGGTTACATCTCTGGTCTCATCTTGGTGCCAATTTGTACCGGTGAGAATTAGTAACAATAATAATTACATTCGGAATGGCATTTTTTATCCCAAATTAAACTTGAATATAGCATGTAAGATAGCCATTGCTTAATTTTATGAAACAACTGATATCAAGCCTAATAGCAGATATGGAATCATAAGATTATGATGACAAAAATGCATAGAGATAGAAGATATCACAGATACAAACCCTCACATCCACCAAAGAAGTTCGAGTACGTTTATTAGGAATAGCACGTTTAGGCCTTTCTTCTGACTTCTGCTGTTCAAATTCAAGACCTCCAGCAGTGGAGTTATTATGCATTCCCATCTTAGCAACAGTAGGGCTCAAGACTGACCGATCTCCAGATATCAAGGCATTAGGTCGGTCATTAGAAAAGCTTTCTGATCGAGATCTCTTCTTAGATGGTATGCTAGGGAAAAACTTGTTGAATACTGATAAGGCTTCATTGAAAGTTTTCACTCGCTCCCTGTTAAATGAATCGCTTTAATAAATAATGACAAATTAGGTCCAAAATACAAAATTTACAAAGACTACCTTGCTTTGACAGAACAATCCCGTATACCAGCCTTTACTCGTTTGATTTCTTCGGGAATAGGAGAAGGGAGGAGCTTGCCTTTTGACAACAGGGTAGGAGATTCATCGGCAGAAAGGCCAAGAGCAACATTAATGTGTCGTTTAAAGTCTCCTTGACGATTAGACTTATGATCAGCAGCAACCACCTTGGGATCAAAACGCAAGCACTGGAAGAATTTAGATATATCTCCTTGGGCTGCTACTGAACTGCTTCTCGGCATACTTGGCATAGAAGATAGAATCCGATTCTCCAAGGTCTCGCGAAAGCTACCTGATCTGTCTAATTGAGCAGCTAAGAGGGCCCCACGCTGCCCACTGGTATACAGTGGTCTGTCTGGGCTACCAGAAAGCTCATACTTGCCGGACATCGCCATTGCATCAGATTTTGCCAATCCAAAATTTTATATGGCCAATAAATACAGCAGAGCATTACAATATTGTAGAACAACAGCACATAAAGGCTGATTTAAACTCTTAAGTGACAAACTACGTATCTGCATAGCAGGAGAAAAACTAAGGATAAGCATGTAAATTATATGTTAGAACAAATGCACTCAATACTACCTCGAAATTCACGATGTTTTTATGCATAATGCAAACACAAAAAATACATTTTTTATAAGGGACAAAAAATAAAACTAGAAGTGGCAGATTAAAGTTAATAATAAAATAATCAATAGCAGTTAGAAAGAAATATTGAAGGCTTGGAACTAAGATGACATTCATCACCTTCCACAGCCTGTGCCAATAATCTTTTCACTGTCCTGTTACAAGACGGTAGGAGTTCCCAAAGGTTAAAAGAGGGTACTCCAGTAGCTTGCTCGCATTTACATTTTTCAATTCATGTTGAAAAGTGATCAATTTGCATGACTAAATAATGACCAGATAATTATGGGATGCATAGTCAATCAAGGGATTTTTACATGTTGTAAAAACTAGTAAAAAAAGTAATATAGCAAAGGCACCTAACATAAATGCAATAAATGAAAGCAGGGAATACAAGGTTTTTTATGTAATATTTTCTCCAATGCATAGGAATTCATTACATTACTAGTCTATTACTACATTTAATATAGATAGTCTACGAATAATAGTTTCCTTAAGGTACTCCCAGTAAAACCCATATAAAATAAAATTGTGATCGAACCACCCATTCAATTTACCTTGTATTTAAACAAGTTTCTAAACTGTATAACTCCTCCATGTAAAATCCCCTCTCATGCATCAAAACAAAAATTGCTACTAAGGCTGTTGGTCATTAACACATTATGAGTTGCTATAGAATCATAGTTCAAAAAAAGTTAGTCAAGCAAATAAATTTCAGCACATTAACCAAACTCGAGTAGAAGAACATTTGGCTAACGCTCCTGCAGATTATGTATAATGCAATATAATATAATATATCATTACATAAATTATGTTTTGTCGAGACTATAACTTAAGATGAACAACATTGTTTAATAGGTTGAAGTCAATGGGATTTCAAATGAAAGACACTTCTATATCAGACCAGCCAGTAAGAGCAGCATTGTCATTTAAATTATTTCCTAATCAACATTGCTCTTCCGTTCCTCACATTTTTAACCATGACACAAGGATACATAGAATCCCCTTCAACTCCACTTTCCTTACTTGAATTAACTCCAAGTCAATATCGAATCAGGCAACAACAAGACGAAACGAATCAACAAAATATCATCTCTGTTAAATTCCTCAATATAGCATCATATTTTTGACTAATCAACAAAATCCAGCTTCATCAAATGAAATTATGTATTTAACACAGTAAAGACAATCTAAGCTTTAAATTTACCAACTTATCCTATAATTCCTCGCTTATACATCAAATCATACTTCATTCATCCAACCTCAACAATTGACCAATTTTTTTTGCAGAAAACAACTAACAATCAAATCAAAACGAAAACTAGAAGATAAAACTGAAATAAGAAGTAAATCAAATAAACAAAAACACAAGAGTAGAAAAGGAAACCCTAAAGCTTGGAATCAATAATGCAAGTAAAAATCTACCTTCGATAAATCGCGAGAAGAGGCGATGCAGGAGGCCGTAATTATTTAGCAGGATAATTAGTTTCTTTAAATTATGGGCACGAAATTAGGTTTACGTGATTGAATCGAAGCTAGAAGCTTAAAGTGGAAAGTTCGTACATGGCCATGGAGGTCGAGGTCGAGCCTGTGTTTTGATCGGCAATGAAATCTGGTTCGGTTAAATGACTAATTTGCCCATGGCTCGTTTCTGCTTCGGATGCAGAAGGGTCGAGTTTCTGAACGGGGCTTTTGGGTAATATAAATATGTTGAGCCGGCTCCAAACCTAAGACAGCTTGTAGCTCGTGGCTATGTCCCGAAATTTAATTTGGATTATTTCATTAACAAATTTTTATTATTTTTATTGACTTGTGTCTTATATATTATAATTATTGTATTAAGTAAATTATGGTCATTATTTAATTCAAATTTATTCAGTTATTTTTTATAAAAAGTATTTTTTTTAGTCATGAAATTTATTGTCGATAATAATGACTAAAAGATAAACGGTTGATCATGAAATATATTTTATTTTTATTAGTATGAATCAAACTTGTGTGACTTGATGATATTTAATTTAGTTCCATTTTAATTTAAGAAGTAAATAAAAATAGAGTAAATTATCCGTGTAACAATTTAACTATTGGGTCTGATTTATTTTGATCATTAAATTAAAAAAAATAAAATTATAATATAATATTTTGACCATCAACTATAAAATCTAACGAAGGGGTGACGTGATTGTTATAATTTTTTATATAACTACATATTCGATTTATATTAGTTAAATATTATATTAATTTGATCATAAATTTAATTTAATAAAATAAATTAATCACTCAATTAGGTTTCGACACATGTCATCACCTATTGAAAAAAGAAAAAAAAAACAAAAAATTTGGCTAGGATGAGAATCAACTTAGGTCGAGTAAAAGGCACAAGTTTACCGTAGCCTTTTCTATTGATTCCTACGGATTGGATCAAAAATAATTCTTGAATGAGATATTCAACTCCAGGGATGAATCAAAAAAGAAATCTTTATCGGTTCTACCTCCTATTTTTATGAAGAAAATGAATCTTTTTATCGAAGGATCATAAAAAACTGGGTCCGGATCTCCTGCGGGAATGATTTGGAAGATCCAAAACCAAAAATAGTGGTATTTGCTAGCAACAACATAATGGAGGCAGTCAATCAAGATAGATTGATCCGAAATCTGATTCAAATCCAATATAGCACCTATGGGTACATAAGAAATGTATTAAATTGATTTTTTTTAATGAATCGATCCGATCGCAACCTTGAATATGGAATTCAAAGGGATCAAATAGGAAATGATACTCTGAATCATAGAACTATAATGAAATATACGATCAATAAATATTTATCGAATTTGAAAAAGAGTTAGAAGAAATGGTTCGATCCTCTTATTTTGATTTCTCGGACCGAGAGATCCATGAATCGGGATCCTAATGCATATAGATACAAATGGTCCAATGGGAGCAAGAATTTCTAGGAGCATTTGGAACATTTCGTTTCTGAGCAGAAGAGCCGTTTTCAAGTAGTGTTCGATCGATTACGTATTAATCAATATTCGATTGATTAATTTGAGGTTATCGACAAAAAAGATTTGTCTAAGGCACTTCATTTCTTTTTGTCCAAGTTACTTCTCTTTTTGTCCAAGTTGCTTCTCTTTTTGTCTAACTCACTTCCTTTTTTCTTTGTGAGTTTCGAGAATATCCCCATTCATAGGTCTGAGATCCACATCTATGAATTGAAATGTCCGAATGACCAACTTTGCAATCAGTTGTTAGAATCAATAGGTCTTCAAATCGTTCATTTGAAAAAATTGAAACCTTTCTTATTGGATGATCATAATACTTCTCAAAAACTGAAATTCTTGATCAATGGAGGAACAATATCACCATTTTTGGTCAATAAGATACCAAAGTGGATGATTGACTCATTCCATACTAGAAATAATCGCAGGAAATCTTTTGATAATACGGATTCTTATTTCTCAATGATATCCCACGATCAAGACAATTAGCTGAATCCCATGAAACCATTTCATAGAAGTTCATTGATATCTTCTTTTTATAAAGCAAATCAACTTCGATTCTTAAATAATCCACATCACTTCTACTTCTATTGTAACAAAAGATTCCCTTTTTATGTGGAAAAGGCCTATATCAATAAATATGATTTTACGTATGAAAAATTCCTCAATATCTTGTTCAGTCGCAATAAAATATTTTCTTTGTGCGGTGGTAAAAAAAACATGTTTTTGGGGGAGAGATACTGGTGAAGGTAAATCAGATGACCATTTAAGATATAAAGTACAAAATATAATATATGTTTTAGTTTGTTGTTAATACAAGAAAATAAATATGGATTAAAGAAACTCGAACATAACATAACTATGAGCATAAAGCACTTAAACCACTACAAAATAAATAATATTTAAATTAAAGTTGATAACATTATATACATTAAATAATAGTTATTTTATGATATAAAATAAAATTTTTAAAAATATATTAAAAATTTATTTAATGAATTCAAATTCATAAATATAACTCTAATTATAAGATAAGTTCAACTTCTTTAAATAAATTTTTAATATAATTTTAAATTTTTTATTTAATTAAATTGAATTTTATTAAAAATAAAAATATAATTGTGATAAACTAATTATAACAAATTAAAAGGTTAATCAACGCAGTTAGTTTGATGTTAATTAATTAGCTAATCATGTAATTAAATTGATATGGAGAATCGACTATAATCCGCAATTACTAAATAATCATTTCCATTAACAAATATTATTTTTAATAAAAAAATAAGGAAAAGTTTACCAGCTGGGCTTGACTTAGCTCGGCTCAGCTCAGCTACTTAGGCTTCTGATTACCTACAGGTGTCCGAGGTCCATTTTGCAGTCTGACCAGCTCAGGTCGGTAGTACGGCCCACACCCGATCCAAAATCTTTTATATAAATATGGCATATTAGCAAGAGTCCTCAACATTTGCCAATTTCTCAATTGCACCCTTAAAGTGTTTTCTTGGGCAATTTAAAAGATAATGTTTCATTTTTTTCAATTAAGTCCTTTTTTAACGGTCAATTGAATGTTAATATTTTTAGGAAAACTACATATTTAATATCTTATTTTTATCAATTTTTTCTATTTTAACATATTATTTATTTGTTTTTTTTCACAAAATGACACTTAATATTATATTTTGTTTTATTTTGATATATCATCATTAAAAAAATAAATAATATATTAGTTAGAAGAGCTGAGAAGAGAGAAAAACACAGGTGACATACTGACTAAAAAAGAGAAAATCATATGTCGTATATTAGGTTTGTAAATGAAATTAGACAGATTGCGAGCTACTCGAGCTCGACTCGGTCAAAACTCGACTCGATTGGGCTCGGCTCGAGTTCTTGCCGAGCCGAGCTACATGATACTTGACTCGAAAAGCTCACGAGCTACTCGAAAATATAAATATACTTTAAAACCCTAAAATCTAAACTCTAAACATAAGTCTTACATTCCAAATTAACATATTAAAACCTAAAATTAACAAGCTTGAGTTTACACAACTTGTGTATCAAAGTTTTTTCTCCGTTAGGCTTTAAATGAGACGTAAGAGATAAGAGTTACTCAAGTCTAACATGGTCGAAGATCGGTTAATACTTAGCTCGATTAGGCTCGAAAAAAACTCAAACTCGACTTGAGTTCTAAACGAGTCGAGCCGAGCTCAGATTTTTTAGGCTCGTTTAAAATTACTCAAGCTCGAACTCGACTCGAAATCTTAACGAGTCGAGCCGAGCTTAGCACTACTCGAGCTCGACTCGGCTCGTTTACACCCCTATCGTAGACTATCATATCATTTTTCTCTCTCTTAGTTAGCATACCACATGTACTTTTTATAATTTTAATCGATGTAACATTATGACTATACGAGAGAAAACAATGTGACAGATTATCATTTGTGATTTTTATACCAAAATAAAAATAAAATATATCGTTAGATACTATTTTATCTAAAAAAAGTAAGACATTAAAAAATAAAAATAAATAAAATATCAAATATATAGTTATTCTATATTTTTATTGATGTGCGACTGTACTATGATATTTTTAAAACTGCAATTTAAAATTCAAGCAAAGTTGACGGTATTTTTTTAACAATATAAGTAAATAATGTTATTTAAGTAATTATTATAAAATATTAAAAGTAATTAAAATAAAAGTTAAAATAAAAGAAATGTGGTATTATAATGAGAGAATTATAAATCATCTTCTAGAAGTTTTCAATTTTATTTATACTAATAAAAATTATTTTACTTTTAAATGTGATTATATTATTGAACCTATAGACTTTTTGACATGTAACATGATATACATGGTATTAAATTAGTAAATATTATAGATTTTGTTATACTCATGATGTGGGTGAAAAAAATATTTCAAATAAAAATATATAAATTGACAGATCTATATCGTCGTTAATTTCAGTTATCGATTTTTATTTATTAAGTGATTCAAGTAATAGTAAAGCTCTTATAATATACATATCTCACTAAATTAAGATATTGTACGAGTGAAATTAATGAATAAGATTGAATATTCTTATTTTATCTCTAAAAAATCTTTTCATTTTTTATTTTTATTTATTTATTTTATCTGTTCAATGACCATAAATTAGTATAAAACTAGTTGAGATATATTTTACCAAAAATGGATAGATCCTCTTACACTATGTAAAACATAAAAGTTTTATACCTTTTTGAAACCGTTGTGAAGGTAAATAAATGGATAATAATAACAGTAAAAAATATGAAGATTAACAGTTGAAAAAAAATTTAGTCATCTATTATCATCATCGTCAAATGATTTAAAAATGTATAAAAGTAATTGGGTTTTACTCAATGTAAGCGGATTCTAACCCATAAAAAAGTGTATATATTCGATATACAAGCGATAGAAATAAAAAACTATACATCTTAGTTTAAGGTTTATAGTTAGAATTTAGGGTTAGATTTAAGTGTTTAAGTTTAAGGGTTTATAACTTAGGGTTCGATTAAAACTTATGATTTATATGCTATAATTTAGAGATTTAGGTTTTAATCTATAAACCTTAAATTTTAATTTCAAACGCAAAATTTTAACAATAACTCATTAATTCTAAACCACTACACATGAACCCTAAAATCTAACCATGAACCATAAAATTAAGATGTTTATATAAATTATTTACACGATCTATATATAAAATAATTACTTAATGGGGTTCTGGACAGACGCAGTAGGAGTGACCGCATAGGGGCCCCTAGAAAAGAGGGTCCCAAAATTTTGATAAATTACATTAATTAGTTATGTTAATCTCAAAATTTATTATAAAAAATTTAAAAGTATTCTTAAGAATGATGAGTTAAAATTGTTAAAACGTTATAATTATTTTCTAGATGTGATAAGTGATTATAAAATCTTATTGATTTTTCCAATTATTATTGTTTCTGTAGAATCAGTGAAATTCTGGATAGACGCAGTAGTAGCGATCACACAGGGACTCCTAAAAGAAATAATTATTTTTAAGGGCCACATTTTTCAAACTAGTAGGAGTTATGGACAATTACTTCCAAAGGTTACATTTTGGGTCACATTTTAATAAATTACAAAAGACCCATAAAATCTTTAAACCGTCACTGTAATTATTCATATATAAAATTTAAAATTCATTTCACTTGATTATTTATTTACCTTTAAAAAATTAAAACTCTTTAAATTTTATTTCCAACGGTGGTTTACCCCTACACCAAATAAAAGTTGAGAATTGCATACATGATGTTATATTGTTGTTGCCTTGATTAAGATTGTCCAAAGTCAAAACTTGATTGTCTTGTCTTGTTCAAGCCTTTTTATTGTCGGAACACCTCATCAATTGAACCAGATATTTGGTCCCACTGAACTCCACAATCAACAGAATCCATAAATCAAAGAATAATTTACATGTAAAGATTCCTATGTTACAAAACAGACCGCTATAGAAAAACAGCGGACGTGGTACGCCCGAGATGGTGCAACAAGTTGTGAGCGATGTGATCTCTTGCTTGTGCGGCAGACATGGACCGTATGTTGTTTTCCGGCACCGTCTCGTCGTCGAAAAGCTCGAATTTAAGCTCGGGGTCCATTGTCTCGTTTCTCAACTCACAGATATTATGCAAAACGCAGCAAGCCCCGAGCACAACCGGCAGCTCTTGAAGTTTCACCTCGGTTCTCTTCTGTAAACACGACCACCGCCCTTTCAGCCGCGCGAATGCGTCCTTGCCGAGCTTTTCAATCTCCACGATCTTCTCATTGAAAGCGTGCTGAGCCCAGGTGAGATGCTGGTGACTGTAGGGAACCAGAACTCGGTCCATTAATGGGTACCCTTTGTTCCCTACGACCCAAACGTCTCTCAAATGTCCCATGATGGCTCGTTGGTAGAACGCTGATTTCTCTAGGATTTGATCATCGGACATCGAACCAGGCCAGCCGATGCATACGTCGGTGAAGGCTCCGTTTTGATCGATGATGCCTTGGAGAGTGATGGAATACGAAGTTTTCTGGTTCCGTTCCGTGTGTTTTTTGTTGAAATACGCGGCGGCGCTTGCTTTCGGTGCGATGATGGGAATGTGAGTCGTGTATATTGAACCGACCACGCTCGGGATTCCGGTGGCGGATTCGAATTCTTGTTTGATTCTCTTCGTTCTGTTTTCGTCGGGCCATTGAACGAATTTGGGCATCAGGACGGTTTTAATGGCGGCGCAAACCTCCAGGACTAGTTTATGACAGGTGGAGATCCCTAGCCCGAACCGTTTCGATACCATCCGGAGAGGTTCACCGGTGGCTAGCCTCCATATACAAACTGCAACGCGCTGACGAACCGGGATTGCATCGCGGAGCATCGTGTTCTTTTTCATCACCGCCGGTTCCAGCTCCTCGCAGACCATGTTGAATGTGGCTTTGCTCATACGAAACGCGCGTTTAAACTCGAAATCAGGGAAATCTGGGTGGTTACACTTGTCCCACCAATCCTTTGATCGGTCTTTCACCCATAACCGCCTCTGTTGGCCGGAGCCGGTACCCGATCGCGACGGACTCACATTCTCCGACCCGACTGAAACCGTCTTCCCCGTCGCTGCAACCGCAACAGCTACACCCGATTTACGCGCGCGTTTGTTTGTGTAATCATCGAACTGAATCATTTCAGGGTATTGATTTTCGATTTGATCAAAAAACCCATTCATTTCTTCAACTTTCTCGTTGAAACCAGGCTCGAAGAAATCGGTTCGTTGATCGGAATCCGTGAACCATTGAATTTCCTGTTCTTGCTTTGCTTCATCGTCCAACATCAAAATCGAAGAAACTATATCACCAAATCCACTCTTTTCGTTGACTAAATCTTCCTCGAAATCTTTTCTACTCCTCTTGTTGTTCCCATTTTCCATATCCAGAAACCACGAGAAATCGTTGTTGTTGGAATTAAAAGAGAAATCTTCTGGAGAAATCAATGCGAAGGATCCGATTTCCATGTAAACAAACACGAGATTATAGTTTTCTTTTGATTGAATTGACTTGACTGATGAAATCTGAACAAGTAAGTGTGAAGATTTGAAGCTGGAGATGTTTAGTGAAGGGGTTTGGGTTTTGTTTATATACGTATCAGCAGACACGGTGACAGAGGAAGGGGAAGGGGAAGCGCGTGTGGTAAGGAAAGTGTGAACGCGGTTGTCTTTGACGCTGATTTGACTTTCCTTGGTTTCATGTGCAGTGCAGTTCTTGGTTTTCAATATAAAAAACTAATCCTACTCGGGATAGTGATACGCCGTTGGGAATAAGGAAAGATGAGCCGAAGGTTCGTTTGAACGGAAAGGGGAGCGAGGAGTAGGAAGGCAAAACCAAGTAACTAAAAAAATAATTATAATTAAAATATAATATAAAATAATATAATAAAAATAATCATTAAATAAATAAAATAAATTAAATTATTTACTTAGAGAAACTGAAATGATCTCTAAAAATATCGTCATAATCTTACCTTAATTTTTTAATTTTTAAATAATAACTTTATACCCTATTTTTTATATCTATATATACGAGATAATATCAAATTAAACAATGTATAATTTTTTAAGTTTTACATATTTATTAGATCGTTAGATGATTGAAATATATGGTTTATTCCTTACTTTCTTTAAATGATAATCTTCACGTTATCAACCGTTAATCTGAGTCATTTGTATAAATCATATAACGATTTAAAAAATATATAAAATTTTAAAAAAATTATATCGTATAACTTGATTCTCTCTTTATATATACGCACCATCAACTTATTTATCATACCCATATCAACATAATGATTGAACGATCAATGTTAATGGTTGAGAGTATACTCTAAAACAAATACTATTATAATTAGGGGTGTTTATTACCGGGTATCCGGTTTTTAGGTATCCAAAATTTCGGGTACCCGATTCCTTCGAGTCATAAAAAATTAGCCCATATCCTGACCTATTTAAATCGGATATTTGTTATCGGGTACTTGTAGAACCCAAATATCCGGCTAATCGGGTAACGGGTACCCGATTCATAATAATAATTATTTTTATTTTAGAATTTAAAAAAATTACATATAAATTTTAAAATTTTATAACACATAACCAAACATAAAAATGAGTAATTTAAAGTTAATTTTAGAATATTTGAATTTATATTTACATATATATTTATTAAATTTTATCATTAAAATGACGTTAAAAATATTAATCCCGTTTTTTTTAGGTATTAAAAAATTAATAAAAATATATTTAAAATTTTTAAAACTTAAAAGTATATAATACAAAAATAAACTAATTTAGAGATTTAATTTTAGATATAAATATTAAAGAAATCTAAAATAAAATATAATTTAAAACTAAATATATATATAATGAAATTTGTCTAGTCGGGCGGGTACCCAAGAACTGAAAATTTTCAATCCTAACCCGGCCCATCAATTCTCGGTTGGGTACTCGGTCCGGTCAGATAATTTTTTTTTTGAAAATTATACGATATTTTTGTTTTGGGTCGTTGAGTGGAATCAATCAGATCAAATAATTTTAAACACACCTAATTATAATTACAGTAGCTGATTAAAAAATAAAAATATAAAATATAACGCTCAATTATTCTATTTTTTCTGTATTTTTCTATTTTTTTTCAACCTACCTTATTTTCACAAATATCTTTTTTAATTGAATACCAGATTAACCGAACATCTTTGTATTGTACTAACTACCGTGCTTGTCAAGTCCCAACCAATCACATGAGAGTCAACAACATTACATCACACTATAATGTGATTAATTAATTAATTATAATTTAGATTCAGTTCAACAAAATATACTTAATTCCATTACCCAAATGAAAAACACGTGCACAATTAAAAATATTCTAATTATTTATTAATTAATTATATCGCTAAGTAAATTATTATGACTTTGAATTCCTTACTCGTTTTCAACGAACAAGCCAAGCACATAGTATTCCAATTTTTTAATTTATGTTTGATATTAAATTAAAAAAAATAATACAAAATTTTAAAGGAGGAATAAAAGTAAATTTATTTTATGTCCGAATGAATACCAGATTTAACGTTCGGTCTCGAATTATATGATTTATTATATAATATTTGAGTTTTTATATATTTTGATATTTTTATTCAAAAATAATTTAAGGACTAAAAGAAAATAAATGTTATAATTTAGGAACTGTTTTTTCATTTAAGCCAAAAAAAAGTATCAAAATGAATTAAAATATCAAGTTCAAGTACTAATTAAAATAAAAAGACAAGTTCAAGTACCAAATTGAATAAAAAAAGTTAAATTTAGACATCTAATTGGAAAAAAAAACATTAAGGTACTAAATTGAATCTTCAAGTGAAATTCAGTTACCAAAATATATATTTGATTTTTTTCTCATATGCCCAGTCATTAACATTATTTACACAATTCACTTTAATTGTTTCTATTTATTGCAAAACCACCCCCCAATTCTCAACTAGTGGATGAGATTTCTGTTCATTTCTGAAGATCTGAGCCTTGGATTAGGGAACGGTTTAAATTTGCAGAGGTTTCATAAAGGGGAAACAGAAACACGGTTTAGGAAACAAGAGTGAAGCTTAGCCATGGCGTCTCTTCTCAATCCCTGTGCAGCAATTTGTCTTCAACATAAGGTGAACTTTATTGGCAATCAATACGGATTAAGATTTGATTGAAAATTATGTATATGAGCTGATTTTGTTTAAAATTTTTTACGATAAATTGTCTGGTTTTTTGAAAACTTGGATTTGTGGTTCGATTCGAATATGAAAACTTGTCCTTAGGTTAGGGGAGCTGAAATTCGAATCCTGTACTCTTGGATTAGGCATAAATCGAGCTGAATTTCTTCGATGTTTTTAATGCCGTTTTGTTTTCCGATTTGCAGTCGAATCGTTCAAGTTCAAGTGCCCTATCTGCAAATAAACAAACACCGTCCAAAATTTCTCATTCTTTCTCTGGAAATCGGAGATGTGAAAGGTTCAGTTTCAAGAGAAAAGCTACAGGTTCCGTAGAAGGAAACGTACTCGACAAAGAATCAGCTACTAGCAATGAGAAGATAGGTACTTGTTCTGCACTTATTCAGTGTTGTATTGTTAGGTTTGCAATACATTTGCCGTCCCATCAGCTCTAACAGACTATTATTAGGGTGAGTATTTATTGAATCGAGTAAACACATGGTAAGTATTATTTTATAATTCAATTTTTTTTTATTCTTTTGAGTCGAATTTATTCAAGTTTCTGATCAAATTTAATTGTAAACAAATATAATGGTACGGTATTAATTAGTTCCGATTTAAATGACTTTGTATAACCATACACAATATACGTATATATATATTTCTTTATTTTTTCATACCGGGCAGAATTGAGGGACTCATTCGAACTTGAAAACAGATCCATTAATTACTAAAAATTTCGAGTTATTCGATTTTCATTTTATAACTCAAACTATATTTTAAAAAAAAATTGAGTTGGATTTTTTTGTGTCGAGTCGAATAATTCGATTTTTCCGAGTCAGGACGAGTTTTGCTTACCACTCCTTGTTTTATCTTATCTGGCTTTCTCAAAGCATCATTGAAAATTTTGATTTACAAAACATTCACGTGAATGCAAATCCAATATCACTAACTAGTTTATACAACAAAATGAATGCATATATGTAGCTTTTTGGATCATTTTTCTGAGAATTGTATCCAAAAGCTCAGCTGCCTTGGTGCCATAGTTAGTAGTTTGTCACTTTATAGTGAACTTTACAAATAAAATTCTTTCTCTAAAACCTTTTAGTAAAGAATGTGTGCACAGTGTATGTATTGTATTGGTTTCTTTCTCCTGCATTTGATGTTTTCCAATTTTTGGATGAAATTACATCTAAGTATCATCGTCGATGTAGATTACGGAGTTGTCGGTATGCACCATGTTGGTATTCTATGCGAAAACCTTGAAAGATCACTTGAATTTTACCAGAATATTTTAGGTATGTAATCCCTTTACCATATTCATATTCATATTGCATATTCATTTGTTTTTCGTAAGAAAGAAGAAGCTGACCATCTGCTTCTAAATGTTTTAGGTCTTGAAATAAATGAGGCTAGGCCACATGATAAGCTTCCATATAGAGGTGCTTGGTTGTGGGTGGGTTCTGAGATGATTCATTTGATGGAGCTCCCAAACCCGGACCCATTAACCGGAAGACCTGAACATGGAGGCCGTGACCGTCATGCCTGTATTTCGATTCGAGATGTATCTAAACTGCAAGCAATCCTTGACAAAGCTGGTAAGATCCTTTTGCCTTCGCTCCATGGTCATCCATGTCAAGCAATATCTCATTGTATGTTAAATTGCACGGTATCTTTTAGTTTCTAGCTTCTTAATGGCAGATTTCTCATGTAGCTCTGTAGGATGTAAACGGAAGGAGGATATCTGATTGTATTATTGTTACTTATTGCAGGTATTCCCTACACGCTTAGCCGATCTGGGAGGCCGGCAATTTTTACTCGAGATCCAGATGCAAATGCTCTAGAATTCACACAAGTTTGATGCCCGAGATATTTCAGCATTCAAAACCTGGATTTCTTCATAGATAGTATACCAGGTCCCTTTTCCTCTCAGAATCCACATCATGTATATAATAATGGAAAATGCCATGGATTTACATTCTGAGTGATATTCTAAGACAGCTTAATAAATTGAAAAATCTTTATACTAGAGTTTGTCCTCTTTCATGCATACTCACTGTGCTGTGCAAAATCTAGTTGTAGACATAGCTCTTCGGTTGCAGGGGATGGATGTCTGGTTCTTTTTCATCTCGAAATCATGACATGAAACCTGCTTAATGTAATGTACTACTAGATACCGTTACCCGAGACTTCCAGTCGTGTATGGCAGAGCGCAACGTGTGGTTTGGAGTCACTACAGAATGCTGAAGCCGACGCTTTGTAACCGGTGATACGTTGTGTTTCTCAAGCCATGCCTTAATTGCTCGGAGCTCGTATGTAAAACCATCAGCAGCAATGTGAGGATCATCCATCACTTCCTTTATTACCAAAAATTATTGAGGAAAGAAAAGAAAAATTATTGAGAATGCAAGCATACAGGATTGTGCTTAAGCCAAATCAGTTCTGCTCACAGTTTTCAACCTGAAAAATCGGACAGAAGTAGTGGCTCGGAGCATATGCATTGTTCTTTTCCAACTTTAAACTTGCATCTGCAACATCGACAAGTCTTTTAAGAATTGGCAGAATCCCTGTGTCAAGATCAGGTCTGTCTCTGCATCTAAGCTTCGAACACTTCAATGCTATTCGAGCTAATTCTTCTGTCTCAGCTAATGGCCAATCTGTAATCGACTGATCTAAAATGTCAGCTAAGGAGCAATTTTTAATGGCATTTTCAACTGCTAGTAGAAGTCCACTCGGATGTCGGCCTGTCAGTAACTGGAGTGTTGTAATTCCAAGAGCATATATATCTGATTTTGGTCTGAGGGTGCCAGTTCTCTGATACTCAGGATCCATGTAGTAAAGTGTACCAGCAAGAATAGAGTCTCCGTACTCGGTGATATTGTCGGGCACAACATCTGATATAAGCTTAGCAAGCCCGACATCCCCGATTTTGCTTACGTAGTTTCTATCTAGCAGTATATTAGCTGGTTTTAAATCTCTGTGAACGATAGGATCTGGCTTCGAGTTGTGTAAAAAAGCAAGCCCGGAAGCTACTTCAAAAATTATACGGAACCGAATAAACCAAGGAAGAGGAGGTTTTCCATTTTTTTGAAGAATATGTTCATCCAGGCTACCATTTTCCAAGTATTCATAGACCAAGCAACCATTCTCAGGACAAGCTCCAAGAAGCAAAACAATATGTGGATGGTGCAGCTGGCTTAGAACTTCAACCTGCAAAAAGTTGTGAAAATGCTTTGACATTAGTTTGTATTCGTAAACACGACTGCAACTACAAACTACGTGCTATCGAAAGTCGAAACTGACCTCCTTCAGAAATTCTGTTTTCCGTTCTAATGCATCAGGTTGAAGAACCTTAACAGCTACAGGAGTGCGATGAAGACTACATTTATAGACTTTCCCATATCCTCCCTGACCAATCACATTACTCTCGGAGAAGAAATCCGTTGCTGCTTCGATTTCTTCCTTCGTGTATCTTCTGTACCTTCGGTCACTACAGAAGAGTGCATCGACAAGTTTCTGTTTCTCCAACGATTCTTTACGAGCATTCAGTTCAGCCATCTGTCTTTCGTAAACTTCTTTAGAAAGTAAGTTTTTCGCCTCTTCGACATCTTTCATTGCTTGCAAGAGTTTTGCTTTCTCATCTGCAGCAATTTTCCTAAAAGTTTCTTCTCTTTCCTGTGCAGCATTCACTCTCCTTGCTTCCTCTAGGCATTCTGAAGAAAGTAATTGCACCTGCAAACCAAAGCATAAATGGCAACATTCGATAGAGTCAGTAAATTTCGAAGTGCTCGATTCCTCACCTTGTTTTGGGTATCAACGAGCTCTTTGCAAGCTTGTTTATACAAGGCGACGGTATTTTGTAATTCCAGACGCAGCTGTTCCACTTCAGCCTGCAGATTCAACATTCAGATAGCACATGGAACTGAAGAATTACCGAAATAACACGCAACTGTCGGCATCAATACTCGAGAAAACTCACCTGTTCACTCTTTGTAGGAGGCAAGGACTGAGACCGGCTAATAGTACTAGCATTTACTGATCCCACGGATGAAAATGCATGTAAATGTGAGCAGTTAACCTCTGATGAAGATGCTCTCCCAAAGGCAACATGACCAGATATATGCTTATTAACACCGCCGGAACTCCCTTTTAGATATGCTGCAGTAAATACCGACGGCCTATAGCCAGTCCCTGCGACATTGCGAAACTAAGAACCATGCCATGACTTTCGGTACACAGATAAACGTAGAGGCAAATATTTCTGACTTACTGCTAGTCCATAAGGGATTAGCTGATCTCGAGACGATTCTTTGTCTATAAACAACTCGAATATCACATGTATCCGGAGCACACTTCAGGACAGTATTAGGTACCCCAGGACCCTTCAGCTTCCTACAGTACAAAAGGGAAGATTATTCCATAGCCATGAAAAGCATACATGCATCTGAAAAACTAGCTCAGCAACATTATTTTCAACTTTCATACGGCAAATCTTGCAGATAAACGGATGCGGTTAGCTTCGTGCATATGTTCACATCGATTTCAAAGTTTTACCGGTAACTGAACAGCGGCGATGCATACCTTGTTATACAATTGGCACCATAAGAACCCAATACCAAAGTATCGATCCCGAACTCCGAAATGTATCTTAGAAGTCCAGTTGCAGGATAATCATCCTCGAGCACGAATGTTTCCACCTACCGAAACCCGAAACAAATGTTGTTAACGAAAACTAGAAGACAATATCTGCATCATTTTGATCACATTTGCATAAGCAAAACCCACCTTTTTATCTTTGAATAGCTGAAGATATGGTATGAATACTTCTTCGGACTTAAGTTTTACTTCTTGAACATACATTGCCACCACATTGTCATCCATTTCTGTGATGGGTATTTGGTCTCCTGCTGCCGTAAGGATATACAACAAATAATCAATGTAAATGTAACTCAATTTAACACCAAAAGATATCAACACTTTTTCGAGCGAGTTGACTCACGAGTTGAATATTATTCGACTCGACTTATTGTTTATTAAGTTTATTAAAATTGTACTTAACTCGTTCTTGTTAAAAAATTATTGATCAAATCAACTCGACTCGTTGCTCATTAAATTCTACTTGTTGCTAGTTAAGCTTACTAAAAAAATTATCTTATTTTTTTAACTAAAAGTAAAGTTTAATAATACTACATGTGACTTAATATCAACATAAAATAATAAATAATAAAAAATATCAAATGATTGTATAAATACTTTAAAAGTCTAAATTTTAAACTAACAATCCACAAATACACCAAACTAGCCTATCAAAGTTAAAATAATAACTCATAAATTAATAATTATATGAAATAATTTAAAATAATTATTAAAAAATATTTTAAAATAATAACGAGCTACTCGTGAACTTATGAGTCAAATTAGACTTTGCGCAACTCAACTTATTAAGGTCTCACGTCGAGGCAATTCAAATCGAATGTGTATCGAATTTTGATTAAGTCGAGTTCCAATAGCTCACGAGCTGCTCAACTCGTCAAGCACCCCTAATTACATCCAAAAATTTATAAATTTTTGTATATTTTAAAAATAGATTTATAATTTATATCAATGATTTAAATCTATACTCTAAAATTTAAGGATACCATACAATTTTACTAAATATAAAAGTTGATTTCTGACATAAATTTTTCTTATGAAAATTGTATTCTCTTCGTAACTTAATATATTTCTATGCATAACAGTTAAAAGTTCCTTTAATTAAATTGTTATCTTCTGGATTAATTTCAAATCAGGAATCATTAGATTAAATAAAAAGAATTAGAGAAAAATAAACTCAAATAATCAAATACTTACATGGAGTTGGGACAGAGGTGATTTTTGGAATGACATGAATCAAAACGAAACGATCAGCGTTCAAATTCTCCACCGCCCACCGAACCGCACGTCTGCTACCGTTTCCTCCCTTGACGGCGATCGCAACCGCCGTCTTTTTCGGTGGAGAACCGCCGGGACTTGCAGTAACCACGCTCATAGCCGTTCAAATTTAGAAGTTTTGGCTTCTACGTTTCTGAAACCCTGTTGCAGGAAGGGTAGGGTTGACGACTGACTTTATATTTACTATTCAATCGGTATAATTACAAATTTCATCCTCTACTTTATTTAAATTGAGATATTAATCACCTTTATTTAATTTGTCAAAAATTAGTCATTATTTTTTACAAAACATTGTCAAGTTAATTCATTTGTTAATAAACATATAAATCAATTTAGATTAATAAAATCAAATAAATTTATATAATAAAGAAATTCAAAAAAGAATCAAAATATAATGAGAAAAATAAATCTACGAGATTAAATTAACATTCAAAATCGTTTGTTTTCACTTAAAAAATTCTTCATAAAAATTTTAAATTATGACACTCGAAACTAAATTTTCTTGCTCTATCGTTGATGTAGCCGCACATTTTTATATGTTTCGAAAAAAAAATTATTTTGTGTTTGTTTTAAATTTTTTATAGGATTAAGCACTCTTTGTTTTTTTTATCGGTTGTATTTTAAATTTTGTAAATAATACAACGCTTTAGTTAATCGAGACACTAAGATAGAAACCAATGTTCTAATCGTTATTTAGTTTATCAGTGAAGTTGTTTGGAAGAAAAATATGGGTTTAGAGATTAGCGTTGTAGAGACGACCTTAGAAGAATTAAAAAAGTCGTAATCTTTGATAAGATTTACAAATTGTGAGAGATTATTACCAATTAAAAAGGTGGATAAGGCATCGAACTTTATAATTAAAGAAGGGTTGATGTGTGACGAGATGTTAATCTACTTACCACTTATAGGTGAATGGTGCATTAAACTTTATGATTGAAGGATTGATATGATTTAGAGTAAAAGCGATCGAGAGACCAAAAGAGTTACATCTCAAATCTATTGATAATGTTTTTTAATCTGATCTGTTAATTTTATTAGGTATAAGATGTAAAAGACCTAACCCGTCAAGTATTAAAGGCGTAAAGACTTAGTAAGGACACAATTTTTTTTAAAGTTTTAAGAGATCTGTTAATCTCAAATCTATAGGATCATAACGTGTTTAATGTGATGTTGATAAACCTTGTTCGATAATTGAGAAGGTTCAAGCCAAGATAAATTACAATTAGCGAAAGGGACTTTTACGATTGAGATGTACATAATAGTGCGAAAGATGATGTTGCATAGCAACATAGACCAAGATGAGTAATCTTTATGGGAGACAACATGATTCGATGGTGTGTTGAGAAAAACTCAAAGTACTAAGAGAAACTTAAGGTCAACAGACTTAAATTTATTCCGATTAGATAATAAAAATATCATTAATTATGGTGAGAAAAAATATCACAAAATTATTTTTTTTAAATTAGCTAATAATGATTACAGTAATATCTGTTTTAAAATATAATGATCACAAATCGTATATTTAAGTACGAAACATATGCACATTAGCTGCTCAAGAGGTTTGTTGTAATATTTTAGAATTGCTTAGACCCTTTGACCCAAAATTCGAAAAATGCAAGAAGGATCAATGACATTAGACATAAAAAAAAGAATGAATCAAAATTTTTAAGAAATATTTTGGAAAATAAGTATATTCACCAATGTAAACATTCATGTGAACGGTACATTAAGAAAAATGATAATGTTGTGATATAGTTTTATTATTTAGTTAGAATTTGGTATACGAGTGGGGGTGCTTATCGAGCGAGTCGATTGTGAGTTGGGTATTACTCAACTCGTGTTCGTTAAAAAATTTTGTTGCTTGACTCGACTCGTTGCTCGTCGAGCTCGTTAAAATTGTGCTCAACTAGTGTTCATTAAAATGTTTTGTTGCTCAACTCGACTCGTTGCTCGTTAAGCTTATTAAAAAACTTACCTTATTTTTAACTAAAAGTAAAATTTAATAATACCATATGATTCATAATATTAAATTAAATTAACAAATTTAACCAAAAATATCAAAAAGAGTGTATAAAAATTTTTAAAGTCAAAATTCAAAAGTAACATTCCATAAATACACCAAACTAGCATATTAAAATTAAAGTAACAATTCACACATTAATAATTATTATTTAAATTTATTTTTTGAATGAAATTATTTTAAAATAATTATTAAAAAATATTATAAAAAATTAACGAGTTGCCCGCAAACTTATCGAGTCGAGTTAGACTTTGCTCGATTCAACTCGTTAAGGTATCGAGTCGAGTTTGAGTTCGAATCGAGCTAATTTGAGTTGAGTATTTATCGAGTTTTAACCGAGTCGAGTTCGAGCAACTCACGAGCTGCTCAATTCGTTAAGCACCCCTATATACGAGCCTTCATCTAAACCATCGATATGAATCAATCATCATCATTAATTGTAAATAAAATCAATTATAAATAAAGATAGTCATTATTTCATTTGTATCATTCATCTTTAGAAAAAAAAATTAAAATATTTATTTCTTAGTGTGCCTCATTAAAATCATACTAAGATAAAAACCCTGTGGGAAAAAAATTTCTTAGTGAAGGAAAAAGGGTATACACATCTTTGATACGCATAACATGTTGACTCATTAAAAACCTTACCAGGAAAACCCATTGGGACAAAACCTCGGTTAAGGGAAAAAGAGTACAACGCATATTTATTCCCCCTCATGAAAATATCACATAAGATCTTTGAATCTTCATAATTCAATATTAAATACAATCTTCAAATGTTGAAGTAGATCACGCAATAGTGGATAAATCTTCCAAATCAGTGCTTGAAATGATTCATTGAATAATATTCATCTAAAAATCATGAGGGACGAAACTTGAAGAAATATATTTCGTTTTATCATATTTGATATATCCATCTTGAGATATAAATTTTGTATTATCTCTTTACAAAATAGCTTGCATCTTATCTTGTGAAAAACATTCACATATCTTCAGGATATGTTTAGCCAAACAAATATTTCGGCTTTGCCTCGTGCATAACAATTATTTAAAGGTAATGATCTCGTAGCACTTAAATAATATTTTTGGACCAACTAAGATACGATGCTTCCAGATCAAATAATTTATATATTGTGCTTTTAGACCAAGAATATCATTACCCTTTTCTTGAGGCAGAAAGAATCTTTGTTTACACTAAGAGACCTAACAACCATAAGGGTGATCAATGAATATGCATTATTCATATAAAGTCTCTTTCAACATTTTTTTGTACGTCGATTGATGCACAAAGATTTGAAGAGATCTCTTCACGAGTCTCAACTATATTCAAATCATCGACAACAATAAAAATTCAGAACTAATCCACTTAATCAAAATGCTCGGGGAAATTAAACAATTCATATAGTATTATACTAATAAGTATTCAATGAGGCGATTATATCAAATACGCCTAAATCTTTCAATCCATAAAAGATATATTTAATATGGTTGAATAATGTTCTCGAGAGCTTGAATTAACTGCTTTTGGCAGTCTAAATCCTTTTAAAAGCTTCATATAAATGTTTTTATCAAGAGACTCACACAAATAAGATGTAACAACATCCATTAGACGAAACTAATTCATTTCATTTATTGCCAGAATACCTAAAAGTAATTGCATCCACTACCGATGAATATATTTTCCTCATACAATTTCATGTTTTTGCGAGAATCTTTGTGCAACCAAATGAGCTTATATCTCATGATTTACCTTTTTGATTTCTCTTTCTCACAAAGGTTCGTTTATATCTACGAGCTTTACATATTTTAATGTATGGGCTATAAGCCCAAATACTTCTCTTTTGGAAAAGAGATTTTAGTTTCGCCTTAATTGCCCCTTTCATGTTGGTCAATCATTTCTTTGTCCAATTGACGATGATTCATGATCCACATCATCAAATAAAATCTCTAGTGCTATATTACATACAAATATATTAGCGATGTCGATTTAATTTCAGTTCCATTTATTACCAGACATGACATAATCTATTGAGATCTCTTTATTGTCAGGTACCTGAGTTATGTCGATGTCTCTGTTGGAGACCATTTAATCTTTTCTAGAGATTTTCATAATCATTGATTCCTCGATCAGACCATCATAAAATATAGCTCCTTTTCCTTTTCGAGAATCTCTTATTTTTGGAACTTACTTGTCTAATACGCTTTAAGCGTAAGTTAGACTCATTAACAACTAGAGTTTGTCCTTCCATGACATCAAATTTAATCGGAGCATTCATAGCTGGTATACGTGACTTAGTCACTCTTTTAGGGTCATCAAAATCATCTGGCAATTGATTTGCTAAATGAATTATCCATTGAACTTATAGTTCACATTGTATATTATGTGGATCAAAAAGAGAAAATAATAATTCATTCCAACTTATTTCTTTCCCCAGCTATTTATTTTCTCCCTATAATGTTGGGTAAATTAACTCATTAAAATAATAGTCAATAAATCGGATTGTAAATAAATCCTCTATCAGAAGCTCTTATATATATTCCCAACAAAACTCATCTTTATGCGTTGTGATAGAGCAATTAGAATATATATCGCACACCCAAAAAAATTGAGATGAGAAATATTTGATTCCTGACTAAAAACCATTTATAATGGGGAGAACTTATAATCATTTGTTGGCTTGATGCGAATTAGTGATACTATATATAAAATGATATGTAATCAACATTATCAAGACCATTGTCTTTATAAGATAATCTAGAAAGTGTGCTCATAATTTTATCAGTTGAGCAAATAGCCTCACAAACACCAAGTTACGGGTTAATAACAAGGATACATATAACCATCTAGTTGATGCATCGATAAAAATCACAAAATATCTAGATAGACTGTATGAAAGGTGTATGGGCCCATATATATCACCTTGTATCCGTTCCAGAAAATTAATAGTTTTGCACTCTATCATAGTTGTTGATGATTGAATAATCAAAATGCTTTCATAGCAAGTATCACAAGAAAGATTACCTTGAAGAAACTCTTAGTTCTTCAATAAATGACCACATGAAAGTGTCATGAATTTTTCGCATCATAATTGAACCGGATGGTCTAACCGGTCATGCCAAATAAAATAATCAGTAAACATCTAGTTTACAATAGCATGAGCTTCAATTTGTACTAATTCTTATGTAGTACAATATGGATGACAATGCATATAATTTTGCCAAAATTCCATTATTGCCTTGAGTTATACTCGTAATATTGAGATAGTCATCATCCCTTTAACCGATATTCTCAATATATTTCTATAAATATCTTTAAAACTCAATATCTCTTTGCGATTTTGACAAGTATAATGCACTGTAAATATGGAATAAAGTTCCATTTGACAATAACATATTTGCTCAACGAGCATAATGCACTATAAATATGAGATAAAGTCTTATTTGACAAATAACATATTTGCTCAGTCGGAGCTTTCTGTGATATTAGTACTTCCGGATATAATATTCATATTATTCACTTGTATTTAAAATGGGAAAATATACATAATTATGCACCTTTTAGTACGTGTTTCATTTTATTCACTTCGAGAAATGAAAAATATGTGCTTTGTACCATTCACTTCGTGAAATGGAAAAATATTAAAAAATAGCACATCAGATCAAAGATAAGCTCTCAAGAGCTCTTCCGAAGCACTGATATTTTAGTACTTTGAGATATAGTACTCATATTTCTCTTGTATTTAAATGGGAAAATATTTCTTATGCTTAAGTATTGTATGAGTACTTGTACTTTCTACTAAGCATAAATTACCATAAATTATTGCATATTTTATTCCGAAAGTAATCATATTCTTTTAAGAAAAAGAATTAACATAAAAGATAAATAAATAATATATAAAGTAAGTTAACATAAATAAATAATAAAAATAAATAAATAAATAAATAAAAGATCTAAAGAAAATAAAATAAATGGCGGATTATTCTCTTGAAGGATTATGAGAAAATTATCAATATCTAATTGAGTTGGATCAATAACGTCATTATTTTTGCCACAAAGACAATCTGTTTATATTTTCTTTAATTTATCATTTATGATTATGGATAAAGTCCATAATACTTCGGCGTTTGACAAATACGAGATCAATGGTTTGTACCATCGCATTGATAATATAAAGATTTTAATATGATCTCTATCATTCTTGTCATCTTTATAATTCTACTTCTTGTGGATATAAGTATTCTCAAAATAATCATCTTATCCATGTCTATTTTATGATCTCAATCATGATCACAATTACTAATGTGACATTTATTCTTTCTGCTATAAAATATCACATTCACTTCAGGGAATGGAGTAGAGACTAATACGTATTTAAAACCCTTGTATGATATTGTATTTGTAAGACAACATTAATGTGTGAAAAGTGGAGTATGTTTTTCTAACATATCCTTATCAGTGATACTCTGGCACATAGTTGAGTTTTGTTCACTAACCATATAGTGAATTATCAGGTTTGCATTCACTTCAAAGAATGAAACAAATTTAATAATCGCATGGAATAAACATCATGCTTGTATAATTGCATGAAATAAACATCATGCTTGCATAATTGCATGGAATAAACATCATGCTTGTATAATCACATGGAATAAACATCATGCTTGTATAATCGCATGGAATAAACATCATGCTTGCATAATCGCATGAAATAAACATCATGCTTGCATTCGCTTCAAGAAATATCATAAATCCAATAATTGCATGGAATAAGCATCATGCATGCATTCACTTCAAGGAATGCCTCCCATAAAAATTCTTTGATCAAGATGATTTTCGTAACTTGAACTTGGGAGAATTCTATAGTCGAGTTTTTCGACATAAAAATTAATATTGTTTTCAAGCAAATATAAACTTTATAATATTCATATTATTAAATAGTAATTGATCAACCAATATATATACAATATATACAATGAACAAAAATTTAATCCTTATATGCGACGTTGTTAAACCAGTCCACAAGATCCTTTAAAAAGAACCTCCTTTGAGACCAGTAGCCTCGCAGAACGGGATGTCCAACCAATATACTCGGATTAAACCAATATAAAAAGAACATGTTAATTAATTAAAGATTTAATATTTATTCCAATATCATATAGTACTTAGAACATGATTAAAAACATAAACTTTCATCGTAATAATAAAATAAACAAATATTGGTTATAAAGAAAAAAATCTCAAATTAAATAAGTAAAACATACCGAACTTTCCACTATATGATAGATTAAGTACCAATATCTTGTTAAAATCTTTTTCGGAAATTATCGATAAGAACCACGGTAATTGAGTCACTTTATGGCTACACAAACACCAAACAACCAAAGATTTTTAATAAATTAAAATCAAATCAAAGATCAAGAGAGAAAAATATCCGGTAAATAAAATATAATTGAGGGAGAAGAATTTATCTTTGGTTTATGCTAGTAACAAATTCTTGTCAATAATTCCTTCAAGATTTGAACGACAAACACCTCCGTTGGTAAGAATCTCGTGCTGATAACGTGTTGTGAATAAAGTAAAGAATAAGAACAAAATAGAAGAACAAATATGAGAGACAAAGAGAGATTTTATTATATTCTCAAAGTAGGGTTGTGTACAATGTTTTATCCAAAAATCTATATTTATAGGTATAATATGGAAACCCTAATTTCAATGGGTATTAAACCTTAATAATAAAGCCCATTAAACTTTAACTTAATATATGGATATCCACCATGAATAAATATATTCATAACAAGATAGTCATTATTTCATTTGTATCATTCATCTTTAGAAAAAAATTAAAATATTTATTTTATATATATATTTTTTATTTTTTCCTTATAACTTAATGTAACACCAAGAAGGAATAAACCAAGAGTTGTTAGTTGCACATTTAAAATTTTTAAATTTTTGTATATTTTAAAATTATATTTTTATATTATGTCCATGATTTAAATTCACATCCTAAATTTTTTATAAAATATATAATTTTATTTAATATAAAAAATTGTTTTCGATATAAAATTTTACGTCTACAACAAAAATACATTCTTTTCATAAATTATTTATTTTCATACATAATAATTAATTTTTATTAAATTATTTTTTTTATAAAACACTATAATCATGCATTAATTAATTTAATAAACTACATAAATGATTATTTAATTATAAAGTTATATCAATTTGATCATTATATTTTAAATTTTAATAAATATATTACGTAATTGTTAAAATAATTTTAATATAATCTAATATTGTTAAAACTTAACATAAGGATGAGATGACAATTAAAAAATTTAAAAAAAAATTGTATAAAAAAATTATCAATTGTCACCGTATTGGGCGAAAGAGAATTTTTTTAAAGTTTATTTAATTCATGGAATGAAAGATTATCTTTAGGAATAAAATTATCGAAATATAATATTACTAGATATATTATTAATAATATTATATTATCTTATTTGATTTATTTGTTACGAATGTAAAATTGTAATGTTTGGTTGTAAGAATATAAAATTAATTAGAAGAATAATGTATTTTTTAACAAATTAAAATTTTAATTATTAAATTAAAAATATTCATATAAAAATTTATATAAATATGTTCGTTATATTATCTAAACTTTGAAAAAAAATTATATTTATAATATAATTAATGTATTAAATATTTTAAAATCTATATTTATATATCTTTACTCCCTTTTAATTTTTTAAGAGAAACAAATGTTTAATGGGTTTAAGTGCTTTTTTTTATATTTGATTATCTATCCAATAAATAAAAATAAATAATAAAATAAATATTAATAATAAAAACAATAAAAATAAATTAACTTATTGAATTTTTAAGATGAAACAACGTAAATATAATATTAATAGAAATATATTATTATTTAAATATATGTAACATTATTTATATATTAAAATAATATTAAATAAAATTATTTTTAATAAATTTATATCATAAATAATTAATCATCTAGTTAAAATTATAATAAAGGATCAACATAAATGGAGTATAATTCATTATTATAAGGACATAATTATTCAAAATAAAAGAAATTGTATAATACCTAATAATATGAGAAGAATAACATTTCCATCATTTAAAGGAAAAAAGTCATTATTGAAAAAAAAAATTTGTTAATAAAAATATTCTTAAACCAAACATAAAAATATAAATTAAAAAAATATTATCCTTAGTAATATTTTTTTCATAAACCAAAAGCTTTTATAAATTTATCTAAATTTGTCCCCTCTTTAAAGTATTTGTTTAATTTAATAATTAATATTAGCATATTCATGGATTGAGTTGCTTTGGGGTTCTATAGATATATTACACACATGTTTGGGTATATAAACATAGTTTTACTACTAATTTTAGTACTGATTATCGATTAATTTAGTAGTATAAGACATTATTTTTTTAAAATAATATTAAACTTTTAGTTTCTAATGTCACCAAGAAAAATAGATCACGAGGTTAATACTTAGGTATAAAAATAATTTTAACCCTTAACATTTATAATTTTTATTATTTTTGCCTTTATTTTTTTAAGATAAATTTAACCTTTAACCTATGTGTTTTTGACAACTAACTTATTTTTTAACTAACATAATGATTAGACCGTTAAAAATTTAACGATATTGACATGTCATATATATGTGATAATATATTTTAAATAACATGGCATATAGCCTCATTCTACATATATATAACATATCATTAGTGTTAATTTAAAATATAATTTTATTTTAACATAAAATATAAAATAATTAAAATTCAAATAAATTATTAAAATTTAATTAAATCTAAAATAAAAGGCTACTAAGCATTCTCAAATCTTAAATATCATTCTACATATATATGACATATCATTATTGTTAATTTTTTAACTATGTAATCATTATACTAGTTAAAAAAATAAGATATTTATAAAAAATATATATGTTAAAGGTAGGGATGGGCACAAAACCCGAACCCGACGGGTTTCAACCCAACCCGATCTAGACGGGCGGATTTTTTTGAAGAAAATTCGAGTTCGAGTTGGATCGAATTCAGGTTTAGGGTGGAAAAAATTCAACCCGATCCGACCTGGAACTAATAGCGTAATTTTTTCATATATTTTAGGGATATTTGCAATTATGATCCCTCTTTAAATATATTTTACATAATTAGGTCACTAAAATTATTTTTTTTACAATTAGGTCACTAAAATTTTATTTTATTTATAATTAAGTCCCTAAAATTTAAATTTTTTTAATGATTCGAGTTGGGTCGAGTCAGGTTTTTTCACCCTAAATTTGGGTCAGACAACGGGTGGAGGGTATGTTTTTTCGGATCAAGTGCAAGTGGGTCAAAAATTCGACCCGACCCGTGCCCATTTCTAGTTAAGGGTTAAATTTATCCTGGAAAAAGGATGAGAATCAAAATAATAAAATTCATAAACGTTAAGGGTTAAAATTATCTTTATGCATAATAGTTATAATAAATCTTTACGTATTTAAATTAGATTAGTCAATTAATAATTCGAATACCAATAATTATCTAAAAAAAGTAATCAACACCACTAATCACTAAACTATACATGTTTTGATCACCAAATTATTATTTGTGGCAAAATAATCACTAATATTACTTTCTTTCCTATCTTAGTCACCTGCAATAAAATAACTCAGGGAAGAAAACATGAAAACAATAATAGTTTATGGACCAAAATAGAAAAAAATAAATTGATAACCAAAACAGGAAAAAATCTTTAATGGCAGCCGTCATCATCATAATCCTTGTGAGATTCTTTGCCATACATTCAAATTCCTTTTTGATGTGAGGCTTCTAAAGTAAAAATCTTTAATGGCAGACTAAGTTTTAGCCGTTGGATTTAAGAAGAATAATCAACATAAAATCTGGAGCGTTGAAAAGGCCGTCATCTCAAACCGTCACCGGCATCAATTTTCCGATCGAAATCTTGAATGGAGTTAATCAAGTGAACAACAAGGACAACAAGTATACCAAGCATTGTAAAAACTAAGAAACAAATCACATGCATGTCCATGGAACAATGTTGCATTTGCCAACACAATAAAGGCTGCTCTTTCGTTCACTGCAAACCGGAAACTTGCTGCGGATGAAGAGCGACAAGAAAGATGATGAAATCCAGACCTGACTGCAGAACCAAAGCTGAGACATACCAACCTATAATAGTACAAGACCTAGCTCCGATGTTTTCAAGGCATTTCGAATCCTATAATTATACAGGTAGTAGTGAAGTTGTCCATCGCCAGGTCCGAATTTTAATTCTTTGAGGAAAGACTCGTTATGCATGACATCCAGTGCGTTGAAAACATCGAAGTCTTTCTTTTTAGCAACAATAAGTGCATCGTTCATCAGCTGAAGCAGTGGAGTCTTGGTGGAGACATTGTAGTAAGAGTAGGCTGCTTTCAAAATCGAATAGTTTTGGTTGCCGAGAATGGATGAGGGAAGAGTGTAGAAACTGCAGAAGTCAGTTATGTCATGCGTGGTAGGGCTCTCAACCAAGTAACTGTCGATGACATCCTCGGTAGGAAGAAGCCAATGCTCCACATCATTCTCGTCAAAATCCGGAGAAACTACAAACTGGCTCAAGTATTGTCTAAGCAACCTAGTGACGGCAGGGACATCACGAGCCTCCATTTTTCTGAATCCAGGGGTGACAGGTTGATCAGGTAACTTGTAGAGTTTAATGGTCCGGCTCATGGTCATCCTAGGTCCAAGCCTAGAAAAGCCAACATCAATAAGCTTCTTGGGGTTCAGCGACCGATGCCAGTACTGGCAAGTAGTAATCGGTGTCGGAAGAACAACTCCAGCCGTATAAGCCGCTTGCCAAATATTCTCCAAATGAACTCTCCTAGTAACCTCCTTAATCATCACCGGTGCAAGTCTCTTTGTCCTCAGCTTCTTATGAACACACAAGAAGTTGATCTCCGCCATCTTAATAACTTCGTCATGCACCCTTATTCTTGCAGGAACACCAGTAATAAAAGCAACAAGCTTCTTCGACGTCCTAGCACGAACCCCAATATGCCAGCTCTTGTAATAACCAGGAGGACGCAAAGCCCACCTGAGAAACTCCTTGGAATAGTTGAACCTAAACATGTTCTCATCATCCTCAACATAATTATTCTTCAAAAGATTGTAAACCTCATTACAAGTCTCTTCAGAATCCATATCACATGTCGTCCATTCGTATAGACTCGGAAGGTTATAAGGTTCCTGTTTGACATCAGACAACGGGGTCAGCGGCTCAATCGGGCCTTCAGGTAAACTCATGTCCCCAACATCCTTAAATTGACCAACAGGCTGAGTTTCCCAAAACTTATGTCTCTTTGATAAAGACATCGAATCCTGAAACTTTCGAACTATGTTTTCGAGTGAGTTATCGTCTTTCAGCATCGTGTTAGCCTCAGAATCATGATCTGGGTTTACTTTGGGAGACCCAGGTGGTGAATTATTATCGTTCATTTCAGAGAATCAGTTAATTTCTGCAACTTCTAATATACCCAGAAGATTATTTGAATGCCTCAGCTATTTTCTCAATCTAACCCGAGAAAGAACATCAACTAGCAAAACAATTAAGCAGTAAATCAATTCAGATCATTAAAATCAAATAAATTTATACAGCAAAGAAATTCCCAAAAGAATTGCAATATAATGAGACAATAAATCTGCGAGATTAGTTGAAATGATTACGAGAAATACACAACTTACTCGGTTTCAAAGGGCAAAGCTTTAGAGATTTATGGAGGCAAATTTCCAAAGCCAAATAATTAGAATTTTTCTCTCGGATTTATTTAGGCAAAGGGGGGAAATTTTAGGGTTTTCTCCAAGATCGCGTCTTTGAAGATTCCGAAACTCTTTCTTGGTGAATGGTTTGCACGACGCATTGACGATGAAGGTAATATTGGGTTTTTTGTTGGGTTAAATTGCATAAAAAGTCCCTGTACTAAGCAATTTTTTCATTTTTATCATTTTAAATAGTTAGGATGTGTATTATATGTTTTTATACCTTTGGATAAATACTTCTAAACGGAAGGATAGTATAAATATATAATATTGATAAGGATGAGTCTATAACGGACATCAAACACAGTTGAATACTATTAATGTTAAACACTGTTAAATATTATTAAATTAATTAATAAAGATTAAAAATCTCAAGTAATTAGAGATTAAAGGTTATGGTTATGGTTTAGGGAATTATGGTAGGGTGTATTTAGGGTTTAGGGTTTAGAATATAAAAAAATAAGGGTTATGCTTTAGAATTTATATTTTAGAAAATTTTCAAAGGAGGCATAAAATAATGCATGATAAAGAGTTAGATGATTTTTATTCCTATTCTAGTCTAAAATTTGAAGAATATAAAAACTTGATCACATTAAACTCAGTAAAAGATTGGATGACATATTTTCATGAAATATTCGAGTAGATAAATGTATTTACCGATGTGAATATACATCCAATTTTGAGAAATATAGAGGTTTATGTTTATTTTAAGTATTATAGAAACGTTTGGAAAATAATTGAAAAAGTAGGTCAATTGCTACAGTAATAAAAGGACATTGCCACCTTTTCTTGACGAGGTCTTCTCTCTCATCCTAAACCACGCCAAGAAGAGATGGCGAGAGACTGTCGATCCATTTAATTTATTTTGTTGAATAAGGAAAAGAGAAAGACCACGTCAAGAGAAGGTGACGAGGTCTTCTTTTCACTATAATTTCTGGCCTACATCCTCAGTTATTCCTCAAACTCCCTAAAACCCTAAAATTAATCTCAAACAATAATTTTTTCCAAAATTTTCCTGAATATACATGAGAATGCTACAATAAAAATAATAATAATATTGTGATATAGTTTTCTTAATTAGTTAAGATTTAATAAGTAGGCTTTTATTTAAACCGTTAATGTAAATCAAAGCATTTATAATCTTTTGTTTTTCATGTTCTTCCTTTGTTATTCATTTTCTTTCTTATTTATTTATTTTTACTTAAAAACAATTTATTTATTTTTCAGTATCCGAATGAGTTTAAAAATCGAATAAAATATATTATTTCAAGTTGCATCACTTAAGGTCACACCATTTACTAGTCGAAAAATATTATTAAATTTTAAATATATAAAACAAGATGAAATATTATATTATTATTATTTATACTAATATTAAAATTACACACTCATTGTATTCAATATTGTTATATTGTACCAAAAAATTAGCGTTAAGAGTGATTATATATTTCAAATTTTAGTAGTAGAGTTTAGAAAAGATTAATTTAGGATTAAATTCACCATAAACATATAGGATAATGAATTTTACCTTTTGACCAATCTTTAAACGACAACGTCTCGTTTGCTTTTAACCCCAAAGGCCCAAAAGAATATAGGGCTCTTGGACTTTGGGCTTTTTAGAGGATTCGACTATGACTTTTCCCCATTGCCATCTCCTTCAAGCTGTGGTATTTTCAGTGAAACCAAGGCAGAACTGCTCGTTGCTCCACACACGATCCAAACCCGGTAAAGATCCGAATCAAAGGAGAATGTGCGGGGACGCTACAAACTGGGACGAAGAAGCGTACAGGGAGAGCATATTAAGGGAAAGAGAGATCCAAACCCGAACCATATTCCGAACCGTTTGGGCTCCTTCCTTGAACAATAATCCGGAATGTCTCGTCGTCGCCTCTAGCGATGGTTCGATAGCGTCTTACTCCATTTCTTCTTGCGTCTCCAAACACGTGAGTCTTGTTTTTGATTTCGTTCAATGAAGAAAAGAAAAAAAAAAGAATTTAATCGAAAGGTAGAAATGATTCTCACTTGATTTTTTTTTTCAGCTGATTGGTTTCTGCAGTGCTAGTGCTCAACGGTAAAATAATCGTCTATACCAGTGCATTGTTAGATTAATTAATTGATCATTGTTTACTGTTTGGATGAGAAGTATAATTGATTGTGTTCGAAGGTTCTTACCGGCTGAGCCGGAGGGATTCCTCGAAGGACATGATGGACCGGCGTATGATGTGAAATTCTACGGGAACGGCGAAGACTCCTTGTTATTAAGGTGGTGTTCAATATTATGCAATTAATTGTGTACATTAAAAGTAGGAAATTGTTGTGTTTAGCATGGTTGAGCTTATGCGAAGCTCGACTTGAATCTTTTCATTGTTCATTAACTTAACTAAGGTTGACTTGAACTCATCACCATTGGCCGTTGAACCCTCAGTAAATTTGAATGATAGTATGCAACTTTTTTTGCAGTTGTGGTGATGATGGTAAAATTGAAGGATGGAGGTGGAAGGAATTTACTGAATCGGAGGTGCCTATTACCTTGCAAGGTACTGGATTTTGGAACTGTAGTTTTATTTTTTAAAACAAGATTGTGGTTATGTGAGACTGATACATAATGCATGAACTCAATGGGGAAGGGGATGGACATTGTGTCATTATCTTTTTGTCTTGTACTGATTTGAATCTCTCTTTGAGCTTTAAATGTTGTCCATCTGTTTCCATTCTTGGTCTTTGATTCTTAGATGAGCAGAGACCAAATTGGTATTGTCCTGTCATTAAAATGCTCCTCTGGGGTCATAATTTGCCAATTTAGTTTTGATGTTTTTCAGGAAATCATATGAAGCCGGTGCTTGATTTGATCAACCCGCAAGATAGGTGTGTAATCACAGTTTATAGTAGTTCTTGTGAGTTTTAAGGCATATCCTTTGACTTCTTCATCAATAGTTAATCATAGATTCTCATTCCATTTGCTCCTTTAACTCTTGTATTAAAGGGGTGGTTGCTTTTTTAGTCTAAAAATTATATGTATTTATCTCTTGGTGTTAAGCTGGCTAAATGTTATTTTCAGGTCTGCTGTTTTTGAAAAATTATTAGGTGAACCCTGTTCACCACGTCATCCATGGTCCCAATTAATCAGGACCGTTGATCTTAATTTTTTTCCAAGTGAATCATCACCTCTTTCCTACATGTACTTAGTGGGTGGGTAGTTATTAGGTGGTTATTTAAAGATCAACGGTCCTGATTGCTTGGACCATGGATGACGTGGTGAACAAGGTTCACCTAATAATCTCTCGCTGTTTTTCAATTTGGAAAACAATTAGATAACCAAATAGAATTTTCTTTTTTTTTGGTTTTGTTCTATTCTGTCTAATAAACTTAAATCCCCCTCCGCTCCCTCAATGTCTAACATTCTAATTGCTGTTCTCAGAGGTCCATGGAGGTCTCTTTCTCCAATTCCTGAGAATAATGCCATTGCTGTTGATCCTCAGTTTTTTAAATACCTTCCCTGCATTTGCTTATATTTATGGGAAATTATGTTTTGTGATTTGATTTCTTTTTTTGCACTCTGCTAAAACAGGGGGGATCCATCTTTTCTGCTGCTGGTGATTCTTGTGCATATTGCTGGGATGTGGTATGCTTTTGTCAAATGAATCTATTCCTCGTGTTTTCTCTGAGAGGTGTTTTTTAATAGGTTCCATTTCTGTTGGAGTTTTTCAGGAGAAGGGTGAAATCAAAATGGTTTTTAAGGGACACACTGACTATTTGCATTGTATACTAGTTCGTGCCTCTTCCAGTCAGGTCAACTTTTCCTCTCTTAATGATTATTTATTTTGGTTGATAATTTAATTTGGCCTTCAGATGGCAAGGCTAGTTATCCTTAGTGCCACAGCTTAACTTTTTTAGTTTCAGTTTTGTCTCTTTTTATCATGAAGACTGAAGTAAACTTCTTTTTGGGTTGACATTTTATTCATTTCAACCAAGGTTATTTATCCTATAAACACTAATATTACTCATAAAAGGAGCTTCTGTTGTGCTAATGGTATATGCTTTATGGTGATCGTTGCATCTATGCATCTAAGGTTGAGTTTTGAGAATACGAGTTACAGGGAAAACCTAATTTATCATCTTTGTTCTTTTTCAGATTATAACTGGATCGGAGGATGGGACTGCACGAATATGGGGTAACATCATGTGTTCTTATTTTCAAGTGTTATAGAAAACTTGTTTGTCCTTCGTTTCTGTTAGAATACTGTCTAATTCTAGTCCAAGCTTCATCCTATCACAGTGCTGTCACCTATTGCAACCTAATTAATAGTATATGTTTTTTACATAGATTGCAAAAGTGGAAAGTGCATCAAACTAATTGACCTACTAAAGGACAAGAAGTTGAAGGGTTTCAACACTTGTGTTAGTTGCATTGCTCTGGATTCTTGTGAGAGCTGGTTGGTAAGACCTGGTAAAAAAACTTTATATAAAACATATTGTTTTTGATTAAAAAAGTATCATACAATTAAAGATATAGCCTTCCATAAAGTTAAGAAAGTGGCCACTTAACTGGAGGTTGTGACCAACTGAATGTCTTTAGAACTGGGTTACATTATTCTCGTAGACTTCAACAAATGAAAGTCCGCTGTATACATTTTTTCTTTGAGGATTCATATTCTGGGGTCTTTGGAGCACTTAGTGAAAGCTTGTGGGCATGTTTTAATCGAGATTTGAACTGCACAGGCTTGTGGCAGTGGCCGGAATTTGTCAGTCTGGAATCTCACTGCTTCTGAATGTATTTTCGAGTATTTCCAGTGGTGCAACTATACAGGATGTAGTGTTTGATAACAATCAAGTAAGTGGAAGTTGGTCTTCTCAAGCAAGCCAACTCACCCAATATTGTTGTTAGACTTATTCATCTGTTATTTCCATCAAATAATAGTTAATATTCATTATGTTGCTACTTCAGATACTAACTGTTGGTGCAGACCCTGTACTGAGCGGTTTCGATATGAATGGGACTATACTTTCACAGATACAATGTGCTCCTCAATCAGCATTTTCGGTCTCTTTGGACCCGTCCGGTGTGTGTTCATCTCCTTTTTTGTTCATGTATTAATGTTTTTTTTCTTTCACATTTTGATCCACATTTTCCCGTGGTCAGGTTACTGCAATCGGTGGGTATGGGGGTATCGTAGATGTGATATCGCAGTTCGGAAGTCATCTGTGCACCTTCCGAAGCCAATGTGTTTGAGAGTTACATAAAGAAATCGAAGATGCAACTTATAACAAACGCTGGTAATAGTTACATCTAAATGTAAATCTTCACCATACTGATTTTAACTCGTTTGTTCGGGTTTGTTGCCGGAGAACTACAAATTGCCCAGCATCAAGTTTGAGTTCATAAACGAGCAACCTTATCTTGATACTTATGCCGTCGTCCGTCGTCCTTAATTTTCTCCCAAGCCATCTGCAATGCTCTGTCCAAGTCGTATCAGCCGGAACCATTTACAATTATGCCGATATCTTGATACTTGTAAGCATAAAGAAGCCCCAGACTAGTCCCTGTATTGCATTATCTCTGTAGCATAATACTTCCAGGATAGTATTTGTTTGAAAACTTATCAGACGATTATTGCAGTAAGTAAATGGAATTCAAATCACAGTTGCATAAAATTTCATGTAGGAAACACTTGGGGCACTCACCTTTACTTAGAGGTGGCAAATTACCCGAGACTCTAATCGATTTTATTCGATTCGAGATTTAATATTGATTCAAATTTGATCCGAAGCTTAAAATAAATCGAGTTAAACCAAAACCAACCTAATTTTAATTGAATCGATATGGATCTAATTCGATTTTTAATTGAATTGAATGGACCTGAATTGAATTTCAAGTGAACCTAGACCGAAATCATCTAAATCTAAAGTAATCTAAACCGAAGGCAACTCGAAATATAAAATATATTAAAATAAATAAATATTTGGTGTGAAACATAGTTCAATTCACTTAAAAAGTCAAATATATTAGCTTTATAAAATATATCTGGGTTTAAAAATTTAACCCAACCTAAAAAATTAATTGAAACATATCGATCTTCTATTGATTTGAAATCAATCGATCCGAGAATACCTAATCTGAATTCATCAAAACTCAACTGAACTGATATGACTCGACCCAATACCCAATTTGGATTACTATAGACTCGAGTTAAAAATCGAACCACACCATATATTTAACATAAATTGAATCAAAATTTAAATTATTATTTTATATATTTTTAATAGTAATTAAAATTTTAAATATTATAAAAAATAATTAATGTTTTATAACAAAATAATAATTTGACCGTAAAAGATTATTAAATAAAATAATATTATAATTATAAAATTTAAATAATAACACATTTAACTTAATATATTAATAAATTTAATCAATTTAATGATTATATTATAAATAAAAACAAATAATTCCCGTATTTCTCACGACGGTTGTGTTTAGGACTGTAAACAAACCGAACGAACACGAACATAAACGAACACAAATTTTTTTGTTCGTGTTCGTTCGTTAAAGATTATAGCTTGTTCATGTTCGTTTATGTTCGTTCGTTTAAATGATAAACGAACGTAAACGAACGAACATAAACGAACGTAAACGAACGAACGTAGATGAACATAAACGAACGTAAACAAACGGACATAAATGAACTTAAATGAACGTAAACGAACGAACATAAATAAACATAAACGAACGAACATAAATAACATATATAATATGCTAAATATTTAATATTTTGCATTAATTAGATTAATTCAGCTAATCAACTGATTTTAAACCGAATTAGTCGGTAATTAAAATTAAAAAAAACTCTTAATTATTAGATAAAACCTAAAATTTAACTGATTAACTAGTTTTGTTTTGGTTCGATTCATTAATTCGGTTTAACAGAACAATAAACACCCGTAGCCTATAACAAGGAAGTTTTTTAATGAGTCATAAAAAGACTTATCAACTCGAGTAACTCAAATTTTTTTGACTCGACTTACTTGATTTAATGCTCACCTTTAAATATATGTAAATAAATTTAAATGAACATAAATGATCGAACATAAACAAACATAAACGAACGAACATAAATGAACATAAATGAATGAACATAAACGAACAGATTACCGAACGTTCACGAACATAAATGAATGAACGAGCCCTTTGTTCATGTTCGTTCGTTTAACTAAACGAACAAAAAATCTTATTCATGTTCGTTCGTTTAATAAAGAAATGAATATAAACGAACTTCCCGTCGAACGGTTCACGAACGGTTCACCGAACGTTCGGTTCACGAACGGTTCACCGAACGTTCGGTTCGTATACAGCCCTAGTTGTGTTTGTCATCTGGTGAGATTAAATAGTGGCTTAAGAATTATAAGGATTATATATTTTTATTTCTAATATGATCATTAAATTGATTAAATTTATAAATATATAAAATTAAATTTGTTATTATTTAAATTTTGTAATTATTATATTATTTTACTTAACAATATTTAATAGTTACCATTTTGTTATAAGATATAAAATTTAATTATTATTTTATAATATTTAAAAAATTATTATCATTTTACTTTTTAAAAGAATTTAGTAATTATTCGTAAATTTCAACTTATGAAATAATCCACCATGTGTCAAAATATTGAAAATATACGTAAACGAGAAATTGTTGTGAATAAAGTATAGAATAAGAATAAAATAGAAGAACAAATATGAGAGACAAAAGAGAGAGACTTTTATTATATTCTCAAAGTAGGGTTGTGTCCAATACTTTGTCCAAAAGTCTATATTTATAGGCATAAGATTGAAACCCTAATTACAATGGGTGTTAAACCCTAATAATAAAGCCCATTAAACTTTAACTTAATATATGGATGGATATCCACCATGAATAAATATATTCATAACACTCCCCCTTGGATATCCATAAAGATAACGTGCCTTGTTAAAACCTTACTAAGATAAAAACCCTGTGGGAAAAAAAAATCTTAGTGAAGGAAAAAGAGTACACACATCTTTGATACGCATAACATGTTGCCTCATTAAAAACCTAACCAGGAAAACCCATTGGGATAAAACCTCGATTAAAGAAAAAAGAGTACAACGCATATTTACTCCCCTCATGAAAATATCACATAAGATCTTTGAATCTTCATAATTCAATATTGAATACAATCTTCAAATGTTGAAGTAGATCATGCACTAGTGGATAAATCTTCCAAATCATTGCTTGAAATGATTCATTGAATACTATTCATCTGAAAATCATGAGGGACGAAACTTGAAGAAATATGTTTCGTATTATCATATTTGATATATCCACCTTGAGATATAAATTTTGTATTATCTCTTTACAAGATAGCTTGCATCTTATCTTGTGAAAAACATTCACATATCTTCAGGATATGTTTAGCCAAACACATAGTTCGGCTTTGCCTCATACATAACAATTATTTAAAGATAATGATCTCGTTAACATCTTGCTTGAAAGGATAGATTTTGGCTTCTAGTTCCTCAAGGTGATCGTTGACAACGTCTAGAAAATCCGTAGATTCCTTTAAACTGGATTTGAGTCAGTTTATCCTTTCCTCAAGACTTGTGAGTCGATCCTTTGAAGCAACCCTTTTCTTATCCATTGGTTGGATTTCCGTGGCCTTTGTGACTGTCCCCATGTCCTCTTTTCTGCTCATACCCAGCGAAGAACTTCGCTCTAATACCACTTTTCACGGGGCCATTATCCTCTTCCTAAAATGAAAAACACAAAGATCACAGAAACAAAAAAAATAATAAACGATTCTGAAGACTTGACCAAGGCCTGTGCTATCACAGTGTCCTTAAAACAGATTTGTCCCCTCCTAGAGCTGGAGTTTCTATGGAACGTTTGTCTCCCAAGATACAACGCGACGAACTTCACAAAAGCAGAACACTATAAAAACAAGGGACATGTTTAATTAAAGAATTTAACAATTCCTGAAGAGTTTCAACTCCCAGAATTCAAAATGATATTTATCACAAAATTAATCCAAATAAATTAGAGGTTATAACCAACTAAAAAGTCTACAACTCCAAGCCTTCGACTTATTTCCAATAATAACATGAAGAGATTTAATATATAAAGCTTTCCAAAACTATGTTCCCAACAAGTTTGAGATATTCTACTTGTCATCTTATTTTTCCAACATCATGGGTGTTACATTGAGCAACAATTTCTCATTCACCCATTGAACATTTTAAGCATGTAAATATACAAATTTAATCTACTCTTGTTGTAGAGTAATAATACACTTAGTCTCAATCAATTTGACTAATAGAACCACTCAAATTTAAGCTCAAATGTTCATGTACCATACTATTTTTCCAACGGTTTATATATACATATTTTTTTTAAAAAAAAAGAATGTTTAATTTGTGTCAAAGAATTCAAAATTTAAAGATATTTAAAACATACAAATTCCTAAAAGTTTTAAAATCTAAAAAAAAAACTGAAAAAAATGTATATTAAATTCTGAATTTTAAAGAAAATTTCAAAATTTTCACGCGTGACAATATTTTTAACAAAAAAACATTTTGAAGCTACGGGACAATATAAATAAAAGTTGGAGGATCAAATTGAAAAAAAATAAAAATAAATGTGCAAAATGAGAATTTCACAAAAATGAAAGAATTAAAAAATATATCAAAACCTAAAAAATTATATAAAACTATAACCAGGTGCGTAACAGCGTAAGCTGCTGAGGATGTAGGGGGGCTGTGTCCCCAAAATTTTGATAAATTTGATTTTGCTCCTTAAATTTTTTTATTTAACCTCTTATTTCTTACAAAAATCTATATTAAACCTTAATTTTTTTAATATTTCTAATTAATTCTTTTTAATAATTTTTAATTTTTTTTTTATTAAATCACTTAAAATTATTAAAAATTTTAATTAAGTCTTTAATTTTTTTAATTTAAACCTCTATTTAAATAAATTAACACTCACGAACAAAAATTATAATGAGATACTAAATAAAGGAATATTTTAAATGAGTAATTAGCTTTCATTTATTAATTCTTTGTTAAAAAATTAAATATTTGTTAATTTTTTTATTTTTAAGAGCTCGAGTTTAAGTAAATTATTTGTATGATGTGTGGATTTTTTAAGAGCTAATATTAAAATTAAATAACATATATTATCTTATAATCATACAAGAATAATTTTTTGACAATTGAATTTTATTAAAAACTATGAAATATATCACAAATATAACGCGTCGAGAAGAGAGAATAATAGGGATTAGTCTATCAAAATCTCGTACAAAAATCCAAAGTGTAAAGAAAAGCAAATACTTCTATAAATATTAGCATAGCGTCAAAATCTAAAAATTTCTTAAATTTTTTTTCTGAACGATATACGTTAGAGGTAAAAAAAAGAGTGGTGAGTAGGTCAAACAATCAGACGGATTGTTCATTACCCAAAACTGATTATACCGATAAACAATCATCAACTGATTGAGGGTCTATCTTTATATAACCATCAACAAAATCACGGGAAAAAAAATTAACGTCGTGAAGATCTTTCTATGAACATCAAAAGACCATTAAGATATATTAAATAATTTAATTAATCAAATATATATGAAACTATTTTCTTTCTTTATTATATTATATGCATACCCTCTCTTGACTATTTTCAAACAAAATTATAAATCTTGTTTGAATTTTATGAATTTTGAAATTCCTTGTCTGAATCGTCCTCTGGGCTGCGTTTCACCCAACCCTTCTCTTTATGTCCTTTTCACATCTATTAATTTTCTAAAGAAAAAGAGTTAATTGCGTCACATGTCCTCAAGTTATGATCACTATTTTGAATTAATCTAAAAACTTTTGGCTATGTTAATTTCATCTCTAAACTATAATTTATGACCCTCATTTTTATATTTGTCCTATAAAATTTTAAAAGTTTATATTCGTCATCAAATTATTTATATCACATCATATTATTATACATCATTGTTTACATGATTACCGATTTTAATAACAGTTTTATTAACATGTACTATAATTAGGGGAGTTCAAAAATATCTAATCCAATTAATTTGATTACTTATTGACCCAATTCAAAATTTTGGATCTTTGATTTGGTTTTTATTTTTGGATCAGATATTTGATCCGATTTTAAGTTTTCTGGATCGAAAATGGATCACAATATTTTAAGTTTGGGATTATCCAAAAATCCAAAAGATTCAAATTTTATTAATATCAATCTTGTTATATTTAACAATTTAGTGCTTGTTATATTCAAAAAATTTAAAAATCGAAATTTTTGTAAATACAAATCTTGTTGTATTTAGTAATTTGTTGTTTAATATATTCGAAATTCTAAAATTTTCATAAATACAATATTCAAATTCTAAAAATTAGTTTAATGAAACTATATTTTCGGATAATTGAATATATAAGTATTCGATCCGAATATCCGATATATGAATATATGAATATCCGGGGGGTCGAATCGGATACGGATCACTATATCATCGATCCAAAAATTCAAATATTCAAAAAATATCAAATCCGATCTGATCCGATAGCCGACAATAAACACCCCTAACTATAATTAGTATATATCAATAATTAGAAGATGAAATTTAAACCTTCAAAAATTTAAGGACTAAACTAAAATAAAAGTATAATTTAGAGATAAGATTGGAACATTCAAAGATTTGGAGACGACTAATTTTGACCAAGGGTCGTAATTTGTGGATGCATTTAAAATATTTAAAAGTTCAAGGAGATATGATGTAATTTTTCCAAAGTTGAAAATTGTCTCTCCTGCATACTTTTCTAAAGTTCTCATTAACCAGACAATTCTTTCTTCTCTCTCTCACCATCATTACCACACAATATATTATTTCTTTAAAACAACTTTCCCCATATGGCTTCTTCTCTGAGAGTTCAGACACTTTCTTTCATCCTTGTATTAATTTTCTGCAACTTTTCAAACCCTAGTTGATCCAAAGTGTGATCGCCTTAATTTCCATTCATTTTCCATTATTACAAGACCCCAGTTTTGTTGTCTGAATAAAGGATGAGTTCATTCAACTGATGTGGAAATGACAGGCAACTAAAACCAGTAGAGGATCTTACAGGGATTGTTTACCAATGGATGCTGTGTTCCAGCTCGATGATGTATCAAGAGCTGAGTACCTGCAATTACTCATGCAATCAGTAGGATGCACGTACATTTGCCTCTGGTTTTACTCAAATCAAGCAAAGTATGTTCATTACCATACACTTAACGTATGTTTCTTTAGTTGTTGTTGTTGTTGGTGGTGTCCATCTCGGTTCTCGAGGTTTTGTTCTTACTAATCCGGATCGATGTTCTTGTTTTAGCAGCTGTTTAATTGGTTTTGATGGATGTTACACTCAACCAGTTGCTTTGGGTCTCTTCGGTCAATTTCGGCAATCCATTTTCCCTCTTGAAAATGATCAGTACGGCTGAATTTTCCCCTTTTTATTACCAGTTTCGTTCTATATATAATCATGTGTTCTTTGCATTGCAGTAGCCTTGTTCCTGGGTTTGCTTTCATGAACAATTTGCCCTACATTGAACTAGAGGAAACCCAGCTTCAAAATCAAGCATCAGACGAGATACAGCGACGGTTTTATCAGGTAAACGTCAATGGAATGCGTTAATGTTACTGCATTTTTGTTTCTTGTCTAGACTAGAAGAACTAACCTAATCTATGTCTTTATTGCAGGAAGCAGGAATTAAGGTTTGTTGTCGAAACTTAAACAACGCCTTTGTGATCTTCATGTTGATTGTTGTGTTATATTGACATGTTGCAGAGGGCTGTGTTCATGGGATGCAGGAGTGGGGAGATTGAGTTAGGCTCCTCCATTGTTGTTGTAAGAAAGTTCATCAAAACATCTACATATGTCTGAGTACAGATTGTCTGTCCTTTTATTATATCTCTAATAGTGTCTCTACTTTAAAATAATGAGTTGAGTTTAGGGTTTAAGACTAGTGCTTAAGCAATTAGGGGTATTGTATATTTTTAAAGGGTAGGATTTCGGGTTTAGAATGTGAAAATTGATATTAGGGTTTATAATTTAATATTTTAATAATTTTTAGTATGAGAGATAAAACGAGACATAATTTAAGACAGAAGATTTTTAGTCGAGTGTATGTAATTTGTCATTTAATTTTATTACATGTTCATAATAGGCAAACATGGAGATGGAGCTGAGAAGTTTTTTCTCAGAAGATTTTTCAAGGCAATCATCTCATGTAGGGAATCCATTTCCTCATCTGACTGATCCGAATCCGAACTCCAACCCGAACCGTCCCTCTTCATCTTCCTCTTCGTTAAGATCAATATCGATCGGCAGTCCGACTCCGATCGAAACAACATTATCTTCATTGCAACCAATGTCATCTTCACCATTAATCGAGTATCCATGCCAACAAACCATGCAAACCTTGACTCAAATGCAAAGCAACATTCAATTTCCCATGTTAGAAACCGAGAATGCGACCATAATCAGAGCAATACTCGATGTTCTAACCTCTTCAACATCCACTCTTCCCCAAGAAACTCAAAACTCACCTCACAACTACCATCTAAACCCCAAAGCTACCGCGTTCAAACGTTATGCCCCGATGACAATGCCGGCGAGGGCGAGATCACGAGACCAAAGTTTATTAAAACGAGCCATTTTATTTTACAGTATGTTAAATTTCACGAGAAGGGGTGGTCAGCAACTGGTGCAAAGACGTCCCACTAGCAATCAATTGCACCGTGTGATATCGGAACGGAGACGGCGAGAGAGGCTCAATGAACATTTCAATGCATTACGATCTCTTCTTCCTTTCGGCACCAAGGTACCGTATAAATACGTACGTACATACATATACATATACGTATATTCCAAAGTTTCCTTATTAATATCATGCATGATTTGGTTGGCTTGTGATTCATGTAGAAAGACAAAGCCTCGGTTCTCACTAGGTCCAGGGAGTATTTAACTTCATTAAAAGCTCAAATTTCGGACCTTAGTAGGCAAAATCAGTTCTTACAAGCTCGACTCTTGTCTGCTGCTGCAGAAGCTCATGGTTCATCTAATGAGAGGTTAAACGTTCGACCTACACCTGCATTCGAATCGAACGAGAGGTTTAATGTTCGACTTATACCTGTACTCGAGTCGGCTTCCGAGCAACTAATCGTCGACCTGATAATCGGTATTAGAGCAGAACGGCCGATGGAGAATATCTTAATGCGTCTGCTAGACTTGTTGAAGCTTGACACAACTGTGAGCTTGATGTCCATTGAAGCCAACACCCAGATATCAGGACTAGGCTCAGCTAATCATGTTCACTTGAGACTGAGAATTGAGGTATGCAAATCAAGTTTTTTTTTTCAATTATTTAAATTAATTTGTTTATGCTTTAGGAAATTTTGCTTTTCAAGATGAAAAATCAAATTAAATTTTAAACTAAATCAAATTATCATACGACGGTTTAGGGTTTATAATTATAAAAATTAAAATTACTTGAATCAAATAAAAATTTATTTATTTTATTTAATTTTAAACTATACAATCTAAATCTCTAACCCTATTAATTTAAAATTTTAAAGTTTAAATTTTTAAATTTTAAATTCTAAACAAAATCCTTAAACCCTAAATCTCACAATCTTGAAAAACTAGGTTTACTATCAAACTTTCTCTTTCTATTAATGTAATTTATCAATAATGTAAAGAATAAAGGAAAATCATTTTCCAAAATAAAAGTCTAAAATGTTAAAGCTAAAAATATTCTAAATATAATCCTATCTAGATGCAAGGGAAAGAGAGCTTTAACGGGTAGAAAATATTTATCTTTTTCTCAGGCCTCCTTTTATGCTTCTGTTTTAAATTAGAGGATTTAAGGTTTAGGGTTTAGAGTTCAAGATTAGATATTGTAGTTAGGATTTAGGGAATTAGGGATAGGGTGTAGGGTTTAGGATATAGAAAATAAAGGTTAGGGTTAAGAATTCAATTTAAAAAAAAAAAAATTCAAAGAAAACATAGAAGGATGAACCAGAAAGAGATAGATAATTTTTACCCCTCTAAAAAAAAATGGAAGTGTTTCTAGTACATCTAAAATCCATGGCCTAGAAAAGTATGAGAAAATAACTTAACCAGTCGATCAAATGTGTTTACTTAGCCAAAACTCAAAACTAATATACAATTTAAAAATCAAATCAAATTAAACCGTACTATCATGGACAATCTAAATTTTCTAAAAATTTGAATAAATTGAACTAATCTTATACCCTAACACATTTAGACTCAATTTCTTTAATAAACCCTAATTCTAATCTTAATTTTGTTCAAAGAGAAGAGAAAGATGGACTCCAAGGGAAAGAAAAAATACTTTAAAAAGATCTAAAATTTATAACATAAAAAAAATACGAGAGAATAAAAATAAACAACTTAATTAATCAGTCAAATATACTTATTCATTTAGATTCAAATTTTTATAATTTTGATTATATTTTTTTAAGATGTGTGGTTTAGTCTCAGTTGATGTATATCAGGGATAGAACTATATAGGGGTGGGGAGGGGCAATCACCCCACCCCAATTTTTTTTTAATTTTATTTTTTAATTAAATTTTTTTAAAAATTATTTTTTATAAATTTATTCCTTTATTTTTAAATATTTATATTTTGTCTCTTAATTTTAAATTCTTACTTCGTCCCTGATATATACGTTATTATATTAAAGTTTTTGTGATGTTGAACAATTACCGGGAAATTGAGTTGAATCTACATGTACTATAAAAAAAAGATAGTGACAATTAAACTTTAATAATTATTATTTAATTTGAATTCTTTTTCATGTCATGTAGGGTAATGGATGGGACGAATCCTCCTTCCAGGAAGCAGTGAGAAGGCTCGTAGCTGATCTAGCACAGTGATTTAGTATTGGATTTCTCACAATTTTATTTTTCTAAATGTGATTAAATTGGTATGTCGCCTAAATTGACTACAAATTTAGCAAAGGGGAGAAAAGTTATGAAAGTGAGATTTTTTTTGACTAATTTAAGAAAAGAAGAAGAAATAATAAAAGCATGTGGGTTTAAAGGTTAACGACTATAAATCGTCTGTTTTTTTTTTCGTGTTTTTTTTAATGTTTTCGTTTTAAATTAGATGATTTACGATTTAAGGTTTAGAGTTCAAATTTATGGGTTGTAGTTAAGATTTAGGGAATTATGGGTAAAATGTCTTATTTTAGAGTATAGGGTATAAGATATAAAAAAATGATTATGGTTAAAAATTTAATTTTTTAAAATTTTTCAATGGGAGACATAAGAAGACATAATAAGAAGGCAGAGGATGGTATTCTTAAAGACCAATAGGAGGATCTTGATTTGACAATTCTAGTAACGAGAAGAAAGGTGAAGAATATGGTTCATAGTTGTTACTTGCGGTAATATAGTAAAAATATAAAATTTTAAAATTTTAAGAGTCAAATTAAAGATGAAACAAAAGTATAATAATAGTTTAAGAACTATTTAAGTAATTTATCATTTTTTATTGTGTCAGATTATTTTTTCGTCAATATTTAACGACACTTAACGTTGGAGTGACCAAAACTTTACACCCGAAAACGATAGTGACCTTACTTATCGTTTTTCAATCAGTGACTAAAAGTGTACTAGAGGTAAACGAAAGTGATTAGCGCAGTAATTTACCCTTAATTTAAAGAGATTTTTATATCTATATACGTATATATAATATATTTATTTATATTTTCACGTGTAATTACATAATATATCAAATATAACTTAAAGATTTGACTCAAATTTAAAAACTTATAAACTAATTATTAAAATTTTTGAGTTATATATTTAAAATTTATTTTATAATTTAAATTATATTTAAAAAAAATTATATTAAAGTTAAAAAAAAGTTCGAATATAATAATTTATTTTTTTAATCCCTTATCTACCCCTGAGTGGATCCCTTATCGTTTCCAGTCAACATGTTGAAGCAAATTAGACAAAATAGAACAGCTTGGGAATCCAATAGGTGTTAATTTCAACGCATGGTATCATTTTCGGTCAATAAATGTGACAATTCGCCCAATATATAATTTATTAATAAATATTATTTTGAAAATTATTTTTAATTTATATAAATTTGTTGGTTTTAGAATTTATAGGACTTAATCTAATGTTTTAATTCAAACAATTTTAGTCTTAACACCAATAATGAGGAATTATATTATGGGTAAGTTTCATTACGTGTTTATGGGATCAATCACTAAAAACTATACACTTCGTCAATAAAAAAAAATTATGTCATATTTTTTTAAGTGAATCTTCACTTGAAAAAAATATTTTTAAAATGAATTAACAGTAAATATGAGTGAAGATTCACTTAAGAAAATACGGCATGGAAAAAATGACGAGATGGATGTTTTTTAGTGGTTGGTCTCATGGATGACGTGGTGAGACTTACCCATGATATAATTTCTCCCAATAATGAGAGATTATATCATAAACTTTGTTCATCATGTTATTCGTAATCCGTAAAATCAAGACCGTTCATCTTTAAACAACTGCCTGATAACTATCTATTCACTAATTATATGTAAGATATAGGTGATGATTTACATTAAAAACTATAAAATGAATGAATCTGATTGGTTGAGACCACCACGTTATAAAAAAGGTATAGGATATATCGAGATTCAAGGATTTTACAAATGTATATATGGGATAGTACTTTATAGTCTTGCACATATAGGATATATAGAGATTTTATTTAAGAAAATAAGATATTTAAAATTTATTTTAGAATTTAAACTAAAAAGTTATAATACAGGTGAAAAAATCCACTTACAAATGATGATTTACGAGAGAAACATTTTTATTTTTTTAAAATGTAGGAACAATATCATTTACACGAAAGATTATTAAGTGAATCATGTTCACAATATCATCAATGGTCCAAGCAATCAAAATCGTTTATCTTTAAATAACTATCTAATAACTACCTATCCACTAATTACATGTAGGAAAGAGGTGTGATGATTTACCTTAAAAAAATGAGATAAATAAATCTGATTAGTTGAAATCACGGATAATGTGGTGAACAGGGTTCACCTAATAACTTTTTCATGTACGCATAGCATTTTGTCATATATAACGTAAAAATTGACCTAAAATCAAAAATATAGATAAAGATTATCTATATTTCAAATTTTAATTTTTGATAGATTATCTAAAATATTTCACATAATATTCATTTATAATTATATTTTTATTATAAACTAAATTATTATTTATTAGACTTAAATAAAAAACAGATGAAATACTAAATTTGTATTTGTATTTGTCTTGAATTACACATCTGTTTTTTTAACTATTAAAATTTATTGAAAAGTATTATATTACTATTTATTTTTAAATATATATTATTCAAATTTAAATATAAAAAAAAATATTTTTTTCATCATATTTTTAGTTTTATATTTTAAGTTATACTTTATACTCCATTCAAAAAACTCATACTTTATACTAAACCTTTGTTAGACAAATCTATTAAACCACCCAAAAATGAAATACGGAAAAATCCAAATCGATCATAAATTCAATTCGATTTTGATACTCGAATCGAAAAACTCGTGAACAAATCGAAAAACTTGTGAACTACTCGAAAATATAATATATTAAAATTTAAATTTTTTATAATTTAAAATCCAAATTCTTAAACTTAAAACCCTAAAATATAAACCATAAAATCTAATCATAAATTTTAAACTCAATAACCTAAACCTCTAAACTCTAAACTAACATCATATACCTTAAAATTAACAAGCTTAAGTTTACATAATTTGTGTATCAATTTTTTCCCTAACAATGCTTTAAATGAGGTCTAGCAGATGACAAGCCACTTGAGTCCAACACGATCAAAGATTGATCAACACTTAACACGATTGGGCTTGAATAAAGGTCGAGCTCGACTCGGGTTCTTAACGAACCGAGTCGAACTCAAATTTTTTAGACTCGTTAAAAATTACTTAAGCTCAAATTCGACTCAAAATCTTAATGAGTCAAATTCAACACTACTCGAGTTTGACTCAGCTGGTTTACACCCAAAACTCAATTATTACCAAATCAAAGTGAGATATTTAAGTCGAACTTAAATAGCTTGCGAATACTTATGCCACATTCAATTGGTCTGGTCCCTATAATAGTAGAGGGATTATTTGAATCAATCTATACGATAGAGGGAACAAATTGATTCATTTAATAGAAGAGGGACTAATTTAAACCAATCTCCATAGTAAAAAGGACTTGTTAGATATTTTTCACCCTGATACTGGTTAGCACAACGCCGAGGTCTATCACCGCATTCCTGACCAACATGCCGACCAGGGGAGAATACAAGCAACAAGGGTAAACAGTGGCTTTGGCCTTAAAAGGGTATAATTTCTATACACACCCTGTAAAAATTTAGAATTATAATTTAGTATGATGATAGAGTTACACTATGCCTCCCAAAATTTCAATGATTCGAGGACAACGCCATAGTTGGCTTCGTCCATTGCTGTCAGAGGAACATCTTGAGTGAGTATATATGGTAATGAAAATAATGACAATGAGAATATAAACTACAGGACATTAAAAAGTTCAATTTTATAACTTTTGCATGGTATGGGGACTAATAGAAGAATTTAACCTTTCTTGGTTCTCCTAACATCTACTGCTGCTGTGCAGCCAGCAGACAAGTCATGCATATAAAAGAACGATGGCTATGGATTCGAGCAATAAATTCGAGCTACAATGCTGTCAATCCGAACCACTAATCTTGACCTTAACAGGTCAAATGTTGGTATGAATCAGAGGACTTCCAAATCCATCCATCTTTGTATCCACTGAAAAAACTTTTGGTAAGGACTGATCCAACAGGAGAACCTGCAACTGATGTTACGGTCCGAACCATACGCATGCTTAAGCTTCAATGGCATTGTCAGCTTCTTCATCAGTAGTATCAGATGAAACTGTTTCTTCTTATGTATCGCCCCCTGAGATATCTGGTTGTCTTTCCTTTTTGCTCTCACCATCAAGTAGTTTTTCTCGAAGTCTCGTCACGAGTTCTTCAAGAGCACTTACATTTTCAGCCAAGAATTTTTTAAAGGCCTCCTTGCCATGGAGTTTCTTGTCATTGAAACTGTAGAATGCGCCAGACTTTGTTACAAGATTGTGTTTTGCTGCCAAATCTATGATCTCACCTTCCCGGGATAGTTTCTTGCCGAACTCAAGCTCAAGTTCAGCATTCTTGAATGGAGGGGCAAGCTTGTTCTTCACGACCTTCACTAGAACTCGAGTTCCAATAGTCTACGGATTATAGAAATATAGAGAACACAATGAGACAGAAAATATTCGAGTGAAATCTGCTGGAAGCTACAGGTTTAATTCGGCAGGGAATGTAAGGCCATTCAAAGGAAAATTTTTAACAAGTTCAACAGAGATTCAACCGAGCAAAAACAATGGTGCGAGTTTAATACCTCTTCTCCTTTCTTGACAAACCCCGTTCTCCTTATGCTTAGACGCACCGAAGCATAGAACTTCAAGGCATTACCACCACATGTAACTTTGGTTGGCCCGCCAAATCCAAAAGTTGAGAGTTTTGATCTCACCTGATAGTTTTTCAATAGTTAGTATCTTCTATATAATGAACAAAAAATTACATGCTACATTTAATTATGGTCTGCATTCCTAATTAAGCTTTAAAATGGGGCAAAAAGTTAACCAAAGAGCAAAATTATCGATGTAGAACACACGGCATAATCATTAATCAAACCATCTGCAAGAAAATACTTTAACAACTGCATAGAAAATGGAAGCTTTACGACGATGTTGATAATATGGAGTTCATCATCAAAACTATACGAGGCGAAAATCGGGCATCAAACTTAAACCTGATTTATAAAAATCAATACGGTTTGAGATAATGATAAGGGGTGGGTTATTTTACGAAGGGCCTGGCTCATCAGTCTAGCTTGCATTGCCATATGAGCATCACCCATCTCACCATCAACCTCGCCTCTAGGCACAAGGGCAGCTACCTGAGATGATAATAAAACCATTATTAGGACTCAATTTAGATAAATAAGATAAATAGCAGTATTGCAAAGACAAAATTATAGAATTTCAACCCTTCAAGGATGACTATCGAATATAATTGGCACACAAACAATATTTACGTAACCCCTCCTTCAAATTCACATTGCTAGCACAACTACCTAAGAAGTCTAAGGGAAAATGTAGACAAGGAGAAGAAAGCATATTTCACGAGTCACGAACAAGACAAACACATTCTAACAACTAGTGTCAGCATTTATCAGGTCAAACTCAATAATGAAAAAAGAAACGAATCCAGGAACACCTTACGCTATCAACAACTATAACATCAACAGATCCGCTGCGTATATGGGTGTCCACTAGAGTAAGAGCTTGTTCTCCAGAATCTGGTTGCGAAAGAAGCAAATTCTCAGTGTTTACACCAATTGTCTGGGCTAGAGCATGATCAAGGGAACGCTCAGCATCGACAAAAGCACAACAACCTGCATTTGAATATTACAAGCACATGTAAGCATATAACACAACCAACCATAACTCACACGGTACTAAGTTAAGATGCACTAAGTTACCTCCTTGCTTTTGTGCTTCAGCAATTACATGTAGAGCAAGTGTTGTTTTCCCAGAAGCTTCCGGTCCAAATATTTCCACAACACGGCCCTGTAAAATTACAAGGACATGCATAAGGAACTAATAAACATCACAAGCAGCAATTACACATTATCAAACAAGTACTATTATGGGGGAAATAACCGAAAACAAGAATGGCAGAGTACTTTTGGAAAGCCGCCAGTTTCGAGTGCCATGTCCAGAGCAAAAGAACCAGTCGAAACAACTGGAACATTTATAGGAGACCTAGAACGTCCAAGCCACATAATAGATTCTTTTCCAAAAGAACTCTTTATCTGATCCAGGGCTTGTTTTAGTGCTAAATCCTTCTTCAACATTTTCTTGTCACTGTGATTGCTCGAATCCAATTTGAATTTCCTTCTACCTTCAAAAGGGCATAAACACAGATATAATCAAACATAAGAAATTACGCATCAGGTTTCATTTTCAAGAGTTCATTAAGTTAATAAAAACCCCATGATAAAGCAATCTATAATTACCTGATTAAAAAATCTAGCCAAAAACCAAAACGCAATTCATCAGATTGAAGCTTTTAATGGAAGTTTGAATACCTTTAGAAGAAAAGTTACACAGCTGAGAAGATGAACTTAACACCCCTCTCCCACAAACCTGCAAAAAGTTTCATTTTTTTCTCGGTGTCTCAGATTGAACATAACAAAAAATAAATAATACGATCTCATTTAAGAAAATGAAGAAAGGGATAAGCATTAAAACCTGCGGAGGAAAGAGAGGACGTTTAAGAGATGAAATATTACGAAGAAACCTCACCATAGGATGCAAAGGAAAAGGCTTTGTTTTGAACTATAAAATTAGGGTGAAATGGGATGGGAGAAGAAGAAGAAACCAGTTGTGAATAGATGTTATTCCATGGATTAGAAAAGAGAGCAGAGAAATGGAGAGGACACTGAGTTCTGGGAAGTTAGGGTTTAGAGCCGGTTTGATTTTCCCTCCATTTTTAGATTTTCCATTACAGTGGAAGGGAGAAACGGAGCCTGCTGGTCTGCTGGATGAGCCGTCTGGGCCTTGAGAGTATTCTCCCTAAAAACTAGGTTAACTATAAAATAAATATTCAAATTATTTTTTAATAGGTATTTAAAGTTTTTGTAAAATAATTATTTTAAATTTTATTTTTAATAAAGTAAATAGTTCAATTGATTTTAAAAATAATAAATAAATAAACTATATATATTTCAATTAAAAATAATTTAAATATCTATTATTAAAAATATAATTTAAACATATATTTTATAATTAAAAATAGATTATATATTAAAATTTAATTATCAAATATTTTAATAATAATTAAATTCAAACTATATTATCATCTCTATTTTCAAGTTAAAAATCATTTAATAAATTACTTAATTATAACTTAAATAAATATTAATTCCAAAAGATAATATTATTTAAAAAAATATATGTTAAAAATATTATTAAATGGTAAATCATTATCTACTTATCATTTTCCACAGTTTTTGATAAAAATGATGTTAACGGATAGCTTTATTTTTATATTATTAAGCACGTTTAAAAAATTAAATAATAAAAAATAATATATTTTCAAACACAACCTTAATATGAATCATTAATAAAATATAATTTTAATATGTCAAACATATATTAGAGGCTAAAACAGCATACAATAATACAAACAACTCTTAATAATTTAAATATATAAACTTATATATTTGGAATAAATTAAAAAAAAGATAATTGTATGCTAAAATAAAAACTGTAAAATATAAATTAAAATATTTTAAAAAATAACTGTAATCAGACTGACCATTAAATATTGATAGAAAGTTTCACAACAAGAACACTTAGGCTACTACCATTACTAGAAAACAGACCAAAAAGGGTAAAATAAACATTCTCCAAACCAATCATGTCCATGCCATAACATAAAATTTGTAAAAATTTAATAACAATCAAAACTGCTAACCCTCCCTTGCCCCTTCTCTTCCAACTGTGACATCTTATAGAACACACTTCGAACATCGACTCGAATCGGTGGATAGAAGCAGCAAACTATATTCTATTGCTGCTTGCATTCTGCAGGCCTCTCACCTTGCTGCCCCTCACCCTGTACTTTTGAACCCTTCTGCAGTATACAACAATGATAATCAGGTATAATTTTCAATAGTGGCCAAAAGGGAGATCTATACATGATATGGAATTGGTGTTTAACATACACAAGTTTGGCATCTCATACCTTCTTTTTGGTCTTGGTTTCCTCGTCATCCTCGTCGTCGTCGTCATCATCATCATCCTCTTCCTCCTCATCGTCGTCATCATCTTCATCAATGTCATCGTCATCATCTTCATCATCGTCATCTATATCAAGATCACCCTGAATAGCTTCTCCTGTAAACCATGACACAGCATGTGGAATAATCTTGTCTCGAATAGTAGACCTGCAAAAAGGGAAAGCATGAAGGGGAGTTCAAACTGGGAAACAAGCCAATGACTAGAATAAGCTGAAAAGGGAACACACCCGATGTCATAATCTTGTTCCATTTGATTTTGCAACTCCTCAGCCTGAGGAAGAAAGTAAAAAACCAATAGAATATAAGAAGTAATTAATCAATCACAAATGTTTATAAACATGGTAAGGTTGGGCATACAGTATCTTCGTCAATGTCTTCATCATCCTCAGGAACTTCAGGAGGATTGAAGAAGTTGAAGAAACTTTCACAATCTTCAGTTTTGGTAACTGCCTTGGCATTCTTTGATCCCTTCTTAGGCTTCTTTTTAAGAAGCTTTTGTGTCAAGCACTTTCCAGGATACCATTCAATTTCCGTCCTACATATTAAGAGCAAAAAGGTTCTAGTAAAACAAGCAAAAAAACCCAATCGACTCATACGAGATTTCCAAATAAGGGGTAATAGCATTTACCCGATGGCTTTCTCAAGAATAGGTTCATCTTCATCAATCATGTGATATATCTTTGTCAAGACAGTATTCTTGAAATAAGGATTGGTATCGAAGTAGAACTCAAGCTTGAATCCTTTGGGTTCCTCTACCCTAAACCACTTAATATCCTTGAGATATTTGAGAGCTCCCTCATCCCGCTCGGAAATCTGATTCCAAACACAAAGAAGTAAAAATGAGCCCAGGTATTTCCATCACAAAAAAAGTGTACCATGACAAGAAGTATAACGGGAATTCACCTCATCAGCAAGTACTTCATTGTTCTTCATTGCAATAAGCCAAAAATCAGGCACCCCTTTCTCTGCATAAAGCATAATTTCTTAAATACCATCCAAGTTAAGAGAAAAGGCTGTCATGGAGGGGGAAAGGGAGGGGCAGGGTACAGACAAAATGAATAAGATCAAACCTTCAGCATCTTTGTCATCTCCTTGGTCCACCATGGCTGCTTCAGTTTCAACAACACCATTCACAATATCATAACGCTACAAAAAGAAAGATAACAAGTCAGGCAAAAAAACAGTAATCAAATAGACCAAAAGGGAAGCAAATTTAAAAAGGCAAACCTTGGCATATAGGGGTTGATATAGTTTCTGATATTTTGCTTCAAGTGCTGCTCTTTCCTCAAAAAACTTAGCCTCCAATTCATCATGTTGGCTCTGTCAAAACAAACAAACAAAAAAAAGGCCAAGAAAATAAAAAAAATGGCATTCCAAATCCAACCATATACCGCACAAATAAATAGAAACCAGATTACAGAAGAAAAAAAAAACAATCCATCTAGATGTGAATGGAAAGTGGCTACAGAGCAAGAAAATAGAACATTCAGCTATTCATAAGTAAACCCAATCGAAACTTGCATAACATAAATCCGGCCTCGAATTCCATTAACATGAAAAAATAACTGAGATCACAGTAACACTTCGCAGCACAACAAGAAAAAAGGACTTGGCAAGAAAGAACATACCTGGATCTCTCTAAGATTCTCCACACGCTTCCTGACAACCGGTGACAAGCTTTCCATTATATCGTCGCCGGCAAGACTTTGAAGCTTATTCTGCAAATCCAAAACATAGAAAGAAAATTAGAAAGAAAGAAAAAAAACAGAAAGAAAAAAAACTAAACAAAAAAACGAAATACAACTCCGGAGCCACCGACTTTGAGAGCGTTAACGAGACCAGCTCGATCTTCATCGTTAAGCGCTGCAACCAAAAATAGAAACAAAATCATTGAGTGAAATGATAACAGTGAAACGGCGGAGTTGAAAGATTAAGAACATCAAATGATTGGTACCATCGCCGAGACCAGACATGTTGAAGCTAATCCCTTGGTTGTTGTTCATGGTGCAGGAATTACTTGGAAGCGAGATAGGCAAGAAACAAGGTTGAATTTTGGGAGAATCTAAAACCCTAGATACGAGAAAGGGGGAGAACAGGGGGATTTAAAGGGGCTTGGCTCGGGCGAGTGAAGGGAGAGAGGCGTGGCGTTACCAAATGCTATCTTCCTTATAAAGACCTAAATCTCACACTCTATATTTATTTATTTATTTATTAAATTTTTATAATATTAATTAGAAAATCGATTTTATAATTTGATTATGAAAGTAATTTAAAATAAAAATCAGATTTATTTTATTTTAAATGTATCAGAAAGCATTTATATTTATTGAATTCTAGTTTTAGAGTTTATCCTTGACTAAAATTAGGGATGGGCACGGGTCGGGTCGGATTTTCGACCAACCTGCACCTGACCCGAAAAACTATGCTATCCACCCGTTACCCGACTCGACCCGTTTTTAGGGTGAAAAATCCAACCCGACTCAATTTTTAAGTTTTAAAATTCGACCCAACCTGAATCATTAAAAAAATTAATTTTTTAGGGACTAAATTGTAAAAAAAATAAAATTTAAGGATCTAATTGTAAAAATATTTAATTTTAGTGACCTAATTATAAAAAATAATAATTCTAATGATCTAATTGTATAAAAAAATATATAAAGAGGAACATTATTATAAATGTCCCTAAAATATATATGGGAAAATTATATTATTAGTCTCGGGTCGGGTCAGGTCAGACTTTTTCCACCTTAAAACCGACCTGACCCAAAACCAAATTTTTCACCAAAAAATCCGACCCAATCGAATCGGAATCCATCGGGTTAGGGTTCTATGCCTATCCCTAACTAAAATAGATCGACCCGCATCGCACATCTAGTTTTGTGGGTGAGTCTTCCAGTATGATTTTTTTAAGTACACAACATCTTAAATCTAAGATTTATTTAAACGAAACCAAGCTGCTTACCATCTAACCATCGTAATATTTTTAAATTTTAATTTTAACCCTTTCTTCGATTATGATAATGTTACTCCTAACGTCAATTAAAAATTTAATATTTATTGATTTATAATAATTATTGTATTTTAAAATTAATTGATATTATACATGACGTATAAACTCATACTTCAATATCGATTCATAAATAATTATTATTGCTTCTAAAAAATAATTTTAATAATTTATGTATCTAAGTTTAAGCGTTAGGATTTTATGATTAAACTTATTTAAATGTTATCAAGTTTCATACTACTTTTTACTAACTTTGTTGGTTATGATTTTGAATATTTCTAAATCATAATATTTTTTATATTCCTTTATTTTATTTAATAAAAAATATTTTTTATTAAATAAAAAATAGAGGTAAACATTTTTTATATTTTATGATTTTTTATTTTATTTTTTATATATTCTTTTTATGGATGAAAAAAAAGCTAAAGGTTTAAGCCAAATTAGATATTTGAGTTAAAAATAAAAGTTTGATAGAACATCTGTGTATTTTAGTTCGTTTATGTTCAAAAACAAACGAGCTTGTTCTCCCTTTTTTTTTATTTTTTATATTTTAAATATTGGTGACGATGGAGGTTTAATCAAGCACACGATAAAATTTAAAGTTTAAACTGTGAAGATTAAAGAACCTAAGGACTAATGATATAATTTTACCATTATGATATAAACGAATATGATTGTAAACCTTAAATAAATATTCACACTAAATAAATAAATAAATACAAACATCTTAAAAAATGAACAAACGAACACAAATATTACATTAAAAATTTAAATAAATATAAATCAAATATAAATATTTTTAAAAATAAATAAAAATAAATAAAACCTTATTTATTTTAAACCCGATTCATTTAAGATGCACATAGCGGAATTGAGCTAAGCCATTTCGTTCATGATTTTGTAACTAGTTAATTTAAAATTTTACAACTAAAAATTATTGAGCCATGTGATTGTTAATTTACGTAGTAAAATTTAAATAACTACAAAAAATGGACCGGGAATAAACCTAAGGAGTATCGTATCCTTAAAAAAATTTAAATTATTTGATATTTTGTATAATTTTATATTTTTACGGACGATTTAAACTTACATCCCTAAATTTTTTATATAACGACACAGAGTCTCGTATATCTTGTTTATATAATCTCAATCATTAAAAAATAAGTAACACAGTTGGTCATTAAATTATTTTTAACTTTTACGTTTTGGTCATCAAACTTTTATTTTTATAAAATTATCATTAATATTACATTTTTTTATATTTTGATTACTTGTCGTTAAAAACGCACGAAAAAAATAATAATTTGATTAAAAAAATTAATGACCAAAACATGGGAAAAATGACATTAATGACTAAAAGTAGAAAAAAATATAATATAATGACTATTTTGCTAAACATAATTGTTTAGTGGCCAAATTAATAAAGAAAAAATAATTTAGTGTCCGATGGTATTATTTACCCTTAAACTTTTTGGTCAAAAATTTAGCCTCCCAAAACCCGATCATGGCAGAAATGTTAATCCCTCTCACACGGATTCCATTCATATTTCCAAAGCAAACTCCACAACGTTGACGATGGCTTACTCTCATCCTGCACAAAACCCAGGTTTTCCCCCCCCTTTTGAACTTTATTTTCGATTCCATCTTCTTCTCAATGTAAACAACTTTTAAAGAGAAACGAAAATGATCCATTTTTTTTTTGAATTTTTTTAGTGGCTGAACAGCGGAGAGTGATAATTACGAACAAGCATGGAGAAAAACTGATCGGAGTATTGCATGAAACCGGATCTAAAGAGATTGTAATCTTATGCCATGGTGCCGGACGCAGCAAGGTTGGTATTTGTTTCTTTTTTTGTCTTTTCATCACTGTTAATTTGCTTTAAGTAGCGAATTTATTGACTGGAAATGTCTGTTTATTCCACTTCAGGAAGACAACATTTTGGTGAACCTTGCGGCTGCTTTAGAGAAAGAAGGAATCAGTGCCTTTCGTTTCGATTTTGCCGCCAATGGGTGAGTAGAATTGAAGGAAAATGAGATGGGTTTAGTTGAATAGGCAACGTGTGTAATTTTAACTAATTTCCCATTACTTTTTTCAGAGAAAGTGAAGGTTCATTTCGATTTAGTGACCTTTATCGGGAAGCCGATGATATATGTTCTGTAATTCAACACTTTTCCGGCGAAAATCGTGTCGTAAACACGATTCTCGGGCATAGTAAAGGTCAGTACCTGTACCCCAAGTGTTTCCTACATGCTGTGAACTAGTTAAGCATCAAGATATCCTTATTAAGTTTGTTGATCAGGGTTTATATATTGAGATTTCGATTTGCTTAATACGGTAATCGGCTTTTTGAACGAATACTACCCTGCAAGTATTAGACCACTGAGGTAATGTAATGCAGGGGGAGATGTAGTGCTTCCTTACGGTAATTGAAATTTTATGTACTAGTTAAGTATCAAGATAATCAAGATATCCTTATTAAGTTTGTTTATCAGGGTTTATCTATTGAGATTACGATTTACTTAATCCGGTAATCGGCTTTTCGAACAAATACTACCCTGCTGGTATTAGACCACTGAGGTAATGTAATGCAGGGGGAGATGTAGTGCTTCCTTACATGAAATTTTATGTACTAGTTAAGTATCAAGATATCCTTATTAGGTTTGTTGATCAGGGTTTATCTATTGAGATTTTGATTTACTTAATCCGGTAATTGGATTTTCGAACGAATACTACCCTGCTGGTATTAAATCACTGAAGTAATGTAATGCATGGGGAGATATAGTGCTTCCTTACATGAAATTTCATATACTAGTTAGGTATCAAGATACCCTTATTAAGTTTGTTGATCAGGGTTTATCTATTGAGATTTCGATTTACTTAATCCGGTAATCGGATTTTCGAACGAATACTACCCTGCTAGTATTAGACCTCTGAGGTAATGTAATGCAGGGGGAGATGTGCTTCTTTATGGTACATGAAATTTTATGTACTAGTTAAGTATCAAGATATCCTTATCAAGTTTGTCAATCTGTGTTTTCCTATTGCGGTTTTAAGTTTTCGAATGAGTAGTACCGTGCAAGTATTAGACCATTGATGTAATGTATTGCAGGGGGAAATGTGGCATTTCTTTATGCTTCTAAATATCGAGATATCCGTATAGTTGTAAATGTTTCCAGCCGCTACGACATGAATAGAGGCATTGCAGAGCTCTTCGGAGAAAACTATATGGAAAAAATCAAGAAGGATGGATACATTGATATTAAGGGAGGTAATTTGTTTATTTAGCTTCTCAAATGCATGTGATTTCCCAAGTTTGTTTTCATCGTGTCTGTGCATGTCCATCGAGGGTCTATCTGTTGTCGAATATAAGGGGTTAAGATGTTCTGTCATACCATATTGAGGTTGCTCTATGCCTCTACTATTGGTTCAATCTTGTTCATATGCTGATGGGAGAACATTTCAAGTCTAATGACGTTTATACATTTAGGAGGCATCGAAGGCCGTGTGACCGAGGAAGATTTGATGGATTTCTTGAGAATTGACATTCGAGAAGCTTGCCTTAAGATCGATAAAGAATGTTGGTAAGACTCGAATCTACACCCCATTCGAAATCATTGTTTCTTCTCTGATTCATTGAGCTAGCTTTAGATGTATTTGTTGTCTATGTAACAGGGTCAAGACGGTCCATGGATCGGATGATAAGATAAATCCCATTATCGATGCACTGGAGTTTGCCAAGATCATACCTAATCACCAACTACACATTATAGAAGGAGCTGATCATTTTTACACCTCACATGAGACCGAGTTGGCATCGGCCGTGGTTACATTTATAAAGTCGGCCTTAGATCAAAGCAAGGTTGCTCCGGAGTAGTTCTCTGTGAACCACGGATAAAATTCAAGTTCGGTTTGATATCAAGCACTTGAAATTTTCTTAGACAACAAATCCGATACCGAGGGACTGCCGGAATAATCTGGCAACGTAAACCCCTGCTTCTGTAACTTGCATGGATGATATGCAGAACATCATGTTGCTATGAACTCCACTTCAGGATTATGCTATTATGGTAAACCTTGCTGCTGCTTTAGATAAAGAAGGAATCAGTGTCTTTCGTTTCGATTTTCAGGGAACGGGTGAGTCGAATTAAAATCTAATGTTACTCGGATTTTGATGTAAGTGTTAGATACGAGTATCTATCCTTTTACGAGGAATTTACTATCAATGTTAAAAATTTATAGAGATTTTATAAGACTTTGATGCGAGTGTTAGATACGAGTATCTATCCTTATACGAAGAGTTTACTATCAATGTTAAAAACCCAAGTTTATGAAGACTATACCTTATAATGTAAATTTAGGGGTGCTTAATGAGTTAAACAACTCATGAGTTGCTCGAACTCGATTCGGTCAAAACTCGATAAATACTCGACTCGGATTAGTTTGATTTGATAACTTAATGAGTTGAATTGAGTAAAGTCTAACTCAACTTGATAAGTTCGTGAGCAGTGCGTTAACTTTTTAAAATATTTTTTAATAATTACTTTAAAATAATTTCATTCAAAAAATAAATTTAAATAATAATTATTAATGTGTGAATTGTTACTTTAATTAAAATATGTTAGTTTGGCATATTTATGAAATGTTACTTTTGAATTTAGACTTTAAAAATGTTTTGCACCTTCTTTGATATTTTTGGTTAAATTATTTAATTTAAGTTAATATTAAGTGGTATTATTAAATTTTACTTTTAGTTAAAAATAAGGTAATTTTTTAATGAGCTTAACGAGTAACAAGTTGAGCTTTACGAGCAACGAGTCGAGTTGAGCAACAAAAATTTTAACGAGTACGAGTCAAGCAATGTTAAACTCGTGATCGGCTCGCTCGATAAGCACCCCTAAATATAATGCAGGGGGAGATGTGGTGCTTTTTTATGCTTAAAAGTGTCGAGATATCCGTATAGTTGCAAATATTTTCGGTCGCTGCGACGCAAAGAGAAGCCCTGTGGAACGCTTCGGAGAAGACTTTTTGGGCTTTCGATCGAGTAGAGTTTGGTCATAAAATTTTGAGTTATTTAAGTTGACGAGTTTAATTTTATCATTTGAATTTTTATTCAAAATTTTAAGTTGAGTCGAATTTCGAATTCTTATAAAAATTTAATTATATTTATTTATTATGTTATAGTACGATTGGATTATAATTTAAACAACTTTCACTAATCATATAAGATAGATATATTTATTAATGTGTAGTAATATTTTTTTCATATTTTATATATCAGTATATATATATTATAAGATTTGAGAAACTCGTCTTAAACTTAAAAATAAATCTTCTAGTTACTAAGAAATTTTGAGTTATTCAAATTTTCATTTTATAACTTAAACTTTGTTTGAAAATTTTTCAAGTTGATTCGAGTTTATAAAATTTTGAGTCGAGTCAAAACGAGTTAAATTATTCTATTTTTTTGAATCGAGTCAAGTGTTACTCACCCTTAGGATGAATATATACATTACACTATAGAAAATGACATAAAGTTCAAAATATAGTCGAACATCGCCTATATTTCAAAATAAAATATAAGATTAAATTATTCCAAAAACAAATCTACAAAAATAATATTGTTTGACAATGTAATGCTTTTTTTTTCTTAAAATTATTCTTATAATTATTTTTTATAATATTTAATTTGAATTAACCAACTGATTTATTATAAAAGGACTTAAGGAATGTACCCTAAACCCAAAAAATAAAAAATTAGTAGAGTCAGAGTAGGGTTTTTTTTTTCGATTAGGATTATAATTATCAAGAAAGGTTTATAAAATAATATTTCTCACACCTACTATTGATTATATATAAATAATAAAAAATAATATTTTCATAACTCTTACTTTATCATCATCTTTCAAGTCATTTTTTTCGACCAATGAATCTCTACTTATTTTTTATATCATTTAAAAAATATAATTTTCGAAAATTAGATTAACGATATGGATGATTAGCAGTGGAATAGATGATTTTGATTAGGGACTATAGATGACGTGACGAGCCAGATTCGTGATATAATCTCTCAGAAAATAGAGAGAATATAGTATATTCATGTTATTGGTTTTTTAAAATAGATAGAATATAGTATATGCATTATTTTTTGAAATCACTTGTTATTGCGTGGAGGTTAAACTCGACTTAAAAAATTTAAATTATTCGATTTATTTTGATTTGACTCATAATTTTATAAATTCGATTATTTTTAAAAAAATAAAATTTGAGTTATAAAATAAAAATTCGAATAGCTCGAATAATTCCAAAAACTTAATAATTAGTTCATCTATTTTTAAATTCAAGTCGAGTTTTTCAATTCAATCTTATATATTATGTATAACACATGTGAGAATACAAATATATTTATATATATCATATATAGATATGAAAAGTCGTTTAAATTAAAATTAATATGTATTATAATATTATAAACAATTATAATTAAATTTATAAAAAAATCACTCGATTTAAAAAATCTAAATAAAATTTAAACCATAAAATATAATCATATTTATTTTTAACACAACTTATTTAATCAAAACCCTACGCATTAGGTTTAATATCTTCTTGTTATTGTAAATATTAGGCGTGCTTAACGAGTTGAGCAGCTCGTGAGTTGCTTGAACTCGACTCGGTCAAAACTCGATAAAATACTCGATTCGGATTGATTCGACTTGAACTGAAATTTGACTCGAAAACTTAACAAATTGAATCGAGCAAAATCTAACTCGACTCGATAAGTTCGCGAGCAGCTCGTTAATTTTTTAAAATAATTTTTAGTAATTACTTTAAAATTTTATTAAAAAATTAATTAAATAATTATTAATGTATAAATTGTTACTTTAATTCTAATATACTAGTTTAGTGTATTTATGGATTGTTACTTTTGAATTTAAATTTTGAAAGTATTTTATATACTTTTTAATATTTTTGGTTAAATTTACTAATTTATGTTATTTAATATTAAGTCTCTTATAGTATTATTAAAATTTACTTTTAGTTAAAAATAAGATAAGCTTTTTAGTGAGCTTAACGAGCAACGAGTCGAGTTGAGCAACAAAATACTTTAATGAGCATAATTTTAACGAATTTAACGAACAATGAGTCGTGCCGAACAATAAATTTTTTAACAAATATAAATCGAACAATACTTAACTCACGACCGATTCGCTCGATAAATACCCTAGTAAATATATAGAACTATATAGAAGACAAATTGCATGATATATATATATATATATATATATGCACTCATCAAGCAATCATCCCAAGGTTTCCAGGTTTTGAGACAACATTCTCAAACATTATAAAGGTTAATTTTTGTTTAATATTTTTTAATTATTTGTACAATCCTCTGGGTCTTTACCTTCATTCGTGCCTCCGTTTTAAATTAAACGGTTTAAGGTTTAAGTTTTAAAGTTAGGGATTGTAGTTAGGGTTTAAAGAATTAAGGGTATGATGTATTTTTTAGGGTGTTGGGTTTAGGATATAAAATATAAGGGTTATGGTTAGGGGTGTGCATTCGGTTCGGTTAATTCGGTTAACCGACCGAATCGAAATTATTTCGGTTAATTCGGTCAGTTAATTTTTGGTAAATTCGGTTAACAGTTAATCTTTTTTTGATAATTCGGTTATCGGTTAATTCGGTTCGAAATCGGTTAATTAACCGAATTAACCGAAATTATATATATCAAATATTATATATATTTATTTTTAGTCATTTAACTTATAAAATATTATAAAATGTTGATTAAATTTTTTATATTATAAAATGGTAACTAAATTTTCTATTAAATTAGTATAAAATAAAAGTTTAGTGACTAAAAAATCATTTTAGCTTAATTTAGTGACCTATTATGTAATTTAACCAAAAATATAATAAATTTCGGTTAATTCGGCTAATTAACCAAAATAATTTCGGTTCGGTTAATTCGATTAAAAAAAATTCGATTCGGTTAACGGTTAAGATTTTAAATTTTTCAGTTAATTCGGTTTTGGTTGATTCTGTTTGGCCACCGACCGAATTAACTGAATGCTCACCCCCTAGTTATGGTTAAAATTCAATTTCTCTTTAGAAATATTTTTTAACAGGAAGCATGGATAGAGGCATGATAAAATATATAAGGTTTTTACTCGAATAGTTATGCTACTTACTAATATAAATATGCTAAACATCATTTCCAAGAAAACTCAGAAATGAATTTTAATATTATATTAAATTTATTTTCCAAAAATTAAAAAAAAATCTAGGACTCAGTTAATTGTTATTGAAAATACTCTGTCCTGGAGATAACAAAAATTTAGGATCATACTGCTGTTTTCTCTTCTGAAAAGTATACCATTTTGAGCCAAAATGATGAATCCAATCTTGTTTAGTTGTATAATGACCAAGATACTGCTTAATCTGAATACCAGCCTTCTTACAAAACTGCAAAACCGCCTGGTTTTGATCATCATAGGTTGTCCAATTATCAAAACCACTTGCATGCAAAAACCCTACTGTGTAGAAAATGTCTTCATCTGGTATGGAAGCTGACATCCTATCATCCCATCTGAAATCAAAACCATGTATAATATCATGATACAAAAATATGGTAAGAAGATTCGGGTCGGTTCAGATTAAAGATAGTCGTGAGTGAGTGAGTTAGTTCAGATTTTTTATTTATTCGTATTTAATTCAAAATTTTAATACCTTCAACCGAATTCGATTTTATATGATATTTTATGATACTCTATTCGATTTAAATCATACCCAAATTTTAGAATGAAAATTCAAACCTAACTCGGCCTAACATAAATTTAGAAAAAAAAATATTTGTTTACATTTTTGTCTAATAAAATAGAGTTAATAAAAAAAATACAAATATAAAGAGGAGATTTTTAAGAATTATATTATTTTTATTTGATAAAATAGAGATGTAATTGAAAAAATAAAAAATAAAGAGATGAGCTTATAAGAAATATAACTAAATATTTAGAATGTAACTAAACTATTATTTTGATTCGAGTTAGATGTTTTTTTAACTCAGAACTGAATCTAACTCGATTTCATCCTCAGAAATATACGGCCTAAACTCGACTCAAACCTAATTTTTTTTCTTAAAATCCCGTCCTTATATTAGTGATTCGTAAATCATTGAGTATGGGACAAATGGTCATCCATATAGTTGAGGAGTCTGCCCCTAATAACGTATTTTTCTATCGCACTAAAAGTTATTTAAAAATTGAATTCTAAACTTTAACCCTAATATTTATATCTTAAACTCTAAATCTTATACCCTAAAAATACACCTTACCCCTAATTCCCTAAACCCTAACCACAACCTTAAACCTTAAACCCTAAACCCTAAAATCTAAATTCATTATCTTAAGAGTAAGGAACCAATTAAGGTATTATAAAGAGACAAATACAAAACCCTAAACTCTATAGCTGAGATGAATGCAAAACCCTAAACCCTATAGCTGAGATGGTTTAACACTCGTTAGAATTTAAAAAACGAAACGTAAAACACTTACTTTTTTCTGTTCATGGGGTACACAAGGAGAGGACCGGTGGTGATGTTCCTTTCAAGGACAATGCCTTTGAAAACCCCATTGTTGAATTCTGTGATACCAGATTTAGGAATGAACAGATTCAGCCATGGATGTGGAACTTCCCATAATCCTTCTGACCTAAGGAACAGCTCTTCAGCTCGTACTCTATTCAAGAACTCTATGTATGCCACATCTTTTTCGAACAGGAATCCAGGCATGTAGCCCAATCCTTTCAGAAGCTTCTGCAAATCCTATGAAAAAGCAAAAAAACATGAGCAGATTGGTTATCATTACACTACCCTATGTCCTATGTAAGAGAAATGAATGTGTTGGTCTGGTTTTACCTTGTCCACTGTGGGTTTGGTTTGATCATCATAGTGCTTGACGATTTCAAGACTGTAAACAATGCCATATTTGGTAATCAAGGCGCCTATTTTGGGATGATCTTGGGGTGGGAAAAAGGAGTCTAAAGAAGCTTGATTCAACAGAAGTGAACCCTCGACATAGTTTAATGATGTCTTGTCTGTCCTGTCGTTTTTAGATATCAGAAGCTCTTGGTCTCTGCTGAAAGCTGAGAAATCACTGTACAACATTCGTATCCACTTGACCTGTAAAACCCATTTCATCAGAATAAATGAAAAATGAAGTCATGGAAGAACAAAATGGCATGCATGCATGTATATATATATATGTATGTATGTATGTATGTATACCCGTTTAGGTGCTGGTTCAAGTGGGATTCGTGCTCTTGTTATTATACCAAACTGTCCTAAACCTCCAAGAACACCATAGAAGAGATCTGAGTTCTTGTTTGGAGAGCAAGTCACAAAATCACCTTTCCCTGAATTGAAGAGACAGACAACCTAGTATGTGAGTTTACACACTAAATGCATGCATGAAAAAACATATAATATTTAAAATAATAAACTCATATTATTAAGGCAAAGTTAGTAAAAGAGACAGACAACCTAGTGCCCTATTTTTTGTATTAGTAATTATGGTTCTATTAGTTTGAATACTTAGCATAATTAAGCATCATCCTTTCACAAATTTTGGATTAAAACATATTTTTTTTGATAACTTTAAAGTTAGATGATTTACCTAATTATAAAAAATAAAAGAAAAATAATCAAAAGACAAACTATGAAAATAGTTTTCAAATTTTAAATTTAGGGAAGTATAAAATTTAGGATTTATAACTAAAATTTAATATTTATAGTTATTTTAAGGTTAAAATCTAAATCATGAATCCTAAAATACTAAATTCCAAATCATAAGGTCTAAGCTTAAACCAAATCAACTAAAATCAAAACCCTAAACCTTAAAATTAATAATCTTTAAAATCTTTTTTCATCGTCATTGAATTAAATAATAGAAAAATCTTCTATACACAAGTTGAGTAAATAGAAATTTATCCAAGTTTTTTTTTATTTGAATAAGTTACCGTGCTTATAATTAGTATTTGTTCTAAAATATACTCTTAATCATTAGAGATTAACCCCTTAACCACCGATACAAATGGTTCGTATCTTTTACACAAGCTTTTTAATTATATATTTAAGGGTTTAATTTAAGATTCAAACTTTAGAGTTCATATTTTAGGATTTGGTATTTAATGTTAGTATTTAGAATTTATAGAATAAAATTTAAAGATTAATTTTTTAAATATTAAATTTAAATTTTGTAGTATAATTATAAGTGCGTAAAAAATAAATTTTACACAACAAAATTTTACACATTATCTTTTTTATAATTATTTTGAAAAATAGGATTTTCATAAATATAATTATTTTGAATAAGCTACGGAGGTTACAGTAGTATCTTTTTTATAATATACTTTTAATTATTACGCATTCATGCAAGATGGTCTGTGTTTAGATTAATTCAAGGGGATCGAACTTCAAATATTTTTTATATAAATTATTGTTTATAATACGGTACTTTGGAGTTTAAGTTTTAAGATAATATAATAAATATAATATTTTAAAAATTAAAATAAATATCGTATTTTAAGATAAAAATTAAAAATTATATTTAATTAAAATTCTTAAAATACTTATATCGTTATTATTAAAACTTTTGAATTTTATATGATATATATCTCTGGGCATTAGAAGAGTCGACGATGACCGCCGTTTGGACTTTTGCCAACGAAACCCTAAAAATGTGCGGAAAATGAGATCAACAAGAAGGGAAAGAAGAAAAAGGTAATTTGAATTTTGATTACCTGTTATAACGTCCAATTCATAAACGTTACTAATCTGTGGACCGTACCGGAAACTTTGCCCACTGATTCCGGCATTGGACAGCGTGCCGCCGACGGAAAGATACAAATAATCCGTCCAAGAAACAGGCGCAACTCCGCTTCTCAGTGTCACGTTTAACACATCGATCCAAAGCTGTTCGCCGCCGACGTCTACGTACGACCGATCTCCGGAGATTTGAATTCCGATTCCGCTGGGATTCTTACTCAGCGACGTCATGTCAACAACGACACCGTTCTTCGCCATCGCTTGGCCACGGATGGAGTGAGATTCGCCTCTGGCGGCTACGGTTAACGGAGCCGAACTGTTGTAATTGGATTGGATAAAAGAAACGATGTCTTGCGGCGAGGAGGGGAAAAGAACCGCCTGAGGAACGGTTTTCACGATGAGACCGAAATCTTTAGAGGCGGAAGCAATGGCGGATGGATCATGGGAGAGTGGTGGTGCAACGGCTTGGAGCTGCGGCGGTGGTAAAATATCAGTGTTTTCTGATATTCCTATGAAAGGCATCAAACGGCTGAGAAGCATTATGATTGTGAAATATGATGGAGAATCGGCGGCCATTTTTGAATCAAAAAGCAGGAAAAAGAAAGACAGAGAATCTACTCTGGTGAACGGTGTGCGTTTGTGTATATATAGAGGGGGAAAGTGTTGCATGAAAACGATGAAGGTTGGTGGAGATGAAAACGACGTCATTTTTTGATGGTTATAACAAATTTCAGTTTATGGTTTAATTTTGAATCCAATCCCTGTACTCCTTGGTTTTTCAAGATTTAGTCCCTCCCCTTTTAATAAAAAGAATCCATTTCTTATATCTATCTATTTGAGATCTACTAATTGGTCTAGTGACTAAAGTTGTTCATATTATCACGTCTTGTATGAGTTAAAATTATAATATAAAAATATAATGTCTTTTTATTTAATAGAAAAATGTGGCATTATGAGCTTCCAATGGTCTAATTAAAAAATTGAAGTCCAATTTTAAAATTAGATTAGTATGACTAGATTTAGTAAATGGTTTAGGGTCAGTTTGGTATTATTTTTAGAAAGTGCGGTAAAAAAATAATTTTAAAAAATGATTTCAAAAAGTATTTTTAAATTATTTTGTTTAAAATAAGAATATTTGATATAACATTAAAAAGGTGCTTTTAAGTAAATAAAAATAATTATTATATATATATTTTAAAAATATAAAAAAAAAAACTAATAATATAAACAAAAATAAATGAATAATTTTATTTAAAAATATTTAAAAAAACTAAAACTAAAAATTTCAGCTTTTAAAAAACACTTCTCAAACCAAGTTAAAAAGCACTTTTGACCTCAAATACTATATTTTTTGCATTATTTTTGGCCCCCAAATCATTTTTGACCTCAAAAACAATTTTTAAAAGTATTAAAAAACGATTACATTGCAAAATTGGAAAAATAGACAGATTAAATTGCAAAATTCATAAGAGTATAGGGACTAAAGGAAACATTAACCCTAAATTATTGAAAATGTTTTTGAACCGTTTCATGACTTACACGTGTCAAAGAAAAATAAATAATCCAGCTAATACTCCATTATTGTTTAAGCAGTCATTAAATATATTTACGTTACGAAATAAAACCCAAAGCCATCATAGGCTCGTCTATACAGCCAACCCACCCACAGAATTTTTTATTCATATTTTGTGGGGTCCAGCTATTCTCAACCGTCGGATCATGATCTGATGGTGTATATTGGTCAACCATAGGTCAATGTTGCTGTTAAACCAAATTCATGTACATAGAGTATAAGATGTTTATATGATAATCATCAAAAGGATTTGTTTAAGATTTAATTCATTTATTTTTGGAATAAATGAATTAAAAAAATATTTTTTATATTTTTATTTATGTTTTTATATTTTTAGAAAGATTTTTTATCGGCCCGAAAATTATTATTTAAAAATAATTATCTAAATCCATCTTATCTATTCTTTTAAAAAAATAATATGATTGGACACAAAAATTATACACTTCAATCATAATTCGATACGGTATAAAAATCAATTTTAGATATTTAATTATAAAAATAAATTTTAAGAATATAATTATAAATAAATATAAAAAGAGAGATACCATTTTAAAATATCTCTAAAAATATATGGAAAATTGTACTATTAGTTTTAGCTAGGGGTGGATAAGTTCGGATATCCGATTAATTTGAATAGAATTGGTCCCGGTCCTTAAAAATTGGAATCAGTCTTGGTTTCAGTCACATCAGGTCTTAAAATTTAAGAATCGGTCTCATTACTGGTGAGAACCGGTTCTAATATCAGGTACCCGGTTAATTAATTTATTCTTAAAAATTGAGTAATTGAAAAAAAAATCAACCACCAATAATGATATTAAATAATAAAATTATAATATTATAGGCTTAAAAATTAAAATTCTAAAACTAGTCATACCCATAATATTCGTACATAAAGAGAAAGTTTGATAATAAAAATAAACAAAAAAAATCAATATTGGATATTTGGTATTGGTCTCAGTCTTATTGGGTACCTATCGGGTACCGAGTCTAAAAAAATCAAGATCCAATCTCGGTCCCGATTATGACCGGGATCTAAATTTTGGATCCACTCTCGGTCCTACCGAAACCAATACCAGATAAAAATCTATCGAGTTTTACTGGATCCGGGACTGAGACTAGATAATCGAGTTTTTTGTCCATCCCTAGTTTCAGCACGGACATAACCAAATTGCTCTCCACCCCAAATATTTTTTTTACCTTTGTTCCTTATTTAAATTTTTAATTTATTTATAAATTTGTCCTTCACCTTTAAACATTTATATTTTTTATACGAAAAATAAAAAAAAATTACAAATATCCAAAAGAGAAAAAAATTAAGTTAATTATACATCTAATTTATTAATCAATTAATTTAAATATAATACAGTAAAAAATTATTATAAAAATTTAATTTTATAACTTAATTTATTTTATTTATGTTGTCCCAATTTAAATTTTTAATCTTATTTAAAACATTTAAATTGATTATAAGAAATATTTGATGTGTGCAAAATATGGAAAATAGTTAAATAATTAGGTCTTAGATTTGGTTGGAATTAAAGAATCACTAGTTAGAAAAAAGCATGCATAGATTCAAAGGGTAATCTTTAACTTAAAGATCTCACAAGTACCACGACCAAGCAAAAATAAGACCCAAAATAGTCAACATTCAAATATAAATTTGATTAATATTAGATTAGTAAGAAGGGATAGAATTCTTAATTTAGTCCATATATTATACTAATATTTGAGATTTAATCACTTTACTTTGATTTGATATAATTTGGTCCCTCTAATTTTGTTATTTTATTTGCAGGTCCTAATCGTTAACACCATTAATTGTTGTCGATAAAATGAGGACTTGAATTTGTTTTTATATTGTCGATCTCACGATCAAGTCCTTTTGTTCATTGGGTGGATTGGTTTGAACATTGTGGAGCTTCGCTCGATTGAGTATGTCTTAAATTCGACTGTTGTCGTAACGTGGGTGCTCCACCAGGCTTTCGCCCACGTGTGTTCACCTCTTCTTTAGTGACGTTTTTCCCATAAAAACGCCGTAAACTATTGCGGCGTTGATTTCAGCGGTGCTTCTTGCGGCGCTTTTTTAAGCACTGTGAAAGTTTTAGCGACACTAAAAAACGCCGCTATAGAATTATAAAAACACCGAAAAAACTTATTTTGATGTAGTGATTTCCTTTGTTAGTCTATGTATTATTTCAGGTTCTGGGTGTCGTAGGATATTTTTTCGGGATCGGTGTCTTGGTTTCTTGATTCCTAGTATCATCGTATCATACTCTTTTCCTCTATCTCATGTTAGACAGATTTTTAACGAGATATATGATAATATTTTTTATATGATTTCCATTGTAATAAAATCATACTATATTAAACAAAAAAAACTAATCACTAACAATATTATCAATTTAGACTTAATAATAACCTTACAAAAGTGAGAAACCATGTCCTACCAAATTAAAGGGATTGGATCTCAAATCTCAATGTAATAGAGGGACTAAAACCAAAACCAGACCTTTTAAGGTTTTAATTTTAACATTCATGTGCAACATGCCATTGTCTAAAATATTAAATGTCTTTGGTAATGAAAACAAGATGTCAATCTAAATGCAATAATTAATTTCAAAGTCTATTGAATATATATTTTTAATTAATTTTAAAAACATATAAACATCATGAAAAACGATCATAAAACAACTAAGCATTCCATCGCCCACATGGGGACAAGACACAGTGAAGTTAGGTTTTTATACCTAACAGAAGACAGTGAAGTATGTGGTCGTAATTTAGATCGAATATTATAAAAATATATAATTTATATTATTACGACGTTAAGATTTATAATTTAATATTTAACGACAATATAATATATCGTCGTGAAAAACACACGTAATGAGTTTCAAATGTCAACATGCTTCTTCATGATGAATAAATACATGCCAAAGACCAGCATGAACCATACATGATGGTCCCATGAATCATGTGGGTGTCTTTGAACCAAACCCCAAAGTCCTCGGCGATCAGGGATGGAACTAGGATTAAACTTTTATAGGGACAAAGGTCTATTAAGTCTTTAAATTTATAATTTGAGAGGGGTAAAAACTTTATTTTATTATTATTTAAATTAAGAAGATCTAAAATGCAATTATACCAAAAAAATTGAGAGGGGCTAAACACCGTCTCTTATAGCAACCAGAGGTAGGCAACACTCGATTTAACTTGAAAAATCGAGTTATTTGACTCAATTCAATACAGAAACACTTGATTTGATCAATTCAAAAAAATTAAGCAAATTTTAAATTATAATATAAAAATTCAAATAATTTAAAATTTTTAATAATTACTGGATTAATTTTATGTTCGAATTAAGTCTCTAAATTCTATATGTATATAACATGAAAAATACAAATAAATATATGTATTGTTTATGGTTATAGACAAGGACAAATGTGCATTTAATGTAGGAGGGGCTACTTTGATGGTTTAATTGAATTTTAAGTTATTTATGATTTTAAAATTATTGTAATTAAGTAATTGCCCTCTTAACTCCTAATTTTTAAGTTTAATTACTTTATATGTTTTTTCGATTTTAAAATAAAAATTATTGTGATTTTAAAGCCACTGATAATTTTAAAATTATTGTAATTAAACCCTTATTCCTTTCAAATTTCCCTCTTATAATTTCTGATTTAATTAAATTTTAAATCTTGTGATTTTTAAAACTAATGAATTCAAGTCTTAATTCCCATTTTAAGTTTATTTACTTTTTATGTACTTTTAATTTTAAAATTAACAAAATAAAAACTTAACTCCCTTAACTTTTTTATTTAATTACTGTTTAACATCATATTCGTTTTAAAGTTAAATAATTTATCATTTTATAAGTGAATATAATTAGTTTTATCTTTGGTTATAAAAAATTGTTTAAATTGAAATTAATTATTATCATAACATTTAAATATTTAAAATTAAATTTGAAAATAAAAATCAAACAACTTAACTTAATTCAAATTTAATGAATTCAATTTAATTCGATTCAACCCGATTCAATCTAATACTCACCTTTAATCTAGAATAGGATTGTAAATGAAACGAGACAGATCATGAGCTACTAGAATTCGACTCGGTCAAAGCTCGATTAAAACTCAACTCGATTAGACTCGACTCGAGCTTGAAATCGACCTGAGTTCTTAACGAGTCGAGCCGAGCTACATGATACTCGACTCGAAAATATAAATATACTATTTTTTATTTTTTATAATTTAAAATCTAAATTTCTAAACTTAAATCCCTAAAATCTAAAGTTTAAACATAAGTCTTAAACCCTAAATTAAGATACTAAAACCTAAAATTAACAAGTTTGAGTTTACACAACTTGTGTATCAAAGTTTTTTTCTCCATTAGGTTTTAAATGAGACGTGAAAGATAAGAGTTACTCGAGTCTAACACAGTCAAAGATCGGTCAATACTTGGCTCGATTAGGCTCGAAAAAACTCAAACTCAACTCAAGTTCTTAATGAGATGAGCCAAGCTCAAATATTTCAGGCTCGTTTAAAATTACTTAAGGTCGAACTTGACTCAAATCCTTAACGAATCCAACCAAGCTTAGCACTACTTGAGTTCGAGTCAGCTTGTTTATACCCTAATTTGGGAAAAATTATTACATGAACCCTTTTCACCACCTAAGATATGGTCCCAACCAATTAAATTAAGACACATAATATATTTTTTCCATATCAAATTTACACATAAGCATTAGCCAAATCATCTAATTTAATGTCTTTGATTTAAAAAAGGAAAAAAATATTATCAAAGATTTCTTGTGTCATCTTTCTCTTTGTATTTTAAAATTTTCCTAATTATTTTTTTATATAGATTTGGGATTTAGAGATTAGGGTTTAAGGTTAGGGGTTAGTGGTTTAGGGTTTATGTGGTTTAGGTTTATGGTTTATGGTCTATGTGGTTTAGGTTTAATGTTTAGGATTAGAGTTAGGGTTTAGGGTTATGTGTTATTATTTAGGTTAGGGTTAAGGTTTAGGGTTTAGAGTTAAGGTTAGGACTAAGGTTTAGAGTTTAGGGTTAGGGTTGGGGTTTGGAGTTTAGGGTTTAAGGTTAAGGTTAGGGTTAAGGTTTAGGGTTAAGGTTAGGGTTTAGGGTTTGGTGTTAAGGTTAGGGTTAGTGTTTAGGGTTTGGTGTTAAGGTTAGGGTTAGGGTTAGTGTTTAGGGTTTAGGGTTAGGGATTAAAAAAATTAATTAAAAAAATGAACAATAAAAAGGAAGAAAACATAAAAAATCTTTGGTAATATTTTTTTTATTTTTAAATCAAATGCATTAAAGTGGATAATTTGGATGATGCTTATGTGTAAATATGATATGAAAAAAATATATTATGTGTATTATTTTAATTGATTGAGACCATATCTTAATGATGTAAACGATTCATGTAATAATTTGACCCAACTTCATCTAGGTATTGAACTCTACGTGACTTTTGTGAAGATACTCACAATCTTCATTGGGATCAAAGCCAGCCTAAAAGATCACGTTGTCCAATTAAACACTTTGCACCGCCTAAACATGTTTCTCACCGTGTATTAATTGCTCTTTTCACCTTACAGCAAATCATATCTACTTCCTACGTGCATGAAGAACAGTTCAGTTCAGACAGAATTTGGTTGCTTTAATTGCTGTCGTATTTGATTCGTACACTGTTAATCCTCCATCAGTGAACATGAAAGGGGAGAAAAGTCTTCGAGGAGAAGAAGCCAAGAAGGTATGAGAACGTTGGACAAAACAAGTCTTCTTCATTCATGACAGTGGAAGGGTAATCGAATCTAACTGTACTATTTTATACCGTCTTTTTGATGTCTTTATGTATGTTTTAATATTTAAAAAACGGGTTTAAAATTTAAAATTGGATTTAGAGTTTAATTTTAAGATTCAAGATTTTGAGTTTAAAATTTAGAGTTAAAGTATAAAATTTAATATTTTAATGTTAGATATATTCATTTTACGTTTAATGTTTAAGGTAAGTAGCTCATTTTAATAATATCGTCTTTAAAGTTTAAATGTGATTTCAAGTCTTTTAGTTTTAGGCGTTTAGAGTTTAATTAGGATTTTAAACTTTAAAAATTTAAGTTTTAGGAGTTAAAAATTTATCATTTGAATTTTATAACGTGAATATATAGATTTGTTGTAAATTTTATTTTATACAATGTGTATCAGAATTTTACTCAACACTTAACTTCAGTCGTTTATTTCGTGAACAATATAACGTTATGATTATCATAATTTGTGACAAAACATCGAAATTATCGTTATTTTTTTAATAACTTTTAAAACCCAAGTAAAAAAAATTATTGGTAATTTTAGCTAAATTATTTGAAAAAAATCTTTTATTCGTGAATGTCTCTTTTTATTAAATACGACTTTGAGTAAAAAAAAAATTATTTGAAAAAATATCTTGTATTCGTTTTTATTGCTCCTTTCTGTCATAGCTGCCGCTCTCTTTTTTAAATTTTTTTTCTTTTTTCGCTTTTTATTTTAATCGTTCTCTTTGATCGGTAGTCGACAATTAATTTTAGTATTGTTTATCGATCACCGGATCTATTATTTTAATAGGGTTTGATTTGTATGGCATGTTGCAGCATACCCTAGCGATCGGTTGTTATTCACACAGAGATTCAATCGATGCTAGTTCCTGATTTATTGTTTTTGTCGGTAGTTACTTGAAAAAACTTATCCCCACTCGGTTGATGGTTGTTTGCCGATAAAACCAGTCCTGGGTAGCGGTACTTTTTCCACGACAGTTTGGATCGCCTACAACTCATTCTTCCTTCACTATGCGTCTCGTTTGGACAAAGACAAGGAGATTCAGAAAGCTTCTGAATTTTATTGGTATGCTTATTTCCATAAAAAATTTTATTTTTCTTTGTTTTTGGGTTATAAGAATTTTTAAATTTTTTTAATCCAATTATTTTGCTTTTTGACTACAATGTAATTATAATTTTCTATGAATTTAATAAAAATTCAGTACCATTTGTTAAAAAAATACTAAATAAATAAACCTCTTTTAATTAAATATGATTTTAAAAATCATTTTTAACTAAACGCGAGTTTTATCTATTTAAACTGAACGAGGGTATTTTATGAATGACTTTTTGTGTTGAGTGAATTTCCAAATAATTAAATATTTAATCAAAATTGTCAATCTTATTCAGGATTTTGTTGTTGCAAAATCATATTCAACATCTTGTCCACATCAAGATCATATAGGCCATAGATATAGTGGGGATTTCTGCTAGTTCTTAGACTCTACCAAGGAACCTAAAACCCTAAACTAAAGAAGGTACAATTTGGTCCCAAATTTTGGAACTCAAGTCTTAATCACAATTAAAGTGTAGCCATGTGCATAGAAGAAATCCTAGGGAAAAAAACAGATCAAATCTGTATTAATTAAGGGTTTGGTCCTTATAATTTAATCGAATTTAATGTTCAACACTCATATTTTAAGTTGATATAATTTGAATCCTCTTTAGTTAGGACTGTTTTGACATACTAGAGGGACCTGATTTATGAGTTTGCATCTTGGAAAGGGTTCAAGTATTCTTCAGAAACTAGATGACTAAATTGTGTTAAATTAATGCATAAAAATTTAATGTTGAACTTGTGTATAGTAGAGGGACTAAAAACATAATTAGACCTTCATAAGTTTCATTGCTTTCTGACGTGCATGCGTGGTCAATTTTGTTTCCCTGTTATGAAAAAGGTCGTGAGGTATATTCGATTCAGTTTGATTTAATTTAATAAATTATTTTAATAATTATTGTTTTTTTATTTTGATTAATTTTGGTTTTATTTTTTTATATTAACGTTGATTTTTTAAAATATATATTTTATTTTAACAAAATAACTCTAGTTTATGATTTTTAAATATCAAAATATAAAATTTTAAGATATTTTTTCATAAATATTTATTATTTTTTTAAAAAAATAAAAATAATAATTAAAAATATATCTCATTTTAAAAATATTCTAAGGTACTATAAAATATATATTTTACCTTATAAAAATAATTATAAATTAATTAAAATTTTAAATTCGATTCAATTCAGCTAACCACGATTTATAATCATAAACCTTCTAAACATTTCGATTTGGATCAATTTTTAATTTTACGATTAACCATACTAAACTCTAATCTTTCCCAAAGCTTGGTATTGAATCATATTAAGCTTCAAACTTTAGAAATCTTAAATTTAATCCTTAAAAGTTAAAAAAAAAAATCAATTTGTCCTCTCAAAATTTTTTAAAAAAATCATATTAAGTTTAAAAAAATTTAATATTTTTAATTAAATTATCTCTTAAAATTTTAAAAATTTTGATTAAATCTCTTAAAATCATTAAAAATTATAGTAAAACCCTCAAAAATTATAAAAAAATTATTTATGCTTTTAAAATTAAAAAAATATTTTACCCCCTAATTCATCTTTTATTCTACTCTTTTGTAGATAATTCTGATGAAACTACCCCAAGCCTCATCAAGTTCTGACAGAGCCACTTGTGTCCAAATTGACCAGCTTTTGGAAACAAAGACAGTGTTTTAGCCTGTTTCGACAGGGAAAATCTGGTTTCGGATACTTTGATAGTTATATGTGCTGCATGCAATCTCTTACAGTTCTGTCCTTTTGGCATCAAACAAAGTTATACAAATAAGACAGATCTAGTCCGATTCGTAGGATACTGTCAGGATTCGACCCACTAAATCTTAGTCCAAGCAAGGAAACTTGATGTGATTCGCAAGACGAAATGGAACAGAACAAAATGCCATGCAACAACTGGCTAGTGTGGAATGGGACAAATTTAGGGTTGAAAATGTTGAGCCATGCAAACACAGTTGGATGTGTGAACATGAACAACTCATCCAAGGGAGAGATGTTACAGACAGGGTCTGAGCCAGGGACCAGGAGTGGTTTTTTAATTATTGATATTCAACTCATTAATCGATTAATTTTGATCGGATATTGTTTTGTGTTTTTTTATGTCTTAATATTAAAAAATTAAAATTTAAGTCGTAACCCTAAATTATAAATCCTAAATTTAAACAATAAACCTTTAAAATAGACACTTACCATAATTCCGTAAACCCTAAACTCTAATCTTAAATCTTAATCTTAAACTATAAATCTAGTTTTCTGCTATGTGGCACTTAAAAGAGATAAAAGATTTCTGTTTACCGAAGAGGTTCATTATTAAGAGACTCTCTCAATTCAATTTATTTAATTATTAATGTCAGGATTCGAACACTATATCTTACTTAAAGAATTTAGTACCAATTAAGGTTGGTTTAAGGGATACGCAGTTTGGTTTATAGGTCTCGAGTTTAAGGCATTGTGTACATAAAAATTTTTTGTTGAGAGACTCATCCATCAAAATTAAGTGTGGGATACGAATCGATTTGGATTAATCAGAACGAATCCTTAAAACTCAAAAAAAAAAAGAAACAGATTGTTGTAGATTTAGGAGTGAGCAAAACTCGACTCGACTCGAAAAAAACGAATAACTCGACTCGTTTTGGCTCGACTCGAAATTTCATAAACTTGAATAACTAGAAAAAAATTCAAATAAAGTTTAAGTTGTAAAACGGAAATTCGAATAACTCGAAAATTTTAATAATTAAAAAAATATTTTTAAGTTCGAGATGAATCCCTCAAATTTTGATAATATATATATTGATATATAAAAATATGAAGAAATATTGCTACACATGAAGAAATATATATATATATATAGCTTATATGATTAATGAAAGTTATTTAAATTACAGTCAAATAGTACTATAATATAATAAAAAATTACAATTAAATCTTTAAAAAAATTCGAAACTCAACTCGAATTTTTTTAACTCGACTTAATTCAAAAAAAATTGAATGAAAGTTCAAATGATAAAATTAAACTCGTCAACTCGAATAACTCGAAATCTTTTGACTTGACTCGATCGAACACTCAAGATAGATTATTCAAAGTGATGATGTATGATTAATGAGCATATGATCATACTTTCATGAACCATCATGAATCTCAATGTACTCCATGCCATCACAAGCACATGGCCCTAGTACATTGAATATATGAAACACAAGTCATTTTACACGCTTGTTTTTCCATAAGAACCGATTATTGGTCTAATTGTGATTTAGTCCTTGAACTCTACACAATATTGTTTAGGAGTCATGAATATGAACAAAGACATTGTAATAGACTTCAATATAATATCATCAGTAATTTAACTTGAATTTTAATCTGAAAAATAAAAATTTTAAAATTAAAATTAAAAAAAAAACTAGATTTTAGGTTTCGAAATGTACATGACTTAATCATGCTTTATATTTTTTAGGAAAAAATAGATAATGTTCATCTTATAAGACACGAATCTGAATCGTTTTATTTATAAGGTATATATCGATAAATAATTAAACATATATATAACTATATACAAAGGTCGAAATAATCGATTTAAATTAAACTATAATAATTAAATACCAAGGTCGAATTAGTCTTAATTACCAAAATTTGAATATAAATTATGGTCGTTTGAAAAAAAATGGCCGTTTGAGGGTTGGGTTCAGACCCGACAAATATGTGCCTTAAGCCCAAGTTCCTTTGCTTCCATTGACATTCATTTAGGAAGTGGTCTTTAGCAAATGGGTCTGAAATTTTGTTTAGGGTGTGTCTGGCGTAGGGGGAGTCTAGCCGGCTCGCGAGTTATTTGAGTTCGATTCGGTTAAAGTTTAGTTTGAGTAAGTTTGACTTAAGTTCAGGTTCGATTCGAGATTTAAACAAGTTGAACCGAGTTCACCCAAACTCGACTCAAAAAGCTCATGAACAGGCTCGGAATAATTATATATAAACATATATATATATATTTATATATACATTAAAAATAATTTATTTAGCAAAAAAAATAATAAAATAATTAAA